>OZ022461.1:1049609-2546609 GCA_963989345.1 Clangula hyemalis | reverse complement strand
GTGATGCATTGATGACGCTGTCATTATGATGTGATTATGTAGTGATGATGTAGTGATTACGCTGTGATGATGCACTGATGATACTGTGAAGACGCTGTTATGATACAGTGAGGAAGCACTAATGATGCTGTGATGTTGCTGAGATGATGCTGTGATGATTCATTAATGATGCAGTTATGATGATGTGATGATTCAGTGATTCTGCAGTATTGATACTGTGATGATGCTGAGATGATGCTGTAACGATGCAGTGATGATACAGTGATAATGCTGTGATGATGCTGTAATAATATTGTGATGATGCTGTGATGAAGATGTAATGATTCTGTGATGACGCTGTGATGATGCTGTCGTGATGGTCTGATAACGTTGTCGTAACACTGTGACGATGCTTCGATGATGTTGTGATGATTCTTTGATGATGCAATTATGATGCTGTGATGATGCAGTGATGATGCACTGATAATGCTGTTATGACGCTGTGATGACGTAGTAATGATGCTGTGATGATGCAGTGTTTACGCAGTTATGACGCTGTGATGATGCTTTGGTGAAGTTCTGATGATGCAGTGATGGTGCTGTGATGACGCATTGATGATGCTTAGATGATGCTGTGATGATGCTCTGATGATGCTGTGATGATGCTCTGATGATGCTGTGATGATGCAGTGATGATGATGTGATGATGCTGTGGTGATGCAGTGATGATGATGTGATGATGCTGTGGTGATGATGTGATGATGCTGTGATGATGCAGTGATCATGCAGTGATGATGTTGTGATGACGCAGTGATGATGTTGTGATGACGCAGTGATGATGCTGCGATGATGCTATGGTGATGATGTGATGATGCTGTGATGACGCAGTGACGATGCTGTGATGACGCTTGGATGACGCTATAGTGATTCTGTGATGATGCTGTAGTGGTACTATGATGATGCTGTGAGGATGCTGCGATGACGCTCTGATGACGCAGTAATCATGATGTAATGATGCTGTGATGACGCTGCGATGACACTGTCGTGATGCTGTGATGACGCTGTGATGATGCTGTGATGATACTGAGATGACGTTGTGATGATGCAGTGATGATGCAGTGATGACGCAGTAATGATGCTGTGATCATGTAGTGATGATGTAGTGATTATGCTGTGATGACGCAGTGATGATGCTCTGATGATGCTGTGATTATGATGTGATGATGCATTGATCATGATGTGATGATGCTCTGATGATGCAGTGATGACTCTGTGATGATGCAGTGATTATGTAGCTATGATGCTGTGATGATGATGTGATGATGTAGTGATAATGATGTGATGATGCAGGGATGATGATGTGATGATGCAGGGATGATGATGTGATGATGTTGTGTTAATGCTGTGATGACGCTGTCATGATTCTGTGACGATGCAGTGATGATGCTGTGATGACCTTGTCATGATGTTGTGATGACGCTGTCGTGATGCTGTGATGATGCTGTGATGACAATATGATGACGTAGTTATGATGCTGTTATGATGCAGTCATTATGCAGTGATGATGCAGATATGAGGCTGTGATGACGCTGTGATGATATTGTGATGATGCTGCGATGATGCAGTGATGACGCAGTAATGATGCTGCGATGACTCTGTGATGACCCTATCGTGATTATGTGATAACGCTGTGATGATGCTGTGATGATGCAATGATGATGCTGTGATGATGCTGTGATGATGCTGTGATTCTGAAGTAATGATGCTGTGAGGATGGTGGGGTGATGCTGTGATGACGCAGTGATGATGATGTGATTACGCAGCGATGATGCTGTAATGATTTTGTGATGATGATGTGATGATGCTGTGATGATGATGTGATGATACTGTGATGACGCAGATATGACGCTGCGATGATGAAGTGATGATGCAGTGATGACTCTGTGATGATGCTGTGATAACGCAGTGATGATGCTGTGATGATGCAATGATGATGCTGTGATGACGCAGTGTTTATGCAGTTATGACGCTGTGATGACCCTGTTATGATGCCTGTATGAGGATGCGATGATGCTGTGACTATGCAGTGATGATGCAGTGATGATGCTGCGATGATGTAGTGATGATGCTGCGATGATGATATGATGATGCAGTGATGATACTGTGATAACATTGTGATGACGCAGTGATGATGCAGTGATGATGCTGTAATGATGCAGTGATTACGCAGTAATGATGCTGTAGTGACGTTGCGATTATGCTGTGATGATGCTGTGATGTTGCTGCGGTGACGCTGTGTTGAGGGTGTTGTGATGCTCTGATAACGCTGTTGTGATGCTGTGATGATGCTACGATGATGTTGTGATGATGCTGTGATGACATAGCGATGATGCTGTGATGATTCTGTGATGTCACTCTGATGATGCTGTGATGATGCAATTATGGTACTGTGATGATGCTGTGATGATGCAGTGGTGATATAGTGATGACGTTGTGATGATGCATTGATGATGCTGTATTGATCCTGTGATGACGCAGTGATTATGCAGTGATGACACCGTGATGACGCTGTAATGATGCAGTGAGTAAGCAGTAATGATAATGCGATGATGCTGTGATTATGCTGTGACGATGAGGTGATGATGCAGTGATTATGCAGTGATGATGCTGTCATGATACTCTAATGATGCTCTGATGATGCAGAGATGATGCAGTGATGTTGCTGTGATGATGATGTGATGATGCAGTGATGATAATGTGATGATGCTGTGATAATGCAGTGATTATGCTGTAATGATGCTCTGATGACACTGAGATAATGCTCTGATGCTGTAGATATGATGCTGTGAAGATGCAGTGAGGACGCAGAGATGATGCTGTGATGACAATGTGAAGATGCTGTGATGATGCAGTGATGGCGCAGTGATGATGCTGTGATGACACTGTGATTATGTGGTGATGATGATATGATGATGCTGTGATGATGCTGTGATGATGCTGTGATTATGCAGCTATGACGCTGTGATGACATAGTGATGATGCTGTGATGACGCTGTGATGATGATCTGATGATGCTGTGATGATGCTGTGATGATGATGTCATGATGCAATGATGATGCAGTGGTGATGCTCTGATGATGCTGTAATGATGCTGTGACGATGAAGTGATGGTGCAGTGATGATACTGTGATGACACTGTGATGATGCAGTGATGATTCAGTGATGATTCTGTTCTGATGCTATGATGACGCTATTATGATGCTGTGATGACGCTGCGACGATGATATGATGATCCTGTGATTACTCTGCGATGACGTTTTGATGACACTGCTATGATGCTGTGATGATGCTTTGATGACGCAGTGATGACGCTGTGATGACGCTGTGATGATGCTGTGATGATGCTGTGATGGCGCTGTGATTATGCTGTGATGATGCAGTGATTATGCTGTGATGATGTTGTGATGATGCTGTTATGATGCAATGATGATGATGAGATGATGCAGTGATGATGATGTGATGATGCAGTGATGATACTGGTACGACGCTGTTATAATGCAGTGATTATGCAGTAATGATGCTGTGATAATGCTTAGATGATGCTGTGATGATGTAGTGATTGTGCAGTGATGATGCAGTGATGACGCAGTCATGATGCTTTGATGACAATGCCAAGATACTCTGATGATGCTGTGATGATTCCTTGATGACGCTGAGATGATGCTGTGAGAGTGCAGTGATGATGCAGTGTTTATGCTGTGATGATGCTCTGATTATGTTGTGATGATGCTGTGATGATACTGTGATGATATTGTGATGATGCTGTGATGATATTGTGATGATGCAGTGAAGATAATGGGATGATGCAGTGATGATGTTTTAATGGCGACGTGATGATGCAGTGATGATGCTGTGATGATGCAGTTAAGATAATGGGATGATGCAGTGATGATGATGTCATGATGCAGTGATGATACTGTGATCACGCTGTGATAATGCATTGATTATGCAGTAATGATGCTGTGATGATGCTGAGATGATGCTATCATGATGCAGTGATGGTGCAGTGATGATGCAGTGATGACGCAGTGATGATGCTGCGGTGATGATTTGAAGGTGCTGTGATGATGCAGTGATGGTGCTTTGAAGGCGCAGTAGTGATGCATTGATTATGCTGTGATGATGCAGTGATTATGCAGCTATGGTGCAGTGATGATGCTGTGATGATACCGTGATGACGCTGTGATGACGGAGTGATGATGCTGTGATGACACTCTGATGATGTTGTGGTGATAATGTGATGATGCTGTGAAGATACTGTGATAACGCTTTTATTATGCAGTATTCATGCAGTAATGATTCTTTGATGATGCTGAGATGACGCTGCGATGATGATGTGATGATGCTGTGATGAGTGTGATGACGCTCTGATGACACTATTATTGTGCTGAGATGATGCAGAGGTGATGCAGTGATGATACTGTGATGATGCTGTGATGACGTTTTGATGATGCATTGATGATGATGTGATGATGTAGCTATGATGCTGTGACGATGCAGTGATGAAACCGTGGTGACACTCTGATGATGCAGCGAGTAAGCAGTAATGATGCTGCGATGATTCTGTGATGACACTGTAATGATGCTGTGATGAGGCAGAGATGATGCAGTGATGATGCTGTGATGATGTTGTGATGAAGCTGTGATAATGCAGTGATGATGATGGGATTATGAAGTGATGATGATGTGATGATGCAGTGATGATACTGTGATGACGCTGTGATAATGCAGTGATTATGCGGAAATGATGCTGTGATGACACTGAGATGATGCTTTGATGATGCAGTGATGATGCTGTGAGGATGCAGTGAGGACACAGTGATGATGTTGTGCTGATGCTGTGATGATGTTTTGATTACGCAGTGATGATGCTGTGGTGATGCAGTGATGATGCAGTGATGATGCAGTGATCAAAGCGTCATCACAGCATCATCACAGCATCGTCGCAGCGTCATCGCAGCGTCATCACTGCACCATCGCAGCATCACCAAATATTCGCAGAGTCATCATTGCATCATCACAGAATCATCAAAGCACCATCATAGCGTCATCAGAGCATTATCGCTGCCTCATCACTGCCTCATCACTGCATCATCACTGCGTCATCACAACATCATCACTTCAACATCACAGCAACATCACACTGTCATCAAAGCGTCATCACAGCATCATTACTGCATCATCACAGCATCATAACACATCATCACCACATCACAACAGCATCATCACAGCATTATAACAGCATCATCCAGGCGTCATCACTGCATCATCACAGCGTCACCACAGCGTCATCACTGCATCATCACAGCATCATCAAAGCATCACAGCGTAATCAAAGCGTCATCACAGCTTCATCACGGTATCAACACAGCATTATCACATCATCATCACAGAATCATCATGCCATCATCACAGCATCATAGCAGCATCATCACAGCATCATTAAAGCATCACAGCGTCATCAAAGACTCATCACAGCGTCATCACAGCATCACCACTGCGTCATCAGAGCGTCATCAAAGCACCATCACAGCTTCATCACAGCATCAACACAGCATCATCACAGTGTCATCAAAGCGTCATCACAACATCATCAGCGCGTCATCACTGAATCATCACAGCGTAATAACTACATCATCAGTGCGTCATCACAGCGTCATCACAGCATCACTACAGCATCAACACAGCAACATCTCAGCGTCATCACTACATCATCGCAGCGTCATCACTGCATCATCACAGCATCATAAGTGCCTCATCACAGCATCATCAGAGCATCATCAGAGCATTATCGCTGCCTCAACACTGCATCATCACAGCATCATCACTGCATCACAGCATCATCACAATATTATCACAGCCTCACCACAGCGTCATAACTGCATCATCACTGCATCATCACTGTATCATCAGAGAATCATCACATCATTTCAATGCATCATCACAGCATAATAACAGCATCATCACGGCATCATCACAACATCATCACAGAATCATCACAGCATCATCACAGCATCACAACAGCATCATCACTGCATCATCAAATCATGATCACTGCATCATGAAAGTGTCATCACAGCATCACCACAGCATCATCACAACAGTATCACAGTATCACAGAGTCATCACAGCGTCATCATCACATCATCACTGCACCATCACTGTGTCATCACAGCATCATTACTGCATAATCACAACATCATCACGGTGTCATCGCAGCATAATCACAGCATAATCAGAGCATCACAACAGCATCATCGCATCGTCATCACTGCATCATCATTGCATCATCACAGCATCATCACTGCATCATCACAGCATCACAACAGCATCATCGCAGCATCATCACAGTATCATCAAAGCATCACAGCGTCGCCATCACTGCATCATCACAGAATCATCACTGTATCATCGCAGCGGTATAACTGCATCATCACAGCATGATCACAGCATCATCACTGCATCATCACAGCATCATCACAACATCATCACAGCATCACGGCATCATCAAAGCGCCATAAAAGCGTCATTACAGCATCATCACTGCGTCATCACTCCATCATCACAGCATCATCAAAGCATCACAACGTCATCACAGTATCATCACAGCATCATCACAGCTTCCTCACGGCGTCATTACATCATCAGTACAGTGTCATCAAAGCGTTATCACAGAATCATCACTGCATCATCACAGCATCATCACTGCATCATTACAGCTCATCACAGTGTCATCACAGCTTCATCACAGCATCATCAGAGCGTCATTACAGCATCATGAAAGCACCATCACAGCGTCATCACAGCATCATCACAGCATCATCACTGCATCATCACAGCATCACAGTGTCATCAAATTATCATCACTGCATCATCAGAGCATCACCAGAACTTCATCGCAGCATCATCACAGCGTTATCACAGCGTCATCAAAGCATCATCACAACATCATGAAAGCGTCATCACAGTATCATCACAGTGTCATCAAATCATTATCACAGCATCATAAGAGCATCATTTCTGGTGCCAACGCAGAAATCTTGTTTTTTTTGACCATGGGGCACTTTACTCAGCACCTGGCCTGATGGCCGCAGACGGGTCCCTATCTTTTAGGGGAAAAAGGATCCTGGGCCAGGAGCTGGCAGGGCTCATTGAGAGGGCTTTAAACTAGGTAAGAAGGGGGATGGGGCTGAAGCAAGGATTGTTGGGGCTGTGCCAGGGGGAACAATGGCAAGGCCGGAGGATAGGGCAATGGCCCAGCTGAAGTGCATCTACACCAATGCTCTGATGATGCTCTGATGATGCAGTGATGTTGCAGTAGTGACGCTGTGATGACGCTTTGATGATGCTGTGATGACGCGGTGATGATGATATGATGATGATATGATGATGCAGTGATGATACTGTGATGACGCTGTGATGATGCAGTGATTATGCATTAATGATTCTGTGATGATGCTGAGATGATATTTTGATGATGCAGTGATGACGCTGTGATGACCTTATTATGATGCTGTGATGATGCTGTGATGATGCAGTGATCATGTAGTGGTGATGATGTGATGACGCAGGGATTCTGAAGTAATGATACAGTGATGATGCGGTGATGATACTGTGATGTTGCAGTAATGACGCTGCGATGAAGTTATGATGATGCAGTGATGATACTGTGATGACGCAGTGATGATGCAGTGATTATGCAGTAATGATACTGAGATGATGCAGTTATGATGCAGTGGTGATGCATTGATGACGCTGTCATTATGATGTGATTATGTAGTGATGATGTAGTGATTACGCTGTGATGATGCACTGATGATACTGTGAAGACGCTGTTATGATGCAGTGAGGAAGCAGTAATGATGCTGTGGTGTTGCTGAGATGATGCTGTGATGATTCATTGATGATGCAGTGATGATGCTGTGATGATACTGTGAAGACGCTGTTATGATGCAGTGAGTAAGCACTAATGATGCTGTGATGTTGCTGAGATGATGCTGTGATGATTCATTAATGATGCAGTGATGATGCTGTGATGATGCTATGATTATGTTTTGATGATGCCTTGATGATTCTGTGATGACGCTGTGATGACTCTGTCGTGATGCTCTGATAACGCTGTCGTGATGCTGTGATGATGCTGCGATGATGTTGTGATGATGCAATGATTATGCTGTGATGATGTAGTAATGATGATGTTATGATGCCGAGGTGATGCAATGATGATGCTCTATTGACGCAGTGATGGTGCTGTGATGATGCAGAGTTTATGCAGTTATGACACTGTGATTATGCTTTGATGACGACGCAATGGTGATGTGACGATGCAGTGATGATGCTGTGATGATGCTGTGACGATGCAGTGATTACGCTGCGATGATGATGTGATGATGCTGCGATGATGCTGTGATGATGCAGTGATAATGATGTGATAATGCTGTGATGATGATGTGATGACGCAGTGATGATGATGTGATGATTCAGTGATTCTGCAGTATTGATACTGTGATGATGCTGAGATGATGCTGTAACGATGCAGTGATGATACAGTGATAATGCTGTGATGATGCTATAATAATGTTGTGATGATGCTGTGATGAAGATGTGATGATTCTGTGATGACGCTGTGATGATGCTGTAGTGATGGTCTGATAACGTTGTCGTAACGCTGTGACGATGCTTCGATGACGTTGTGATGATTCTGTGATGATGCAATTATGATGCTGTGATTATGCAGTGATGATGCACTGATAATGCTGTTATGACGCTGTGATGACATAGTAATGATGCTGTGATGATGCAGTGTTTACGCAGTTATGACGCTGTGATGATGCTTTGGTGAAGTTCTGATGATGCAGTGATGGTGCTGTGATGACGCATTGATGATGCTTGATGAGGCTGTGATGATGCTCTGATGATGCTGTGATGATGCTGTGATGATGATGTGATGATGCTGTGGTGATGATGTGATGATGCTGTGATGACGCAGTGACGATTCTGTGATGACGCTTGGATGACGCTATAGTGATTCTGTGATGATGCTGTAGTGGTACTATGATGATGCTGTGAGGATGCTGCGATGACGCTCTGATGACGCAGTAATCATGATGTAATGATGCTGTGATGACGCTGCGATGACACTGTCGTGATGCTGTGATGACGCTGTGATGACGCTGTGATGATACTGAGATGACGTTGTGATGATGCAGTGATTATGCTGTGATGACGCAGTGATGATGCTCTGATGATGCTGTAATGATGCAGTGATTACGCAGTAATGATGCTGTAGTGACGTTGCGATTATGCTGTGATGATGCTGTGATGTTGCTGTGGTGACGCTGTGTTGAGGGTGTTGTGATGCTCTGATAACGCTGTTGTGATGCTGTGATGATGCTACGATGATGTTGTGATGATGCTGTGATGACATAGCGATGATGCTGTGATGATGCAATTATGGTACTGTGATGATGCTGTGATGATGCAGTGATGATATAGTGATGACGTTGTGATGATGCATTGATGATGCTGTATTGATCCTGTGATGACGCAGTGATTTTGCAGTGATGACACCGTGATGACGGTGTAATGATGCAGTGAGTAAGCAGTAATGATAATGCGATGATGCTGTGATTATGCTGTGACGATGAGGTGATGATGCAGTGATTATGCAGTGATGATGCTGTCATGATACTCTAATGATGCTCTGATGATGCAGAGATGATGCAGTGATGTTGCTGTGATGATGATGTGATGATGCAGTGATGATAATGTGATGATGCTGTGATAATGCAGTGATTATGCTGTAATGATGCTCTGATGACACTGAGATAATGCTCTGATGCTGTAGATATGATGCTGTGAAGATGCAGTGAGGACGCAGAGATGATGCTGTGATGACAATGTGAAGATGCTGTGATGATGCAGTGATGGCGCAGTGATGATGCTGTGATGACACTGTGATTATGTGGTGATGATGATATGATGATGCTGTGATGATGCTGTGATGATGCTGTGATTATGCAGCTATGACGCTGTGATGACATAGTGATGATGCTGTGATGACGCTGTGATGATTATATGATGATGCTGTGATGATGCTGTGATGATGATGTCATGATGCAATGATGATGCAGTGGTGATGCTCTGATGATGCTGTAATGATGCTGTGACGATGAAGTGATGGTGCAGTGATGATACTGTGATGACACTGTGATGATGCAGTGATGATTCAGTGATGATTCTGTTATGATGTTATGATGACGCTATTATGATGCTGTGATGACGCTGCGACGATGATATGATGATCCTGTGATTACTCTGCGATGACGTTTTGATGACACTTCTATGATGCTGTGATGATGCTTTGATGACGCAGTGATGACGCTGTGATGACGCTGTGATGATGCTGTGATGATGCTGTGATTATGCTGTGATTATGCTGTGATGATGCAGTGATTTTGCTGTGATGATGTTGTGATGATGCTGTTATGATGCAATGATGATGATGAGATGATGCAGTGATGATGATGTGATGATGCAGTGATGATACTGGTACGACGCTGTTATAATGCAGTGATTATGCAGTAATGATGCTGTGATAATGCTTAGATGATGCTGTGATGATGTAGTGATTGTGCAGTGATGATGCAGTGATGATGCAGTCATGATGCTTTGATGACAATGCCAAGATACTCTGATGATGCTGTGATGATTCCTTGATGACGCTGAGATGATGCTGTGAGAGTGCAGTGATGATGCAGTGTTTATGCTGTGATGATGCTCTGATTGTGTTGTGATGATGCTGTGATGATGCTGTGATGATGCTGTGATGATATTGTGATGATGCAGTGATGATGATGTGATGATGCAGTGATGATACTGGTACGACGCTGTTATAATGCAGTGATTATGCAGTAATGATGCTGTGATAATGCTTAGATGATGCTGTGATGATGTAGTGATTGTGCAGTGATGATGCAGTGATGATGCAGTCATGATGCTTTGATGACAATGCCAAGATACTCTGATGATGCTGTGATGATTCCTTGATGACGCTGAGATGATGCTGTGAGAGTGCAGTGATGATGCAGTGTTTATGCTGTGATGATGCTCTGATTGTGTTGTGATGATGCTGTGATGATGCTGTGATGATGCTGTGATGATATTGTGATGATGCAGTGATGATGATGTGATGATGCAGTGTTTATGCTGTGATGATGCTGTGATGATGCTGTGATGATGCTGTGATGATATTGTGATGATGCAGTGATGATGATGTGATGATGCAGTATTTATGCTGTGATGATGCTCTGATTATGTTGTGATGATGCTGTGATGATATTGTGATGATGCAGTGATGATGATGTGATGATGCTCTGATGATGATGTGATGATGCTGTGATGATGCTGTGATGATATTGTGATAATGCAGTGATGATGTTGTGATAACGCAGTGATGATGCTGTGATGATGTTGTGATGATGCAGTGAAGATAATGGGATGATGCAGTGATGATGTTTTAATGGCGACGTGATGATGCTGTGATGATGCTGTGATGATGCAGTGAAGATAATGGGATGATGCAGTGATGATGATGTCATGATGCAGTGATGATACTGTGATCACGCTGTGATAATGCATTGATTATGCAGGAATGATGCTTTGATGATGCTGAGATGATGCTGTGATGATGCAGTGGTGGTGCAGTGATGATGCAGTGATGACGCAGTGATGATGCTGCGATGATGATTTGAAGATGCTGTGATGATGCAGTGATGGTGCTGTGAAGGCGCAGTGGTGATGCTTTGATTATGCTGTGATGATGCAGTGATTATGCAGCTATGGTGCAGTGATGATGCTGTGATGATACTGTGATGACATTGTGATGACGGAGTGATGATGCTGTGATGACACTGATGATGTTGTGGTGATAATGTGATGATGCTGTGAAGATACTGTGATAACGCTTTTATTATGCAGTATTCATGCAGTAATGATTCTGTGATGATGCTGAGATGACGCTGCGATGATGCTGTGATGATGCTGTGATGAGTGTGATGACGCTCTGATGACACTATTATTGTGCTGAGATGATGCAGTGATGATGCAGTGATGAGACTGTGATGATGCTGTGATGACGTTTTGATGATGCATTGATGATGATGTGATGATGGAGCTATGATGCTGTGACGATGCAGTGATGAAACCGTGATGACACTCTGATGATGTACTGAGTAAGCAGTAATGAGGCTGCGATGATTCTGTGATGACACTGTAATGATGCTGTGATGAGGCAGAGATGATGCAGTGATGATGCTGTGATGATGTTGTGATGAAGCTGTGATGATGCAGTGATGCTGATGGGATTATGAAGTGATGATGATGTGATGATGCAGTGATGATACTGTGATGACGCTGTGATAATGCAGTGATTATGCGGAAATGATGCTGTGATGACACTGATATGATGCTTTGATGATGCAGTGATGATGCTGTGAGGATGCAGTGAGGACACAGTGATGATGTTGTGCTGATGCTGTGATGATGTTTTGATTACGCAGTGATGATGCTGTGGTGATGCAGTGATGATGCAGTGATGATGCAGTGATCAAAGCGTCATCACAGCATCATCACAGCATCGTCGCAGCGTCATCGCAGAGTCATCACTGCATCATCGCAGCGTCATCACTGCATCATCACAGCATCAACACTGCATCATCACTGCATCATCACAACATCATCAAATAATCATGAAAGCATCACAGCTTCATCAAAGCGTCATCAGAGCGTCAACACTGCATCTTCACTGCATCATCACAGCATCATCACAGCATCATCACTGCATCATCACAGCATCATAACATATCATCACCACATCACAACAGCATCATCACAGCATTATAACAGCATCATCCAGGCGTCATCACTGCATCATCACAGCGTCACCACAGCGTCATCACTGCATCATCACAGCATCATGAAAGCATCACAGCGTAATAAAAGCGTCATCACAGCTTCATCACGGTATCAACACAGCATTATCACATCATCATCACAGAATCATCATGCCATCATCACAGCATCATCGCAGCATCATCACAGCATCATTAAAGCATCACAGCGTCATCAAAGACGCATCACAGCGTCATCACAGCATCACCACTGCGTCATCAGAGCGTCATCAAAGCACCATCACAGCTTCATCACAGCATCAACACAGCATCATCACAGTGTCATCAAAGCGTCATCACAACATCATCAGCGCGTCATCACTGAATCATCACAGCGTAATAACTACATCATCAGTGCGTCATCACAGCGTCATCACAGCATCACTACAGCATCAACACAGCAACATCTCAGCGTCATCACTACATCATCGCAGCGTCATCACTGCATCATCACAGCATCATAAGTGCATCATCACAGCATCATCACAGCATCATAAAAACATCATCACATCATCATCATTGTATCATCACAGCATCATCACAATATTATCACAGCCTCACCACAGCGTCATAACTGCATCATCACTGCATCATCACTGTATCATCAGAGCATCATCACATCATTTCAATGCATGATCACAGCATAATAACGGCATCATCACGGCATCATCACAACATCATCACTGCATCAACACAACATCATCACAGAATCATCACTGAATCATCACAGCGTCATCACAGCATCATCACAGCATCACAACAGCATCATCACTGCATCATCAAATCATGATCACTGCATCATGAAAGTGTCATCACAGCATCACCACAGCATCATCACAACAGTATCACAGTATCACAGAGTCATCACAGCGTCATCATCACATCATCACTGCACCATCACTGTGTCATCACAGCATCATTACTGCATAATCACAACATCATCACGGTGTCATCGCAGCATAATCACAGCATAA
Organism: Clangula hyemalis; assembly: GCA_963989345.1. The sequence goes on along the minus strand of OZ022461.1, from coordinate 2,532,646 downwards.
TCAGAGCATCACAACAGCATCGTCGCATTGTCATCACTGCATCATCATTGCATCATCACAGCATCATCACTGCATCATCACAGCATCACAACAGCATCATCGCAGCATCATCACAGTATCATCAAAGCATCACAGCGTCGCCATCACTGCATCATCACAGAATCATCACTGTATCATCGCAGCGGTATCACTGCATCATCACAGCATGATCACAGCATCATCACTGCATCATTACAGAGTCAACACAGTGTCATCACAGCTTCTTCACAGCATCATCACAGCGTCATTACAGCATCATGAAAGCACCATCACAGCGTCATCACAACATCATCACAGCGTCATCACACCATCATCGCAGCATCATCACAGCATCATCACTGCATCATCACAGCATCACAGTGTCATCAAATTATCATCACTGCATCATCAGAGCATCACCAGAACTTCATCGCATCATCATCAAAGCAACATCACAGCGTCACTACTGCAACATCACTGCATCATCTGAGCATCATCACAGCCTCATCACAGCACCATCACAGCGTTATCACAGCGTCATCAAAGCATCATCACAACATCATTAAAGCGTCATCACAGTATCATCACAGTGTCATCAAATCATTATCACAGCATCATAAGAGCATCATTTCTGGTGCCAACACAGAAATCTTGGTTTTTTTGACCATGGGGCACTTTACTCAGCACCTGGCCTGATGGCCGCAGACGGGTCCCTATCTTTTAGGGGAAAAAGGATCCTGGGCCAGGAGCTGGCAGGGCTCATTGAGAGGGCTTTAAACTAGGTAAGAAGGGGGATGGGGCTGAAGCAAGGATTGTTGGGGCTGTGCCAGGGGGAACAATGGCAAGGCCGGAGGATAGGGCAATGGCCCAGCTGAAGTGCATCTACACCAATGCTCTGATGATGCTCTGATGATGCAGTGATGTTGCAGTAGTGACGCTGTGATGACGCTTTGATGATGCTGTGATGACGCGGTGATGATGATATGATGATGCAGTGATGATACTGTGATGACGCTGTGATGATGCAGTGATTATGCATTAATGATTCTGTGATGATGCTGAGATGATATTTTGATGATGCAGTGATGACGCTGTGATGACCTTATTATGATGCTGTGATGATGCTGTGATTATGCAGCTACGATTCTGTGATGATGCTGTGATGATGCTGTGATGATGCAGTGATCATGTAGTGGTGATGATGTGATGACGCAGGGATTCTGCAGTAATGATACAGTGATGATGCGGTGATGATACTGTGATGTTGCAGTAATGACGCTGCGATGAAGTTATGATGATGCAGTGATGATACTGTGATGACGCAGTGATGATGCAGTGATTATGCAGTAATGATACTGAGATGATGCAGTTATGATGCAGTGGTGATGCATTGATGACGCTGTAATTATGATGTGATTATGTAGTGATGATGTAGTGATTACGCTGTGATGATGCAGTGATGATACTGTGAAGACGCTGTTATGATGCAGTGAGGAAGCAGTAATGATGCTGTGGTGTTGCTGAGATGATGCTGTGATTATTCATTGATGATGCTGTGATGATGCTATGATTATGTTTTGATGATGCCTTGATGATTCTGTGATGACGCTGTGATGACTCTGTCGTGATGCTCTGATAACGCTGTCGTGATGCTGTGATGATGCTGCGATGATGTTGTGATGATGCAATGATTATACTGTGATGATGTAGTAATGATGATGTGATGCCGAGGTGATGCAATGATGATGCTCTATTGACGCAGTGATGGTGCTGTGATGACGCATTGATGATGCTTAGATGAGGCTGTGATGATGCTCTGATGATGCTGTGATGATGCAGTGATGATGATGTGATGATGCTGTGGTGATGATGTGATGATGCTGTGATGATGCAGTGATCATGCAGTGATGATGTTGTGATGACGCAGTGATGATGTTGTGATGACGCAGTGATGATGCTGCGATGATGCTATGGTGATGATGTGATGATGCTGTGATGACGCAGTGACGATGCTGTGATGACTCTTGGATGACGCTATAGTGATTCTGTGATGATGCTGTAGTGGTACTATGATGATGCTGTGAGGATGCTGCGATGACGCTCTGATGACGCAGTAATCATGATGTAATGATGCTGTGATGACGCTGCGATGACACTGTCGTGATGCTGTGATGACGCTGTGATGATACTGAGATGACGTTGTGATGATGCAGTGATGATACTGTGATGACGCTGTGATAATGCAGTGATTATGCAGTGATTATGCGGAAATGATGCTGTGATGACACTGAGATGATGCTTTGATGATGCAGTGATGATGCTGTGAGGATGCAGTGAGGACACAGTGATGATGTTGTGCTGATGCTGTGATGATGTTTTGATTACGCAGTGATGATGCTGTGGTGATGCAGTGATGATGCAGTGATGATGCAGTGATCAAAGCGTCATCACAGCATCATCACAGCATCGTCGCAGCGTCATCGCAGAGTCATCACTGCATCATCGCAGCGTCATCACTGCATCATCACAGCATCAACACTGCATCATCACTGCATCATCACAACATCATCAAATAATCATGAAAGCATCACAGCTTCATCAAAGCGTCATCAGAGCGTCAACACTGCATCTTCACTGCATCATCACAGCATCATCACAGCATCATCACTGCATCATCACTGCATCATCACAGCATCATCAAATATTTGCAGAGTCATCATTGCATCATCACAGAATCATCAAAGCACCATCATAGCGTCATCAGAGCATTATCGCTGCCTCATCACTGCCTCATCACTGCATCATCACTGCGTCATCACAACATCATCACTTCAACATCACAGCAACATCACACTGTCATCAAAGCGTCATCACAGCATCATTACTGCATCATCACAGCATCATAACACATCATCACCACATCACAACAGCATCATCACAGCATTATAACAGCATCATCCAGGCGTCATCACTGCATCATCACAGCGTCACCACAGCGTCATCACTGCATCATCACAGCATCATCAAAGCATCACAGCGTAATCAAAGCGTCATCACAGCTTCATCACGGTATCAACACAGCATTATCACATCATCATCACAGAATCATCATGCCATCATCACAGCATCATCGCAGCATCATCACAGCATCATTAAAGCATCACAGCGTCATCAAAGACTCATCACAGCGTCATCACAGCATCACCACTGCGTCATCAGAGCGTCATCAAAGCACCATCACAGCTTCATCACAGCATCAACACAGCATCATCACAGTGTCATCAAAGCGTCATCACAACATCATCAGCGCGTCATCACTGAATCATCACAGCGTAATAACTACATCATCAGTGCGTCATCACAGCGTCATCACTGCATCACTACAGCATCAACACAGCAACATCTCAGCGTCATCACTACATCATCGCAGCGTCATCACTGCATCATCACAGCATCATAAGTGCATCATCACAGCATCATCACAGCATCATAAAAACATCATCACATCATCATCATTGTATCATCACAGCATCATCATAGCGTCATCAGAGCATTATCGCTGCCTCATCACTGCATCATCACAGCATCATCACTGCATCATCACAGCATCATCACAATATTATCACAGCCTCACCACAGCGTCATAACTGCATCATCACTGCATCATCACTGTATCATCAGAGCATCATCACATCATTTCAATGCATGATCACAGCATAATAACAGCATCATCACGGCATCATCACAACATCATCACTGCATCAACACAACATCATCACAGAATCATCACTGAATCATCACAGCGTCATCACAGCATCATCACAGCATCACAACAGCATCATCACTGCATCATCAAATCATGATCACTGCATCATGAAAGTGTCATCACAGCATCACCACAGCATCATCACAACAGTATCACAGTATCACAGAGTCATCACAGCGTCATCATCACATCATCACTGCACCATCACTGTGTCATCACAGCATCATTACTGCATAATCACAACATCATCACGGTGTCATCGCAGCATAATCACAGCATAATCAGAGCATCACAACAGCATCATCGCATCGTCATCACTGCATCATCATTGCATCATCACAGCATCATCACTGCATCATCACAGCATCACAACAGCATCATCGCAGCATCATCACAGTATCATCAAAGCATCACAGCGTCGCCATCACTGCATCATCACAGAATCATCACTGTATCATCGCGGCGGTATCACTGCATCATCACAGCATGATCACAGCATTATCACTGCATCATCACAGCATCATCACAACATCATCACAGCATCACGGCATCATCAAAGCGCCATAAAAACGTCATCACAGCATCATCACTCCATCATCACAGCATCATCACAGCATCATCACTGCATCATCACTCCATCATCACAGCATCATCAAGGCATCACAGCGCCATCACAGTATCATCACAGCATCATCACAGCTTCCTCACGGCGTCATTACATCATCAGTACAGTGTCATCAAAGCGTTATCACAGAATCATCACTGCATCATCACAGCATCATCACAACATCATCAAAGCGTCATCACAGCATCATCAAAGCGTCATCAAATCATCATCACAGCATCATCACAACAGCGTCACCACAGCATCATAAGAGCATCATTTCTGGTGCCAATGCAGAAATCTTGTTTTTTTTGACCATGGGGCACTTTACTCAGCACCTGGCCTGATGGCCGCAGACGGGTCCCTATCTTTTAGGGGAAAAAGGATCCTGGGCCAGGAGCTGGCAGGGCTCATTGAGAGGGCTTTAAACTAGGTAAGAAGGGGGATGGGGCTGAAGCAAGGATTGTTGGGGCTGTGCCAGGGGGAACAATGGCAAGGCCGGAGGATAGGGCAATGGCCCAGCTGAAGTGCATCTACACCAATGCTCTGATGATGCAGTGATGTTGCAGTAGTGACGCTGTGATGACGCTTTGATGATGCTGTGATGACACTGTGATGATGCAGTGATTATGCATTAATGATTCTGTGATGATGCTGAGATGATATTTTGATGATGCAGTGATGACGCTGTGATGACCTTATTATGATGCTGTGATGATGCTGTGATGATGCAGTGATCATGTAGTGGTGATGATGTGATGACGCAGGGATTCTGCAGTAATGATACAGTGATGATGCGGTGATGATACTGTGATGTTGCAGTAATGACGCTGCGATGAAGTTATGATGATGCAGTGATGATACTGTGATGACGCAGTGATGATGCAGTGATTATGCAGTAATGATACTGAGATGATGCAGTTATGATGCAGTGGTGATGCATTGATGACGCTGTCATTATGATGTGATTATGTAGTGATGATGTAGTGATTACGCTGTGATGATGCACTGATGATACTGTGAAGACGCTGTTATGATGCAGTGAGGAAGCAGTAATGATGCTGTGGTGTTGCTGAGATGATGCTGTGATGATTCATTGATGATGCAGTGATGATGCTGTGATGATACTGTGAAGACGCTGTTATGATGTAGTGAGGAAGCACTAATGATGCTGTGATGTTGCTGAGATGATGCTGTGATGATTCATTAATGATGCAGTTATGATGATGTGATGATTCAGTGATTCTGCAGTATTGATACTGATGATGCTATTGATAGTGATGATGCTGTAATGATGCAGTGCTTATGCAGTAATGATGCTGTAGTGACGCTGCGATTATGCTGTGCTGATGCTGTGATGTTGCTGTGGTGACGCTGTGTTGAGGGTGTTGTGGTGTTCTGATAACGCTGTTGTGATGCTGTGATGATGCTACGATGATATTGTGATGATGCTGTGATGATACCGTGATGATGCAGTGATGATGCTGTGATGCTGCTGCGATGACGCTGTGGTGACGATGTGATGATGCAGTGATGATGCAGTTATGATGCAGTGATGATGCAGTTATGACGCTTTAATGACATTGTGATGATATTGTGATTATGCTGTGATGACATAGCGATGATGCTGTGATGATTCTGTGATGACACTCTGATGATGATGTGATGATGCTGTGATGATGCTGTTATAACACTGTGATGACACTGTGATGATGCTGAGATTATGCTGTGAAGATGCAGTGATGATGCAGTTATGACCCTGTGAGTAAGCAGTAAAGATCATAGAATCATAGAATCATAGAATCTCCTGAGTTGGAAGGGACCCTTAAGGATCATCTAGTCCAACTCTTGACACCGCACAGGTCTACCCAAGAGTTCAGACCATGTGACTAAGTGCACAGTCCAATCTCTTCTTAAATTCCGACAGGCTCGGTGCAGTGACCACTTCCCTGGGGAGCCTGTTCCAGTGTGCAACCACCCTCTCTGTGAAGAACCCCCTCCTGATGTCTAGCCTAAATTTCCCCTGCCTCAGCTTAACCCCGTTCCCGCGGGTCCTGTTGCTGGTGTTAATGGAGAAAAGGTCTCCTGCCTCTCGACACCCCCTTACGAGGAAGTTGTAGACTGTGATGAGGTCTCCCCTCAGCCTCCTCTTCTCCAGGCTGAACAGGCCCAGTGACCTCAGCCGTTCCTCGTACGTCTTCCCCTCCAGGCCTTTCGCCATCTTCGTAGCCCTCCTCTGGACACTCTCCAACAGTTTCATGTCCTTTTTATACTGCGGTGCCCAGAACTGCACACAGTACTCGAGGTGAGGCCGCACCAGCGCAGAGTAGAGCGGGACAATCACCTCCCGTGACCTACTAGCAATGCCGTGCTTGATGCACCCCAGGACACGCTTGGCCCTCCTGGCTGCCAGGGCACACTGCTGGCTCATATTCAACTTGCTGTCTACCACGACCCCCAGATCCCTCTCTTCTAGGCTGCTCTCCAGCGTCTCATCGCCCAGTCTGTACGTGCAGCCAGGGTTTCCCCGTCCCAGGTGCAGGACCCGGCACTTGCTCTTGTTGAACTTCATGCGGTTGGTGATCGCCCAGCTCTCCAACCTATCCAGGTCCCTCTGCAAGGCCTTTCCACCCTCATTCGAGTCCACAACTCCTCCAAGTTTGGTGTCATCAGCAAACTTGCTCAATATACCCTCTATTCCTACATCCAGATCGTTTATAAAAATATTGAAAAGTACCGGCCCTAAAATGGAGCCTTGAGGGACCCCACTGGTGACCGCCCGCCAGCCTGACGCAGCCCCATTTACCATAACCCTTTGGGCCCTGCCCGTTAGCCAATTGCTCACCCATCGTATGATGTTTTTATTTAGCTGTATGGTGGACATTTTGTCCAGTAGGATCCTATGGGAAACCGTGTCAAAAGCCTTGCTGAAGTCCAAAAAAATCACATCAGCTGGTTTCCCTTGGTCCACCATACGGGTGATCTTATCATAAAAGGAAATCCGGTTAGTTAGGCAGGACCTACCCTTCACAAACCCATGCTGGCTGGGACCAATGACTGCTTTGTCCCCCAGGTGCACCTCAATAAGTTCAAGAACCATCTTCTCCATGATTTTACCCGGCACTGACGTGAGACTGACAGGCCTGTAATTGCTAGGGTCTTCTTTCTGACCCTTCTTGAAAATCGGCACAACATTTGCCAGCTTCCAGTCTACCGGGACCTCTCCAAATTCCCAGGATCGTTGAAAAATAATTGAGAGAGGTTCCGCGATGACGTCCGCCAGCTCTTTCAGCACCCGGGGATGAATCCCATCCGGACCCATGGACTTGTAGGGATCCAGGTGGAGTAGCAAATCCCGCACACGTTCAGGGTCGGTTGGGAGTTTGTCATCCCCACCGTCCCGGTCCTCCAGCTCAGGGCACCCTGGGTCCCGAAGCCCATCATCGGCATTGAAGACAGAGGCAAAGAAGGCGTTAAGCGTCTCTGCTTTGCCTATGTCATTGTCTGTGAGGAGACCTTCCCTATCAAGGAGCGGCCCTATGTATTCTTTAGTTCTCCTTTTTCCATTCACATATCTAAAAAAACCCTTTTTATTTTCTCTCACAGACACAGCCAGCTTCAACTCTAGGTGTGCTTTGGCCACACGAATTTTCTCCCTACAAATACGAACAGCATCCCTGTATTCTTTCCATGACACCTGGCCCTCCTTCCAGTAGCGAAACACTCTCTGTTTCCGCCTAATCTCCATTAGAATGTTCCTGGACAGCCACGCTGGCCTCCTGCCCCGCCTGCCTGACTTGCGATATTTAGGAATTGCCTGATCTTGTGCTTCTAGGAGGCATTGCTTAAAGATGCTTTGATGATGCTGTTATGATGCTGCAATGATGCTGTGATGATGCTGTGGGCTGCTGTGATGACAATTTGATGACGTAGTGATGATTCTGTCATGACGCCATGATGCTGCTCTGATGCTGCTCTGACGATGCTGTGATTATGCTGTGATGACGCTCTGATGACACAGTGATGATGCTGTGATGACGCTGTGATGACAATTTGATGATGAAGTGATGACTTTGTGATTACGCTGTGATGACGCATTGAAGATTATGTGATGATGATGTGATGATGCAGTTATGGTACTGTGATGACGCTGTGATAATGCAGTGATTATGTAGTAATGATTCTGTGATGATGCTGTGATGATGCAGTTATGATGCAGTGGTGATGCAGTGATGATGCTGTGAAGGCACAGTGGTGATGCTTTGATTATGCTGTGATGACGGAGTGATTATGTAGCTATGGTGCTGTGATGATACTGTGATGACATTTTGATGACGGAGTGATGATGCTGTGATGACACTCTGATGATGTTGTGATGATAATGTGATGATGCCGTGATGATGCTGTGAAGATACTGTGATGACGCTGTGATGATGCAGTATTTATGCAGTAATGATTCTGTGATGATGCTGAGATGATGCTGTGATGATGCAGTGATGATGCTGTGATGACGCTGCGATGATGATGTGATGATGCTTTGATGACTGTGATGACACTCTGATGACAGAATTATGATGCTGAGATGATGCAGTGATGATGCAATGATGATGCTGTGATGATGCTGTTATGACATTGTGATGACGCAGTGATGATGCTGTGATGATGCAGTGTTTATGTAGTTATGAGGCTGTGATGATGCAGTGATGATGCAGTGATGAGACTGTGATGATGCTGTGATGACGTTTTGATGATGCATTGATGATGATGTGGTGATGTAGCTATGATGCTGTGATGATGCAGTGATGAGACCGTGATGACACTCTGATGATGCAGCGAGTAAGCAGTAATGATGCTGCGATGATGCTTTGATGATGCTGTAATTATGCGGTTATGATGCAGTGATTATGCAGTGATGATGCTGTCATGACACTGTAATGATGTTGTGATGAAGCTGTGATGATGCAGTGATCATGATGGGATTATGAAGTGATGATGATGTGATGATGCAGTGATGATACTGTGATGACGCTGTGATAATGCAGTGATTATGCGGAAATGATGCTGTGATGACACTGAGATGATGCTTTGATGATGCAGTGATGATGCAGTGATGATTCAGTGATCAAAGCCTCATCACAGCATCATCACAGCATCATCGCAGCGTTATCACAGCATCATCACAGCATCATCACAGCATTATCACAGCGTCACGAAAGCGTCATCACAGCATCATCACAGCATAATCGCAGCGTCATCAGAGCATCATCTCAGCATCATCACAGCATCATTACTGAATCATCACAGCATCATATCATCCTCATCAGAGCATCACAGCATCATCACAGCATCAGCACTGCATCATCACAACAACATCACAGTGTCATCAAAGCGTCATCATAGCATTATCAGAGCATCACAACAGCATCATCACTGCATCATCAGAACATCATCACAGTGTCATCAAACCGTCATCACAGCATCATCAGACCATAAGAACAACTTCATCGCAGCGTCAAAACTGCATCATCACAGCATGATCACAGCATGATCACAGCATCATCACTGCGTCATCACTGCATCATTACTACATCATCAGAACATTATCATAGTATCGTCAAAGCGTCAACACAGTATCATCACAGCATCACAACAGCATCATCGCAGCATCATCACTGCATCATCACAGCATCACAACAGAATCATAACAAAATCATCGCAGCGTCATCAAAGCGTCATCACAGCGTCATCAAAGCATCACAGCATCATCAAAGTGTCATCAGAACATCATCACGGCATCACTACAGCATCATCATATCATCACATCATTATTACAGCATCATCACAGAGTCATCACTGCGTCATCGCAGCATCATCACAGCATCATCACAACATCATCACTGCATCATCACAACATCATCACTGCATCATCACAGCATCATCGCAGCGTCATCACAGCATCATCACAGCATCATTGCAGCATCATCACATCATCAATACTGCGTCATCACAGCATCATCAGAACATAATCACACTGTCATCAAAACGTCATCACAGCATCATCACGGCATCATCACAGCATCATAACACATCATCACAGCATCACAACAGCATCATCACAGCTTCATAACAGCATCATCCAGGCGTAATCACAGCATCATCTAAGCACCATCACAGCGTCATCACTGCGTCATCACAACATTATCATCACAGCATCCCAACAGTATCATCACTGCGTCATCACACCATCATCACAGCATCATCGCAGCATCATCACAGCATCATTAAAGCATCACAGCATCATCAAAGAGTCATCACAGCGTCATCACAGCATCACCACTGCGTTATGAGAGCGTCATCAAAGAACCATCCCAGCGTCATCAGAGCTTCATCACAGCATCAACACAGCATCATCACAGTGTCATCAAAGAGTCATCACAGGATCATCAACGCATCATCACAGAATCATCACAGCGTAATAACAACATTATCAGTGCGTCATCACAGTGTCATCACAGCATCATCACAGCATCAATACAACATCATCGCAGCGTCATCACTGCATCATCACTGCATCATCACAGCATCATCGCATCATCGTCACAGCATCACAGCGTTATCACAGCGTCATCACAGCATCATCACTTTATCATCACTCCGTTATCACAGCATCATCACAGCATCATCACAGCGTCACCAAAGATTCGCAGCGTCATCATTGCATCATCACAGAATCATCAAAGCATCATCATAGCGTCATCAGAGCATTATCGCTTCCTCATCACTGCATCATCACTGCGTCATCACAACATCATCACTTCAACATCACAGCAACATCACACTGTCATCAAAGCGTCATCACAGCATCATTACTGCATCATCACTGCATCATCACTGTATCATCAGAGCATCATCACATCATTTCACTGCATGATCACAGCATAATAACAGCATCATAACTGCATCATCACAGCATCATCACGGCATCATTACTGCATCATCACAGCATCATCAGAGCTTCAACAAAGCATCACATTGCCATCACAATGTCACCACTGAATCATCACAGCGTAATCACAGCATCATCAAAGCGTCATCGCATCGTCATCACTGCATCATTACTGCATCATCACAACATTATCATAGTGTCATCAAAGCGTCATCACAGCATCACAACAGCATCATCGTAGCACCATCACTGCATCATCACTGCATCATCACAGCATCACAACAGCATCAGCACAGCGTCATCTCTGCATCATTCAGGCGTCATCACAACATCATCTCAGCGTCACCACAGAGTCATCACTGCATCATCAAAGCATCACAACACCATCATCGCAGCATCATCGCAGCATCATAGCGTCGCCATCACTGCATCATCACAGAATCATCACTGTATCATCGCAGCGGTATCACTGCATCATCACAGCATCATCACAACATCATCACAGCATCCCAGCATCATGAAAGCGTCATCACAGCATCATCACTGCATCATCACAGCATCGTCACTGCATCATTACAATATCATCGCAGCGTCATCACAGCGTCATCACAGAATCATAACTGCATCATCACTGCATAAACACTGCATCAGCACAGCATCATTATAGCATCATCACAGCATCAACACAGCGTCATCTGTGCATCACCACAGCATCATCACAACATCATCACAACGTCATCACTGCATCATCATATCATCCTGAGAGCATCATAGCTGCATAATCACAGCATAATCAAATTGTCATCAAAGCATCATCACAGCGTCATCAGAGCATCACCATAGTATCATCACAGCATCATCACAGCTACATCACTCCATCATTACAGCGTCATCACAGCGTCATCACTGCATCATCACAGCATCATCACTGCGTCATCACAGTGTCATCAAAGCACCATCACAGCGTCAGCACAGCTTCCTCACAGCATCATCACAGCATCATCGCAGTGTCATCACACCATCATCACAGCATCATCACAATATTATCACAGCCTCACTACAGCGTCATAATTACATCAACACTGCATTATCACTGCATCATCACAGCGTCATCACAGCATAAACACATCATCATAAATGCATCATCACAGCTTCATCAATACATCTTCACAGCATCACAGCATCATCAAAGCATCATCACAGCGTCATCACAGCAGCATCACTACATCATCACTGTGTCGTCACAGCGTCATCACAGCATCACTACAGCATCATCACATCATCATCACTGCAACATCACAGTATCATCACAGCATCATCATAGCGTCATCACAGCATAATCACAATATCATAACAGCATCATCGCAGTGTCATCACTGCATCATCATCATAGCATCATGACAACATCATCGCAGCATCATCGCAGTGTTATCAATGCATCATTACAGCATCATCACAACATCATCGCAGCGTCATCACTGAATCATCACAGCATCATCATACCATCATGAAAGCATCACAGCGTCATCATTCAGAGTGTCAACATAGTATCATCACGTCATCATCTCAGAGTTATTGCAGCGTCATCACTGCGTCATCACACCATCATCACTGTGTCATCACAGCGTCATCAAAGCATCATCACAGCGTCATCAGAGCATCACCATAGTATCATCACAGCATCATCACAGCAACATCACTCCATCATTACAGCGTCATCACAGTGTCATCACAGCTTCATCACAGCATCATCAAAGCATCACAATGTAATCAGTGTCATCATAGCGTCATCACAGCATCATAACTGCGTCATTACAGCATCATGAAAGCACCATCACAGCATCATCACAGCATCATCACTGCATCATCACAGCATCACAGCGTCATCAAATTATCATCACTGCATCATCAGAGCATCACCAGAAATTCATCGCAGCATCATCAAAGCAACATCACAGCGTCACTACTGCAACATCACTGCTTCATCTGAGCATCATCACAGCCTCATCACAGCACCATCACAGCGTTATCACAGCGTCATCAAAGCATCATCACAACATCATCAAAGCGTCATCACAGCATCATCACAGTGTCATCAAATCATCATCACAGCATCATCATAACAGCATCACCACAGCATCATAAGAGCATCATTTCTGGTGCCAATGCAGAAATCTTGTTTTTTTTGACCATGGGGCACTTTACTCAGCACCTGGCCTGATGGCCGCAGACGGGTCCCTATCTTTTAGGGGAAAAAGGATCCTGGGCCAGGAGCTGGCAGGGCTCATTGAGAGGGCTTTAAACTAGGTAAGAAGGGGGATGGGGCTGAAGCAAGGATTGTTGGGGCTGTGCCAGGGGGAACAATGGCAAGGCCGGAGGATAGGGCAATGGCCCAGCTGAAGTGCATCTACACCAATGCTCTGATGATGCAGTGATGTTGCAGTAGTGACGCTGTGATGACGCTTTGATGATGCTGTGATGACACTGTGATGATGCAGTGATTATGCATTAATGATTCTGTGATGATGCTGAGATGATATTTTGATGATGCAGTGATGACGCTGTGATGACCTTATTATGATGCTGTGATGATGCTGTGATGATGCAGTGATCATGTAGTGGTGATGATGTGATGACGCAGGGATTCTGCAGTAATGATACAGTGATGATGCGGTGATGATACTGTGATGTTGCAGTAATGACGCTGCGATGAAGTTATGATGATGCAGTGATGATACTGTGATGACGCAGTGATGATGCAGTGATTATGCAGTAATGATACTGAGATGATGCAGTTATGATGCAGTGGTGATGCATTGATGACGCTGTCATTATGATGTGATGATGTAGTGATTACGCTGTGATGATGCACTGATGATACTGTGAAGACGCTGTTATGATGCAGTGAGGAAGCAGTAATGATGCTGTGGTGTTGCTGAGATGATGCTGTGATGATTCATTGATGATGCAGTGATGATGCTGTGATGATACTGTGAAGACGCTGTTATGATGTAGTGAGGAAGCACTAATGATGCTGTGATGTTGCTGAGATGATGCTGTGATGATTCATTAATGATGCAGTTATGATGATGTGATGATTCAGTGATTCTGCAGTATTGATACTGTGATGATGCTGAGATGATGCTGTAACGATGCAGTGATGATACAGTGATAATGCTGTGATGATGCTGTAATAATATTGTGATGATGCTGTGATGAAGATGTAATGATTCTGTGATGACGCTGTGATGATGCTGTCGTGATGGTCTGATAACGTTGTCGTAACACTGTGACGATGCTTCGATGATGTTGTGATGATTCTGTGATGATGCAAGTATGATGCTGTGATGATGCAGTGATGATGCACTGATAATGCTGTTATGACGCTGTGATGACGTAGTAATGATGCTGTGATGATGCAGTGTTTACGCAGTTATGACGCTGTGATGATGCTTTGGTGAAGTTCTGATGATGCAGTGATGGTGCTGTGATGACGCATTGATGATGCTTAGATGAGGCTGTGATGATGCTCTGATGATGCTGTGATGATGCTCTGATGATGCTGTGATGATGCAGTGATGATGATGTGATGATGCTGTGGTGATGCAGTGATGATGATGTGATGATGCTGTGGTGATGATGTGATGATGCTGTGATGATGCAGTGATCATGCAGTGATGATGTTGTGATGACGCAGTGATGATGTTGTGATGACGCAGTGATGATGCTGCGATGATGCTATGGTGATGATGTGATGATGCTGTGATGACGCAGTGACGATGCTGTGATGACGCTTGGATGACGCTATAGTGATTCTGTGATGATGCTGTAGTGGTACTATGATGATGCTGTGAGGATGCTGCGATGACGCTCTGATGACGCAGTAATCATGATGTAATGATACTGTGATGACGCTGCGATGACACTGTCGTGATGCTGTGATGACGCTGTGATGACGCTGTGATGATACTGAGATGACGTTGTGATGATGCAGTGATGATGCAGTGATGACGCAGTAATGATGCTGTGATCATGTAGTGATGATGTAGTGATTATGCTGTGATGACGCAGTGATGATGCTCTGATGATGCTGTGATTATGATGTGATGATGCATTGATCATGATGTGATGATGCTCTGATGATGCAGTGATGACTCTGTGATGATGCAGTGATAATGTAGCTATGATGCTGTGATGATGCTGTGATGATGTAGTGATAATGATGTGATGATGCAGGGATGATGATGTGATGATGCAGGGATGATGATGTGATGATGTTGTGTTACTGCTGTGATGACGCTGTCATGATTCTGTGACGATGCAGTGATGATGCTGTGATGACCTTGTCATGATGTTGTGATGACGCTGTCGTGATGCTGTGATGATGCTGTGATGACAATATGATGACGTAGTTATGATGCTGTTATGATGCAGTCATTATGCAGTGATGATGCAGATATGAGGCTGTGATGACGCTGTGATGATATTGTGATGATGCTGCGATGATGATGTGATGACGCAGTGATGATGCTGCGATGACTCTGTGATGACCCTATCGTGATTATGTGATAACGCTGTGATGATGCTGTGATGATGCAATGATGATGCTGTGATGATGCTGTGATGATGCTGTGATTCTGAAGTAATGATGCTGTGAGGATGGTGGGGTGATGCTGTGATGACGCAGTGATGATGATGTGATTACGCAGCGATGATGCTGTAATGATTTTGTGATGATGATGTGATGATGCTGTGATGATGATGTGATGATACTGTGATGACGCAGATATGACGCTGCGATGATGAAGTGATGATGCAGTGATGACTCTGTGATGATGCTGTGATAACGCAGTGATGATGCTGTGATGATGCAATGATGATGCTGTGATGACGCAGTGTTTATGCAGTTATGACGCTGTGATGACCCTGTTATGATGCCTGTATGAGGATGTGATGATGCTGTGACTATGCAGTGATGATGCAGTGATGATGCTGCGATGATGTAGTGATGATGCTGCGATGATGATATGATGATGCAGTGATGATACTGTGATAACATTGTGATGACGCAGTGATGATGCAGTGATGATGCTGTAATGATGCAGTGATTACGCAGTAATGATGCTGTAGTGACGTTGCGATTATGCTGTGATGATGCTGTGATGTTGCTGCGGTGACGCTGTGTTGAGGGTGTTGTGATGCTCTGATAACGCTGTTGTGATGCTGTGATGATGCTACGATGATGTTGTGATGATGCTGTGATGACATAGCGATGATGCTGTGATGATTCTGTGATGTCACTCTGATGATGCTGTGATGATGCAATTATGGTACTGTGATGATGCTGTGATGATGCAGTGATGATATAGTGATGACGTTGTGATGATGCATTGATGATGCTGTATTGATCCTGTGATGACGCAGTGATTATGCAGTGATGACACCGTGATGACGCTGTAATGATGCAGTGAGTAAGCAGTAATGATAATGCGATGATGCTGTGATTATGCTGTGACGATGAGGTGATGATGCAGTGATTATACAGTGATGATGCTGTCATGATACTCTAATGATGCTCTGATGATGCAGAGATGATGCAGTGATGTTGCTGTGATGATGATGTGATGATGCAGTGATGATAATGTGATGATGCTGTGATAATGCAGTGATTATGCTGTAATGATGCTCTGATGACACTGAGATAATGCTCTGATGCTGTAGATATGATGCTGTGAAGATGCAGTGAGGACGCAGAGATGATGCTGTGATGACAATGTGAAGATGTTGTGATGATGCAGTGATGGCGCAGTGATGATGCTGTGATGACACTGTGATTATGTGGTGATGATGATATGATGATGCTGTGATGATGCTGTGATGATGCTGTGATTATGCAGCTATGACGCTGTGATGACATAGTGATGATGCTGTGATGACGCTGTGATGATGATCTGATGATGCTGTGATGATGCTGTGATGATGATGTCATGATGCAATGATGATGCAGTGGTGATGCTCTGATGATGCTGTAATGATGCTGTGACGATGAAGTGATGGTGCAGTGATGATACTGTGATGACACTGTGATGATGCAGTGATGATTCAGTGATGATTCTGTTCTGATGCTATGATGACGCTATTATGATGCTGTGATGACGCTGCGACGATGATATGATGATCCTGTGATTACTCTGCAATGACGTTTTGATGACACTGCTATGATGCTGTGATGATGCTTTGATGACGCAGTGATGACGCTGTGATGACGCTGTGATGATGCTGTGATGATGCTGTGATGGCGCTGTGATTATGCTGTGATGATGCAGTGATTATGCTGTGATGATGTTGTGATGATGCTGTTATGATGCAATGATGATGATGAGATGATGCAGTGATGATGATGTGATGATGCAGTGATGATACTGGTACGACGCTGTTATAATGCAGTGATTATGCAGTAATGATGCTGTGATAATGCTTAGATGATGCTGTGATGATGTAGTGATTGTGCAGTGATGATGCAGTGATGACGCAGTCATGATGCTTTGATGACAATGCCAAGATACTCTGATGATGCTGTGATGATTCCTTGATGACGCTGAGATGATGCTGTGAGAGTGCAGTGATGATGCAGTGTTTATGCTGTGATGATGCTCTGATTATGTTGTGATGATGCTGTGATGATACTGTGATGATATTGTGATGATGCTGTGATGATATTGTGATGATGCAGTGAAGATAATGGGATGATGCAGTGATGATGTTTTAATGGCGACGTGATGATGCAGTGATGATGCTGTGATGATGCAGTTAAGATAATGGGATGATGCAGTGATGACGATGTCATGATGCAGTGATGATACTGTGATCACGCTGTGATAATGCATTGATTATGCAGAAATGATGCTTTGATGATGCTGAGATGATGCTGTGATAATGCAGTGGTGGTGCAGTGATGATGCAGTGATGACGCAGAGATGATGCTGCGATGATGATTTGAAGATGCTGTGATGATGCAGTGATGGTGCTGTGAAGGCGCAGTGGTGATGCTTTCATTATGCTGTGATGATGCAGTGATTATGCAGCTATGGTGCTGTGATGATGCTGTGATGATACTGTGATGACATTGTGATGACGGAGTGATGATGCTGTGATGACACTCTGATGATGTTGTGATGATAATGTGATGATGCCGTGATGATGCTGTGAAGATACTGTGATGATGCTGAGATGATGCTGTGATGATGCAGTGATGATGCAGTGATTATGCTGTGATTAAGCTGTGATGACACAATTATGATGCTCTGATGATGCAGTGATGATGCAGTGTCGATGCAGTGATGATGCAGTGTCGATGCAGTGATGATGCTGTGATGATGCAGTGAAGATGATGTGATGATGCAGTGATGATGATGTTATGATGCAGTGATGATACTGTGATGACGCTGTGATAATGCATTGATTATGCAGTAATGATGCTGTGATGATGCTGAGATGATGCTGTCATGATGCAGTGATGGTGCAGTGATGATGCAGTGATGACGCAGTGATGATGCTGCGGTGATGATTTGAAGGTGCTGTGATGATGCAGTGATGGTGCTTTGAAGGCGCAGTAGTGATGCTTTGATTATGCTGTGATGATGCAGTGATTATGCAGCTATGGTGCAGTGATGATGCTGTGATGATACCGTGATGACATTGTGATGACGGAGTGATGATGCTGTGATGACACTCTGATGATGTTGTGGTGATAATGTGATGATGCTGTGAAGATACTGTGATAACGCTTTTATTATGCAGTATTCATGCAGTAATGATTCTTTGATGATGCTGAGATGACGCTGCGATGATGATGTGATGATGCTGTGATGAGTGTGATGACGCTCTGATGACACTATTATTGTGCTGAGATGATGCAGAGATGATGCAGTGATGATACTGTGATGATGCTGTGATGACGTTTTGATGATGCATTGATGATGATGTGATGATGGAGCTATGATGCTGTGATGATGCAGTGATGAAACCGTGGTGACACTCTGATGATGCAGCGAGTAAGCAGTAATGATGCTGCGATGATTCTGTGATGACACTGTAATGATGCTGTGATGAGGCAGAGATGATGCAGTGATGATGCTGTGATGATGTTGTGATGAAGCTGTGATAATGCAGTGATGATGATGGGATTATGAAGTGATGATGATGTGATGATGCAGTGATGATACTGTGATGACGCTGTGATAATGCAGTGATTATGCGGAAATGATGCTGTGATGACACTGAGATGATGCTTTGATGATGCAGTGATGATGCTGTGAGGATGCAGTGAGGACACAGTGATGATGTTGTGCTGATGCTGTGATGATGTTTTGATTACGCAGTGATGATGCTGTGGTGATGCAGTGATGATGCAGTGATGATGCAGTGATCAAAGCGTCATCACAGCATCATCACAGCATCGTCGCAGCGTCATCGCAGCGTCATCACTGCATCATCGCAGCATCACCAAATATTCGCAGAGTCATCATTGCATCATCACAGAATCATCAAAGCACCATCATAGCGTCATCAGAGCATTATCGCTGCCTCATCACTGCCTCATCACTGCATCATCACTGCGTCATCACAACATCATCACTTCAACATCACAGCAACATCACACTGTCATCAAAGCGTCATCACAGCATCATTACTGCATCATCACAGCATCATAACACATCATCACCACATCACAACAGCATCATCACAGCATTATAACAGCATCATCCAGGCGTCATCACTGCATCATCACAGCGTCACCACAGCGTCATCACTGCATCATCACAGCATCATCAAAGCATCACAGCGTAATCAAAGCGTCATCACAGCTTCATCACGGTATCAACACAGCATTATCACATCATCATCACAGAATCATCATGCCATCATCACAGCATCATCGCAGCATCATCACAGCATCATTAAAGCATCACAGCGTCATCAAAGACTCATCACAGCGTCATCACAGCATCACCACTGCGTCATCAGAGCGTCATCAAAGCACCATCACAGCTTCATCACAGCATCAACACAGCATCATCACAGTGTCATCAAAGCGTCATCACAACATCATCAGCGCGTCATCACAGAATCATCACAGCGTAATAACTACATCATCAGTGCGTCATCACAGCGTCATCACAGCATCACTACAGCATCAACACAGCAACATCTCAGCGTCATCACTACATCATCGCAGCGTCATCACTGCATCATCACAGCATCATAAGTGCCTCATCACAGCATCATCAGAGCATCATCAGAGCATTATCGCTGCCTCAACACTGCATCATCACAGCATCATCACTGCATCATCACAGCATCATCACAATATTATCACAGCCTCACCACAGCGTCATAACTGCATCATCACTGCATCATCACTGTATCATCAGAGAATCATCACATCATTTCAATGCATCATCACAGCATAATAACAGCATCATCACGGCATCATCACAACATCATCACAGAATCATCACAGCATCATCACAGCATCATCACAGCATCACAACAGCATCATCACTGCATCATCAAATCATGATCACTGCATCATGAAAGTGTCATCACAGCATCACCACAGCATCATCACAACAGTATCACAGTATCACAGAGTCATCACAGCGTCATCATCACATCATCACTGCACCATCACTGTGTCATCACAGCATCATTACTGCATAATCACAACATCATCACGGTGTCATCGCAGCATAATCACAGCATAATCAGAGCATCACAACAGCATCATCGCATCGTCATCACTGCATCATCATTGCATCATCACAGCATCATCACTGCATCATCACAGCATCACAACAGCATCATCGCAGCATCATCACAGTATCATCAAAGCATCACAGCGTCGCCATCACTGCATCATCACAGAATCATCACTGTATCATCGCAGCGGTATAACTGCATCATCACAGCATGATCACAGCATCATCACTGCATCATCACAGCATCATCACAACATCATCACAGCATCACGGCATCATCAAAGCGCCATAAAAGCGTCATTACAGCATCATCACTGCGTCATCACTCCATCATCACAGCATCATCAAAGCATCACAACGTCATCACAGTATCATCACAGCATCATCACAGCTTCCTCACGGCGTCATTACATCATCAGTACAGTGTCATCAAAGCGTTATCACAGAATCATCACTGCATCATCACAGCATCATCACTGCATCATTACAGCTCATCACAGTGTCATCACAGCTTCATCACAGCATCATCAGAGCGTCATTACAGCATCATGAAAGCACCATCACAGCGTCATCACAGCATCATCACAGCATCATCACAGCATCACAGTGTCATCAAATTATCATCACTGCATCATCAGAGCATCACCAGAACTTCATCGCAGCATCATCACAGCGTTATCACAGCGTCATCAAAGCATCATCACAACATCATGAAAGCGTCATCACAGTATCATCACAGTGTCATCAAATCATTATCACAGCATCATAAGAGCATCATTTCTGGTGCCAACACAGAAATCTTGGTTTTTTTGACCATGGGGCACTTTACTCAGCACCTGGCCTGATGGCCGCAGACGGGTCCCTATCTTTTAGGGGAAAAAGGATCCTGGGCCAGGAGCTGGCAGGGCTCATTGAGAGGGCTTTAAACTAGGTAAGAAGGGGGATGGGGCTGAAGCAAGGATTGTTGGGGCTGTGCCAGGGGGAACAATGGCAAGGCCGGAGGATAGGGCAATGGCCCAGCTGAAGTGCATCTACACCAATGCTCTGATGATGCTCTGATGATGCAGTGATGTTGCAGTAGTGACGCTGTGATGATGCTTTGATGATGCTGTGATGACGCGGTGATGATGATATGATGATGATATGATGATGCAGTGATGATACTGTGATGACGCTGTGATGATGCAGTGATTATGCATTAATGATTCTGTGATGATGCTGAGATGATATTTTGATGATGCAGTGATGACGCTGTGATGACCTTATTATGATGCTGTGATGATGCTGTGATGATGCAGTGATCATGTAGTGGTGATGATGTGATGACGCAGGGATTCTGCAGTAATGATACAGTGATGATGCGGTGATGATACTGTGATGTTGCAGTAATGACGCTGCGATGAAGTTATGATGATGCAGTGATGATACTGTGATGACGCAGTGATGAAGTTATGATGATGCAGTGATGATACTGTGATGACGCAGTGATGATGCAGTGATTATGCAGTAATGATACTGAGATGATGCAGTTATGATGCAGTGGTGATGCATTGATGACGCTGTCATTATGATGTGATTATGTAGTGATGATGTAGTGATTACGCTGCGATGATGCACTGATGATACTGTGAAGACGCTGTTATGATGCAGTGAGCAAGCACTAATGATGCTGTGATGTTGCTGAGATGATGCTGTGATGATTCATTAATGATGCAGTGATGATGCTGTGATGATGCTATGATTATGTTTTGATGATGCCTTGATGATTCTGTGATGACGCTGTGATGACTCTGTTGTGATGCTCTGATAACGCTGTCGTGATGCTGTGATGATGCTGCGATGATGTTGTGATGATGCAATGATTATGCTGTGATGATGTAGTAATGATGATGTTATGATGCCGAGGTGATGCAATGATGATGCTGTATTGACGCAGTGATGGTGCTGTGATGATGCAGAGTTTATGCAGTTATGACACTGTGATTATGCTTTGATGACGACGCAATGGTGATGTGACGATGCAGTGATGATGCTGTGACGATGCAGTGATTACGCTGCGATGATGATGTGATGATGCTGCGATGATGCTGTGATGATGCAGTGATAATGATGTGATAATGCTGTGATGATGATGTGATGACGCAGTGATGATGATGTGATGATTCAGTGATTCTGCAGTATTGATACTGTGATGATGCTGAGATGATGCTGTAACGATGCAGTGATGATACAGTGATAATGCTGTGATGATGCTATAATAATGTTGTGATGATGCTGTGATGAAGATGTGATGATTCTGTGATGACGCTGTGATGATGCTGTCGTGATGGTCTGATAACGTTGTCGTAACACTGTGACGATGCTTCGATGATGTTGTGATGATTCTGTGATGATGCAATTATGATGCTGTGATGATGCAGTGATGATGCACTGATAATGCTGTTATGACGCTGTGATGGCGTAGTAATGATGCTGTGATGATGCAGTGTTTACGCAGTTATGACGCTGTGATGATGCTTTGGTGAAGTTCTGATGATGCAGTGATGGTGCTGTGATGACGCATTGATGATGCTTAGATGAGGCTGTGATGATGCTCTGATGATGCTGTGATGATGCAGTGATGATGATGTGATGATGCTGTGGTGATGATGTGATGATGCTGTGATGATGCAGTGATCATGCAGTGATGATGTTGTGATGACGCAGTGATGATGTTGTGATGACGCAGTGATGATGCTGCGATGATGCTATGGTGATGATGTGATGATGCTGTGATGACGCAGTAATGATGCTGTGATCATGTAGTGATGATGTAGTGATTATGCTGTGATGACGCAGTGATGATGCTCTGATGATGCTGTGATTATGATGTGATGATGCATTGATCATGATGTGATGATGCTCTGATGATGCAGTGATGACTCTGTGATGATGCAGTGATAATGTAGCCATGATGCTGTGATGATGATGTGATGATGTAGTGATAATGATGTGATGATGCAGGGATGATGATGTGATGATGCAGGGATGATGATGTGATGATGTTGTGTTACTGCTGTGATGACGCTGTCATGATTCTGTGACGATGCAGTGATTATGCTGTGATGACCCTGTCATGATGTTGTGATGACGCTGTCGTGATGCTGTGATGATGCTGTGATGACAATATGATGACGTAGTTATGATGCTGTTATGATGCAGTCATTATGCAGTGATGATGCAGATATGAGGCTGTGATGACGCTGTGATGATATTGTGATGATGCTGCGATGATGATGTGATGACGCAGTATAATGCTGCGATGACTCTGTGATGACCCTATCGTGATTATGTGATAACGCTGTGATGATGCTGTGATGATGCAATGATGATGCTGTGATGATGCTGTGATGATGCTGTGATTCTGAAGTAATGATGCTGTGAGGATGGTGAGGTGATGCTGTGATGACGCAGTGATGATGATGTGATTACGCAGCGATGATGCTGTAATGATTTTGTGATGATGATGTGATGATGCTGTGATGATGATGTGATGATACTGTGATGACGCAGATATGACGCTGCGATGATGAAGTGATGATGCAGTGATGACTCTGTGATGATGCTGTGATAACGCAGTGATGATGCTGTGATGATGCAATGATGATGCTGTGATGACGCAGTGTTTATGCAGTTATGACGCTGTGATGACCCTGTTATGATGCCTGTATGAGGATGCGATGATGCTGTGACTATGCAGTGATGATGCAGTGATGATGCTGCGATGATGTAGTGATGATGCTGCGATGATGATATGACGATGCAGTGATGATACTGTGATAACATTGTGATGACGCAGTGATGATGCAGTGATGATGCTGTAATGATGCAGTGATTACGCAGTAATGATGCTGTAGTGACGTTGCGATTATGCTGTGATGATGCTGTGATGTTGCTGTGGTGACGCTGTGTTGAGGGTGTTGTGATGCTCTGATAACGCTGTTGTGATGCTGTGATGATGCTACGATGATGTTGTGATGATGCTGTGATGATGCAATTATGGTACTGTGATGATGCTGTGATGATGCAGTGATGATATAGTGATGACGTTGTGATGATGCATTGATGATGCTGTATTGATCCTGTGATGATGCAGTGATTTTGCAGTGATGACACCGTGATGACGCTGTAATGATGCAGTGAGTAAGCAGTAATGATAATGCGATGATGCTGTGATTATGCTGTGACGATGAGGTGATGATGCAGTGATTATGCAGTGATGATGCTGTCATGATACTCTAATGATGCTCTGATGATGCAGAGATGATGCAGTGATGTTGCTGTGATGATGATGTGATGATGCAGTGATGATAATGTGATGATGCTGTGATAATGCAGTGATTATGTTGTAATGATGCTCTGATGACACTGAGATAATGCTCTGATGCTGTAGATATGATGCTGTGAAGATGCAGTGAGGACGCAGAGATGATGCTGTGATGACAATGTGAAGATGCTGTGATGATGCAGTGATGGCGCAGTGATGATGCTGTGATGACACTGTGATTATGTGGTGATGATGATATGATGATGCTGTGATGATGCTGTGATGATGCTGTGATTATGCAGCTATGACGCTGTGATGACATAGTGATGATGCTGTGATGACGCTGTGATGATGATATGATGATGCTGTGATGATGCTGTGATGATGATGTCATGATGCAATGATGATGCAGTGGTGATGCTCTGATGATGCTGTAATGATGCTGTGACGATGAAGTGATGGTGCAGTGATGATACTGTGATGACACTGTGATGATGCAGTGATGATTCAGTGATGATTCTGTTATGATGCTATGATGACGCTATTATGATGCTGTGATGGCGCTGCGACGATGATATGATGATCCTGTGATTACTCTGCGATGACGTTTTGATGACACTGCTATGATGCTTTGATGACGCAGTGATGACGCTGTGATGACGTTGTGATGACGCAGTAATGATGCTGTGATCATGTAGTGATGATGTAGTGATTATGCTGTGATGACGCAGTGATGATGCTCTGATGATGCTGTGATTATGATGTGATGATGCATTGATCATGATGTGATGATGCTCTGATGATGCAGTGATGACTCTGTGATGATGCAGTGATAATGTAGCTATGATGCTGTGATGATGATGTGATGATGTAGTGATAATGATGTGATGATGCAGGGATGATGATGTGATGATGCAGGGATGATGATGTGATGATGTTGTGTTAATGCTGTGATGACGCTGTCATGATTCTGTGACAATGCAGTGATGATGCTGTGATGACCCTGTCATGATGTTGTGATGACGCTGTCGTGATGCTGTGATGATGCTGTGATGACAATATGATGACGTAGTTATGATGCTGTTATGATGCAGTCATTATGCAGTGATGATGCAGATATGAGGCTGTGATGACGCTGTGATGATATTGTGATGATGCTGCGATGATGATGTGATGACGCAGTGATGATGCTGCGATGACTCTGTGATGACCCTATCGTGATTATGTGATAACGCTGTGATGATGCTGTGATGATGCAATGATGATGCTGTGATGATGCTGTGATGATGCTGTGATTCTGAAGTAATGATGCTGTGAGGATGGTGAGGTGATGCTGTGATGACGCAGTGATGATGATGTGATTACGCAGCGATGATGCTGTAATGATTTTGTGATGATGATGTGATGATGCTGTGATGACGCAGATATGACGCTGCGATGATGAAGTGATGATGCAGTGATGACTCTGTGATGATGCTGTGATAACGCAGTGATGATGCTGTGATGATGCAATGATGATGCTGTGATGACGCAGTGTTTATGCAGTTATGACGCTGTGATGACCCTGTTATGATGCCTGTATGAGGATGCGATGATGCTGTGACTATGCAGTGATGATGCAGTGATGATGCTGCGATGATGTAGTGATGATGCTGCGATGATGATGTGATGATGCAGTGATGATAATGTGATAATGCTGTGATAATGCAGTGATTATGCTGTAATGATGCTCTGATGACACTGAGATAATGCTCTGATGCTGTAGATATGATGCTGTGAAGATGCAGTGAGGACGCAGAGATGATGCTGTGATGACAATGTGAAGATGCTGTGATGATGCAGTGATGGCACAGTGATGATGCTGTGATGACACTGTGATTATGTGGTGATGATGATATGATGATGCTGTGATGATGCTGTGATGATGCTGTGATTATGCAGCTATGACGCTGTGATGACATAGTGATGATGCTGTGATGATGCTGTGATGATGCTGTGATGATGATATGATGCAGTGGTGATGCTCTGATGATGCTGTAATGATGCTGTGACGATGAAGTGATGGTGCAGTGATGATACTGTGATGACAATGTGATGATGCAGTGATGATTCAGTGATGATTCTGTTATGATGTTATGATGACGCTATTATGATGCTGTGATGACGCTGCGACGATGATATGATGATCCTGTGATTACACTGCGATGACGTTTTGATGACACTGCTAT
This sequence comes from Clangula hyemalis, assembly GCA_963989345.1. The sequence continues at coordinate 2,505,017 of OZ022461.1, read as the reverse complement.
GATGCTGTGATGATGCTTTGATGACGCAGTGATTATGCTGTGATGATGCAGTGATGATGCTGTGATTCTGAAGTAATGATGCTGTGAGGATGGTGAGGTGATGCTGTGATGACGCAGTGATGATGATGTGATTACGCAGCGATGATGCTGTAATGATTTTGTGATGATGATGTGATGATGCTGTGATGATGATGTGATGATACTGTGATGACGCAGATATGACGCTGCGATGATGAAGTGATGATGCAGTGATGACTCTGTGATGATGCTGTGATAACGCAATGATGCTGTGATGATGCAATGATGATGCTGTGATGACGCAGTGTTTATGCAGTTATGACGCTGTGATGACCCTGTTATGATGCCTGTATGAGGATGCGATGATGCTGTGACTATGCAGTGATGATGCAGTGATGATGCTGCGATGATGTAGTGATGATGCTGCGATGATGATGTGATGATGCAGTGATGATAATGTGATAATGCTGTGATAATGCAGTGATTATGCTGTAATGATGCTCTGATGACACTGAGATAATGCTCTGATGCTGTAGATATGATGCTGTGAAGATGCAGTGAGGACGCAGAGATGATGCTGTGATGACAATGTGAAGATGCTGTGATGATGCAGTGATGGCGCAGTGATGATGCTGTGATGACACTGTGATTATGTGGTGATGATGATATGATGATGCTGTGATGATGCTGTGATGATGCTGTGATTATGCAGCTATGACGCTGTGATGACATAGTGATGATGCTGTGATGATGCTGTGATGATGCTGTGATGATGATATGATGCAGTGGTGATGCTCTGATGATGCTGTAATGATGCTGTGACGATGAAGTGATGGTGCAGTGATGATACTGTGATGACAATGTGATGATGCAGTGATGATTCAGTGATGATTCTGTTATGATGTTATGATGACGCTATTATGATGCTGTGATGACGCTGCGACGATGATATGATGATCCTGTGATTACACTGCGATGACGTTTTGATGACACTGCTATGATGCTGTGATGATGCTTTGATGACGCAGTGATTATGCTGTGATGATGCAGTGATTATGCTGTGATGATGTTGTGATGATGCTGTTATGATGCAATGATGATGATGAGATGATGTATTGATGGTGATGTGATGATGCAGTGATGATACTGGTACGACGCTGTTATAATGCAGTGATTATGCAGTAATGATGCTGTGATAATGCTTAGATGATGCTGTGATGATGTAGTGATTGTGCAGTGATGATGCAGTGATGACGCAGTCATGATGCTTTGATGACAATGCCATGATACTCTGATGATGCTGTGATGATTCCTTGATGACGCTGAGATGATGCTGTGAGAGTGCAGTGATGATGCAGTGTTTATGCTGTGATGATGCTCTGATTGTGTTGTGATGATGCTGTGATGATGCTGTGATGATGCTGTGATGATATTGTGATGATGCAGTGATGATGATGTGATGATGCAGTGTTTATGCTGTGATGATGCTGTGATGATGCTGTGATGATATTGTGATAATGCAGTGATGATGTTGTGATAACGCAGTGATGATGCTGTGATGATGTTGTGATGATGCAGTGAAGATAATGGGATGATGCAGTGATGATGTTTTAATGGCGACGTGATGATGCTGTGATGATGCTGTGATGATGCAGTGAAGATAATGGGATGATGCAGTGATGATGATGTCATGATGCAGTGATGATACTGTGATCACGCTGTGATAATGCATTGATTATGCAGGAATGATGCTTTGATGATGCTGAGATGATGCTGTGATGATGCAGTGGTGGTGCAGTGATGATGCAGTGATGACGCAGTGATGATGCTGCGATGATGATTTGAAGATGCTGTGATGATGCAGTGATGGTGCTGTGAAGGTGCAGTGGTGATGCTTTCATTATGCTGTGATGATGCAGTGATTACGCAGCTATGGTGCAGTGATGATGCTGTGATGATACTGTGATGACATTGTGATGACGGAGTGATGATGCTGTGATGACACTCTGATGATGCCGTGGTGATAATGTGATGATGCTGTGAAGATACTGTGATAACGCTTTTATTATGCAGTATTCATGCAGTAATGATTCTGTGATGATGCTGAGATGACGCTGCGATGATGCTGTGATGATGCTGTGATGAGTGTGATGACGCTCTGATGACACTATTATTGTGCTGAGATGATGCAGTGATGATGCAGTGATGAGACTGTGATGATGCTGTGATGACGTTTTGATGATGCATTGATGATGATGTGATGATGGAGCTATGATGCTGTGACGATGCAGTGATGAAACCGTGATGACACTCTGATGATGTACTGAGTAAGCAGTAATGAGGCTGCGATGATTCTGTGATGACACTGTAATGATGCTGTGATGAGGCAGAGATGGTGCAGTGATGATGCTGTGATGATGTTGTGATGAAGCTGTGATGATGCAGTGATGCTGATGGGATTATGAAGTGATGATGATGTGATGATGCAGTGATGATACTGTGATGACGCTGTGATAATGCAGTGATTATGCGGAAATGATGCTGTGATGACACTGAGATGATTCTTTGATGATGCAGTGATGATGCTGTGAGGATGCAGTGAGGACACAGTGATGATGTTGTGCTGATGCTGTGGTGATGTTTTGATTACGCAGTGATGATGCTGTGGTGATGCAGTGATGATGCAGTGATGATGCAGTGATCAAAGCGTCATCACAGCATCATCACAGCATCGTCGCAGCGTCATCGCAGAGTCATCACTGCATCATCGCAGCGTCATCACTGCATCATCACAGCATCAACACTGCATCATCACTGCATCATCACAACATCATCAAATAATCATGAAAGCATCACAGCTTCATCAAAGCGTCATCAGAGCGTCAACACTGCATCTTCACTGCATCATCACAGCATCATCACATCATCATCACAGCATCATCACTGCATCATCACTGCATCATCACAGCATCATTGCATCATCATCACAGCATCACCAAATATTCGCAGAGTCATCATTGCATCATCACAGAATCATCAAAGCACCATCATAGCGTCATCAGAGCATTATCGCTGCCTCATCACTGCCTCATCACTGCATCATCACTGCGTCATCACAACATCATCACTTCAACATCACAGCAACATCACACTGTCATCAAAGCGTCATCACAGCATCATTACTGCATCATCACAGCATCATAACACATCATCACCACATCACAACAGCATCATCACAGCATTATAACAGCATCATCCAGGCGTCATCACTGCATCATCACAGCGTCACCACAGCGTCATCACTGCATCATCACAGCATCATCAAAGCATCACAGCGTAATCAAAGCGTCATCACAGCTTCATCACGGTATCAACACAGCATTATCACATCATCATCACAGAATCATCATGCCATCATCACAGCATCATCGCAGCATCATCACAGCATCATTAAAGCATCACAGCGTCATCAAAGACTCATCACAGCGTCATCACAGCATCACCACTGCGTCATCAGAGCGTCATCAAAGCACCATCACAGCTTCATCACAGCATCAACACAGCATCATCACAGTGTCATCAAAGCGTCATCACAACATCATCAGCGCGTCATCACTGAATCATCACAGCGTAATAACTACATCATCAGTGCGTCATCACAGCGTCATCACAGCATCACTACAGCATCAACACAGCAACATCTCAGCGTCATCACTACATCATCGCAGCGTCATCACTGCATCATCACAGCATCATAAGTGCATCATCACAGCATCATCACAGCATCATAAAAACATCATCACATCATCATCATTGTATCATCACAGCATCATCATAGCGTCATCAGAGCATTATCGCTGCCTCATCACTGCATCATCACAGCATCATCACAATATTATCACAGCCTCACCACAGCGTCATAACTGCATCATCACTGTATCATCAGAGCATCATCACATCATTTCAATGCATGATCACAGCATAATAACAGCATCATCACGGCATCATCACAACATCATCACAGCGTCATCACAGCATCATCACAGCATCACAACAGCATCATCACTGCATCATCAAATCATGATCACTGCATCATGAAAGTGTCATCACAGCATCACCACAGCATCATCACAACAGTATCACAGTATCACAGAGTCATCACAGCGTCATCATCACATCATCACTGCACCATCACTGTGTCATCACAGCATCATTACTGCATAATCACAACATCATCACGGTGTCATCGCAGCATAATCACAGCATAATCAGAGCATCACAACAGCATCATCGCATCGTCATCACTGCATCATCATTGCATCATCACAGCATCATCACTGCATCATCACAGCATCACAACAGCATCATCGCAGCATCATCACAGTATCATCAAAGCATTACAGCGTCGCCATCACTGCATCATCACAGAATCATCACTGTATCATCGCAGCGGTATCACTGCATCATCACAACATGATCACAGCATCATCACTGCATCATTACAGCATCATCACAACATCATCACAGCATCACGGCATCATCAAAGTGCCATAAAAGCGTCATCACAGCATCATCACTGCGTCATCACTCCATCATCACAGCATCATCAAAGCATCACAGCATCATCACAGTATCATCACAGCATCATCACAGCATCATCACTGCATCATTACAGCGTCATCACAGCGTCACCACAGCTTCATCACAACATCATCAGAGCGTCATTACAGCATCATGAAAGCACCATCACAGCGTCATCACAGCATCATCGCAGCATCATCACTGCATCATCACAGCATCACAGTGTCATCAAATTATCATCACTGCATCATCAGAGCATCACCAGAACTTCATCGCAGCATCATCAAAGCAACATCACAGCGTCACTACTGCAACATCACTGCATCATCTGAGCATCATCACAGCACCATCACAGCGTTATCACAGCGTCATCAAAGCATCATCACAACATCATGAAAGCGTCATCACAGTATCATCACAGTGTCATCAAATCATTATCACAGCATCATAAGAGCATCATTTCTGGTGCCAACACAGAAATCTTGGTTTTTTTGACCATGGGGCACTTTACTCAGCACCTGGCCTGATGGCCGCAGACGGGTCCCTATCTTTTAGGGGAAAAAGGATCCTGGGCCAGGAGCTGGCAGGGCTCATTGAGAGGGCTTTAAACTAGGTAAGAAGGGGGATGGGGCTGAAGCAAGGATTGTTGGGGCTGTGCCAGGGGGAACAATGGCAAGGCCGGAGGATAGGGCAATGGCCCAGCTGAAGTGCATCTACACCAATGCTCTGATGATGCTCTGATGATGCAGTGATGTTGCAGTAGTGACGCTGTGATGACGCTTTGATGATGCTGTGATGACGCGGTGATGATGATATGATGATGATATGATGATGCAGTGATGATACTGTGATGACGCTGTGATGATGCAGTGATTATGCATTAATGATTCTGTGATGATGCTGAGATGATATTTTGATGATGCAGTGATGACGCTGTGATGACCTTATTATGATGCTGTGATGATGCTGTGATGATGCAGTGATCATGTAGTGGTGATGATGTGATGACGCAGGGATTCTGCAGTAATGATACAGTGATGATGCGGTGATGATACTGTGATGTTGCAGTAATGACGCTGCGATGAAGTTATGATGATGCAGTGATGATACTGTGATGATGCAGTGATTATGCAGTAATGATACTGAGATGATGCAGTTATGATGCAGTGGTGATGCATTGATGACGCTGTAATTATGATGTGATTATGTAGTGATGATGTAGTGATTACGCTGTGATGATGCAGTGATGATACTGTGAAGACGCTGTTATGATGCAGTGAGGAAGCAGTAATGATGCTGTGGTGTTGCTGAGATGATGCTGTGATGATTCATTGATGATGCAGTGATGATGCTGTGATGATACTGTGAAGACGCTGTTATGATGCAGTGAGTAAGCACTAATGATGCTGTGATGTTGCTGAGATGATGCTGTGATGATTCATTAATGATGCAGTGATGATGCTGTGATGATGCTATGATTATGTTTTGATGATGCCTTGATGATTCTGTGATGACGCTGTGATGACTCTGTCGTGATGCTCTGATAACGCTGTCGTGATGCTGTGATGATGCTGCGATGATGTTGTGATGATGCAATGATTATGCTGTGATGATGTAGTAATGATGTTATGATGCCGAGGTGATGCAATGATGATGCTCTATTGACGCAGTGATGGTGCTGTGATGATGCAGAGTTTATGCAGTTATGACACTGTGATTATGCTTTGATGACGACGCAATGGTGATGTGACGATGCAGTGATGATGCTGTGATGATGCTGTGATGATGCAGTGATTACGCTGCGATGATGATGTGATGATGCTGCGATGATGCTGTGATGATGCAGTGATAATGATGTGATAATGCTGTGATGATGATGTGATGACGCAGTGATGATGATGTGATGATTCAGTGATTCTGCAGTATTGATACTGTGATGATGCTGAGATGATGCTGTAACGATGCAGTGATGATACAGTGATAATGCTGTGATGATGCTATAACAATGTTGTGATGATGCTGTGATGAAGATGTGATGATTCTGTGATGACGCTGTGATGATGCTGTCGTGATGGTCTGATAACGTTGTCGTAACACTGTGACGATGCTTCGATGATGTTGTGATGATTCTGTGATGATGCAATTATGATGCTGTGATGATGCAGTGATGATGCACTGATAATGCTGTTATGACGCTGTGATGGCGTAGTAATGATGCTGTGATGATGCAGTGTTTACGCAGTTATGACGCTGTGATGATGCTTTGGTGAAGTTCTGATGATGCAGTGATGGTGCTGTGATGACGCATTGATGATGCTTAGATGAGGCTGTGATGATGCTCTGATGATGCTGTGATGATGCTGTGATGATGATGTGATGATGCTGTGGTGATGATGTGATGATGCTGTGATGACGCAGTGACGATTCTGTGATGACGCTTGGATGACGCTATAGTGATTCTGTGATGATGCTGTAGTGGTACTATGATGATGCTGTGAGGATGCTGCGATGACGCTCTGATGACGCAGTAATCATGATGTAATGATACTGTGATGACGCTGCGATGACACTGTCGTGATGCTGTGATGACGCTGTGATGACGCTGTGATGATACTGAGATGACGTTGTGATGATGCAGTGATGATGCAGTGATGACGCAGTAATGATGCTGTGATCATGTAGTGATGATGTAGTGATTATGCTGTGATGACGCAGTGATGATGCTCTGATGATGCTGTGATTATGATGTGATGATGCATTGATCATGATGTGATGATGCTCTGATGATGCAGTGATGACTCTGTGATGATGCAGTGATAATGTAGCCATGATGCTGTGATGATGATGTGATGATGTAGTGATAATGATGTGATGATGCAGGGATGATGATGTGATGATGCAGGGATGATGATGTGATGATGTTGTGTTAATGCTGTGATGACGCTGTCATGATTCTGTGATGATGCAGTGATGATGCTGTGATGACCCTGTCATGATGTTGTGATGACGCTGTCGTGATGCTGTGATGATGCTGTGATGACAATATGATGACGTAGTTATGATGCTGTTATGATGCAGTCATTATGCAGTGATGATGCAGATATGAGGCTGTGATGACGCTGTGATGATATTGTGATGATGCTGCGATGATGATGTGATGACGCAGTGATGATGCTGCGATGACTCTGTGATGACCCTATCGTGATTATGTGATAACGCTGTGATGATGCTGTGATGATGCAATGATGATGCTGTGATGATGCTGTGATGATGCTGTGATTCTGAAGTAATGATGCTGTGAGGATGGTGAGGTGATGCTGTGATGACGCAGTGATGATGATGTGATTACGCAGCGATGATGCTGTAATGATTTTGTGATGATGATGTGATGATGCTGTGATGATGATGTGATGACGCAGATATGACGCTGCGATGATGAAGTGATGATGCAGTGATGACTCTGTGATGATGCTGTGATAACGCAGTGATGATGCTGTGATGATGCAATGATGATGCTGTGATGACGCAGTGTTTATGCAGTTATGACGCTGTGATGACCCTGTTATGATGCCTGTATGAGGATGCGATGATGCTGTGACTATGCAGTGATGATGCAGTGATGATGCTGCGATGATGATATGATGATGCAGTGATGATACTGTGATAACATTGTGATGACGCAGTGATGATGCAGTGATGATGCTGTAATGATGCAGTGATTACGCAGTAATGATGCTGTAGTGACGTTGCGATTATGCTGTGATGATGCTGTGATGTTGCTGTGGTGACGCTGTGTTGAGGGTGTTGTGATGCTCTGATAACGCTGTTGTGATGCTGTGATGATGCTACGATGATGTTGTGATGATGCTGTGATGACATAGCGATGATGCTGTGATGATGCAATTATGGTACTGTGATGATGCTGTGATGATGCAGTGATGATATAGTGATGACGTTGTGATGATGCATTGATGATGCTGTATTGATCCTGTGATGACGCAGTGATTTTGCAGTGATGACACCGTGATGACGCTGTAATGATGCAGTGAGTAAGCAGTAATGATAATGCGATGATGCTGTGATTATGCTGTGACGATGAGGTGATGATGCAGTGATTACGCAGTGATGATGCTGTCATGATACTCTAATGATGCTCTGATGATGCAGAGATGATGCAGTGATGTTGCTGTGATGATGATGTGATGATGCAGTGATGATAATGTGATGATGCTGTGATAATGCAGTGATTATGCTGTAATGATGCTCTGATGACACTGAGATAATGCTCTGATGCTGTAGATATGATGCTGTGAAGATGCAGTGAGGACGCAGAGATGATGCTGTGATGACAATGTGAAGATGCTGTGATGATGCAGTGATGGCGCAGTGATGATGCTGTGATGACACTGTGATTATGTGGTGATGATGATATGATGATGCTGTGATGATGCTGTGATGATGCTGTGATTATGCAGCTATGACGCTGTGATGACATAGTGATAATGCTGTGATGACGCTATGATGATGATATGATGATGCTGTGATGATGCTGTGATGATGATGTCATGATGCAATGATGATGCAGTGGTGATGCTCTGATGATGCTGTAATGATGCTGTGACGATGAAGTGATGGTGCAGTGATGATACTGTGATGACACTGTGATGATGCAGTGATGATTCAGTGATGATTCTGTTATGATGCTATGATGACGCTATTATGATGCTGTGATGACGCTGCGACGATGATATGATGATCCTGTGATTACTCTGCGATGACGTTTTGATGACACTTCTATGATGCTGTGATGATGCTTTGATGACGCAGTGATGACGCTGTGATGACGCTGTGATGATGCTGTGATGATGCTGTGATTATGCTGTGATTATGCTGTGATGATGCAGTGATTTTGCTGTGATGATGTTGTGATGATGCTGTTATGATGCAATGATGATGATGAGATGATGCAGTGATGATGATGTGATGATGCAGTGATGATACTGGTACGACGCTGTTATAATGCAGTGATTATGCAGTAATGATGCTGTGATAATGCTTAGATGATGCTGTGATGATGTAGTGATTGTGCAGCGATGATGCAGTGATGATGCAGTCATGATGCTTTGATGACAATGCCAAGATACTCTGATGATGCTGTGATGATTCCTTGATGACGCTGAGATGATGCTGTGAGAGTGCAGTGATGATGCAGTGTTTATGCCGTGATGATGCTCTGATTGTGTTGTGATGATGCTGTGATGATGCTGTGATGATGCTGTGATGATATTGTGATGATGCAGTGATGATGATGTGATGATGCAGTGATGATACTGGTACGACGCTGTTATAATGCAGTGATTATGCAGTAATGATGCTGTGATAATGCTTAGATGATGCTGTGATGATGTAGTGATTGTGCAGCGATGATGCAGTGATGATGCAGTCATGATGCTTTGATGACAATGCCAAGATACTCTGATGATGCTGTGATGATTCCTTGATGACGCTGAGATGATGCTGTGAGAGTGCAGTGATGATGCAGTGTTTATGCTGTGATGATGCTCTGATTATGTTGTGATGATGCTGTGATGATGCTGTGATGATATTGTGATGATGCAGTGATGATGATGTGATGATGCAGTGTTTATGCTGTGATGATGCTGTGATGATGCTGTGATGATATTGTGATAATGCAGTGATGATGTTGTGATAACGCAGTGATGATGCTGTGATGATGTTGTGATGATGCAGTGAAGATAATGGGATGATGCAGTGATGATGTTTTAATGGCGACGTGATGATGCTGTGATGATGCTGTGATGATGCAGTGAAGATAATGGGATGATGCAGTGATGATGATGTCATGATGCAGTGATGATACTGTGATCACGCTGTGATAATGCATTGATTATGCAGGAATGATGCTTTGATGATGCTGAGATGATGCTGTGATGATGCAGTGGTGGTGCAGTGATGATGCAGTGATGACGCAGTGATGATGCTGCGATGATGCTTTGATTATGCTGTGATGATGCAGTGATTATGCAGCTATGGTGCAGTGATGATGCTGTGATGATACTGTGATGACATTGTGATGACGGAGTGATGATGCTGTGATGACACTGATGATGTTGTGGTGATAATGTGATGATGCTGTGAAGATACTGTGATAACGCTTTTATTATGCAGTATTCATGCAGTAATGATTCTGTGATGATGCTGAGATGACGCTGCGATGATGCTGTGATGATGCTGTGATGAGTGTGATGACGCTCTGATGACACTATTATTGTGCTGAGATGATGCAGTGATGATGCAGTGATGAGACTGTGATGATGCTGTGATGACGTTTTGATGATGCATTGATGATGATGTGATGATGGAGCTATGATGCTGTGACGATGCAGTGATGAAACCGTGATGACACTCTGATGATGTACTGAGTAAGCAGTAATGAGGCTGCGATGATTCTGTGATGACACTGTAATGATGCTGTGATGAGGCAGAGATGATGCAGTGATGATGCTGTGATGATGTTGTGATGAAGCTGTGATGATGCAGTGATGCTGATGGGATTATGAAGTGATGATGATGTGATGATGCAGTGATGATACTGTGATGACGCTGTGATAATGCAGTGATTATGCGGAAATGATGCTGTGATGACACTGATATGATGCTTTGATGATGCAGTGATGATGCTGTGAGGATGCAGTGAGGACACAGTGATGATGTTGTGCTGATGCTGTGATGATGTTTTGATTACGCAGTGATGATGCTGTGGTGATGCAGTGATGATGCAGTGATGATGCAGTGATCAAAGCGTCATCACAGCATCATCACAGCATCGTCGCAGCGTCATCGCAGAGTCATCACTGCATCATCGCAGCGTCATCACTGCATCATCACAGCATCAACACTGCATCATCACTGCATCATCACAACATCATCAAATAATCATGAAAGCATCACAGCTTCATCAAAGCGTCATCAGAGCGTCAACACTGCATCTTCACTGCATCATCACAGCATCATCACAGCATCATAACATATCATCACCACATCACAACAGCATCATCACAGCATTATAACAGCATCATCCAGGCGTCATCACTGCATCATGACAGGGTCATCACAGCATCATCACTGCATCATCACAGCATCATCAAAGCATCACAGCGTAATCAAAGCGTCATCACAGCTTCATCATGGTATCAACACAGCATTATCACATCATCATCACAGAATCATCATGCCATCATCACAGCATCATCGCAGCATCATCACAGCATCATTAAAGCATCACAGCGTCATCAAAGACGCATCACAGCGTCATCACAGCATCACCACTGCGTCATCAGAGCGTCATCAAAGCAGCATCACAGCTTCATCACAGCATCAACACAGCATCATCACAGTGTCATCAAAGCGTCATCACAACATCATCAGCGCGTCATCACTGAATCATCACAGCGTAATAACTACATCATCAGTGCGTCATCACAGCGTCATCACAGCATCACTACAGCATCAACACAGCAACATCTCAGCGTCATCACTACATCATCGCAGCGTCATCACTGCATCATCACAGCATCATAAGTGCATCATCACAGCATCATCACAGCATCATAAAAACATCATCACATCATCATCATTGTATCATCACAGCATCATCACAATATTATCACAGCCTCACCACAGCGTCATAACTGCATCATCACTGCATCATCACTGTATCATCAGAGCATCATCACATCATTTCAATGCATGATCACAGCATAATAACAGCATCATCACGGCATCATCACAACATCATCACTGCATCAACACAACATCATCACAGAATCATCACTGAATCATCACAGCGTCATCACAGCATCATCACAGCATCACAACAGCATCATCACTGCATCATCAAATCATGATCACTGCATCATGAAAGTGTCATCACAGCATCACCACAGCATCATCACAACAGTATCACAGTATCACAGAGTCATCACAGCGTCATCATCACATCATCACTGCACCATCACTGTGTCATCACAGCATCATTACTACATAATCACAACATCATCACGGTGTCATCGCAGCATAATCACAGCATAATCAGAGCATCACAACAGCATCATCGCATCGTCATCACTGCATCATCATTGCATCATCACAGCATCATCACTGCATCATCACAGCATCACAACAGCATCATCGCAGCATCATCACAGTATCATCAAAGCATCACAGCGTCGCCATCACTGCATCATCACAGAATCATCACTGTATCATCGCAGCGGTATCACTGCATCATCACAGCATGATCACAGCATCATCACTGCATCATTACAGAGTCAACACAGTGTCATCACAGCTTCTTCACAGCATCATCACAGCGTCATTACAGCATCATGAAAGCACCATCACAGCGTCATCACAGCGTCATCACACCATCATCGCAGCATCATCACAGCATCATCACTGCATCATCACAGCATCACAGTGTCATCAAATTATCATCACTGCATCATCAGAGCATCACCAGAACTTCATCGCATCATCATCAAAGCAACATCACAGCGTCACTACTGCAACATCACTGCATCATCTGAGCATCATCACAGCCTCATCACAGCACCATCACAGCGTTATCACAGCGTCATCAAAGCATCATCACAGAATCATAACTGCATCATCACTGCATAAACACTGCATCAGCACAGCATCATCATAGCATCATCACAGCATCAACACAGCGTCATCTGTGCATCACCACAGCATCATCACAACATCATCACAGCGTCATCACAGCATCATCACTGCATCATCATATCATCCTGAGAGCATCATAGCTGCATAATCACAGCATCATCAAATTGTCATAACAGCATCATCACAGCTTCATAATAGCATAATAACATCGTCATCACAGCGTCATCAAAACATCATCACAGCGTCATCAGAGCATCACCATAGTATCATCACAGCATCATCACAGCAACATCACTCCATCATTACAGCGTCATCACAGTGTCATCACAGCTTCATCACAGCATCATCAAAGCATCACAAAGTAATCAGTGTCATCATAGCGTCATCACAGCATCATCACTGCGTCATTACAGCATCATGAAAGCACCATCACAGCATCATCGCAGCATCATCACTGCATCATCACAGCATCACAGTGTCATCAAATTATCATCACTGCATCATCAGAGCATCACCAGAAATTCATCGCAGCATCATCAAAGCAACATCACAGCGTCACTACTGCAACATCACTGCATCATCTGAGCATCATCACAGCCTCATCACAGCACCATCACAGCGTTACCACAGTGTCATCAAATCATCATCACAACATCATGAAAGCGTCACCACAGCATCATAAGAGCATCATTTCTGGTGCCAATGCAGAAATCTTGTTTTTTTTTTTGACCATGGGGCACTTTACTCAGCACCTGGCCTGATGGCCGCAGACGGGTCCCTATCTTTTAGGGGAAAAAGGATCCTGGGCCAGGAGCTGGCAGGGCTCATTGAGAGGGCTTTAAACTAGGTAAGAAGGGGGATGGGGCTGAAGCAAGGATTGTTGGGGCTGTGCCAGGGGGAACAATGGCAAGGCCGGAGGATAGGGCAATGGCCCAGCTGAAGTGCATCTACACCAATGCTCTGATGATGTTCTGATGATGCAGTGATGTTGCAGGAGTGACGCTGTGATGACGCTTTGATGATGCTGTGATGACGCGGTGATGAAGTTATGATGATGCAGTGATGATACTGTGATGATGCTGTGATGATGCAGTGATTATGCAGTAATGATTCTGAGATGATGCAGTTATGATGCAGTGGTGATGCATTGATGACGCTGTAATTATGATGTGATTATGTAGTGATGGTGTAGTGATTACGCTGTGATGATGCACTGATGATACTGTGAAGACGCTGTTATGATGCAGTGAGGAAGCAGTAATGATGCTGTGGTGTTGCTGAGATGATGCTGTGATGACTTATTGATGATGCAGTGATGATGCTGTGATGATACTGTGAAGACGCTGTTATGATGCAGTGAGTAAGCACTAATGATGCTGTGATGTTGCTGAGATGATGCTGTGATGATTCATTAATGATGCAGTGATGATGCTGTGATGATGCTATGATTATATTTTGATGATGCCTTGATGATTCTGTGATGACGCTGTGATGACTCTGTCGTGATGCTCTGATAACGCTGTCGTGATGCTGTGATGATGCTGCGATGATGTTGTGATGATGTAATGATTATGATGTGATGATGTAGTAATGATGATGTTATGATGCCGAGGTGATGCAATGATGATGCTCTATTGACGCAGTGATGGTGCTGTGATGATGCAGAGTTTATGCAGTTATGACACTGTGATTATGCTTTGATGACGACGCAATGGTGATGTGACGATGCAGTGATGATGCTGTGATGATGCTGTGACGATGCAGTGATTACGCTGCGATGATGATGTGATGACGCAGTGATGATGATGTGATGATTCAGTGATTCTGCAGTATTGATACTGTGATGATGCTGAGATGATGCTGTAACGATGCAGTGATGATACAGTGATAATGCTGTGATGATGCTATAATAATGTTGTGATGATGCTGTGATGAAGATGTGATGATTCTGTGATGACGCTGTGATGATGCTGTCGTGATGGTCTGATAACGTTGTCGTAACACTGTGACGATGCTTCGATGATGTTGTGATGATTCTGTGATGATGCAATTATGATGCTGTGATGATGCAGTGATGATGCACTGATAATGCTGTTATGACGCTGTGATGACGTAGTAATGATGCTGTGATGATGCAGTGTTTACGCAGTTATGACGCTGTGATGATGCTTTGGTGAAGTTCTGATGATGCAGTGATGGTGCTGTGATGACGCATTGATGATGCTTAGATGATGCTGTGATGATGCTCTGATGATGCTGTGATGATGCAGTGATGATGATGTGATGATGCTGTGGTGATGATGTGATGATGCTGTGATGATGCAGTGATCATGCAGTGATGATGTTGTGATGACGCAGTGATGATGTTGTGATGACGCAGTGATGATGCTGCGATGATGCTATGGTGATGATGTGATGATGCTGTGATGACGCAGTGACGATGCTGTGATGACGCTTGGATGACGCTATAGTGATTCTGTGATGATGCTGTAGTGGTACTATGATGATGCTGCGAGGATGCTGCGATGACGCTCTGATGACGCAGTAATCATGATGTAATGATGCTGTGATGACGCTGCGATGACACTGTCGTGATGCTGTGATGACGCTGTGATGACGCTGTGATGATACTGAGATGACGTTGTGATGATGCAGTGATGATGCAGTGATGACGCAGTAATGATGCTGTGATCATGTAGTGATGATGTAGTGATTATGCTGTGATGACGCAGTGATGATGCTCTGATGATGCAGTAATGACTCTGTGATGATGCAGTGATTATGTAGCTATGATGCTGTGATGATGATGTGATGATGTAGTGATAATGATGTGATGATGCAGGGATGATGATGTGATGATGCAGGGATGATGATGTGATGATGTTGTGTTAATGCTGTGATGACGCTGTCATGATTCTGTGACGATGCAGTGATGATGCTGTGATGACCCTGTCATGATGTTGTGATGACGCTGTCGTGATGCTGTGATGATGCTGTGATGACAATATGATGACGTAGTTATGATGCTGTTATGATGCAGTCATTATGCAGTGATGATGCAGATATGAGGCTGTGATGACGCTGTGATGATATTGTGATGATGCTGCGATGATGTTGTGATGACGCAGTGATGATGCTGCGATGACTCTGTGATGACCCTATCGTGATTATGTGATAACGCTGTGATGATGCTGTGATGATGCAATGATGATGCTGTGATGATGCTGTGATGATGCTGTGATTCTGAAGTAATGATGCTGTGAGGATGGTGAGGTGATGTTGTGAAGACGCAGTGATGATGATGTGATTACGCAGCGATGATGCTGTAATGATTTTGTGATGATGATGTGATGATGCTGTGATGATACTGTGATGACGCAGATATGACGCTGCGATGATGAAGTGATGAAGCAGTGATGACTCTGTGATGATGCTGTGATAACGCAGTGATGATGCTGTGGTGATGCAGTGATGATGCAGTGATGATGCAGTGATCAAAGCGTCATCACAGCATCATCACAGCATCATCGCAGCGTCATCGCAGCGTCATCACTGCATCATCGCAGCGTCATCACTGCATCATCACAGCATCAACACTGCATCATCACTGCATCATCACAACATCATCAAATAATCATGAAAGCATCACAGCTTCATCAAAGCGTCATCAGAGCGTCAACACTGCATCTTCACTGCATCATCACAGCATCATCACAGCATAATCACATCATCATCACTGCATCATCACTGCATCATCACAGCATCATTGCATCATCATCACAGCATCACCAAATATTCGCAGAGTCATCATTGCATCATCACAGAATCATCAAAGCACCATCATAGCGTCATCAGAGCATTATCGCTGCCTCATCACTGCCTCATCACTGCATCATCACTGCGTCATCACAACATCATCACTTCAACATCACAGCAACATCACACTGTCATCAAAGCGTCATCACAGCATCATTACTGCATCATCACAGCATCATAACACATCATCACCACATCACAACAGCATCATCACAGCATTATAACAGCATCATCCAGGCGTCATCACTGCATCATCACAGCGTCACCACAGCGTCATCACTGCATCATCACAGCATCATCAAAGCATCACAGCGTAATCAAAGCGTCATCACAGCTTCATCACGGTATCAACACAGCATTATCACATCATCATCACAGAATCATCATGCCATCATCACAGCATCATCGCAGCATCATCACAGCATCATTAAAGCATCACAGCGTCATCAAAGACTCATCACAGCGTCATCACAGCATCACCACTGCGTCATCAGAGCGTCATCAAAGCACCATCACAGCTTCATCACAGCATCAACACAGCATCATCACAGTGTCATCAAAGCGTCATCACAACATTATCAGCGCGTCATCACTGAATCATCACAGCGTAATAACTACATCATCAGTGCGTCATCACAGCGTCATCACTGCATCACTACAGCATCAACACAGCAACATATCAGCGTCATCACTACATCATCGCAGTGTCATCACTGCATCATCACAGCATCATAAGTGCATCATCACAGCATCATCACAGCATCATAAAAACATCATCACAGCATCATCACAGCATCATAAAAACATCATCACATCATCATCATTGTATCATCACAGCATCATCATAGCGTCATCAGAGCATTATCGGTGCCTCATCACTGCATCATCACAGCATCATCACAATATTATCATAGCCTCACCACAGCGTCATAACTGCATCTTCACTGTATCATCAGAGCATCATCACATCATTTCAATGCATGATCACAGCATAATAACAGCATCATCACAACATCATCACAGCGTCATCACAGCATCATCACAGCATCACAACAGCATCATCACTGCATCATCAAATCATGATCACTGCACCATCACTGTGTCATCACAGCATCATTACTGCATAATCACAACATCATCACGGTGTCATCGCAGCATAATCACAGCATAATCAGAGCATCACAACAGCATCATCGCATCGTCATCACTGCATCATCATTGCATCATCACAGCATCATCACTGCATCATCACAGCATCACAACAGCATCATTGCAGCATCATCACAGTATCATCAAAGCATCACAGCGTCGCCATCACTGCATCATCACAGAATCATCACTGTATCATCGCGGCGGTATCACTGCATCATCACAGCATGATCACAGCATCATCACTGAATCATTACAGCATCATCACAACATCATCACAGCATCACGGCATCATCAAAGTGCCATAAAAGCGTCATCACAGCATCATCACTGCGTCATCACTCCATCATCACAGCATCATCAAAGCATCACAGCGTCATCACAGTATCATCACAGCATCATCACAGCATCATCACTGCATCATTACAGCGTCATCACAGCGTCACCACAGCTTCATCACAACATCATCAGAGCGTCATTACAGCATCATGAAAGCACCATCACAGCGTCATCACAGCATCATCGCAGCATCATCACTGCATCATCACAGCATCACAGTGTCATCAAATTATCATCACTGCATCATCAGAGCATCACCAGAACTTCATCGCAGCATCATCAAAGCAACATCACAGCGTCACTACTGCAACATCACTGCATCATCTGAGCATCATCACAGCATCATCACAGCACCATCACAGCGTTATCACAGCGTCATCAAAGCATCATCACAACATCATGAAAGCGTCATCACAGTATCATCACAGTGTCATCAAATCATTATCACAGCATCATAAGAGCATCATTTCTGGTGCCAACACAGAAATCTTGTTTTTTTTGACCATGGGGCACTTTACTCAGCACCTGGCCTGATGGCCGCAGACGGGTCCCTATCTTTTAGGGGAAAAAGGATCCTGGGCCAGGAGCTGGCAGGGCTCATTGAGAGGGCTTTAAACTAGGTAAGAAGGGGGATGGGGCTGAAGCAAGGATTGTTGGGGCTGTGCCAGGGGGAACAATGGCAAGGCCGGAGGATAGGGCAATGGCCCAGCTGAAGTGCATCTACACCAATGCTCTGATGATGCTCTGATGATGCAGTGATGTTGCAGTAGTGACGCTGTGATGACGCTTTGATGATGCTGTGATGACGCGGTGATGATGATATGATGATGATATGATGATGCAGTGATGATACTGTGATGACGCTGTGATGATGCAGTGATTATGCATTAATGATTCTGTGATGATGCTGAGATGATATTTTGATGATGCAGTGATGACGCTGTGATGACCTTATTATGATGCTGTGATGATGCTGTGATGATGCAGTGATCATGTAGTGGTGATGATGTGATGACGCAGGGATTCTGAAGTAATGATACAGTGATGATGCGGTGATGATACTGTGATGTTGCAGTAATGACGCTGCGATGAAGTTATGATGATGCAGTGATGATACTGTGATGACGCAGTGATGATGCAGTGATTATGCAGTAATGATACTGAGATGATGCAGTTATGATGCAGTGGTGATGCATTGATGACGCTGTAATTATGATGTGATTATGTAGTGATGATGTAGTGATTACGCTGTGATGATGCACTGATGATACTGTGAAGACGCTGTTATGATGCAGTGAGTAAGCACTAATGATGCTGTGATGTTGCTGAGATGATGCTGTGATGATTCATTAATGATGCAGTGATGATGCTGTGATGATGCTATGATTATGTTTTGATGATGCCTTGATGATTCTGTGATGACGCTGTGATGACTCTGTCGTGATGCTCTGATAACGCTGTCGTGATGCTGTGATGATGCTGCGATGATGTTGTGATGATGCAATGATTATGCTGTGATGATGTAGTAATGATGATGTTATGATGCCGAGGTGATGCAATGATGATGCTCTATTGACGCAGTGATGGTGCTGTGATGATGCAGAGTTTATGCAGTTATGACACTGTGATTATGCTTTGATGACGACGCAATGGTGATGTGACGATGCAGTGATGATGCTGTGATGATGCTGTGACAATGCAGTGATTACGCTGCGATGATGATGTGATGATGCTGCGATGATGCTGTGATGATGCAGTGATAATGATGTGATAATGTTGTGATGATGATGTGATGACGCAGTGATGATGATGTGATGATTCAGTGATTCTGCAGTATTGATACTGTGATGATGCTGAGATGATGCTGTAACGATGCAGTGATGATACAGTGATAATGCTGTGATGATGCTATAATAATGTTGTGATGATGCTGTGATGAAGATGTAATGATTCTGTGATGACGCTGTGATGATGCTGTCGTGATGGTCTGATAACGTTGTCGTAACACTGTGACGATGCTTCGATGATGTTGTGATGATTCTGTGATGATGCAATTATGATGCTGTGATGATGCAGTGATGATGCACTGATAATGCTGTTATGACGCTGTGATGACGTAATAATGATGCTGTGATGATGCAGTGTTTACGCAGTTATGACGCTGTGATGATGCTTTGGTGAAGTTCTGATGATGCAGTGATGGTGCTGTGATGACGCATTGATGATGCTTAGATGATGCTGTGATGATGCTCTGATGATGCTGTGATGATGCAGTGATGATGATGTGATGATGCTGTGGTGATGATGTGATGATGCTGTGATGATGCAGTGATCATGCAGTGATGATGTTGTGATGACGCAGTGATGATGTTGTGATGACGCAGTGATGATGCTGCGATGATGCTATGGTGATGATGTGATGATGCTGTGATGACGCAGTGACGATGCTGTGATGACGCTTGGATGACGCTATAGTGATTCTGTGATGATGCTGTAGTGGTACTATGATGATGCTGTGAGGATGCTGCGATGACCCTCTGATGACGCAGTGATCATAATGTAATGATGCTGTGATGACGCTGTGATGACACTGTGATGATACTGAGATGACGTTGTGATGATGCAGTGATGATGCAGTGATGACGCAGTAATGATGCTGTGATCATGTAGTGATGATGTAGTGATTATGCTGTGATGACGCAGTGATGATGCTCTGATGATGCTGTGATTATGATGTGATGATGCATTGATCATGATGTGATGATGCTCTGATGATGCAGTGATGACTCTGTGATGATGCAGTGATAATGTAGCCATGATGCAGGGATGATGATGTGATGATGCAGGGATGATGATGTGATGATGTTGTGTTAATGCTGTGATGACGCTGTCATGATTCTGTGACGATGCAGTGATGATGCTGTGATGACCCTGTCATGATGTTGTGATGACGCTGTCGTGATGCTGTGATGATGCTGTGATGACAATATGATGACGTAGTTATGATGCTGTTATGATGCAGTCATTATGCAGTGATGATGCAGATATGAGGCTGTGATGACGCTGTGATGATATTGTGATGATGCTGCGATGATGATGTGATGACGCAGTGATGATGCTGCGATGACTCTGTGATGACCCTATCGTGATTATGTGATAACGCTGTGATGATGCTGTGATGATGCAATGATGATGCTGTGATGATGCTGTGATTCTGAAGTAATGATGCTGTGAGGATGGTGAGGTGATGCTGTGAAGACGCAGTGATGATGATGTGATTACGCAGCGATGATGCTGTAATGATTTTGTGATGATGATGTGATGATGCTGTGATGATGATGTGATGATGATGTGATGACGCAGATATGACGCTGCGATGATGAAGTGATGATGCAGTGATGACTCTGTGATGATGCTGTGATAACGCAGTGATGATGCTGTGATGATGCAATGATGATGCTGTGATGACGCAGTGTTTATGCAGTTATGACGCTGTGATGACCCTGTTATGATGCCTGTATGAGGATGTGATGATGCTGTGACTATGCAGTGATGATGCAGTGATGATACTGTGATAACATTGTGATGACGCAGTGATGATGCAGTGATGATGCTGTAATGATGCAGTGATTACGCAGTAATGATGCTGTAGTGACGTTGCGATTATGCTGTGATGATGCTGTGATGTTGCTGTGGTGACGCTGTGTTGAGGGTGTTGTGATGCTCTGATAACGCTGTTGTGATGCTGTGATGATGCTACGATGATGTTGTGATGATGCTGTGATGACATAGCGATGATGCTGTGATGATGCAATTATGGTACTGTGATGATGCTGTGATGATGCAGTGATGATATAGTGATGACGTTGTGATGATGCATTGATGATGCTGTATTGATCCTGTGATGACGCAGTGATTTTGCAGTGATGACACCGTGATGACGCTGTAATGATGCAGTGAGTAAGCAGTAATGATAATGCGATGATGCTGTGATTATGCTGTGACGATGAGGTGATGATGCAGTGATTACGCAGTGATGATGCTGTCATGATACTCTAATGATGCTCTGATGATGCAGAGATGATGCAGTGATGTTGCTGTGATGATGATGTGATGATGCAGTGATGATAATGTGATGATGCTGTGATAATGCAGTGATTATGCTGTAATGATGCTCTGATGACGCTGAGATAATGCTCTGATGCTGTAGATATGATGCTGTGAAGATGCAGTGAGGACGCAGAGATGATGCTGTGATGACAATGTGAAGATGCTGTGATGATGCAGTGATGGTGCAGTGATGATACTGTGATGACACTGTGATGATGCAGTGATGATTCAGTGATGATTCTGTTATGATGCTATGATGACGCTATTATGATGCTGTGATGACGCTGCGACGATGATATGATGATCCTGTGATTACTCTGCGATGACGTTTTGATGACACTTCTATGATGCTGTGATGATGCTTTGATGACGCAGTGATGACGCTGTGATGACGTTGTGATGATGCAGTGATGATGCAGTGATGACGCAGTAATGATGCTGTGATCATGTAGTGATGATGTAGTGATTATGCTGTGATGACGCAGTGATGATGCTCTGATGATGCTGTGATTATGATGTGATGATGCATTGATCATGATGTGATGATGCTCTGATGATGCAGTGATGACTCTGTGATGATGCAGTGATAATGTAGCTATGATGCTGTGATGATGATGTGATGATGTAGTGATAATGATGTGATGATGCAGGGATGATGATGTGATGATGCAGGGATGATGATGTGATGATGTTGTGTTAATGCTGTGATGACGCTGTCATGATTCTATGACGATGCAGTGATGATGCTGTGATCACCCTGTCATGATGTTGTGATGACGCTGTCGTGATGCTCTGATGATGCTGTGATGACAATATGATGATGTAGTTATGATGCTGTTATGATGCAGTCATTATGCAGTGATGATGCAGATATGAGGCTGTGATGACGCTGTGATGATATTGTGATGATGCTGCGATGATGATGTGATGACGCAGTGATGATGCTGCGATGACTCTGTGATGACCCTATCGTGATTATGTGATAACGCTGTGATGATGCTGTGATGATGCAATGATGATGCTGTGATGATGCTGTGATTCTGAAGTAATGATGCTGTGAGGATGGTGAGGTGATGCTGTGATGACGCAGTGAGGATGATGTGATTACGCAGCGATGATGCTGTAATGATTTTTTGATGATGATGTGATGATGCTGTGATGATGATGTGATGATGATGTGATGACGCAGATATGACGCTGCGATGATGAAGTGATGATGCAGTGATGACTCTGTGATGATGCTGTGATAACGCAGTGATGATGCTGTGATGATGCAATGATGATGCTGTGATGACGCAGTGTTTATGCAGTTATGACGCTGTGATGACCCTGTTATGATGCCTGTATGAGGATGCGATGATGCTGTGACTATGCAGTGATGATGCAGTGATGATGCTGCGATGATGTAGTGATGATGCTGCGATGATGATATGATGATGCAGTGATGATAATGTGATGATGCTGTGATAATGCAGTGATTATGCTGTAATGATGCTCTGATGACACTGAGATAATGCTCTGATGCTGTAGATATGATGCTGTGAAGATGCAGTGAGGACGCAGAGATGATGCTGTGATGACAATGTGAAGATGCTGTGATGATGCAGTGATGGCGCAGTGATGATGCTGTGATGACACTGTGATTATGTGGTGATGATGATATGATGATGCTGTGATAATGCTGTGATGATGCTGTGATTATGCAGCTATGACGCTGTGATGACATAGTGATGATGCTGTGATGATGCTGTGATGATGCTGTGATGATGATATCATGATGCAGTGGTGATGCTCTGATGATGCTGTAATGATGCTGTGACAATGAAGTGATGGTGCAGTGATGATACTGTGATGACACTGTGATGATGCAGTGATGATTCAGTGATGATTCTGTTATGATGTTATGATGACGCTATTATGATGCTGTGATGACGCTGCGACGATGATATGATGATCCTGTGATTACTCTGCGATGACGTTTTGATGACACTTCTATGATGCTGTGATGATGCTTTGATGATGCAGTGATTATGCTGTGATGATGTTGTGATGATGCTGTTATGATGCAATGATGATGATGAGATGATGCAGTGATGATGATGTGATGATGCAGTGATGATACTGGTACGACGCTGTTATAATGCAGTGATTATGCAGTAATGATGCTGTGATAATGCTTAGATGATGCTGTGATGATGTAGTGATTGTGCAGTGATGATGCAGTGATGATGCAGTCATGATGCTTTGATGACAATGCCAAGATACTCTGATGATGCTGTGATGATTGCTTGATGACGCTGAGATGATGCTGTGAGAGTGCAGTGATGATGCAGTATTTATGCTGTGATGATGCTCTGATTATGTTGTGATGATGCTGTGATGATATTGTGATGATGCAGTGATGATGATGTGATGATGCTCTGATGATGATGTGATGATGCTGTGATGATGCTGTGATGATATTGTGATAATGCAGTGATGATGTTGTGATAACGCAGTGATGATGCTGTGATGATGTTGTGATGATGCAGTGAAGATAATGGGATGATGCAGTGATGATGTTTTAATGGCGACGTGATGATGCTGTGATGATGCTGTGATGATGCAGTGAAGATAATGGGATGATGCAGTGATGATGATGTCATGATGCAGTGATGATACTGTGATCACGCTGTGATAATGCATTGATTATGCAGGAATGATGCTTTGATGATGCTGAGATGATGCTGTGATGATGCAGTGGTGGTGCAGTGATGATGCAGTGAT
Source organism: Clangula hyemalis (assembly GCA_963989345.1). The sequence goes on along the minus strand of OZ022461.1, from coordinate 2,479,529 downwards.
GACGCAGTGATGATGCTGCGATGATGATTTGAAGATGCTGTGATGATGCAGTGATGGTGCTGTGAAGGCGCAGTGGTGATGCTTTCATTATGCTGTGATGATGCAGTGATTATGCAGCTATGGTGCAGTGATGATGCTGTGATGACACTGATGATGTTGTGGTGATAATGTGATGATGCTGTGAAGATACTGTGATAACGCTTTTATTATGCAGTATTCATGCAGTAATGATTCTGTGATGATGCTGAGATGACGCTGCGATGATGCTGTGATGATGCTGTGATGAGTGTGATGACGCTCTGATGACACTATTATTGTGCTGAGATGATGCAGTGATGATGCAGTGATGAGACTGTGATGATGCTGTGATGACGTTTTGATTATGCAGTGATGATGCAGTGATGATGCAGTGATCAAAGCGTCATCACAGCATCATCACAGCATCGTCGCAGCGTCATCGCAGAGTCATCACTGCATCATCGCAGCGTCATCACTGCATCATCACAGCATCAACAATGCATCTTCACTGCATCATCACAGCATCATCACTGCATCATCACTGCATCATCACAGCATCATCAAATATTCGCAGAGTCATCATTGCATCATCACAGAATCATCAAAGCACCATCATAGCGTCATCAGAGCATTATCGCTGCCTCATCACTGCCTCATCACTGCATCATCACTGCGTCATCACAACATCATCACTTCAACATCACAGCAACATCAAAGCATCACAGCGTAATCAAAGTGTCATCACAGCTTCATCACGGTATCAACACAGCATTATCACATCATCATCACAGAATCATCATGCCATCATCACAGCATCATCGCAGCATTATCACAGCATCATTAAAGCATCACAGCGTCATCAAAGACTCATCACAGCGTCATCACAGCATCACTACAGCATCAACACAGCAACATCTCAGCGTCATCACTACATCATCGCAGCGTCATCACTGCATCATCACAGCATCATAAGTGCATCATCACAGCATAATCACAGCATCATAAAAACATCATCACATCATCATCATTGTATCATCACAGCATCATCATAGCGTCATCAGAGCATTATCGCTGCCTCATCACTGCATCATCACAGCATCATCACTGCATCATCACAGCATCATCACACCATTTCAATGCATGATCACAGCATAATAACGGCATCATCACGGCATCATCACAACATCATCACTGCATCAACACAACATCATCACAGCGTCACCACAGCGTCATCACTGCATCATCACAGCATCATGAAAGCATCACAGCGTAATCAAAGCGTCATCACAGCTTCATCACGGTATCAACACAGCATTATCACATCATCATCACAGAATCATCATGCCATCATCACAGCATCATCGCAGCATCATCACAGCATCATTAAAGCATCACAGCGTCATCAAAGACTCATCACAGCGTCATCACAGCATCACCACTGCGTCATCAGAGCGTCATCAAAGCACCATCACAGCTTCATCACAGCATCAACACAGCATCATCACAGTGTCATCAAAGCGTCATCACAACATCATCAGCGCGTCATCACTGAATCATCACAGCGTAATAACTACATCATCAGTGCGTCATCACAGCGTCATCACTGCATCACTACAGCATCAACACAGCAACATCTCAGCGTCATCACTACATCATCGCAGCGTCATCACTGCATCATCACAGCATCATAAGTGCATCATCACAGCATCATCACAGCATCATAAAAACATCATCACATCATCATCATTGTATCATCACAGCATCATCATAGCGTCATCAGAGCATTATCGCTGCCTCATCACTGCATCATCACAGCATCATCACTGCATCATCACAGCATCATCACAATATTATCACAGCCTCACCACAGCGTCATAACTGCATCATCACTGCATCATCACTGTATCATCAGAGCATCATCACATCATTTCAATGCATGATCACAGCATAATAACAGCATCATCACGGCATCATCACAACATCATCACTGCATCAACACAACATCATCACAGAATCATCACTGAATCATCACAGCGTCATCACAGCATCATCACAGCATCACAACAGCATCATCACTGCATCATCAAATCATGATCACTGCATCATGAAAGTGTCATCACAGCATCACCACAGCATCATCACAACAGTATCACAGTATCACAGAGTCATCACAGCGTCATCATCACATCATCACTGCACCATCACTGTGTCATCACAGCATCATTACTGCATAATCACAACATCATCACGGTGTCATCGCAGCATAATCACAGCATAATCAGAGCATCACAACAGCATCATCGCATCGTCATCACTGCATCATCATTGCATCATCACAGCATCATCACTGCATCATCACAGCATCACAACAGCATCATCGCAGCATCATCACAGTATCATCAAAGCATCACAGCGTCGCCATCACTGCATCATCACAGAATCATCACTGTATCATCGCGGCGGTATCACTGCATCATCACAGCATGATCACAGCATTATCACTGCATCATCACAGCATCATCACAACATCATCACAGCATCACGGCATCATCAAAGCGCCATAAAAACGTCATCACAGCATCATCACTCCATCATCACAGCATCATCACAGCATCATCACTGCATCATCACTCCATCATCACAGCATCATCAAGGCATCACAGCGCCATCACAGTATCATCACAGCATCATCACAGCTTCCTCACGGCGTCATTACATCATCAGTACAGTGTCATCAAAGCGTTATCACAGAATCATCACTGCATCATCACAGCATCATCACTGCATCATCAGAGTGTCATCACAGCATCATCACTGCGTCATCACTGCATCATCATATAATCATGACAGCATTATAGCTGTATAATCACAGCATCATCAAAGCATCATCACAGCATCATCAAAGCGTCATCAAATCATCATCACAGCATCATCACAACAGCGTCACCACAGCATCATAAGAGCATCATTTCTGGTGCCAATGCAGAAATCTTGTTTTTTTTGACCATGGGGCACTTTACTCAGCACCTGGCCTGATGGCCGCAGACGGGTCCCTATCTTTTAGGGGAAAAAGGATCCTGGGCCAGGAGCTGGCAGGGCTCATTGAGAGGGCTTTAAACTAGGTAAGAAGGGGGATGGGGCTGAAGCAAGGATTGTTGGGGCTGTGCCAGGGGGAACAATGGCAAGGCCGGAGGATAGGGCAATGGCCCAGCTGAAGTGCATCTACACCAATGCTCTGATGATGCTCTGATGATGCAGTGATGTTGCAGTAGTGACGCTGTGATGACGCTTTGATGATGCTGTGATGACACTGTGATGATGCGGTGATGATGATATGATGATGCAGTGATGATGCTGTGATGATGCAGTGATGATGCAGTGATGATGATATGATGATGCAGTGATGATGATGTGATGATGCTGTGACAATGTATAGAATCATAGAATCATAGAATCTCCTGAGTTGGAAGGGACCCTTAAGGATCATCAAGTCCAACTCTTGACACCGCATAGGTCTACCCAAAAGTTCAGATTATGTGACTAAGTGCACAGTCCAATCTCTTCTTAAATTCCGACAGGCTCGGTGCAGTGACCACTTCCCTGGGGAGCCTGTTCCAGTGTGCAACCACCCTCTCTGTGATGTAGTGATGATGCAGTGAAGATGCTGTGAGGATACTGTGATGATGCTGTGATGCTGCAGTGATGAAGCTGCGATCCTGCTGTGATGATGCTGTGATGATGCAGTGATGATGATGTGATGATGCAGGGATGATGATGCGATGATGTTGTGTTAATGCTGTGATGACGCTGTCATGATTCTGTGACGATGCAGTGATGATGCTGTGATGACCCTGTCATGATGTTGTGATGACGCTGTCGTGATGCTGTGATGATGCTGTGATGACAATATGATGACATAGTTATGATGCTTTTATGATGCAGTCATTATGCAGTTAAGATGCAGATATGAGGCTGTGATGACGCTGTGATGATGCTGTGATGATGCTGCGATGACGCTGTGATGACCTTATCGTGATTATGTGATAACGCTGTGATGATGCTGTGATTCTGAAGTAATGATGCTGTGATGATGCTGAGGTGATGCTGTGATGATGCAGTGATGACACTGCTGTGATGATGATGTGATTACGCAGCGATGATGCTGTAATGATTTTGTGATGATGATGTGATGATGTCATGGGTTTGTGAAGGGTAGGTCCTGCCTAACTAACCGGATTTCCTTTTATGATAAGATCACCCGTATGGTGGACCAAGGGAAACCAGCTGATGTGATTTTTTTGGACTTCAGCAAGGCTTTTGACACGGTTTCCCATAGGATCCTACTGGACAAAATGTCCACCATACAGCTAAATAAAAACATCATACGATGGGTGAGCAATTGGCTAACGGGCAGGGCCCAAAGGGTTATGGTAAATGGGGCTGCGTCAGGCTGGCGGGCGGTCACCAGTGGGGTCCCTCAAGGCTCCATTTTAGGGCCGGTACTTTTCAATATTTTTATAAACGATCTGGATGTAGGAATAGAGGGTATTTTGAGCAAGTTTGCTGATGACACCAAACTTGGAGGAGTTGTGGACTCGAATGAGGGTGGAAAGGCCTTGCAGAGGGACCTGGATAGGTTGGAGAGCTGGGCGATCACCAACCGCATGAAGTTCAATAAGAGCAAGTGCCGGGTCCTGCACCTGGGACGGGGAAACCCTGGCTGCACGTACAGACTGGGCGATGAGACGCTGGAGAGCAGCCTAGAAGAGAGGGATCTGGGGGTCGTGGTAGACAGCAAGTTGAATATGAGCCAGCAGTGTGCCCTGGCAGCCAGGAGGGCCAAGCGTGTCCTGGGGTGCATCAAGCACGGCATCGCTAGTAGGTCACGGGAGGTGATTGTCCCGCTCTACTCTGCGCTGGTGCGGCCTCACCTCGAGTACTGTGTGCAGTTCTGGGCACCGCAGTATAAAAAGGACATGAAACTGTTGGAGAGTGTCCAGAGGAGGGCTACGAAGATGGTGAAAGGCCTGGAGGGGAAGACGTACGAGGAACGGCTGAGGTCACTGGGCCTGTTCAGCCTGGAGAAGAGGAGGCTGAGGGGAGACCTCATCACAGTCTACAACTTCCTCGTAAGGGGGTGTCGAGAGGCAGGAGACCTTTTCTCCATTAACACCAGTGACAGGACCCGCGGGAACGGGGTTAAGCTGAGGCAGGGGAAATTTAGGCTAGACATCAGGAGGGGGTTCTTCACAGAGAGGGTGGTTGCACACTGGAACAGGCTCCCCAGGGAAGTGGTCACTGCACCGAGCCTGTCGGAATTTAAGAAGAGATTGGACTGTGCACTTAGTCACATGGTCTGAACTCTTGGGTAGACCTGTGCGGTGTCAAGAGTTGGACTAGATGATCCTTAAGGGTCCCTTCCAACTCAGGATATTCTATGATTCTATGATTCTATGCTGTGATGATGCAGTGTTTATGCAGTTATGACGCTGTGATGACCCTGTTATGATGCCTGTATGAGGATACGATGATGCTGTGACTATGCAGTGATGATGCAGTGATGATGCTGCGATGATGCAGTGATGACGTTGCGATGATGATATGATGATGCAGTGATGATACTGTGATAAAGTTGTGATGACGCAGTGATGATGCTGTAATGATGCAGTGCTTATGCAGTAATGATGCTGTAGTGACGCTGCGATTATGCTGTGCTGATGCTGTGATGTTGCTGTGGTGACGCTGTGTTGAGGGTGTTGTGGTGTTCTGATAACGCTGTTGTGATGCTGTGATGATGCTATGATGATATTGTGATGATGCTGTGATGATACCGTGATGATGCAGTGATGATGCTGTGATGCTGCTGCGATGACGCTGTGGTGACGATGTGATGATGCAGTGATGATGCAGTTATGATGCAGTGATGATGCAGTTATGACGCTTTAATGACATTGTGATGATATTGTGATTATGCTGTGATGACATAGCGATGATGCTGTGATGATTCTGTGATGACACTCTGATGATGATGTGATGATGCTGTGATGATGCTGTTATAACACTGTGATGACACTGTGATGATGCTGAGATTATGCTGTGAAGATGCAGTGATGATGCAGTTATGACCCTGTGATGACGCTGTGATGATGCAGTGAGTAAGCAGTAAAGATGCTTTGATGATGCTGTTATGATGCTGCAATGATGCTGTGATGATGCTGTGGGCTGCTGTGATGACAATTTGATGACGTAGTGATGATTCTGTCATGACGCCATGATGCTGCTCTGATGCTGCTCTGATGATGCTGTGATTATGCTGTGATGACGCTCTGATGACACAGTGATGATGCTGTGATGACGCTGTGATGACAATTTGATGATGAAGTGATGACTTTGTGATTACGCTGTGATGACGCATTGAAGATTATGTGATGATGATGTGATGATGCAGTAATGATGCTGTCATGATGCAGTGATGATGCTGTGATGTCGCTCTGATGATTCTGTGATGATGCGGTGATGATGCAGTAATGGTACTGTGATGACGCTGTGATAATGCAGTGATTATGTAGTAATGATTCTGTGATGATGCTGTGATGATGCTGTTATGATGCAGTGGTGATGCAGTGATGACTCTGTAATTATACTGTGATTATGTAGTGATGATGTAGTGATTACGGTGTGATGACGCAGTGATGATGCGGTGATGATGTGGTGATGATGCAGTGATGATGAAGTGATGATGCAGTGATGACACTGTGATGAGGAAGCGATGATGCTGTGATGACACCGATGATGTTGTGATGATGATGTGATGATGCTGTGATGATGCAGTGAAGACGCAGTGTTTAATTTGTTATGACACAATTATGATGCTGTGATGATGCAGTGATTATGCAGTGTTGATGCTGAGATGATGCTGTGATGATGCTATCGTAATGCTGTGATGATGTTGTGATGATGCTGTGATGACGCTGTGATGATGATGTGATGATGCAGTGATGATGATGTCATGATGCAGTGATGATACTGTGATGACGCTGTGATGATGCAGTGATGGTGCAGTGATGATGCAGTGATGACGCAGTGATGATGCTGTGAAGGCGCAGTGGTGATGCTTTGATTATGCTGTGATGACGGAGTGATTATGTAGCTATGGTGCTGTGATGATACTGTGATGACATTGTGATGACGGAGTGATGATGCTGTGATGACACTCTGATGATGTTGTGATGATAATGTGATGATTCCGTGATGATGCTGTGAAGATACTGTGATGACGCTGTGATGATGCAGTATTTATGCAGTAATGATTCTGTGATGATGCTGAGATGATGCTGTGATGATGCAGTGATGATGCTGTGATGACGCTGCGATGATGATGTGATGATGCTTTGATGACTGTGATGACGCTCTGATGACAGAATTATGATGCTGAGATGATGCAGTGATGACGCAGTGATGATGCTGTGATGATGCAGTGTTTATGTAGTTATGAGGCTGTGATGATGCAGTGATGATGCAGTGATGAGACTGTGATGATGCTGTGATGACGTTTTGATGATGCATTGATGATGATGTGGTGATGTAGCTATGATGCTGTGATGATGCAGTGATGAGACCGTGATGACACTCTGATGATGCAGCGAGTAAGCAGTAATGATGCTGCGATGATGCTTTCATGATGCTGTAATTATGCGGTTATGATGCAGTGATTATGCAGTGATGATGCTGTCATGACACTGTAATGATGTTGTGATGAAGCTGTGATGATGCATTGATCATGATGGGATTATGAAGTGATGATGATGTGATGATGCAGTGATGATACTGTGATGACGCTGTGATAATGCAGTGATTATGCGGAAATGATGCTGTGATGACACTGAGATGATGCTTTGATGATGCAGTGATGATGCAGTGATGATTCAGTGATCAAAGCCTCATCACAGCATCATCACAGCATCATCGCAGCGTCATCACAGCATCAGAGCGTCATGAAAGCATTATGAGAGCGTCATCACAGCATAAGCATAGCATAATTACACCATCATAACAACATCATCACAGCGTCATCACAGCATTATCACAGCGTCACGAAAGCGTCATCACAGCATCATCACAGCATAATCGCAGCGTCATCAGAGCATCATCTCAGCATCATCACAGCATCATTACTGAATCATCACAGCATCATATCATCCTCATCAGAGCATCACAGCATCATCACAGCATCAGCACTGCATCATCACAACAACATCACAGTGTCATCAAAGCGTCATCATAGCATTATCAGAGCATCACAACAGCATCATCATGCATCATCAGAACATCATCACAGTGTCATCAAACCGTCATCACAGCATCATCAGACCATAAGAACAACATCATCGCAGCGTCAAAACTGCATCATCACAGCATGATCACAGCATGATCACAGCGTCATCACAGCATCATAACAGCATTATCGTAGCCTCATCACAGCATAATCACAACATCATCACAGCATCATCGCTGCATCATTACAGCATCATCACAGCATCATCACTGCGTCATCACTGCATCATTACTACATCATCAGAACATTATCATAGTATCGTCAAAGCGTCAACACAGTATCATCACAGCATCACAACAGCATCATCGCATCATCATCACTGCATCATCACAGCATCACAACAGAATCATAACAAAATCATCGCAGCGTCATCAAAGCGTCATCACAGCGTCATCACAGCATCATCACTGCATCATCAAAGCATCACAGCATCATCAAAGTGTCATCAGAACATCATCACGGCATCACTACAGCATCATCATATCATCACATCATTATTACAGCATCATCACAGAGTCATCACTGCGTCATCGCAGCATCATCACAGCATCATCACATCATCACAGCATCATCACAGCATCATCGCAGCGTCATCACAGCATCATCACAGCATCATTGCAGCATCATCACATCATCAATACTGCGTCATCACAGCATCATCAGAACATAATCACACTGTCATCAAAACGTCATCACAGCATCATCACGGCATCATCACAGCATCATAACACATCATCACAGCATCACAACAGCATCATCACAGCTTCATAACAGCATCATCCAGGCGTAATCACAGCATCATCTAAGCACCATCACAGCGTCATCACGGCGTCATCACAACATTATCATCACAGCATCCCAACAGTATCATCACTGCGTCATCACACCGTCATCACAGCATCATTGCAGCATCATCACAGCATCATTAAAGCATCACAGCATCATCAAAGAGTCATCACAGCGTCATCACAGCATCACCACTGCGTTATGAGAGCGTCATCAAAGAACCATCCCAGCGTCATCAGAGCTTCATCACAGCATCAACACAGCATCATCACAGTGTCATCAAAGAGTCATCACAGGATCATCAACGCATCATCACAGAATCATCACAGCGTAATAACAACATTATCAGTGCGTCATCACAGTGTCATCACAGCATCATCACAGCATCAATACAACATCATCGCAGCGTCATCACTGCATCATCACTGCATCATCACAGCATCATCGCATCATCGTCACAGCATCACAGCGTTATCACAGCGTCATCACAGCATCATCACTTTATCATCACTCCGTTATCACAGCATCATCACAGCATCATCACAGCGTCACCAAAGATTCGCAGCGTCATCATTGCATCATCACAGAATCATCAAAGCATCATCATAGTGTCATCAGAGCATTATCGCTGCCTCATCACTGCATCATCACTGCGTCATCACAACATCATCACTTCAACATCACAGCAACATCACACTGTCATCAAAGCGTCATCACAGCATCATTACTGCATCATCACAGCATCATAACACATCATCACCACATCACAACAGCATCATCACAGCATCAACACATCATCATCACTGCCTCATCACTGCATCATCACAGCATCATAACTGCGTCATCACAGCATCATCACAATATTATCACAGCCTCACCACAGTGTCATAACTGCATCATCACTGCATCATCACTGTATCATCAGAGCATCATCACATCATTTCACTGCATGATCACAGCATAATAACAGCATCATCACGGCATCATCACAACATCATCACTGCATCAACACAACATCATCACAGAATCATCACTGAATCATCACAGCGTCATCACAGCATCATCACAGCATCACAACAGCATCATCACTGCATCATCAAATCATGATCACTGCATCATGAAAGTGTCATCACAGCATCACCACAGCATCATCACAACAGTATCACAGTATCACAGAGTCATCACAGCGTCATCATCACATCATCACTGAACCATCACTGTGTCATCACAGCATCATTACTGCATAATCACAACATCATCACGGTGTCATCGCAGCATAATCACAGCATAATCAGAGCATCACAACAGCATCATCGCATCGTCATCACAGCATCATCACTGCACCATCACAGCATCACAACAGCATCATCGCAGCATCATCACAGTATCATCAAAGCATCACAGCGTCGCCATCACTGCATCATCACAGAATCATCACTGTATCATCGCAGCGGTATCACTGCATCATCACAGCATGATCACAGCATCATCACTGCATCATTACAGCATCATCACAACATCATCACAGCATCACGGCATCATCAAAGCGCCATAAAAGCGTCATCACAGCATCATCACTGCATCATCACAGCATCATCACAGCATCATCACAGCATCATCACTGCGTCATCACTCCATCATCACCATATTATCACAGCCTCACCACAGTGTCATAACTGCGTCATCACTGCATCATCACTGTATCATCAGAGCATCATCACATCATTTCACTGCATGATCACAGCATAATAACAGCATCATAACTGCATCATCACAGCATCATCATGGCATCATTACTGCATCATCACAGCATCATCAGAGCTTCAACAAAGCATCACATTGCCATCACAATGTCACCACTGAATCATCACAGCGCAATCACAACATCATCACAACAGCACCACCACAGCATCATAAGAGCATCATTTCTGGTGCCAACGCAGAAATCTTGTTTTTTTTGACCATGGGGCACTTTACTCAGCACCTGGCCTGATGGCCGCAGACGGGTCCCTATCTTTTAGGGGAAAAAGCATCCTGGGCCAGGAGCTGGCAGGGCTCATTGAGAGGGCTTTAAACTAGGTAAGAAGGGGGATGGGGCTGAAGCAAGGATTGTTGGGGCTGTGCCAGGGGGAACAATGGCAAGGCCGGAGGATAGGGCAATGGCCCAGCTGAAGTGCATCTACACCAATGCTCTGATGATGCTCTGATGATGCAGTGATGTTGCAGTAGTGACGCTGTGATGACGCTTTGATGATGCTGTGATGACACTGTGATGATGCGGTGATGATGATATGATGATGCAGTGATGATACTGTGATGATGCTGTGATGATGCAGTGATGATGCAGTGATGATGATATGATGATGCAGTGATGATGATGTGATGATGCTGTGACAATGTATAGAATCATAGAATCATAGAATCTCCTGAGTTGGAAGAGACCCTTAAGGATCATCAAGTCCAACTCTTGACACCGCATAGGTCTACCCAAAAGTTCAGATTATGTGACTAAGTGCACAGTCCAATCTCTTCTTAAATTCCGACAGGCTCGGTGCAGTGACCACTTCCCTGGGGAGCCTGTTCCAGTGTGCAACCACCCTCTCTGTGATGTAGTGATGATGCAGTGAAGATGCTGTGAGGATACTGTGATGATGCTGTGATGCTGCAGTGATGAAGCTGCGATCCTGCTGTGATGATGCTGTGATGATGCTGCGATGACGCTGTGATGACCTTATCGTGATTATGTGATAACGCTGTGATGATGCTGTGATTCTGAAGTAATGATGCTGTGATGATGCTGAGGTGATGCTGTGATGATGCAGTGATGACGCAGTGATGATGCAGTGATGACTCAGTGATGATGCTGTGATGATGCTGTGATGACACTGCTGTGATGATGATGTGATTACGCAGCGATGATGCTGTAATGATTTTGTGATGATGATGTGATGATGTCATGGGTTTGTGAAGGGTAGGTCCTGCCTAACTAACCGGATTTCCTTTTATGATAAGATCACCCGTATGGTGGACCAAGGGAAACCAGCTGATGTGATTTTTTTGGACTTCAGCAAGGCTTTTGACACGGTTTCCCATAGGATCCTACTGGACAAAATGTCCACCATACAGCTAAATAAAAACATCATACGATGGGTGAGCAATTGGCTAACGGGCAGGGCCCAAAGGGTTATGGTAAATGGGGCTGCGTCAGGCTGGCGGGCGGTCACCAGTGGGGTCCCTCAAGGCTCCATTTTAGGGCCGGTACTTTTCAATATTTTTATAAACGATCTGGATGTAGGAATAGAGGGTATTTTGAGCAAGTTTGCTGATGACACCAAACTTGGAGGAGTTGTGGACTCGAATGAGGGTGGAAAGGCCTTGCAGAGGGACCTGGATAGGTTGGAGAGCTGGGCGATCACCAACCGCATGAAGTTCAATAAGAGCAAGTGCCGGGTCCTGCACCTGGGACGGGGAAACCCTGGCTGCACGTACAGACTGGGCGATGAGACGCTGGAGAGCAGCCTAGAAGAGAGGGATCTGGGGGTCGTGGTAGACAGCAAGTTGAATATGAGCCAGCAGTGTGCCCTGGCAGCCAGGAGGGCCAAGCGTGTCCTGGGGTGCATCAAGCACGGCATCGCTAGTAGGTCACGGGAGGTGATTGTCCCGCTCTACTCTGCGCTGGTGCGGCCTCACCTCGAGTACTGTGTGCAGTTCTGGGCACCGCAGTATAAAAAGGACATGAAACTGTTGGAGAGTGTCCAGAGGAGGGCTACGAAGATGGTGAAAGGCCTGGAGGGGAAGACGTACGAGGAACGGCTGAGGTCACTGGGCCTGTTCAGCCTGGAGAAGAGGAGGCTGAGGGGAGACCTCATCACAGTCTACAACTTCCTCGTAAGGGGGTGTCGAGAGGCAGGAGACCTTTTCTCCATTAACACCAGTGACAGGACCCGCGGGAACGGGGTTAAGCTGAGGCAGGGGAAATTTAGGCTAGACATCAGGAGGGGGTTCTTCACAGGGAGGGTGGTTGCACACTGGAACAGGCTCCCCAGGGAAGTGGTCACTGCACCGAGCCTGTCGGAATTTAAGAAGAGATTGGACTGTGCACTTAGTCACATGGTCTGAACTCTTGGGTAGACCTGTGCGGTGTCAAGAGTTGGACTAGATGATCCTTAAGGGTCCCTTCCAACTCAGGATATTCTATGATTCTATGATTCTATGCTGTGATGATGCAGTGTTTATGCAGTTATGACGCTGTGATGACCCTGTTATGATGCCTGTATGAGGATACGATGATGCTGTGACTATGCAGTGATGATGCAGTGATGATGCTGCGATGATGCAGTGATGACGTTGCGATGATGATATGATGATGCAGTGATGATACTGTGATAAAGTTGTGATGACGCAGTGATGATGCTGTAATGATGCAGTGCTTATGCAGTAATGATGCTGTAGTGACGCTGCGATTATGCTGTGCTGATGCTGTGATGTTGCTGTGGTGACGCTGTGTTGAGGGTGTTGTGGTGTTCTGATAACGCTGTTGTGATGCTGTGATGATGCTACGATGATATTGTGATGATGCTGTGATGATACCGTGATGATGCAGTGATGATGCTGTGATGCTGCTGCGATGACGCTGTGGTGACGATGTGATGATGCAGTGATGATGCAGTTATGATGCAGTGATGATGCAGTTATGACGCTTTAATGACATTGTGATGATATTGTGATTATGCTGTGATGACATAGCGATGATGCTGTGATGATTCTGTGATGACACTCTGATGATGATGTGATGATGCTGTGATGATGCTGTTATAACACTGTGATGACACTGTGATGATGCTGAGATTATGCTGTGAAGATGCAGTGATGATGCAGTTATGACCCTGTGATGACGCTGTGATGATGCAGTGAGTAAGCAGTAAAGATGCTTTGATGATGCTGTTATGATGCTGCAATGATGCTGTGATGATGCTGTGGGCTGCTGTGATGACAATTTGATGACGTAGTGATGATTCTGTCATGACGCCATGATGCTGCTCTGATGCTGCTCTGATGATGCTGTGATTATGCTGTGATGACGCTCTGATGACACAGTGATGATGCTGTGATGACGCTGTGATGACAATTTGATGATGAAGTGATGACTTTGTGATTACGCTGTGATGACGCATTGAAGATTATGTGATGATGATGTGATGATGCAGTTATGGTACTGTGATGACGCTGTGATAATGCAGTGATTATGTAGTAATGATTCTGTGATGATGCTGTGATGATGCAGTTATGATGCAGTGGTGATGCAGTGATGATGCTGTGAAGGCGCAGTGGTGATGCTTTGATTATGCTGTGATGACGGAGTGATTATGTAGCTATGGTGCTGTGATGATACTGTGATGACATTTTGATGACGGAGTGATGATGCTGTGATGACACTCTGATGATGTTGTGATGATAATGTGATGATGCCGTGATGATGCTGTGAAGATACTGTGATGACGCTGTGATGATGCAGTATTTATGCAGTAATGATTCTGTGATGATGCTGAGATGATGCTGTGATGATGCAGTGATGATGCTGTGATGACGCTGCGATGATGATGTGATGATGCTTTGATGACTGTGATGACGCTCTGATGACAGAATTATGATGCTGAGATGATGCAGTGATGATGCAATGATGATGCTGTGATGATGCTGTTATGACATTGTGATGACGCAGTGATGATGCTGTGATGATGCAGTGTTTATGTAGTTATGAGGCTGTGATGATGCAGTGATGATGCAGTGATGAGACTGTGATGATGCTGTGATGACGTTTTGATGATGCATTGATGATGATGTGGTGATGTAGCTATGATGCTGTGATGATGCAGTGATGAGACCGTGATGACACTCTGATGATGCAGCGAGTAAGCAGTAATGATGCTGCGATGATGCTTTGATGATGCTGTAATTATGCGGTTATGATGCAGTGATTATGCAGTGATGATGCTGTCATGACACTGTAATGATGTTGTGATGAAGCTGTGATGATGCAGTGATCATGATGGGATTATGAAGTGATGATGATGTGATGATGCAGTGATGATACTGTGATGACGCTGTGATAATGCAGTGATTATGCGGAAATGATGCTGTGATGACACTGAGATGATGCTTTGATGATGCAGTGATGATGCAGTGATGATTCAGTGATCAAAGCCTCATCACAGCATCATCACAGCATCATCGCAGCGTTATCACAGCATCATCACAGCATCATCACAGCATTATCACAGCGTCACGAAAGCGTCATCACAGCATCATCACAGCATAATCGCAGCGTCATCAGAGCATCATCTCAGCATCATCACAGCATCATTACTGAATCATCACAGCATCATATCATCCTCATCAGAGCATCACAGCATCATCACAGCATCAGCACTGCATCATCACAACAACATCACAGTGTCATCAAAGCGTCATCATAGCATTATCAGAGCATCACAACAGCATCATCACTGCATCATCAGAACATCATCACAGTGTCATCAAACCGTCATCACAGCATCATCAGACCATAAGAACAACTTCATCGCAGCGTCAAAACTGCATCATCACAGCATGATCACAGCATGATCACAGCGTCATCACAGCATCATCACTGCGTCATCACTGCATCATTACTACATCATCAGAACATTATCATAGTATCGTCAAAGCGTCAACACAGTATCATCACAGCATCACAACAGCATCATCGCAGCATCATCACTGCATCATCACAGCATCACAACAGAATCATAACAAAATCATCGCAGCGTCATCAAAGCGTCATCACAGCGTCATCAAAGCATCACAGCATCATCAAAGTGTCATCAGAACATCATCACGGCATCACTACAGCATCATCATATCATCACATCATTATTACAGCATCATCACAGAGTCATCACTGCGTCATCGCAGCATCATCACAGCATCATCACAACATCATCACTGCATCATCACAACATCATCACTGCATCATCACAGCATCATCGCAGCGTCATCACAGCATCATCACAGCATCATTGCAGCATCATCACATCATCAATACTGCGTCATCACAGCATCATCAGAACATAATCACACTGTCATCAAAACGTCATCACAGCATCATCACGGCATCATCACAGCATCATAACACATCATCACAGCATCACAACAGCATCATCACAGCTTCATAACAGCATCATCCAGGCGTAATCACAGCATCATCTAAGCACCATCACAGCGTCATCACTGCGTCATCACAACATTATCATCACAGCATCCCAACAGTATCATCACTGCGTCATCACACCATCATCACAGCATCATCGCAGCATCATCACAGCATCATTAAAGCATCACAGCATCATCAAAGAGTCATCACAGCGTCATCACAGCATCACCACTGCGTTATGAGAGCGTCATCAAAGAACCATCCCAGCGTCATCAGAGCTTCATCACAGCATCAACACAGCATCATCACAGTGTCATCAAAGAGTCATCACAGGATCATCAACGCATCATCACAGAATCATCACAGCGTAATAACAACATTATCAGTGCGTCATCACAGTGTCATCACAGCATCATCACAGCATCAATACAACATCATCGCAGCGTCATCACTGCATCATCACTGCATCATCACAGCATCATCGCATCATCGTCACAGCATCACAGCGTTATCACAGCGTCATCACAGCATCATCACTTTATCATCACTCCGTTATCACAGCATCATCACAGCATCATCACAGCGTCACCAAAGATTCGCAGCGTCATCATTGCATCATCACAGAATCATCAAAGCATCATCATAGTGTCATCAGAGCATTATCGCTGCCTCATCACTGCATCATCACTGCGTCATCACAACATCATCACTTCAACATCACAGCAACATCACACTGTCATCAAAGCGTCATCACAGCATCATTACTGCATCATCACAGCATCATAACACATCATCACCACATCACAACAGCATCATCACAGCATCAACACATCATCATCACTGCCTCATCACTGCATCATCACAGCATCATAACTGCGTCATCACAGCATCATCACAATATTATCACAGCCTCACCACAGTGTCATAACTGCGTCATCACTGCATCATCACTGTATCATCAGAGCATCATCACATCATTTCACTGCATGATCACAGCATAATAACAGCATCATAACTGCATCATCACAGCATCATCACGGCATCATTACTGCATCATCACAGCATCATCAGAGCTTCAACAAAGCATCACATTGCCATCACAATGTCACCACTGAATCATCACAGCGTAATCACAGCATCATCAAAGCATCATCGCAGCGTCATCACTGCATCATTACTGCATCATCACAACATTATCATAGTGTCATCAAAGCGTCATCACAGCATCACAACAGCATCATCGTAGCACCATCACTGCATCATCACTGCATCATCACAGCATCACAACAGCATCAGCACAGCGTCATCTCTGCATCATCCAGGCGTCATCACAACATCATCTCAGCGTCACCACAGAGTCATCACTGCATCATCAAAGCATCACAACACCATCATCGCAGCATCATCGCAGCATCATAGCGTTGCCATCACTGCATCATCACAGAATCATCACTGTATCATCGCAGCGGTATCACTGCATCATCACAGCATCATCACAACATCATCACAGCATCCCAGCATCATGAAAGCGTCATCACAGCGTCATCACAGCATCATCACTGTATCATCACTCCGTCATTACAGCGTTATCAGAGCATCAGCACAGCATCACCAAAGCATCATCACTGCATCATCACAGCATCGTCACTGCATCATAACAATATCATCGCAGCGTCATCACTGCATCATCACAGCATCATCACAGCATCATCAAAGCATCATCACAGCGTCATCACAGCAGCATCACTACATCATCACTGTGTCGTCACAGCGTCATCACAGCATCACCACAGCATCATCACTGCAACATCACAGTATCATCACAGCATCATCATAGCGTCATCACAGCATCATCGCAGTGTCATCACTGCATCATCATCATAGCATCATGACAACATCATCGCAGCATAATCGCAGTGTTATCAATGCATCATTACAGCATCATCACAGCATCATCGCAGCGTCATCACTGAATCATCATAGCATCATCATACCATCATGAAAGCATCACAGCGTCATCATTCAGAGTGTCAACATAGTATCATCACGTCATCATCTCAGAGTTATTGCAGCGTCATCACTGCGTCATCACACCATCATCACTGCGTCATCACAGCGTCATCACAGCATCATCACTGCATCATCACAGCGTCATCACAGAATCATAACTGCATCATCACTGCATAAACACTGCATCAGCACAGCATCATCATAGCATCATCACAGCATCAACACAGCGTCATCTGTGCATCACCACAGCATCATCACAACATCATCACAGCGTCATCACAGCATCATCACTGCATCATCATATCATCCTGAGAGCATCATAGCTGCATAATCACAGCATCATCAAATTGTCATAACAGCATCATCACAGCTTCATAATAGCATAATAACATCGTCATCACAGCGTCATCAAAGCATCATCACAGCGTCATCAGAGCATCACCATAGTATCATCACAGCATCATCACAGCAACATCACTCCATCATTACAGCGTCATCACAGCGTCATCACTGCATCATCACAGCATCATCACTGCGTCATCACAGTGTCATCAAAGCACTATCACAGCGTCAGCACAGCTTCCTCACAGCATCATCACAGCATCATCGCAGTGTCATCACACCATCATCACAGCATCATCACAATATTATCACAGCCTCACTACAGCGTCATAATTGCATCAACACTGCATTATCACTGCATCATCACAGCGTCATCACAGCATAAACACATCATCATAAATGCATCATCACAGCTTCATCAATACATCTTCACAGCATCACAGCATCATCAAAGCATCATCACAGCGTCATCACAGCAGCATCACTACATCATCACTGTGTCGTCACAGCGTCATCACAGCATCACCACAGCATCATCACATCATCATCACTGCAACATCACAATATCATCACAGCATCATCATAGAGTCATCACAGCATCATCACAATATCATAACAGCATCATCGCAGTGTCATCACTGCATCATCATCATAGCATCATGACAACATCATCGCAGCATCATCGCAGTGTTATCAATGCATCATTACAGCATCATCACAGCATCATCGCAGCGTCATCACTGAATCATCACAGCATCATCATACCATCATGAAAGCATCACAGCGTCATCATTCAGTGTCAACATAGTATCATCACGTCATCATCTCAGAGTTATTGCAGCGTCATCACTGCGTCATCACACCATCATCACTGCGTCATCACAGCGTCATCACAGCATCATCACAGCATCATCACTGCATCAACACAGTGTCATCTGTGCATCACCACAGCATCATCACAACATCATCACAGCGTCATCACAGCATCATCACTGCATCATCATATCATCCTGAGAGCATCATAGCTGCATAATCACAGCATCATCAAATTGTCATAACAGCATCATCACAGCTTCATAATAGCATAATAACATCGTCATCACAGCGTCATCAAAGCATCATCACAGCGTCATCAGAGCATCACCATAGTATCATCACAGCATCATCACAGCAACATCACTCCATCATTACAGCGTCATCACAGCGTCATCACTGCATCATCACAGCATCATCACTGCGTCATCACAGCGTCATCAAAGCATCATCACAGCGTCATCAGAGCATCACCATAGTATCATCACAGCAACATCACTCCATCATTACAGCGTCATCACAGTGTCATCACAGCTTCATCACAGCATCATCAAAGCATCACAAAGTAATCAGTGTCATCATAGCGTCATCACAGCATCATCACTGCGTCATTACAGCATCATGAAAGCACCATCACAGCATCATCGCAGCATCATCACTGCATCATCACAGCATCACAGCGTCATCAAATTATCATCACTGCATCATCAGAGCATCACCAGAAATTCATCGCAGCATCATCAAAGCAACATCACAGCGTCACTACTGCAACATCACTGCATCATCTGAGCATCATCACAGCCTCATCACAGCACCATCACAGCGTTATCACAGTGTCATCAAATCATCATCACAGCATCATCAAAACAGCACCACCACAGCATCATAAGAGCATCATTTCTGGTGCCAACGCAGAAATCTTGTTTTTTTTTTGACCATGGGGCACTTTACTCAGCACCTGGCCTGATGGCCGCAGACGGGTCCCTATCTTTTAGGGGAAAAAGGATCCTGGGCCAGGAGCTGGCAGGGCTCATTGAGAGGGCTTTAAACTAGGTAAGAAGGGGGATGGGGCTGAAGCAAGGATTGTTGGGGCTGTGCCAGGGGGAACAATGGCAAGGCCGGAGGATAGGGCAATGGCCCAGCTGAAGTGCATCTACACCAATGCTCTGATGATGTTCTGATGATGCAGTGATGTTGCAGTAGTGACGCTGTGATGACGCTTTGATGATGCTGTGATGACGCGGTGATGATGATATGATGATGCAGTGATGATACTGTGATGACGCAGTGATGATGCAGTGATTATGCAGTAATGATTCTGAGATGATGCAGTTATGATGCAGTGGTGATGCATTGATGACGCTGTCATTATGATGTGGTTATGTAGTGATGATGTAGTGATTACGCTGTGATGATGCAGTGATGATACTGTGAAGACGCTGTTATGATGCAGTGAGGAAGCAGTAATGATGCTGTGGTGTTGCTGAGATGATGCTGTGATGATTTATTGATGATGCAGTGATGATGCTGTGATGATACTGTGAAGACGCTGTTATGATGCAGTGAGTAAGCACTAATGATGCTGTGATGTTGCTGAGATGATGCTGTGATGATTCATTAATGATGCAGTGATGATGCTGTGATGATGCTATGATTATGTTTTGATGATGCCTTGATGATTCTGTGATGACGCTGTGATGACTCTGTCGTGATGCTCTGATAACGCTGTCATTATGCTGTGATGATGCTGCGATGATGTTGTGATGATGCAATGATTATGCTGTGATGATGTAGTAATGATGATGTTATGATGCCGAGGTGATGCAATGATGATGCTCTATTGACGCAGTGATGGTGCTGTGATGATGCAGAGTTTATGCAGTTATGACACTGTGATTATGCTTTGATGACGACGCAATGGTGATGTGACGATGCAGTGATGATGCTGTGACGATGCAGTGATTACGCTGCGATGATGATGTGATGATGCTGCGATGATGCTGTGATGATGCAGTGATAATGATGTGATAATGCTGTGATGATGATGTGATGACGCAGTGATGATGATGTGATGATTCAGTGATTCTGCAGTATTGATACTGTGATGATGCTGAGATGATGCTGTAACGATGCAGTGATGATACAGTGATAATGCTGTGATGATGCTACAATAATGTTGTGATGATGCTGTGATGAAGATGTGATGATTCTGTGATGACGCTGTGATGATGCTGTCGTGATGGTCTGATAACGTTGTCGTAACGCTGTGACGATGCTTCGATGATGTTGTGATGATTCTGTGATGATGCAATTATGATGCTGTGATGATGCACTGATAATGCTGTTATGACGCTGTGATGACGTAATAATGATGCTGTGATGATGCAGTGTTTACGCATTTATGACGCTGTGATGATGCTTTGGTGAAGTTCTGATGATGCAGTGATGGTGCTGTGATGACGCATTGATGATGCTTAGATGAGGCTGTGATGATGCTCTGATGATGCTGTGATGATGCAGTGATGATGATGTGATGATGCTGTGGTGATGATGTGATGATGCTGTGATGATGCAGTGATCATGCAGTGATGATGTTGTGATGACGCAGTGATGATGTTGTGATGACGCAGGGATGATGCTGCGATGATGCTATGGTGATGATGTGATGATGCTGTGATGATGCAGTGACGATGCTGTGATGACGCTTGGATGACGCTATAGTGATTCTGTGATGATGCTGTAGTGGTACTATGATGATGCTGCGAGGATGCTGCGATGACGCTCTGATGACGCAGTAATCATGATGTAATGATGCTGTGATGACGCTGCGATGACACTGTCGTGATGCTGTGATGACGCTGTGATGACGCTGTGATGATACTGAGATGACGTTGTGATGATGCAGTGATGATGCAGTGATGACGCAGTAATGATGCTGTGATCATGTAGTGATGATGTAGTGATTATGCTGTGATGACGCAGTGATGATGCTCTGATGATGCAGTAATGACTCTGTGATGATGCAGTGATTATGTAGCTATGATGCTGTGATGATGATGTGATGATGTAGTGATAATGATGTGATGATGCAGGGATGATGATGTGATGATTCAGGGATGATGATGTGATGATGTTGTGTTAATGCTGTGATGACGCTGTCATGATTCTGTGACAATGCAGTGATGATGCTGTGATGACCCTGTCATGATGTTGTGATGACGCTGTCGTGATGCTGTGATGATGCTGTGATGACAATATGATGACGTAGTTATGATGCTGTTATGATGCAGTCATTATGCAGTGATGATGCAGATATGAGGCTGTGATGACGCTGTGATGATATTGTGATGATGCTGCGATGATGATGTGATGACGCAGTGATGATGCTGCGATGACTCTGTGATGACCCTATCGTGATTATGTGATAACGCTGTGATGATGCTGTGATGATGCAATGATGATGCTGTGATGATGCTGTGATGATGCTGTGATTCTGAAGTAATGATGCTGTGAGGATGGTGAGGTGATGCTGTGAAGACGCAGTGATGATGATGTGATTACGCAGCGATGATGCTGTAATGATTTTGTGATGATGCTGTGATGATGATGTGATGATACTGTGATGACGCAGATATGACGCTGCGATGATGAAGTGATGAAGCAGTGATGACTGTGATGATGCTGTGATAACGCAGTGATGATGCTGTGGTGATGCAGTGATGATGCAGTGATGATGCAGTGATGATGCAGTGATCAAAGCGTCATCACAGCATCATCATTGCATCATCACAGCATCATCACTGCGTTGTCACAGCATCATCGCAGCGTCATTGCAGCGTCATCACTGCATCATCGCAGCGTCATCACTGCATCATCACAGCATCAACACTGCATCATCACTGCATCATCACAACATCATCAAATAATCATGAAAGCATCACAGCTTCATCAAAGCGTCATCAGAGCGTCAACACTGCATCTTCACTGCATCATCACAGCATCATCACAGCATCATCACTGTATCATCACTGCATCATCACAGCATCATTGCATCATCATCACAGCATCACCAAATATTCGCAGAGTCATCATTGCATCATCACGGAATCATCAAAGCACCATCATAGCGTCATCAGAGCATTATCGCTGCCTCATCACTGCCTCATCACTGCATCATCACTGCGTCATCACAACATCATCACTTCAACATCACAGCAACATCACACTGTCATCAAAGCGTCATCACAGCATCATTACTGCATCATCACAGCATCATAACACATCATCACCACATCACAACAGCATCATCACAGCATTATAACAGCATCATCCAGGCGTCATCACTGCATCATCACAGCGTCACCACAGCGTCATCACTGCATCATCACAGCATCATCAAAGCATCACAGCGTAATCAAAGCGTCATCACAGCTTCATCACGGTATCAACACAGCATTATCACATCATCATCACAGAATCATCATGCCATCATCACAGCATCATCGCAGCATCATCACAGCATCATTAAAGCATCACAGCGTCATCAAAGACTCATCACAGCGTCATCACAGCATCAGCACTGCGTCATCAGAGCGTCATCAAAGTACCATCACAGCTTCATCACAGCATCAACACAGCATCATCACAGTGTCATCAAAGCGTCATCACAACATCATCAGCGCGTCATCACTGAATCATCACAGCGTAATAACTACATCATCAGTGCGTCATCACAGCGTCATCACTGCATCACTACAGCATCAACACAGCAACATCTCAGCGTCATCACTACATCATCGCAGCGTCATCACTGCATCATCACAGCATCATAAGTGCATCATCACAGCATCATCACAGCATCATAAAAACATCATCACATCATCATCATTGTATCATCACAGCATCATCATAGCGTCATCAGAGCATTATCGCTGCCTCATCACTGCATCATCACAGCATCATCACAATATTATCACAGCCTCACCACAGCGTCATAACTGCATCATCACTGTATCATCAGAACATCATCACATCATTTCAATGCATGATCACAGCATAATAACAGCATCATCACGGCATCATCACAACATCATCACAGCGTCATCACAGCATCATCACAGCATCACAACAGCATCATCACTGCATCATCAAATCATGATCACTGCATCATGAAAGTGTCATTACAGCATCACCACAGCATCATCACAACAGTATCACAGTATCACAGAGTCATCACAGCGTCATCATCACATCATCACTGCACCATCACTGTGTCATCACAGCATCATTACTGCATAATCACAACATCATCACGGTGTCATCGCAGCATAATCACAGCATAATCAGAGCATCACAACAGCATCATCGCATCGTCATCACTGCATCATCATTGCATCATCACAGCATCATCACAGCATCACAGTGTCATCAAATTATCATCACTGCATCATCAGAGCATCACCAGAACTTCATCGCAGCATCATCAAAGCAACATCACAGCGTCACTACTGCAACATCACTGCATCATCTGAGCATCATCACAGCACCATCACAGCGTTATCACAGCGTCATCAAAGCATCATCACAACATCATGAAAGCGTCATCACAGTATCATCACAGTGTCATCAAATCATTATCACAGCATCATAAGAGCATCATTTCTGGTGCCAACACAGAAATCTTGTTTTTTTTGACCATGGGGCACTTTAGTCTGCACCTGGCCTGATGGCCGCAGACGGGTCCCTATCTTTTAGGGGAAAAAGGATCCTGGGCCAGGAGCTGGCAGGGCTCATTGAGAGGGCTTTAAACTAGGTAAGAAGGGGGATGGGGCTGAAGCAAGGATTGTTGGGGCTGTGCCAGGGGGAACAATGGCAAGGCCGGAGGATAGGGCAATGGCCCAGCTGAAGTGCATCTATACCAATGCTCTGATGATGCTCTGATGATGCCGTGATGTTGCAGTAGTGACGCTGTGATGACGCTTTGATGATGCTGTGATGACGCGGTGATGATGATATGATGATGATATGATGATGCAGTGATGATACTGTGATGACGCTGTGATGATGCAGTGATTATGCATTAATGATTCTGTGATGATGCTGAGATGATATTTTGATGATGCAGTGATGACGCTGTGATGACCTTATTATGATGCTGTGATGATGCTGTGATGATGCAGTGATCATGTAGTGGTGATGATGTGATGACGCAGGGATTCTGCAGTAATGATACAGTGATGATGCGGTGATGATACTGTGATGTTGCAGTAATGACGCTGCGATGAAGTTATGATGATGCAGTGATGATACTGTGATGACGCAGTGATGATGCAGTGATTATGCAGTAATGATACTGAGATGATGCAGTTATGATGCAGTGGTGATGCATTGATGACGCTGTAATTATGAAGTGATTATGTAGTGATGATGTAGTGATTACGCTGTGATGATGCAGTGATGATACTGTGAAGACGCTGTTATGATGCAGTGAGGAAGCAGTAATGATGCTGTGGTGTTGCTGAGATAATGCTGTGATGATTCATTGATGATGCAGTGATGATGCTGTGATGATACTGTGAAGACGCTGTTATGATGCAGTGAGTAAGCACTAATGATGCTGTGATGTTGCTGAGATGATGCTGTGATGATTCATTAATGATGCAGTGATGATGCTGTGATGATGCTATGATTATGTTTTGATGATGCCTTGATGATTCTGTGATGACGCTGTGATGACTCTGTCGTGATGCTCTGATAACGCTGTCGTGATGCTGTGATGATGCTGCGATGATGTTGTGATGATGCAATGATTATGCTGTGATGATGTAGTAATGATGATGTTATGATGCCGAGGTGATGCAATGATGATGCTCTATTGACGCAGTGATGGTGCTGTGATGATGCAGAGTTTATGCAGTTATGACACTGTGATTATGCTTTGATGACGACGCAATGGTGATGTGACGATGCAGTGATGATGCTGTGATGATGCTGTGACGATGCAGTGATTACGCTGCGATGATGATGTGATGATGCTGCGATGATGTTGTGATGATGCAGTGATAATGATGTGATGATGCTGTGATGATGCAGTGATCATGCAGTGATGATGTTGTGATGACACAGTGATGATGTTGTGATGACGCAGTGATGATGCTGCGATGATGCTATGGTGATGATGTGATGATGCTGTGATGATGCAGTGACGATTCTGTGATGACGCTTGGATGACGCTATAGTGATTCTGTGATGATGCTGTAGTGG
Organism: Clangula hyemalis; assembly: GCA_963989345.1. The sequence continues at coordinate 2,452,770 of OZ022461.1, read as the reverse complement.
TACTATGATGATGCTGTGAGGATGCTGCGATGACGCTCTGATGACGCAGTAATCATGATGTAATGATGCTGTGATGACGCTGCGATGACACTGTCGTGATGCTGTGATGACGCTGTGATGACGCTGTGATGATACTGAGATGACGTTGTGATGATGCAGTGATGATGCAGTGATGACGCAGTAATGATGCTGTGATCATGTAGTGATGATGTAGTGATTATGCTGTGATGACGCAGTGATGATGCTGTGATGACATTGTGATGATGCAGTGATGATGCAGTGATGACGCAGTAATGATGCTGTGATCATGTAGTGATGATGTAGTGATTATGCTGTGATGACGCAGTGATGATGCTCTGATGATGCTGTGATTATGATGTGATGATGCATTGATCATGATGTGATGATGCTCTGATGATGCAGTGATGACTCTGTGATGATGCAGTGATAATGTAGCCATGATGCTGTGATGATGATGTGATGATGTAGTGATAATGATGTGATGATGCAGGGATGATGATGTGATGATGCAGGGATGATGATGTGATGATGTTGTGTTACTGCTGTGATGACGCTGTCATGATTCTGTGACGATGCAGTGATGATGCTGTGATGACCCTGTCATGATGTTGTGATGACGCTGTCGTGATGCTGTGATGATGCTGTGATGACAATATGATGACGTAGTTATGATGCTGTTATGATGCAGTCATTATGCAGTGATGATGCAGATATGAGGCTGTGATGATATTGTGATGATGCTGCGATGATGATGTGATGACGCAATGATGATGCTGCGATGACTCTGTGATGACCCTATCGTGATTATGTGATAACGCTGTGATGATGCTGTGATGATGCAATGATGATGCTGTGATGATGCTGTGATGATGCTGTGATTCTGAAGTAATGATGCTGTGAGGATGGTGAGGTGATGCTGTGATGACGCAGTGATGATGATGTGATTACGCAGCGATGATGCTGTAATGATTTTTTGATGATGATGTGATGATGCTGTGATGATGATGTGATGATGATGTGATGACACAGATATGACGCTGCGATGATGAAGTGATGATGCAGTGATGACTCTGTGATGATGCTGTGATAACGCAGTGATGATGCTGTGATGATGCAATGATGATGCTGTGATGACGCAGTGTTTATGCAGTTATGACGCTGTGATGACCCTGTTATGATGCCTGTATGAGGATGCGATGATGCTGTGACTATGCAGTGATGATGCAGTGATGATGCTGCGATGATGATATGATGATGCAGTGATGATACTGTGATAACATTGTGATGACGCAGTGATGATGCAGTGATGATGCTGTAATGATGCAGTGATTATGCAGTAATGATGCTGTAGTGACGTTGCGATTATGCTGTGATGATGCTGTGATGTTGCTGTGGTGACGCTGTGTTGAGGGTGTTGTGATGCTCTGATAACGCTGTTGTGATGCTGTGATGATGCTACGATGATGTTGTGATGATGCTGTGATGACATAGCGATGATGCTGTGATGATGCAATTATGGTACTGTGATGATGCTGTGATGATGCAGTGATGATATAGTGATGACGTTGTGATGATGCATTGATGATGCTGTATTGATCCTGTGATGACGCAGTGATTTTGCAGTGATGACACCGTGATGACGCTGTAATGATGCAGTGAGTAAGCAGTAATGATAATGCGATGATGCTGTGATTATGCTGTGACGATGAGGTGATGATGCAGTGATTATGCAGTGATGATGCTGTCATGATACTCTAATGATGCTCTGATGATGCAGAGATGATGCAGTGATGTTGCTGTGATGATGATGTGATGATGCAGTGATGATAATGTGATGATGCTGTGATAATGCAGTGATTATGCTGTAATGATGCTCTGATGACACTGAGATAATGCTCTGATGCTGTAGATATGATGCTGTGAAGATGCAGTGAGGACGCAGAGATGATGCTGTGATGACAATGTGAAGATGCTGTGATGATGCAGTGATGGCGCAGTGATGATGCTGTGATGACACTGTGATTATGTGGTGATGATGATATGATGATGCTGTGATGATGCTGTGATGATGCTGTGATTATGCAGCTATGGCGCTGTGATGACATAGTGATGATGCTGTGATGACGCTGTGATGACATAGTGATGATGCTGTGATGATGCTGTGATGATGATGTCATGATGCAATGATGATGCAGTGGTGATGCTCTGATGATGCTGTAATGATGCTGTGACGATGAAGTGATGGTGCAGTGATGATACTGTGATGACACTGTGATGATGCAGTGATGATTCAGTGATGATTCTGTTATGATGCTATGATGACGCTATTATGATGCTGTGATGACGCTGCGACGATGATATGATGATCCTGTGATTACTCTGCGATGACGTCTTGATGACACTGCTATGATGCTGTGATGATGCTTTGATGACGCAGTGATGACGCTGTGATGACATTGTGATGATGCAGTGATGATGCAGTGATGACGCAGTAATGATGCTGTGATCATGTAGTGATGATGTAGTGATTATGCTGTGATGACGCAGTGATGATGCTCTGATGATGCTGTGATTATGATGTGATGATGCATTGATCATGATGTGATGATGCTCTGATGATGCAGTGATGACTCTGTGATGATGCAGTGATAATGTAGCTATGATGCTGTGATGATGATGTGATGATGTAGTGATAATGATGTGATGATGCAGGGATGATGATGTGATGATGCAGGGATGATGATGTGATGATGTTGTGTTAATGCTGTGATGACGCTGTCATGATTCTGTGACGATGCAGTGATGATGCTGTGATCACCCTGTCATGATGTTGTGATGACGCTGTCGTGATGCTGTGATGACAATATGATGACGTAGTTATGATGCTGTTATGATGCAGTCATTATGCAGTGATGATGCAGATATGAGGCTGTGATGACGCTGTGATGATATTGTGATGATGCTGCGATGATGATGTGATGACGCAGTGATGATGCTGCGATGACTCCGTGATGACCCTATCGTGATTATGTGATAACGCTGTGATGATGCTGTGATGATGCAATGATGATGCTGTGATGATGCTGTGATGATGCTGTGATTCTGAAGTAATGATGCTGTGAGGATGGTGAGGTGATGCTGTGATGACGCAGTGATGATGATGTGATTACGCAGCGATGATGCTGTAATGATTTTTTGATGATGATGTGATGATGCTGTGATGATGATGTGATGATGATGTGATGACACAGATATGACGCTGCGATGATGAAGTGATGATGCAGTGATGACTCTGTGATGATGCTGTGATAACGCAGTGATGATGCTGTGATGATGCAATGATGATGCTGTGATGACGCAGTTTATGCAGTTATGACGCTGTGATGACCCTGTTATGATGCCTGTATGAGGATGCGATGATGCTGTGACTATGCAGTGATGATGCAGTGATGATGCTGCGATGATGTAGTGATGATGCTGCGATGATGATATGATGATGCAGTGATGATAATGTGATGATGCTGTGATAATGCAGTGATTATGCTGTAATGATGCTCTGATGACACTGAGATAATGCTCTGATGCTGTAGATATGATGCTGTGAAGATGCAGTGAGGACGCAGAGATGATGCTGTGATGACACTGTGATTATGTGGTGATGATGATATGATGATGCTGTGATGATGCTGTGATGATGCTGTGATGATGATATCATGATGCAGTGGTGATGCTCTGATGATGCTGTAATGATGCTGTGACGATGAAGTGATGGTGCAGTGATGATACTGTGATGACACTGTGATGATGCAGTGATGATTCAGTGATGATTCTGTTATGATGCTATGATGACGCTATTATGATGCTGTGATGACGCTGCGACGATGATATGATGATCCTGTGATTACTCTGCGATGACGTTTTGATGACACTGCTATGATGCTGTGATGATGCTTTGATGACGCAGTGATGACGCTGTGATGACGCTGTGATGATGCTGTGATGATGCTGTGATGACGCTGTGATGATGCTGTGATGATGCAGTGATTATGCTGTGATGATGTTGTGATGATGCTGTTATGATGCAATGATGATGATGAGATGATGCAGTGATGATGATGTGATGATGCAGTGATGATACTGGTACGACGCTGTTATAATGCAGTGATTATGCAGTAATGATGCTGTGATAATGCTTAGATGATGCTGTGATGATGTAGTGATTGTGCAGTGATGATGCAGTGATGATGCAGTCATGATGCTTTGATGACAATGCCAAGATACTCTGATGATGCTGTGATGATTGCTTGATGACGCTGAGATGATGCTGTGAGAGTGCAGTGATGATGCAGTGTTTATGCTCTGATGATGCTCTGATTATGTTGTGATGATGCTGTGATGATGCTGTGATGATGCTGTGATGATATTGTGATGACGCAGTGATGATGTTGTGATAACGCAGTGATGATGCTGTGATGATGCTGTGATGATGCAGTTAAGATAATGGGATGATGCAGTGATGATGTTTTAATGGCGACGTGATGATGCTGTGATGATGCTTTGATGATGCTGTGATGATGCAGTTAAGATAATGGGATGATGCAGTGATGATGATGTCATGATGCAGTGATGATACTGTGATCACGCTGTGATAATGCATTGATTATGCAGGAATGATGCTTTGATGATGCTGATATGATGCTGTGATGATGCAGTGGTGGTGCAGTGATGATGCAGTGATGACGCAGTGATGATGCTGCGATGATGATTTGAAGATGCTGTGATGATGCAGTGATGGTGCTGTGAAGGCGCAGTGGTGATGCTTTCATTATGCTGTGATGATGCAGTGATTATGCAGCTATGGTGCAGTGATGATGCTGTGATGATACTGTGATGACATTGTGATGACGGAGTGATGATGCTGTGATGACACTGATGATGTTGTGGTGATAATGTGATGATGCTGTGAAGATACTGTGATAACGCTTTTATTATGCAGTATTCATGCAGTAATGATTCTGTGATGATGCTGAGATGGCGCTGCGATGATGCTGTGATGATGCTGTGATGAGTGTGATGACGCTCTGATGACACTATTATTGTGCTGAGATGATGCAGTGATGATGCAGTGATGAGACTGTGATGATGCTGTGATGACGTTTTGATGATGCATTGATGATGATGTGATGATGTAGCTATGATGCTGTGACGATGCAGTGATGAAACCGTGATGACACTCTGATGATGTACTGAGTAAGCAGTAATGATGCTGCGATGATTCTGTGATGACACTGTAATGATGCTGTGATCAGGCAGAGATGATGCAGTGATGATGCTGTGATGATGTTGTGATGAAGCTGTGATGATGCAGTGATGCTGATGGGATTATGAAGTGATGATGATGTGATGATGCAGTGATGATACTGTGATGACGCTGTGATAATGCAGTGATTATGCGGAAATGATGCTGTGATGACACTGAGATGATTCTTTGATGATGCAGTGATGATCCTGTGAGGATGCAGTGAGGACACAGTGATGATGTTGTGCTGATGCTGTGATGATGTTTTGATTACGCAGTGATGATGCTGTGGTGATGCAGTGATGATGCAGTGATGATGCAGTGATCAAAGCGTCATCACAGCATCATCACAGCATCGTCGCAGCGTCATCGCAGAGTCATCACTGCATCATCGCAGCGTCATCACTGCATCATCACAGCATCAACACTGCATCATCACTGCATCATCACAACATCATCAAATAATCATGAAAGCATCACAGCTTCATCAAAGTGTCATCAGAGCGTCAACACTGCATCTTCACTGCATCATCACAGCATAATCACATCATCATCACTGCATCATCACTGCATCATCACAGCATCATCGCATCATCATCACAGCATCACCAAATATTCGCAGAGTCATCATTGCATCATCACAGAATCATCAAAGCACCATCATAGCGGCATCAGAGCATTATCGCTGCCTCATCACTGCCTCATCACTGCATCATCACTGCGTCATCACAACATCATCACTTCAACATCACAGCAACATCACACTGTCATCAAAGCGTCATCACAGCATCATTACTGCATCATCACAGCATCATAACACATCATCACCACATCACAACAGCATCATCACAGCATTATAACAGCATCATCCAGGCGTCATCACTGCATCATCACAGCGTCACCACAGCGTCATCACTGCATCATCACAGCATCATCAAAGCATCACAGCGTAATCAAAGCGTCATCACAGCTTCATCACGGTATCAACACAGCATTATCACATCATCATCACAGAATCATCATGCCATCATCACAGCATCATCGCAGCATCATCACAGCATCATTAAAGCATCACAGCGTCATCAAAGACTCATCACAGCGTCATCACAGCATCAGCACTGCGTCATCAGAGCGTCATCAAAGCACCATCACAGCTTCATCACAGCATCAACACAGCATCATCACAGTGTCATCAAAGCGTCATCACAACATCATCAGCGCGTCATCACTGAATCATCACAGCGTAATAACTACATCATCAGTGCATCATCACAGCGTCATCACAGCATCACTACAGCATCAACACAGCAACATCTCAGCGTCATCACTACATCATCGCAGCGTCATCACTGCATCATCACAGCATCATAAGTGCATCATCACAGCATCATCACAGCATCATAAAAACATCATCACATCATCATCATTGTATCATCACAGCATCATCATAGCGTCATCAGAGCATTATCGCTGCCTCATCACTGCAACATCACAGCATCATCACAATATTATCACAGCCTCACCACAGCGTCATAACTGCATCATCACTGCATCATCACTGTATCATCAGAGCATCATCACATCATTTCAATGCATGATCACAGCATAATAACAGCATCATCACGGCATCATCACAACATCATCACAGAATCATCACTGAATCATCACAGCGTCATCACAGCATCATCACAGTGATGATGCTGTGATGATGCTGTGACGATGCAGTGATTACGCTGCGATGATGATGTGATGATGATGTGATGATTCAGTGATTCTGCAGTATTGATACTGTGATGATGCTGAGATGATGCTGTAACGATGCAGTGATGATACAGTGATAATGCTGTGATGATGCTCTAATAATGTTGTGATGATGCTGTGATGAAGATGTGATGATCCTGTGATGACGCTGTCGTGATGGTCTGATAACGTTGTCGTAATGCTGTGACGATGCTTCGATGATGTTGTGATGATTCTGTGATGATGCAATTATGATGCTGTGATGATGCAGTGATGATGCACTGATAATGCTGTTATGACGCTGTGATGACGTAGTAATGATGCTGTGATGATGCAGTGTTTACGCATTTATGACGCTGTGATGATGCTTTGGTGAAGTTCTGATGATGCAGTGATGGTGCTGTGATGACGCATTGATGATGCTTAGATGAGGCTGTGATGATGCTCTGATGATGCTGTGATGATGCTGTGATGATGATGTGATGATGCTGTGGTGATGACGTGATGATGCTGTGATGATGCAGTGATCATGCAGTGACGATGTTGTGATGACGCAGTGATGATGTTGTGATGACGCAGGGATGATGCTGCGATGATGCTATGGTGATGATGTGATGATGCTGTGATGACGCAGTGACGATGCTGTGATGACGCTTGGATGACGCTATAGTGATTCTGTGATGATGCTGTAGTGGTACTATGATGATGCTGTGAGGATGCTGCGATGACGCTCTGATGACGCAGTAATCATGATGTAATGATGCTGTGATGACGCTGCGATGACACTGTCGTGACGCTGTGATGACGCTGTGATGATACTGAGATGACGTTGTGATGATGCAGTGATGATGCAGTGATGATGCAGTGATGACGCAGTAATGATGCTGTGATCATGTAGTGATGATGTAGTGATTATGCTGTGATGACGCAGTGATGATGCTCTGATGATGCTGTGATTATGATGTGATGATGCATTGATCATGATGTGATGATGCTCTGATGATGCAGTGATGACTCTGTGATGATGCAGTGATTATGTAGCTATGATGCTGTGATGATGATGTGATGATGTGATGATGTAGTGATAATGATGTGATGATGCAGGGATGATGATGTGATGATGCAGGGATGATGATGCGATGATGTTGTGTTAATGTTGTGATGACGCTGTCATGATTCTGTGACGATGCAGTGATGATGCTGTGATGACGCTGTCATTATGTTGTGATGACGCTGTCGTGATGCTGTGATGATGCTGTGATGACAATATGATGACGTAGTTATGATGCAGTCATTATGCAGTGATGATGCAGATATGAGGCTGTGATGACGCTGTGATGATATTGTGATGATGCTGCGATGATGATGTGATGACGCTGCGATGACTCTGTGATGACCCTATCGTGATTATGTGATAACGCTGTGATGATGCTGTGATGATGCTGTGATGATGCTGTGATGATGCTGTGATGATACTGTGATGACGCAGATACGACGCTGCGATGATGAAGTGATGATGCAGTGATGACTCTGTGATGATGCTCTGATAACGCAGTGATGATGCTGTGATGATGCAATGATGATGCTGTGATGACGCAGTGTTTATGCAGTTATGACGCTGTGATGACCCTGTTATGATGCCTGTATGAGGATGCGATGATGCTGTGACTATGCAGTGATGATGCAGTGATGATGCTGTATTGATCCTGTGATGACGCAGTGATTATGCAGTGATGACACCGTGATGACGCTGTAATGATGCAGTGAGTAAGCAGTAATGATAATGCGATGATGCTGTGATTATGCTGTGACGATGAGGTGATGATGCAGTGATTATGCAGTGATGATGCTGTCATGATACTCTAATGATGCTCTGATGATGCAGAGATGATGCAGTGATGTTGCTGTGATGATGATGTGATGATGCAGTGATGATAATGTGATGATGCTGTGATAATGCAGTGATTATGCTGTAATGATGCTCTGATGACACTGAGATAATGCTCTGATGCTGTAGATATGATGCTGTGAAGATGCAGTGAGGACGCAGAGATGATGCTGTGATGACAATGTGAAGATGCTGTGATGATGCAGTGATGGCGCAGTGATGATGCTGTGATGACACTGTGATGATGCTGTGATGATGCTGTGATGATGCTGTGATGATGCTGTGATTATGCAGCTATGACGCTGTGATGACATAGTGATGATGCTGTGATGACGCTGTGATGATGATATGATGATGCTGTGATGATGCTGTGATGATGATGTCATTATGCAATGATGATGCAATGGTGATGCTCTGATGATGCTGTAACGATGCTGTGACGATGAAGTGATGGTGCAGTGATGATACTGTGATGACACTGTGATGATGCAGTGATGATTCAGTGATGATTCTGTTATGATGCTATGATGACACTATTATGATGCTGTGATGACGCTGCGACGATGATATGATGATCCTGTGATTACTCTGCGATGACGTTTTGATGACACTGCTATGATGCTGTGATGATGCTTTGATGTCGCAGTGATGACGCTGTGATGACGCTGTGATGATGCTGTGATGATGCTGTGATGACGCTGTGATGATGCTGTGATGATGCAGTGATTATGCTGTGATGATGTTGTGATGATGCTGTTATGATGCAATGATGATGATGAGATGATGCAGTGATGATGATGTGATGATGCAGTGATGATACTGGTACGACGCTGTTATAATGCAGTGATTATGCAGTAATGATGCTGTGATAATGCTTAGATGATGCTGTGATGATGTAGTGATTGTGCAGTGATGATGCAGTGACGACGCAGTCATGATGCTTTGATGACAATGCCAAGATACTCTGATGATGCTGTGATGATTCCTTGATGACGCTGAGATGATGCTGTGAGAGTGCAGTGATGATGCAGTGTTTATGCTGTGATGATGCTCTGATTGTGTTGTGATGATGCTGTGATGATGCTGTGATGATATTGTGATGATGCAGTGATGATGATGTGATGATGCTCTGATGATGATGTGATGATATTGTGATAATGCAGTGATGATGATGTGATGATGCTCTGATGATGCTGTGATGATGTTGTGATGATGCAGTGAAGATAATGGGATGATGCAGTGATGATGTTTTAATGGCGACGTGATGATTCTGTGATGATGCTGTGATGATGCAGTTAAGATAATGGGATGATGCAGTGATGATGATGTCATGATGCAGTGATGATACTGTGATCACGCTGTGATAATGCATTGATTATGCAGGAATGATGCTTTGATGATGCTGAGATGATGCTGTGATGATGCAGTGGTGGTGCAGTGATGATGCAGTGATGACGCAGTGATGATGCTGCGATGATGATTTGAAGATGCTGTGATGATGCAGTGATGGTGCTGTGAAGGCGCAGTGGTGATGCTTTCATTATGCTGTGATGATGCAGTGATTATGCAGCTATGGTGCTGTGATGATACTGTGATGACATTGTGATGACGGAGTGATGATGCTGTGATGACACTCTGATGATGCCGTGATGATAATGTGATGATGCCGTGATGATGCTGTGAAGATACTGTGATGATGCTGAGATGATGCTGTGATGATGCTGTTATGACGCTGTGATGACGCAGTGATGATGCTGTGATGATGCAGTGATGATGATGTGATGAAGCAGTGATGATACAGTGATTATGCTGTGATTAAGCTGTGATGACACAATTATGATGCTCTGATGATGCAGTGATGATGCAGTGTCGATGCAGTGATGATGCTGTGACGATGCAGTGAAGATGATGTGATGATGCAGTGATGATGATGTTATGATGCAGTGATGATACTGTGATGACGCTGTGATAATGCATTGATTATGCAGTAATGATGCTGTGAAGATGCTGAGATGATGCTGTGATGATGCAGTGATGGTGCAGTGATGATGCAGTGATGACGCAGTGATGATGCTGCGGTGATGACTTGAAGGTGCTGTGATGATGCAGTGATGGTGCTGTGAAGGCGCAGTAGTGACGCTTTGATTATGCTGTGATGATGCAGTGATTATGCAGCTATGGTGCAGTGATGATGCTGTGATGATACCGTGATGACGCTGTGATGACGGAGTGATGATGCTGTGATGACACTCTGATGATGTTGTGGTGATAATGTGATGATGCTGTGAAGATACTGTGATAACGCTTTTATTATGCAGTATTCAGGAAGTAATGATTCTGTGATGATGCTGAGATGACGCTGCGATGATGCTGTGATGATGCTGTGATGAGTGTGATGACGCTCTGATGACACTATTATTGTGCTGAGATGATGCAGTGATGATGCAGTGATGAGACTGTGATGATGCTGTGATGACGTTTTGATGATGCATTGATGATGATGTGATGATGGAGCTATGATGCTGTGACGATGCAGTGATGAAACCGTGATGACACTCTGATGATGTACTGAGTAAGCAGTAATGATGCTGCGATGATTCTGTGATGACACTGTAATGATGCTGTGATGAGGCAGAGATGATGCAGTGATGATGCTGTGATGATGTTGTGATGAAGCTGTGATGATGCCGTGATGATGATGGGATTATGAAGTGATGATGATGTGATGATGCAGTGATGATACTGTGATGACGCTGTGATAATGCAGTGATTATGCGGAAATGATGCTGTGATGACACTGAGATGATGCTTTGATGATGCAGTGATGATGCTGTGAGGATGCAGTGAGGACACAGTGATGATGTTGTGGTGATGCTGTGATGATGTTTTGATTACGCAGTGATGATGCTGTGGTGATGCAGTGATGATGCAGTGATGATGCAGTGATCAAAGCGTCATCACAGCATCATCACAGCATCGTCGCAGCGTCATCGCAGCGTCATCACTGCATCGTCGCAGCGTCATCGCAGCGTCATCACTGCATCATCGCAGCGTCATCACTGCATCATCACAGCATCAACACTGCATCATCACTGCATCATCAAAACATCATCAAATAATCATGAAAGCATCACAGCTTCATCAAAGCGTCATCAGAGCGTCAACACTGCATCTTCACTGCATCATCACAGCATCATCACATCATCATCACTGCATCATCACTACATCATCACAGCATCATTGCATCATCATCACAGCATCACCAAATATTCGCAGAGTCATCATTGCATCATCACAGAATCATCAAAGCACCATCATAGCGTCATCAGAGCATTATCGCTGCCTCATCACTGCCTCATCACTGCATCATCACTGCGTCATCACAACATCATCACTTCAACATCACAGCAACATCACACTGTCATCAAAGCGTCATCACAGCATCACAACAGCATCATCACAGCATCATAACACATCATCCAGGCGTCATCACTGCATCATCACAGCGTCACCACAGCGTCATCACTGCATCGTCACAGCATCATCAAAGCATCACAGCGTAATCAAAGCGTCATCACAGCTTCATCACGGTATCAACACAGCATTATCACATCATCATCACAGGATCATCATGCCATCATCACAGCATCATCGCAGCATCATCACAGCATCATTAAAGCATCACAGCGTCATCAAAGACTCATCACAGCGTCATCACAGCATCACCACTGCGTCATCAGAGCGTCATCAAAGCACCATCACAGCTTCATCACAGCATCAACACAGCATCATCACAGTGTCATCAAAGCGTCATCACAACATCATCAGCGCGTCATCACTGAATCATCACAGTGTAATAACTAAATCATCAGTGCGTCATCACAGCGTCATCACAGCATCACTACAGCATCAACACAGCAACATCTCAGCGTCATCACTACATCATCGCAGCGTCATCACTGCATCATCACAGCATCATCACAATATTATCACAGCCTCACCACAGCGTCATAACTGCATCATCACTGCATCATCACTGTATCATCAGAGCATCATCACATCATTTCAATGCATGATCACAGCATAATAATGGCATCATCACGGCATCATCACAACATCATCACTGCATCAACACAACATCATCACAGAATCATCACTGAATCATCACAGTATCACAACAGCATCATCACTGCATCATCAAATCATGATCACTGCATCCTGAAAGTGTCATCACAGCAACACCACAGCATCATCACAACAGTATCACAGTATCACAGAGTCATCACAGCGTCATCATCACATCATCACTGCACCATCACTGTGTCATCACAGCATCATTACTGCATAATCACAACATCATCACGGTGTCATCGCAGCATAATCACAGCATAATCCGAGCATCACAACAGCATCATCGCATCGTCATCACTGCATCATCATTGCATCATCACTGCATCATCACAGCATCACAACAGCATCATCGCAGCATCATCACAGTATCATCAAAGCATCACAGCGTCGCCATCACTGCATCATCACAGAATCATCACTGTATCATCGCAGCGGTATCACTGCATCATCACAGCATGATCACAGCATCATCACTGCATCATTACAGCATCATCACAACATCATCACTGCATCATGGCATCATCAAAGCGCCATAAAAGCGTCATCACAGCATCATCACTGCGTCATCACTCCATCATCACAGCATCATCAAAGCATCACAGCGTCATCACAGTATCATCACAGCATCATCACAGCTTCCTCACGGCGTCATTACATCATCAGTACAGTGTCATCAAAGTGTTATCACAGAATCATCACTGCATCATCACAGCATCATCACTGCATCATAACAGCGTCATCACAGCTTCATCACAGCATCATCACAGCGTCATTACAGCATCATGAAAGCACCATCACAGCATCATCGCAGCATCATCACAGCATCACAGTGTCATCAAATTATCATCACTGCATCATCAGAGCATCACCAGAACTTCATCGCAGCATCATCAAAGCAACATCACAGCGTCACTACTGCAACATCACTGCTTCATCTGAGCATCATCACAGCACCATCACAGCGTTATCACAGCGTCATCAAAGCATCATCACAACATCATGAAAGCGTCATCACAGTATCATCACAGTGTCATCAAATCATTATCACAGCATCATAAGAGCATCATTTCTGGTGCCAACGCAGAAATCTTGTTTTTTTTGACGATGGGGCACTTTACTCAGCACCTGGCCTGATGGCCGCAGACGGGTCCCTATCTTTTAGGGGAAAAAGGATCCTGGGCCAGGAGCTGGCAGGGCTCATTGAGAGGGCTTTAAACTAGGTAAGAAGGGGGATGGGGCTGAAGCAAGGGTTGTTGGGGCTGTGCCAGGGGGAACAATGGCAAGGCCGGAGGATAGGGCAATGGCCCAGCTGAAGTGCATCTACACCAATGCTCTGATGATGCTGTGATGATGCAGTGATTATGCATTAATGATTCTGTGATGATGCTGAGATGATATTTTGATGATGCAGTGATGACGCTGTGATGACCTTATTATGATGCTGTGATGATGCTGTGATTATGCAGCTACGATTCTGTGATGATGCTGTGATGATGCTGTGATGATGCAGTGATCATGTAGTGGTGATGATGCGATGACGCAGGGATTCTGCAGTAATGATACAGTGATGATGCGGTGATGATACTGTGATGTTGCAGTAATGACGCTGCGATGAAGTTATGATGATGCAGTGATGATACTGTGATGACGCAGTGATGATGCAGTGATTATGCAGTAATGATACTGAGATGATGCAGTTAATGATGCAGTGGTGATGCATTGATGACGCTGTAATTATGATGTGATTATGTTGTGATGATGTAGTGATTACGCTGTGATGATGCACTGATGATACTGTGAAGACGCTGTTATGATGCAGTGATGATGCAGTGATGATGATATGATGATGCAGTGATGATGATGTGATGATGCTGTGACAATGTATAGAATCATAGAATCTCCTGAGTTGGAAGGGACCCTTAAGGATCATCAAGTCCAACTCTTGACACCGCATAGGTCTACCCAAAAGTTCAGATTATGTGACTAAGTGCACAGTCCAATCTCTTCTTAAATTCTGACAGGCTCGGTGCAGTGACCTCTTCCCTGGGGAGCCTGTTCCAGTGTGCAACCACCCTCTCTGTGATGTAGTGATGATGCAGTGAAGATGCTGTGAGGATACTGTGATGATGCTGTGATGCTGCAGTGATGAAGCTGCGATCCTGCTGTGATGATGCTGTGATGATGCAGTGATGATGATGTGATGATGCAGGGATGATGATGTGATGATGTTGTGTTAATGCTGTGATGACGCTGTCATGATTCTGTGACGATGCAGTGATGATGCTGTGATGACCCTGTCATGATGTTGTGATGACGCTGTCGTGATGCTGTGATGATGCTGTGATGACAATATGATGACATAGTTATGATGCTTTTATGACGCAGTCATTATGCAGTTAAGATGCAGATATGAGGCTGTGATGACGCTGTGATGATGCTGTGATGATGCTGCGATGACGCTGTGATGACCTTATCGTGATTATGTGATAACGCTGTGATGATGCTGTGATTCTGAAGTAATGATGCTGTGATGATGCTGAGGTGATGCTGTGATGATGCAGTGATGATGCAGTGATGACGCAGTGATGATGAAGTGATGATGCAGTGATGACTCTGTGATGATGCAGTGATGACACTGCTGTGATGATGATGTGATTACGCAGCGATGATGCTGTAATGATTTTGTGATGATGATGTGATGATGTCATGGGTTTGTGAAGGGTAGGTCCTGCCTAACTAACCGGTTTCCTTTTATGATAAGATCACCCGTATGGTGGACCAAGGGAAACCAGCTGATGTGATTTTTTTGGACTTCAGCAAGGCTTTTGACACGGTTTCCCATAGGATCCTACTGGACAAAATGTCCACCATACAGCTAAATAAAAACATCATACGATGGGTGAGCAATTGGCTAACGGGCAGGGCCCAAAGGGTTATGGTAAATGGGGCTGCGTCAGGCTGGCGGGCGGTCACCAGTGGGGTCCCTCAAGGCTCCATTTTAGGGCCGGTACTTTTCAATATTTTTATAAACGATCTGGATGTAGGAATAGAGGGTATTTTGAGCAAGTTTGCTGATGACACCAAACTTGGAGGAGTTGTGGACTCGAATGAGGGTGGAAAGGCCTTGCAGAGGGACCTGGATAGGTTGGAGAGCTGGGCGATCACCAGCCGCATGAAGTTCAATAAGAGCAAGTGCCGGGTCCTGCACCTGGGACGGGGAAACCCTGGCTGCACGTACAGACTGGGCGATGAGACGCTGGAGAGCAGCCTAGAAGAGAGGGATCTGGGGGTCGTGGTAGACAGCAAGTTGAATATGAGCCAGCAGTGTGCCCTGGCAGCCAGGAGGGCCAAGCGTGTCCTGGGGTGCATCAAGCACGGCATCGCTAGTAGGTCACGGGAGGTGATTGTCCCGCTCTACTCTGCGCTGGTGCGACCTCACCTCGAGTACTGTGTGCAGTTCTGGGCACCGCAGTATAAAAAGGACATGAAACAGTTGGAGAGTGTCCAGAGGAGGGCTACGAAGATGGTGAAAGGCCTGGAGGGGAAGACGTACGAGGAACGGCTGAGGTCACTGGGCCTGTTCAGCCTGGAGAAGAGGAGGCTGAGGGGAGACCTCATCACAGTCTACAACTTCCTCGTAAGGGGGTGTCGAGAGGCAGGAGACCTTTTCTCCATTAACACCAGTGACAGGACCCACGGGAACGGGGTTAAGCTGAGGCAGGGGAAATTTAGGCTAGACATCAGGAGGGGGTTCTTCACAGAGAGGGTGGTTGCACACTGGAACAGGCTCCCCAGGGAAGTGGTCACTGCACCGAGCCTGTCGGAATTTAAGAAGAGATTGGACTGTGCACTTAGTCACATGGTCTGAACTCTTGGGTAGACCTGTGCGGTGTCAAGAGTTGGACTAGATGATCCTTAAGGGTCCCTTCCAACTCAGGAGATTCTATGATTCTATGATTCTATGCTGTGATGATGCAGTGTTTATGCAGTTATGACGCTGTGATGACCCTGTTATGATGCCTGTATGAGGATACGATGATGCTGTGACTATGCAGTGATGATGCAGTGATGATGCTGCGATGATGCAGTGATGACGTTGCGATGATGATATGATGATGCAGTGATGATACTGTGATAAAGTTGTGATGACGCAGTGATGATGCTGTAATGATGCAGTGCTTATGCAGTAATGATGCTGTAGTGACGCTGCGATTATGCTGTGCTGATGCTGTGATGTTGCTGTGGTGACGCTGTGTTGAGGGTGTTGTGGTGTTCTGATAACGCTGTTGTGATGCTGTGATGATGCTACGATGATATTGTGATGATGCTGTGATGATACCGTGATGATGCAGTGATGATGCTGTGATGCTGCTGCGATGACGCTGTGGTGACGATGTGATGATGCAGTGATGATGCAGTTATGATGCAGTGATGATGCAGTTATGACGCTTTAATGACATTGTGATGATATTGTGATTATGCTGTGATGACATAGCGATGATGCTGTGATGATTCTGTGATGACACTCTGATGATGATGTGATGATGCTGTGATGATGCTGTTATAACACTGTGATGACACTGTGATGATGCTGAGATTATGCTGTGAAGATGCAGTGATGATGCAGTGATGATGCAGTTATGACCCTGTGATGACGCTGTGATGATGCAGTGAGTAAGCAGTAAAGATGCTTTGATGATGCTGTTATGATGCTGCAATGATGCTGTGATGATGCTGCGGGCTGCTGTGATGACAATTTGATGACGTAGTGATGATTCTGTCATGACGCCATGATGCTGCTCTGATGCTGCTCTGATGATGCTGTGATTATGCTGTGATGACGCTCTGATGACACAGTGATGATGCTTTGATGACGCTGTGATGACAATTTGATGATGAAGTGATGACTTTGTGATTACGCTGTGATGACGCATTGAAGATTATGTGATGATGATGTGATGATGCAGTAATGATGCTGTCATGATGCAGTGATGATGCTGTGATGTCGCTCTGATGATTCTGTGATGATGCGGTGATGATGCAGTTATGGTACTGTGATGACGCTGTGATAATGCAGTGATTATGTAGTAATGATTCTGTGATGATGCTGTGATGATGCTGTTATGATGCAGTGGTGATGCAGTGATGACTGTAATTATACTGTGATTATGTAGTGATGATGTAGTGATTACGGTGTGATGACGCAGTGATGATGCGGTGATGATGTGGTGATGATGCAGTGATGATGAAGTGATGATGCAGTGATGACACTGTGATGAGGCAGCGATGATGCTGTGATGACACTGATGATGTTGTGATGATGATGTGATGATGCTGTGATGATGCAGTGAAGACGCAGTGATAATGCAGTGATGATGCTGCGATGGTGCAGTGATGATGCTGTGATGATGCAGTGATGATGATGTGATGAAGCAGTGATGATACAGTGATTATGCTGTGTTTAATTTGTGATGACACAATTATGATGCTGTGATGATGCAGTGATTATGCAGTGTTGATGTTGAAATGATGCTGTGATGATGCTATCGTAATGCTGTGATGATGTTGTGATGACGCTGTGATGACGCTGTGATGATGATGTGATGATGCAGTGATGATGATGTCATGATGCAGTGATGATACTGTGATGACGCTGTGATGATGCAGTATTTATGCAGTAATGATTCTGTGATGATGCTGAGATGATGCTGTGATGATGCAGTGATGATGCTGTGATGACGCAGTGACGATGCTGTGATGACGCTTGGATGACGCTATAGTGATTCTGTGATGATTTTGTAGTGGTACTATGATGATGCTGTGAGGATGCTGCGATGACGCTCTGATGACGCAGTAATCATGATGTAATGATGCTGTGATGACGCTGCGATGACACTGTCGTGATGCTGTGATGACGCTGTGATGATGCTGTGATGATACTGAGATGACGTTGTGATGATGCAGTGATGATGCAGTGATGACGCAGTAATGATGCTGTGATCATGTAGTGATGATGTAGTGATTATGCTGTGATGACGCAGTGATGATGCTCTGATGATGCTGTGATTATGATGTGATGATGCATTGATCATGATGTGATGACGCTCTGATGATGCAGTGATGACTCTGTGATGATGCAGTGATTATGTAGCTATGATGCTCTGATGATGATGTGATGATGTAGTGATAATGATGTGATGTTGCAGGGATGATGATGTGATGATGTTGTGTTAATGCTGTGATGACGCTGTCATGATTCTGTGACGATGCAGTGATGATCCTGTGATGATGCTGTGATGACGCTGTGATTATGCTGTGATGATGCAGTGATTATGCTGTGATGATGTTGTGATGATGCTGTTATGATGCAATGATGATGATGAGATGATGCAGTGATGATGATGTGATGATGCAGTGATGATACTGGTACGACGCTGTTATAA
This sequence comes from Clangula hyemalis, assembly GCA_963989345.1. The sequence continues at coordinate 2,433,248 of OZ022461.1, read as the reverse complement.
TGCAGTGATTATGCAGTAATGATGCTGTGATAATGCTTAGATGATGCTGTGATGATGTAGTGATTGTGCAGTGATGATGCAGTGATGATGCTCTGATGATGATGTGATGATGCTGTGATGATGCTGTGATAACGCAGTGATGATGCTGTGATGATGCTGTGATGATGCAGTGAAGATAATGGGATGATGCAGTGATGATGATGTCATGATGCAGTGATGATACTGTGATCACGCTGTGATAATGCATTGATTATGCAGGAATGATGCTTTGATGATACTGAGATGATGCTGTGATGATGCAGTGGTGGTGCAGTGATGATGCAGTGATGACGCAGTGATGATGCTGCGATGATGATTTGAAGATGCTGTGATGATGCAGTGATGGTGCTGTGATGACATTGTGATAACGGAGTGATGATGCTGTGATGACACTCTGATGATGTTGTGATGATAATGTGATGATGCCGTGATGACGCTGTGAAGATACTGTGATGATGCTGAGATGATGCTGTGATGATGCTGTTATGACGCTGTGATGACGCAGTGATGATGCTGTGATGATGCAGTGATGATGATGTGATGAAGCAGTGATGATAGAGTGATTATGCTGTGATTAAGCTGTGATGACACAATTATGATGCTCTGATGATGCAGTGATGATGCAGTGTCGATGCAGTGATGATGCTGTGACGATGCAGTGAAGATGATGTGATGATGCAGTGATGATGATGTTATGGTGTAGTGATGACGCAGTGATGATGCTGCGGTGATGATTTGAAGGTGCTGTGATGATGCAGTGATGGTGCTGTGAAGGCGCAGTAGGGATGCTTTGATTATGCTGTGATGATGCAGTGATTATGCAGCTATGGTGCAGTGATGATGCTGTGATGATACCGTGATGACGCTGTGATGACGGAGTGATGATGCTGTGATGACACTCTGATGATGTTGTGGTGATAATGTGATGATGCTGTGAAGATACTGTGATAACGCTTTTATTATGCAGTATTCATGCAGTAATGATTCTGTGATGATGCTGAGATGACGCTGCGATGATGATGTGATGATGCTGTGATGAGTGTGATGACGCTCTGATGACACTATTATTGTGCTGAGATGATGCAGTGATGATGCAGTGATGAGACTGTGATGATGCTGTGATGACGTTTTGATGATGCATTGATGATGATGTGATGATGGAGCTATGATGCTGTGACGATGCAGTGATGAAACCGTGATGACACTCTGATGATGTACTGAGTAAGCAGTAATGATGCTGCGATGATTCTGTGATGACACTGTAATGATGCTGTGATGAGGCAGAGATGATGCAGTGATGATGCTGTGATGATGTTGTGATGAAGCTGTGATGATGCAGTGATGATGATGGGATTATGAAGTGATGATGATGTGATGATACTGTGATGACGCTGTGATAATGCAGTGATTATGCGGAAATGATGCTGTGATGACACTGATATGATGCTTTGATGATGCAGTGATGATGCTGTGAGGATGCAGTGAGGACACAGTGATGATTTGTGCTGATGCTGTGATGATGTTTTGATTACGCAGTGATGATGCTGTGGTGATGCAGTGATGATGCAGTGATCAAAGCGTCATCACAGCATCATCACAGCATAATCGCAGCGTCATCGCAGCGTCATCACTGCATCATCGCAGCGTCATCACTGCATCATCACAGCATCAACACTGCATCATCACTGCATCATCACAACATCATCAAATAATCATGAAAGCATCACAGCTTCATCAAAGCGTCATCAGAGCGTCAACACTGCATCTTCACTGCATCATCACAGCATCATCACAGCATAATCACATCATCATCACTGCATCATCACTGCATCATCACAGCATCATTGCATCATCATCACAGCATCACCAAATATTCGCAGAGTCATCATTGCATCATCACAGAATCATCAAAGCACCATCATAGCGTCATCAGAGCATTATCGCTGCCTCATCACTGCCTCATCACTGCATCATCACTGCGTCATCACAACATCATCACTTCAACATCACAGCAACATCACACTGTCATCAAAGCGTCATCACAGCATCATTACTGCATCATCACAGCATCATAACACATCATCACCACATCACAACAGCATCATCACAGCATTATAACAGCATCATCCAGGCGTCATCACTGCATCATCACAGCGTCACCACAGCGTCATCACTGCATCATCACAGCATCATCAAAGCATCACAGCGTAATCAAAGCGTCATCACAGCTTCATCACGGTATCAACACAGCATTATCACATCATCATCACAGAATCATCATGCCATCATCACAGCATCATCACAGCATTATCACAGCATCATAAAAGCATCACAGCGTCATCAAAGACTCATCACAGCGTCATCACAGCATCACCACTGCGTCATCAGAGCGTCATCAAAGCACCATCACAGCTTCATCACAGCATCAACACAGCATCATCACAGTGTCATCAAAGCGTCATCACAACATCATCAGCGCGTCATCACTGAATCATCACAGCGTAATAACTACATCATCAGTGCGTCATCACAGCGTCATCACAGCATCACTACAGCATCAACACAGCAACATCTCAGCGTCATCACTACATCATCGCAGCGTCATCACTGCATCATCACAGCATCATAAGTGCATCATCACAGCATCATCACAGCATCATAAAAACATCATCACATCATCATCATTGTATCATCACAGCATCATCATAGCGTCATCAGAGCATTATCGCTGCCTCATCACTGCATCATCACAGCATCATCACTGCATCATCACAGCATCATCACAATATTATCACAGCCTCACCACAGCGTCATAACTGCATCATCACTGCATCATCACTGTATCATCAGAGCATCATCACATCATTTCAATGCATCATCACAGCATAATAACAGCATCATCATGGCATCATCACAACATCATCACAGAATCATCACTGAATCATCACAGCGTCATCACAGCATCATCACAGCATCACAACAGCATCATCACTGTATCATCAAATCATGATCACTGCATCATGAAAGTGTCATCACAGCATCACCACAGCATCATCACAACAGTATCACAGTATCACAGAGTCATCACAGCGTCATCATCACATCATCACTGCACCATCACTGTGTCATCACAGCATCATTACTGCATAATCACAACATCATCACGGTGTCATCGCAGCATAATCACAGCATAATCAGAGCATCAGAACAGCATCATCGCAGCATCATCACAGTATCATCAAAGCATCACAGCGTCGCCATCACTGCATCATCACAGAATCATCACTGTATCATCGCGGCGGTATCACAGCATCATCACTGCATCATTACAGCATCATCACAACATCATCACAGCATCACGGCATCATCAAAGCGCCATAAAAACGTCATCACAGCATCATCACTGCATCATCACAGCATCATCACAGCATGATCACAGCATCATCACTGCGTCATCACTCCATCATCACAGCATCATCAAAGCATCACAGCGTCATCACAGTATCATCACAGCATCATCACAGCAACATCACTCCATCATTACAGCGTCATCACAGTGTAAGCACAGCTTCATCACAGCATCATCAAAGCATCACAATGTAATCAGTGTCATCATAGCGTCATCACAGCATCATCACTGCATCATTACATCATCATGAAAGCACCATCACAGCATCATCGCAGCATCATCACAGCATCATCACAGCATCATCACTGCATCATCACAGCATCACAGCGTCATCAAATTATCATCACTGCATCATCAGAGCATCACCAGAAATTCATCGCAGCATCATCAAAGCAACATCACAGCGTCACTACTGCAACATCACTGCATCATCTGAGCATCATCACAGCCTCATCACAGCACCATCACAGCGTTATCACAGCGTCATCAAAGCATCATCACAACATCATCAAAGCGTCATCACAGCATCATCACAGTGTCATCAAATCATCATCACAGCATCATCACAACAGCATCACCACAGCATCATAAGAGCATCATTTCTGGTGCCAACGCAGAAATCTTGTTTTTTTTGACGATGGGGCACTTTACTCTGCACCTGGCCTGATGGCCGCAGACGGGTCCCTATCTTTTAGGGGAAAAAGGATCCTGGGCCAGGAGCTGGCAGGGCTCATTGAGAGGGCTTTAAACTAGGTAAGAAGGGGGATGGGGCTGAAGCAAGGATTGTTGGGGCTGTGCCAGGGGGAACAATGGCAAGGCCGGAGGATAGGGCAATGGCCCAGCTGAAGTGCATCTACACCAATGCTCTGGTGATGCTCTGATGATGCAGTGATGTTGCAGTAGTGACGCTGTGATGTTGCTTTGATGATGCTGTGATGACGCGGTGATGATGATATGATGATGCAGTGATGATACTGTGATGACGCTGTGATGATGCAGTGATTATGCATTAATGATTCTGTGATGATGCTGAGATGATATTTTGATGATGCAGTGATGACGCTGTGATGACCTTATAATGATGCTGTGATGATGCTGTGATGATGCAGTGATCATGTAGTGGTGATGATGTGATGACGCAGGGATTCTGCAGTAATGATACAGTGATGATGCGGTGATGATACTGTGATGTTGCAGTAATGACGCTGCGATGAAGTTATGATGATGCAGTGATGATACTGTGATGACGCAGTGATGATGCAGTGATTATGCAGTAATGATACTGAGATGATGCAGTTATGATGCAGTGGTGATGCATTGATGACGCTGTAATTATGAAGTGATTATGTAGTGATGATGTAGTGATTACGCTGTGATGATGCAGTGATGATACTGTGAAGACGCTGTTATGATGCAGTGAGGAAGCAGTAATGATGCTGTGGTGTTGCTGAGATGATGCTGTGACTATGCAGTGATGATGCAGTGATGATACTGTGATAACATTGTGATGACGCAGTGATGATGCAGTGATGATGCTGTAATGATGCAGTGATTATGCAGTAATGATGCTGTAGTGACGTTGCGATTATGCTGTGATGATGCTGTGATGTTGCTGTGGTGACGCTGTGTTGAGGGTGTTGTGATGCTCTGATAACGCTGTTGTGATGCTGTGATGATGCTACGATGATGTTGTGATGATGCTGTGATGACATAGCGATGATGCTGTGATGATTCTGTGATGTCACTCTGATGATGCTGTGATGATGCAATTATGGTACTGTGATGATGCTGTGATGATGCAGTGATGATATAGTGATGATGTTGTGATGATGCATTGATGATGCTGTATTGATCCTGTGATGACGCTGTGATTATGCAGTGATGACGCTGTAATGATGCAGTGAGTAAGCAGTAATGATAATGCGATGATGCTGTGATTATGCTGTGACGATGAGGTGATGATGCAGTGATTATGCAGTGATGATGCTGTCATGATACTCTAATGATGCTCTGATGATGCAGAGATGATGCAGTGATGTTGCTGTGATGATGATGTGATGATGCAGTGATGATAATGTGATGATGCTGTGATAATGCAGTGATTATGCTGTAATGATGCTCTGATGACACTGAGATAATGCTCTGATGCTGTAGATATGATGCTGTGAAGATGCAGTGAGGACGCAGAGATGATGCTGTGATGACAATGTGAAGATGCTGTGATGATGCAGTGATGGCGCAGTGATGATGCTGTGATGACACTGTGATTATGTGGTGATGATGATATGATGATGCTGTGATGATGCTGTGATGATGCTGTGATTATGCAGCTATGACGCTGTGATGACATAGTGATGATGCTGTGATGACGCTGTGGTGATGATAGGATGATGCTGTGATGATGCTGTGATGATGATGTCATGATGCAATGATGATGCAGTGGTGATGCTCTGATGATGCTGTAATGATGCTGTGACGATGAAGTGATGGTGCAGTGATGATACTGTGATGACACTGTGATGATGCAGTGATGATTCAGTGATGATTCTGTTATGATGCTATGATGACGCTATTATGATGCTGTGATGACGCTGCGACGATGATATGATGATCCTGTGATTACTCTGCGATGACGTTTTGATGACACTGCTATGATGCTGTGATGATGCTTTGATGTCGCAGTGATGACGCTGTGATGACGCTGTGATGATGCTGTGATGATGCTGTGATGACGCTGTGATGATGCTGTGATGATGCAGTGATTATGCTGTGATGATGTTGTGATGATGCTGTTATGATGCAATGATGATGATGAGATGATGCAGTGATGATGATGTGATGATGCAGTGATGATACTGGTACGACGCTGTTATAATGCAGTGATTATGCAGTAATGATGCTGTGATAATGCTTAGATGATGCTGTGATGATGTAGTGATTGTGCAGTGATGATGCAGTGATGACGCAGTCATGATGCTTTGATGACAATGCCAAGATACTCTGATGATGCTGTGATGATTCCTTGATGACGCTGAGATGATGCTGTGAGAGTGCAGTGATGATGCAGTGTTTATGCTGTGATGATGCTCTGATTGTGTTGTGATGATGCTGTGATGATGCTGTGATGATGCAATGATGATGCTCTGATGATGATGTGATGATGCTGTGATGATGCTGTGATGATATTGTGATAATGCAGTGATGATGATGTGATGATGCTCTGATGATGCTGTGATGATGTTGTGATGATGCAGTGAAGATAATGGGATGATGCAGTGATGATGTTTTAATGGCGACGTGATGATGCTGTGATGATATTGTGATGATGCAGTGATGATGATGTGATGATGCTCTGATGATGATGTGATGATGCTGTGATGATGCTGTGATGATATTGTGATGATGCAGTGATGATGTTGTGATAACGCAGTGATGATGCTGTGATGATGCTGTGATGATGCAGTTAAGATAATGGGATGATGCAGTTATGATGATGTCATGATGCAGTGATGATACTGTGATCACGCTGTGATAATGCATTGATTATGCAGTAATGATGCTGTGAAGATGCTGAGATGATGCTGTGATGATGCAGTGGTGGTGCAGTGATGATGCAGTGATGACGCAGTGATGATGCTGCGATGATGATTTGAAGATGCTGTGATGATGCAGTGATGGTGCTGTGAAGGCGCAGTGGTGATGCTTTCATTATGCTGTGATGATGCAGTGATTATGCAGCTATGGTGCTGTGATGATGCTGTGATGATACTGTTATGACATTGTGATGACGGAGTGATGATGCTGTGATGACACTCTGATGATGCCGTGATGATAATGTGATGATGCCGTGATGATGCTGTGAAGATACTGTGATGATTCTGAGATGATGCTGTGATGATGCTGTTATGACGCTGTGATGATGCTGTGATGATGCAGTGATGATGATGTGATGAAGCAGTGATGATACAGTGATTATGCTGTGATTAAGCTGTGATGACACAATTATGATGCTCTGATGATGCAGTGATGATGCAGTGTCGATGCAGTGATGATGCTGTGACGATGCAGTGAAGATGATGTGATGATGCAGTGATGATGATGTGATGATGCAGTGATGATACTGTGATGACGCTGTGATAATGCATTGATTATGCAGTAATGATGCTGTGATGATGCTGAGATGATGCTGTCATGATGCAGTGATGGTGCAGTGATGATGCAGTGATGACGCAGTGATGATGCTGCGGTGATGATTTGAAGGTGCTGTGATGATGCAGTGATGGTGCTGTGAAGGCGCAGTAGTGATGCTTTGGTTATGCTGTGATGATGCAGTGATTATGCAGCTATGGTGCAGTGATGATGCTGTGATGATACCGTGATGACGCTGTGATGACGGAGTGATGATGCTGTGATGACACTCTGATGATGTTGTGGTGATAATGTGATGATGCTGTGAAGATACTGTGATAACGCTTTTATTATGCAGTATTCATGCAGTAATGATTCTGTGATGATGCTGAGATGACGCTGCGATGATGCTGTGATGATGCTGTGGTGAGTGTGATGACGCTCTGATGACACTATTATTGTGCTGAGATGATGCAGTGATGATGCAGTAATGAGACTGTGATGATGCTGTGATGACGTTTTGATGATGCATTGATGATGATGTGATGATGGAGCTATGATGCTGTGACGATGCAGTGATGAAACCGTGATGACACTCTGATGATGTACTGAGTAAGCAGTAATGATGCTGCGATGATTCTGTGATGACACTGTAATGATGCTGTGATGAGGCAGAGATGATGCAGTGATGATGCTGTGATGATGTTGTGATGAAGCTGTGATGATGCAGTGATGATGATGGGATTATGAAGTGATGATGATGTGATGATACTGTGATGACGCTGTGATAATGCAGTGATTATGCGGAAATGATGCTGTGATGACACTGATATGATGCTTTGATGATGCAGTGATGATGCTGTGAGGATGCAGTGATGATGCAGTGATGATTTGTGCTGATGCTGTGATGATGTTTTGATTACGCAGTGATGATGCTGTGGTGATGCAGTGATGATGCAGTGATCAAAGCGTCATCACAGCATCATCACAGCATCATCGCAGCGTCATCGCAGCGTCATCACTGCATCATCGCAGCGTCATCACTGCATCATCACAGCATCAACACTGCATCATCACTGCATCATCACAACATCATCAAATAATCATGAAAGCATCACAGCTTCATCAAAGCGTCATCAGAGCGTCAACACTGCATCTTCATTGCATCATCACAGCATCATCACAGCATAATCACATCATCATCACTGCATCATCACTGCATCATCACTGCATCATCACAGCATCATTGCATCATCATCACAGCATCACCAAATATTTGCAGAGTCATCATTGCATCATCACAGAATCATCAAAGCACCATCATAGCGTCATCAGAGCATTATCGCTGCCTCATCACTGCCTCATCACTGCATCATCACTGCGTCATCACAACATCATCACTTCAACATCACAGCAACATCACACTGTCATCAAAGCGTCATCACAGCATCATTACTGCATCATCACAGCATCATAACACATCATCACCACATCACAACAGCATCATCACAGCATTATAACAGCATCATCCAGGCGTCATCACTGCATCATCACAGCGTCACCACAGCGTCATCACTGCATCATCACAGCATCATCAAAGCATCACAGCGTAATCAAAGCGTCATCACAGCTTCATCAAGGTATCAACACAGCATTATCACATCATCATCACAGAATCATCATGCCATCATCACAGCATCATCGCAGCATCATCACAGCATCATTAAAGCATCACAGCGTCATCAAAGACTCATCACAGCGTCATCACAGCATCACCACTGCGTCATCAGAGCGTCATCAAAGCACCATCACAGCTTCATCACAGCATCAACACAGCATCATCACAGTGTCATCAAAGCGTCATCACAACATCATCAGCGCGTCATCACTGAATCATCACAGCGTAATAACTACATCATCAGTGCGTCATCACAGCGTCATCACAGCATCACTACAGCATCAACACAGCAACATCTCAGCGTCATCACTACATCATCGCAGCGTCATCACTGCATCATCACAACATCATAAGTGCATCATCACAGCATCATCACAGCATCATAAAAACATCATCACATCATCATCATTGTATCATCACAGCATCATCATAGCGTCATCAGAGCATTATCGCTGCCTCATCACTGCATCATCACAGCATCATCACTGCATCATCACAGCATCATCACAATATTATCACAGCCTCACCACAGCGTCATAACTGCATCATCACTGCATCATCACTGTATCATCAGAGCATCATCACATCATTTCAATGCATCATCACAGCATAATAACAGCATCATCATGGCATCATCACAACATCATCACAGAATCATCACTGAATCATCACAGCGTCATCACAGCATCATCACAGCATCACAACAGCATCATCACTGTATCATCAAATCATGATCACTGCATCATGAAAGTGTCATCACAGCATCACCACAGCATCATCACAACAGTATCACAGTATCACAGAGTCATCACAGCGTCATCATCACATCATCACTGCACCATCACTGTGTCATCACAGCATCATTACTGCATAATCACAACATCATCACGGTGTCATCGCAGCATAATCACAGCATAATCAGAGCATCAGAACAGCATCATCGCAGCATCATCACAGTATCATCAAAGCATCACAGCGTCGCCATCACTGCATCATCACAGAATCATCACTGTATCATCGCGGCGGTATCACAGCATCATCACTGCATCATTACAGCATCATCACAACATCATCACAGCATCACGGCATCATCAAAGCGCCATAAAAACGTCATCACAGCATCATCACTGCATCATCACAGCATCATCACAGCATGATCACAGCATCATCACTGCGTCATCACTCCATCATCACAGCATCATCAAAGCATCACAGCGTCATCACAGTATCATCACAGCATCATCACAGCAACATCACTCCATCATTACAGCGTCATCACAGTGTAAGCACAGCTTCATCACAGCATCATCAAAGCATCACAATGTAATCAGTGTCATCATAGCGTCATCACAGCATCATCACTGCATCATTACATCAGCATGAAAGCACCATCACAGCATCATCGCAGCATCATCACAGCATCATCACAGCATCATCACTGCATCATCACAGCATCACAGCGTCATCAAATTATCATCACTGCATCATCAGAGCATCACCAGAAATTCATCGCAGCATCATCAAAGCAACATCACAGCGTCACTACTGCAACATCACTGCATCATCTGAGCATCATCACAGCCTCATCACAGCACCATCACAGCGTTATCACAGCGTCATCAAAGCATCATCACAACATCATCAAAGCGTCATCACAGCATCATCACAGTGTCATCAAATCATCATCACAGCATCATCACAACAGCATCACCACAGCATCATAAGAGCATCATTTCTGGTGCCAACGCAGAAATCTTGTTTTTTTTGACGATGGGGCACTTTACTCTGCACCTGGCCTGATGGCCGCAGACGGGTCCCTATCTTTTAGGGGAAAAAGGATCCTGGGCCAGGAGCTGGCAGGGCTCATTGAGAGGGCTTTAAACTAGGTAAGAAGGGGGATGGGGCTGAAGCAAGGATTGTTGGGGCTGTGCCAGGGGGAACAATGGCAAGGCCGGAGGATAGGGCAATGGCCCAGCTGAAGTGCATCTACACCAATGCTCTGGTGATGCTCTGATGATGCAGTGATGTTGCAGTAGTGACGCTGTGATGTTGCTTTGATGATGCTGTGATGACGCGGTGATGATGATATGATGATGCAGTGATGATACTGTGATGACGCTGTGATGATGCAGTGATTATGCATTAATGATTCTGTGATGATGCTGAGATGATATTTTGATGATGCAGTGATGACGCTGTGATGACCTTATAATGATGCTGTGATGATGCTGTGATGATGCAGTGATCATGTAGTGGTGATGATGTGATGACGCAGGGATTCTGCAGTAATGATACAGTGATGATGCGGTGATGATACTGTGATGTTGCAGTAATGACGCTGCGATGAAGTTATGATGATGCAGTGATGATACTGTGATGACGCAGTGATGATGCAGTGATTATGCAGTAATGATACTGAGATGATGCAGTTATGATGCAGTGGTGATGCATTGATGACGCTGTAATTATGAAGTGATTATGTAGTGATGATGTAGTGATTACGCTGTGATGATGCAGTGATGATACTGTGAAGACGCTGTTATGATGCAGTGAGGAAGCAGTAATGATGCTGTGGTGTTGCTGAGATGATGCTGTGACTATGCAGTGATGATGCAGTGATGATACTGTGATAACATTGTGATGACGCAGTGATGATGCAGTGATGATGCTGTAATGATGCAGTGATTATGCAGTAATGATGCTGTAGTGACGTTGCGATTATGCTGTGATGATGCTGTGATGTTGCTGTGGTGACGCTGTGTTGAGGGTGTTGTGATGCTCTGATAACGCTGTTGTGATGCTGTGATGATGCTACGATGATGTTGTGATGATGCTGTGATGACATAGCGATGATGCTGTGATGATTCTGTGATGTCACTCTGATGATGCTGTGATGATGCAATTATGGTACTGTGATGATGCTGTGATGATGCAGTGATGATATAGTGATGATGTTGTGATGATGCATTGATGATGCTGTATTGATCCTGTGATGACGCAGTGATTATGCAGTGATGACACCGTGATGACGCTGTAATGATGCAGTGAGTAAGCAGTAATGATAATGCGATGATGCTGTGATTATGCTGTGACGATGAGGTGATGATGCAGTGATTATGCAGTGATGATGCTGTCATGATACTCTAATGATGCTCTGATGATGCAGAGATGATGCAGTGATGTTGCTGTGATGATGATGTGATGATGCAGTGATGATAATGTGATGATGCTGTGATAATGCAGTGATTATGCTGTAATGATGCTCTGATGACACTGAGATAATGCTCTGATGCTGTAGATATGATGCTGTGAAGATGCAGTGAGGACGCAGAGATGATGCTGTGATGACAATGTGAAGATGCTGTGATGATGCAGTGATGGCGCAGTGATGATGCTGTGATGACACTGTGATTATGTGGTGATGATGATATGATGATGCTGTGATGATGCTGTGATGATGCTGTGATTATGCAGCTATGACGCTGTGATGACATAGTGATGATGCTGTGATGACGCTGTGGTGATGATAGGATGATGCTGTGATGATGCTGTGATGATGATGTCATGATGCAATGATGATGCAGTGGTGATGCTCTGATGATGCTGTAATGATGCTGTGACGATGAAGTGATGGTGCAGTGATGATACTGTGATGACACTGTGATGATGCAGTGATGATTCAGTGATGATTCTGTTATGATGCTATGATGACGCTATTATGATGCTGTGATGACGCTGCGACGATGATATGATGATCCTGTGATTACTCTGCGATGACGTTTTGATGACACTGCTATGATGCTGTGATGATGCTTTGATGTCGCAGTGATGACGCTGTGATGACGCTGTGATGATGCTGTGATGACGCAGTGATGAGGCTGTGATGATGCAGTGATTATGCTGTGATGATGTTGTGATGATGCTGTTATGATGCAATGATGATGATGAGATGATGCAGTGATGATGCTTAAGTCCAACTCTTGACACCGCATAGGTCTACCCAAAAGTTCAGATTATGTGACTAAGTGCACAGTCCAATCTCTTCTTAAATTCCGACAGGCTCGGTGCAGTGACCTCTTCCCTGGGGAGCCTGTTCCAGTGTGCAACCACCCTCTCTGTGATGTAGTGATGATGCAGTGAAGATGCTGTGAGGATACTGTGATGATGCTGTGATGCTGCAGTGATGAAGCTGCGATCCTGCTGTGATGATGCTGTGATGATGCAGTGATGATGATGTGATGATGCAGGGATGATGATGTGATGATGTTGTGTTAATGCTGTGATGACGCTGTCATGATTCTGTGACGATGCAGTGATGATGCTGTGATGACAATATGATGACGTAGTTATGATGCTTTTATGACGCAGTCATTATGCAGTTAAGATGCAGATATGAGGCTGTGATGACGCTGTGATGATGCTGTGATGATGCTGCGATGACGCTGTGATGACCTTATCGTGATTATGTGATAACGCTGTGATGATGCTGTGATTCTGAAGTAATGATGCTGTGATGATGCTGAGGTGATGCTGTGATGATGCAGTGATGATGCAGTGATGACGCAGTGATGATGCAGTGATGACTCAGTGATGATGCTGTGATGATGCAGTGATGACACTGCTGTGATGATGATGTGATTACGCAGCGATGATGCTGTAATGATTTTGTGATGATGATGTGATGATGTCATGGGTTTGTGAAGGGTAGGTCCTGCCTAACTAACCGGATTTCCTTTTATGATAAGATCACCCGTATGGGGGACCAAGGGAAACCAGCTGATGTGATTTTTTTGGACTTCAGCAAGGCTTTTGACACGGTTTCCCATAGGATCCTACTGGACAAAATGTCCACCATACAGCTAAATAAAAACATCATACGATGGGTGAGCAATTGGCTAACGGGCAGGGCCCAAAGGGTTATGGTAAATGGGGCTGCGTCAGGCTGGCGGGCGGTCACCAGTGGGGTCCCTCAAGGCTCCATTTTAGGGCCGGTACTTTTCAATATTTTTATAAACGATCTGGATGTAGGAATAGAGGGTATTTTGAGCAAGTTTGCTGATGACACCAAACTTGGAGGAGTTGTGGACTCGAATGAGGGTGGAAAGGCCTTGCAGAGGGACCTGGATAGGTTGGAGAGCTGGGCGATCACCAACCGCATGAAGTTCAATAAGAGCAAGTGCCGGGTCCTGCACCTGGGACGGGGAAACCCTGGCTGCACGTACAGACTGGGCGATGAGACGCTGGAGAGCAGCCTAGAAGAGAGGGATCTGGGGGTCGTGGTAGACAGCAAGTTGAATATGAGCCAGCAGTGTGCCCTGGCAGCCAGGAGGGCCAAGCGTGTCCTGGGGTGCATCAAGCACGGCATCACTAGTAGGTCACGGGAGGTGATTGTCCCGCTCTACTCTGCGCTGGTGCGGCCTCACCTCGAGTACTGTGTGCAGTTCTGGGCACCGCAGTATAAAAAGGACATGAAACTGTTGGAGAGTGTCCAGAGGAGGGCTACGAAGATGGTGAAAGGCCTGGAGGGGAAGACGTACGAGGAACGGCTGAGGTCACTGGGCCTGTTCAGCCTGGAGAAGAGGAGGCTGAGGGGAGACCTCATCACAGTCTACAACTTCCTCGTAAGGGGGTGTCGAGAGGCAGGAGACCTTTTCTCCATTAACACCAGTGACAGGACCCGCGGGAACGGGGTTAAGCTGAGGCAGGGGAAATTTAGGCTAGACATCAGGAGGGGGTTCTTCACAGAGAGGGTGGTTGCACACTGGAACAGGCTCCCCAGGGAAGTGGTCACTGCACCGAGCCTGTCGGAATTTAAGAAGAGATTGGACTGTGCACTTAGTCACATGGTCTGAACTCTTGGGTAGACCTGTGCGGTGTCAAGAGTTGGACTAGATGATCCTTAAGGGTCCCTTCCAACTCAGGAGATTCTATGATTCTATGATTCTATGCTGTGATGATGCAGTGTTTATGCAGTTATGACGCTGTGATGACCCTGTTATGATGCCTGTATGAGGATACGATGATGCTGTGACTATGCAGTGATGATGCAGTGATGATGCTGCGATGATGCAGTGATGACGTTGCGATGATGATATGATGATGCAGTGATGATACTGTGATAAAGTTGTGATGACGCAGTGATGATGCTGTAATGATGCAGTGCTTATGCAATAATGATGCTGTAGTGACGCTGCGATTATGCTGTGCTGATGCTGTGATGTTGCTGTGGTGACGCTGTGTTGAGGGTGTTGTGGTGTTCTGATAACGCTGTTGTGATGCTGTGATGATGCTACGATGATATTGTGATGATGCTGTGATGATACCGTGATGATGCAGTGATGATGCTGTGATGCTGCTGCGATGACGCTGTGGTGACGATGTGATGATGCAGTGATGATGCAGTTATGATGCAGTGATGATGCAGTTATGACGCTTTAATGACATTGTGATGATATTGTGATTATGCTGTGATGACATAGCGATGATGCTGTGATGATTCTGTGATGACACTCTGATGATGATGTGATGATGCTGTGATGATGCTGTTATAACACTGTGATGACACTGTGATGATGCTGAGATTATGCTGTGAAGATGCAGTGATGATGCAGTGATGATGCAGTTATGACCCTGTGATGACGCTGTGATGATGCAGTGAGTAAGCAGTAAAGATGCTTTGATGATGCTGTTATGATGCTGCAATGATGCTGTGATGATGCTGCGGGCTGCTGTGATGACAATTTGATGACGTAGTGATGATTCTGTCATGACGCCATGATGCTGCTCTGATGCTGCTCTGATGATGCTGTGATTATGCTGTGATGACGCTCTGATGACACAGTGATGATGCTGTGATGACGCTGTGATGACAATTTGATGATGAAGTGATGACTTTGTGATTACGCTGTGATGACGCATTGAAGATTATGTGATGATGATGTGATGATGCAGTAATGATGCTGTCATGATGCAGTGATGATGCTGTGATGTCGCTCTGATGATTCTGTGATGATGCTGTGATGATGCAGTTATGGTACTGTGATGACGCTGTGATAATGCAGTGATTATGTAGTAATGATTCTGTGATGATGCTGTGATGATGCTGTTATGATGCAGTGGTGATGCAGTGATGACTGTAATTATACTGTGATTATGTAGTGATGATGTAGTGATTACGGTGTGATGACGCAGTGATGATGCGGTGATGATGTGGTGATGATGCAGTGATGATGAAGTGATGATGCAGTGATGACACTGTGATGAGGCAGCGATGATGCTGTGATGACACTGATGATGTTGAGATGATGATGTGATGATGCTGTGATGATGCAGTGAAGACGCAGTGATAATGCAGTGATGATGCTGCGATGGTGCAGTGACGATGCTGTGATGATGCAGTGATGATGATGTGATGAAGCAGTGATGATACAGTGATTATGCTGTGTTTAATTTGTGATGACACAATTATGATGCTGTGATGATGCAGTGATTATGCAGTGTTGATGCTGAAATGATGCTGTGATGATGCTATCGTAATGCTGTGATGATGTTGTGATGACGCTGTGATGACGCTGTGATGATGATGTGATGATGCAGTGATGATGATGTCATGATGCAGTGATGATACTGTGATGACGCTGTGATGATGCAGTATTTATGCAGTAATGATTCTGTGATGATGCTGAGATGATGCTGTGATGATGCAGTGATGATGCTGTGATGACGCTGCGATGATGATGTGATGATGCTTTGATGACTGTGATGACGCTCTGATGACAGAATTATGATGCTGAGATGATGCAGTGATGATGCAATGATGATGCTGTGATGATGCTGTTATGACGTTGTGATGACGCAGTGATGATGCTGTGATGATGCAGTGTTTATGTAGTTATGAGGCTGTGATGATGCAGTGATGATGCAGTGATGAGACTGTGATGATGCTGTGATGACGTTTTGATGATGCATTGATGATGATGTGGTGATGTAGCTATGATGCTGTGATGATGCAGTGATGAGACCGTGATGACACTCTGATGATGCAGCGAGTAAGCAGTAATGATGCTGCGATGATGCTTTCATGATGCTGTAATTATGCGGTTATGATGCAGTGATTATGCAGTGATGATGCTGTCATGACACTGTAATGATGTTGTGATGAAGCTGTGATGATGCAGTGATCATGATGGGATTCTGAAGTGATGATGATGTGATGATGCAGTGATGATACTGTGATGACGCTGTGATAATGCAGTGATTATGCGGAAATGATGCTGTGATGACACTGAGATGATGCTTTGATGATGCAGTGATGATACTGTGATGATTCAGTGATCAAAGCCTCATCACAGCATCATCACAGCATCATCGCAGCGTCATCACAGCATCAGAGCGTCATGAAAGCATTATGAGAGCGTCATCACAGCATAAGCATAGCATAATTACACCAACATAACAACATCATCACAGCGTCATCACAGCATCATCACAGCATTATCACAGCGTCACGAAAGCGTCATCACAGCATCATCACAGCATAATCGCAGCGTCATCAGAGCATCATCTCAGCATCATCACAGCATCATTACTGAATCATCACAGCATCATATCATCCTCATCAGAGCATCACAGCATCATCACAGCATCAGCACTGCATCTTCACAACAACATCACAGTGTCATCAAAGCGTCATCATAGCATTATCAGAGCATCACAACAGCATCATCACTGCATCATCAGAACATCATCACAGTGTCATCAAACCGTCATCACAGCATCATCAGACCATAAGAACAATATCATCGCAGCGTCAAAACTGCATCATCACAGCATGATCACAGCATGATCACAGCGTCATCACAGCATCATAACAGCATTATCGTAACCTCATCACAGCATAATCACAACATCATCATAGCATCATCGCAGCATCATCACAGCATCATCACTGCATCATCACAGCATCATCACATCATCATGAAATTATCATCACTGCATCATCAGAGCATCACCAGAACTTCATCGCAGCATCATCAAAGCAACATCACAGCGTCACTACTGCAACATCACTGCATCATCTGAGCATCATCACAGCCTCATCACAGCACCATCACAGCGTTATCACAGCGTCATCAAAGCATCATCACAACATCATCAAAGCGTCATCACAGCATCATCACAGTGTCATCAAATCATCATCACAGCATCATCACAACAGCATCACCATAGCATCATAAGAGCATCATTTCTGGTGCCAACGCAGAAATCTTGTTTTTTTTGACGATGGGGCACTTTACTCTGCACCTGGCCTGATGGCCGCAGACGGGTCCCTATCTTCTAGGGGAAAAAGGATCCTGGGCCAGGAGCTGGCAGGGCTCATTGAGAGGGCTTTAAACTAGGTAAGAAGGGGGATGGGGCTGAAGCAAGGATTGTTGGGGCTGTGCCAGGGGGAACAATGGCAAGGCCGGAGGATAGGGCAATGGCCCAGCTGAAGTGCATCTACACCAATGCTCTGATGATGCTCTGATGATGCAGTGATGTTGCAGTAGTGACGCTGTGATGACGCTTTGATGATGCTGTGATGACGCGGTGATGATGATATGATGATGCAGTGATGATACTGTGATGACGCTGTGATGATGCAGTGATTATGCATTAATGATTCTGTGATGATGCTGAGATGATATTTTGATGATGCAGTGATGACGCTGTGACGACCTTATTATGATGCTGTGATGATGCTGTGATGATGCTGTGATGATGCAGTGATCATGTAGTGGTGATGATGTGATGACGCAGGGATTCTGCAGTAATGATACAGTGATGATGCGGTGATGATACTGTGATGTTGCAGTAATGACGCTGCGATGAAGTTATGATGATGCAGTGATGATACTGTGATGACGCAGTGATGATGCAGTGATTATGCAGTAATGATACTGAGATGATGCAGTTATGATGCAGTGGTGATGCATTGATGACGCTGTAATTATGAAGTGATTATGTAGTGATGATGTAGTGATTACGCTGTGATGATGCAGTGATGATACTGTGAAGACGCTGTTATGATGCAGTGAGGAAGCAGTAATGATGCTGTGGTGTTGCTGAGATGATGCTGTGATGATTCATTGATGATGCAGTGATGATGCTGTGATGATACTGTGAAGACGCTGTTATGATGCAGTGAGTAAGCACTAATGATGCTGTGATGTTGCTGAGATGATGCTGTGATGATTCATTAATGATGCAGTGATGATGCTGTGATGATGCTATGATTATGTTTTGATGATGCCTTGATGATTCTGTGATGACGCTGTGATGACTCTGTCGTGATGCTCTGATAACGCTGTCGTGATGCTGTGATGATGCTGCGATGATGTTGTGATGATGCAATGATTATGCTGTGATGATGTAGTAATGATGATGTTATGATGCCGAGGTGATGCAATGATGATGCTGTATTGACGCAGTGATGGTGCTGTGATGATGCAGAGTTTATGCAGTTATGACACTGTGATTATGCTTTGATGACGACGCAATGGTGATGTGACGATGCAGTGGTAATGGTGTGATGATGCTGTGACGATGCAGTGATTACGCTGCGATGATGATGTGATGATGCTGCGACGATGCTGTGATGATGCAGTGATAATGATGTGATAATGCTGTGATGATGATGTGATGACGCAGTGATGATGATGTGATGATTCAGTGATTCTGCAGTATTGATACTGTGATGATGCTGAGATGATACTGTAACGATGCAGTGATGATACAGTGATAATGCTGTGATGATGCTATAATAATGTTGTGATGATGCTGTGATGAAGATGTGATGATTCTGTGATGACGCTGTGATGATGCTGTCGTGATGGTCTGATAACGTTGTCGTAACGCTGTGACGATGCTTCGATGATGTTGTGATGATTCTGTGATGATGCAATTATGATGCTGTGATGATGCAGTGATGATGCACTGATAATGCTTTTATGACGCAGTGACGATTCTGTGATGACGCTTGGATGACGCTATAGTGATTCTGTGATGATGCTGTAGTGGTACTATGATGATGCTGTGAGGATGCTGCGATGACGCTCTGATGACGCAGTAATCATGATGTAATGATGCTGTGATGACGCTGCGATGACACTGTCGTGATGCTGTGATGACGCTGTGATGATGCTGTGATGATACTGAGATGACGTTGTGATGATGCAGTGATGACGCAGTAATGATGCTGTGATCATGTAGTGATGATGTAGTGATTATGCTGTGATGACGCAGTGATGATGCTCTGATGATGCTGTGATTATGATGTGATGATGCATTGATCATGATGTGATGATGCTCTGATGATGCAGTGATGACTCTGTGATGATGTAGTGATAATGATGTGATGATGCAGTGATGATGATGTGATGATGCAGGGATGATGATGTGATGATGTTGTGTTAATGCTGTGATGACGCTGTCATGATTCTGTGACGATGCAGTGATGATGCTGTGATGATGCTGTGATGACGCTGTGATCATGCTGTGATGATGCAGTGATTATGCTGTGATGATGTTGTGATGATGCTGTTATGATGCAATGATGATGATGAGATGATGCAGTGATGATGATGTGATGATGCAGTGATGATACTGGTACGACGCTGTTATAATGCAGTGATTATGCAGTAATGATGCTGTGATAATGCTTAGATGATGCTGTGATGATGTAGTGATTGTGCAGTGATGATGCAGTGATGATGCAGTCATGATGCTTTGATGACAATGCCAAGATACTCTGATGATGCTGTGATGATTCCTTGATGACGCTGAGATGATGCTGTGAGAGTGCAGTGATGATGCAGTGTTTATGCTGTGATGATGCTCTGATTATGTTGTGATGATGCTGTGATGATGCTGTGATGATATTGTGATGATGCAGTGATGATGATGTGATGATGCTCTGATGATGATGTGATGATGCTGTGATAACGCAGTGATGATGCTGTGATGATGTTGTGATGATGCAGTGAAGATAATGGGATGATGCAGTGATGATGATGTCATGATGCAGTGATGATACTGTGATCACGCTGTGATAATGCATTGATTATGCAGGAATGATGCTTTGATGATGCTGAGATGATGCTGTGATGATGCAGCGGTGGTGCAGTGATGATGCAGTGATGGTGCTGTGATGACATTGTGATAACGGAGTGATGATGCTGTGATGACACTCTGATGATGTTGTGATGATAATGTGATGATGCCGTGATGTCGCTGTGAAGATACTGTGATGATGCTGAGATGATGCTGTGATGATGCTGTTATGACGCTGTGATGACGCAGTGATGATGCTGTGATGATGCAGTGATGATGATGTGATGAAGCAGTGATGATAGAGTGATTATGCTGTGATTAAGCTGTGATGACACAATTATGATGCTCTGATGATGCAGTGATGATGCAGTGTCGATGCAGTGATGATGCTGTGACGATGCAGTGAAGATGATGTGATGATGCAGTGATGATGATGTTATGATGCAGTGATGATACTGTGACGACGCTGTGATAATGCATTGATTATGCAGTAATGATGCTGTGATGATGCTGAGATGATGCTGTCATGATGCAGTGATGGTGCAGTGATGATGCAGTGATGACGCAGTGATGATGCTGCGGTGATGATTTGAAGGTGCTGTGATGATGCAGTGATGGTGCTGTGAAGGCGCAGTAGTGATGCTTTGATTATGCTGTGATGATGCAGTGATTATGCAGCTATGGTGCAGTGATGATGCTGTGATTATACCGTGATGACGCTGTGATGACAGAGTGATGATGCTGTGATGACACTCTGATGATGTTGTGGTGATAATGTGATGATGCTGTGAAGATACTGTGATAACGCTTTTATTATGCAGTATTCATGCAGTAACGATTCTGTGATGATGCTGAGATGACGCTGCGATGATGATGTGATGATGCTGTGATGAGTGTGATGACGCTCTGATGACACTATTATTGTGCTGAGATGATGCAGTGATGATGCAGTGATGAGACTGTGATGATGCTGTGATGACGTTTTGATGATGCACTGATGATGATGTGATGATGTAGCTATGATGCTGTGACGATGCAGTGATGAAACCGTGATGACACTCTGATGATGTACTGAGTAAGCAGTAATGATGCTGCGATGATTCTGTGATGACACTGTAATGATGCTGTGATGAGGCAGAGATGATGCAGTGATGATGCTGTGATGATGTTGTGATGAAGCTGTGATGATGCAGTGATGATGATGGGATTATGAAGTGATGATGATGTGATGATGCAGTGATGATACTGTGATGACGCTGTGATAATGCAGTGATTATGCGGAAATGATGCTGTGATGACACTGATATGATGCTTTGATGATGCAGTGATGATGCTGTGAGGATGCAGTGAGGACACAGTGATGATGTTGTGCTGATGCTGTGATGATGTTTTGATTACGCAGTGATGATGCTGTGGTGATGCAGTGATGATGCAGTGATGATGCAGTGATCAAAGCGTCATCACAGCATCATCACAGCATCATCGCAGCGTCATCGCAGCGTCATCACTGCATCATCGCAGCGTCATCACTGCATCATCACAGCATCAACACTGCATCATCACTGCATCATCACAACATCATCAAATAATCATGAAAGCATCACAGCTTCATCAAAGCGTCATCAGAGCGTCAACACTGCATCTTCACTGCATCATCACAGCATCATCACAGCATAATCACATCATCATCACTGCATCATCACTGCATCATCACAGCATCATTGCATCATCATCACAGCATCACCAAATATTCGCAGAGTCATCATTGCATCATCACAGAATCATCAAAGCACCATCATAGCGTCATCAGAGCATTATCGCTGCCTCAACACTGCCTCATCACTGCCTCATCACTGCGTCATCACAACATCATCACTTCAACATCACAGCAACATCACACTGTCATCAAAGCGTCATCACAGCATCACAACAGCATCATCACAGCATCATAACACATCATCCAGGCGTCATCACTGCATCATCACAGCGTCACCACAGCGTCATCACTGCATCATCACAGCATCATCAAAGCATCACAGCGTAATCAAAGCGTCATCACAGCTTCATCACGGTATCAACACAGCATTATCACATCATCATCACAGAATCATCATGCCATCATCACAGCATCATCGCAGCATCATCACAGCATCATTAAAGCATCACAGCGTCATCAAAGACTCATCACAGCGTCATCACAGCATCACCACTGCGTCATCAGAGCGTCATCAAAGCACCATCACAGCTTCATCACAGCATCAACACAGCATCATCACAGTGTCATCAAAGCGTCATCACAACATCATCAGCGCATCATCACTGAATCATCACAGCGTAATAACTACATCATCAGTGCGTCATCACAGCGTCATCACAGCATCACTACAGCATCAACACAGCAACATCTCAGCGTCATCACTACATCATCGCAGCGTCATCACTGCATCATCACAGCATCATAAGTGCATCATCACAGCATCATCACAGCATCATAAAAACATCATCACATCATCATCATTGTATCATCACAGCATCATCATAGCGTCATCAGAGCATTATCGCTGCCTCATCACTGCATCATCACAGCATCATCACAGCATCATCACAGCATAATCACATCATCATCACTGCATCATCACTGCATCATCACAGCATCATCACTGCATCATCACAGCATCATCACATTATTATCACAGCCTCACCACAGCGTCATAACTGCATCATCACTGCATCATCACTGTATCATCAGAGCATCATCACATCATTTCAATGCATGATCACAGCATAATAACAGCATCATCACGGCATCATCACAACATCATCACTGCATCAACACAACATCATCACAGAATCATCACTGAATCATCACAGCGTCATCACAGCATCATCACAGCATCACAACAGCATCATCACTGCATCATCAAATCATGATCACTGCATCATGAAAGTGTCATCACAGCATCACCACAGCATCATCACAACAGTATCACAGTATCACAGAGTCATCACAGCGTCATCATCACATCATCACTGCACCATCACTGTGTCATCACAGCATCATTACTGCATAATCACAACATCATCACGGTGTCATCGCAGCATAATCACAGCATAATCAGAGCATCACAACAGCATCATCGCATCGTCATCACTGCATCATCATTGCATCATCACACCATCATCACTGCATCATCACAGCATCACAACAGCATCATCGCAGCATCATCACAGTATCATCAAAGCATCACAGCGTCGCCATCACTGCATCATCACAGAATCATCACTGTATCATCGCAGCGGTATCACTGCATCATCACAGCATGATCACAGCATCATCACTGCATCATTACAGCATCATCACAACATCATCACAGCATCACGGCATCATCAAAGCGCCATAAAAGCGTCATCACAGCATCATCACTGCATCATCACAGCATGATCACAGCATCATCACTGCGTCATCACTCCATCATCACAGCATCATCAAAGCATCACAGCGTCATCACAGTATCATCACAGCATCATCACAGCTTCCTCACGGCGTCATTACATCATCAGTACAGTGTCATCAAAGCGTTATCACAGAATCATCACTGCATCATCACAGCATCATCACTGCATCATCAGAGTGTCATCACAGCATCATCACTGCGTCATCACTGCATCATCATATAATCATGACAGCATCATAGCTGTATAATCACAGCATCATCAAAGCGTCATCACAGCATCATCAAAGCGTCATCAAATCATCATCACAGCATCATCACAACAGCATCACCACAGCATCATAAGAGCATCATTTCTGGTGCCAATGCAGAAATCTTGTTTTTTTTGACCATGGGGCACTTTACTCAGCACCTGGCCTGATGGCCGCAGACGGGTCCCTATCTTTTAGGGGAAAAAGGATCCTGGGCCAGGAGCTGGCAGGGCTCATTGAGAGGGCTTTAAACTAGGTAAGAAGGGGGATGGAGCTGAAGCAAGGATTGTTGGGGCTGTGCCAGGGGGAACAATGGCAAGGCCGGAGGATAGGGCAATGGCCCAGCTGAAGTGCATCTACACCAATGCTCTGATGATGCTCTGATGATGCAGTGATGTTGCAGTAGTGACGCTGTGATGACGCTTTGATGATGCTGCGATGACGCTGTGATGACCTTATCGTGATTATGTGATAACGCTGTGATGATGCTGTGATTCTGAAGTAATGATGCTGTAATGATGCTGAGGTGATGCTGTGATGATGCAGTGATGATGCAGTGATGACGCAGTGATGATGCAGTGATGACTCAGTGATGATGCTGTGATGATGCTGTGATGACACTGCTGTGATGATGATGTGATTACGCAGCGATGATGCTGTAATGATTTTGTGATGATGATGTGATGATGTTGTGATGATGCAATGATGATGCTGTGATGATGCAGTGTTTATGCAGTTATGACGCTGTGATGACCCTGTTATGATGCCTGTATGAGGATGCGATGATGCTGTGACTATGCAGTGATGATGCAGTGATGATGCTGCGATGATGCAGTGATGACGTTGCGATGATGATATGATGATGCAGTGATGATACTGTGATAAAGTTGTGATGACGCAGTGATGATGCTGTAATGATGCAGTGCTTATGCAGTAATGATGCTGTAGTGACGCTGCGATTATGCTGTGCTGATGCTGTGATGTTGCTGTGGTGACGCTGTGTTGAGGGTGTTGTGGTGTTCTGATAACGCTGTTGTGATGCTGTGATGATGCTACGATGATATTGTGATGATGCTGTGATGATACCGTGATGATGCAGTGATGATGCTGTGATGCTGCTGCGATGACGCTGTGGTGACGATGTGATGATGCAGTGATGATGCAGTTATGATGCAGTGATGATGCAGTTATGACGCTTTAATGACATTGTGATGATATTGT
This sequence comes from Clangula hyemalis, assembly GCA_963989345.1. Next base: position 2,406,980 of record OZ022461.1, on the reverse strand, counting down.
GATTATGCTGTGATGACATAGCGATGATGGTGTGATGATTCTGTGATGACACTCTGATGATGATGTGATGATGCTGTGATGATGCTGTTATAACACTGTGATGACACTGTGATGATGCTGAGATTATGCTGTGAAGATGCAATGATGATGCAGTGATGATGCAGTTATGACCCTGTAATGACGCTGTGATGATGCAGTGAGTAAGCAGTAAAGATGCTTTGATGATGCTGTTATGATGCTGCAATGATGCTGTGATGATGCTGTGGGCTGCTGTGATGACAATTTGATGACATAGTGATGATTCTGTCATGACGCCATGATGCTGCTCTGATGCTGCTCTGACGATGCTGTGATTATGCTGTGATGACGCTCTGATGACACAGTGATGATGCTGTGATGACGCTGTGATGACAATTTGATGATGAAGTGATGACTTTGTGATTACGCTGTGATGACGCATTGAAGATTATGTGATGATGATGTGATGATGCAGTAATGATGCTGTCATGATGAAGTGATGATGCTGTAGATATGATGCTGTGAAGATGCAGTGAGGACGCAGAGATGATGCTGTGATGACACTGTGATGACGCTGTGATGATGATATGATGATGCTGTGATGATGCTGTGATGATGATGTCATGATGCAATGATGATGCAGTGGTGATGCTCTGATGATGCTGTAATGATGCTGTGACGATGAAGTAATGGTGCAGTGATGATACTGTGATGACACTGTGATGATGCAGTGATGATTCAGTGATGATTCTGTTATGATGCTATGATGACGCTATTATGATGCTGTGATGACGCTGCGACGATGATATGATGATCCTGTGATTACTCTGCGATGACGTTTTGATGACACTGCTATGATGCTGTGATGATGCTTTGATGACGCAGTGATGACGCTGTGATGACGCTGTGATGATGCTGTGATGACGCAGTGATGAGGCTGTGATGATGCAGTGATTATGCTGTGATGATGTTGTGATGATGCTGTTATGATGCAATGATGATGATGAGATGATGCAGTGATGATGATGTGATGATGCAGTGATGATACTGGTACGACGCTGTTATAATGCAGTGATTATGCAGTAATGATGCTGTGATAATGCTTAGATGATGCTGTGATGATGTAGTGATTGTGCAGTGATGATGCAGTGATGACGCAGTCATGATGCTTTGATGACAATGCCAAGATACTCTGATGATGCTGTGATGATTCCTTGATGACGCTGAGATGATGCTGTGAGAGTGCAGTGATGATGCAGTGTTTATGCTGTGATGATGCTCTGATTGTGTTGTGATGATGCTGTGAAGATAATGGGATGATGCAGTGATGATGTTTTAATGGCGACGTGATGATGCTGTGATGATGCTGTGATGATGCAGTTAAGATAATGGGATGATGCAGTGATGATGATGTCATGATGCAGTGATGATACTGTGATCACGCTGTGATAATGCATTGATTATGCAGGAATGATGCTTTGATGATGCTGTGATGATGCTGTGATGATGCAGTGGTGGTGCAGTGATGATGCAGTGATGACGCAGTGATGATGCTGCGATGATGATTTGAAGATGCTGTGATGATGCAGTGATGGTGCTGTGAAGGTGCAGTGGTGATGCTTTCATTATGCTGTGATGATGCAGTGATTATGCAGCTATGGTGCTGTGATGATGCTGTGATGATACTGTGATGACATTGTGATGACGGAGTGATGATGCTGTGATGACACTCTGATGATGCCGTTATGATAATGTGATGGTGCCGTGATGATGCTGTGAAGATACTGTGATGATGCTGAGATGATGCTGTGATGATGCTGTTATGACGCTGTGATGACGCAGTGATGATGCTGTGATGATGCAGTGATGATGATGTGATGAAGCAGTGATGATAGAGTGATTATGCTGTGATTAAGCTGTGATGACACAATTATGATGCTCTGATGATGCAGTGATGATGCAGTGTCGATGCAGTGATGATGCTGTGACGATGCAGTGAAGATGATGTGATGATGCAGTGATGATGATGTTATGATGCAGTGATGATACTGTGACGACGCTGTGATAATGCATTGATTATGCAGTAATGATGCTGTGATGATGCTGAGATGATGCTGTCATGATGCAGTGATGGTGCAGTGATGATGCAGTGATGACGCAGTGATGATGCTGCGGTGATGATTTGAAGGTGCTGTGATGATGCAGTGATGGTGCTGTGAAGGCGCAGTAGTGATGCTTTGATTATGCTGTGATGATGCAGTGATTATGCAGCTATGGTGCAGTGATGATGCTGTGATTATACCGTGATGACGCTGTGATGACAGAGTGATGATGCTGTGATGACACTCTGATGATGTTGTGGTGATAATGTGATGATGCTGTGAAGATACTGTGATAACGCTTTTATTATGCAGTATTCATGCAGTAACGATTCTGTGATGATGCTGAGATGACGCTGCGATGATGATGTGATGATGCTGTGATGAGTGTGATGACGCTCTAATGACCGTATTATTGTGCTGAGATGATGCAGTGATGATGCAGTGATGAGACTGTGATGACGCTGTGATAATGCAGTGATTATGCGGAAATGATGCTGTGATGACACTGATATGATGCTTTGATGATGCAGTGATGATGCTGTGAGGATGCAGTGAGGACACAGTGATGATGTTGTGCTGATGCTGTGATGATGTTTTGATTAGGCAGTGATGATGCTGTGGTGATGCAGTGATGATGCAGTGATGATGCAGTGATCAAAGCGTCATCACAGCATCATCACAGCATCATCGCAGCGTCATCGCAGCGTCATCACTGCATCATCGCAGCGTCATCACTGCATCATCACAGCATCAACACTGCATCATCACTGCATCATCACAACATCATCAAATAATCATGAAAGCATCACAGCTTCATCAAAGCGTCATCAGAGCGTCAACACTGCATCTTCACTGCATCATCACAGCATCATCGCAGCATAATCACATCATCATCACTGCATCATCACAGCATCATTGCATCATCATCACAGCATCACCAAATATTCGCAGAGTCATCATTGCATCATCACAGAATCATCAAAGCACCATCATAGCGTCATCAGAGCATTATCGCTGCCTCATCACTGCCTCATCACTGCCTCATCACTGCGTCATCACAACATCATCACTTCAACATCACAGCAACATCACACTGTCATCAAAGCGTCATCACAGCATCATTACTGCATCATCACAGCATCATAACACATCATCACCACATCACAACAGCATCATCACAGCATTATAACAGCATCATCCAGGCGTCATCACTGCATCATCACAGCGTCACCACAGCGTCATCACTGCATCATCACAGCATCATCAAAGCATCACAGCGTAATCAAAGCGTCATCACAGCTTCATCACGGTATCAACAGAGCATTATCACATCATCATCACAGAATCATCATGCCATCATCACAGCATCATCGCAGCATCATCACAGCATCATTAAAGCATCACAGCGTCATCAAAGACTCATCACAGCGTCATCACAGCATCACCACTGCGTCATCAGAGCGTCATCAAAGCACCATCACAGCTTCATCACAGCATCAACACAGCATCATCACAGTGTCATCAAAGCGTCATCACAACATCATCAGCGCGTCATCACTGAATCATCACAGCGTAATAACTACATCATCAGTGCGTCATCACAGCGTCATCACAGCATCACTACAGCATCAACACAGCAACATCTCAGCGTCATCACTACATCATCGCAGCATCATAAGTGCATCATCACAGCATCATCACAGCATCATAAAAACATCATCACATCATCATCATTGTATCATCACAGCATCATCATAGCGTCATCAGAGCATTATCGCTGCCTCATCACTGCATCATCACAGCATCATCACTGCATCATCACAGCATCATCACAATATTATCACAGCCTCACCACAGCGTCGTAACTGCATCATCAATGCATTATCACTGTATCATCAGAGCATCATCACATCATTTCAATGCATGATCACAGCATAATAACAGCATCATCCCGGCATCATCACAACATCATCACTGCATCAACACAACATCATCACAGAATCATCACTGAATCATCACAGCGTCATCACAGCATCACAACAGCATCATCACTGCATCATCAAATCATGATCACTGCATCATGAAAGTGTCATCACAGCATCACCACAGCATCATCACAACAGTATCACAGTATCACAGAGTCATCACAGCGTCATCATCACATCATCACTGCACCATCACTGTGTCATCACAGCATCATTACTGCATAATCACAACATCATCACAGTATCATCAAAGCATCACAGCGTCGCCATCACTGCATCATCACAGAATCATCACTGTATCATCGCAGCGGTATCACTGCATCATCACAGCATGATCACAGCATCATCACTGCATCATTACAGCATCATCACAACATCATCACAGCATCACGGCATCATCAAAGCGCCATAAAAACGTCATCACAGCATCATCACTGCATCATCACAGCATGATCACAGCATCATCACTGCGTCATCACTCCATCATCACAGCATCATCAAAGCATCACAGAGTCATCACAGTATCATCAAAGCATCATCACAGCTTCCTCACGGCGTCATTACATCATCAGTACAGTGTCATCAAAGCGTTATCACAGAATCATCACTGCATCATCACAGCATCATCACTGCATCATCAGAGTGTCATCACAGCATCATCACTGCGTCATCACTGCATCATCATATAATCATGACAGCATCATAGCTGTATAATCACAGCATCATCAAAGCGTCATCACAGCATCATCAAAGCGTCATCAAATCATCATCACAGCATCATCACAACAGCATCACCACAGCATCATAAGAGCATCATTTCTGGTGCCAACGCAGAAATCTTGTTTTTTTTGACCATGGGGCACTTTACTCAGCACCTGGCCTGATGGCCGCAGACGGGTCCCTATCTTTTAGGGGAAAAAGGATCCTGGGCCAGGAGCTGGCAGGGCTCATTGAGAGGGCTTTAAACTAGGTAAGAAGGGGGATGGGGCTGAAGCAAGGATTGTTGGGGCTGTGCCAGGGGGAACAATGGCAAGGCCGGAGGATAGGGCAATGGCCCAGCTGAAGTGCATCTACACCAATGCTCTGATGATGCTCTGATGATGCAGTGATGTTGCAGTAGTGACGCTGTGATGACGCTTTGATGATGCTGTGATGACGCGGTGATGATGCAGTGATTATGTAGCTATGATGCTGTGATGATGATGTGATGATGCAGTGATAATGATGTGATGATGCAGTGATGATGATATGATGATGCAGTGATGATGATGTGATGATGCTGTGACAATGTATAGAATCATAGAATCATAGAATCTCCTGAGTTGGAAGGGACCCTTAAGGATCATCAAGTCCAACTCTTGACACCGCACAGGTCTACCCAAAAGTTCAGATTATGTGACTAAGTGCACAGTCCAATCTCTTCTTAAATTCCGACAGGCTCGGTGCAGTGACCACTTCCCTGGGGAGCCTGTTCCACTGTGCAACCACCCTCTCTGTGATGTAGTGATGATGCAGTGAAGATGCTGTGAGGATACTGTGATGATGCTGTGATGCTGCAGTGATGAAGCTGCGATCCTGCTGTGATGATGCTGTGATGATGCAGTGATGATGATGTGATGATGCAGGGATGATGATGTGATGATGTTGTGTTAATGCTGTGATGACGCTGTCATGATTCTGTGACGATGCAGTGATGATGCTGTGATGACCCTGTCATGATGTTGTGATGACGCTGTCGTGATGCTGTGATGATGCTGTGATGACAATATGATGACGTAGATATGATGCTTTTATGACGCAGTCATTATGCAGTTAAGATGCAGATATGAGGCTGTGATGACGCTGTGATGATGCTGCGATGACGCTGTGATGACCTTATCGTGATTATGTGATAACGCTGTGATGATGCTGTGATTCTGAAGTAATGATGCTGTGATGATGCTGAGGTGATGCTGTGATGATGCAGTGATAATGCAGTGATGACGCAGTGATGATGCAGTGATGACTCAGTGATGATGCTGTGATGATGCTGTGATGACACTGCTGTGATGATGATGTGATTACGCAGCGATGGTGCTGTAATGATCTTGTGATGATGATGTGATGATGTTGTGATGATGCAATGATGATGCAGTGATGATGCAGTGATGATGCAGTTATGACCCTGTGATGACGCTGTGATGATGCAGTGAGTAAGCAGTAAAGATGCTTTGATGATGCTGTTATGATGCTGCAATGATGCTGTGATGATGCTGTGGGCAGCTGTGATGACAATTTGATGACGTAGTGATGATTCTGTCATGACGCCATGATGCTGCTCTGATGCTGCTCTGATGATGCTGTGATTATGCTGTGATGACGCTCTGATGACACAGTGATGATGCTGTGATGACACTGTGATGACAATTTGATGATGAAGTGATGACTTTGTGATTACGCTGTGATGACGCATTGAAGATTATGTGATGATGATGTGATGATGCAGTAATGATGCTGTCATGATGCAGTGATGATGCTGTAGATATGATGCTGTGAAGATGCAGTGATGGCGCAGTGATGATACTGTGATGACACTGTGATTATGTGGTGATGATGATATGATGATGCTGTGATGATGCTTTGATTATGCAGCTATGACGCTGTGATGACATAGTGATGATGCTGTGATGACACTGTGATGACGATATGATGATGCTGTGATGATGCTGTGATGATGCTGTGATCATGCTGTGATCATGCTGTGATGATGCAGTGATACCGCTGTCATGATGCAATGATGATGCAGTGGTGATGCTCTGATGATGCTGTAATGATGCTGTGACGATGAAGTGATGGTGCAGTGATGATACTGTGATGACACTGTGATGATGCAGTGATGATTCAGTGATGATTCTGTTATGATGCTATGATGACGTTATTATGATGCTGTGATGACGCTGCGATGATGATATGATGATCCTGTGATTACTCTGCGATGACGTTTTGATGACACTGCTATGATGCTGTGATGATGCTTTGATGACGCAGTGATGATGCTGTGATGATGCTGTGATGACGCTGTGATTATGCTGTGATGATGCAGTGATTATGCTGTGATGATGTTGTGATGATGCTGTTATGATGCAATGATGATGATGAGATGATGCAGTGATGATGATGTGATGATGCAGTGATGATACTGGTACGACGCTGTTATAATGCAGTGATTATGCAGTAATGATGCTGTGATAATGCTTAGATGATGCTGTGATGATGTAGTGATTGTGCAGTGATGATGCAGTGATGACGCAGTCATTATGCTTTGATGACAATGCCAAGATACTCTGATGATGCTGTGATGATTCCTTGATGACGCTGAGATGATGCTGTGAGAGTGCAGTGATGATGCAGTGTTTATGCTGTGATGATGCTCTGATTGTGTTGTGATGATGCTGTGATGATGCTGTGATGATATTGTGATGATGCAGTGATGATGATGTGATGATGCTCAGATGATGATGTGATGATGCTGTGATGATGCTGTGATGATATTGTGATAATGCAGTGATGATGTTGTGATAACGCAGTGATGATGCTGTGATGATGTTGTGATGATGCAGTGAAGATAATGGGATGATGCAGTGATGATGTTTTAATGGCGACGTGATGATGCTGTGATGATGGTGTGATGATGCAGTGGTGGTGCAGTGATGATGCAGTGATGACGCAGTGATGATGCTGCGATGATGATTTGAAGATGCTGTGATGATGCAGTGATGGTGCTGTGAAGGCGCAGTGGTGATGCTTTCATTATGCTGTGATGATGCAGTGATTATGCAGCTATGGTGCTGTGATGATGCTGTGATGATACTGTGATGACATTGTGATGACGGAGTGATGATGCTGTGATGACACTCTGATGATGCCGTTATGATAATGTGATGATGCCGTGATGATGCTGTGAAGATACTGTGATGATGCTGAGATGATGCTGTGATGATGCTGTTATGACGCTGTGATGACGCAGTGATGATGCTGTTATGATGCAGTGATGATGATGTGATGAAGCAGTGATGATACAGTGATTATGCTGTGATTAAGCTGTGATGACACAGTTATGATGCTCTGATGATGCAGTGATGATGCAGTGTTGATGCAGTGATGATTCTATGAAGGCGCTGTAGTGATGCTTTGATTATGCTGTGATGATGCAGTGATTATGCAGCTATGGTGCAGTGATGATGCTGTGATGATACCGTGATGACGCTGTGATGACGGAGTGATGATGCTGTGATGATACTCTGATGATGTTGTGGTGATAATGTGATGATGCTGTGAAGATACTGTGATAACGCTTTTATTATGCAGTATTCATGCAGTAATGATTCTGTGATGATGCTGAGATGACGCTGCGATGATGATATGATGATGCTGTGATGAGTGTGATGACGCTCTGATGACACTATTATTGTGCTGAGATGATGCAGTGATGATGCAGTGATGAGACTGTGATGATGCTGTGATGACGTTTTGATGATGCATTGATGATGATGTGATGATGTAGCTATGATGCTGTGACGATGCAGTGATGAAACCGTGATGACACTCTGATGATGTACTGAGTAAGCAGTAATGATGCTGCGATGATTCTGTGATGACACTGTAATGATGCTGTGATGAGGCAGAGATGATGCAGTGATGATGCTGTGATGATGTTGTGATGAAGCTGTGATGATGCAGTGATGATGATGGGATTATGAAGTGATGATGATGTGATGATGCAGTGATGATACTGTGATGACGCTGTGATAATGCAGTGATTATGCGGAAATGATGCTGTGATGACACTGAGATGATGCTTTGATGATGCAGTGATGATGCTGTGAGGATGCAGTGAGGACACAGTGATGATGTTGTGGTGATGCTGTGATGATGTTTTGATTACGCAGTGATGATGCTGTGGTGATGCAGTGATGATGCAGTGATCAAAGCGTCATCACAGCATCATCACAGAATCATCGCAGCGTCATCACTGCATCATCGCAGCGTCATCACTGCATCATCACAGCATCAACACAGCATCATCACTGCATCATCACAACATCATCAAATAATCATGAAAGCATCACAGCTTCATCAAAGCGTCATCAAAGCGTCAACACTGCATCTTCACTGCATCATCACAGCATCATCACAGCATAATCACATCATCATCACTGCATCATCACTGCATCATCACTGCATCATTGCATCATCATCACAGCATCACCAAATATTCGCAGAGTCATCATTGCATCATCACAGAATCATCAAAGCACCCTCATAGCGTCATCAGAGCATTATCGCTGCCTCATCACTGCCTCATCACTGCCTCATCACTGCATCATCACAGCATCATCACTGCATCATCACAGCATCATCACAATATTATCACAGCCTCACCACAGCGTCATAACTGCATCATACCTGCATCATCACTGTATCATCAGAGCATCATCACATCATTTCAATGCATCATCACAGCATAATAACAGCATCATCACGGCATCATCACAACATCATCACTGCATCAACACAACATCATCACAGAATCATCACTGAATCATCACAGCGTCATCACAGCATCATCACAGCATCACAACAGCATCATCACTGCATCATCAAATCATGATCACTGCATCATGAAAGTGTCATCACAGCATCACCACAGCATCATCACAACAGTATCACAGTATCACAGAGTCATCACAGCGTCATCATCACATCATCACTGCACCATCACTGTGTCATCACAGCATCATTACTGCATAATCACAACATCATCACGGTGTCATCGCAGCATAATCACAGCATAATCAGAGCATCACAACAGCATCATCGCATCGTCATCACTGCTTCATCATTGCATCATCACTGCATCATCACAGCATCACAACAGCATCATCGCAGCATCATCACTGCATCATTACAGCATCATCACAACATCATCACAGCATCACGGCATCATCAAAGCGCCATAAAAGCGTCATCACAGCATCATCACTGTGTCATCACTCCATCATCACAGCATCATCAAAGCATCACAGCGTCATCACACCTTCCTCATGGCGTCATTACAGCGTCATCACAGTGCCATCACAGCTTCATCACAGCATCATCACACCGTCAGTACAGCATCATGAAAGCACCATCACAGCATCATCACAGCATCATTGCAGCATCATCACAGCATCATCACAGCATCACAGCGTCATCAAAGCATCATCACAACATCATGAAAGCGTCATCACAGTATCATCACAGTGTCATCAAATCATTATCACAGCATCATAAGAGCATCATTTCTGGTGCCAACACAGAAATCTTGTTTTTTTTGACCATGGGGCACTTTACTCAGCACCTGGCCTGATGGCCGCAGACGGGTCCCTATCTTCTAGGGGAAAAAGGATCCTGGGCCAGGAGCTGGCAGGGCTCATTGAGAGGGCTTTAAACTAGGTAAGAAGGGGGATGGGGCTGAAGCAAGGATTGTTGGGGCTGTGCCAGGGGGAACAATGGCAAGGCCGGAGGATAGGGCAATGGCCCAGCTGAAGTGCATCTACACCAATGCTCTGATGATGCTCTGATGATGCAGTGATGTTGCAGTAGTGACGCTGTGATGACGCTTTGATGATGCTGTGATGACGCGGTGATGATGATATGATGATGCAGTGATGATACTGTGATGACGCTGTGATGATGCAGTGATTATGCATTAATGATTCTGTGATGATGCTGAGATGATATATTGATGATGCAGTGATGACGCTGTGATGACCTTATTATGATGCTGTGATAATGCTGTGATGATGCAGCTACGATTCTGTGATGATGCTATGATGATGCTGTGATGATGCTGTGATGATGCAGTGATTATGCAGTAATGATACTGAGATGATGCAGTTATGATGCAGTGGTGATGCATTGATGACGCTGTAATTATGATGTGATTATGTAGTGATGATGTAGTGATTACGCTGTGATGATGCACTGATGATACTGTGAAGACGCTGTTATGATGCAGTGAGGAAGCAGTAATGATGCTGTGGTTTTGCTGAGAAGATGCTGTGATGATTCATTGATGATGCAGTGATGATGCTGTGATGATACTATGATTATGTTTTGATGATGCCTTGATGATTCTGTGATGACGCTGTGATGACTCTGTCGTGATGCTCTGATAACGCTGTCGTGATGCTGTGATGATGCTGCGATGATGTTGTGACGATGCAGTGATTACGCTGCGATGATGATGTGATGATGCTGCGATGATGCTGTGATGATGTAGTGATAATGCTGTGATAATGCTGTGATGATGCAGTGATGACGCAGTGATGATGATGTGATGATTCAGTGATTCTGCAGTATTGATACTGTGATGATGCTGAGATGATGCTGTAACGATGCAGTGATGATACAGTGATAATGCTGTGATGATGCTATAATAATGTTGTGATGATGCTGTGATGAAGATGTGATGATTCTGTGATGACGCTGTGATGATGTTGTCGTGATGGTCTGATAACATTGTCGTAAAGCTGTGACGATGCTTCGATGATGTTGTGATGATTCTGTGATGATGCAATTATGATGCTGTGATGATGCAGTGATGATGCACTGATAATGCTGTTATGATGCTGTGATGACGTAGTAATGATGCTGTGATGATGCAGTGTTTACGCAGTTATGACGCTGTGATGATGCTTTGGTGAAGTTGTGATGATGCAGTGATGGTGCTGTGATGACGCAGTAATGATGCTGTGATCATGTAGTGATGATGTAGTGATTACGCTGTGATGACGCAGTGATGATGCTCTGATGATGCTGTGATTATGATGTGATGATGCATTGATCATGATGTGATGATGCTCTGATGATGCAGTGATGACTCTGTGATGATGCAGTGATAATGTAGCCATTATGCTGTGATGATGATGTGATGATGTAGTGATAATGATGTGATGATGCAGGGATGATGATGTGATGATGCAGGGATGATGATGTGATGATGTTGTGTTAATGCTGTGATGACGCTGTCATGATTCTGTGACGATGCAGTGATGATGCTGTGATGACCCTGTCATGATGTTGTGATGACGCTGTCGTGATGCTGTGATGATGCTGTGATGACAATATGATGACGTAGTTATGATGCTGTTATGATGCAGTCATTATGCAGTGATGATGCAGATATGAGGCTGTGATGACACTGTGATGATATTGTGATGATGCTGCGATGATGATGTGATGACGCAGTGATGATGCTGCGATGACTCTGTGATGACCCTATCGTGATTATGTGATAACGCTGTGATGATGCTGTGATGATGCAATGATGATGCTGCGATGATGTAGTGATGATGCTGCGATGATGATATGATGATGCAGTGATGATACTGTGATAACATTGTGATGACGCAGTGATGATGCAGTGATGATGCTGTAATGATGCAGTGATTATGCAGTAATGATGCTGTAGTGACGTTGCGATTATGCTGTGATGATGCTGTGATGTTGCTGTGGTGACGCTGTGTTGAGGGTGTTGTGATGCTCTGATAACGCTGTTGTGATGCTGTGATGATGCTACGATGATGTTGTGATGATGCTGTGATGACATAGCGATGATGCTGTGATGATTCTGTGATGTCACTCTGATGATGCTGTGATGATGCAATTATGGTACTGTGATGATGCTGTGATGATGCAGTGATGATATAGTGATGACGTTGTGATGATGCATTGATGATGCTGTATTGATCCAGTGATGACGCAGTGATTATGCAGTGATGACACCGTGATGACGCTGTAATGATGCAGTGAGTAAGCAGTAATGATAATGCGATGATGCTGTGATTATGCTGTGACGATGAGGTGATGATGCAGTGATTATGCAGTGATGATGCTGTCATGATACTCTAATGATGCTCTGATGATGCAGAGATGATGCAGTGATGTTGCTGTGATGATGATGTGATGATGCAGTGATGATAATGTGATAATGCTGTGATAATGCAGTGATTATGCTGTAATGATGCTCTGATGACACTGAGATAATGCTCTGATGCTGTAGATATGATGCTGTGAAGATGCAGTGAGGACGCAGAGATGATGCTGTGATGACAATGTGAAGATGCTGTGATGATGCAGTGATGGCGCAGTGATGATGCTGTGATGACACTGTGATTATGTGGTGATGATGATATGATGATGCTGTGATGATGCTGTGATGATGCTGTGATTATGCAGCTATGACGCTGTGATGACATAGTGATGATGCTGTGATGACGCTGTGATGATGATAGGATGATGCTGTGATGATGATGTCATGATGCAATGATGATGCAGTGGTGATGCTCTGATGATGCTGTAATGATGCTGTGACGATGAAGTGATGGTGCAGTGATGATACTGTGATGACACTGTGATGATGCAGTGATGATTCAGTGATGATTCTGTTATGATGCTATGATGACGCTATTATGATGCTGTGATGACGCTGCGACGATGATATGATGATCCTGTGATTACTCTGCGATGACGTTTTGATGACACTGCTATGATGCTGTGATGATGCTTTGATGACGCAGTGATGACGCTGTGATGACGCTGTGATGATGCTGTGATGATGCTGTGATGACGCAGTGATGAGGCTGTGATGATGCAGTGATTATGCTGTGATGATGTTGTGATGATGCTGTTATGATGCAATGATGATGATGAGATGATGCAGTGATGATGATGTGATGATGCAGTGATGATACTGGTACGACGCTGTTATAATGCAGTGATTATGCAGTAATGATGCTGTGATAATGCTTAGATGATGCTGTGATGATGTAGTGATTGTGCAGTGATGATGCAGTGATGACGCAGTCATGATGCTTTGATGACAATGCCAAGATACTCTGATGATGCTGTGATGATTCCTTGATGACGCTGAGATGATGCTGTGAGAGTGCAGTGATGATGCAGTGTTTATGCTGTGATGATGCTCTGATTGTGTTGTGATGATGCTGTGATGATGCTGTGATGATATTGTGATGATGCAGTGATGATGATGTGATGATGCTCTGATGATGCTGTGATGATGTTGTGATGATGCAGTGAAGATAATGGGATGATGCAGTGATGATGTTTTAATGGCGACGTGATGATGCTGTGATGATGCTGTGATGATGCAGTTAAGATAATGGGATGATGCAGTGATGATGATGTCATGATGCAGTGATGATACTGTGATCACGCTGTGATAATGCATTGATTATGCAGGAATGATGCTTTGATGATGCTGAGATGATGCTGTGATGATGCAGTGGTGGTGCAGTGATGATGCAGTGATGACGCAGTGATGATGCTGCGATGATGATTTGAAGATGCTGTGATGATGCAGTGATGGTGCTGTGAAGGCGCAGTGGTGATGCTTTCATTATGCTGTGATGATGCAGTGATTATGCAGCTTTGGTGCTGTGATGATGCTGTGATGATACTGTGATGACATTGTGATGACGGAGTGATGATGCTGTGATGACACTCTGATGATGCCGTGATGATAATGTGATGATACAGTGATGATGCTGTGATGACGGAGTGATGATGCTGTGATGACACTCTGATGATGTTGTGGTGATAATGTGATGATGCTGTGAAGATACTGTGATAACGCTTTTATTATGCAGTATTCATGCAGTAATGATTCTGTGATGATGCTGAGATGACGCTGCGATGATGATGTGATGATGCTGTGATGAGTGTGATGACGCTCTGATGACACTATTATTGTGCTGAGATGATGCAGTGATGATGCAGTGATGAGACTGTGATGATGCTGTGATGACGTTTTGATGATGCATTGATGATGATGTGATGATGTAGCTATGATGCTGTGACGATGCAGTGATGAAACCGTGATGACACTCTGATGATGTACTGAGTAAGCAGTAATGATGCTGCGATGATTCTGTGATGACACTGTAATGATGCTGTGATGAGGCAGAGATGATGCAGTGATGATGCTGTGATGATGTTGTGATGAAGCTGTGATGATGCAGTGATGATGATGGGATTATGAAGTGATGATGATGTGATGATGCAGTGATGATACTGTGATGACGCTGTGATAATGCAGTGATTATGCGGAAATGATGCTGTGATGACACTGAGATGATGCTTTGATGATGCAGTGATGATGCTGTGAGGATGCAGTGAGGACACAGTGATGATGTTGTGCTGATGCTGTGATGATGTTTTGATTACGCAGTGATGATGCTGTGATGATGCAGTGATGATGCAGTGATCAAAGCGTCATCACAGCATCATCACAGAATCATCGCAGCGTCATCACTGCATCATCGCAGCGTCATCACTGCATCATCACAGCATCAACACAGCATCATCACTGCATCATCACAACATCATCAAATAATCATGAAAGCATCACAGCTTCATCAAAGCGTCATCAAAGCGTCAACACTGCATCTTCACTGCATCATCACAGCATCATCACAGCATAATCACATCATCATCACTGCATCATCACTGCATCATCACTGCATCATTGCATCATCATCACAGCATCACCAAATATTCGCAGAGTCATCATTGCATCATCACAGAATCATCAAAGCACCCTCATAGCGTCATCAGAGCATTATCGCTGCCTCATCACTGCCTCATCACTGCCTCATCACTGCATCATCACAGCATCATCACTGCATCATCACAGCATCATCACAATATTATCACAGCCTCACCACAGCGTCATAACTGCATCATACCTGCATCATCACTGTATCATCAGAGCATCATCACATCATTTCAATGCATCATCACAGCATAATAACAGCATCATCACAGCATCACAACAGCATCATCACTGCATCATCAAATCATGATCACTGCATCATGAAAGTGTCATCACAGCATCACCACAGCATCATCACAACAGTATCACAGTATCACAGAGTCATCACAGCGTCATCATCACATCATCACTGCACCATCACTGTGTCATCACAGCATCATTACTGCATAATCACAACATCATCACGGTGTCATCGCAGCATAATCACAGCATCATCACAGCATCACAACAGCATCATCGCAGCATCATCACAGTATCATCAAAGCATCACAGCGTCGCCATCACTGCATCATCACAGAATCATCACAGCATGATCACAGCATCATCACTGCATCATTACAGCATCATCACAACATCATCACAGCATCACGGCATCATCAAAGCGCCATAAAAGCGTCATCACAGCATCATCACTGTGTCATCACTCCATCATCACAGCATCATCAAAGCATCACAGCGTCATCACACCTTCCTCATGGCGTCATTACAGCGTCATCACAGTGCCATCACAGCTTCATCACAGCATCATCACACCGTCAGTACAGCATCATGAAAGCACCATCACAGCATCATCACAGCATCATTGCAGCATCATCACAGCATCATCACAGCATCACAGCGTCATCAAAGCATCATCACAACATCATGAAAGCGTCATCACAGTATCATCACAGTGTCATCAAATCATTATCACAGCATCATAAGAGCATCATTTCTGGTGCCAACACAGAAATCTTGTTTTTTTTGACCATGGGGCACTTTACTCAGCACCTGGCCTGATGGCCGCAGACGGGTCCCTATCTTCTAGGGGAAAAAGGATCCTGGGCCAGGAGCTGGCAGGGCTCATTGAGAGGGCTTTAAACTAGGTAAGAAGGGGGATGGGGCTGAAGCAAGGATTGTTGGGGCTGTGCCAGGGGGAACAATGGCAAGGCCGGAGGATAGGGCAATGGCCCAGCTGAAGTGCATCTACACCAATGCTCTGATGATGCTCTGATGATGCAGTGATGTTGCAGTAGTGACGCTGTGATGACGCTTTGATGATGCTGTGATGACGCGGTGATGATGATATGATGATGCAGTGATGATACTGTGATGACGCTGTGATGATGCAGTGATTATGCATTAATGATTCTGTGATGATGCTGAGATGATATTTTGATGATGCAGTGATGACGCTGTGATGACCTTATTATGATGCTGTGATGATGCTGTGATGATGTAGCTACAATTCTGTGATGATGCTATGATGATGCTGTGATGATGCTGTGATGATGCAGTGATTATGCAGTAATGATACTGAGATGATGCAGTTATGATGCAGTGGTGATGCATTGATGACGCTGTAATTATGATGTGATTATGTAGTGATGATGTAGTGATTACGCTGTGATGATGCACTGATGATACTGTGAAGACGCTGTTATGATGCAGTGAGGAAGCAGTAATGATGCTGTGGTTTTGCTGAGAAGATGCTGTGATGATTCATTGATGATGCAGTGATGATGCTGTGATGATACTATGATTATGTTTTGATGATGCCTTGATGATTCTGTGATGACGCTGTGATGACTCTGTCGTGATGCTCTGATAACGCTGTCGTGATGCTGTGATGATGCTGCGATGATGTTGTGACGATGCAGTGATTACGCTGCGATGATGATGTGATGATGCTGCGATGATGCTGTGATGATGTAGTGATAATGATGTGATAATGCTGTGATGATGCAGTGATGACGCAGTGATGATGATGTGATGATTCAGTGATTCTGCAGTATTGATACTGTGATGATGCTGAGATGATGCTGTAACGATGCAGTGATGATACAGTGATAATGCTGTGATGATGCTATAATAATGTTGTGATGATGCTGTGATGAAGATGTGATGATTCTGTGATGACGCTGTGATGATGCTGTCGTGATGGTCTGATAACATTGTCGTAAAGCTGTGACGATGCTTCGATGATGTTGTGATGATTCTGTGATGATGCAATTATGATGCTGTGATGATGCAGTGATGATGCACTGATAATGCTGTTATGATGCTGTGATGACGTAGTAATGATGCTGTGATGATGCAGTGTTTACGCAGTTATGACGCTGTGATGATGCTTTGGTGAAGTTGTGATGATGCAGTGATGGTGCTGTGATGACGCAGTAATGATGCTGTGATCATGTAGTGATGATGTAGTGATTACGCTGTGATGACGCAGTGATGATGCTCTGATGATGCTGTGATTATGATGTGATGATGCATTGATCATGATGTGATGATGCTCTGATGATGCAGTGATGACTCTGTGATGATGCAGTGATAATGTAGCTATGATGCTGTGATGATGATGTGATGATGTAGTGATAATGATGTGATGATGCAGGGATGATGATGTGATGATGCAGGGATGATGATGTGATGATGTTGTGTTAATGCTGTGATGACGCTGTCATGATTCTGTGACGATGCAGTGATGATGCTGTGATCACCCTGTCATGATGTTGTGATGACGCTGTCGTGATGCTGTGATGATGCTGTGATGACAATATGATGACGTAGTTATGATGCTGTTATGATGCAGTCATTATGCAGTGATGATGCAGATATGAGGCTGTGATGACACTGTGATGATATTGTGATGATGCTGCGATGATGATGTGATGACGCAGTGATGATGCTGCGATGACTCTGTGATGACCCTATCGTGATTATGTGATAACGCTGTGATGATGCTGTGATGATGCAATGATGATGCTGCGATGATGTAGTGATGATGCTGCGATGATGATATGATGATGCAGTGATGATACTGTGATAACATTGTGATGACGCAGTGATGATGCAGTGATGATGCTGTAATGATGCAGTGATTATGCAGTAATGATGCTGTAGTGACGTTGCGATTATGCTGTGATGATGCTGTGATGTTGCTGTGGTGACGCTGTGTTGAGGGTGTTGTGATGCTCTGATAACGCTGTTGTGATGCTGTGATGATGCTACGATGATGTTGTGATGATGCTGTGATGACATAGCGATGATGCTGTGATGATTCTGTGATGTCACTCTGATGATGCTGTGATGATGCAATTATGGTACTGTGATGATGCTGTGATGATGCAGTGATGATATAGTGATGACGTTGTGATGATGCATTGATGATGCTGTATTGATCCAGTGATGACGCAGTGATTATGCAGTGATGACACCGTGATGACGCTGTAATGATGCAGTGAGTAAGCAGTAATGATAATGCGATGATGCTGTGATTATGCTGTGACGATGAGGTGATGATGCAGTGATTATGCAGTGATGATGCTGTCATGATACTCTAATGATGCTCTGATGATGCAGAGATGATGCAGTGATGTTGCTGTGATGATGATGTGATGATGCAGTGATGATAATGTGATAATGCTGTGATAATGCAGTGATTATGCTGTAATGATGCTCTGATGACACTGAGATAATGCTCTGATGCTGTAGATATGATGCTGTGAAGATGCAGTGAGGACGCAGAGATGATGCTGTGATGACAATGTGAAGATGCTGTGATGATGCAGTGATGGCGCAGTGATGATGCTGTGATGACACTGTGATTATGTGGTGATGATGATATGATGATGCTGTGATGATGCTGTGATGATGCTGTGATTATGCAGCTATGACGCTGTGATGACATAGTGATGATGCTGTGATGACGCTGTGATGATGATAGGATGATGCTGTGATGATGATGTCATGATGCAATGATGATGCAGTGGTGATGCTCTGATGATGCTGTAATGATGCTGTGACGATGAAGTGATGGTGCAGTGATGATACTGTGATGACACTGTGATGATGCAGTGATGATTCAGTGATGATTCTGTTATGATGCTATGATGACGCTATTATGATGCTGTGATGACGCTGCGACGATGATATGATGATCCTGTGATTACTCTGCGATGACGTTTTGATGACACTGCTATGATGCTGTGATGATGCTTTGATGACGCAGTGATGACGCTGTGATGACGCTGTGATGATGCTGTGATGATGCTGTGATGACGCAGTGATGAGGCTGTGATGATGCAGTGATTATGCTGTGATGATGTTGTGATGATGCTGTTATGATGCAATGATGATGATGAGATGATGCAGTGATGATGATGTGATGATGCAGTGATGATACTGGTACGACGCTGTTATAATGCAGTGATTATGCAGTAATGATGCTGTGATAATGCTTAGATGATGCTGTGATGATGTAGTGATTGTGCAGTGATGATGCAGTGATGACGCAGTCATGATGCTTTGATGACAATGCCAAGATACTCTGATGATGCTGTGATGATTCCTTGATGACGCTGAGATGATGCTGTGAGAGTGCAGTGATGATGCAGTGTTTATGCTGTGATGATGCTCTGATTGTGTTGTGATGATGCTGTGATGATGCTGTGATGATATTGTGATGATGCAGAGATGATGATGTGATGATGCTCTGATGATGCTGTGATGATGTTGTGATGATGCAGTGAAGATAATGGGATGATGCAGTGATGATGTTTTAATGGCGACGTGATGATGCTGTGATGATGCTGTGATGATGCAGTTAAGATAATGGGATGATGCAGTGATGATGATGTCATGATGCAGTGATGATACTGTGATCACGCTGTGATAATGCATTGATTATGCAGGAATGATGCTTTGATGATGCTGAGATGATGCTGTGATGATGCAGTGGTGGTGCAGTGATGATGCAGTGATGACGCAGTGATGATGCTGCGATGATGATTTGAAGATGCTGTGATGATGCAGTGATGGTGCTGTGAAGGCGCAGTGGTGATGCTTTCATTATGCTGTGATGATGCAGTGATTATGCAGCTTTGGTGCTGTGATGATGCTGTGATGATACTGTGATGACATTGTGATGACGGAGTGATGATGCTGTGATGACACTCTGATGATGCCGTGATGATAATGTGATGATACAGTGATGATGCTGTGATGACGGAGTGATGATGCTGTGATGACACTCTGATGATGTTGTGGTGATAATGTGATGATGCTGTGAAGATACTGTGATAACGCTTTTATTATGCAGTATTCATGCATTAATGATTCTGTGATGATGCTGAGATGACGCTGCGATGATGATGTGATGATGCTGTGATGAGTGTGATGACGCTCTGATGACACTATTATTGTGCTGAGATGATGCAGTGATGATGCAGTGATGAGACTGTGATGATGCTGTGATGACGTTTTGATGATGCATTGATGATGATGTGATGATGTAGCTATGATGCTGTGATGATGCAGTGATGAAACCGTGATGACACTCTGATGATGTACTGAGTAAGCAGTAATGATGCTGCGATGATTCTGTGATGACACTGTAATGATGCTGTGATGAGGCAGAGATGATGCAGTGATGATGCTGTGATGATGTTGTGATGAAGCTGTGATGATGCAGTGATGATGATGGGATTATGAAGTGATGATGATGTGATGATGCAGTGATGATACTGTGATGACGCTGTGATAATGCAGTGATTATGCGGAAATGATGCTGTGATGACACTGAGATGATGCTTTGATGATGCAGTGATGATGCTGTGAGGATGCAGTGAGGACACAGTGATGATGTTGTGCTGATGCTGTGATGATGTTTTGATTACGCAGTGATGATGCTGTGATGATGCAGTGATGATGCAGTGATCAAAGCGTCATCACAGCATCATCACAGAATCATCGCAGCGTCATCACTGCATCATCACAGCGTCATCACTGCATTATCACAGCATCAACACAGCATCATCACTGCATCATCGCAACATCATCAAATAATCATGAAAGCATCACAGCTTCATCAAAGCGTCATCAAAGCGTCAACACTGCATCTTCACTGCATCATCACAGCATCATCACAGCATAATCACATCATCATCACTGCATCATCACTGCATCATCACTGCATCATTACATCATCATCACAGCATCACCAAATATTCGCAGAGTCATCATTGCATCATCACAGAATCATCAAAGCACCCTCATAGCGTCATCAGAGCATTATCGCTGCCTCATCACTGCCTCATCACTGCCTCATCACTGCATCATCACAGCATCATCACTGCATCATCACAGCATCATCACAATATTATCACAGCCTCACCACAGCGTCATAACTGCATCATACCTGCATCATCACTGTATCATCAGAGCATCATCACATCATTTCAATGCATCATCACAGCATAATAACAGCATCATCACGGCATCATCACAACATCATCACTGCATCAACACAACATCATCACAGAATCATCACTGAATCATCACAGCGTCATCACAGCATCATCACAGCATCACAACAGCATCATCACTGCATCATCAAATCATGATCACTGCATCATGAAAGTGTCATCACAGCATCACCACAGCATCATCACAACAGTATCACAGTATCACAGAGTCATCACAGCGTCATCATCACATCATCACTGCACCATCACTGTGTCATCACAGCATCATTACTGCATAATCACAACATCATCACGGTGTCATCGCAGCATAATCACAGCATAATCAGAGCATCACAACAGCATCATCGCATCGTCATCACTGCTTCATCATTGCATCATCACTGCATCATCACAGCATCACAACAGCATCATCGCAGCATCATCACAGTATCATCAAAGCATCACAGCGTCGCCATCACTGCATCATCACAGAATCATCACAGCATGATCACAGCATCATCACTGCATCATTACAGCATCATCACAACATCATCACAGCATCACGGCATCATCAAAGCGCCATAAAAGCGTCATCACAGCATCATCACTGTGTCATCACTCCATCATCACAGCATCATCAAAGCATCACAGCGTCATCACACCTTCCTCATGGCGTCATTACAGCGTCATCACAGTGCCATCACAGCTTCATCACAGCATCATCACACCGTCAGTACAGCATCATGAAAGCACCATCACAGCATCATCACAGCATCATTGCAGCATCATCACAGCATCATCACAGCATCACAGCGTCATCAAAGCATCATCACAACATCATGAAAGCGTCATCACAGTATCATCACAGTGTCATCAAATCATTATCACAGCATCATAAGAGCATCATTTCTGGTGCCAACACAGAAATCTTGTTTTTTTTGACCATGGGGCACTTTACTCAGCACCTGGCCTGATGGCCGCAGACGGGTCCCTATCTTCTAGGGGAAAAAGGATCCTGGGCCAGGAGCTGGCAGGGCTCATTGAGAGGGCTTTAAACTAGGTAAGAAGGGGGATGGGGCTGAAGCAAGGATTGTTGGGGCTGTGCCAGGGGGAACAATGGCAAGGCCGGAGGATAGGGCAATGGCCCAGCTGAAGTGCATCTACACCAATGCTCTGATGATGCTCTGATGATGCAGTGATGTTGCAGTAGTGACGCTGTGATGACGCTTTGATGATGCTGTGATGACGCGGTGATGATGATATGATGATGCAGTGATGATACTGTGATGACGCTGTGATGATGCAGTGATTATGCATTAATGATTCTGTGATGATGCTGAGATGATATTTTGATGATGCAGTGATGACGCTGTGATGACCTTATTATGATGCTGTGATGATGCTGTGATGATGCTGTGATTATGCAGCTACGATTCTGTGATGATGCTGTAATGATGCGGTGATGATACTGTGATGTTGCAGTAATGACGCTGCGATGAAGTTATGATGATGCAGTGATGATACTGTGATGACGCAGTGATGATGCAGTGATTATGCAGTAATGATACTGAGATGATGCAGTTACGATGCAGTGGTGATGCATTGATGACGCTGTAATTATGATGTGATTATGTAGTGATGATGTAGTGATTACGCTGTGATGATGCACTGATGATACTGTGAAGACGCTGTTATGATGCAGTGAGGAAGCAGTAATGATGCTGTGGTTTTGCTGAGAAGATGCTGTGATGATTCATTGATGATGCAGTGATGATGCTGTGATGATACTGTGAAGACGCTGTTATGATGCAGTGAGTAAGCACTAATGATGCTGTGATGTTGCTGAGATGATGCTGTGATGATTCATTAATGATGCAGTGATGATGCTGTGATGATGCTATGATTATGTTTTGATGATGCCTTGATGATTCTGTGATGACGCTGTGATGACTCTGTCGTGATGCTCTGATAACGCTGTCGTGATGCTGTGATGATGCTGCGATGATGTTGTGATGATGCAATGATTATGCTGTGATGATGTAGTAATGATGATGTTATGATGCCGAGGTGATGCAATGATGATGCTCTATTGACGCAGTGATGGTGCTGTGATGATGCAGAGTTTATGCAGTTATGACACTGTGATTATGCTTTGATGACGACGCAATGGTGATGTGACGATGCAGTGATGATGCTGTGATGATGCTGTGACGATGCAGTGATTACGCTGCGATGATGATGTGATGATGCTGCGACGATGCTGTGATGATGCAGTGATAATGATGTGATAATGCTGTGATGATGATGTGATGACGCAGTGATGATGATGTGATGATTCAGTGATTCTGCAGTATTGATACTGTGATGATGCTGAGATGATACTGTAACGATGCAGTGATGATACAGTGATAATGCTGTGATGATGCTATAATAATGTTGTGATGATGCTGTGATGAAGATGTGATGATTCTGTGATGACGCTGTGATGATGCTGTCGTGATGGTCTGATAACGTTGTTGTAACACTGTGACGATGCTTCGATGATGTTGTGATGATTCTGTGATGATGCAATTATGATGCTGTGATGATGCAGTGATGATGCACTGATAACGCTGTTATGACGCTGTGATGTTGCTTTGGTGAAGTTCTGATGATGCAGTGATGGTGCTGTGATGACGCATTGATGATGCTTAGATGATGCTGTGCTGATGCTCTGATGATGCTGTGATGATGCAGTGATGATGATGTGATGATGCTGTGATGATGCAGTGATCATGCAGTGATGATGTTGTGATGATGCAGTGATGATGTTGTGATGACGCAGTGATGATGCTGCGATGATGCTATGGTGATGATGTGATGATGCTGTGATGACGCAGTGACGATGCTGTGATGACGCTTGGATGACGCTATAGTGATTCTGTGATGATGCTGTAGTGGTACTATGATGATGCTGTGAGGATGCTGCGATGACGCTCTGATGACGCAGTAATCATGATGTAATGATGCTGTGATGACGCTGCGATGACACTGTCGTGATGCTGTGATGACGCTGTGATGATACTGAGATGACGTTGTGATGATGCAGTGATGATGCAGTGATGACGCAGTAATGATGCTCTGATGATGCTGTGATTATGATGTGATGATGCATTGATCATGATGTGATGATGCTCTGATGATGCAGTCATGACTCTGTGATGATGCAGTGATAATGTAGCTATGATGCTGTGATGATGATGTGATGATGTAGTGATAATGATGTGATGATGCAGGGATGATGATGTGATGATGCAGGGATGATGACGTGATGATGTTGTGTTAATGCTGTGATGACGCTGTCATGATTCTGTGACAATGCAGTGATGATGCTGTGATCACCCTGTCATGATGTTGTGATGACGCTGTCGTGATGCTGTGATGATGCTGTGATGACAATATGATGACGTAGTTATGATGCTTTTATGACGCAGTCATTATGCAGTTAAGATGCAGATATGAGGCTGTGATGACGCTGTGATGATATTGTGATGATGCTGCGATGACGCTGTGATGACCTTATCGTGATTATGTGATAACGCTGTGATGATGCTGTGATTCTGAAGTAATGATGCTGTGATGATGCTCAGGTGATGCTGTGATGATGCTGCGATGACGCTGTGATGACCTTATCGTGATTATGTGATAACGCTGTGATGATGCTGTGATTCTGAAGTAATGATGCTGTGATGATGCTGAGGTGATGCTGTGATGATGCGGTGATGATGCAGTGATGACGCAGTGATGATGCAGTGATGACTCAGTGATGATGCTGTGATGATGCTGCGATGACGCTGTGATGACCTTATCGTGATTATGTGATAACGCTGTGATGATGCTGTGATTCTGAAGTAATGATGCTGTGTTGATGCTGAGGTGATGCTGTGATGATGCAGTGATGATGCAGTGATGACGCAGTGATGATGCAGTGATGACGCAGTAATGATGCTGTGATCATGTAGTGATGATGTAGTGATTATGCTGTGATGACGCAGTGATGATGCTCTGATGATGCTGTGATTATGATGTGATGATGCATTGATCATGATGTGATGATGCTCTGATGATGCAGTGATGACTCTGTGATGATGCAGTGATAATGTAGCTATGATGCTGTGATGATTATGTGATGATGTAGTGATAATGATGTGATGATGCAGGGATGATGATGTGATGATGCAGGGATGATGATGTGATGACCCTGTCATGATGTTGTGATGACGCTGTCGTGATGCTGTGATGATGCTGTGATGACAATATGATGACGTAGTTATGATGCTGTTATGATGCAGTCATTATGCAGTGATGATGCAGATATGAGGCTGTGATGACGCTGTGATGATATTGTGATGATGCTGCGATGATGATGTGATGACGCAGTGATGATGCTGCGATGACTCTGTGATGACCCTATCGTGATTATGTGATAACGCTGTGATGATGCTGTGATGATGCAATGATGATGCTGTGATGATGCTGTGATGATGCTGTGATTCTGAAGTAATGATGCTGTGAGGATGGTGAGGTGATGCTGTGATGACTCAGTGATGATGATGTGATTACGCAGCGATGATGCTGTAATGATTTTGTGATGATGATGTGATGATGCTGTGATGATGCTGTGATGATACTGTGATGACGCAGATATGACGCTGCGATGATGAAGTGATGATGCAGTGATGACTCTGTGATGATGCTGTGATAACGCAGTGTGATCCTGTGATGATGCAATGATGATGCTGTGATGACGCAGTGTTTATGCAGTTATGACGCTGTGATGACCCTGTTATGATGCCTGTATGAGGATGCGATGATGCTGTGACTATGCAGTGATGATGCAGTGATGATGCTGCGATGATGTAGTGATGATGCTGCGATGATGATATGATGATGCAGTGATGATACTGTGATAACATTGTGATGACGCAGTGATGATGCAGTGATGATGCTGTAATGATGCAGTGATTATGCAGTAATGATGCTGTAGTGACGTTGCGATTATGCTGTGATGATGCTGTGATGTTGCTGTGGTGACGCTGTGTTGAGGGTGTTGTGATGCTCTGATAACTCTGTTGTGATGCTGTGATGATGCTACGATGATGTTGTGATGATGCTGTGATGACATAGCGATGATGCTGTGATGATTCTGTGATGTCACTCTGATGATGCTGTGATGATGCAATTATGGTACTGTGATGATGCTGTGATGATGCAGTGATGATATAGTGATGACGTTGTGATGATGCATTGATGATGCTGTATTGATCCTGTGATGACGCAGTGATTATGCAGTGATGACACCGTGATGACGCTGTAATGATGCAGTGAGTAAGCAGTAATGATAATGCGATGATGCTGTGATTATGCTGTGACGATGAGGTGATGATGCAGTGATTATGCAGTGATGATGCTGTCATGATACTCTAATGATGCTCTGATGATGCAGAGATGATGCAGTGATGTTGCTGTGATGATGATGTGATGATGCAGTGATGATAATGTGATGATGCTGTGATAATGCAGTGATTATGCTGTAATGATGCTCTGATGACACTGAGATAATGTTCTGATGCTGTAGATATGATGCTGTGAAGATGCAGTGAGGACGCAGAGATGATGCTGTGATGACAATGTGAAGATGCTGTGATGATGCAGTGATGGCGCAGTGATGATGCTGTGATGACACTGTGATGATGCTGTGATGATGCAATGATGATGCTGTGATGATGCTGTGATTATGCAGCTATGACGCTGTGATGACATAGTGATGATGCTGTGATGACGCTGTGATGATGATATGATGATGCTGTGATGATGCTGTGATGATGATGTCATGATGCAATGATGATGCAGTGGTGATGCTCTGATGATGCTGTAATGATGCTGTGACGATGAAGTGATGGTGCAGTGATGATACTGTGATGACACTGTGATGATGCAGTGATGATTCAGTGATGATTCTGTTATGATGCTATGATGACGCTAGTATGATGCTGTGATGACGCTGCGACGATGATATGATGATCCTGTGATTACTCTGCGATGACGTTTTGATGACACTGCTATGATGCTGTGATGATGCTTTGATGATGCTTTGATGACGCAGTGATGACGCTGTGATGATGCTGTGATGATGCTGAGATGATGCTGTGATGATGTAGTGATTGTGCAGTGATGATGCAGTGATGACGCAGTCATGATGCTTTGATGACAATGCCAAGATACTCTGATGATGCTGTGATGATTCCTTGATGACGCTGAGATGATGCTGTGAGAGTGCAGTGATGATGCAGTGTTTATGCTGTGATGATGCTCTGATTATGTTGTGATGATGCTGTGATGATGACTGTGATGATATTGTGATAATGCAGTGATGATGTTGTGATAACGCAGTGATGATGCTGTGATGATGTTGTGATGATGCAGTGAAGATAATGGGATGATGCAGTGATGATGTTTTAATGGCGACGTGATGAAGCTGTGATGATGCGGTGATGATGTAGTTAAGATAATGGGATGATGCAGTGATGATGATGTCATGATGCAGTGATGATACTGTGATCACGCTGTGATAATGCATTGATTATGCAGGAATGATGCTTTGATGATGCTGAGATGATGCTGTGATGATGCAGTGATGGTGCAGTGATGATGCAGTGATGACGCAGTGATGATGCTGCGATGATGATTTGAAGATGCTGTGATGATGCAGTGATGGTGCTGTGAAGGCGCAGTGGTGATGCTTTCATTATGCTGTGATGATGCAGTGATTATGCAGCTATGGTGCTGTGATGATGCTGTGATGATACTGTGATGACATTGTGATGACGGAGTGATGATGCTGTGATGACACTCTGATGATGTTGTGATGATAATGTGATGATGCCGTGATGATGCTGTGAAGATACTGTGATGATGCTGAGATGATGCTGTGATGATGCAGTGAAGATAATGGGATGATGCAGTGATGATGTTTTAATGGCGACGTGATGAAGCTGTGATGATGCTGTGATGATGTAGTTAAGATAATGGGATGATGCAGTGATGATGATGTCATGATGCAGTGATGATACTGTGATCACGCTGTGATAATGCATTGATTATGCAGGAATGATGCTTTGATGATGCTGAGATGATGCTGTGATGATGCAGTGATGGTGCAGTGATGATGCAGTGATGACGCAGTGATGATGCTGCGATGATGATTTGAAGATGCTGTGATGATGCAGTGATGGTGCTGTGAAGGCGCAGTGGTGATGCTTTCATTATGCTGTGATGATGCAGTGATTATGCAGCTATGGTGCTGTGATGATGCTGTGATGATACTGTGATGACATTGTGATGACGGAGTGATGATGCTGTGATGACACTCTGATGATGTTGTGATGATAATGTGATGATGCCGTGATGATGCTGTGAAGATACTGTGATGATGCTGAGATGATGCTGTGATGATGCAGTGATGATGCAGTGATTATGCTGTGATTAAGCTGTGATGACACAATTATGATGCTCTGATGATGCAGTGATGATGCAGTGTCGATGCAGTGATGATGCTGTGACGATGCAGTGAAGATGATGTGATGATGCAGTGATGATGATGTTATGATGCAGTGATGATACTGTGATGACGCTGTGATAATGCATTGATTATGCAGTAATGATGCTGTGATGATGCTGAGATGATGCTGTCATGATGCAGTGATGGTGCAGTGATGATGCAGTGATGACGCAGTGATGATGCTGCGGTGATGATTTGAAGGTGCTGTGATGATGCAGTGATGGTGCTGTGAAGGCGCAGTAGTGATGCTTTCATTATGCTGTGATGATGCAGTGATTATGCAGCTATGGTGCTGTGATGATGCTGTGATGATACTGTGATGACATTGTGATGACGGAGTGATGATGCTGTGATGACACTCTGATGATGTTGTGATGATAATGTGATGATGCCGTGATGATGCTGTGAAGATACTGTGATGATGCTGAGATGATGCTGTGATGATGCAGTGATGATGCAGTGATTATGCTGTGATTAAGCTGTGATGACACAATTATGATGCTCTGATGATGCAGTGATGATGCAGTGTCGATGCAGTGATGATGCTGTGACGATGCAGTGAAGATGATGTGATGATGCAGTGATGATGATGTTATGATGCAGTGATGATACTGTGATGACGCTGTGATAATGCATTGATTATGCAGTAATGATGCTGTGATGATGCTGAGATGATGCTGTCATGATGCAGTGATGGTGCAGTGATGATGCAGTGATGACGCAGTGATGATGCTGCGGTGATGATTTGAAGGTGCTGTGATGATGCAGTGATGGTGCTGTGAAGGCGCAGTAGTGATGCTTTGATTATGCTGTGATGATGCAGTGATTATGCAGCTATGGTGCAGTGATGATGCTGTGATGATACTGTGATGACATTGTGATGACGGAGTGATGATGCTGTGATGACACTCTGATGATGTTGTGATGATAATGTGATGATGCCGTGATGATGCTGTGAAGATACTGTGATGATGCTGAGATGATGCTGTGATGATGCAGTGATGATGCAGTGATTATGCTGTGATTAAGCTGTGATGAAAAATTATGATGCTCTGATGATGCAGTGATGATGCAGTGTCGATGCAGTGATGATGCTGTGACGATGCAGTGAAGATGATGTGATGATGCAGTGATGATGATGTTATGATGCAGTGATGATACTGTGATGACGCTGTGATAATGCATTGATTATGCAGTAATGATGCTGTGATGATGCTGAGATGATGCTGTCATGATGCAGTGATGGTGCAGTGATGATGCAGTGATGACGCAGTGATGATGCTGCGGTGATGATTTGAAGGTGCTGTGATGATGCAGTGATGGTGCTGTGAAGGCGCAGTAGTGATGCTTTGATTATGCTGTGATGATGCAGTGATTATGCAGCTATGGTGCAGTGATGATGCTGTGATGATACTGTGATGACGCTGTGATGACGGAGTGATGATGCTGTGATGACACTCTGATGATGTTGTGGTGATAATGTGATGATGCTGTGAAGATACTGTGATAACGCTTTTATTATGCAGTATTCATGCAGTAATGATTCTGTGATGATGCTGAGATGACGCTGCGATGATGATGTGATGATGCTGTGATGAGTGTGATGACGCTCTGATGACACTATTATTGTGCTGAGATGATGCAGTGATGATGCAGTGATGAGACTGTGATGATGCTGTGATGACGTTTTGATGATGCATTGATGATGATGTGATGATGTAGCTATGATGCTGTGACGATGCAGTGATGAAACCGTGATGACACTCTGATGATGTACTGAGTAAGCAGTAATGATGCTGCGATGATTCTGTGATGACACTGTAATGATGCTGTGATGAGGCAGAGATGATGCAGTGATGATGATGGGATTATGAAGTGATGATGATGTGATGATGCAGTGATGATACTGTGATGACGCTGTGATAATGCAGTGATTATGCGGAAATGATGCTGTGATGACACTGATATGATGCTTTGATGATGCAGTGATGATGCTGTGAGGATGCAGTGAGGACACAGTGATGATGTTGTGCTGATGCTGTGATGATGTTTTGATTAGGCAGTGATGATGCTGTGGTGATGCAGTGATGATGCAGTGATGATGCAGTGATCAAAGCGTCATCACAGCATCATCACAGCATCATCGCAGCGTCATCGCAGCGACATCACTGCATCATCGCAGCGTCATCACTGCATCATCACAGCATCAACACTGCATCATCACTGCATCATCACAACATCATCAAATAATCATGAAAGCATCACAGCTTCATCAAAGCGTCATCAGAGCGTCAACACTGCATCTTCACTGCATCATCACAGCATCATCACAGCATAATCACATCATCATCACTGAATCATCACTGCATCATCACAGCATCATTGCATCATCATCACAGCATCACCAAATATTCGCAGAGTCATCATTGCATCATCACAGAATCATCAAAGCACCATCATAGCGTCAACAGAGCATTATCGCTGCCTCATCACTGCCTCATCACTGCCTCATCACTGCATCATCACAGCATCATCACTGCATCATCACAGCATCATCACTGTATCAGCAGAGCACCAACACATCATTTCACTGCATGATCACAGCGTCATCACAGCATCATCACAGCATCACAACAGCATCATCACTGCATCATCAAATCATGATCACTGCATCATGAAAGTGTCATCACAGCATCACCACAGCATCATCACAACAGTATCACAGTATCACAGAGTCATCACAGCGTCATCATCACATCATCACTGCACCATCACTGTGTCATCACAGCATCATTACTGCATAATCACAACATCATCACGGTGTCATCGCAGCATAATCACAGCATAATCAGAGCATCACAACAGCATCATCGCATCGTCATCACTGCATCATCACTGCATCATCACAGCATCACAACAGCATCATCGCAGCATCATCACAGTATCATCAAAGCATCACAGCGTCGCCATCGCTGCATCATCACAGAATCATCACTGTATCATCGCAGCGGTATCACTGCATCATCACAGCATGGTCACAGCATCATCACTGCATCATTACAGCATCATCACAACATCATCACAGCATCATGGCATCATCAAAGCGCCATAAAAGCGTCATCACAGCATCATCACTGCGTCATCACTCCATCATCACAGCATCATCAAAGCATCACAGCGTCATCACAGTATCATCACAGCATCATCACAGCTTCCTCACGGCGTCATTACATCATCAGTACAGTGTCATCAAAGCGTTAGCACAGAATCTTCACTGCATCATCACAGCATCATCACTGCATCATTACAGCGTCATCACAGTGTCATCACAGCTTCATCACAGCATCATCACAGCGTCATTACAGCATCAAGAAAGCACCATCACAGCGTCATCACAGCATCATCGCAGCATCATCACAGCATCATCACTGCATCATCACAGCATCACAGTGTCATCAAATTATCATCACTGCATCATCAGAGCATCACCAGAACTTCATCGCACCATCATCAAAGCAACATCACAGCGTCACTACTGCAACATGACTGCATCATCTGAGCATCATCACAGCCTCATCACAGCACCATCACAGCGTTATCACAGCGTCATCAAAGCATCATCACAACATCATGAAAGCGTCATCACAGTATCATCACAGTGTCATCAAATTATTATCACAGCATCATAAGAGCATCATTTCTGGTGCCAACACAGAAATCTTGTTTTTTTTGACCATGGGGCACTTTAGTCTGCACCTGGCCTGATGGCCGCAGACGGGTCCCTATCTTCTAGGGGAAAAAGGATCCTGGGCCAGGAGCTGGCAGGGCTCATTGAGAGGGCTTTAAACTAGGTAAGAAGGGGGATGGGGCTGAAGCAAGGATTGTTGGGGCTGTGCCAGGGGGAACAATGGCAAGGCCGGAGGATAGGGCAATGGCCCAGCTGAAGTGCATCTACACCAATGCTCTGATGATGCTCTGATGATGCAGTGATGTTGCAGTAGTGATGCTGTGATGACGCTTTGATGATGCTGTGATGACGCGGTGATGATGATATGATGATGCAGTGATGATACTGTGATGACGCTGTGATGATGCAGTGATTATGCATTAATGATTCTGTGATGATGCTGAGATGATATTTTGATGATGCAGTGATGACGCTGTGATGACCTTATTATGATGCTGTGATGATGCCGTGATTATGCAGCTACGATTCTGTGATGATGCTGTGATGATGCTGTGATGATGCAGTGATCATGTAGTGGTGATGATGTGATGACGCAGGGATTCTGCAGTAATGATACAGTGATGATGCGGTGATGATACTGTGATGTTGCAGTAATGACGCTGCGATGAAGTTATGATGATGCAGTGATGATACTGTGATGACGCAGTGATGATGCAGTGATTATGCAGTAATGATACTGAGATGATGCAGTTATGATGCAGTGGAGATCCATTGATGACGCTGTAATTATGATGTGATTATGTAGTGATGATGTAGTGATTACGCTGTGATGATGCAGTGATGATACTGTGAAGACGCTGTTATGATGCAGTGAGGAAGCAGTAATGATGCTGTGGTGTTGCTGAGATGATGCTGTGATGATTCATTGATGATGCAGTGATGATGCTGTGATGATGCTATGATTATGTTTTGATGATGCCTTGATGATTCTGTGATTACGCTGTGATGACTCTGTCGTGATGCTCTGATAACGCTGTCGTGATGCTGTGATGATGCTGCGATGATGTTGTGATGATGCAATGATTATGCTGTGATGATGTAGTAATGATGATGTTATGATGCTGAGGTGATGCAATGATTATGCTGTATTGACGCAGTGATGGTGCTGTGATGATGCAGAGTTTATGCAGTTATGACACTGATTATGCTTTGATGACGACGCAATGGTGATGTGACGATGCAGTGATGATGCTGTGATGATGCTGTGACGATGCAGTGATTACGCTGCGATGATGATGTGATGATGCTGCGACGATGCTGTGATGATGCAGTGATAATGATGTGATAATGCTGTGATGATGATGTGATGACGCAGTGATGATGATGTGATGATTCAGTGATTCTGCAGTATTGATACTGTGATGATGCTGAGATGATGCTGTAACGATGCAGTGATGATACAGTGATAATGCTGTGATGATGCTATAATAATGTTGTGATGATGCTGTGATGAAGATGCGATGATTCTGGGATGACGCTGTGATGATGCTGTCGTGATGGTCTGATAACGTTGTCGTAACGCTGTGACGATGCTTTGATGATGTTGTGATGATTCTGTGATGATGCAATTATGATGCTGTGATGATGCAGTGATGATGCAGTGTTTACGCAGTTATGACGCTGTGATGATGCTTTGGTGAAGTTGTGATGATGCAGTGATGATGCAGTGATGGTGCTGTGATGATGCAGTGATCATGCAGTGATGATGTTGTGATGACGCAGTGATGATGTTGTGATGACGCAGTGATGATGCTGCGATGATGCTATGGTGATGATGTGATGATGCTGTGATGACGCAGTGACGATGCTGTGATGACGCTTGGATGACGCTATAGTGATTCTGTGATGATGCTGTATTGGTACTATGATGATGCTGTGAGGATGCTGCGATGACGCTCTGATGACGCAGTAATCATGATGTAATGATGCTGTGATGACGCTGCGATGACACTGTCGTGATGCTGTGATGACGCTGTGATGATGCTGTGATGATACTGAGATGACGTTGTGATGATGCAGTGATGACGCAGTAATGATGCTGTGATCATGTAGTGATGATGTAGTGATTATGCTGTGATGACGCAGTGATGATGCTCTGATGATGCTGTGATTATGATGTGATGATGCATTGATCATGATGTGATGATGCTCTGATGATGCAGTGATGACTCTGTGATGATGCAGTGATTATGTAGCTATGATGCTGTGATGATTATGTGATGATGTAGTGATAATGATGTGATGATGCAGGGATGATGATGTGATGATACAGGGATGATGATGTGATGACCCTGTCATGATGTTGTGATGACGCTGTCGTGATGCTGTGATGATGCTGTGATGACAATATGATGACGTAGTTATGATGCTGTTATGATGCAGTCATTATGCAGTGATGATGCAGATATGAGGCTGTGATGACGCTGTGATGATATTGTGATGATGCTGCGATGATGATGTGATGACGCAGTGATGATGCTGCGATGACTCTCTGATGACCCTATCGTGATTATGTGATAACGCTGTGATGATGCTGTGATGATGCAATGATGATGCTGTGATGATGCTGTGATGATACTGTGATTCTGAAGTAATGATGCTGTGAGGATGGTGAGGTGATGCTGTGATGACGCAGTGATGATGATGTGATTACGCAGTGATGATGCTGTAATGATTTTGTGATGATGATGTGATGATGCTGTGATGATGATGTGATGATACTGTGATGACGCAGATATGACGCTGCGATGATGAAGTGATGATGCAGTGATGACTCTGTGATGATGCTGTGATAACGCAGTGATGATGCTGTGATGATGCAATGATGATGCTGTGATGACGCAGTGTTTATGCAGTTATGACGCTGTGATGACCCTGTTATGATGCCTGTATGAGGATGCGATGATGCTGTGACTATGCAGTGATGATGCAGTGATGATGCTGCGATGATGTAGTGATCATGCTGCGATGATGATATGATGATGCAGTGATGATACTGTGATAACATTGTGATGACGCAGTGATGATGCAGTGATGATGCTGTAATGATGCAGTGATTATGCAGTAATGATGCTGTAGTGACGTTGCGATTATGCTGTGATGATGCTGTGATGATGCTGTGATGTTGCTGTGGTGACGCTGTGTTGAGGGTGTTGTGATGCTCTGATAACGCGTTGTGATGCTGTGATGATGCTACGATGATGTTGTGATGATGCTGTGATGACATAGCGATGATGCTGTGATGATTCTGTGATGTCACTCTGATGATGCTGTGATGATGCAATTATGGTACTGTGATGATGCTGTGATGATGCAGTGATGATATAGTGATGACGTTGTGATGATGCATTGATGATGCTGTATTGATCCTGTGATGACGCAGTGATTATGCAGTGATGACACCGTGATGACGCTGTAATGATGCAGTGAGTAAGCAGTAATGATAATGCGATGATGCTGTGATTATGCTGTGACGATGAGGTGATGATGCAGTGATTATGCAGTGATGATGCTGTGATGATGATGTGATGATGCAGTGATGATAATGTGATGATGCTGTGATAATGCAGTGATTATGCTGTAATGATGCTCTGATGACACTGAGATAATGCTCTGATGCTGTAGATATGATGCTGTGAAGATGCAGTGAGGACGCAGAGATGATGCTGTGATGACAATGTGAAGATGCTGTGATGATGCAGTGATGGCGCAGTGATGATGCTGTGATGACACTGTGATTATGTGGTGATGATGATATGATGATGCTGTGATGATGCTGTGATGATGCTGTGATTATGCAGCTATGACGCTGTGACGACATAGTGATGATGCTGTGATGACGCTGTGGTGATGATAGGATGATGCTGTGATGATGATGTCATGATGATGTCATGATGCAATGATGATGCAGTGGTGATGCTCTGATGATGCTGTAATGATGCTGTGACGATGAAGTGATGGTGCAGTGATGATACTGTGATGACACTGTGATGATGCAGTGATGATTCAGTGATGATTCTGTTATGATGCTATGATGACGCTATTATGATGCTGTGATGACGCTGCGACGATGATATGATGATCCTGTGATTACTCTGTGATGACGTTTTGATGACACTGCTATGATGCTGTGATGATGCTTTGATGACGCAGTGATGACGCTGTGATGACGCTGTGATGATGCTGTGATGATGCTGTGATGACGCAGTGATGAGGCTGTGATGATGCAGTGATTATGCTGTGATGATGTTGTGATGATGCTGTTATGATGCTGTGATGATGCTGTGATGATATTGTGATAATGCAGTGATGATGTTGTGATAACGCAGTGATGATGCTGTGATGATGTTGTGATGATGCAGTGAAGATAATGGGATGATGCAGTGATGATGTTTTAATGGCGACGTGATGATGCTGTGATGATGCTGTGATGATGCAGTTAAGATAATGGGATGATGCAGTGATGATGTTTTAATGGCGACGTGATGATGCTGTGATGATGCTGTGATGATGCAGTTAAGATAATGGGATGATGCAGTGATGATGATGTCATGATGCAGTGATGATACTGTGATCACGCTGTGATAATGCATTGATTATGCAGGAATGATGCTTTGATGATGCTGAGATGATGCTGTGATGATGCAGTGGTGGTGCAGTGATGACGCAGTGATGATGCTGCGATGATGATTTGAAGATGCTGTGATGATGCAGTGATGGTGCTGTGAAGGCGCAGTGGTGATGCTTTCAGTATGCTGTGATGATGCAGTGATTATGCAGCTATGGTGCTGTGATGATGCTGTGATGATACTGTGATGACATTGTGATGACGGAGTGATGATGCTGTGATGACACTCTGATGATGCCGTGATGATAATGTGATGATGCCGTGATGATGCTGTGAAGATACTGTGATGATGCTGAGATGATGCTGTGATGATGCTGTTATGACGCTGTGATGACGCAGTGATGATGCTGTGATGATGCAGTGATGATGATGTGATGATGCAGTGATGATACAGTTATTATGCTGTGATTAAGCTGTGATGACACAATTATGATGCTCTGATGATGCAGTGATGATGCAGTGTCGATGCAGTGATGATGCTGTGACGATGCAGTGAAGATGATGTGATGATGCAGTGATGATGATGTTATGATACAGTGATGATACTGTGATGACGCTGTGATAATGCATTGATTATGCAGTAATGATGCTGTGATGATGCTGAAATGATGCTGTCATGATGCAGTGATGGTGCAGTGATGATGCAGTGATGACGCAGTGATGATGCTGCGGTGATGATTTGAAGGTGGTGTGATGATGCAGTGATGGTGCTGTGAAGGCGCAGTAGTGATGCTTTGATTATGCTGTGATGATGCAGTGATTATGCAGCTATGGTGCAGTGATGATGCTGTGATGATACCGTGATGACGCTGTGATGACAGAGTGATGATGCTGTGATGACACTCTGATGATGTTGTGGTGATGCTGTGAAGATACTGTGATAACGCTTTTATTATGCAGTATTCATGCAGTAATGATTCTGTGATGATGCTGAGATGACGCTGCGATGATGATGTGATGATGCTGTGATGAGTGTGATGACGCTCTGATGACACTATTATTGTGCTGAGATGATGCAGTGATGATGCAGTGATGAGACTGTGATGATGCTGTGATGACGTTTTGAT
This sequence comes from Clangula hyemalis, assembly GCA_963989345.1. The sequence goes on along the minus strand of OZ022461.1, from coordinate 2,367,731 downwards.
GATGCATTGATGATGATGTGATGATGTAGCTATGATGCTGTGACGATGCAGTGATGAAACCGTGATGACACTCTGATGATGTACTGAGTAAGCAGTAATGATGCTGCGATGATTCTGTGATGACACTGTAATGATGCTGTGATGAGGCAGAGATGATGCAGTGATGATGCTGTGATGATGTTGTGATGAAGCTGTGATGATGCAGTGATGATGATGGGATTATGAAGTGATGATGAAGTGATGATGCAGTGATGATACTGTGATGACGCTGTGATAATGCAGTGATTATGCAGAAATGATGCTGTGATGACACTGATATGATGCTTTGATGATGCAGTGATGATGCTGTGAGGATGCAGTGAGGACACAGTGATGATGTTGTGCTGATGCTGTGATGATGTTTTGATTAGGCAGTGATGATGCTGTGGTGATGCAGTGATGATGCAGTGATGATGCAGTGATCAAAGCGTCATCACAGCATCATCACAGCATCATCGCAGCGTCATCGCAGCGTCATCACTGCATCATCGCAGCGTCATCACTGCATCATCACTGCATCATCACAACATCATCAAATAATCATGAAAGCATCACAGCTTCATCAAAGCGTCATCAGAGCGTCAACACTGCATCTTCACTGCATCATCACAGCATCATCACAGCATCATCACAGCATCAAAACAGCATCATCGCAGCATCATCAAATCATGATCACTGCATCATGAAAGTGTCATCACAGCATCACCACAGCATCATCACAACAGTATCACAGTATCACAGAGTCATCACAGCGTCATCATCACATCATCACTGCACCATCACTGTGTCATCACAGCATCATTACTGCATAATCACAACATCATCACGGTGTCATCGCAGCATAATCACAGTATAATCAGAGCATCACAACAGCATCATCGCATCGTCATCACTGCATCATCATTGCATCATCACAGCATCATCACTGCATCATCACAGCATCACAACAGCATCATCGCAGCATCATCACAGTATCATCAAAGCATCACAGCGTCGCCATCACTGCATCATCACAGAATCATCACTGTATCATCACAGCATCATCACTGCATCATCAGAGTGTCATCACAGCATCATCACTGCATCATTACAGCATCATCACAACATCATCACAGCATCACGGCATCATCAAAGCGCCATAAAAGCGTCATCACAGCATCATCACAGCATCATCACTGCATGATCACAGCATCATCACTGCGTCATCACTCCATCATCACAGCATCATCAAAGCATCACAGCATCATCACAGCATCATGAAAGCACCATCACAGCGTCATTACATCATCAGTACAGTGTCATCAAAGTGTTATCACAGAATCATCACTGCATCATCACAGCATCATCACTGCATCATCAGAGTGTCATCACAGCATCATCACTGCGTCATCACTGCATCATCATATAATCATGACAGCATCATAGCTGTATAATCACAGCATCATCAAAGCGTCATCACAGCATCATCAAAGCGTCATCAAATCATCATCACAGCATCATCACAACAGCATCACCACAGCATCATAAGAGCATCATTTCTGGTGCCAACGCAGAAATCTTGTTTTTTTTGACCATGGGGCACTTTACTCAGCACCTGGCCTGATGGCCGCAGACGGGTCCCTATCCTTTAGGGGAAAAAGGATCCTGGGCCAGGAGCTGGCAGGGCTCATTGAGAGGGCTTTAAACTAGGTAAGAAGGGGGATGGGGCTGAAGCAAGGATTGTTGGGGCTGTGCCAGGGGGAACAATGGCAAGGCCGGAGGATAGGGCAATGGCCCAGCTGAAGTGCATCTACACCAATGCTCTGATGATGCTCTGATGATGCAGTGATGTTGCAGTAGTGACGCTGTGATGACGCTTTGATGATGCTGTGATGACGCGGTGATGATGCAGTGATTATGTAGCTATGATGCTGTGATGATGATGTGATGATGCAGTGATAATGATGTGATGATGCAGTGATGATGATATGATGATGCAGTGATGATGATGTGATGATGCTGTGACAATGTATAGAATCATAGAATCATAGAATCTCCTGAGTTGGAAGGGACCCTTAAGGATCATCAAGTCCAACTCTTGACACCGCATAGGTCTACCCAAAAGTTCAGATTATGTGACTAAGTGCACAGTCCAATCTCTTCTTAAATTCCGACAGGCTCGGTGCAGTGACCACTTCCCTGGGGAGCCTGTTCCAGTGTGCAACCACCCTCTCTGTGATGTAGTGATGATGCAGTGAAGATGCTGTGAGGATACTGTGATGATGCTGTGATGCTGCAGTGATGAAGCTGCGATCCTGCTGTGATGATGCTGTGATGATGCAGGGATGATGATGTGATGATGCAGGGATGATGATGTGATGATGTTGTGTTAATGCTGTGATGACGCTGTCATGATTCTGTGACGATGCAGTGATGATGCTGTGATGACCCTGTCATGATGTTGTGATGACGCTGTCGTGATGCTGTGATGATGCTGTGATGACAATATGATGACGTAGTTATGATGCTGTTATGATGCAGTCATTATGCAGTGATGATGCAGATATGAGGCTGTGATGACGCTGTGATGATATTGTGATGATGCTGCGATGATGATGTGATGACGCAGTGATGATGCTGCGATGACTCTGTGATGACCCTATCGTGATTATGTGATAACGCTGTGATGATGCTGTGATGATGCAATGATGATGCTGTGATGATGCTGTGATGATGCTGTGATTCTGAAGTAATGATGCTGTGAGGATGGTGAGGTGATGCTGTGATGACGCAGTGATGATGATGTGATTACGCAGCGATGATTCTGTAATGATTTTGTGATGATGATGTGATGATGCTGTGATGATGATGTGATGATACTGTGATGACGCAGATATGACGCTGCGATGATGAAGTGATGATGCAGTGATGACTCTGTGATGATGCTGTGATAACGCCGTGATGATGCTGTGATGATGCAATGATGATGCTGTGATGACGCAGTGTTTATGCAGTTATGACGCTGTGATGACCCTGTTATGATGCCTGTATGAGGATGCGATGATGCTGTGACTATGCAGTGATGACGCTGTGATGATGCTGTGATGATGCTGCGATGACGCTGTGATGACCTTATCGTGATTATGTGATAACGCTGTGATGATGCTGTGATTCTGAAGTAATGATGCTGTGATGATGCTGAGGTGATGCTGTGATGATGCGGTGATGATGCAGTGATGACGCAGTGATGATGCAGTGATGACTCAGTGATGATGCTGTGATGATGCTGTGATGACACTGCTGTGATGATGATGTGATTACGCAGCGATGATGCTGTAATGATTTTGTGATGATGATGTGATGATGTTGTGATGATGCAATGATGATGCTGTGATGATGCAGTGTTGATGCAGTTATGACGCTGTGATGACCCTGTTATGATGCCTGTATGAGGATGCAATGATGCTGTGACTATGCAGTGATGATGCAGTGATGATGCTGCGATGATGCAGTGATGACGTTGCGATGATGATATGATGATGCAGTGATGATACTGTGATAAAGTTGTGATGACGCAGTGATGATGCTGTAATGATGCAGTGCTTATGCAGTAATGATGCTGTAGTGACGCTGCGATTATGCTGTGCTGATGCTACGATGATATTGTGATGATGCTGTGATGATACCGTGATGATGCAGTGATGATGCTGTGATGCTGCTGCGATGACGCTGTGGTGACGATGTGATGATGCAGTGATGATGCAGTTATGACGCTTTAATGACATTGTGATGATATTGTGATTATGCTGTGATGACATAGCGATGATGTTGTGATGATTCTGTGATGACACTCTGATGATGATGTGATGATGCTGTGATGATGCTGTTATAACACTGTGATGACACTGTGATGATGCTGAGATTATGCTGTGAAGATGCAGTGATGATGCAGTGATGATGCAGTTATGACCCTGTGATGACGCTGTGATGATGCAGTGAGTAAGCAGTAAAGATGCTTTGATGATGCTGTTATGATGCTGCAATGATGCTGTGATGATGCTGTGGGCTGCTGTGGTGACAATTTGATGACGTAGTGATGATTCTGTCATGACGCCATGATGCTGCTCTGATGCTGCTCTGATGATGCTGTGATTATGCTGTGATGACGCTCTGATGACACAGTGATGATGCTGTGATGACGCTGTGATGACAATTTGATGATGAAGTGATGACTTTGTGATTACGCTGTGATGACGCATTGAAGATTATGTGATGATGATGTGATGATGCAGTAATGATGCTGTCATGATGCAGTGATGATGCTGTAGATATGATGCTGTGAAGATGCAGTGAGGACGCAGAGATGATGCTGTGATGACAATGTGAAGATGCTGTGATGATGCAGTGATGGCGCAGTGATGATGCTGTGATGACACTGTGATTATGTGGTGATGATGATATGATGATGCTGTAATGATGCTGTGATGATGCTTTGATTATGCAGCTATGACGCTGTGATGACATAGTGATGATGCTGTGATGATGATAGGATGATGCTGTGATGATGCTGTGATGATGATGTCATGATGCAATGATGATGCAGTGGTGATGCTCTGATGATGCTGTAATGATGCTGTGACGATGAAGTGATGGTGCAGTGATGATACTGTGATGACACTGTGATGATGCAGTGATGATTCAGTGATGATTCTGTTATGATGCTATGATGACGCTATTATGATGCTGTGATGACGCTGCGACGATGATATGATGATCCTGTGATTACTCTGCGATGACATTTTGATGACACTTCTATGATGCTGTGATGATGCTTTGATGACGCAGTGATGACGCTGTGATGACGCTGTGATGATGCTGTGATGATGCTGTGATGACGCTGTGATTATGCTGTGATGATGCAGTGATTATGCTGTGATGATGTTGTGATGATGCTCTTATGATGCAATGATGATGATGAGATGATGCAGTGATGATGATGTGATGATGCAGTGATGATACTGGTACGACGCTGTTATAATGCAGTGATTATGCAGTAATGATGCTGTGATAATGCTTAGATGATGCTGTGATGATGTAGTGATTGTGCAGTGATGATGCAGTGATGACGCAGTCATGATGCTTTGATGACAATGCCAAGATACTCTGATGATGCTGTGATGATTCCTTGATGACGCTGAGATGATGCTGTGAGAGTGCAGTGATGATGCAGTGTTTATGCTGTGATGATGCTCTGATTGTGTTGTGATGATGCTGTGATGATGCTGTGATGATATTGTGATGATGCAGTGATGATGATGTGATGATGCTCAGATGATGATGTGATGATGCTGTGATGATGCTGTGATGATATTGTGATAATGCAGTGATGATGTTGTGATAACGCAGTGATGATGCTGTGATGATGTTGTGATGATGCAGTGAAGATAATGGGATGATGCAGTGATGATGTTTTAATGGCGACGTGATGATGCTGTGATGATGCTGTGATGATGCAGTTAAGATAATGGGATGATGCAGTGATGATGATGTCATGATGCAGTGATGATACTGTGATCACGCTGTGATAATGCATTGATTATGCAGGAATGATGCTTTGATGATGCTGAGATGATGCTGTGATGATGCAGTGGTGGTGCAGTGATGATGCAGTGATGACGCAGTGATGATGCTGCGATGATGATTTGAAGATGCTGTGATGATGCAGTGATGGTGCTGTGAAGGCGCAGTGGTGATGCTTTCATTATGCTGTGATGATGCAGTGATTATGCAGCTATGGTGCAGTGATGATGCTGTGATGATACTGTGATGACATTGTGATGACGGAGTGATGATGCTGTGATGACACTCTGATGATGTTGTGATGATAATGTGATGATGCCGTGATGATGCTGTGAAGATACTGTGATGATTCTGAGATGATGCTGTGATGATGCTGTTATGACGCTGTGATGACGCAGTGATGATGCTGTGATGATGCAGTGATGATGATGTGATGAAGCAGTGATGATACAGTGATTATGCTGTGATTAAGCTGTGATGACACAATTATGATGCTCTGATGATGCTCTGATGATGCAGTGTCGATGCAGTGATGATGCTGTGACGATGCAGTGAAGATGATGTGATGATGCAGTGATGATGATGTTATGATGCAGTGATGATACTGTGATGACGCTGTGATAATGCATTGATTATGCAGTAATGATGCTGTGATGATGCTGAGATGATGCTGTCATGATGCAGTGATGGTGCAGTGATGATGCAGTGATGACGCAGTGATGATGCTGCGGTGATGATTTGAAGGTGGTGTGATGATGCAGTGATGGTGCTGTGAAGGCGCAGTAGTGATGCTTTGATTATGCTGTGATGATGCAGTGATTATGCAGCTATGGTGCAGTGATGATGCTGTGATGATACCGTGATGACGCTGTGATGACGGAGTGATGATGCTGTGATGACACTCTGATGATGTTGTGGTGATAATGTGATGATGCTGTGAAGATACTGTGATAACGCTTTTATTATGCAGTATTCATGCAGTAATGATTCTGTGATGATGCTGAGATGATGCTGCGATGATGCTGTGATGATGCTGTGATGAGTGCCATTTGCCGAGGCGATCGGCTCCGGGGCAGATGCGTTCTGCAGCGGAGCGGGGGATCGGGCCAGGCAGGGCTGAATTTTCCGGCATCGAGCCTACTTGAGGGAGCCGCCAAGACCCGGCAGCCCTCGTGAGGGAGGCTGACGAGGCGAAGGCGGAGCCAGCAGCGTCAGCGGCGGGCTATTTAAACCGGGCGCCACCGCCATTTCACTGCCATTTGCCAAGGCGATCGGCTCCGGGGCAGACGCGTTCTGCAGCGGAGCGGGGGATCGGGCCAGGCAGGGCTGAATTTTCCGGCATCGAGCCTACTTGAGGGAGCCGCCAGGACCCGGCAGCCCTCGTGAGGGAGGCTGACGAGGCGAAGGAGGAGCCAGCAGCGCCCCCCCCCAGCCGTTCAAAAGCTGTCCCTAGGGAGCGCGAGCGACCAGGAGCGCGGCGACCAGGACGGGCAAACAGGGCGTGGCGCGTCAGAAGGGAGTGGCGCGGCAGTTAGCGCGGCAGTTCGCGCAGGCAGGGCGAGCAGGAAGGGCGGAGCGCTTTCCCCCGCCCACACGAACACCTCTTAACGACAGCCGTTAGCTAGGTGATAATGGTCTCCACCAGGCACGGTGCGCTCTCCAGGAAGTCGGTACACACCCAGACCGACCGCCCGTTACAGAATGCAGCAGTTCAGGTCACCGGATGTAAGGAGTGTCTGAGCCTGTTGCTGCCATCGTGGGGAGGCAGAGACGCTGCGTGCGTGAGGTGCGAGCAGGTGGATGACCTGATCCGCATGGTGGCGGAGCTCAAGGAGGAGGTGGAGAGGCTGAGGGATATCAGGGAGTGTGAGCGGGAGATAGACTTGTGGAGTAACTCCCTGCAGGGCCTCAAGGAGAGGTACCGGGGTGAGACACCCCAAATGGGGGTGGACCCCCTGCCCTGCTGCTGTCGGGCAGAGGGAGGGGACCTGGGAGCTGAGGAGGAGTGGAAACAGGTCCCTGCTCGACATCGCAGGCGATGCCCTCCCCTTCCGGCCCCACCTTCCCAGGTGCCCTTATGCAACAGGTTTGAGGCCCTGGAAACTGAGAGACCAGTAGCTGAGGAAGAGGTACCAAGTGTTCCCAGGAGGATGCCTAGGGTGAGGAAGTCGACTCCACGCCTCAGGACTGCCTCCATCAAGAAAGACAGGAGGGTTATTGTTGTTGGAGACTCTACTCTTAGGGGAACAGAGGGCCCTATTTGTCGGCCGGACCCTACCCGTAGGGAAGTCTGCTGCCTCCCTGGGGCCAGGGTCAGGGACGTTGCCAGGAAGCTTCCCAACCTGGTACGCCCCTCTGATTATTATCCTCTTTTGATAGTCCAGGCGGGCAGTGACAACATTGAAGAGAGAAGCTTGAAGGCTATCAAAAGAGACTTTAGGGGGCTGGGACGGTTAGTGGATGGAGCGGGAGTGCAGGTGGTGTTTTCGTCCATCCCTACGGTGGCAGGGAGGGGTACAGACAGGACACGGAAAGCCCACCTGTTAAACACGTGGCTCCGGGGCTGGTGCCAACGCAGAAATCTTGGGTTTTTCGACCATGGGGCACTTTACTCAGCACCTGGCCTGATGGCCGCAGACGGGTCCCTATCTTTTAGGGGAAAAAGGATCCTGGGCCAGGAGCTGGCAGGGCTCATTGAGAGGGCTTTAAACTAGGTAAGAAGGGGGATGGGGCTGAAGCAAGGATCGTTGGGGCTGTGCCAGGGGGAACAATGGCAAGGCCGGAGGATAGGGCAGTGGCCCAGCTGAAGTGCATCTACACCAATGCACGCAGCATGGGTAACAAACAGGAGGAGCTGGAAGCCATCGTGCAGCAGGCAGGCTACGACTTGGTTGCCATCACGGAGACGTGGTGGGACCACAGTCATGACTGGAGTGCTGCAATGCCTGGCTATAAGCTCTTCAGAAGGGACAGGCAGCACAGAAGGGGAGGTGGTGTGGCTCTCTATATTAGAGAGTCTTTCGATGTTCTAGAACTCGAGGCTAGGAATGACAAGGTCGAGTCCCTTTGGGTTAGGATCGGCAGAGACAACAAGGCTAGTGTCCTGGTCGGGGTCTGCTATAGACCGCCGAACCAGGATGAGGAGACGGATGAGGAGTTCTACAGGCAGCTGACAGAAGTTGCAAAATCTTCAGCGCTTGTACTCGTGGGGGACTTCAACTTCCCTGATATATCCTGGAAGCACAACACAGCCCAGAGAAAGCAGTCTAGGAGGTTTCTGGAGAGCGTGGAAGATAGCTTCCTGACGCAGCTGGTTAGTGAGCCTACCAGGGGTGGTGCCCCGCTAGACCTTCTCTTCACAAACAGAGAAGGACTGGTGGAGGATGTGGTTGTCGGGAGCTGTCTTGGGCAGAGTGACCACGAAATGGTGGAGTTCACTATTCTTGGCGAGGCCAGGAAGGGGACCAGTAAAACGGCTGTATTGGACTTTCGGAGGGCTGACTTTGGGCTGCTCAGGACACTAGTTGGTAGAGTTCCTTGGGAGGTGGTTCTGAAGGGCAGAGGAGTCCAGGAAGGCTGGGCGCTCTTTAAGAGGGAAATCTTAATGGCGCAGGAGCGGTCTGTCCCCATGTGCCCAAAGATGAGCCAGCGGGGAAGAAGACCAGCCTGGCTGAACAGAGGATTGTGGCTTGAGCTTAGGAGAAAAAAGAGGGTTTATAATCTCTGGAAAAGTGGGCAGGCCACTAGGGAGGACTATAAGGATGTAGCGAGGCTGTGTAGGGACAAAATTAGGAAGGCTAAAGCTCATCTGGAGCTCAATCTGGCTACTGCCGTTAAAGATAACAAAAAACGTTTTTATAAATACATTAACACAAAAAGGAGGACTAAGGAGAATCTCCATCCTTTACTGGATGCGGGGGGAAACTTAGTTACAAGAGATGAGGAAAAGGCGGAGGTGCTCAATGCCTTCTTCGCCTCAGTCTTTAGCGGCAGTACCGGTTGTTCTCTGGATACCCAGTACCCTGAGCTGGTGGAAGGGGATGGGGAGCAGGATGGGGCCCTCACTATCAACGAAGAACTGGTTGGTGACCTGCTACGGCACTTGGATGTGCACAAATCGATGGGGCCGGATGGGATCCACCCAAGGGTACTGAGAGAACTGGCAGAGGAGCTGGCCAAGCCCCTGTCCATCATTTATCAGCAGTCCTGGCTATCGGGGGAGGTCCCAGCTGACTGGCGACTAGCAAATGTGACGCCCATCTACAAGAAGGGCCGGAGGGCAGACCCGGGAAACTACAGGCCTGTCAGTTTGACCTCAGTACCGGGGAAGCTCATGGAGCAGATCCTCTTGAGAGTCATCATGCAGCACTTGGAGGGCAAGCAGGCGATCAGGCCCAGCCAGCATGGGTTTATGGAAGGCAGATCCTGCTTGACGAACCTGATCTCCTTCTATGACAAAGTGACGCGCTGGGTGGACGAGGGAAAGGCTGTGGATGTGGTCTACCTTGACTTCAGCAAGGCATTTGACACCGTCTCCCACAGCATTCTCCTCAAGAAACTGGCTGCTCTTGACTTGGACTGGCGCACGCTTCGTTGGGTTAGAAACTGGCTGGATAGCCGGGCCCAAAGAGTCGTGGTAAATGGAGTCAAGTCCAGTTGGAGGCCAGTCACTAGTGGCGTCCCCCAGGGCTCGGTGCTGGGGCCGGTCCTCTTTAATATCTTCATCAATGATCTGGACGAGGGCATTGAGTGCACCCTCAGTAAGTTTGCAGATGACACCAAGTTAGGTGCATGTGTCGATCTGCTCGAGGGTAGGAAAGCTCTGCAGGAGGATCTGGATAGGCTGCACCGATGGGCTGAGGTCAACTGTATGAAGTTCAATAAGGCCAAGTGCAGGGTCCTGCACCTGGGGCGCAACAACCCCAAGCAGAGCTACAGGCTGGGAGATGAGTGGTTGGAGAGCTGCCAGGCAGAGAAGGACCTGGGAGTGATGGTGGACAGTCGGCTGGATATGAGCCAGCAGTGTGCTCAGGTGGCCAAGAAGGCCAACGGCATCCTGGCTTGTATCAGAAACAGTGTGACCAGCAGGGCTAGGGAGGTGATCGTCCCCCTGTACTCGGCTCTGGTGAGGCCGCACCTCGAGTACTGTGTTCAGTTTTGGGCCCCTCGCTACAAGAAGGACATCGAGGTGCTTGAGCGGGTCCAGAGGAGGGCGATGAAGCTGGTGAGGGGCCTGGAGAACAAGTCCTACGAGGAGCGGCTGAGGGAGCTGGGCTTGTTCAGCCTGGAGAAGAGGAGGCTCAGGGGCGACCTTATCGCTCTTTACAGGTACCTCAAAGGTGGCTGTAGTGAGGTGGGGGTTGGCTTGTTCTCCCACGTGCCCGGTGACAGAACGAGGGGGAATGGGCTAAAGTTGCGCCAGGGGAGTTTTAGGTTAGATGTTAGGAAAAACTTCTTTACTGAAAGGGTTGTTAGGTACTGGAACAGGCTGCCCAGGGAGGTGGTGGAGTCACCATCCCTGGAAGTCTTTAAAAGACGTTTAGATGTAGAGCTTAGGGATATGGTTTAGTGGGGACTGTTAGCGTTAGGTCAAAGGTTGGACTCGATGATCTTGAGGTCTCTTCCAACCTAGAAATTCTGTGATTCTGTGATTCTGTGAGTGTGATGACGCTCTGATGACACTATTATTGTGCTGAGATGATGCAGTGATGATGCAGTGATGAGACTGTGATGATGCTGTGATGACGTTTTGATGATGCATTGATGATGATGTGATGATGTAGCTATGATGCTGTGACGATGCAGTGATGAAACCGTGATGACACTCTGATGATGTACTGAGTAAGCAGTAATGATGCTGCGATGATTCTGTGATGACACTGTAATGATGCTGTGATGAGGCAGAGATGATGCAGTGATGATGCTGTGATGATGTTGTGATGAAGCTGTGATGATGCAGTGATGATGATGGGATTATGAAGTGATGATGATGTGATGATGCAGTGATGGTACTGTGATGACGCTGTGATAATGCAGTGATTATGCGGAAATGACGCTGTGATGACACTGATATGATGCTTTGATGATGCAGTGATGATGCTGTGAGGATGCAGTGAGGACACAGTGATGATGTTGTGCTGATGCTGTGATGATGTTTTGATTATGCAGTGATGATGCTGTGGTGATGCAGTGATGATGCCGTGATGATGCAGTGATCAAAGCGTCATCACAGCATCATCACAACATCATCAAATAATCATGAAAGCATCACAGCTTCATCAAAGCGTCATCAGAGCGTCAACACTGCATCTTCACTGCATCATCACAGCATCATCACATCATCATCACTGCATCATCACTGCATCATCACAGCATCATTGCATCATCATCACAGCATCACCAAATATTCGCAGAGTCATCATTGCATCATCACAGAATCATCAAAGCACCATCATAGCGTCATCAGAGCATTATCGCTGCCTCATCACTGCCTCATCACTGCATCATCACAGCATCATCACTGCATCATCACAGCATCATCACAATATTATCACAGCCTCACCACAGCATCATAACTGCATCATAACTGCATCATCACTGTATCATCAGAGCATCATCACATCATTTCACTGCATGATCACAGCATAATAACAGCATCATCACGGCATCATCACAACATCATCACTGCATCAACACAACATCATCACAGAACCATCACTGAATCATCACAGCGTCATCACAGCATCATCACAGCATCACAACAGCATCATCACTGCATCATCAAATCATGAACACTGCATCATGAAAGTGTCATCACAGCATCACCACAGCATCATCACAACAGTATCACAGTATCACAGAGTCATCACAGCGTCATCATCACATCATCACTGCACCATCACTGTGTCATCACAGCATCATTACTGCATAATCACAACATCATCACGGTGTCATCGCAGCATAATCACAGCATAATCAGAGCATCACAACAGCATCATCGCATCGTCATCACTGCATCATCATTGCATCATCACAGCATCATCACTGCATCATCACAGCATCACAACAGCATCATCGCAGCATCATCACAGTATCATCAAAGCATCACAGCGTCGCCATCACTGCATCATCACAGAATCATCATTGTATCATCGCAGCGGTATCACTACATCATCACAGCATGATCACAGCATCATCACTGCATCATCACTGCATCATTACAGCATCATCACAACATCATCACAGCATCACGGCATCATCACTTCATCATCACTGCATCATCACAGCATCATCACAGCATCATCACAGCATCATCAAAGCATCACAGCGTCATCACAGTATCATCACAGCTTCCTCACGGTGTCATTACAGCGTCATCACAGTGTCATCACAGCTTCATCACAGCATCATCACAGCGTCATTACAGCATCATGAAAGCACCATCACAGCGTCATCACAGCATCATCGCAGCATCATCACAGCATCATCACAGCATCACAGTGTCATCAAAGCATCATCACAACATCATGAAAGCGTCATCACAGTATCACAGTGTCATCAAATCATTATCACAGTATCATAAGAGCATCATTTCTGGTGCCAACACAGAAATCTTGTTTTTTTTGACCATGGGGCACTTTACTCAGCACCTGGCCTGATGGCCGCAGACGGGTCCCTATCTTTTAGGGGAAAAAGGATCCTGGGCCAGGAGCTGGCAGGGCTCATTGAGAGGGCTTTAAACTAGGTAAGAAGGGGGATGGGGCTGAAGCAAGGATTGTTGGGGCTGTGCCAGGGGGAACAATGGCAAGGCCGGAGGATAGGGCAATGGCCCAGCTGAAGTGCATCTACACCAATGCTCTGATGATGCTCTGATGATGCAGTGATGTTGCAGTAGTGACGCTGTGATGACGCTTTGATGATGCTGTGATGACGCGGTGATGATGATTTGAAGATGCAGTGATGATACTGTGATGACGCTGTGATGATGCAGTGATTATGCATTAATGATTCTGTGATGATGCTGAGATGATATTTTGATGATGCAGTGATGACGCTGTGATGACATTATTATGATGCTGTGATGATGCTGTGATGATGCTGTGATTATGCAGCTACGATTCTGTGATGATGCTGTGATGATGCTGTGATGATGCAGTGATCATGTAGTGCTGATGATGTGATGACGCAGGGATTCTGCAGTAATGATACAGTGATGATGCGGTGATGATACTGTGATGTTGCAGTAATGACGCTGCGATGAAGTTATGATGATGCAGTGATGATACTGTGATGACGCAGTGATGATGCAGTGATTATGCATAATGATACTGAGATGATGCAGTTACGATGCAGTGGTGATGCATTGATGACGCTGTAATTATGATGTGATTATGTAGTGATGATGTAGTGATTACGCTGTGATGATGCACTGATGATACTGTGAAGACGCTGTTATGATGCAGTGAGGAAGCAGTAATGATGCTGTGGTGTTGCTGAGATGATGCTGTGATGATTCATTGATGATGCAGTGATGATGCTGTGATGATACTGTGAAGACGCTGTTATGATGCAGTGAGTAAGCACTAATGATGCTGTGATGTTGCTGAGACGTTGCTGTGATGATTCATTAATGATGCAGTGATGATGCTGTGATGATGCTATGATTATGTTTTGATGATGCCTTGATGATTCTGTGATGACGCTGTGATGACTCTGTTGTGATGCTCTGATAACGCTGTCGTGATGCTGTGATGATGCTGCGATGATGTTGTGATGATGCAATGATTATGCTGTGATGATGTAGTAATGATGACGTTATGATGCCGAGGTGATGCAATGATGATGCTGTATTGACGCAGTGATGGTGCTGTGATGATGCAGAGTTTATGCAGTTATGACACTGTGATTATGCTTTTTTGACGACGCAATGGTGATGTGACGATGCAGTGATGATGCTGTGATGATGCTGTGATGATGCAGTGATAATGATGTGATAATGCTGTGATGATGATGTGATGACGCAGTGATGATGATGTGATGATTCAGTGATTCTGCAGTATTGATACTGTGATGATGCTGAGATGATGCTGTAACGATGCAGTGATGATACAGTGATAATGCTGTGATGATGCTATAATAATGTTGTGATGATGCTGTGATGAAGATGTGATGATTCTGTGATGACGCTGTGATGATGCTGTCGTGATGGTCTGATAACGTTGTCGTAACGCTGTGACGATGCTTCGATGACGTTGTGATGATTCTGTGATGATGCAATTATGATGCTGTGATGATGCAGTGATGATGCACTGATAATGCTGTTATGACGATGTGATGATGCTGTGATTTTGCTGTTATGACGCTGTGATGCCATAGTAATGATGCTGTGATGACGCAGTGTTTACGCAGTTATGACGCTGTGATGATGCTTTGGTGAAGTTGTGATGATGCAGTGATGATGCAGTGATGGTGCTGTGATGACGCAGTGATGATGCTTAGATGATGCTGTGCTGATGCTCTGATGATGCTGTGATGATACAGTGATGATGATGTGATGATGCTGTGGTGATGATGTGATGATGCTGTGATGATGCAGTGATCATGCAGTGATGATGTTGTGATGACGCAGTGATGCTGCTGCGATGATGCTATGGTGATGCTGTGATGACGCAGTGACGATGCTGTGATGATGCTTGGATGACGCTATAGTGTTTCTGTGATGATGCTGTAGTGGTACTATGATGATGCTGTGAGGATGCTGCGATGACGCTCTGATGACGCAGTAATCATGATGTAATGATGCTGTGATGACGCTGCGATGACACTGTCGTGATGCTGTGATGACGCTGTGATGATGCTGTGATGATACTGAGATGACGTTGTGATGATGCAGTGATGATGCAGTGATGACGCAGTAATGATGCTGTGATCATGTAGTGATGATGTAGTGATTATGCTGTGATGACGCAGTGATGATGCTCTGATGATGCTGTGATTATGATGTGATGATGCATTGATCATGATGTGATGATGCTCTGATGATGCAGTGATGACTCTGTGATGATGCAGTGATAATGTAGCCATGATGCTGTGATGATGATGTGATGATGTAGTGATAATGATGTGATGATGCAGGGATGATGATGTGATGATGCAGGGATGATGATGTGATGATGTTGTGTTAATGCTGTGATGACGCTGTCATGATTCTGTGAGGATGCAGTGATGATGCTGTGATGACCCTGTCATGATGTTGTGATGACGCTGTCGTGATGCTGTGATGATGCTGTGATGACAATATGATGACGTAGTTATGATGCTGTTATGATGCAGTCATTATGCAGTGATGATGCAGATATGAGGCTGTGATGACGCTGTGATGATATTGTGATGATGCTGCGATGATGATGTGATGACGCAGTGATGATGCTGCGATGACTCTGTGATGACCCTATCGTGATTATGTGATAACGCTGTGATGATGCTGTGATGATGCAATGATGATGCTCTGATGATGCTGTGATGATGATGTGATGATACTGTGATGACGCAGATATGACGCTGCGATGATGAAGTGATGAAGCAGTGATGACTCTGTGATGATGCTGTGATAATGCAGTGATGATGCTGTGGTGATGCAGTGATGATGCAGTGATGATGCAGTGATCAAAGCGTCATCACAGCATCATCACAGCATCATCGCAGCGTCATCGCAGCGTCATCACTGCATCATCGCAGCGTCATCACTGCATCATCACAGCATCAACACTGCATCATCACAACATCATCACAACATAATCAAATAATCATGAAAGCATCACAGCTTCATCAAAGCGTCATCAGAGCGTCAACACTGCATCTTCACTGCATCATCACAGCATCATCACAGCATCATCACTGCATCATCACTGCATCATCACAGCATCATCACAGCATCAATGCATCATCATCACAGCATCACCAAATATTCGCAGAGTCATCATTGCATCATCACAGAATCATCAAAGCACCATCATAGCGTCATCAGAGCATTATCGCTGCCTCATCACTGCCTCATCACTGCATCATCACTGCATCATCACAACATCATCACTTCAACATCACAGCAACATCACACTGTCATCAAAGCGTCATCACAGCGTCATTACTGCATCATCACAGCATCATAACACATCATCACCACATCACAACAGCATCATCACAGCATTATAACAGCATCGTCCAGGCGTCATCACTGCATCATCACAGCGTCACCACAGCGTCATCACTGCATCATCACAGCATCATCAAAGCATCACAGCGTAATCAAAGCGTCATCACAGCTTCATCACGGTATCAACACAGCATTATCACATCATCATCACAGAATCATCATGCCATCATCACAGCATCATCGCAGCATCATCACAGCATCATTAAAGCATCACAGCGTCATCAAAGACGCATCACAGCGTCATCACAGCATCACCACTGCGTCATCAGAGCGTCATCAAAGCACCATCACAGCTTCATCACAGCATCAACACAGCATCATCACAGTGTCATCAAAGCGTCATCACAACATCATCAGCGCGTCATCACTGAATCATCACAGCGTAATAACTACATCATCAGTGCATCATCACAGCGTCATCACAGCATCACTACAGCATCAACACAGCAACATCTCAGCGTCATCACTACATCATCGCAGCGTCATCACTGCATCATCACAGCATCATAAGTGCATCATCACAGCATCATAAAAACATCATCACATCATCATCATTGTATCATCACAGCATCATCATAGCGTCATCAGAGCATTATCGCTGCCTCATCACTGCATCATCACAGCATCATCACTGCATCATCACAGCATCATCACAATATTATCACAGCCTCACCACAGCGTCATAACTGCATCATCACTGCATCATCACTGTATCATCAGAGCATCATCACATCATTTCAATGCATGATCACAGCATAATAACAGCATCATCACGGCATCATCACAACATCATCACTGCATCAACACAACATCATCACAGAATCATCACTGAATCATCACAGCGTCATCACAGCATCATCACAGCATCACAACAGCATCATCACTGCATCATCAAATCATGATCACTGCATCATGAAAGTGTCATCACAGCATCACCACAGCATCATCACAACAGTATCACAGTATCACAGAGTCATCACAGCGTCATCATCACATCATCACTGCACCATCACTGTGTCATCACAGCATCATTACTGCATAATCACAACATCATCACGGTGTCATCGCAGCATAATCACAGCATAATCAGAGCATCACAACAGCATCATCGCATCGTCATCACTGCATCATCATTGCATCATCACAGCATCATCACTGCATCATCACAGCATCACAACAGCATCATCGCAGCATCATCACAGTATCATCAAAGCATCACAGCGTCGCCATCACTGCATCATCACAGAATCATCACTGTATCATCGCAGCGGTATCACTGCATCATCACAGCATGATCACAGCATCATCACTGCATCATTACAGAGTCAACACAGTGTCATCACAGCTTCATCACAGCATCATCACAGCGTCATTACAGCATCATGAAAGCACCATCACAGCGTCATCACAGCATCATCACAGCATCATCACTGCATCATCACAGCATCACAGTGTCATCAAATTATCATCACTGCATCATCAGAGCATCACCAGAACTTCATCGCAGCATCATCAAAGCAACATCACAGCGTCACTACTGCAACATCACTGCATCATCTGAGCATCATCACAGCCTCATCACAGCACCATCACAGCGTTATCACAGCGTCATCAAAGCATCATCACAACATCATGAAAGCGTCATCACAGTATCATCACAGTGTCATCAAATCATTATCACAGCATCATAAGAGCATCATTTCTGGTGCCAACACAGAAATCTTGTTTTTTTTGACCATGGGGCACTTTACTCAGCACCTGGCCTGATGGCCGCAGACGGGTCCCTATCTTTTAGGGGAAAAAGCATCCTGGGCCAGGAGCTGGCAGGGCTCATTGAGAGGGCTTTAAACTAGGTAAGAAGGGGGATGGGGCTGAAGCAAGGATTGTTGGGGCTGTGCCAGGGGGAACAATGGCAAGGCCGGAGGATAGGGCAATGGCCCAGCTGAAGTGCATCTACACCAATGCTCTGATGATGCTCTGATGATGCAGTGATGTTGCAGTAGTGACGCTGTGATGACACTTTGATGATGCTGTGATGACGCGGTGATGATGATATGATGATGCAGTGATGATACTGTGATGATGCTGTGATGATGCAGTGATTATGCATTAATGATTCTGTGATGATGCTGAGATGATATTTTGATGATGCAGTGATGACGCTGTGATGACCTTATTATGATGCTGTGATGATGCTGTGTTTATGCAGCTACGATTCTGTGATGATGCTGTGATGATGCAGTGATCATGTAGTGGTGATGATGTGATGACGCAGGGATTCTGTAGTAATGATACAGTGATGATGCGGTGATGATACTGTGATGTTGCAGTAATGACGCTGCGATGAAGTTATGATGATGCAGTGATGATACTGTGATGACGCAGTGATGATGCAGTGATTATGCAGTAATGATACTGAGATGATGCAGTTATGATGCAGTGGTGATGCATTGATGACGCTGTAATTATGATGTGATTATGTAGTGATGATGTAGTGATTACGCTGTGATGATGCACTGATGATACTGTGAAGACGCTGTTATGATGCAGTGAGGAAGCAGTAATGATGCTGTGATGTTGCTGAGATGATGCTGTGATTATTCATTGATGATGCAGTGATGATGCTGTGATGATGCTATGATTATGTTTTGATGATGCCTTGATGATTCTGTGATGACGCTGTGATGACTCTGTCGTGATGCTCTGATAACGCTGTCGTGATGCTGTGATGATGCTGCGATGATGTTGTGATGATGCAATGATTATACTGTGATGATGTAGTAATGATGATATGATGCCGAGGTGATGCAATGATGATGCTCTATTGACGCAGTGATGGTGCTGTGATGATGCAGAGTTTATGCAGTTATGACACTGTGATTATGCTTTGATGACGATGCAATTGTGATGTGACGATGCAGTGATGATGCTGTGACGATGCAGTGATTACGCTGCGATGATGATGTGATGATTCAGTGATTCTGCAGTATTGATACTGTGATGATGCTGAGATGATGCTGTAACGATGCAGTGATGATACAGTGATAATGCTGTGATGATGCTATAATAATGTTGTGATGATGCTGTGATGAAGATGTGATGATCCTGTGATGACGCTGTCGTGATGGTCTGATAATGTTGTCGTAATGCTGTGACGATGCTTCGATGATGTTGTGATGATTCTGTGATGATGCAATTATGATGCTGTGATGATGCAGTGATGATGCACTGATAATGCTGTTATGACGCTGTGATGACGTAGTAATGATGCTGTGATGATGCAGTGTTTACGCAGTTATGACGCTGTGATGATGCTTTGGTGAAGTTCTGATGATGCAGTGTTGGTGCTGTGATGACGCATTGATGATGCTTAGATGATGCTGTGATGATGCTCTGATGATGCTGTGATGATGCAGTGATGATGATGTGATGATGCTGTGATGATGCAGTGATCATGCAGTGATGATGTTGTGATGACGCAGTGATGATGTTGTGATGACGCAGTGATGATGCTGCGATGATGCTATGGTGATGATGTGAGGATGCTGTGATGACGCAGTGACGATGCTGTGATGACGCTTGGATGACGCTATAGTGATTCTGTGATGATGCTGTAGTGGTACTATGATGATGCTGTGAGGATGATGAGATGACGCTCTGATGACGCAGTAATCATGATGTAATGATGCTGTGATGACGCTGCGATGACACTGTCGTGATGCTGTGATGACGCTGTGATGATACTGAGATGACGTTGTGATGATGCAGTGATGATATTGTGATGACGCTGTGATAATGCAGTGATTATGCGGAAAAGATGCTGTGATGACACTGATATGATGCTTTGATGATGCAGTGATGATGCAGTGATCAAAGCGTCATCACAGCATCATCACAGCATCATCGCAGCGTCATCGCAGCGTCATCACTGCATCATCGCAGCGTCATCACTGCATCATCACAGCATCAACACTGCATCATCACTGCATCATCACAACATCATCAAATAATCATGAAAGCATCACAGCTTCATCAAAGCGTCATCAGAGCGTCAACACTGCATCTTCACTGCATCATCACAGCATCATCACTGCCTCATCACTGCATCATCACTGCGTCATCACAACATCATCACTTCAACATCACAGCAACATCACACTGTCATCAAAGCGTCATCACAGCATCATTACTGCATCATCACAGCATCATAACACATCATCACCACATCACAACAGCATCATCACAGCATTATAACAGCATCATCCAGGCGTCATCACTGCATCATCACAGCGTCACCACAGCGTCATCACTGCATCATCACAGCATCACAGCGTAATCAAAGCGTCATCACAGCTTCATCACGGTATCAACACAGCATTATCACATCATCATCACAGAATCATCATGCCATCATCACAGCATCATCGCAGCATCATCACAGCATCATTAAAGCATCACAGCGTCATCAAAGACGCATCACAGCGTCATCACAGCATCACCACTGCGTCATCAGAGCGTCATCAAAGCACCATCACAGCTTCATCACAGCATCAACACAGCATCATCACAGTGTCATCAAAGCGTCATCACAACATCATCAGCGCGTCATCACTGAATCATCACAGCGTAATAACTACATCATCAGTGCGTCATCACAGCGTCATCACAGCATCACTACAGCATCAACACAGCAACATCTCAGCGTCATCACTACATCATCGCAGCGTCATCACTGCATCATCACAGCATCATAAGTGCATCATCACAGCATCATCACAGCATCATAAAAACATCATCACATCATCATCATTGTATCATCACAGCATCATCATAGCGTCATCAGAGCATTATCGCTGCCTCATCACTGCATCATCACAGCATCATCACTGCATCATCACAGCATCATCACAATATTATCACAGCCTCACCACAGCGTCATAACTGCATCATCACTGCATCATCACTGTATCATCAGAGCATCATCACATCATTTCAATGCATGATCACAGCATAATAACAGCATCATCACGGCATCATCACAACATCATCACTGCATCAACACAACATCATCACTGCATCATGAAAGTGTCATCACAGCATCACCACAGCATCATCACAACAGTATCACAGTATCACAGAGTCATCACAGCGTCATCATCACATCATCACTGCACCATCACTGTGTCATCACAGCATCATTACTGCATAATCACAACATCATCACGGTGTCATCGCAGCATAATCACAGCATAATCAGAGCATCACAACAGCATCATCGCATCGTCATCACTGCATCATCATTGCATCATCACAGCATCATCACTGCATCATCAGAGCATCACAACAGCATCATCGCAGCATCATCACAGTATCATCAAAGCATCACAGCGTCGCCATCACTGCATCATCACAGAATCATCACTGTATCATCGCGGCGGTATCACTGCATCATCACAGCATGATCACAGCATTATCACTGCATCATCACAGCATCATCACAACATCATCACAGCATCACGGCATCATCAAAGCGCCATAAAAACGTCATCACTGCGTCATCACTCCATCATCACAGCATCATCAAAGCATCACAGCGTCATCACAGTATCATCACAGCATCATCACAGCTTCCTCACGGCGTCATTACATCATCAGTACAGTGTCATCAAAGCGTTATCACAGAATCATCACTGCATCATCACAGCATCATCACTGCATCATCAGAGTGTCATCACAGCATCATCACTGCGTCATCACTGCATCATCATATAATCATGACAGCATTATAGCTGTATAATTACAGCATCATCAAAGCATCATCACAGCATCATCAAAGCGTCATCAAATCATCATCACAGCATCATCACAACAGCATCACCACAGCATCATAAGAGCATCATTTCTGGTGCCAACGCAGAAATCTTGTTTTTTTTGACCATGGGGCACTTTACTCAGCACCTGGCCTGATGGCCGCAGACGGGTCCCTATCTTTTAGGGGAAAAAGGATCCTGGGCCAGGAGCTGGCAGGGCTCATTGAGAGGGCTTTAAACTAGGTAAGAAGGGGGATGGGGCTGAAGCAAGGATTGTTGGGGCTGTGCCAGGGGGAACAATGGCAAGGCCGGAGGATAGGGCAATGGCCCAGCTGAAGTGCATCTACACCAATGCTCTGATGATGCTCTGATGATGCAGTGATGTTGCAGTAGTGACGCTGTGATGACGCTTTAATGATGCTGTGATGACACTGTGATGATGCGGTGATGATGATATGATGATGCAGTGATGATACTGTGATGATGCTGTGATGATGCAGTGATGATGATATGATGATGCAGTGATGATGATGTGATGATGCTGTGACAATGTATAGAATCATAGAATCATAGAATCTCCTGAGTTGGAAGGGACCCTTAAGGATCATCAAGTCCAACTCTTGACACCGCATAGGTCTACCCAAAAGTTCAGATTATGTGACTAAGTGCACAGTCCAATCTCTTCTTAAATTCCGACAGGCTCGGTGCAGTGACCACTTCCCTGGGGAGCCTGTTCCAGTGTGCAACCACCCTCTCTGTGATGTAGTGATGATGCAGTGAAGATGCTGTGAGGATACTGTGATGATGCTGTGATGCTGCAGTGATGAAGCTGCGATCCTGCTGTGATGATGCTGTGATGATGCAGTGATGATGATGTGATGATGCAGGGATGATGATGCGATGATGTTGTGTTAATGCTGTGATGACGCTGTCATGATTCTGTGACGATGCAGTGATGATGCTGTGATGACCCTGTCATGATGTTGTGATGACGCTGTCGTGATGCTGTGATGATGCTGTGATGATGCTGTGATGACAATATGATGACATAGTTATGATGCTTTTATGATGCAGTCATTATGCAGTTAAGATGCAGATATGAGGCTGTGATGACGCTGTGATGATGCTGTGATGATGCTGCGATGACGCTGTGATGACCTTATCGTGATTATGTGATAACGCTGTGATGATGCTGTGATTCTGAAGTAATGATGCTGTGATGATGCTGAGGTGATGCTGTGATGATGCAGTGATGACACTGCTGTGATGATGATGTGATTACGCAGCGATGATGCTGTAATGATTTTGTGATGATGATGTGATGATGTCATGGGTTTGTGAAGGGTAGGTCCTGCCTAACTAACCGGATTTCCTTTTATGATAAGATCACCCGTATGGTGGACCAAGGGAAACCAGCTGATGTGATTTTTTTGGACTTCAGCAAGGCTTTTGACACGGTTTCCCATAGGATCCTACTGGACAAAATGTCCACCATACAGCTAAATAAAAACATCATACGATGGGTGAGCAATTGGCTAACGGGCAGGGCCCAAAGGGTTATGGTAAATGGGGCTGCGTCAGGCTGGCGGGCGGTCACCAGTGGGGTCCCTCAAGGCTCCATTTTAGGGCCGGTACTTTTCAATATTTTTATAAACGATCTGGATGTAGGAATAGAGGGTATTTTGAGCAAGTTTGCTGATGACACCAAACTTGGAGGAGTTGTGGACTCGAATGAGGGTGGAAAGGCCTTGCAGAGGGACCTGGATAGGTTGGAGAGCTGGGCGATCACCAACCGCATGAAGTTCAATAAGAGCAAGTGCCGGGTCCTGCACCTGGGACGGGGAAACCCTGGCTGCACGTACAGACTGGGCGATGAGACGCTGGAGAGCAGCCTAGAAGAGAGGGATCTGGGGGTCGTGGTAGACAGCAAGTTGAATATGAGCCAGCAGTGTGCCCTGGCAGCCAGGAGGGCCAAGCGTGTCCTGGGGTGCATCAAGCACGGCATCGCTAGTAGGTCACGGGAGGTGATTGTCCCGCTCTACTCTGCGCTGGTGCGGCCTCACCTCGAGTACTGTGTGCAGTTCTGGGCACCGCAGTATAAAAAGGACATGAAACTGTTGGAGAGTGTCCAGAGGAGGGCTACGAAGATGGTGAAAGGCCTGGAGGGGAAGACGTACGAGGAACGGCTGAGGTCACTGGGCCTGTTCAGCCTGGAGAAGAGGAGGCTGAGGGGAGACCTCATCACAGTCTACAACTTCCTCGTAAGGGGGTGTCGAGAGGCAGGAGACCTTTTCTCCATTAACACCAGTGACAGGACCCGCGGGAACGGGGTTAAGCTGAGGCAGGGGAAATTTAGGCTTGACATCAGGAGGGGGTTCTTCACAGAGAGGGTGGTTGCACACTGGAACAGGCTCCCCAGGGAAGTGGTCACTGCACCGAGCCTGTCTGAATTTAAGAAGAGATTGGACTGTGCACTTAGTCACATGGTCTGAACTCTTGGGTAGACCTGTGCGGTGTCAAGAGTTGGACTAGATGATCCTTAAGGGTCCCTTCCAACTCAGGAGATTCTATGATTCTATGATTCTATGCTGTGATGATGCAGTGTTTATGCAGTTATGACGCTGTGATGACCCTGTTATGATGCCTGTATGAGGATACGATGATGCTGTGACTATGCAGTGATGATGCAGTGATGATGCTGCGATGATGCAGTGATGACGTTGCGATGATGATATGATGATGCAGTGATGATACTGTGATAAAGTTGTGATGACGCAGTGATGATGCTGTAATGATGCAGTGATTATGCAGTAATGATGCTGTAGTGACGCTGCGATTATGCTGTGCTGATGCTGTGATGTTGCTGTGGTGACGCTGTGTTGAGGGTGTTGTGGTGTTCTGATAACGCTGTTGTGATGCTGTGATGATGCTACGATGATATTGTGATGATGCTGTGATGATACCGTGATGATGCAGTGATGATGCTGTGATGCTGCTGCGATGACGCTGTGGTGACGATGTGATGATGCAGTGATGATGCAGTTATGATGCAGTGATGATGCAGTTATGACGCTTTAATGACATTGTGATGATATTGTGATTATGCTGTGATGACATAGCGATGATGCTGTGATGATTCTGTGATGACACTCTGATGATGATGTGATGATGCTGTGATGATGCTGTTATAACACTGTGATGACACTGTGATGATGCTGAGATTATGTTGTGAAGATGCAGTGATGATGCAGTGATGATGCAGTTATGACCCTGTGATGACGCTGTGATGATGCAGTGAGTAAGCAGTAAAGATGCTTTGATGATGCTGTTATGATGCTGCAATGATGCTGTGATGATGCTGTGGGCTGCTGTGATGACAATTTGATGACGTAGTGATGATTCTGTCATGACGCCATGATGCTGCTCTGATGCTGCTCTGATGATGCTGTGATTATGCTATGATGACGCTCTGATGACACAGTGATGATGAAGTGATGACTTTGTGATTACGCTGTGATGACGCATTGAAGATTATGTGATGATGATGTGATGATGCAGTAATGATGCTGTCATGATGCAGTGATGATGCTGTGATGTCGCTCTGATGATTCTGTGATGATGCGGTGATGATGCAGTTATGGTACTGTGATGACGCTGTGATAATGCAGTGATTATGTAGTAATGATTCTGTGATGATGCTGTGATGATGCTGTTATGATGCAGTGGTGATGCAGTGATGACTCTGTAATTATACTGTGATTATGTAGTGATGATGTAGTGATTACGGTGTGATGACGCAGTGATGATGCGGTGATGATGTGGTGATGATGCAGTGATGATGAAGTGATGATGCAGTGATGACACGGTGATGAGGAAGCGATGATGCTGTGATGACACCGATGATGTTGTAATGATGATGTGATGATGCTGTGATGATGCAGTGAAGACGCAGTGATAATGCAGTGATGATGCTGCGATGACGCTATGATGATGCAGTGATGATATAATGAAGCAGTGATGACACTGTGATGGTGCAGTGATGATGCTGTGATGATGCAGTGATGATGATGTGATGAAGCAGTGATGATACTGTGATTATGCTGTGTTTAATTTGTGATGACACAATTATGATGCTGTGATGATGCAGTGATTATGCAGTGTTGATGCTGAGATGATGCTGTGATGATGCTATCGTAATGCTGTGATGATGTTGTGATGACGCTGTGATGACGCTGTGATGATGATGTGATGATGCAGTGATGATGTTGTGATGATGCAGTGATGATACAGTGATTATGCTGTGATTAAATGTGTTGACACAATTATGATGCTCTGATGATGCAGTGATGATGCAGTGTTGATGCAGTGATGATGCTGTGATGATGCAGTGAAGATGATGGGATGATGCAGTGATGATGATGTCATGATGCAGTGATGATACTGTGATGACGCTGTGATGATGCAGTGATGGTGCAGTGATGATGCAGTGATGACGCAGTGATGATGCAGTGATGATGCTGTGAGGTCGCTCTGATGATTCTGTGATGATGCGGTGATGATGCAGTTATGGTACTGTGATGACGCTGTGATAATGCAGTGATTATGTAGTAATGATTCTGTGATGATGCTGTGATGATGCTGTTATGATGCAGTGGTGATGCAGTGATGACTCTGTAATTATACTGTGATTATGTAGTGATGATGTAGTGATTACGGTGTGATGACGCAGTGATGATGCGGTGATAATGTGGTGATGATGCAGTGATGATGAAGTGATGATGCATTGATGACACTGTGATGAGGCAGCAATGATGCTGTGATGACACCGATGATGTTGTGATGATGATGTGATGATGCTGTGATGATGCAGTGAAGACACAGTGATAATGCAGTGATGATGCTGCGATGACGCTATGATGATGCAGTGATGATATAATGAAGCAGTGATGACGCTGTGATGGTGCAGTGATGATGCTGTGATGATGCAGTGATGATGATGTGATGAAGCAGTGATGATACTGTGATTATGCTGTGATTAAATGTGTTGACACAATTATGATGCTCTTATGATGCAGTGATGATGCAGTGTTGATGCAGTGATGATGCAGTGAAGATGATGGGATGATGCAGTGATGATGATGTCATGATGCAGTGATGATACTGTGATGACGCTGTGATGATGCAGTATTTATGCAGTAATGATTCTGTGATGATGCTGAGATGATGCTGTGATGATGCAGTGATGATGCTGTGATGACGCTGCGATGATGATGTGATGATGCTTTGATGACTGTGATGACGCTCTGATGACAGAATTATGATGCTGAGATGATGCAGTGATGATGCAATGATGATGCTGTAATGATGCTGTTATGACGTTGTGATGACGCTGTGATGATGCAGTGTTTATGTAGTTATGAGGCTTTGATGATGCAGTGATGATGCAATGATGAGACTGTGATGATGCTGTGATGACGTTTTGATGATGCATTGATGATGATGTGGTGATGTAGCTATGATGCTGTGATGATGCAGTGATGAGACCGTGATGACACTCTGATGATGCAGCGAGTAAGCAGTAATGATGCTGCGATGACGCTTTGATGATGCTGTAATTATGCGGTTATGATGCAGTGATTATGCAGTGATGATGCTGTCATGACACTGTAATGATGTTGTGATGAAGCTGTGATGATGCAGTGATCATGATGGGATTATGAAGTGATGATGATGTGATGATGCAGTGATGATACTGTGATGACGCTGTGATAATGGAGTGATTATGCGGAAATGATGCTGTGATGACACTGAGATGATGCTTTGATGATGCAGTGATGACGCAGTGATGATTCAGTGATCAAAGCCTCATCACAGCATCATCACAGCATCATCGCAGCGTCATCACAGCATCAGAGTGTCATGAATGCATTATGAGAGCGTCATCACAGCATAAGCATAGCATAATTACACCATCATAAAAACATCATCACAGCATCATCACAGCATTATCACAGCGTCACGAAAGCGTCATCACAGCATCATCACAGCATAATCGCAGCGTCATCAGAGCATCATCTCAGCATCATCACAGCATCATTACTGAATCATCACAGCATCATATCATCCTCATCAGAGAATCACAGCATCAGCACAGCATCAGCACTGCATCATCACAACAACATCACGGTGTCATCAAAGCGTCATCATAGCATTATCAGAGCATCACAACAGCATCATCACTGCATCATCAGAACATCATCACAGTGTCATCAAACCGTCATCACAGCATCATCAGACCATAAGAACAACATCATCGCAGCGTCAAAACTGCATCATCACAGCATGATCACAGCATGATCACAGCGTCATCACAGCATCATAACAGCATTATCGTAGCCTCATCACAGCATAATCACAACATCATCACAGCATCATCGCTGCATCATTACAGCATCATCACAGCATCATCACTGCGTCATCACTGCATCATTACTACATCATCAGAACATTATCATAGTATCGTCAAAGCGTCAACACAGTATCATCACAGCATCACAACAGCATCATCGCAGCATCATCACTGCATCATCACAGCATCACAACAGAATCATAACAAAATCATCGCAGCGTCATCAAAGCGTCATCACAGCGTCATCACAGCATCATCACAGCATCATCAAAGCATCACAGCATCATCACAGTGTCATCAGAACATCATCACGGCATCACTACAGCATCATCATATCATCACATCATTATTACAGCATCATCACAGAGTCATCACTGCGTCATCGCAGCATCATCACAGCATCATCACAACATCATCACTGCATCATCACAGCATCATCGCAGCGTCATCACAGCATCATCACAGCATCATCACATCATCAATACTGCGTCATCACAGCATCATCAGAACATAATCACACTGTCATCAAAACGTCATCACAGCATCATCACAGCACCATCACAGCGTCATCACTGCATCATCACAACATTATCATCACAGCATCCCAACAGTATCATCACTGCGTCATCACACCATCATCACAGCATCATCAGAGCGTCATCACAGCATCACCACTGCGTTATCAGAGCGTCATCAAAGAACCATCCCAGCGTCATCAGAGCTTCATCACAGCATCAACACAGCATCATCACAGTGTCATCAAAGAGTCATCACAGGATCATCAACGCATCATCACTGAATCATCACAGCGTAATAACAACATTATCAGTGCGTCATCACAGTGTCATCACAGCATCATCACAGCATCAATACAACATCATCGCAGCGTCATCACTGCATCATCACTGCATCATCACAGCATCATCGCATCATCGTCACAGCATCACAGCGTTATCACAGCGTCATCACAGCATCATCACGTTATCATCACTCCGTTATCACAGCATCATCACAGCATCATCACAGCATTACCAAAGATTCGCAGCGTCATCATTGCATCATCACAGAATCATCAAAGCATCATCATAGCGTCATCAGAGCATTATCGCTGCCTCATCACTGCATCATCACTGCGTCATCACAACATCATCACTTCAACATCACAGCAACATCACACTGTCATCAAAGCGTCATCACAGCATCATTACTGCATCATCACAGCATCATAACACATCATCACCACATCACAACAGCATCATCACAGCATCAACACATCATCATCACTGCCTCATCACTGCATTATCACAGCATCATAACTGCGTCATCACAGCATCATCACAATATTATCACAGCCTCACCACAGTGTCATAACTGCATCATCACTGCATCATCACTGTATCATCAGAGCATCATCACATCATTTCACTGCATGATCACAGCATAATAACAGCATCATAACTGCATCACCACAGCGTCATCACGGCATCATTACTGCATAATCACAGCATCATCAGAGCTTCAACAAAGCATCACATTGCCATCACAATGTCACCACTGAATCATCACAGCGTAATCACAGCATCATCAAAGCATCATCGCAGCGTCATCACTGCATCATTACTGCATCATCACAACATTATCATATTGTCATCAAAGCGTCATCACAGCATCACAACAGCATCATCGTAGCACCATCACTGCATCATCACTGCATCATCACAGCATCACAACAGCATCAGCACAGCGTCATCTCTGCATCATCCAGGCGTCATCACAACATAATCTCAGCGTCACCACAGAGTCATCATTGCATCATCAAAGCATCACAACACCATCATCGCAGCATCATCACAGCATCATAGCATCGCCATCACTGCATCATCACAGAATCATCACTGTATCATCGCAGCGGTATCACTGCATCATCACAGCATCATCACAACATCATCACAGCATCCCAGCATCATGAAAGAGTCATAAAAGCGTCATCACAGCATCATCACTGTATCATCACTCCGTCATTACAGCGTTATCAGAGCATCAGCACAGCATCACCAAAGCATCATCACAGCATCGTCACTGCATCATCACTGCAACATCACAGTATCATCACAGCATCATCATAGCGTCATCACAGCATCATCACAATATCATAACAGCATCATCGCAGTGTCATCACTGCATCATCATCATAGCATCATGACAACATCATTGCAGCATCATCGCAGTGTTATCAATGCATCATTACAGCATCATCACAGCATCATCGCAGCGTCATCACTGAATCATCACAGCATCATCATACCATCATAAAAGCATCACAGCGTCATCATTCAGAGTGTCAAAATAGTATCATCACGTCATCATCTCAGAGTTATTGCAGCGTCATCATGTGTCATCACACCATCATTACAGCATCATCACAGCAACATCACTCCATCATTACAGCGTCATCACAGTGTCATCATAGCGTCATCACAGCATCATCACTGCGTCATTACAGCATCATGAAAGCACCATCACAGCATCATCGCAGCATCATCACTGCATCATCACAGCATCACAGCGTCATCAAATTATCATCACTGCATCATCAGAGCATCACCAGAAATTCATCGCAGCATCATCAAAGCAACATCACAGCGTCACTACTGCAACATCACTGCATCATCTGAGCATCATCACAGCCTCATCACAGCACCATCACAGCGTTGTCACAGCGTCATCAAAGCATCATCACAACATCATCAAAGCGTCATCACAGCATCATCACAGTGTCATCAAATCATCATCACAGCATCATCACAACAGCATCACCACAGCATCATAAGAGCATCATTTCTGGTGCCAACGCAGAAATCTTGTTTTTTTTGACGATGGGGCACTTTACTCTGCACCTGGCCTGATGGCCGCAGACGGGTCCCTATCTTTTAGGGGAAAAAGGATCCTGGGCCAGGAGCTGGCAGGGCTCATTGAGAGGGCTTTAAACTAGGTAAGAAGGGGGATGGGGCTGAAGCAAGGATTGTTGGGGCTGTGCCAGGGGGAACAATGGCAAGGCCGGAGGATAGGGCAATGGCCCAGCTGAAGTGCATCTACACCAATGCTCTGATGATGCTCTGATGATGCAGTGATGTTGCAGTAGTGACGCTGTGATGACGCTTTGATGATGCTGTGATGACACTGTGATGATGCGGTGATGATGATATGATGATGCAGTGATGATACTGTGATGATGCTGCGATGATGCAGTGATGATGCAGTGATGATGATATGATGATGCAGTGATGATGATGTGATGATGCTGTGACAATGTATAGAATCATAGAATCATAGAATCTCCTGAGTTGGAAGGGACCCTTAAGGATCATCAAGTCCAACTCTTGACACCGCATAGGTCTACCCAAAAGTTCAGATTATGTGACTAAGTGCACAGTCCAATCTCTTCTTAAATTCCGACAGGCTCGGTGCAGTGACCACTTCCCTGGGGAGCCTGTTCCAGTGTGCAACCACCCTCTCTGTGATGTAGTGATGATGCAGTGAAGATGCTGTGAGGATACTGTGATGATGCTGTGATGCTGCAGTGATGAAGCTGCGATCCTGCTGTGATGATGCTATGATGATGCAGTGATGATGATGTGATGATGCAGGGATGATGATGTGATGATGTTGTGTTAATGCTGTGATGACGCTGTCATGATGTTGTGATGACGCTGTCGTGATGCTGTGATGATGCTGTGATGACAATATGATGACGTAGTTATGATGCTTTTATGACGCAGTCATTATGCAGTTAAGATGCAGATATGAGGCTGTGATGACGCTGTGATGATGCTGTGATGATGCTGCGATGACGCTGTGATGACCTTATCGTGATTATGTGATAACGCTGTGATGATGCTGTGATTCTGAAGTAATGATGCTGTGATGATGCTGAGGTGATGCTGTGATGATGCAGTGATGATGCAGTGATTGATGATGCAGTGATGACTCAGTGATGATGCTGTGATGATGCAGTGATTATGCATTAATGATTCTGTGATGATGCTGAGATGATATTTAGATGATGCAGTGATGACGCTGTGATGACCTTATTATGATGCTGTGATGATGCTGTGATGATGCAGTGATCATGTAGTGGTGATGATGTGATGACGCAGGGATTCTGCAGTAATGATACAGTGATGATGCGGTGATGATACTGTGATGTTGCAGTAATGACGCTGCGATGAAGTTATGATGATGCAGTAATGATACTGTGATGACGCAGTGATGATGCAGTGATTATGCAGTAATGATACTGAGATGATGCAGTTATGATGCAGTGGTGATGCATTGATGACGCTGTAATTATGATGTGATGATGTAGTGATTACGCTGTGATGATGCACTGATGATACTGTGAAGACGCTGTTATGATGCAGTGAGGAAGCAGTAATGATGCTGTGGTGTTGCTGAGATGATGCTGTGATGATTCATTGATGATGCAGTGATGATGCTGTGATAATGCTGTGATGATGATGTGATGACGCAGTGATGATGATGTGATGATTCAGTGATTCTGCAGTATTGATACTGTGATGATGCTGAGATGATGCTGTAACGATGCAGTGATGATACAGTGATAATGCTGTGATGATGCTGTAATAATGTTGTGATGATGCTGTGATGAAGATGTGATGATTCTGTGATGACGCTGTGATGATGCTGTCGTGATGGTCTGATAACGTTGTCGTAACACTGTGACGATGCTTCGATGATGTTGTGATGATTCTGTGATGATGCAATTATGATGCTGTGATGATGCAGTGATGATGCACTGATAATGCTGTTATGACGCTGTGATGACGTAGTAATGATGCTGTGATGATGCAGTGTTTACGCAGTTATGACGCTGTGATGATGCTTTGGTGAAGTTCTGATGATGCAGTGATGGTGCTGTGATGACGCATTGATGATGCTTAGATGATGCTGTGATGATGCTCTGATGATGCTGTGATGATGCAGTGATGATGATGTGATGATGCTGTGGTGATGCAGTGATGATGATGTGATGATGCTGTGGTGATGATGTGATGATGCTGTGGTGATGCAGTGATCATGCAGTGATGATGTTGTGATGACGCAGTGATGATGTTGTGATGACGCAGTGATGATGCTGCGATGATGCTATGGTGATGATGTGATGATGCTGTGATGACGCAGTGACGATGCTGTGATGACGCTTGGATGACGCTATAGTGATTCTGTGATGATGCTGTAGTGGTACTATGATGATGCTGTGAGGATGCTGCGATGACGCTATGATGACGCAGTAATCATGATGTAATGATGCTGTGATGACGCTGCGATGACACTGTCGTGATGCTGTGATGACGCTGTGATGATGCTGTGATGATACTGACATGACGTTGTGATGATGCAGTGATGACGCAGTAATGATGCTGTGATCATGTAGTGATGATGTAGTGATTATGCTGTGATGACGCAGTGATGATGATGTGATGATGCTGTGGTGATGCAGTGATGATGATGTGATGATGCTGTGGTGATGATGTGATGATGCTGTGATGATGCAGTGATGACTCTGTGATGATGCAGTGATAATGTAGCTATGATGCTGTGATGATGATGTGATGATGTAGTGATAATGATGTGATGATGCAGGGATGATGATGTGATGATGCAGGGATGATGATGTGATGATGTAGTGATAATGATGTGATGATGCAGGGATGATGATGTGATGATGCAGTGATGATGCTGTGATGACCCTGTCATGATGTTGTGATGACGCTGTCGTGATGCTGTGATGATGCTGTGATGACAATATGATGACGTAGTTATGATGCTGTTATGATGCAGTCATTATGCAGTGATGATGCAGATATGAGGCTGTGATGACGCTGTGATATTGTGATGATGCTGCGATGATGCAGTGATGACGCAGTAATGATGCTGCGATGACTCTGTGATGACCCTATCGTGATTATGTGATAACGCTGTGATGATGCTGTGATGATGCAATGATGATGCTGTGATGATGCTGTGATGATGCTGTGATTCTGAAGTAATGATGCTGTGAGGATGGTGAGGTGATGCTGTGATGACGCAGTGATGATGATGTGATTACGCAGCGATGATGCTGTAATGATTTTGTGATGATGATGTGATGATGCTGTGATGATGATGTGATGATACTGTGATGACGCAGATATGACACTGCGATGATGAAGTGATGATGCAGTGATGACTCTGTGATGATGCTGTGATAACGCAGTGATGATGCTGTGATGATGCAATGATGATGCTGTGATGACGCAGTGTTTATGCAGTTATGACGCTGTGATGACCCTGTTATGATGCCTGTATGAGGATGCGATGATGCTGTGACTATGCAGTGATGATGCAGTGATGATGCTGCGATGATGTAGTGATGATGCTGCGATGATGATATGATGATGCAGTGATGATACTGTGATAACATTGTGATGACGCAGTGATGATGCAGTGATGATGCTGTAATGATGCAGTGATTATGCGGTAATGATGCTGTAGTGACGTTGCGATTATGCTGTGATGATGCTGTGATGTTGCTGTGGTGACGCTGTGTTGAGGGTGTTGTGATGCTCTGATAACGCTGTTGTGATGCTGTGATGATGCTACGATGATGTTGTGATGATGCTGTGATGACATAGCGATGATGCTGTGATGATTCTGTGATGTCACTCTGATGATGCTGTGATGATGCAATTATGGTACTGTGATGATGCTGTGATGATGCAGTGATGATATAGTGATGACGTTGTGATGATGCATTGATGATGCTGTATTGATCCTGTGATGACGCAGTGATTATGCAGGGATGACACCGTGATGACGCTGTAATGATGCAGTGAGTAAGCACTAATGATAATGCGATGATGCTGTGATTATGCTGTGACGATGAGGTGATGATGCAGTGATTATGCAGTGATGATGCTGTCATGATACTCTAATGATGCTCTGATGATGCTGAGATGATGCAGTGATGTTGCTGTGATGATGATGTGATGATGCAGTGATGATAATGTGATGATGCTGTGATAATGCAGTGATTATGCTGTAATAATGCTCTCATGACACTGAGATAATGCTCTGATGCTGTAGATATGATGCTGTGAAGATGCAGTGAGGACGCAGAGATGATGCTGTGATGACAATGTGAAGATGCTGTGATGATGCAGTGATGGCGCAGTGATGATGCTGTGATGACACTGTGATTATGTGGTGATGATGATATGATGATGCTGTGATGATGCTGTGATGACACTGTGATTATGCAGCTATGACGCTGTGATAATATTGTGATGATGCTGTGATGATGCAGTGATGATGCTGTGATGATGCAGTGATGAGGCAGCGATAATGCTCTGATGACGCTATGATGATGCTGTGATGATACAATGATGATGATGTGATGATGTTTTTATGATGCTGTGATGATGCTGTGATGATGCACTTATGATGCTGTGATGATGCAGTGATGACGCTGCGATGATGTAGTGATGACGCTGAGATGTTGCTGTGTTGATGCTGTAGTGATGCTGTGATGACGCTGTGATGACGCACTGATGATGTAGTTATTACGCTGAGATGATTCAGTGATGACGCGCTGATGATGTTGTGATGACGCTTTGATGACACTGTGATGATGCTGTGTTGATGCTGTGATGAAGCTGTGATGGTGCTTTGATGACGCTCTGATGACGCAGTGGTGATGCTGTGATGACGCTGTGATGCGTCTTTGATGACGCTGTGATGCTTTAATGATGCTGTGATGATGCTGCGATGATGCTGTGATGATGGCATGATGATTCTGTGATGATGATGTGATAATGCTGTGTTGATACCGTGATGAAGCTGTGATGACGCTTTGATTACGCTGTGATGCTTTGATGATGCTGTGATGATGCAGTGATGACGCTGTGGTGACGCTGTGATGATGCAGTGATGACGCCTGGATGATGCTGTTATAATGCTGTGATGATGCTGTTGTGATGTGGTGATGATGTGTTATGATGCTGTGATGATGCAGTAATGATGCTGTGATGACGCTTTGATGATGCAGTGATGAGGCAGTGATGAGGCAGCGATAATGCTCTGATGACGCTATGATGGTGCTTTGATGATTCTGTGATGATGCAATGATGACTCTGTGAATATTTGGTGATGCTATGATGATGATGCAATGATGCTGTGATGATGCAGTGATGATGCAGTGATGATGCTGTGATGATGCTTTGATGATGCAGTGAAGATGCAGTGTTGATGCTGTGATGATGCAGTGATGACGCTGCGATGATGCAGTGATGACGCTGCGATGACGCTGCGATGATGCTGTGATGATGCTGTGATGACGCTTTGATCACTGCATCATCACTGCATTATCACTGCTTCACCGCAGCATCATCACTGCGTAATCAAAACATCATCACAGCATCAGCACAACATCATCACTGTGTCCTCACTGCATCCTCACAGCATCATCACTGCATCATCACAGCATCACAACAGCATCATCGCAGCATCATCACAGTATCATCAAAGCATCACAGCGTTGCCATCACTGCATCATCACAGAATCATCACTGTATCATCGCAGCGGTATCACTGCATCATCACAGCATGATCACAGCATCATCACTGCAACATTACAGCATCATCACAACATCATCACAGCATCACGGCATCATCAAAGCGCCATAAAAGCGTCATCACAGCATCATCACTGCATCATCACTCCATCATCACAGCATCATCAAAGCATCACAGCGTCATCACAGTATCATCACAGCATCATCACAGCATCATCACTGCATCATTACAGCGTCATCACAGCGTCATCACAGCTTCATCACAACATCATCAGAGCATCATTACAGCATCATGAAAGCACCATCACAGCGTCATCACAGCATCATCGCAGCATCATCACAGCATCATCACAGCATCACAGTGTCATCAAATTATCATCACTGCATCATCAGAGCATCACCAGAACTTCATCGCAGCATCATCAAAGCAACATCACAGCGTCACTACTGCAACATCACTGCATCATCTGAGCATCATCACAGCACCATCACAGCGTTATCACAGCGTCATCAAAGCATCATCACAACATCATGAAAGCATCATCACAGTATCATCACAGTGTCATCAAATCATTATCACAGCATCATAAGAGCATCATTTCTGGTGCCAACACAGAAATCTTGTTTTTTTTGACCATGGGGCACTTTACTCAGCACCTGGCCTGATGGCCGCAGACGGGTCCCTATCTTTTAGGGGAAAAAGGATCCTGGGCCAGGAGCTGGCAGGGCTCATTGAGAGGGCTTTAAACTAGGTAAGAAGGGGGATGGGGCTGAAGCAAGGATTGTTGGGGCTGTGCCAGGGGGAACAATGGCAAGGCCGGAGGATAGGGCAATGGCCCAGCTGAAGTGCATCTACACCAATGCTCTGATGATGCTCTGATGATGCAGTGATGTTGCAGTAGTGACGCTGTGATGACGCTTTGATGATGCTGTGATGACGCGGTGATGATGATATGATGATGATATGATGATGCAGTGATGATGCTGTGATGATGCTGTGATGATGCAGTGATCATGTAGTGGTGATGATGTGATGACGCAGGGATTCTGAAGTAATGATACAGTGATGATGCGGTGATGATACTGTGATGTTGCAGTAATGACGCTGCGATGAAGTTATGATGATGCAGTGATGATACTGTGATGACGCAGTGATGATGCAGTGATTATGCAGTAATGATACTGAGATGATGCAGTTATGATGCAGTGGTGATGCATTGATGACGCTGTAATTATGATGTGATTATGTAGTGATGATGTAGTGATTACGCTGTGATGATGCACTGATGATACTGTGAAGACGCTGTTATGATGCAGTGAGGAAGCAGTAATGATGCTGTGGTGTTGCTGAGATGATGCTGTGATGATTCATTGATGATGCAGTGATGATGCTGTGATGATACTGTGAAGACGCTGTTATGATGCAGTGAGTAAGCACTAATGATGCTGTGATGTTGCTGAGATGATGCTGTGATGATTCATTAATGATGCAGTGATGATGCTGTGATGATGCTATGATTATGTTTTGATGATGCCTTGATGATTCTGTGATGACGCTGTGATGACTCTGTCGTGATGCTCTGATAACGCTGTCGTGATGCTGTGATGATGCTGCGATGATGTTGTGATGATGCAATGATTATGCTGTGATGATGTAGTAATGATGATGTTATGATGCCGAGGTGATGCAATGATGATGCTCTATTGACGCAGTAATGGTGCTGTGATGATGCAGAGTTTATGCAGTTATGACACTGTGATTATGCTTTGATGACGACGCAATGGTGATGTGACGATGCAGTGATGATGCTGTGATGATGCTGTGACGATGCAGTGATTACGCTGCGATGATGATGTGATGATGCTGCGATGATGCTGTGATGATGCAGTGATAATGATGTGATAATGCTGTGATGATGATGTGATGACGCAGTGATGATGATGTGATGATTCAGTGATTCTGCAGTATTGATACTGTGATGATGCTGAGATGATGCTGTAACGATGCAGTGATGATACAGTGATAATGCTGTGATGATGCTATAATAATGTTGTGATGATGCTGTGATGAAGATGTGATGATTCTGTGATGACGCTGTGATGATGCTGTCGTGATGGTCTGATAACGTTGTCGTAACACTGTGACGATGCTTCGATGATGTTGTGATGATTCTGTGATGATGCAATTATGATGCTGTGATGATGCAGTGATGATGCACTGATAATGCTGTTATGACGCTGTGATGACGTAGTAATGATGCTGTGATGATGCAGTGTTTACGCAGTTATGACGCTGTTATGATGCTTTGGTGAAGTTCTGATGATGCAGTGATGGTGCTGTGATGACGCATTGATGATGCTTAGATGATGCTGTGATGATGCTCTGATGATGCTGTGATGATGCAGTGATGATGTTGTGATGACGCAGTGATGATGTTGTGATGACGCAGTGATGATGCTGCGATGATGCTATGGTGATGATGTGATGATGCTGTGATGACGCAGTGACGATGCTGTGATGACGCTTGGATGACGCTATAGTGATTCTGTGATGATGCTGTAGTGGTACTATGATGATGCTGTGAGGATGCTGCGATGACGCTCTGATGACGCAGTGATCATGATGTAATGATGCTGTGATGACGCTGTGATGACGCTGTGATGATACTGAGATGACGTTGTGATGATGCAGTGATGATGCAGTGATGACGCAGTAATGATGCTGTGATCATGTAGTGATGATGTAGTGATTATGCTGTGATGACGCAGTGATGATGCTCTGATGATGCTGTGATTATGATGTGATGATGCATTGATCATGATGTGATGATGCTCTGATGATGCAGTGATGACTCTGTGATGATGCAGTGATAATGTAGCCATGATGCTGTGATGATGATGTGATGATGTAGTGATAATGATGTGATGATGCAGGGATGATGATGTGATGATGCAGGGATGATGATGTGATGATGTTGTGTTAATGCTGTGATGACGCTGTCATGATTCTGTGACGATGCAGTGATGATGCTGTGATGACCCTGTCATGATGTTGTGATGACGCTGTCGTGATGCTGTGATGATGCTGTGATGACAATATGATGACGTAGTTATGATGCTGTTATGATGCAGTCATTATGCAGTGATGATGCAGATATGAGGCTGTGATGACGCTGTGATGATATTGTGATGATGCTGCGATGATGATGTGATGACGCAGTGATGATGCTGCGATGACTCTGTGATGACCCTATCGTGATTATGTGATAACGCTGTGATGATGCTGTGATGATGCAATGATGATGCTGTGATGATGCTGTGATGATGCTGTGATTCTGAAGTAATGATGCTGTGAGGATGGTGAGGTGATGCTGTGATGACGCACTGATGATGATGTGATTACGCAGCGATGATGCTGTAATGATTTTGTGATGATGATGTGATGATGCTGTGATGATACTGTGATGACGCAGATATGACGCTGCGAGGATGAAGTGATGATGCAGTGATGACTCTGTGATGATGCTGTGATAACGCAGTGATGATGCTGTGATGATGTAATGATGATGCTGTGATGACGCAGTGTTTATGCAGTTATGACGCTGTGATGACCCTGTTATGATGCCTGTATGAGGATGCGATGATGCTGTGACTATGCAGTGATGATGCAGTGATGATGCTGCGATGATGTAGTGATGATGCTGCGATGATGATATGATGATGCAGTGATGATACTGTGATAACATTGTGATGACGCAGTGATGATGCAGTGATGATGCTGTAATGATGCAGTGATTACGCAGTAATGATGCTGTAGTGACGTTGCGATTATGCTGTGATGATGCTGTGATGTTGCTGTGGTGACGCTGTGTTGAGGGTGTTGTGATGCTCTGATAACGCTGTTGTGATGCTGTGATGATACTACGATGATGTTGTGATGATGCTGTGATGTCACTCTGATGATGCTGTGATGATGCAATTATGGTACTGTGATGATGCTGTGATGATGCAGTGATGATATAGTGATGACGTTGTGATGATGCATTGATGATGCTGTATTGATCCTGTGATGACGCAGTGATTTTGCAGTGATGACACCGTGATGACGCTGTAATGATGCAGTGAGTAAGCAGTAATGATAATGCGATGATGCTGTGATTATGCTGTGACGATGAGGTGATGATGCAGTGATTATGCAGTGATGATGCTGTCATGATACTCTAATGATGCTCTGATGATGCAGAGATGATGCAGTGATGTTGCTGTGATGATGATGTGATGATGCAGTGATGATAATGTGATGATGCTGTGATAATGCAGTGATTATGCTGTAATGATGCTCTGATGACACTGAGATAATGCTCTGATGCTGTAGATATGATGCTGTGAAGATGCAGTGAGGACGCAGAGATGATGCTGTGATGACAATGTGAAGATGCTGTGATGATGCAGTGATGGCGCAGTGATGATGCTGTGATGACACTGTGATTATGTGGTGATGATGATATGATGATGCTGTGATGATGCTGTGATGATGCTGTGATTATGCAGCTATGACGCTGTGATGACATAGTGATGATGCTGTGATGACGCTGTGATGATGATAGGATGATGCTGTGATGATGCTGTGATGATGATGTCATGATGCTGTGATGATGATGTCATGATGCAATGATGATGCAGTGGTGATGCTCTGATGATGCTGTAATGATGCTGTGACGATGAAGTGATATTGCAGTGATGATACTGTGATGACACTGTGATGATGCAGTGATGATTCAGTGATGATTCTGTTATGATGCTATGATGACGCTATTATGATGCTGTGATGACGCTGCGACGATGATATGATGATCCTGTGATTACTCTGCGATGACGTTTTGATGACACTGCTATGATGCTGTGATGATGCTTTGATGACGCAGTGATGACGCTGTGATGACGTTGTGATGATGCAGTGATGATGCAGTGATGACGCAGTAATGATGCTGTGATCATGTAGTGATGATGTAGTGATTATGCTGTGATGACGCAGTGATGATGCTCTGATGATGCTGTGATTATGATGTGATGATGCATTGATCATGATGTGATGATGCTCTGATGATGCAGTGATGACTCTGTGATGATGCAGTGATAATGTAGCTATGACGCTGTGATGATGATGTGATGATGTAGTGATAATGATGTGATGATGCAGGGATGATGATGTGATGATGCAGGGATGATGATGTGATGATGTTGTGTTAATGCTGTGATGACGCTGTCATGATTCTGTGACGATGCAGTGATGATGCTGTGATGACCCTGTCATGATGTTGTGATGACGCTGTCGTGATGCTGTGATGATGCTGTGATGACAATATGATGACGTAGTTATGATGCTGTTATGATGCAGTCATTATGCAGTGATGATGCAGATATGAGGCTGTGATGACGCTGTGATGATATTGTGATGATGCTGCGATGATGATGTGATGACGCAGTGATGATGCTGCGATGACTCTGTGATGACCCTATCGTGATTATGTGATAACGCTGTGATGATGCTGTGATGATGCAATGATGATGCTGTGATGATGCTGTGATGATGCTGTGATTCTGAAGTAATGATGCTGTGAGGATGGTGAGGTGATGCTGTGATGACGCACTGATGATGATGTGATTACGCAGCGATGATGCTGTAATGATTTTGTGATGATGATGTGATGATGCTGTGATGATGATGTGATGATACTGTGATGA
This sequence comes from Clangula hyemalis, assembly GCA_963989345.1. The sequence goes on along the minus strand of OZ022461.1, from coordinate 2,324,324 downwards.
CGCAGATATGACGCTGCGATGATGAAGTGATGATGCAGTGATGACTCTGTGATGATGCTGTGATAACGCAGTGATGATGCTGTGATGATGCAATGATGATGCTGTGATGACGCAGTGTTTATGCAGTTATGACGCTGTGATGACCCTGTTATGATGCCTGTATGAGGATGTGATGATGCTGTGACTATGCAGTGATGATGCAGTGATGATGCTGCGATGAGGTAGTGATGATGCTGCGATGATGATATGATGATGCAGTGATGATAATGTGATGATGCTGTGATAATGCAGTGATTATGCTGTAATGATGCTCTGATGACACTGAGATAATGCTCTGATGCTGTAGATATGATGCTGTGAAGATGCAGTGAGGACGCAGAGATGATGCTGTGATGACAATGTGAAGATGCTGTGATGATGCAGTGATGGCGCAGTGATGATGCTGTGATGACACTGTGATTATGTGGTGATGATGATATGATGATGCTGTGATGATGCTGTGATGATGCTGTGATTATGCAGCTATGACGCTGTGATGACATAGTGATGATGCTGTGATGACGCTGTGATGATGATATGATGATGCTGTGATGATGCTGTGATGATGCTGTGATGATGATGTCATGATGCAATGATGATGCAGTGGTGATGCTCTGATGATGCTGTAATGATGCTGTGACGATGAAGTGATATTGCAGTGATGATACTGTGATGACACTGTGATGATGCAGTGATGATTCAGTGATGATTCTGTTATGATGCTATGATGACGCTATTATGATGCTGTGATGACGCTGCGACGATGATATGATGATCCTGTGATTACTCTGCAATGACGTTTTGATGACACTGCTATGATGCTGTGATGATGATTTGATGACGCAGTGATGACGCTGTGATGACGCTGTGATGATGCTGTGATGATGCTGTGATGACGCTGTGATTATGCTGTGATGATGCAGTGATTATGCTGTGATGATGTTGTGATGATGCTGTTATGATGCAATGATGATGATGAGATGATGCAGTGATGATGATGTGATGATGCAGTGATGATACTGGTACGACGCTGTTATAATGCAGTGATTATGCAGTAATGATGCTGTGATAATGCTTAGATGATGCTGTGATGATGTAGTGATTGTGCAGTGATGATGCAGTGATGACGCAGTCATGATGCTTTGATGACAATGCCAAGATACTCTGATGATGCTGTGATGATTCCTTGATGACGCTGAGATGATGCTGTGAGAGTGCAGTGATGATGCAGTGTTTATGCTGTGATGATGCTCTGATTGTGTTGTGATGATGTTGTGATGATGCTGTGATGATATTGTGATGATGCAGTGATGATGATGTGATGATGCTCTGATGATGATGTGATGATGCTGTGATGATGCTGTGATGATATTGTGATAATGCAGTGATGATGTTGTGATAACGCAGTGATGATGCTGTGATGATGTTGTGATGATGCAGTGAATATAATGGGATGATGCAGTGATGATGTTTTAATGGCGACGTGATGATGCTGTGATGATGCTGTGATGATGCAGTGAAGATAATGGGATGATGCAGTGATGATGATGTCATGATGCAGTGATGATACTGTGATCACGCTGTGATAATGCATTGATTATGCAGGAATGATGCTTTGATGATGCTGAGATGATGCTGTGATGATGCAGTGGTGGTGCAGTGATGATGCAGTGATGACGCAGTGATGATGCTGCGATGATGATTTGAAGATGCTGTGATGATGCAGTGATGGTGCTGTGAAGGCGCAGTGGTGATGCTTTCATTATGCTGTGATGATGCAGTGATTATGCAGCTATGGTGCAGTGATGATGCTGTGATGACATTGTGATGACGGAGTGATGATGCTGTGATGACACTCTGATGATGTTGTGGTGATAATGTGATGATGCTGTGAAGATACTGTGATAACGCTTTTATTATGCAGTATTCATGCAGTAATGATTCTGTGATGATGCTGAGATGACGCTGCGATGATGCTGTGATGATGCTGTGATGAGTGTGATGACGCTCTGATGACACTATTATTGTGCTGAGATGATGCAGTGATGATGCAGTGATGAGACTGTGATGATGCTGTGATGACGTTTTGATGATGCATTGATGATGATGTGATGATGGAGCTATGATGCTGTGACGATGCAGTGATGACACCGTGATGACACTCTGATGATGTACTGAGTAAGCAGTAATGATGCTGCGATGATTCTGTGATGACACTGTAATGATGCTGTGATGAGGCAGAGATGATGCAGTGATGATGCTGTGATGATGTTGTGATGAAGCTGTGATGATGCAGTGATGATGATGGGATTATGAAGTGATGATGATGTGATGATGCAGTGATGATACTGTGATGACGCTGTGATAATGCAGCATCATCACAGCATCATCACAGCATCATTGCATCATCATCACAGCATCACCAAATATTCGCAGAGTCATCATTGCATCATCACAGAATCATCAAAGCACCATCATAGCGTCATCAGAGCATTATCGCTGCCTCATCACTGCCTCATCACGACATCATCACTGCATCATCACAACATCATCACTTCAACTTCACAGCAACATCACACTGTCATCAAAGCATCATCACAGCATCATTACTGCATCATCACAGCATCATAACACATCATCACCACATCACAACAGCATCATCACAGCATTATAACAGCATCGTCCAGGCGTCATCACTGCATCATCACAGCGTCACCACAGCGTCATCACTGCATCATCACAGCATCATCAAAGCATCACAGCGTAATCAAAGCGTCATCACAGCTTCATCACGGTATCAACACAGCATTATCACATCATCATCACAGAATCATCATGCCATCATCACAGCATCATCGCAGCATCATCACAGCATCATTAAAGCATCACAGCGTCATCAAAGACGCATCACAGCGTCATCACAGCATCACCACTGCGTCATCAGAGCGTCATCAAAGCACCATCACAGCTTCATCACAGCATCAACACAGCATCATCACAGTGTCATCAAAGCGTCATCACAACATCATCAGCGCGTCATCACTGAATCATCACAGCGTAATAACTACATCATCAGTGCATCATCACAGCGTCATCACAGCATCACTACAGCATCAACACAGCAACATCTCAGCGTCATCACTACATCATCGCAGCGTCATCACTGCATCATCACAGCATCATAAGTGCATCATCACAGCATCATAAAAACATCATCACATCATCATCATTGTATCATCACAGCATCATCATAGCGTCATCAGAGCATTATCGCTGCCTCATCACTGCATCATCACAGCATCATCACAATATTATCACAGCCTCACCACAGCGTCATAACTGCATCATCACAGCATCATCACTGTATCATCACACCATCATCACATCATTTCAATGCATGATCACAGCATAATAACAGCATCATCACGGCATCATCACAACATCATCACAGAATCATCACTGAATCATCACAGCGTCATCACAGCATCATCACAGTGATGATGCTGTGATGATGCTGTGACGATGCAGTGATTACGCTGCGATGATGATGTGATGATGATGTGATGATTCAGTGATTCTGCAGTATTGATACTGTGATGATGCTGAGATGATGCTGTAACGATGCAGTGATGATACAGTGATAATGCTGTGATGATGCTCTAATAATGTTGTGATGATGCTGTGATGAAGATGTGATGATCCTGTGATGACGCTGTCGTGATGGTCTGATAACGTTGTCGTAATGCTGTGACGATGCTTCGATGATGTTGTGATGATTCTGTGATGATGCAATTATGATGCTGTGATGATGCAGTGATGATGCACTGATAATGCTGTTATGACGCTGTGATGACGTAGTAATGATGCTGTGATGATGCAGTGTTTACGCATTTATGACGCTGTGATGATGCTTTGGTGAAGTTCTGATGATGCAGTGATGGTGCTGTGATGACGCATTGATGATGCTTAGATGAGGCTGTGATGATGCTCTGATGATGCTGTGATGATGCTGTGATGATGCAGTGATCATGCAGTGATGATGTTGTGATGACGCAGTGATGATGTTGTGATGACGCAGTGATGATGCTGCGATGATGCTATGGTGATGATGTGATGATGCTGTGATGACGCAGTGACGATGCTGTGATGACGCTTGGATGACGCTATAGTGATTCTGTGATGATGTTGTAGTGGTACTATGATGATGCTGTGAGGATGCTGTGATGACGCTCTGATGACGCAGTAATCATGATGTAATGATGCTGTGATGACGCTGCGATGACACTGTCGTGATGCTGTGATGACGCTGTGATGATACTGAGATGACGTTGTGATGATGCAGTGATGATACTGTGATGACGCTGTGATAATGCAGTGATTATGCGGAAATGATGCTGTGATGACACTGATATGATGCTTTGATGATGCAGTGATGATGCTGTGAGGATGCAGTGAGGACACAGTGATGATGTTGTGCTGATGCTGTGATGATGTTTTGATTACGCAGTGATGATGCTGTGGTGATGCAGTGATGATGCAGTGATCAAAGCGTCATCACAGCATCACCACAGCATCATCACTGCGTAATCAAAACATCATCACAGCATCAGCACAACATCATCACTGTGTCCTCACTGCATCCTCACAGCATCATCACTGCATCATCACAACATCATCAAATAATCATGAAAGCATCACAGCTTCATCAAAACGTCATCAGAGCGTCAACACTGCATCTTCACTGCATCATCACAGCATCATCACAGCATCATCACTGCATCATCACAGCATCATTGCATCATCATCACAGCATCACCAAATATTCGCAGAGTCATCATTGCATCATCACAGAATCATCAAAGCACCATCATAGCGTCATCAGAGCATTATCGCTGCCTCATCACTGCCTCATCACTGCATCATCACTGCGTCATCACAACATCATCACTTCAACATCACAGCAACATCACACTGTCATCAAAGCGTCATCACAGCATCATTACTGCATCATCACAGCATCATAACACATCATCACCACATCACAACAGCATCATCACAGCATTATAACAGCATCATCCTGGCGTCATCACTGCATCATCACAGCGTCACCACAGCGTCATCACTGCATCATCACAGCATCATCAAAGCATCACAGCGTAATCAAAGCGTCATCACAGCTTCATCACGGTATCAACACAGCATTATCACATCATCATCACAGAATCATCATGCCATCATCACAGCATCATCGCAGCATCATCACAGCATCATTAAAGCATCACAGCGTCATCACAGCATCACCACTGCGTCATCAGAGCGTCATCAAAGCACCATCACAGCTTCATCACAGCATCAACACAGCATCATCACAGTGTCATCAAAGCGTCATCACAACATCATCAGCGCGTCATCACTGAATCATCACAGCGTAATAACTACATCATCAGTGCGTCATCACAGCGTCATCACAGCATCACTACAGCATCAACACAGCAACATCTCAGCGTCATCACTACATCATCGCAGCGTCATCACTGCATCATCACAGCATCATAAGTGCATCATCACAGCATCATCACAGCATCATAAAAACATCATCACATCATCATCATTGTATCATCACAGCATCATCATAGCGTCATCAGAGCATTATCGCTGCCTCATCACTGCATCATCACAGCATCATCACTGCATCATCACAGCATCATCACAATATTATCACAGCCTCACCACAGCGTCATAACTGCATCATACCTGCATCATCACTGTATCATCAGAGCATCATCACATCATTTCAATGCATGATCACAGCATAATAACAGCATCATCACGGCATCATCACAACATCATCACTGCATCAACACAACATCATCACAGAATCATCACTGAATCATCACAGCGTCATCACAGCATCATCACAGCATCACAACAGCATCATCACTGCATCATCAAATCATGATCACTGCATCATGAAAGTGTCATCACAGCATCACCACAGCATCATCACAACAGTATCACAGTATCACAGAGTCATCACAGCGTCATCATCACATCATCACTGCACCATCACTGTGTCATCACAGCATCATTACTGCATAATCACAACATCATCACGGTGTCATCGCAGCATAATCACAGCATAATCAGAGCATCACAACAGCATCATCGCATCGTCATCACTGCATCATCATTGCATCATCACAGCATCATCACTGCATCATCACAGCATCACAACAGCATCATCGCAGCATCATCACAGTATCATCAAAGCATCACAGCGTCGCCATCACTGCATTATCACAGAATCATCACTGTATCATCGCAGCGGTATCACTGCATCATCACAGCATGATCACAGCATCATCACTGCATCATTACAGAGTCAACACAGTGTCATCACAGCTTCATCACAGCATCATCACAGCGTCATTACAGCATCATTAAAGCACCATCACAGCGTCATCACAGCATCATCACAGCGTCATCACACCATCATCGCAGCATCATCACAGCATCATCACTGCATCATCACAGCATCACAGTATCATCAAATTATCATCACTGCATCATCAGAGCATCACCAGAACTTCATCGCATCATCATCAAAGCAACATCACAGCGTCACTACTGCAACATCACTGCATCATCTGAGCATCATCACAGCCTCATCACAGCACCATCACAGCGTTATCACAGCGTCATCAAAGCATCATCACAACATCATGAAAGTGTCATCACAGCATCATCACAGTGTCATCAAATCATCATCACAGCATCATCACAACAGCACCACCACAGCATCATAAGAGCATCATTTCTGGTGCCAACGCAGAAATCTTGTTTTTTTTTTGACCATGGGGCACTTTACTCAGCACCTGGCCTGATGGCCGCAGACGGGTCCCTATCTTTTAGGGGAAAAAGGATCCTGGGCCAGGAGCTGGCAGGGCTCATTGAGAGGGCTTTAAACTAGGTAAGAAGGGGGATGGGGCTGAAGCAAGGATTGTTGGGGCTGTGCCAGGGGGAACAATGGCAAGGCCGGAGGATAGGGCAATGGCCCAGCTGAAGTACATCTACACCAATGCTCTGATGATGCTCTGATGATGCAGTGATGTTGCAGTAGTGACGCTGTGATGACGCTTTGATGATGCTGTGATGACACTGTGATGATGCTGTGATGATGATATGATGATGCAGTGCTGATGATGTGATGATTCTGTGACAATGTATAGAATCATAGAATCATAGAATCTCCTGAGTTGGAAGGGACCCTTAAGGATCATCAAGTCCAACTCTTGACACCGCACAGGTCTACCGAAAAGTTCAGATTATGTGACTAAGTGCACAGTCCAATCTCTTCTTAAATTCCGACAGGCTCGGTGCAGTGACCACTTCCCTGGGGAGCCTGTTCCAGTGTGCAACCACCCTCTCTGTGATGTAGTGATGATGCAGTGAAGATGCTGTGAGGATACTGTGATGATGCTGTGATGCTGCAGTGATGAAGCTGCGATCCTGCTGTGATGATGCTGTGATGATGCAGGGATGATGATGTGATGATGTTGTGTTAATGCTGTGATGACGCTGTCATGATTCTGTGACGATGCAGTGATGATGCTGTGATGACCCTGTCATGATGTTGTGATGACGCTGTCGTGATGCTGTGATGATGCTGTGATGACAATATGATGACATAGTTATGATGCTTTTATGATGCAGTCATTATGCAGTTAAGATGCAGATATGAGGCTGTGATGACGCTGTGATGATGCTGTGATGATGCTGCGATGACGCTGTGATGACCTTATCGTGATTATGTGATAACGCTGTGATGATGCTGTGATTCTGAAGTAATGATGCTGTGATGATGCTGAGGTGATGCTGTGATGATGCAGTGATGACACTGCTGTGATGATGATGTGATTACGCAGCGATGATGCTGTAATGATTTTGTGATGATGATGTGATGATGTCATGGGTTTGTGAAGGGTAGGTCCTGCCTAACTAACCGGATTTCCTTTTATGATAAGATCACCCGTATGGTGGACCAAGGGAAACCAGCTGATGTGATTTTTTTGGACTTCAGCAAGGCTTTTGACACGGTTTCCCATAGGATCCTACTGGACAAAATGTCCACCATACAGCTAAATAAAAACATCATACGATGGGTGAGCAATTGGCTAACGGGCAGGGCCCAAAGGGTTATGGTAAATGGGGCTGCGTCAGGCTGGCGGGCGGTCACCAGTGGGGTCCCTCAAGGCTCCATTTTAGGGCCGGTACTTTTCAATATTTTTATAAACGATCTGGATGTAGGAATAGAGGGTATTTTGAGCAAGTTTGCTGATGACACCAAACTTGGAGGAGTTGTGGACTCGAATGAGGGTGGAAAGGCCTTGCAGAGGGACCTGGATAGGTTGGAGAGCTGGGCGATCACCAACCGCATGAAGTTCAATAAGAGCAAGTGCCGGGTCCTGCACCTGGGACGGGGAAACCCTGGCTGCACGTACAGACTGGGCGATGAGACGCTGGAGAGCAGCCTAGAAGAGAGGGATCTGGGGGTCGTGGTAGACAGCAAGTTGAATATGAGCCAGCAGTGTGCCCTGGCAGCCAGGAGGGCCAAGCGTGTCCTGGGGTGCATCAAGCACGGCATCGCTAGTAGGTCACGGGAGGTGATTGTCCCGCTCTACTCTGCGCTGGTGCGGCCTCACCTCGAGTACTGTGTGCAGTTCTGGGCACCGCAGTATAAAAAGGACATGAAACTGTTGGAGAGTGTCCAGAGGAGGGCTACGAAGATGGTGAAAGGCCTGGAGGGGAAGACGTACGAGGAACGGCTGAGGTCACTGGGCCTGTTCAGCCTGGAGAAGAGGAGGCTGAGGGGAGACCTCATCACAGTCTACAACTTCCTCGTAAGGGGGTGTCGAGAGGCAGGAGACCTTTTCTCCATTAACACCAGTGACAGGACCCGCGGGAACGGGGTTAAGCTGAGGCAGGGGAAATTTAGGCTAGACATCAGGAGGGGGTTCTTCACAGAGAGGGTGGTTGCACACTGGAACAGGCTCCCCAGGGAAGTGGTCACTGCACCGAGCCTGTCTGAATTTAAGAAGAGATTGGACTGTGCACTTAGTCACATGGTCTGAACTCTTGGGTAGACCTGTGCGGTGTCAAGAGTTGGACTAGATGATCCTTAAGGGTCCCTTCCAACTCAGGAGATTCTATGATTCTATGATTCTATGCTGTGATGATGCAGTGTTTATGCAGTTATGACGCTGTGATGACCCTGTTATGATGCCTGTATGAGGATACGATGATGCTGTGACTATGCAGTGATGATGCAGTGATGATGCTGCGATGATGCAGTGATGACGTTGCGATGATGATATGATGATGCAGTGATGATACTGTGATAAAGTTGTGATGACGCAGTGATGATGCTGTAATGATGCAGTGATTATGCAGTAATGATGCTGTAGTGACGCTGCGATTATGCTGTGCTGATGCTGTGATGTTGCTGTGGTGACGCTGTGTTGAGGGTGTTGTGGTGTTCTGATAACGCTGTTGTGATGCTGTGATGATGCTACGATGATATTGTGATGATGCTGTGATGATACCGTGATGATGCAGTGATGATGCTGTGATGCTGCTGCGATGACGCTGTGGTGACGATGTGATGATGCAGTGATGATGCAGTTATGATGCAGTGATGATGCAGTTATGACGCTTTAATGACATTGTGATGATATTGTGATTATGCTGTGATGACATAGCGATGATGCTGTGATGATTCTGTGATGACACTCTGATGATGATGTGATGATGCTGTGATGATGCTGTTATAACACTGTGATGACACTGTGATGATGCTGAGATTATGCTGTGAAGATGCAGTGATGATGCAGTTATGACCCTGTGATGACGCTGTGATGATGCAGTGAGTAAGCAGTAAAGATGCTTTGATGATGCTGTTATGATGCTGCAATGATGCTGTGATGATGCTGTGGGCTGCTGTGATGACAATTTGATGACGTAGTGATGATTCTGTCATGACGCCATGATGCTGCTCTGATGCTGCTCTGACGATGCTGTGATTATGCTGTGATGACGCTCTGATGACACCGTGATGATGCTTTGATGACGCTGTGATGACAATTTGATGATGAAGTGATGACTTTGTGATTACGCTGTGATGACGCATTGAAGATTATGTGATGATGATGTGATGATGCAGTTATGGTACTGTGATGACGCTGTGATAATGCAGTGATTATGTAGTAATGATTCTGTGATGATGCTGTGATGATGCAGTTATGATGCAGTGGTGATGCAGTGATGATGCTGTGAAGGCGCAGTGGTGATGCTTTGATTATGCTGTGATGACGGAGTGATTATGTAGCTATGGTGCTGTGATGATACTGTGATGACATTTTGATGACGGAGTGATGATGCTGTGATGACACTCTGATGATGTTGTGATGATAATGTGATGATGCCATGATGATGCTGTGAAGATACTGTGATGACGCTGTGATGATGCAGTATTTATGCAGTAATGATTCTGTGATGATGCTGAGATGATGCTGTGATGATGCAGTGATGATGCTGTGATGACGCTGCGATGATGATGTGATGATGCTTTGATGACTGTGATGACGCTCTGATGACAGAATTATGATGCTGAGATGATGCAGTGATGATACAATGATGATGCTGTGATGATGCTGTTATGACATTGTGATGACGCAGTGATGATGCTGTGATGATGCAGTGTTTATGTAGTTATGAGGCTGTGATGATGCAGTGATGAGACTGTGATGATGCTGTGATGACGTTTTGATGATGCATTGATGATGATGTGGTGATGTAGCTATGATGCTGTGATGATGCAGTGATGAGACCGTGATGACACTCTGATGATGCAGCGAGTAAGCAGTAATGATGCTGCGATGATGCTTTGATGATGCTGTAATTATGCGGTTATGATGCAGTGATTATGCAGTGATGATGCTGTCATGACACTGTAATGATGTTGTGATGAAGCTGTGATGATGCAGTGATCATGATGGGATTATGAAGTGATGATGATGTGATGATGCAGTGATGATACTGTGATGACGCTGTGATAATGCAGTGATTATGCGGAAATGATGCTGTGATGACACTGAGATGATGCTTTGATGATGCAGTGATGATGCAGTGATGATTCAGTGATCAAAGCCTCATCACAGCATCATCACAGCATCATCGCAGCGTTATCACAGCATCATCACAGCATCATCACAGCATTATCACAGCGTCACGAAAGCGTCATCACAGCATCATCACAGCATAATCGCAGCGTTATCAGAGCATCATCTCAGCATCATCACAGCATCATTACTGAATCATCACAGCATCATATCATCCTCATCAGAGCATCACAGCATCATCACAGCATCAGCACTGCATCATCACAACAACATCACAGTGTCATCAAAGCGTCATCATAGCATTATCAGAGCATCACAACAGCATCATCACTGCATCATCCGAACATCATCACAGTGTCATCAAACCGTCATCACAGCATCATCAGACCATAAGAACAACTTCATCGCAGCGTCAAAACTGCATCATCACAGCATGATCACAGCATGATCACAGCGTCATCACAGCATCATCACTGCGTCATCACTGCATCATTACTACATCATCAGAACATTATCATAGTATCGTCAAAGCGTCAACACAGTATCATCACAGCATCACAACAGCATCATCGCAGCATCATCACTGCATCATCACAGCATCACAACAGAATCATAACAAAATCATCGCAGCGTCATCAAAGCGTCATCACAGCGTCATCAAAGCATCACAGCATCATCAAAGTGTCATCAGAACATCATCACGGCATCACTACAGCATCATCATATCATCACATCATTATTACAGCATCATCACAGAGTCATCACTGCGTCATCGCAGCATCATCACAGCATCATCACAACATCATCACTGCATCATCACAACATCATCACTGCATCATCACAGCATCATCGCATCGTCATCACAGCATCATCACAGCATCATTGCAGCATCATCACATCATCAATACTGCGTCATCACAGCATCATCAGAACATAATCACACTGTCATCAAAACGTCATCACAGCATCATCACGGCATCATCACAGCATCATAACACATCATCACAGCATCACAACAGCATCATCACAGCTTCATAACAGCATCATCCAGGCGTAATCACAGCATCATCTAAGCACCATCACAGCGTCATCACTGCGTCATCACAACATTATCATCACAGCATCCCAACAGTATCATCACTGCGTCATCACACCATCATCACAGCATCATCGCAGCATCATCACAGCATCATTAAAGCATCACAGCATCATCAAAGAGTCATCACAGCGTCATCACAGCATCACCACTGCGTTATGAGAGCGTCATCAAAGAACCATCCCAGCGTCATCAGAGCTTCATCACAGCATCAACACAGCATCATCACAGTGTCATCAAAGAGTCATCACAGGATCATCAACGCATCATCACAGAATCATCACAGCGTAATAACAACATTATTAGTGCGTCATCACAGTGTCATCACAGCATCATCACAGCATCAATACAACATCATCGCAGCGTCATCACTGCATCATCACTTTATCATCACTCCGTTATCACAGCATCATCACAGCATCATCACAGCGTCACCAAAGATTCGCAGCGTCATCATTGCATCATCACAGAATCATCAAAGCATCATCATAGTGTCATCAGAGCATTATCGCTGCCTCATCACTGCATCATCACTGTGTCATCACAACATCATCACTTCAACATCACAGCAACATCACACTGTCATCAAAGCGTCATCACAGCATCATTACTGCATCATCACAGCATCATAACACATCATCACCACATCACAACAGCATCATCACAGCATCAACACATCATCATCACTGCCTCATCACTGCATCATCACAGCATCATAACTGCGTCATCACAGCATCATCACAATATTATCACAGCCTCACCACAGTGTCATAACTGCATCATCACTGCATCATCACTGTATCATCAGAGCATCATCACATCATTTCACTGCATGATCACAGCATAATAACAGCATCATAACTGCATCATCACAGCATCATCACGGCATCATTACTGCATCATCACAGCATCATCAGAGCTTCAACAAAGCATCACATTGCCATCACAATGTCACCACTGAATCATCACAGCGTAATCACAGCATCATCAAAGCATCATCGCAGCGTCATCACTGCATCATTACTGCATCATCACAACATTATCATAGTGTCATCAAAGCGTCATCACAGCATCACAACAGCATCATCGTAGCACCATCACTGCATCATCACTGCATCATCACAGCATCACAACAGCATCAGCACAGCGTCATCTCTGCATCATCCAGGCGTCATCACAACATCATCTCAGCGTCACCACAGAATCATCACAGCATCATCAAAGCATCACAACACCATCATCGCAGCATCATCGCAGCATCATAGCGTCGCCATCACTGCATCATCACAGAATCATCACTGTATCATCGCAGCGGTATCACTGCATCATCACAGCATCATCACAACATCATCACAGCATCCCAGCATCATGAAAGCGTCATCACAGCGTCATCACAGCATCATCACTGTATCATCACTCCGTCATTACAGCGTTATCAGAGCATCAGCACAGCATCACCAAAGCATCATCACTGCATCATCACAGCATCGTCACTGCATCATTACAATATCATCGCAGCGTCATCACTGCATCATCACAGCATCATCACAGCATCATCAAAGCATCATCACAGCGTCATCACAGCAGCATCACTACATCATCACTGTGTCGTCACAGCGTCATCACAGCATCACCACAGCATCATCACTGCAACATCACAGTATCATCACAGCATCATCATAGCGTCATCACAGCATCATCACAATATCATAACAGCATCATCGCAGTGTCATCACTGCATCATCATCATAGCAACATGACAACATCATCGCAGCATCATCGCAGTGTTATCAATGCATCATTACAGCATCATCACAGCATCATCGCAGCGTCATCACTGAATCATCACAGCATCATCATACCATCATGAAAGCATCACAGCGTCATCATTCAGAGTGTCAACATAGTATCATCACGTCATCATCTCAGAGTTATTGCAGCGTCATCACTGCGTCATCACACCATCATCACTGCGTCATCACAGCGTCATCACAGCATCATCACAGCATCATCACAGCATCATCACAGCGTCATCACAGAATCATAACTGCATCATCACTGCATAAACACTGCATCAGCACAGCATCATCATAGCATCATCACAGCATCATCACTGCATCATCATATCATCCTGAGAGCATCATAGCTGCATAATCACAGCATCATCAAATTGTCATAACAGCATCATCACAGATTCATAATAGCATAATAACATCGTCATCACAGCGTCATCAAAGCATCATCACAGCATCATCAGAGCATCACCATAGTATCATCACAGCATCATCACAGCAACATCACTCCATCATTACAGCGTCATCACAGCGTCATCACTGCATTATCACAGCATCATCACTGCGTCATCACAGTGTCATCAAAGCACTATCACAGCGTCAGCACAGCTTCCTCACAGCATCATCACAGCATCATCGCAGTGTCATCACATCATCATCACAGCATCATCACAATATTATCACAGCCTCACTACAGCGTCATAATTGCATCAACACTGCATTATCACTGCATCATCACAGCGTCATCACAGCATAAACACATCATCATAAATGCATCATCACAGCTTCATCAATACATCTTCACAGCATCACAGCATCATCAAAGCATCATCACAGCAGCATCACTACATCATCACTGTGTCGTCACAGCGTCATCACAGCATCACCACAGCATCATCACATCATCATCACTGCAACATCACAGTATCATCACAGCATCATCATAGCGTCATCACAGCATCATCACAATATCATAACAGCATCATCGCAGTGTCATCACTGCATCATCATCATAGCAACATGACAACATCATCGCAGCATCATCGCAGTGTTATCAATGCATCATTACAGCATCATCACAGCATCATCGCAGCGTCATCACTGAATCATCACAGCATCATCATACCATCATGAAAGCATCACAGCGTCATCATTCAGAGTGTCAACATAGTATCATCACGTCATCATCTCAGAGTTATTGCAGCGTCATCACTGCGTCATCACACCATCATCACTGCGTCATCACTGCGTCATCACAGCGTCATCACAGCATCATCACAGCATCATCACAGCGTCATCACAGAATCATAACTGCATCATCACTGCATAAACACTGCATCAGCACAGCATCATCATAGCTTCATCACAGCATCAACACAGCGTCATCTGTGCATCACCACAGCATCATCACAACATCATCACAGCATCATCACTGCATCATCATATCATCCTGAGAGCATCATAGCTGCATAATCACAGCATCATCAAATTGTCATAACAGCATCATCACAGCTTCATAATAGCATAATAACATCGTCATCACAGCGTCATCAAAGCATCATCACAGCGTCATCAGAGCATCACCATAGTATCATCACAGCATCATCACAGCAACATCACTCCATCATTACAGCGTCATCACAGCGTCATCACTGCATCATCACAGCATCATCACTGCGTTATCACAGTGTCATCAAAGCACTATCACAGCGTCAGCACAGCTTCCTCACAGCATCATCACAGCATCATCGCAGTGTCATCACACCATCATCACAGCATCATCACAATATTATCACAGCCTCACTACAGCGTCATAATTGCATCAACACTGCATTATCACTGCATCATCACAGCGTCATCACAGTATAAACACATCATCATAAATGCATCATCACAGCTTCATCAATACATCTTCACAGCATCACAGCATCATCAAAGCATCATCACAGCGTCATCACAGCAGCATCACTACATCATCACTGTGTCGTCACAGCGTCATCACAGCATCACCACAGCATCATAACATCATCATCACTGCAACATCACAGTATCATCACAGCATCATCATAGCGTCATCACTGAATCATCACAGCATCATCATACCATCTTGAAAGCATCACAGCGTCATCATTCAGAGTGTCAACATAGTATCATCACGTCATCATCTCAGAGTTATTGCAGCGTCATCACTGCGTCATCACACCATCATCACTGCGTCATCACAGCATCATCACTGCATCATCACAGCGTCATCACAGAATCATAACTGCATCATCACTGCATAAACACTGCATCAGCACAGCTTCATCATAGCATCATCACAGCATCAACACAGCGTCATCTGTGCATCACCACAGCATCATCACAACATCATCACAGCGTCATCACAGCATCATCACTGCATCATCATATCATCCTGAGAGCATCATAGCTGCATAATCACAGCATCATCAAATTGTCATAACAGCATCATCACAGCTTCATAATAGGATAATAACATCGTCATCACAGCGTCATCAAAGCATCATCACAGCGTCATCAGAGCATCACCATAGTATCATCACAGCATCATCACAGCAACATCACTCCATCATTACAGCGTCATCACAGCGTCATCACTGCATCATCACAGCATCATCACTGCGTCATCACAGCGTCATC
This sequence comes from Clangula hyemalis, assembly GCA_963989345.1. Next base: position 2,307,558 of record OZ022461.1, on the reverse strand, counting down.
AAAGCATCATCACAGCGTCATCAGAGCATCACCATAGTATCATCACAGCATCATCACAGCAACATCACTCCATCATTACAGCGTCATCACAGTGTCATCACAGCTTCATCACAGCATCATCAAAGCATCACAATGTAATCAGTGTCATCATAGCGTCATCACAGCATCATCACTGCGTCATTACAGCATCATGAAAGCACCATCACAGCATCATCGCAGCATCATCACAGCATCATCACTGCATCATCACAGCATCACAGCGTCATCAAATTATCATCACTGCATCATCAGAGCATCACCAGAAATTCATCGCAGCATCATCAAAGCAACATCACAGTGTCACTACTGCAACATCACTGCATCATCTGAGTATCATCACAGCCTCATCACAGCACCATCACAGCGTTATCACAGCGTCATCAAAGCATCATCACAACATCATCAAAGCGTCATCACAGCATCATCACAGTGTCATCAAATCATCATCACAGCATCATCACAACAGCACCACCACAGCATCATAAGAGCATCATTTCTGGTGCCAACGCAGAAATCTTGTTTTTTTTTTGACCATGGGGCACTTTACTCAGCACCTGGCCTGATGGCCGCAGACGGGTCCCTATCTTTTAGGGGAAAAAGGATCCTGGGCCAGGAGCTGGCAGGGCTCATTGAGAGGGCTTTAAACTAGGTAAGAAGGGGGATGGGGCTGAAGCAAGGATTGTTGGGGCTGTGCCAGGGGGAACAATGGCAAGGCCGGAGGATAGGGCAATGGCCCAGCTGAAGTGCATCTACACCAATGCTCTGATGATGCTCTGATGATGCAGTGATGTTGCAGTAGTGACGCTTTGATGACGCTTTGATGATGCTGTGATGACGCAGTGATGATGATATGATGATGCAGTGATGATACTGTGATGACGCTGTGATGATGCTGTGATTATGCAGTAATGATACTGAGATGATGCAGTTATGATGCAGTGGTGATGCATTGATGACACTGTAATTATGATGTGATGATGTAGTGATGATGTAGTGATTACGCTGTGATGATGCAGTGATGATACTGTGAAGACGCTGTTATGATGCAGTGAGGAAGCAGTAATGATGCTGTGGTGTTGCTGAGATGATGCTGTGATGATTCATTGATGATGCAGTGATGATGCTGTGATGATACTGTGAAGACGCTGTTATGATGCAGTGAGTAAGCACTAATGATGCTGTGATGTTGCTGAGATGATGCTGTGATGATTCATTAATGATGCAGTGATGATGCTGTGATGATGCTATGATTATGTTTTGATGATGCCTTGATGATTCTGTGATGACGCTGTGATGACTCTGTCGTGATGCTCTGATAACGCTGTCGTGATGCTGTGATGATGCTGCGATGATGTTGTGATGATGCAATGATTATGCTGTGATGATGTAGTAATGATGATGTTATGATGCCGAGGTGATGCAATGATGATGCTCTATTGACGCAGTGATGGTGCTGTGATGATGCAGAGTTTATGCAGTTATGACACTGTGATTATGCTTTGATGACGACGCAATGGTGATGTGACGATGCAGTGATGATGCTGTGATGATGATGTGATAATGCTGTGATGATGATGTGATGACGCAGTGATGATGATGTGATGATTCAGTGATTCTGCAGTATTGATACTGTGATGATGCTGAGATGATGCTGTAACGATGCAGTGATGATACAGTGATAATGCTGTGATGATGCTGTAATAATGTTGTGATGATGCTGTGATGAAGATGTGATGATTCTGTGATGACGCTGTGATGATGCTGTCGTGATGGTCTGATAACGTTGTCGTAACACTGTGACGATGCTTCGATGATGTTGTGATGATTCTGTAATGATGCAATTATGATGCTGTGATGATGCAGTGATGATGCACTGATAATGCTGTTATGACGCTGTGATGACGTAGTAATGATGCTGTGATGATGCAGTGTTTACGCAGTTAAGACGCTGTGATGATGCTTTGGTGAAGTTCTGATGATGCAGTGATGGTGCTTTGATGACGCATTGATGATGCTTAGATGATGCTGTGATGATGCTCTGATGATGCTGTGATGATGCAGTAATGATGATGTGATGACGCTGTGGTGATGCAGTGATGATGATGTGATGATGCTGTGGTGATGATGTGATGATGCTGTGATGATGCACTGATCATGCAGTGATGATGTTGTGATGACGCAGTGATGATGCTGCGATGATGCTATGGTGATGATGTGATGATGCTGTGATGACGCAGTGACGATGCTGTGATGACGCTTGGATGACGCTATAGTGATTCTGTGATGATGCTGTAGTGGTACTATGATGATGCTGTGAGGATGCTGCGATGATGCTCTGATGACGCAGTAATCATGATGTAATGATGCTGTGATGACGCTGCGATGACACTGTCGTGATGCTGTGATGACGCTGTGATGATACTGAGATGACGTTGTGATGATGCAGTGATGATACTGTGATGACGCTGTGATAATGCAGTGATTATGCGGAAATGATGCTGTGATGACACTGATATGATGCTTTGATGATGCAGTGATGATGCTGTGAGGATGCAGTGAGGACACAGTGATGATGTTGTGCTGATGCTGTGATGATGTTTTGATTACGCAGTGATGATGCTGTGGTGATGCAGTGATGATGCAGTGATGATGCAGTGATCAAAGCGTCATCACAGCATCATCACAGCATCATCGCAGCGTCATCGCAGAGTCATCACTGCATCATCGCAGCGTCATCACTGCATCATCACAGCATCAACACTGCATCATCACTGCATCATCACATCATCAAATAATCATGAAAGCATCACAGCTTCATCAAAGCGTCATCAGAGCGTCAACACTGCATCTTCACTGCATCATCACAGCATCATCACAGCATCATCACTGCATCATCACTGCATCATCACAGCATCATCACTGCATCATCACTGCATCATCACAGCATCATCAAATATTCGCAGAGTCATCATTGCATCATCACAGAATCATCAAAGCACCATCATAGCGTCATCAGAGCATTATCGCTGCCTCATCACTGCCTCATCACTGCATCATCACTGCGTCATCACAACATCATCACTTCAACATCACAGCAACATCACAGTGTCATCAGCGCGTCATCACTGAATCATCACAGCGTAATAACTACATCATCAGTGCGTCATCACAGCATCACTACAGCATCAACACAGCAACATCTCAGCGTCATCACTACATCATCGCAGCGTCATCACTGCATCATCACAGCATCATAAGTGCATCATCACAGCATCATCACAGCATCATAAAAACATCATCACATCATCATCATTGTATCATCACAGCATCATCATAGCGTCATCAGAGCATTATCGCTGCCTCATCACTGCATCATCACAGCATCATCACCGCATCATCACTGCATCATCACAATATTATCACAGCCTCACCACAGCGTCATAACTGCATCATCACTGCATCATCACTGTATCATCAGAGCATCATCACATCATTTCAATGCATGATCACAGCATAATAACAGCATCATCACGGCATCATCACAGCATCATCACGGCATCATCACAACATCATCACTGCATCAACACAACATCATCACAGAATCATCACTGAATCATCACAGCGTCATCACAGCATCATCACAGCATCACAACAGCATCATCACTGCATCATCAAATCATGATCACTGCATCATGAAAGTGTCATCACAGCATCACCACAGCATCATCACAACAGTATCACAGTATCACAGAGTCATCACAGCGTCATCATCACATCATCACTGCACCATCACTGTGTCATCACAGCATCATTACTGCATAATCACAACATCATCACGGTGTCATCGCAGCATCATCACAGCATAATCAGAGCATCACAACAGCATCATCGCATCGTCATCACTGCATCATCATTGCATCATCACAGCATCATCACTGCATCATCACAGCATCACAACAGCATCATCGCAGCATCATCACAGTATCATCAAAGCATCACAGCGTCGCCATCACTGCATCATCACAGAATCATCACTGTATCATCGCGGCGGTTTCACTGCATCATCACAGCATGATCACAGCATTATCACTGCATCATCACAGCATCATCACAGCATCATCACAGCATCACAGCGTCATCACAGCATCATCACAACAGCGTCACCACAGCATAATAAGAGCATCATTTCTGGTGCCAATGCAGAAATCTTGTTTTTTTTGACCATGGGGCACTTTACTCAGCACCTGGCCTGATGGCCGCAGACGGGTCCCTATCCTTTAGGGGAAAAAGGATCCTGGGCCAGGAGCTGGCAGGGCTCATTGAGAGGGCTTTAAACTAGGTAAGAAGGGGGATGGAGCTGAAGCAAGGATTGTTGGGGCTGTGCCAGGGGGAACAATGGCAAGGCCGGAGGATAGGGCAATGGCCCAGCTGAAGTGCATCTACACCAATGCTCTGATGATGCTCTGATGATGCAGTGATGTTGCAGTAGTGACGCTGTGATGACGCTTTGATGATGCTGTGATGACACTGTGATGATGCGGTGATGATGATATGATGATGCAGTGATGATACTGTGATGATGCTGTGATGATGCAGTGATGATGATATGATGATGCAGTGATGATGATGTGATGATTCTGTGACAATGTATAGAATCATAGAATCTCCTGAGTTGGAAGGGACCCTTAAGGATCATCAAGTCCAACTCTTGACACCGCATAGGTCTACCCAAAAGTTCAGATTATGTGACTAAGTGCACAGTCCAATCTCTTCTTAAATTCCGACAGGCTCGGTGCAGTGACCACTTCCCTGGGGAGCCTGTTCCAGTGTGCAACCACCCTCTCTGTGATGTAGTGATGATGCAGTGAAGATGCTGTGAGGATACTGTGATGATGCTGTGATGCTGCAGTGATGAAGCTGCGATCCTGCTGTGATGATGCTGTGATGATGATGTGATGATGCAGGGATGATGATGTGATGATGTTGTGTTAATGCTGTGATGACGCTGTCATGATTCTGTGACGATGCAGTGATGATGCTGTGATGACCCTGTCATGATGTTGTGATGACGCTGTTGTGATGCTGTGATGATGCTACGATGATGTTGTGATGATGCTGTGATGACATAGCGATGATGCTGTGATGATGCAATTATGGTACTGTGATGATGCTGTGATGATGCAGTGATGATATAGTGATGACGTTGTGATGATGCATTGATGATGCTGTATTGATCCTGTGATGATGCAGTGATTTTGCAGTGATGACACCGTGATGACGCTGTAATGATGCAGTGAGTAAGCAGTAATGATAATGCGATGATGCTGTGATTATGCAGTGATGATAATGTGATGATGCTGTGATAATGCAGTGATAATGCTGTGGTGATGCAGTGATGATGCAGTGATGATGCAGTGATCAAAGCGTCATCACAGCATCATCACAGCATCATCGCAGCGTCATCGCAGCGTCATCACTGCATCATCGCAGCGTCATCACTGCATCATCGCAGCATCAAATAATCATGAAAGCATCACAGCTTCATCAAAGCGTCATCAGAGCGTCAACACTGCATCTTCACTGCATCATCACAGCATCATCACAGCATCATCACTGCATCATCACTGCATCATCACAGCATCATCACTGCATCATCACTGCATCATCACAGCATCATCAAATATTCGCAGAGTCATCATTGCATCATCACAGAATCATCAAAGCACCATCATAGCGTCATCAGAGCATTATCGCTGCCTCATCACTGCCTCATCACTGCATCATCACTGCGTCATCACAACATCATCACTTCAACATCACAGCAACATCACACTGTCATCAAAGCGTCATCACAGCATCATTACTGCATCATCACAGCATCATAACACATCATCACCACATCACAACAGCATCATCACAGCATTATAACAGCATCATCCAGGCGTCATCACTGCATCATCACAGCGTCACCACAGCGTCATCACTGCATCATCACAGCATCATCAAAGCATCACAGCGTCATCAAAGACTCATCACAGCGTCATCACAGCATCACCACTGCGTCATCAGAGCGTCATCAAAGCACCATCACAGCTTCATCACAGCATCAACACAGCATCATCACAGTGTCATCAAAGCGTCATCACTGAATCATCACAGCGTAATAACTACATCATCAGTGCGTCATCACAGCGTCATCACAGCATCACTACAGCATCAACACAGCAACATCTCAGCGTCATCACTACATCATCGCAGCGTCATCACTGCATCATCACAGCATCATAAGTGCATCATCACAGCATCATCACAGCATCATAAAAACATCATCACATCATCATCATTGTATCATCACAGCATCATCATAGCGTCATCAGAGCATTATCGCTGCCTCATCACTGCATCATCACAGCATCATCACAGCATCATCACAATATTATCACAGCCTCACCACAGCGTCATAACTGCATCATCACTGCATCATCACTGTATCATCAGAGCATCATCACATCATTTCACTGCATGATCACAGCATAATAACAGCATCATCACGGCATCATCACAGCATCATCACTGCATCATCAGAGTGTCATCACAGCATCATCACTGCGTCATCACTGCATCATCATATAATCATGACAGCATTATAGCTGTATAATCACAGCATCATCAAAGCATCATCACAGCATCATCAAAGCGTCATCACAGCATCATCACAACAGCGTCACCACAGCATCATAAGAGCATCATTTCTGGTGCCAATGCAGAAATCTTGTTTTTTTTGACCATGGGGCACTTTACTCAGCACCTGGCCTGATGGCCGCAGACGGGTCCCTATCTTTTAGGGGAAAAAGGATCCTGGGCCAGGAGCTGGCAGGGCTCATTGAGAGGGCTTTAAACTAGGTAAGAAGGGGGATGGGGCTGAAGCAAGGATTGTTGGGGCTGTGCCAGGGGGAACAATGGCAAGGCCGGAGGATAGGGCAATGGCCCAGCTGAAGTGCATCTACACCAATGCTCTGATGATGCTCTGATGATGCAGTGATGTTGCAGTAGTGACGCTGTGATGACGCTTTGATGATGCTGTGATGACGCGGTGATGATGATATGATGATGCAGTGATGATACTGTGATGATGCTGTGATGATGCAGTGATTATGCAATAATGATTCTGTGATGATGCTGTGATGATGCTGTGATGATGCAGTGATCATGTAGTGGTGATGATGTGATGACGCAGGGGTTCTGCAGTAATGATACAGTGATGATGCGGTGATGATACTGTGATGTTGCAGTAATGACGCTGCGATGAAGTTATGATGATGCAGTGATGATACTGTGATGACGCAGTGATGATGCAGTGATTATGCAGTAAGGATACTGAGATGATGCAGTTACGATGCAGTGGTGATGCATTGATGACGCTGTAATTATGATGTGATTATGTAGTGATGATGTAGTGATTACGCTGTGATGATGCACTGATGATACTGTGAAGACGCTGTTATGATGCAGTGAGGAAGCAGTAATGATGCTGTGGTGTTGCTGAGATGATGCTGTGATGATTCATTGATGATGCAGTGATGATGCTGTGATGATACTGTGAAGACGCTGTTATGATGCAGTGAGTAAGCACTAATGATGCTGTGATGTTGCTGAGATGATGCTGTGATGATTCATTAATGATGCAGTGATGATGCTGTGATGATGCTATGATTATGTTTTGATGATGCCTTGATGATTCTGTGATGACGCTGTGATGACTCTGTCGTGATGCTCTGATAACGCTGTCGTGATGCTGTGATGATGCTGCGATGATGTTGTGATGATGCAATGATTATGCTGTGATGATGTAGTAATGATGATGTTATGATGCCGAGGTGATGCAATGATGATGCTGTATTGACGCAGTGATGGTGCTGTGATGATGCAGAGTTTATGCAGTTATGACACTGTGATTATGCTTTGATGACGACGCAATGGTGATGTGACGATGCAGTGATGATGCTGTGACGATGCAGTGATTACGCTGCGATGATGATGTGATGATGCTGCGATGATGCTGTGATGATGCAGTGATAATGATGTGATAATGCTGTGATGATGATGTGATGACGCAGTGATGATGATGTGATGATTCAGTGATTCTGCAGTATTGATACTGTGATGATGCTGAGATGATGCTGTAACTATGCAGTGATGATACAGTGATAATGCTGTGATGATGCTATAATAATGTTGTGATGATGCTGTAATGAAGATGTGATGATTCTGTGATGATGCTGTGATGATGCTGTCGTGATGGTCTGATAACGTTGTCGTAACGCTGTGACGATGCTTCGATGATGTTGTGATTATTCTGTGATGATGCAATTATGATGCTGTGATGATGCAGTGATGATGCACTCATAATGCTGTTATGACACTCTGATGACGTAGTAATGATGCTGTGATGATGCAGTGTTTACGCAGTTATGATGCTTTTATGATGCTTTGGTGAAGTTTTGATGATGCAGTGATGGTGCTGTGATGACACATTGATGATGCTTAGATGATGCTTTGATGATGCTCTGATGATGCTGTGATGATGCAGTGATGATGATGTGATGATGCTGTGGTGATGATGTGATGATGCTCTGATGATGCAGTGATCATGCAGTGATGATGTTGTGATGACGCAGTGATGATGTTGTGATGACACAGTGACGATGCTGTGATGACGCTTGGATGACGCTATAGTGATTCTGTGATGATGCTGTAGTGGTACTATGATGATGCTGTGAGGATGCTGCGATGACGCTCTGATGACGCAGTAATCATGATGTAATGATGCTGTGATGACGCAGTGATGATGCTCTGATGATGCTGTGATTATGATGTGATAATGCATTTATCATGATGTGATGACGCTCTGATGATGCAGTGATGACTCTGTGATGATGCAGTGATTATGTAGCTATGATGCTGTGATGATGATGTGATGATGTAGTGATAATGATGTGATGACGCAGTGATGATGCTCTGACGATGCTGTGATTATGATGTGATGACGCTGTCATGATTCTGTGACGATGCAGTGATGACGCTGTGATGACCCTGTCATGATGTTGTGATGACGCTGTCGTGATGCTGTGATGATGCTGTGATGACAATATGATGACGTAGTTATGATGCTGTTATGATGCAGTCATTATGCAGTGATGATGCAGATATGAGGCTGTGATGACGCTGTGATGATATTGTGATGATGCTGCGATGATGATGTGATGACGCAGTGATGATGCTGCGATGACTCTGTGATGACCCTATCGTGATTATGTGATAACGCTGTGATGATGCTGTGATGATGCAATGATGATGCTGTGATGACGCAGTGTTTATGCAGTTATGACGCTGTGATGACCCTGTTATGATGCCTGTATGAGGATGCGATGATGCTGTGACTATGCAGTGATGATGCAGTGATGATGCTATGATGTAGTGATGATGCTGCGATGATGTTATGATGATGCAGTGATGATACTGTGATAACATTGTGATGACGCAGTGATGATGCAGTGATGATGCTGTAATGATGCAGTGATTATGCAGTAATGATGCTGTAGTGACGTTGCGATTATGCTGTGATGATGCTGTGATGTTGCTGTGGTGACGCTGTGTTGAGGGTGTTGTGATGCTCTGATAACGCTGTTGTGATGCTGTGATGATGCTACGATGATGTTGTGATGATGCTGTGATGACATAGCGATGATGCTGTGATGATTCTGTGATGTCACTCTGATGATGCTGTGATGATGCAATTATGGTACTGTGATGATGCTGTGATGATGCAGTGATGATATAGTGATGACGTTGTGATGATGCATTGATGATGCTGTATTGATCCTGTGATGACGCAGTGATTATGCAGTGATGACACCGTGATGACGCTGTAATGATGCAGTGAGTAAGCAGTAATGATAATGCGATGATGCTGTGATTATGCTGTGACGATGAGGTGATGATGCAGTGATTATGCAGCGATGATGCTGTCATGATACTCTAATGATGCTCTGATGATGCAGAGATGATGCAGTGATGTTGCTGTGATGATGATGTGATGATGCAATGATGATAATGTGATGATGCTGTGATAATGCAGTGATTATGCTGTAATGATGCTCTGATGACACTGAGATAATGCTCTGATGCTGTAGATATGATGCTGTGAAGATGCAGTGAGGACGCAGAGATGATGCTGTGATGACAATGTGAAGATGCTGTGATGATGCAGTGATGGCGCAGTGATGATGCTGTGATGACACTGTGATTATGTGGTGATGATGATATGATGATGCTGTGATGATGCTGTGATGATGCTGTGATTATGCAGCTATGACGCTGTGATGACATAGTGATGATGCTGTGATGACGCTGTGATGATGATCTGATGATGCTGTAATGATGCTGTGACGATGAAGTGATGGTGCAGTGATGATACTGTGATGACACTGTGATGATGCAGTGATGATTCATTGATGATTCTGTTATGATGCTATGATGACGCTATTATGATGCTGTGATGACGCTGCGACGATGATATGATGATCCTGTGATTACTCTGCGATGACGTTTTGATGACACTGCTATGATGCTGTGATGATGCTTTGATGACGCAGTGATGACGCTGTGATGACGCTGTGATGACGCTGTGATGATGCTGTGATGACGCTGTGATTATGCTGTGATGATGTTGTGATGATGCTGTGATGATGTAGTGATTGTGCAGTGATGATGCAGTGATGACGCAGTCATGATGCTTTGATGACAATGCCAAGATACTCTGATGATGCTGTGATGATTCCTTGATGACGCTGAGATGATGCTGTGAGAGTGCAGTGATGATGCAGTGTTTATGCTGTGATGATGCTCTGATTGTGTTGTGATGATGCTGTGATGATATTGTGATGATGCAGTGATGATGATGTGATGATGCTCTGATGATGATGTGATGATGCTGTGATGATGCTGTGATGATGCTGTGATGATATTGTGATAATGCAGTGATGATGTTGTGATAACGCAGTGATGATGCTGTGATGATGTTGTGATGATGCAGTGAAGATAATGGGATGATGCAGTGATGATGTTTTAATGGTGACGTGATGATGCTGTGATGATGCAGTTAAGATAATGGGATGATGCAGTGATGATGATGTCATGATGCAGTGATGATACTGTGATCACGCTGTGATAATGCATTGGTTATGCAGGAATGATGCTTTGATGATGCTGAGATGATGCTGCGATGATGATTGGAAGATGCTGTGATGATGCAGTGATGGTGCTGTGAAGGCGCAGTGGTGATGCTTTCATTATGCTGTGATGATGCAGTGATTATGCAGCTATGGTGCAGTGATGATGCTTTGATGATACCGTGATGACGCTGTGATGACGGAGTGATGATGCTGTGATGACACTCTGATGATGTTGTGGTGATAATGTGATGATGCTGTGAAGATACTGTGATAACGCTTTTATTATGCAGTATTCATGCAGTAATGATTCCGTGATGATGCTGAGATGACGCTGCGATGATGATGTGATGATGCTGTGATGAGTGTGATGACGCTCTGATGACACTATTATTGTGCTGAGATGATGCAGTGATGATGCAGTGATGAGACTGTGATGACGCTGTGATAATGCAGTGATTATGCGGAAATCATGCTGTGATGACACTGATATGATGCTTTGATGATGCAGTGATGATGCTGTGAGGATGCAGTGAGGACACAGTGATGATGTTGTGCTGATGCTGTGATGATGTTTTGATTACGCAGTGATGATTCTGTGGTGATGCAGTGATGATGCAGTGATCAAAGCGTCATCACAGCATCATCACAGCATCATCGCAGCGTCATCGCAGCGTCATCACTGCATCATCGCAGCGTCATCACTGCATCATCACAGCATCTTCACTGCATCATCACAGCATCATCACAGCATAATCACATCATCATCACTGCATCATCACTGCATCATCACTGCATCATCACTGCATCATCACAGCATCATTGCATCATCATCACAGCATCACCAAATATTCGCAGAGTCATCATTGCATCATCACAGAATCATCAAAGCACCATCATAGCGTCATCAGAGCATTATCGCTGCCTCATCACTGCATCATCACTGCGTCATCACAACATCATCACTTCAACATCACAGCAACATCACACTGTCATCAAAGCGTCATCACAGCATCATTACTGCATCATCACAGCATCATAACACATCATCACCACATCACAACAGCATCATCACAGCATTATAACAGCATCATCCAGGCGTCATCACTGCATCATCACAGCGTCACCACAGCGTCATCACTGCATCATCACAGCATCATCAAAGCATCACAGCGTAATCAAAGCGTCATCACAGCTTCATCACGGTATCAACACAGCATTATCACATCATCATCACACAATCATCATGCCATCATCACATCATCATCACTGCATCATCACTGCATCATCATATAATCATGACAGCATCATAGCTGTATAATCACAGCATCATCAAAGCGTCATCACAGCATCATCAAAGCGTCATCAAATCATCATCACAGCATCATCACAACAGCATCACCACAGCATCATAAGAGCATCATTTCTGGTGCCAACGCAGAAATCTTGTTTTTTTTGACGATGGGGCACTTTACTCTGCACCTGGCCTGATGGCCGCAGACGGGTCCCTATCTTTTAGGGGAAAAAGGATCCTGGGCCAGGAGCTGGCAGGGCTCATTGAGAGGGCTTTAAACTAGGTAAGAAGGGGGATGGGGCTGAAGCAAGGATTGTTGGGGCTGTGCCAGGGGGAACAATGGCAAGGCCGGAGGATAGGGCAATGGCCCAGCTGAAGTGCATCTACACCAATGCTCTGATGATGCTCTGATGATGCAGTGATGTTGCAGTAGTGACGCTGTGATGACGCTTTGATGATGCTGTGATGACGCGGTGATGATGCAGTGACTATGTAGCTATGATGCTGTGATGATGATGTGATGATGCAGTGATAATGATGTGATGATGCAGTGATGATGATATGATGATGCAGTGATGATGATGTGATGATGCTGTGACAATGTATAGAATCATAGAATCATAGAATCTCCTGAGTTGGAAGGGACCCTTAAGGATCATCAAGTCCAACTCTTGACACCGCACAGGTCTACCCAAAAGTTCAGATTATGTGACTAAGTGCACAGTCCAATCTCTTCTTAAATTCCGACAGGCTCGGTGCAGTGACCACTTCCCTGGGGAGCCTGTTCCAGTGTGCAACCACCCTCTCTGTGATGTAGTGATGATGCAGTGAAGATGCTGTGAGGATACTGTGATGATGCTGTGATGCTGCAGTAATGAAGCTGCGATCCTGCTGTGATGATGCTGTGATGATGCAGTGATGATGATGTGATGATGCAGGGATGATGATGTGATGATGTTGTGTTAATGCTGTGATGACGCTGTCATGATTCTGTGACGATGTAGTGATGATGATGTGATGACCCTGTCATGATGTTGTGATGACGCTGTCATGATGCTGTGATGATGCTGTGATGACAATATGATGACGTAGTTATGATGCTGTTATGATGCAGTCATTATGCAGTTAAGATGCAGATATGAGGCTGTGATGACGCTGTGATGATGCTGTGATGATGCTGCGATGACGCTGTGATGACCTTATCGTGATTATGTGATAACGCTGTGATGATGCTGTGATTCTGAAGTAATGATGCTGTGATGATGCTGAGGTGATGCTGTGATGATGCAGTGATGATGCAGTGATGACGCAGTGATGATGCAGTGATGACTCAGTGATGATGCTGTGATGATGCAGTGATGACACTGCTGTGATGATGATGTGATTACACAGCGATGATGCTGTAATGATTTTGTGATGATGATGTGATGATGTTGTGATGATGCAATGATGATGCTGTGATGATGCAGTGTTTATGCAGTTATGACGCTGTGATGACCCTGTTATGATGCCTGTATGAGGATGCGATGATGCTGTGACTATGCAGTGATGATGCAGTGATGATGCTGCGATGATGCAGTGATGACGTTGCGATGATGATATGATGATGCAGTGATGATACTGTGATAAAGTTGTGATGACGCAGTGATGATGCTGTAATGATGCAGTGATTATGCAGTAATGATGCTGTAGTGACGCTGCGATTATGCTGTGCTGATGCTGTGATGTTGCTGTGGTGACGCTGTGTTGAGGGTGTTGTGGTGTTCTGATAACGCTGTTGTGATGCTGTGATGCTGCTGCGATGACGCTGTGGTGACGATGTGATGATGCAGTGATGATGCAGTTATGATGCAGTGATGATGCAGTTATGACGCTTTAATGACATTGTGATGATATTGTGATTATGCTGTGATGACATAGCGATGATGCTGTGATGATTCTGTGATGACACTCTGATGATGATGTGATGACACTGTGATGATGCTGAGATTATGCTGTGAAGATGCAGTGATGATGCAGTGATGATGCAGTTATGACCCTGTGATGACGCTGTGATGATGCAGTGAGTAAGCAGTAAAGATGCTTTGATGATGCTGTTATGATGCTGCAATGATGCTGTGATGATGCTGTGGGCTGCTGTGATGACAATTTGATGACGTAGTGATGATTCTGTCATGACGCCATGATGCTGCTCTGATGCTGCTCTGACGATGCTGTGATTATGCTGTGATGACGCTCTGATGACACAGTGATGATGCTGTGATGACGCTGTGATGACAATTTGATGATGAAGTGATGACTTTGTGATTACGCTGTGATGACGCATTGAAGATTATGTGATGATGATGTGATGATGCAGTAATGATGCTGTCATGATGCAGTGATGATGCTGTAGATATGATGCTGTGAAGATGCAGTGAGGACGCAGAGATGATGCTGTGATGACAATGTGAAGATGCTGTGATGATGCAGTGATGGCGCAGTGATGATGCTGTGATGACACTGTGATTATGTGGTGATGATGATATGATGATGCTGTGATGATGCTGTGATGATGCTTTGATTATGCAGCTATGACGCTGTGATGACATAGTGATGATGCTGTGATGACGCTGTGATGATGATATGATGATGCTGTGATGATGCTGTGATGATGCTGTGATGATGATGTCATGATGCAATGATGATGCAGTGGTGATGCTCTGATGATGCTGTAATGATGCTGTGACGATGAAGTGATGGTGCAGTGATGATACTGTGATGACACTGTGATGATGCAGTGATGATTCAGTGATGATTCTGTTATGATGCTATGATGACGCTATTATGATGCTGTGATGACGCTGCGACGATGATATGATGATCCTGTGATTACTCTGCGATGACATTTTGATGACACTGCTATGATGCTGTGATGATGCTTTGATGACGCAGTGATGACGCTGTGATGACGCTGTGATGATGCTGTGATGATGCTGTGATGACGCTGTGATTATGCTGTGATGATGCTGTGATGATGCTGTGATGATGTTGTGATGATGCTGTTATGATGCAATGATGATGATGAGATGATGCAGTGATGATGATGTGATGATGCAGTGATGATACTGGTACGACGCTGTTATAATGCAGTGATTATGCAGTAATGATGCTGTGATAATGCTTAGATGATGCTGTGATGATGTAGTGATTGTGCAGTGATGATGCAGTGATGACGCAGTCATGATGCTTTGATGACAATGCCAAGATACTCTGATGATGCTGTGATGATTCCTTGATGACGCTGAGATGATGCTGTGAGAGTGCAGTGATGATGCAGTGTTTATGCTGTGATGATGCTCTGATTGTGTTGTGATGATGCTGTGATGATGCTGTGATGATATTGTGATGATGCAGTGATGATGATGTGATGATGCTCTGATGATGATGTGATGATGCTGTGATGATGCTGTGATGATATTGTGATAATGCAGTGATGATGTTGTGATAACGCAGTGATGATGCTGTGATGATGTTGTGATGATGCAGTGAAGATAATGGGATGATGCAGTGATGATGTTTTAATGGCGACGTGATGATGCTGTGATGATGCTGTGATGATGCTGTGATGATGCTGTGATGATGCAGTGATGATGATGTCATGATGCAGTGATGATACTGTGATGACGCTGTGATAATGCATTGATTATGCAGTAATGATGCTGTGATGATGCTGAGATGATGCTGTCATGATGCAGTGATGGTGCAGTGATGATGCAGTGATGACGCAGTGATGATGCTGCGGTGATGATTTGAAGGTGCTGTGATGATGCAGTGATGGTGCTGTGAAGGCGCAGTAGTGATGCTTTGATTATGCTGTGATGATGCAGTGATTATGCAGCTATGGTGCAGTGATGATGCTGTGATGATACCGTGATGACGCTGTGATGACGGAGTGATGATGCTGTGATGACACTCTGATGATGTTGTGGTGATAATGTGATGATGCTGTGAAGATACTGTGATAACGCTTTTATTATGCAGTATTCATGCAGTAATGATTCTGTGATGATGCTGAGATGACGCTGCGATGATGATGTGATGATGCTGTGATGAGTGCCATTTGCCGAGGCGATCGGCTCCGGGGCAATGATTCTGTGATGATGCTGAGATGACGCTGCGATGATGATGTGATGATGCTGTGATGAGTGCCATTTGCCGAGGCGATCGGCTCCGGGGCAGACGCGTTCTGCAGCGGAGCGGGGGATCGGGCCAGGCAGGGCTGAATTTTCCGGCATCGAGCCTACTTGAGGGAGCCGCCAGGACCCGGCAGCCCTCGTGAGGGAGGCTGACGAGGCGAAGGCGGAGTCAGCAGCATCAGCGGCGGGCTATTTAAACCGGGCGCCACTGCCATTTCACTGCCATTTGCCGAGGCGATCGGCTCCGGGGCAGACGCGTTCTGCAGCGGAGCGGGGGATCGGGCCAGGCAGGGCTGAATTTTCCGGCATCGAGCCTACTTGAGGGAGCCGCCAGGACCCGGCAGCCCTCGTGAGGGAGGCTGACGAGGCGAAGGCGGAGCCAGCAGCGCCCCCCCCCAGCCGTTCAAAAGCTGTCCCTAGGGAGCGCGAGCGACCAGGAGCGCGGCGACCAGGACGGGCAAACAGGGCGTGGCGCGTCAGAAGGGAGTGGCGTGGCAGTTAGCGCGGCAGTTCGCGCAGGCAGGGCGAGCAGGAAGGGCGGAGCGCTCTCCCCCGCCCACACGAACACCTCTTAACGACAGCCGTTAGCTAGGTGATAATGGTCTCCACCAGGCACGGTGCGCTCTCCAGGAAGTCGGTACACACCCAGACCGACCGCCCGTTACAGAATGCAGCAGTTCAGGTCACCGGATGTAAGGAGTGTCTGAGCCTGTTGCTGCCATCGGGGGGAGGCAGAGACGCTGCGTGCGTGAGGTGCGAGCAGGTGGATGACCTGATCCGCATGGTGGCGGAGCTCAAGGAGGAGGTGGAGAGGCTGAGGGTTATCAGGGAGTGTGAGCGGGAGATAGACTTGTGGAGTAACTCCCTGCAGGGCCTCAAGGAGAGGTACCGGGGTGAGACACCCCAAATGGGGGTGGACCCCCTGCCCTGCTGCTGTCGGGCAGAGGGAGGGGACCTGGGAGCTGAGGAGGAGTGGAAACAGGTCCCTGCTCGACATCGCAGGCGATGCCCTCCCCTTCCGGCCCCACCTTCCCAGGTGCCCTTATGCAACAGGTTTGAGGCCCTGGAAACTGAGAGACCAGTAGCTGAGGAAGAGGTACCAAGTGTTCCCAGGAGGATGCCTAGGGTGAGGAAGTCGACTCCACGCCTCAGGACTGCCTCCATCAAGAAAGACAGAAGGGTTATTGTTGTTGGAGACTCTAGTCTTAGGGGAACAGAGGGCCCTATTTGTCGGCCGGACCCTACCCGTAGGGAAGTCTGCTGCCTCCTTGGGGCCAGGGTCAGGGACGTTGCCAGGAAGCTTCCCAACCTGGTACGCCCCTCTGATTATTATCCTCTTTTGATAGTCCAGGCGGGCAGTGACAACATTGAAGAGAGAAGCTTGAAGGCTATCAAAAGAGACTTTAGGGGGCTGGGACGGTTAGTGGATGGAGCGGGAGTGCAGGTGGTGTTTTCGTCCATCCCTACGGTGGCAGGGAGGGGTACAGACAGGACATGGAAAGCCCACCTGTTAAACACGTGGCTCCGGGGCTGGTGCCAACGCAGAAATCTTGGGTTTTTTGACCATGGGGCACTTTACTCAGCACCTGGCCTGATGGCCGCAGACGGGTCCCTATCTTTTAGGGGAAAAAGGATCCTGGGCCAGGAGCTGGCAGGGCTCATTGAGAGGGCTTTAAACTAGGTAAGAAGGGGGATGGGGCTGAAGCAAGGATTGTTGGGGCTGTGCCAGGGGGAACAATGGCAAGGCCGGAGGATAGGGCAATGGCCCAGCTGAAGTGCATCTACACCAATGCTCTGATGATGCTCTGATGATGCAGTGATGTTGCAGTAGTGACGCTGTGATGACGCTTTGATGATGCTGTGATGACGCGGTGATGATGATATGATGATGCAGTGATGATACTGTGATGACGCTGTGATGATGCAGTGATTATGCATTAATGATTCTGTGATGATGCTGAGATGATATTTTGATGATGCAGTGATGACGCTGTGATGACCTTATAATGATGCTGTGATGATGCTGTGATGATGCAGTGATCATGTAGTGGTGATGATGTGATGACGCAGGGATTCTGCAGTAATGATACAGTGATGTTGCAGTAATGACGCTGCGATGAAGTTATGATGATGCAGTGATGATACTGTGATGACGCAGTGATGATGCAGTGATTATGCAGTAATGATACTGAGATGATGCAGTTATGATGCAGTGGTGATGCTTTGATGACGCTGTAATTATGAAGTGATTATGTAGTGATGATGTAGTGATTACGCTGTGATGATGCAGTGATGATACTGTGAAGACACTGTTATGATGCAGTGAGGAAGCAGTAATGATGCTGTGGTGTTGCTGAGATGATGCTGTGACTATGCAGTGATGATGCAGTGATGATGCTGCGATGATGGAGTGATGATGCTGCTATGATGATATGATGATGCAGTGATGATACTGTGATAACATTGTGATGACGCAGTGATGATGCAGTGATGATGCTGTAATGATGCAGTGATTATGCAGTAATGATGCTGTAGTGACGTTGCAATTATGCTGTGATGATGCTGTGATGTTGCTGTGGTGACGCTGTGTTGAGGGTGTTGTGATGCTCTGATAACGCTGTTGTGATGCTGTGATGATGCTACGATGATGTTGTGATGATGCTGTGATGACATAGCGATGATGCTGTGATGATTCTGTGATGTCACTCTGATGATGCTGTGATGATGCAATTATGGTACTGTGATGATGCTGTGATGATGCAGTGATGATATAGTGATGATGTTGTGATGATGCATTGATGATGCTGTATTGATCCTGTGATGACGCAGTGATTATGCAGTGATGCGGCCATTTGCCGAGGCGATCGGCTCCGGGGCAGACGCGTTCTGCAGCGGAGCGGGGGATCGGGCCAGGCAGGGCTAAATTTTCCGGCATCGAGCCTACTTGAGGGAGCCGCCAGGACCCGGCAGCCCTCATGAGGGAGGCTGACGAGGCGAAGGCGGAGCCAGCAGCGCCCCCTCCCCAGCCGTTCAAAAGCTGCCCTAAGGGAGCGCGAGCGACCAGGAGCGCGGCGAACAGGACGGGCAAACAGGGCGTGGCGCGGCAGTTAGCGAGGCAGTTGGCGCAGGCAGGGCGAGCAGGAAGGGCAGAGCGCTCCCCCCCACCCACACGAACACCTCTTAACGACAGCCGTTAGCTAGGTGATAATGGTCTCCACCAGGCACGGTGCGCTCTCCAGGAAGTCGGTACACACCCAGACCGACTACCCGTTAAAAAATGCAGCAGTTCAGGTCACCGGATGCAGGGAGTGTCTGAGCCTGTTCCTGCCATCGGCGGGAGGCAGAGACACTGCATGCGTGAGGTGCGAGCAGGTGGATGACCTGGTCCGCATGGTGGCGGAGCTCAAGGAGGAGGTGGAGAGGCTGAGGGATATCAGGGAGTGTGAGCGGGAGATAGACTTGTGGAGTAACTCCCTGCAGGGCCTCAAGGAGAGGTACCGGGGTGAGACACCCCAAATGGGGGTGGACCCCCTGCCCTGTCGCCGTCAGGCAGAGGGAGGGGATCTGGGAGCTGAGGAGGAGTGGAAACAGGTCCCTGCTCGACATCGCAGGCGATGCCCTCCCCTTCCGGCCCCACCTTCCCAGGTGCCCCTAAGCAACAGGTTTGAGGCCCTGGAGCTTGACAGACCAGTAGCTGAGGAAGAGGTAGCAAGTGTTCCCAGGAGGATGCCTAGGGCGAGGAGGTCCACTCCACGCCTCAGGACGGCCTCCATCAAGAAAGACAGGAGGGTTATTGTTGTTGGAGACTCTGCTCTTAGGGGAACAGAGGGCCCTATTTGTCGGCCGGACCCTACCCGTAGGGAAGTCTGCTGCCTCCCTGGGGCCAGGGTCAGGGACGTTGCCAGGAAGCTTCCCAACCTGGTACGCCCCTCTGATTATTATCCTCTTTTGATAGTCCAGGCGGGCAGTGACAACATTGAAGAGAGAAGCCTGAAGGCTATCAAAAGAGACTTTAGGGATTTGGGGCGACTACTTAGAGGATCAGGGGCGCAGGTTGTGTTTGCCTCTGTCCTTCCGATAGGGGGGATCGAAGCTGAAAGGCGTGCTGGTCACATAAACTCGTGGCTTCGAGACTGGTGTGACCGGCAGAACTTTGGGTTCTTTGATCACGGGAAGGTCTATGCTACACCGGGCCTGATGGCACCGGATGGGATGCGCCTCTCTCGGAGAGGGATAAGGATCTTTGGTCAGGAGTTGGCAGGGCTGATAGATAGGGCTTTAAACTAGAGTCGAAGGGGGAAGGGGCTAAAACCAGGCACGCCGGTGAAGACCTAAGGGATGGTACGCTAGAATCAGAGGGGCTGTGTGCCAGTGAGGTCCTTCGGTCAGATACACAAGGTGCTGAGTGTAAGGAGACGCACCTGAAGTGCTTCTACATGAACGCACGCAGTATGAGGAATAAAATGGATGAGCTAGAAGTCCTGGCCCAGTCCCGCAACTACGACATCATCGGCATAAGCGAAACCTGGTGGGATGAGTCCTGTGACTGGGGTGTTGCGATAGATGGTTACAGGCTCTTCAGGAGGGACAGGCAGGGTAGGCGAGGCGGTGGGGTGGCGATGTATGTGAAGCAGGAGCTGGACTGTGTGGAACTTCAGGTTGGCGATGGCAAAGTTGAGAGCCTCTGGGTAAGGATCAAGGGACGAACGAATAAAGGGGATGTTGTTGTGGGAGTCTATTACAGACCATCTGGCCAGGACGATAGCGCCGATAAATTATTCTTTACAGAACTAAGAGAGGCCTCGAGATTAACTCCTCTTGTCCTTATAGGGGACTTCAACTTGCCAGACGTTAACTGGGAGTGCCACACGGCTGACACGAGCAAGTCCAGGACGTTCATGAAGCACCTAGATGATAACTTCTTGGTGCAGGTGCTAACGGAACCAACTAGGAAAGGTGCCCTCCTAGACCTGTTGCTAGTAAACAGAGAGGGTCTGGTGGGAGATGTGGTGATTGGTGGCCGCCTTGGTCATAGCGACCATGAAGTGGTTGAGTTCAAAATTTACGGTGACAGAAGGAAAAGTGCCACTAAAACCTCATCCCTAGATATGGGGAAAGCGGACTTCAGGCTGCTCAGGGAACTAGTCAGCAAGGTCCCCTGGGAAACTGCTCTTGAAGGCCTCGATGTCCACCAGTGCTGGTCATTCTTTAAGCGTTGCCTCCTAGAAGCACAAGATCAGGCAATTCCTAAATATCGCAAGTCAGGCAGGCGGGGCAGGAGGCCAGCGTGGCTGACCAGGAACATTCTAATGGAGATTAGGCGGAAACAGAGAGTGTTTCGCTACTGGAAGGAGGGCCAGGTGTCATGGAAAGAATACAGGGATGCTGTTCGTGTTTGTAGGGAGAAAATTCGTGTGGCCAAAGCACACCTAGAGTTGAAGCTGGCTGTGTCTGTGAGAGAAAATAAAAAGGGTTTTTTTAGATATGTGAATGGAAAAAGGAGAACTAAAGAATACATAGGGCCGCTCCTTGATAGGGAAGGTCTCCTCACAGACAATGACATAGGCAAAGCAGAGACGCTTAACGCCTTCTTTGCCTCTGTCTTCAATGCCGATGATGGACTTCGGGACCCAGGGTGCCCTGAGCTGGAGGACCGGGACGGTGGGGATGACAAACTCCCAACCGACCCTGAACGTGTGCGGGATTTGCTACTCCACCTGGATCCCTACAAGTCCATGGGTCCGGATGGGATTCATCCCCGGGTGCTGAAAGAGCTGGCGGACGTCATCGCGGAACCTCTCTCAATTATTTTTCAACGATCCTGGGAATTTGGAGAGGTCCCGGTAGACTGGAAGCTGGTAAATGTTGTGCCGATTTTCAAGAAGGGTCAGAAAGAAGACCCTAGCAATTACAGGCCTGTCAGTCTCACGTCAGTGCCAGGTAAAATCATGGAGAAGATGGTTCTTGAACTTATTGAGGCGCACCTGGGGGACAAAGCAGTCATTGGTCCCAGCCAGCATGGGTTTGTGAAGGGTAGGTCCTGCCTAACTAACCTGATTTCCTTTTATGATAAGATCACCCGTATGGTGGACCAAGGGAAACCAGCTGATGTGATTTTTTTGGACTTCAGCAAGGCTTTTGACACGGTTTCCCATAGGATCCTACTGGACAAAATGTCCACCATACAGCTAAATAAAAACATCATACGATGGGTGAGCAATTGGCTAACGGGCAGGGCCCAAAGGGTTATGGTAAATGGGGCTGCGTCAGGCTGGCGGGCGGTCACCAGTGGGGTCCCTCAAGGCTCCATTTTAGGGCCGGTACTTTTCAATATTTTTATAAACGATCTGGATGTAGGAATAGAGGGTATTTTGAGCAAGTTTGCTGATGACACCAAACTTGGAGGAGTTGTGGACTCGAATGAGGGTGGAAAGGCCTTGCAGAGGGACCTGGATAGGTTGGAGAGCTGGGCGATCACCAACCGCATGAAGTTCAATAAGAGCAAGTGCCGGGTCCTGCACCTGGGACGGGGAAACCCTGGCTGCACGTACAGACTGGGCGATGAGACGCTGGAGAGCAGCCTAGAAGAGAGGGATCTGGGGGTCGTGGTAGACAGCAAGTTGAATATGAGCCAGCAGTGTGCCCTGGCAGCCAGGAGGGCCAAGCGTGTCCTGGGGTGCATCAAGCACGGCATCGCTAGTAGGTCACGGGAGGTGATTGTCCCGCTCTACTCTGCGCTGGTGCGGCCTCACCTCGAGTACTGTGTGCAGTTCTGGGCACCGCAGTATAAAAAGGACATGAAACTGTTGGAGAGTGTCCAGAGGAGGGCTACGAAGATGGTGAAAGGCCTGGAGGGGAAGACGTACGAGGAACGGCTGAGGTCACTGGGCCTGTTCAGCCTGGAGAAGAGGAGGCTGAGGGGAGACCTCATCACAGTCTACAACTTCCTCGTAAGGGGGTGTCGAGAGGCAGGAGACCTTTTCTCCATTAACACCAGTGACAGGACCCGCGGGAACGGGGTTAAGCTGAGGCAGGGGAAATTTAGGCTAGACATCAGGAGGGGGTTCTTCACAGAGAGGGTGGTTGCACACTGGAACAGGCTCCCCAGGGAAGTGGTCACTGCACCGAGCCTGTCGGAATTTAAGAAGAGATTGGACTGTGCACTTAGTCACATGGTCTGAACTCTTGGGTAGACCTGTGCGGTGTCAAGAGTTGGACTAGATGATCCTTAAGGGTCCCTTCCAACTCAGGAGATTCTATGATTCTATGATTCTATGCTGTGATGATGCAGTGTTTATGCAGTTATGACGCTGTGATGACCCTGTTATGATGCCTGTATGAGGATGCGATGATGCTGTGACTATGCAGTGATGATGCAGTGATGATGCTGCGATGATGCAGTGATGATGTTGCGATGATGATATGATGATGCAGTGATGATACTGTGATAAAGTTGTGATGACGCAGTGATGATGCTGTAATGATGCAGTGATTATGCAGTAATGATGCTGTAGTGACGCTGCGATTATGCTGTGCTGATGCTGTGATGTTGCTGTGGTGACGCTGTGTTGAGGGTGTTGTGGTGTTCTGATAACGCTGTTGTGATGCTGTGATGATGCTACGATGATATTGTGATGATGCTGTGATGATACCGTGATGATGCAGTGATGATGCTGTGATGCTGCTGCGATGACGCTGTGGTGACGATGTGATGATGCAGTGATGATGCAGTTATGATGCAGTGATGATGCAGTTATGACGCTTTAATGACATTGTGATGATATTGTGATTATGCTGTGATGACATAGCGATGATGCTGTGATGATTCTGTGATGACACTCTGATGATGATGTGATGATGCTGTGATGATGCTGTTATAACACTGTGATGACACTGTGATGATGCTGAGATTATGTTGTGAAGATGCAGTGATGATGCAGTGATGATGCAGTTATGACCCTGTGATGACGCTGTGATGATGCAGTGAGTAAGCAGTAAAGATGCTTTGATGATGCTGTTATGATGCTGCAATGATGCTGTGATGATGCTGTGGGCTGCTGTGATGACAATTTGATGACGTAGTGATGATTCTGTCATGACGCCATGATGCTGCTCTGATGCTGCTCTGATGATGCTGTGATTATGCTATGATGACGCTCTGATGACACAGTGATGATGAAGTGATGACTTTGTGATTACGCTGTGATGACGCATTGAAGATTATGTGATGATGATGTGATGATGCAGTAATGATGCTGTCATGATGCAGTGATGATGCTGTGATGTCGCTCTGATGATTCTGTGATGATGCGGTGATGATGCAGTTATGGTACTGTGATGACGCTGTGATAATGCAGTGATTATGTAGTAATGATTCTGTGATGATGCTGTGATGATGCTGTTATGATGCAGTGGTGATGCAGTGATGACTCTGTAATTATACTGTGATTATGTAGTGATGATGTAGTGATTACGGTGTGATGACGCAGTGATGATGCGGTGATGATGTGGTGATGATGCAGTGATGATGAAGTGATGATGCAGTGATGACACGGTGATGAGGAAGCGATGATGCTGTGATGACACCGATGATGTTGTAATGATGATGTGATGATGCTGTGATGATGCAGTGAAGACGCAGTGATAATGCAGTGATGATGCTGCGATGACGCTATGATGATGCAGTGTTGATATAATGAAGCAGTGATGACGCTGTGATGGTGCAGTGATGATGCTGTGATGATGCAGTGATGATGATGTGATGAAGCAGTGATGATACAGTGATTATGCTGTGTTTAATTTGTGATGACACAATTATGATGCTGTGATGATGCAGTGATTATGCAGTGTTGATGCTGAGATGATGCTGTGATGATGCTATCGTAATGCTGTGATGATGTTGTGATGACGCTGTGATGACGCTGTGATGATGATGTGATGATGCAGTGATGATGTTGTGATGATGCAGTGATGATACAGTGATTATGCTGTGATTAAATGTGTTGACACAATTATGATGCTCTGATGATGCAGTGATGATGCAGTGTTGATGCAGTGATGATGCTGTGATGATGCAGTGAAGATGATGGGATGATGCAGTGATGATGATGTCATGATGCAGTGATGATACTGTGATGACGCTGTGATGATGCAGTGATGGTGCAGTGATGATGCAGTGATGACGCAGTGATGATGCAGTGATGATGCTGTGAGGTCGCTCTGATGATTCTGTGATGATGCGGTGATGATGCAGTTATGGTACTGTGATGACGCTGTGATAATGCAGTGATTATGTAGTAATGATTCTGTGATGATGCTGTGATGATGCTGTTATGATGCAGTGGTGATGCAGTGATGACTCTGTAATTATACTGTGATTATGTAGTGATGATGTAGTGATTACGGTGTGATGACGCAGTGATGATGCGGTGATGATGTGGTGATGATGCAGTGATGATGAAGTGATGATGCATTGATGACACTGTGATGAGGCAGCAATGATGCTGTGATGACACCGATGATGTTGTGATGATGATGTGATGATGCTGTGATGATGCAGTGAAGACACAGTGGTAATGCAGTGATGATGCTGCGATGACGCTATGATGATGCAGTGATGATATAATGAAGCAGTGATGACGCTGTGATGGTGCAGTGATGATGCTGTGATGATGCAGTGATGATGATGTGATGAAGCAGTGATGATACTGTGATTATGCTGTGATTAAATGTGTTGACACAATTATGATGCTCTGATGATGCAGTGATGATGCAGTGTTGATGCAGTGATGATGCAGTGAAGATGATGGGATGATGCAGTGATGATGATGTCATGATGCAGTGATGATACTGTGATGACGCTGTGATGATGCAGTATTTATGCAGTAATGATTCTGTGATGATGCTGAGATGATGCTGTGATGATGCAGTGATGATGCTGTGATGACGCTGCGATGATGATGTGATGATGCTTTGATGACTGTGATGACGCTCTGATGACAGAATTATGATGCTGAGATGATGCAGTGATGATGCAATGATGATGCTGTAATGATGCTGTTATGACGTTGTGATGACGCAGTGATGATGCTGTGATGATGCAGTGTTTATGTAGTTATGAGGCTTTGATGATGCAGTGATGATGCAATGATGAGACTGTGATGATGCTGTGATGACGTTTTGATGATGCATTGATGATGATGTGGTGATGTAGCTATGATGCTGTGATGATGCAGTGATGAGACCGTGATGACACTCTGATGATGCAGCGAGTAAGCAGTAATGATGCTGCGATGACGCTTTGATGATGCTGTAATTATGCGGTTATGATGCAGTGATTATGCAGTGATGATGCTGTCATGACACTGTAATGATGTTGTGATGAAGCTGTGATGATGCAGTGATCATGATGGGATTATGAAGTGATGATGATGTGATGATGCAGTGATGATACTGTGATGACGCTGTGATAATGGAGTGATTATGCGGAAATGATGCTGTGATGACACTGAGATGATGCTTTGATGATGCAGTGATGACGCAGTGATGATTCAGTGATCAAAGCCTCATCACAGCATCATCACAGCATCATCGCAGCGTCATCACAGCATCAGAGTGTCATGAATGCATTATGAGAGCGTCATCACAGCATAAGCATAGCATAATTACACCATCATAAAAACATCATCACAGCATCATCACAGCATTATCACAGCGTCACGAAAGCGTCATCACAGCATCATCACAGCATAATCGCAGCGTCATCAGAGCATCATCTCAGCATCATCACAGCATCATTACTGAATCATCACAGCATCATATCATCCTCATCAGAGAATCACAGCATCAGCACAGCATCAGCACTGCATCATCACAACAACACCACGGTGTCATCAAAGCGTCATCATAGCATTATCAGAGCATCACAACAGCATCATCACTGCATCATCAGAACATCATCACAGTGTCATCAAACCGTCATCACAGCATCATCAGACCATAAGAACAACATCATCGCAGCGTCAAAACTGCATCATCACAGCATGATCACAGCGTCATCACAGCATCATAACAGCATTATCGTAGCCTCATCACAGCATAATCACAACATCATCACAGCATCATCGCTGCATCATTACAGCATCATCACTGCGTCATCACTGCATCATTACTACATCATCAGAACATTATCATAGTATCGTCAAAGCGTCAACACAGTATCATCACAGCATCACAACAGCATCATCGCAGCATCATCACTGCATCATCACAGCATCACAACAGAATCATAACAAAATCATCGCAGCGTCATCAAAGCGTCATCACAGCGTCATCACAGCATCATCACAGCATCATCAAAGCATCACAGCATCATCACAGTGTCATCAGAACATCATCACGGCATCACTACAGCATCATCATATCATCACATCATTATTACAGCATCATCACAGAGTCATCACTGCGTCATCGCAGCATCATCACAGCATCATCACAACATCATCACTGCATCATCACAGCATCATCGCAGCGTCATCACAGCATCATCACAGCATCATCACATCATCAATACTGCGTCATCACAGCATCATCAGAACATAATCACACTGTCATCAAAACGTCATCACAGCACCATCACAGCGTCATCACTGCATCATCACAACATTATCATCACAGCATCCCAACAGTATCATCACTGCGTCATCACACCATCATCACAGCATCATCAGAGCGTCATCACAGCATCACCACTGCGTTATCAGAGCGTCATCAAAGAACCATCCCAGCGTCATCAGAGCTTCATCACAGCATCAACACAGCATCATCACAGTGTCATCAAAGAGTCATCACAGGATCATCAACGCATCATCACAGAATCATCACAGCGTAATAACAACATTATCAGTGCGTCATCACAGTGTCATCACAGCATCATCACAGCATCAATACAACATCATCGCAGCGTCATCACTGCATCATCACTGCATCATCACAGCATCATCGCATCATCGTCACAGCATCACAGCGTTATCACAGCGTCATCACAGCATCATCACGTTATCATCACTCCGTTATCACAGCATCATCACAGCATCATCACAGCATCACCAAAGATTCGCAGCGTCATCATTGCATCATCACAGAATCATCAAAGCATCATCATAGCGTCATCAGAGCATTATCGCTGCCTCATCACTGCATCATCACTGCGTCATCACAACATCATCACTTCAACATCACAGCAACATCACACTGTCATCAAAGCGTCATCACAGCATCATTACTGCATCATCACAGCATCATAACACATCATCACCACATCACAACAGCATCATCACAGCATCAACACATCATCATCACTGCCTCATCACTGCATTATCACAGCATCATAACTGCGTCATCACAGCATCATCACAATATTATCACAGCCTCACCACAGTGTCATAACTGCATCATCACTGCATCATCACTGTATCATCAGAGCATCATCACATCATTTCACTGCATGATCACAGCATAATAACAGCATCATAACTGCATCACCACAGCGTCATCACGGCATCATTACTGCATAATCACAGCATCATCAGAGCTTCAACAAAGCATCACATTGCCATCACAATGTCACCACTGAATCATCACAGCGTAATCACAGCATCATCAAAGCATCATCGCAGCGTCATCACTGCATCATTACTGCATCATCACAACATTATCATATTGTCATCAAAGCGTCATCACAGCATCACAACAGCATCATCGTAGCACCATCACTGCATCATCACTGCATCATCACAGCATCACAACAGCATCAGCACAGCGTCATCTCTGCATCATCACAGCATCACAACAGCATCAGCACAGCGTCATCTCTGCATCATCCAGGCGTCATCACAACATCATCTCAGCGTCACCACAGAGTCATCACTGCATCATGAAAGCATCACAACACCATCATCGCAGCATCATCACAGCATCATAGCATCGCCATCACTGCATCATCACAGAATCATCACTGTATCATCGCAGCGGTATCACTGCATCATCACAGCATCATCACAACATCATCACAGCATCCCAGCATCATGAAAGAGTCATAAAAGCGTCATCACAGCATCATCACTGTATCATCACTCCGTCATTACAGCGTTATCAGAGCATCAGCACAGCATCACCAAAGCATCATCACAGCATCGTCACTGCATCATCACTGCAACATCACAGTATCATCACAGCATCATCATAGCGTCATCACAGCATCATCACAATATCATAACAGCATCATCGCAGTGTCATCACTGCATCATCATCATAGCATCATGACAACATCATTGCAGCATCATCGCAGTGTTATCAATGCATCATTACAGCATCATCACAGCATCATCGCAGCGTCATCACTGAATCATCACAGCATCATCATACCATCATAAAAGCATCACAGCGTCATCATTCAGAGTGTCAAAATAGTATCATCACGTCATCATCTCAGAGTTATTGCAGCGTCATCATGTGTCATCACACCATCATTACAGCATCATCACAGCAACATCACTCCATCATTACAGCGTCATCACAGTGTCATCATAGCGTCATCACAGCATCATCACTGCGTCATTACAGCATCATGAAAGCACCATCACAGCATCATCGCAGCATCATCACAGCATCATCACTGCATCATCACAGCATCACAGCGTCATCAAATTATCATCACTGCATCATCAGAGCATCACCAGAAATTCATCGCAGCATCATCAAAGCAACATCACAGCGTCACTACTGCAACATCACTGCATCATCTGAGCATCATCACAGCCTCATCACAGCACCATCACAGCGTTGTCACAGCGTCATCAAAGCATCATCACAACATCATCAAAGCGTCATCACAGCATCATCACAGTGTCATCAAATCATCATCACAGCATCATCACAACAGCATCACCAGAGCATCATAAGAGCATCATTTCTGGTGCCAACGCAGAAATCTTGTTTTTTTTGACGATGGGGCACTTTACTCTGCACCTGGCCTGATGGCCGCAGACGGGTCCCTATCTTTTAGGGGAAAAAGGATCCTGGGCCAGGAGCTGGCAGGGCTCATTGAGAGGGCTTTAAACTAGGTAAGAAGGGGGATGGGGCTGAAGCAAGGATTGTTGGGGCTGTGCCAGGGGGAACAATGGCAAGGCCGGAGGATAGGGCAATGGCCCAGCTGAAGTGCATCTACACCAATGCTCTGATGATGCTCTGATGATGCAGTGATGTTGCAGTAGTGACGCTGTGATGACGCTTTGATGATGCTGTGATGACACTGTGATGATGCGGTGATGATGATATGATGATGCAGTGATGATACTGTGATGATGCTGCGATGATGCAGTGATGATGCAGTGATGATGATATGATGATGCAGTGATGATGATGTGATGATGCTGTGACAATGTATAGAATCAGATAGTCAAAGAATCTCATGAGTTGGAAGGGACCCTTATGGATCATCAAGTCCAACTCTTGACACCGCATTTTTCTACCCAAAAGTTCAGATTATGTGACTAAGTGCACAGTCCAATCTCTTCTTAAATTCAGACAGGCTCGGTGCAGTGACCACTTCCCTGGGGAGCCTGTTCCAGTGTGCAACCACCCTCTCTGTGATGTAGTGATGATGCAGTGAAGATGCTGTGAGGATACTGTGATGATGCTGTGATGCTGCAGTGATGAAGCTGCGATCCTGCTGTGATGATGCTATGATGATGCAGTGATGATGATGTGATGATGCAGGGATGATGATGTGATGATGTTGTGTTAATGCTGTGATGACGCTGTCATGATGTTGTGATGACGCTGTCGTGATGCTGTGATGATGCTGTGATGACAATATGATGACGTAGTTATGATGCTTTTATGACGCAGTCATTATGCAGTTAAGATGCAGATATGAGGCTGTGATGACGCTGTGATGATGCTGTGATGATGCTGCGATGACGCTGTGATGACCTTATCGTGATTATGTGATAACGCTGTGATGATGCTGTGATTCTGAAGTAATGATGCTGTGATGATGCTGAGGTGATGCTGTGATGATGCAGTGATGATGCAGTGATTGATGATGCAGTGATGACTCAGTGATGATGCTGTGATGATGCAGTGATTATGCATTAATGATTCTGTGATGATGCTGAGATGATATTTAGATGATGCAGTGATGACGCTGTGATGACCTTATTATGATGCTGTGATGATGCTGTGATGACGCAGTGACGATGCTGTGATGACGCTTGGATGACGCTATAGTGATTCTGTGATGATGCTGTAGTGGTACTATGATGATGCTGTGAGGATGCTGCGATGACGCTCTGATGACGCAGTAATCATGATGTAATGATGCTGTGATGACGCTGCGATGACACTGTCGTGATGCTGTGATGACGCTGTGATGATGCTGTGATGATACTGAGATGACGTTGTGATGATGCAGTGATGACGCAGTAATGATGCTGTGATCATGTAGTGATGATGTAGTGATTATGCTGTGATGACGCAGTGATGATGATGTGATGATGCAGTGATGATGATGTGATGATGCTGTGGTGATGCAGTGATGATGATGTGATGATGCTGTGGTGATGATGTGATGATGCTGTGATGATGCAGTGATGACTCTGTGATGATGCAGTGATAATGTAGCTATGATGCTGTGATGATGATGTGATGATGTAGTGATAATGATGTGATGATGCAGGGATGATGATGTGATGATGCAGGGATGATGATGTGATGATGTAGTGATAATGATGTGATGATGCAGGGATGATGATGTGATGATGCAGTGATGATGCTGTGATGACCCTGTCATGATGTTGTGATGACGCTGTCGTGATGCTGTGATGATGCTGTGATGACAATATGATGACGTAGTTATGATGCTGTTATGATGCAGTCATTATGCAGTGATGATGCAGATATGAGGCTGTGATGACGCTGTGATATTGTGATGATGCTGCGATGATGCAGTGATGACGCAGTAATGATGCTGCGATGACTCTGTGATGACCCTATCGTGATTATGTGATAACGCTGTGATGATGCTGTGATGATGCAATGATGATGCTGTGATGATGCTGTGATGATGCTGTGATTCTGAAGTAATGATGCTGTGAGGATGGTGAGGTGATGCTGTGATGACGCAGTGATGATGATGTGATTACGCAGCGATGATGCTGTAATGATTTTGTGATGATGATGTGATGATGCTGTGATGATGATGTGATGATACTGTGATGACGCAGATATGACGCTGCGATGATGAAGTGATGATGCAGTGATGACTCTGTGATGATGCTGTGATAACGCAGTGATGATGCTGTGATGATGCAATGATGATGCTGTGATGACGCAGTGTTTATGCAGTTATGACGCTGTGATGACCCTGTTATGATGCCTGTATGAGGATGCGATGATGCTGTGACTATGCAGTGATGATGCAGTGATGATGCTGCGATGATGTAGTGATGATGCTGCGATGATGATATGATGATGCAGTGATGATACTGTGATAACATTGTGATGACGCAGTGATGATGCAGTGATGATGCTGTAATGATGCAGTGATTATGCGGTAATGATGCTGTAGTGACGTTGCGATTATGCTGTGATGATGCTGTGATGTTGCTGTGGTGACGCTGTGTTGAGGGTGTTGTGATGCTCTGATAACGCTGTTGTGATGCTGTGATGATGCTACGATGATGTTGTGATGATGCTGTGATGACATAGCGATGATGCTGTGATGATTCTGTGATGTCACTCTGATGATGCTGTGATGATGCAATTATGGTACTGTGATGATGCTGTGATGATGCAGTGATGATATAGTGATGACGTTGTGATGATGCATTGATGATGCTGTATTGATCCAGTGATGACGCAGTGATTATGCAGGGATGACACCGTGATGACGCTGTAATGATGCAGTGAGTAAGCACTAATGATAATGCGATGATGCTGTGATTATGCTGTGACGATGAGGTGATGATGCAGTGATTATGCAGTGATGATGCTGTCATGATACTCTAATGATGCTCTGATGATGCAGAGATGATGCAGTGATGTTGCTGTGATGATGATGTGATGATGCAGTGATGATAATGTGATGATGCTGTGATAATGCAGTGATTATGCTGTAATAATGCTCTGATGACACTGAGATAATGCTCTGATGCTGTAGATATGATGCTGTGAAGATGCAGTGAGGACGCAGACATGATGCTGTGATGACAATGTGAAGATGCTGTAATGATGCAGTGATGGCGCAGTGATGATGCTGTGATGACACTGTGATTATGTGGTGATGATGATATGATGATGCTGTGATGATGCTGTGATGATGCTGTGATTATGCAGCTATGACGCTGTGATAATATTGTGATGATGCTGTGATGATGCAGTGATGATGCTGTGATGATGCAGTGATGAGGCAGCGATAATGCTCTGATGACGCTATGATGATGCTGTGATGATACAATGATGATGATGTGATGATGTTTTTATGATGCTGTGATGATGCTGTGATGATGCACTTATGATGCTGTGATGATGCAGTGATGACGCTGCGATGATGTAGTGATGACGCTGAGATGTTGCTGTGTTGATGCTGTAGTGATGCTGTGATGACGCTGTGATGACGCACTGATGATGTAGTTATTACGCTGAGATGATTCAGTGATGACGCGCTGATGATGTTGTGATGACGCTTTGATGACACTGTGATGATGCTGTGTTGATGCTGTGATGAAGCTGTGATGGTGCTTTGATGACGCTCTGATGACGCAGTGGTGATGCTGTGATGACGCTGTGATGCGTCTTTGATGACGCTGTGATGCTTTAATGATGCTGTGATGATGCTGCGATGATGCTGTGATGATGGCATGATGATTCTGTGATGATGATGTGATAATGCTGTGTTGATACCGTGATGAAGCTGTGATGACGCTTTGATTACGCTGTGATGCTTTGATGATGCTGTGATGATGCAGTGATGACGCTGTGGTGACGCTGTGATGATGCAGTGATGACGCCTGGATGATGCTGTTATAATGCTGTGATGATGCTGTTGTGATGTGGTGATGATGTGTTATGATGCTGTGATGATGCAGTAATGATGCTGTGATGACGCTTTGATGACAGTGTGATGTTGCTGTGATGTTGAAGTGATGATGTTGTGATGACGCAGTGATGATGCAGTGATGAGGCAGTGATGAGGCAGCGATAATGCTCTGATGACGCTATGATGGTGCTTTGATGATTCTGTGATGATGCAATGATGACTCTGTGAATATTTGGTGATGCTGTGATGATGATGCAATGATGCTGTGATGATGCAGTGATGATGCAGTGATGATGCTGTGATGATGCTGTGATGATGCAGTGAAGATGCAGTGTTGACGCTCTGATGACGCTTTGATGAAGCTGTGATGCTTTCATGATTATTTGATGATGTTGTGATGATGCAGTGATGATGCAGTGTTGATGCTGTGATGATGCAGTGATGACGCTGCGATGATGCAGTGATGACGCTGCGATGACGCTGCGATGATGCTGTGATGATGCTGTGATGACGCTTTGATCACTGCATCATCACTGCTTCACCGCAGCATCATCACTGCGTAATCAAAACATCATCACAGCATCAGCACAACATCATCACTGTGTCCTCACTGCATCCTCACAGCATCATCACTGCATCATCACAGCATCACAACAGCATCATCGCAGCATCATCACAGTATCATCAAAGCATCACAGCGTTGCCATCACTGCATCATCACAGAATCATCACTGTATCATCGCAGCGGTATCACTGCATCATCACAGCATGATCACAGCATCATCACTGCAACATTACAGCATCATCACAACATCATCACAGCATCACGGCATCATCAAAGCGCCATAAAAGCGTCATCACAGCATCATCACTGCATCATCACTCCATCATCACAGCATCATCAAAGCATCACAGCGTTATCACAGTATCATCACAGCATCATCACAGCATCATCACTGCATCATTACAGCGTCATCACAGCGTCATCACAGCTTCATCACAACATCATCAGAGCGTCATTACAGCATCATGAAAGCACCATCACAGCGTCATCACAGCATCATCGCAGCATCATCACAGCATCATCACAGCATCACAGTGTCATCAAATTATCATCACTGCATCATCAGAGCATCACCAGAACTTCATCGCAGCATCATCAAAGCAACATCACAGCGTCACTACTGCAACATCACTGCATCATCTGAGCATCATCACAGCACCATCACAGCGTTATCACAGCGTCATCAAAGCATCATCACAACATCATCAAAGCGTCATCACAGTATCATCACAGTGTCATCAAATCATTATCACAGCATCATAAGAGCATCATTTCTGGTGCCAACACAGAAATCTTGTTTTTTTTGACCATGGGGCACTTTACTCAGCACCTGGCCTGATGGCCGCAGACGGGTCCCTATCCTTTAGGGGAAAAAGCATCCTGGGCCAGGAGCTGGCAGGGCTCATTGAGAGGGCTTTAAACTAGGTAAGAAGGGGGATGGGGCTGAAGCAAGGATTGTTGGGGCTGTGCCAGGGGGAACAATGGCAAGGCCGGAGGATAGGGCAATGGCCCAGCTGAAGTGCATCTACACCAATGCTCTGATGATGCTCTGATGATGCAGTGATGTTGCAGTAGTGACGCTGTGATGACGCTTTGATGATGCTGTGATGACGCGGTGATGATGATATGATGATGATATGATGATTCTGTGATGATGCTGTGATGATGCTGTGATGATGCAGTGATCATGTAGTGGTGATGATGTGATGACGCAGGGATTCTGAAGTAATGATACAGTGATGATGCGGTGATGATACTGTGATGTTGCAGTAATGACGCTGCGATGAAGTTATGATGATGCAGTGATGATACTGTGATGACGCAGTGATGATGCAGTGATTATGCAGTAATGATACTGAGATGATGCAGTTATGATGCAGTGGTGATGCATTGATGACGCTGTAATTATGATGTGATTATGTAGTGATGATGTAGTGATTACGCTCTGATGATGCAGTGATGATACTGTGAAGACGCTGTTATGATGCAGTGAGGAAGCAGTAATGATGCTGTGGTGTTGCTGAGATGATGCTGTGATGATTCATTGATGATGCAGTGATGATGCTGTGATGATACTGTGAAGACGCTGTTATGATGCAGTGAGTAAGCACTAATGATGCTGTGATGTTGCTGAGATGATGCTGTGATGATTCATTAATGATGCAGTGATGATGCTGTGATGATGCTATGATTATGTTTTGATGATGCCTTGATGATTCTGTGATGACGCTGTGATGACTCTGTCGTGATGCTCTGATAACGCTGTCGTGATGCTGTGATGATGCTGCGATGATGTTGTGATGATGCAATGATTATGCTGTGATGATGTAGTAATGATGATGTTATGATGCCGAGGTGATGCAATGATGATGCTCTATTGACGCAGTGATGGTGCTGTGATGATGCAGAGTTTATGCAGTTATGACACTGTGATTATGCTTTGATGACGACGCAATGGTGATGTGACGATGCTCTGATGATGCTGTGACGATGCAGTGATTACGCTGCGATGATGATGTGATGATGCTGCGATGATGCTGTGATGATGCAGTGATAATGATGTGATAATGCTGTGATGATGATGTGATGACGCAGTGATGATGATGTGATGATTCAGTGATTCTGCAGTATTGATACTGTGATGATGCTGAGATGATGCTGTAACGATGCAGTGATGATACAGTGATAATGCTGTGATGATGCTATAATAATGTTGTGATGATGCTGTGATGAAGATGTGATGATTCCGTGATGACGCTGTGATGATGCTGTCGTGATGGTCTGATAACGTTGTCGTAACACTGTGACGATGCTTCGATGATGTTGTGATGATTCTGTGATGATGCAATTATGATGCTGTGATGATGCAGTGATGATGCACTGATAATGCTGTTATGACGCTGTGATGACGTAGTAATGATGCTGTGATGATGCAGTGTTTACGCAGTTATGACGCTGTGATGATGCTTTGGTGAAGTTCTGATGATGCAGTGATGGTGCTGTGATGACGCATTGATGATGCTTAGATGATGCTGTGATGATGCTCTGATGATGCTGTGATGATGCAGTGATGATGATGTGATGATGCTGTGGTGATGATGTGATGATGTAGTGATGATGCAGTGATGATGTTGTGATGACGCAGTGATGATGTTGTGATGACTCAGTGATGATGCTGCGATGATGCTATGGTGATGATGTGATGATGCTGTGATGACGCAGTGACGATGCTGTGATGACGCTTGGATGACGCTATAGTGATTCTGTGATGATGCTGTAGTGGTACTATGATGATGCTGTGAGGATGCTGCGATGACGCTCTGATGACGCAGTGATCATGATGTAATGATGCTGTGATGACGCTGTGATGACGCTGTGATGATACTGAGATGACGTTGTGATGATGCAGTGATGATGCAGTGATGACGCAGTAATGATGCTGTGATCATGTAGTGATGATGTAGTGATTATGCTGTGATGACGCAGTGATGATGCTCTGATGATGCAGTGATGACTCTGTGATGATGCAGTGATTATGTAGCTATGATGCTGTGATGATGATGTGATGATGTAGTGATAATGATGTGATGATGCAGGGATGATGATGTGATGATGCAGGGATGATGATGTGATGATGTTGTGTTAATGCTGTGATGACGCTGTCATGATTCTGTGACGATGCAGTGATGATGCTGTGATGACCCTGTCATGATGTTGTGATGACGCTGTCGTGATGCTGTGATGATGCTGTGATGACAATATGATGACGTAGTTATGATGCTGTTATGATGCAGTCATTATGCAGTGATGATGCAGATATGAATCATAGAATCATAGAATCATAGAATCTCCTGAGTTGGAAGGGACCCTTAAGGATCATCTAGTCCAACTCTTGACACCGCACAGGTCTACCCAAGAGTTCAGACCATGTGACTAAGTGCACAGTCCAATCTCTTCTTAAATTC
Organism: Clangula hyemalis; assembly: GCA_963989345.1. The sequence goes on along the minus strand of OZ022461.1, from coordinate 2,268,687 downwards.
CGACAGGCTCGGTGCAGTGACCACTTCCCTGGGGAGCCTGTTCCAGTGTGCAACCACCCTCTCTGTGAAGAACCCCCTCCTGATGTCTAGCCTAAATTTCCCCTGCCTCAGCTTAACCCCGTTCCCGCGGGTCCTGTCACTGGTGTTAATGGAGAAAAGGTCTCCTGCCTCTCGACACCCCCTTACGAGGAAGTTGTAGACTGTGATGAGGTCTCCCCTCAGCCTCCTCTTCTCCAGGCTGAACAGGCCCAGTGACCTCAGCCGTTCCTCGTACGTCTTCCCCTCCAGGCCTTTCACCATCTTCGTAGCCCTCCTCTGGACACTCTCCAACAGTTTCATGTCCTTTTTATACTGCGGTGCCCAGAACTGCACACAGTACTCGAGGTGAGGCCGCACCAGCGCAGAGTAGAGCGGGACAATCACCTCCCGTGACCTACTAGCGATGCCGTGCTTGATGCACCCCAGGACACGCTTGGCCCTCCTGGCTGCCAGGGCACACTGCTGGCTCATATTCAACTTGCTGTCTACCACGACCCCCAGATCCCTCTCTTCTAGGCTGCTCTCCAGCGTCTCATTGCCCAGTCTGTACGTGCAGCCAGGGTTTCCCCGTCCCAGGTGCAGGACCCGGCACTTGCTCTTATTGAACTTCATGCGGTTGGTGATCGCCCAGCTCTCCAACCTATCCAGGTCCCTCTGCAAGGCCTTTCCACCCTCATTCGAGTCCACAACTCCTCCAAGTTTGGTGTCATCAGCAAACTTGCTCAAAATACCCTCTATTCCTACATCCAGATCGTTTATAAAAATATTGAAAAGTACCGGCCCTAAAATGGAGCCTTGAGGGACCCCACTGGTGACCGCCCGCCAGCCTGACGCAGCCCCATTTACCATAACCCTTTGGGCCCTGCCCGTTAGCCAATTGCTCACCCATCGTATGATGTTTTTATTTAGCTGTATGGTGGACATTTTGTCCAGTAGGATCCTATGGGAAACCGTGTCAAAAGCCTTGCTGAAGTCCAAAAAAATCACATCAGCTGGTTTCCCTTGGTCCACCATACGGGTGATCTTATCATAAAAGGAAATCAGGTTAGTTAGGCAGGACCTACCCTTCACAAACCCATGCTGGCTGGGACCAATGACTGCTTTGTCCCCCAGGTGCGCCTCAATAAGTTCAAGAACCATCTTCTCCATGATTTTACCTGGCACTGACGTGAGACTGACAGGCCTGTAATTGCTAGGGTCTTCTTTCTGACCCTTCTTGAAAATCGGCACAACATTTACCAGCTTCCAGTCTACCGGGACCTCTCCAAATTCCCAGGATCGTTGAAAAATAATTGAGAGAGGTTCCGCGATGACGTCCGCCAGCTCTTTCAGCACCCGGGGATGAATCCCATCCGGACCCATGGACTTGTAGGGATCCAGGTGGAGTAGCAAATCCCGCACACGTTCAGGGTCGGTTGGGAGTTTGTCATCCCCACCGTCCCGGTCCTCCAGCTCAGGGCACCCTGGGTCCCGAAGTCCATCATCGGCATTGAAGACAGAGGCAAAGAAGGCGTTAAGCGTCTCTGCTTTGCCTATGTCATTGTCTGTGAGGAGACCTTCCCTATCAAGGAGCGGCCCTATGTATTCTTTAGTTCTCCTTTTTCCATTCACATATCTAAAAAAACCCTTTTTATTTTCTCTCACAGACACAGCCAGCTTCAACTCTAGGTGTGCTTTGGCCACACGAATTTTCTCCCTACAAACACGAACAGCATCCCTGTATTCTTTCCATGACACCTGGCCCTCCTTCCAGTAGCGAAACACTCTCTGTTTCCGCCTAATCTCCATTAGAATGTTCCTGGTCAGCCACGCTGGCCTCCTGCCCCGCCTGCCTGACTTGCGATATTTAGGAATTGCCTGATCTTGTGCTTCTAGGAGGCAACGCTTAAAGAATGACCAGCACTGGTGGACATCGAGGCCTTCAAGAGCAGTTTCCCAGGGGACCTTGCTGACTAGTTCCCTGAGCAGCCTGAAGTCCGCTTTCCCCATATCTAGGGATGAGGTTTTAGTGGCACTTTTCCTTCTGTCACCGTAAATTTTGAACTCAACCACTTCATGGTCGCTATGACCAAGGCGGCCACCAATCACCACATCTCCCACCAGACCCTCTCTGTTTACTAGCAACAGGTCTAGGAGGGCACCTTTCCTAGTTGGTTCCGTTAGCACCTGCACCAAGAAGTTATCATCTAGGTGCTTCATGAACCTCCTGGACTTGCTCGTGTCAGCCGTGTGGCACTCCCAGTTAACGTCTGGCAAGTTGAAGTCCCCTATAAGGACAAGAGGAGTTAATCTCGAGGCCTCTCTTAGTTCTGTAAAGAATAATTTATCGGCGCTATCGTCCTGGCCAGATGGTCTGTAATAGACTCCCACAACAACATCCCCTTTATTCGTTCGTCCCTTGATCCTTACCCAGAGGCTCTCAACTTTGCCATCGCCAACCTGAAGTTCCACACAGTCCAGCTCCTGCTTCACATACATCGCCACCCCACCGCCTCGCCTACCCTGCCTGTCCCTCCTGAAGAGCCTGTAACCATCTATCGCAACACCCCAGTCACAGGACTCATCCCACCAGGTTTCGCTTATGCCGATGATGTCGTAGTTGCGGGACTGGGCCAGGACTTCTAGCTCATCCATTTTATTCCTCATACTGCGTGCGTTCGTGTAGAAGCACTTCAGGTGCGTCTCCTTACACTCAGCACCTTGTGTATCTGACCGAAGGACCTCACTGGCACACAGCCCCTCTGATTCTAGCGTACCATCCCTTAGGTCTTCACCGGCGTGCCTGGTTTTAGCCCCTTCCCCCTTCGACTCTAGTTTAAAGCCCTATCTATCAGCCCTGCCAACTCCTGACCAAAGATCCTTATCCCTCTCCGAGAGAGGCGCATCCCATCCGGTGCCATCAGGCCCGGTGTAGCATAGACCTTCCCGTGATCAAAGAACCCAAAGTTCTGCCGGTCACACCAGTCTCGAAGCCACGAGTTTATGTGACCAGCACGCCTTTCAGCTTCGATCCCCCCTATCGGAAGGACAGAGGCAAACACAACCTGCGCCCCTGATCCTCTAAGTAGTCGCCCCAAATCCCTAAAGTCTCTTTTGATAGCCTTCAGGCTTCTCTCTTCAATGTTGTCACTGCCCGCCTGGACTATCAAAAGAGGATAATAATCAGAGGGGCGTACCAGGTTGGGAAGCTTCCTGGCAACGTCCCTGACCCTGGCCCCAGGGAGGCAGCAGACTTCCCTACGGGTAGGGTCCGGCCGACAAATAGGGCCCTCTGTTCCCCTAAGAGCAGAGTCTCCAACAACAATAACCCTCCTGTCTTTCTTGATGGAGGCCGTCCTGAGGCGTGGAGTGGACCTCCTCGCCCTAGGCATCCTCCTGGGAACACTTGCTACCTCTTCCTCAGCTACTGGTCTGTCAAGCTCCAGGGCCTCAAACCTGTTGCTTAGGGGCACCTGGGAAGGTGGGGCCGGAAGGGGAGGGCATCGCCTGCGATGTCGAGCAGGGACCTGTTTCCACTCCTCCTCAGCTCCCAGATCCCCTCCCTCTGCCTGACGGCGACAGGGCAGGGGGTCCACCCCCATTTGGGGTGTCTCACCCCGGTACCTCTCCTTGAGGCCCTGCAGGGAGTTACTCCACAAGTCTATCTCCCGCTCACACTCCCTGATATCCCTCAGCCTCTCCACCTCCTCCTTGAGCTCCGCCACCATGCGGACCAGGTCATCCACCTGCTCGCACCTCACGCATGCAGTGTCTCTGTCTCCCGCTGATGGCAGGAACAGGCTCAGACACTCCCTGCATCCGGTGACCTGAACTGCTGCATTTTTTAACGGGTAGTCGGTCTGGGTGTGTACCGACTTCCTGGAGAGCGCACCGTGCCTGGTGGAGACCATTATCACCTAGCTAACGGCTGTCGTTAAGAGGTGTTCGTGTGGGTGGGGGGGAGCGCTCTGCCCTTCCTGCTCGCCCTGCCTGCGCCAACTGCCTCGCTAACTGCCGCGCCACGCCCTGTTTGCCCGTCCTGTTCGCCGCGCTCCTGGTCGCTCGCGCTCCCTTAGGGCAGCTTTTGAACGGCTGGGGAGGGGGCGCTGCTGGCTCCGCCTTCGCCTCGTCAGCCTCCCTCATGAGGGCTGCCGGGTCCTGGCGGCTCCCTCAAGTAGGCTCGATGCCGGAAAATTTAGCCCTGCCTGGCCCGATCCCCCGCTCCGCTGCAGAACGCGTCTGCCCCGGAGCCGATCGCCTCGGCAAATGGCCGCATCACTGCATAATCACTGCGTCATCACAGGATCAATACAGCATCATCAATGCATCATCACAACATCATCACTATATCATCACTGCATCATCACAGCATCATCACAGTACCATAATTGCATCATCACAGCATCATCAGAGTGACATCACAGAATCATCACAGCATCATCGCTATGTCATCACAGCATCATCACAACATCATCGTAGCATCATCACAGCATCACAACAGCGTTATCAGAGCATCACAACACCCTCAACACAGCGTCACCACAGCAACATCACAGCATCATCACAGCATAATTGCAACGTCACTACAGCATCATTACTGCATAATCACTGCATCATTACAGCATCATCACTGCATCATCACTGCGTCATCACAATGTTATCACAGTATCATCACTGCATCATCATATCATCATAGCAGCATCATCACTCCATCATCGCAGCATCATCACTGCATCATCACTGCATAGTCACAGCATCATCTCAGCAACACCACAGCATCATTACTGCTTCCTCACTGCATCATAACAGTGTCTTCACAGTATCATCACTGCATCATCACAGCGTAATCACTACATCATCACTACATAATCACTTCATAATTACAGCGTCATCAAAGCATCACCACTGCATCATAACTGCATCATCTCAGTATCATTACTGCATAATCACTGCATCATCACTGCGTCATCACAGTATCATCACTGCATCATCATAACTTCATCGCAGCGTCATTACTGCAACATCACTGTATCATTACTGCAGAATCCCTGCGTCATCACATCATCACCACTACATGATCACTGCATCATCACAGCATCATCACAGCATCATTATAAGGTCATCACAGCGTCATCACTGCATCATCAAAATATCATCTCAGCATCATCACAGAATCATTAATGCATAATCACTGCATCATCACAGCGTCATCACAGTATCATCACTGCATCATCATATCATCATCACCGCGTCATCACAGCATCATCAAAGCGTCATCACAGCGTCACTACTGCAACATCACTGCATCATCAGAGCATCATCAGAGCATTGGTGTAGATGCACTTCAGCTGGGCCATTGCCCTATCCTCCGGCCTTGCCATTGTTCCCCCTGGCACAGCCCGAACAATCCTTGCTTCAGCCCCATCCCCCTTCTTACCTAGTTTAAAGCCCTCTCAATGAGCCCTGCCAGCTCCTGGCCCAGGATCCTTTTTCCCCTAAAAGATAGGGACCCGTCTGCGGCCATCAGGCCAGGTGCTGAGTAAAGTGCCCCATGGTCAAAAAACCCAAGATTTCTGCGTTGGCACCAGCCCCGGAGCCACGTGTTTAACAGGTGGGCTTTCCATGTCCTGTCTGTACCCCTCCCTGCCACCGTAGGGATGGACGAAAACACCACCTGCACTCCCGCTCCATCCACTAACCGTCCCAGCCCCCTAAAGTCTCTTTTGATAGCCTTCAAGCTTCTCTCTTCAATGTTGTCACTGCCCGCCTGGACTATCAAAAGAGGATAATAATCAGAGGGGCGTACCAGGTTGGGAAGCTTCCTGGCAACGTCCCTGACCCTGGCCCCAAGGAGGCAGCAGACTTCCCTACGGGTAGGGTCCGGCCGACAAATAGGGCCCTCTGTTCCCCTAAGACTAGAGTCTCCAACAACAATAACCCTTCTGTCTTTCTTGATGGAGGCAGTCCTGAGGCGTGGAGTCGACTTCCTCACCCTAGGCATCCTCCTGGGAACACTTGGTACCTCTTCCTCAGCTACTGGTCTCTCAGTTTCCAGGGCCTCAAACCTGTTGCATAAGGGCACCTGGGAAGGTGGGGCCGGAAGGGGAGGGCATCGCCTGCGATGTCGAGCAGGGACCTGTTTCCACTCCTCCTCAGCTCCCAGGTCCCCTCCCTCTGCCCGACAGCAGCAGGGCAGGGGGTCCACCCCCATTTGGGGTGTCTCACCCCGGTACCTCTCCTTGAGGCCCTGCAGGGAGTTACTCCACAAGTCTATCTCCCGCTCACACTCCCTGATAACCCTCAGCCTCTCCACCTCCTCCTTGAGCTCCGCCACCATGCGGATCAGGTCATCCACCTGCTCGCACCTCACGCACGCAGCGTCTCTGCCTCCCCCCGATGGCAGCAACAGGCTCAGACACTCCTTACATCCGGTGACCTGAACTGCTGCATTCTGTAACGGGCGGTCGGTCTGGGTGTGTACCGACTTCCTGGAGAGCGCACCGTGCCTGGTGGAGACCATTATCACCTAGCTAACGGCTGTCGTTAAGAGGTGTTCGTGTGGGCGGGGGAGAGCGCTCCGCCCTTCCTGCTCGCCCTGCCTGCGCGAACTGCCGCGCTAACTGCCACGCCACTCCCTTCTGACGCGCCACGCCCTGTTTGCCCGTCCTGGTCGCCGCGCTCCTGGTCGCTCGCGCTCCCTAGGGACAGCTTTTGAACGGCTGGGGGGGGGCGCTGCTGGCTCCGCCTTCGCCTCGTCAGCCTCCCTCACGAGGGCTGCCGGGTCCTGGCGGCTCCCTCAAGTAGGCTCGATGCCGGAAAATTCAGCCCTGCCTGGCCCGATCCCCCGCTCCGCTGCAGAACGCGTCTGCCCCGGAGCCGATCGCCTCGGCAAATGGCAGTGAAATGGCAGTGGCGCCCGGTTTAAATAGCCCGCCGCTGATGCTGCTGACTCCGCCTTCGCCTCGTCAGCCTCCCTCACGAGGGCTGCCGGGTCCTGGCGGCTCCCTCAAGTAGGCTCGATGCCGGAAAATTCAGCCCTGCCTGGCCCGATCCCCCGCTCCGCTGCAGAACGCGTCTGCCCCGGAGCCGATCGCCTCGGCAAATGGCACTCATCACAGCATCATCACATCATCATCGCAGCGTCATCTCAGCATCATCACAGAATCATTGCCCCGGAGCCGATCGCCTCGGCAAATGGCACTCATCACAGCATCATCACATCATCATCGCAGCGTCATCTCAGCATCATCACAGAATCATTACTGCATGAATACTGCATAATAAAAGCGTTATCACAGTATCTTCACAGCATCATCACATTATCACCACAACATCATCAGAGTGTCATCACAGCATCATCACTCCGTCATCACAGCGTCATCACGGTATCATCACAGCATCATCACTGCACCATAGCTGCATAATCACTGCATCATCACAGCATAATCAAAGCATCACTACTGCGCCTTCACAGCACCATCACTGCATCATCACAGCACCTTCAAATCATCACCGCAGCATCATCACTGCGTCATCACTGCATCATCACTGCACCATCACTGCATCATGACAGCATCATCTCAGCATCATCACAGCATCATTACTGCATAATCAATGCATTATCACAGCGTCATCACAGTATCATCACTGCATCATGACATCATCATCACTGCATCATCCCATTATCTTAACTGCATCATCACAGCATCATCACAGCATCATCACGTCGCCATTAAAACATCATCACTGCATCATCCCATTATCTTCACTGCATCATCACAACATCATCACAGCATCATCACTGCGTTATCACAACATCATCACTGCATTATCACAATATCATCACAGCATCATCACAGCATCATCACATCATCATCAGAGCATCATCACATCATCATCACTGCATCATCACAATATCATCACAGCATCATCACAGCATCATCACAACACAATCAGAGCATCATCACAGCATAAACACTGCATCATCACTGCACTCTCACAGCATCATCTCAGCGTCATCAAGGAATCATCACAGCATCATCAGAGTATCTTGGCATTGTCATCAAAGCATCATGACTGCGTCATCACTGCATCATCACTGCACAATCACTACATCATCACAGCATCATCTAAGCATTATCACAGCATCATTACTGCATAATCACTGCATTATAACAGCGTCGTACCAGTATCATCACTGCATCATCACATCATCATCACTGCATCATCTCATCATCATCATTGCATCATAACAGCATCATCACAACATCATCACAGCATCATCACAGCATCATCACAGCATAATCACAGCGTCATCACAGCATCATCACAGCATCATCACAGCGTCATCACAGCGTCATCACTGCGTCATCAAAGCATCATCACAGCATCATAGCAGTGTCATCAAAATGTCATCGCAGAGTAATCACAGGATCATCATATCATCGTCGCAGCGTCATCACAGCATCATAATAGCGTCATCATAGCATCATAACAGAATCATCACTGAATCATCACTGCATCATCACAGTGTCATCACAGTATCATCACTGCACCATCACTTCATCGTCACAGCATCATTACAGCATCATCAGAGCATCACCACTGCATCATCATTGCATCATGACATCATCATCACAGCATCATCACAGCATCATCACAGCATCATCATATCATCATCACAGCGTCATCACAGCATCATCACTATGTCATCACAGCGTCATAGCTGCATAATCAAAGCATCATCACAGCATCATCACAGCATCATCATATCATCATCACCACATAATCACAGTGTCATCACAGCATCATCACTGCGCCATCACTGCATCATCACAGCATCTTCACATTGTCATCACAGCATCATCTCTGCGTCCTCACTGCATCTTCACAGCATCATATCTACAGCATCATCACTGCATCATGACAGCATCATTACTGCATCATCACATCATCATCACATAATCTTCAATGCGTCATCACAGCGTAATCACAAAGTCATCACTTCATCATCAAATTGTCATCACAGCGTCATCACAGCATCATCACTGTGTCATCAGAGCGTCATCACAGCATAATCACAGCATCGTCAGAGCAGCATCAGAGCAGCATCATGGCGTCATGACAGAATCATCACTACGTCATCAAATTGTCATCACAGCAGCCCACAGCATCATCACAGCATCATTGCAGCATCATAACAGCATCATCAAAGCATCTTTACTGCTTACTCACTGCATCATCACAGCGTCATCACAGGGTCATAACTGCATCATCACTGCATCATCACTGCATCTTCACAGCATAATCTCAGCATCATCACAGTGTCATCACATCATCATCAGAGTGTCATCACAGAATCATCACAGCATCATCGCTATGTCATCACAGCATAATCACAATATCATCACAATGTCATTAAAGCGTCATAACTGCATCATCACTGCATCATAACTGCATCATCACTGCATCATCACATCGTCACCACAGCGTCATCGCAGCAGCATCACAGCATCACAACAGCGTTATCAGAACACCACAACACCCTCAACACAGCGTCACCACAGCAACATCACAGCATCAGCACAGCATAATCGCAGCGTCACTACAGCATCATTACTGCATAATCACTGCATCATTACAGCATCATCACTGCGTCATCACAACTTTATCACAGTATCATCACTGCATCATCATATCATCATCGCAACGTCATCACTGCATCATCGCAGCATCATCACTGCATCATCACTGCATAGTCACAGCATCATCGCATCCTCATACAGGCATCATAACAGGGTCATCACAGCGTCATAACTGCATAAACACTGCATCATCACAGCATCATCATTGCATCATCACAACATCATCACATCATCATCACAAAATCATTACAGCATCATCGCTGTGTAATCACATCATCATCACAGCAGTGTCATCACTGCATCATCACAGCATCATCACTGAGTCATCACTGCATCATCACTGCGTCATCACTGCATCATCACTGCATCATCACAGCATCACCTCAGCATCATCACAGCATCATTACTTCAGAATCACAGCATCATCACAGCGTTATCACATAATCACGATAAGGTCATCACAGCGTCATCGCAGCATCATCACAGCATCATCACAGCGTCATCACAGCCTCATATCTGCATCTTAACTGCATAATGACTGCATCATAACAGCATCATAACTACGTCATCATATTGTCATCACAGCATCATCACAGCATCATGACAGCGTCATCACAACATCATGACAGGGTCATCACATCATCATCACTACATCGTCACAGAATCATGACAGCGTCATCACAGCATTAACACAACATCATCACATCATCATCCCTGCATCATCACATCATCATCACTGCATCATCACAGCATCATCACAGCAGGATCGCAGCTTCATTACTGCAGCATCACAGCATCATCACAGTATCCTCACAGCATCTTCACTGCATCATCACTACATCACAGAGAGGGTGGTTGCACACTGGAACAGGCTCCCCAGGGAAGTGGTCACTGCACCGAGCCTGTCGGAATTTAAGAAGAGATTGGACTGTGCACTTAGTCACATAATCTGAACTTTTGGGTAGACCTGTGCGGTGTCAAGAGTTGGACTTGATGATCCTTAAGGGTCCCTTCCAACTCAGGAGATTCTATGATTCTATGATTCTATACATTGTCACAGCATCATCACATCATCATCACTGCATCATCATATCATCATCACTGCATCATCACATCATTATCACTGCATCATCACATCATCATCACAGCATCATAGCTACATAGTCACTGCATCATCACCGCGTCATCACAGCATCATCAAAGCGTCATCACAGCGTCACTACTGCAACATCACTGCATCATCAGAGCATCATCAGAGCATTGGTGTAGATGCACTTCAGCTGGGCCATTGCCCTATCCTCCGGCCTTGCCATTGTTCCCCCTGGCACAGCCCCAACAATCCTTGCTTCAGCCCCATCCCCCTTCTTACCTAGTTTAAAGCCCTCTCAATGAGCCCTGCCAGCTCCTGGCCCAGGATCCTTTTTCCCCTAAAAGATAGGGACCCGTCTGCGGCCATCAGGCCAGGTGCAGAGTAAAGTGCCCCATCGTCAAAAAAAACAAGATTTCTGCGTTGGCACCAGAAATGATGCTCTTATGATGCTGTGGTGATGCTGTTGTGATGATGCTGTGATGATGATTTGATGACGCTTTGATGATGCTGTGATGACGCTTTGATGATGCTGTGATTATACAGCTATGATGCTGTCATGATTATATGATGATGCAGTGATGATGCAGTGATGATGATGTGATGATGGCATGATGATTGTGTGATGATGATGTGATAATGCTGTGTTGATACCGTGATGAAGCTGTGATGACGCTTTGATTACGCTGTGATGCTTTGATGATGCTGTGATGATGCAGTGATGACGCTGTGGTGACGCTGTGATGATGCAGTGATGACGCCTGGATGATGCTGTTATAATGCTGTGATGATGCTGTTGTGATGTGGTGATGATGTGTTATGATGCTGTGATGATGCAGTAATGATGCTGTGATGACGCTTTGATGACAGTGTGATGTTGCTGTGATGTTGAAGTGATGATGTTGTGATGACGCAGTGATGATGCAGTGATGAGGCAGCGATAATGCTCTGATGACGCTATGATGGTGCTTTGATGATTCTGTGATGATGCAATGATGACTCTGCGAATATTTGGTGATGCTGTGATGATGATGCAATGATGCTGTGATGATGCAGTGATGATGCAGTGATGATGCAGTGATGATGCAGTGATGATGATGTGATTATGCTGTGATGATGCTGTGATGATGCAGTGAAGATGCTGTGATGATGCAGTGATGACGCTGCGATGATGCAGTGATGACGCTGCGATGACGCTGCGATGATGCTGTGATGATGCTGTGATGACGCTTTGATCACTGCATCATCACTGCATCACCACAGAATCATCACTGCGTAATCAAAACATCATCACAGCATCAGCACAACATCATCACTGTGTCCTCACTGCATCCTCACAGCATCATCACTGCATCATCAAAGCATCATATCAGTGTCATCACAGCATGATTTCCGCATAATCACTGCATTATCACAGCGTCATCACAGTCTCATCACTGCATCATCACTGCATCATCTCAGCACAATAATAGTGTCATCAGAGCGTCATCACACTCATCACAGCATCATCACATCATCATCGCAGCGTCATCTCAGCATCATCACGGAATCATTACTGCATGAATACTGCATAATAAAAGCGTTATCACAGTATCTTCACAGCATCATCACATTATCACCACAACATCATCAGAGTGTCATCACAGCATCATCACTCCGTCATCACAGCGTCATCACGGTATCATCAAAGCATCATCACTGCACCATAGCTGCATAATCACTGCATCATCACAGCATAATGAAAGCATCACCACTGCGCCTTCACAGCACCATCACTGCATCATCACAGCATCTTCCAATCATCATCGCAGCATCATCTCAGCATCATCAAAGCATCATTCCTGCATAACCAATGCATTATCACAGCGTGATCACAGTATCATCACTGCATCATGACATCATCATCACTGCATCATCCCATTATCTTAACTGCATCATCACAGCATCATCACGTCACCATTAAAACATCATCACTGCATCATCCCATTATCTTCACTGCATCATCACAACATCATCACAGCATCATCACTGCGTTATCACAACATCATCACTGCATTATCACAATATCATCACAGCATCATCACAGCATCATCACAGCATCATCACATCATCATCAGAGCATCATCACATCATCATCACTGCATCATCACAATATCATCACAGCATCATCACAACACAATCAGAGCATCATCACAGCATAAACACTGCATCATCACTGCACTCTCACAGCATCATCTCAGCGTCATCAAGGAATCATCACAGCATCATCAGAGTATCTTGGCATTGTCATCAAAGCATCATGACTGCGTCATCACTGCATCATCACTGCACAATCACTACATCATCACAGCATCATCACAACATCATCACAGCATAATCACAGCGTCATCACAGCATCATCACAGCGTCATCACAGCGTCATCACAGCGTCATCACTGCGTCATCAAAGCATCATCACAGCATCATAGCAGTGTCATCAAAACGTCATCGCAGAGTAATCACAGGATCATCATATCATCGTCGCAGCGTCATCACAGCATCATAATAGCGTCATCATAGCATCATAACAGAATCATCAATGAATCATCACTGCATCATCACAGTGTCATCACAGTATCATCACTGCACCATCACTTCATCGTCACAGCATCATTACAGCATCATCAGATCATCATCACAGCGTCATCACAGCATCATCACTATGTCATCACAGCGTCATAGCTGCATAATCACAGCATCATCACAGCATCATCACAGCATCATCATATCATCATCACCACATAATCACAGTGTCATCACAGCATCATCACTGCGCCATCACTGCATCATCACAGCATCTTCACATTGTCATCACAGCATCATCTCTGCGTCCTCACTGCATCTTCACAGCATCATATCTACAGCATCAGAGCATTATCTCAGTGTCATCAGAGCATCATTACAGCATAATCACTGCATTATCACAGCATCATCACATTATCATCATTGCATCATCACATCATCATCACAGCAACATCACTGCATCATCTCTGCATCATCAGAGCATCATTAGAGTATCATGACAGCATCATCGCTGCATAATCACTGCATCATCACCTCATCGTCACAGCATAATCACAGCATCATCGCATTATCATTACTGCTTACTCACTGCATCATTACAGCGTCATCACGGTGTCATCACTGCATAATCACTGCGTCATCACAGGATCAATACAGCATCATCAATGCATCATCACAACGTCATCACTATATCATCACTGCATCATCACAGCATCATCACAGTACCATAATTGCATCATCACAGCATCATCAGAGTGACATCACAGAATCATCACAGCATCATCGCTATGTCATCACAGCATCATCACAACATCATCGTAGCATCATCACAGCATCACAACAGCGTTATCAGAGCATCACAACACCCTCAACACAGCGTCACCACAGCAACATCACAGCATCATCACAGCATAATCGCAACGTCACTACAGCATCATTACTGCATAATCACTGCATCATTACAGCATCATCACTGCATCATCACTGCGTCATCACAATGTTATCACAGTATCATCACTGCATCATCATAACATCATCGCAGCATCATCACTACATCATAGCATCATCACTGCATCATCACTGCATAGTCACAGCATCATCGCATCCTCATACAGGCATCATAACAGGGTCATCACAGCGTCATAACTGCATAAACACTGCGTCATCACAGCATCATCATTGCATCATCACAGCATCATCACAGCGTTATCACATAATCACGATAGGGTCATCACAGAGTCATCGCAGCATCATCACTGCGTCATCACATCATCATCGCAGCATCATCACAATATCATCACAGCGTCATCACAGCCTCATATCTGCATCATCACTGCATAATGACTGCATCATAACAGCATCATAACTACGTCATCATATTGTCATCACAGCATCATCACAGCATCACGACAGCGTCATCACAACATCATGACAGGGTCATCACAGCGTCATCACTGCATCGTCACAGAATCATGACAGCGTCATCACATCATAATCACAGCATCGTCAGAGCATCATCACTGCGTCATCACATCATTATCACTACATCATCACATCATCATCACAGCATCATAGCTACATAATCACTGCATCATCACAGAGTCATCACTGCATCATCAGAGCGTCATCACATCATGATAAATGCATTATCACATCATAATCACAGCATCATCAGAGCATCATCACTGCGTCATCACAGCATCATTACATCATGATTACTGCGTCATCAGAGCGTCATCGCAGCATCCTCACAGCATCATCATAGTACCACTACAGCATCATCACAGAATCACTATAGCGTCATCCAAGCGTCATCACAGCATCGTCACTGTGTCATCACAACATCATCACTGCGTCATCACAACATCATCACTGCATGATCACTGCATCATCAGAGCATCATCACATCATCACCACAGCATCATCACATCATCATCACTGCATCATCACAGCATCATCAGAGCATCATCAAAGCATCATCTAAGCATCATCAATGTGTCATCACAGCACCATCACTGCATCATCAAAACTTCACCAAAGCATCATAAAAGCATCATAACTGCGTAAACACTGCATCATCACAGCATCATTACTACGTCATCAGAGTGTCATAACAGCATTATGAGTGCATCATCACTGCATCATCACAGCATCATAATTGCATCATCACAGAATAATCACAACATCATCGAAGCATCGTCACAGCGTTACGACAACGTTATCAGACCATCACGACAGCATCATCACAGCATCATCACAGAATCATCACATCTTCATTACAGCATCATCACAACATTATTATAGCATCATCACAGCATTATCACTGTATCATCACTGCATAGTTACAGCATCATCTCAGCATCATCACAGTATCAATACTGCAGAATCACTGAATCATCACATCATCATCACTGCGTCATCACATCATCATCACAGCATTATCACATCATTATCACTGCATCATCACAGCATCATCGCAGCATCATCACATCATCATCGCAGCGTAATCACTGCATCGTCACAGCATCATCACTGCATCGTCACATCACCATTGCGTCGTCATCAAAGCATAATCACAGTGTCATAACTGCATAAACTCTGCATCATCACAGCACCATCACTGCGTCAATACAGCATCATCATTGCATCACCTCGGCATCATAACATCATCATTACTACATCATCACAGCATAATCATTGCATCATCACAACATCATCGCAGCATCATCACAGCATCACGACAGCGTTATCAGAGCATCACGACAGAGTCATCACAGCGTCATCACAGAATCATCAAGGCATCATCAAAACATAATCATAGCATCATCACAGCATCATCACTGCATCATTAATGAATCATCACAGCATCATCTCAGCAACATCACAGCATCATTAGTGCTTACTCACTGCATCATAACAGCGTCTTCACAGTATCATCACAGCATCATCACTGCATCATCAATGAATCATCACAGCATCATCTCAGCAACACCACAGCATCATTACTGCTTCCTCACTGCATCATAACAGCGTCTTCACAGTATCATCAGTGCATCATCACAGCGTAATCACTACATCATCACTACATAATCACATCATAATTACAGCGTCATCAATGCATCACCACTGCATCGTAACTGCATCATCTCAGTATCCTTACTGCATAATCACTGCATCATCACTGCGTCATCACAGTATCATCACTGCATCATCATAACTTCATCGCAGCGTCATTACTGCAACATCACAGTATCATCACCGCATCATCACTGTATCATTACTGCAGAACCCCTGCGTCATCACATCATCACCACTACATGATCACTGCATCATCACAGCATCATCACAGCATCATCACAGAATCATTATTGCATAATCACTGCATCATCACAGCATCATCACAGTATCATCACTGCATCATCATATCATCATCACCGCGTCATCACAGCATCATCAAAGCGTCATCACAGCGTCACTACTGCAACATCACTGCATCATCAGAGCATCATCAGAGCATTGGTGTAGATGCACTTCAGCTGGGCCATTGCCCTATCCTCCGGCCTTGCCATTGTTCCCCCTGGCACAGCCCCAACAATCCTTGCTTCAGCCCCATCCCCCTTCTTACCTAGTTTAAAGCCCTCTCAATGAGCCCTGCCAGCTCCTGACCCAGGACCCTTTTTCCCCTAAAAGATAGGGACCCGTCTGCGGCCATCAGGCCAGGTGCAGAGTAAAGTGCCCCATGGTCAAAAAACCCAAGATTTCTGCGTTGGCACCAGAAATGATGCTCTTATGATGCTCTGGTGATGCTGTTGTGATGATGCTGTGATGATGATTTGATGACACTGTGATGATGCTGTGATGACGCTTTGATGATGTTGTGATGATGCTTTGATGACGCTGTGATAACGCTGTGATGGTGCTGTGATGAGGCTGTGATGATGCTCAGATGATGCAGTGATGTTGCAGTAGTGACGCTGTGATGTTGCTTTGATGATGCTGCGGTGAAGTTCTGGTAATGCTCTGATGATGCAGTGATGATAATTTGATGACGCTGTGATGCTGTGATGATGCAGTGATGATGCTGTGATGATGCTGTGATGATGCTGCGATGATGCTGTGATGGTGCTTTCATGATGATGTAATGACGCAGTGATGATGCTGTGATGACGCTATGATGACACTGATTACATTGTGATGCTTTGATGATGCTTTGATGAAGCTGTGATGACACTGTGATGACGCTGTAATGATGGAGTGATGTTGCTGTGATGATGCTGTGATGACGCTGTGATGATGCTTTGATGATGCTGTGATGATG
This sequence comes from Clangula hyemalis, assembly GCA_963989345.1. Next base: position 2,251,058 of record OZ022461.1, on the reverse strand, counting down.
CTGTGATGATGCAGTGATGACGCTGCGATGATATTGTTATGATGCAGTGACGATGCTGTGATGATGCAGTGATGATGCTTTGGTGATGCTGTGCTGATGCTCTGATAACGCTGCAATGACGGAGTGATGATACAGTGATGATGCTGTGATGACGCTGTGATGACGCTTTCATGATGCTGGGATGCTGTGATGATGTTGTGATGATGCTGTGATGATGCAGTGATACCGCTGCGATGATACAGTGATGATTCTGTGATGATGCAGTGATGGCGACGTTATGATGCTGTGATGATGCTGCGATGATGGTGTTGTGATGCTTTGATGATGCAGTGATGACTCTGTGGTGACGCTGAGATGATGTTGTGATGACGCCTGGATGATGCAGAGATGACGCTGTGCTGATGCTGTTGTGATGCTGTGATGATGCAGTGATGATGCAGTGATGGTGCTACGATGATGCTGTTGTGATGCTGTGATGACGCTTTGATGACACTATGATAATGTTGTGATGATGCAGTAATGATTCAGTGATGACGCTGCGATGATGCTTTGATGATGCTGTGATTACGCTGTGATGATTCAGTGGTGACATTGTGATGGCAATGTGATGCTTTGTTGAAGCTCTGATGATGCTGTGATGATGCAGTAATGATGCCGTGATGATGCTGTGATGACGCAGTTATGATGCTGTGATGACGCAGTTATGATGCTGTGATGATGCAGTGATGAGGCAGTGATGATGATGTGTTGATGCTGTGATGATGCTGTTGTGATGTGGTGATGATGTGTTATGATGCTGTGATGATGCAGTAATGATGCTGTGATGACGCTTTGATGACAGTGTGATGTTGCTGTGATGTTGAAGTGATGATGTTGTGATGACGCAGTGATGATGCAGTGATGAGGCAGTGATAAGGCAGTGATAATGCTCTGATGACGCTATGATGGTGCTTTGATGATCCTTTGATGATGCAATGATGACTCTGCGAATATTTGGTGATGCTGTGATGATGATGCAATGATGCTGTGATGATGCAGTGATGATGCAGTGATGATGCTGTGATTATGCTGTGATGATGCTGTGATGATGCAGTGAAGATGCAGTGTTGACGCTCTGATGACGCTTTGATGAAGCTGAGATGCTTTCATGATTATTTGATGATGTTGTGATGATGCAGTGATGATGCAGTGTTGATGCTGTGATGATGCAGTGATGACGCTGCGATGATGCAGTGATGACGCTGCGATGACGCTGCGATGATGCTGTGATGATGCTGTGATGACGCTTTGATCACTGCATCATCACTGCATCATCACTGCATCACCACAGCATCATCACTGCCTAATCAAAACATCATCACAGCATCAGCACAACATCATCACTGTGTCCTCACTGCATCCTCACAGCATCATCACTGCATCATCAAAGCATCATCTCAGTGTCATCACAGCATCATTTCCGCATAATCACTGCATTATCACAGCGTCATCACAGTATCATCACTGCATCATCACATCATCATCACTTCATAATCCCATCATCATCACTGCATCATCTCTGCCTCATCACAGCATCATTACAGTGTCATCACAGAATCATCGCAGCATCATTACTGCTTACTCAGTACATCATCAGAGTGTCATCACGGTTTCATCACTGCATCGTCACAGCATCATAGCTACATCATCACATCATCATCAATGCATCATCAAAACGTCATCACAGCATCATCACAGTCTCATCACTGCATCATCACTGCATCATCTCAGCACAATAATAGTGTCATCAGAGCGTCATCACACGCATCACAGCATCATCACATCATCATCGCAGCGTCATCTCAGCATCATCACAGAATCATTACTGCATGACTACTGCATAATAAAAGCGTTATCACAGTATCTTCACAGCATCATCACATTATCACCACAACATCATCAGAGTGTCATCACAGCATCATCACTCCGTCATCACAGCGTCATCACGGTATCATCACAGCATCATCACTGCACCATAGCTGCATAATCACTGCATCATCACAGCATAATCAAAGCATCACTACTGCGCCTTCACAGCACCATCACTGCATCATCACAGCACCTTCAAATCATCACCGCAGCATCATCACTGCGTCATCACTGCATCATCACTGCACCATCACTGCATCATGACAGCATCATCTCAGCATCATCACAGCATCATTACTGCATAATCAATGCATTATCACAGCGTGATCACAGTATCATCACTGCATCATGACATCATCATCACTGCATCATCCCATTATCTTAACTGCATCATCACAGCATCATCACGTTGCCATTAAAACATCATCACTGCATCATCCTATTATCTTCACTGCATCATCACAACATCATCTCAGCATCATCACAGCATCATTACTGCATAATCAATGCATTATCACAGCGTCATCACAGTATCATCACTGCATCATAACATCATCATCACATCATCTTCACTGCATCGTCAGAGCATCATCACTGCATCGACACTGCATCATCACTGCATCATCAGAGCATCATAATTGTGTCATCACAAATTAAACACAGCATAATCACTGTATCATCACTGCTTCATCACATCATCATCACTGCATCATCACAGCATCATCACTGCGTCATCACAGCGTCATAACAGCATCATCACAGCATCATCTCAGCATCATCACAGTATCTTCACAGCATCATCACGGCATCATCACATTATCATCACGGCATCATCAGTGTGTCATCACAGCATCATCACTCGGTCATCACAATGTCATCACAGTATCATCACAGCATCATCACAGCACCATAGCTGCATAATCACTGCATCATCACAGCATAATCAAAGCATCACCACTGCGCCTTCACAGCACCATCACTGCATCATCACAGCATCTTCAAATCATCATCGCAGCATCATCACTGCGTCATCACTGCATCATCACTGCACCACCACTGCATCATTACAGCATCATCTCAGCATCATCAAAGCATCATTCCTGCATAAACAATGCATTATCACAGCGTGATCACAGTATCATCACTGCATCATGACATCATCATCACTGCATCATCCCATTATCTTAACTGCATCATCACAGCATCATCACGTCGCCATTAAAACATCATCACTGCATCATCCCATTATCTTCACTGCATCATCACAACATCATCACAGCATCATCACTGCGTTATCACAACATCATCACTGCATTATCACAATATCATCACAGCATCATCACAGCATCATCACATCATCATCAGAGCATCATCACATCATCATCACTGCATCATCACAATATCATCACAGCATCATCACAGCATCATCACAACACAATCAGAGCATCATCACAGCATAAACACTGCATCATCACTGCACTCTCACAGCATCATCTCAGCGTCATCAAGGAATCATCACAGCATCATCAGAGTATCTTGGCATTGTCATCAAAGCATCATGACTGCGTCATCACTGCATCATCACTGCACAATCACTACATCATCACAGCATCATCTAAGCATTATCACAGCATCATTACTGCATAATCACTGCATTATAACAGCGTCGTACCAGTATCATCACTGCATCATCACATCATCATCACTGCATCATCTCATCATCATCATTGCATCATAACAGCATCATCACAACATCATCACAGCGTCATCACAGCATCATCACAGCATCATCACAGCATCATCACAGCGTCATCACTGCGTCATCAAAGCATCATCACAGCATCATAGCAGTGTCATCAAAACGTCATCGCAGAGTAATCACAGGATCATCATATCATCGTCGCAGCGTCATCACAGCATCATAATAGCGTCATCATAGCATCATAACAGAATCATCACTGAATCATCACTGCATCATCACAGTGTCATCACAGTATCATCACTGCACCATCACTTCATCGTCACAGCATTATTACAGCATCATCAGAGCATCACCACTGCATCATATCATCATCACAGCATCATCACAGCATCATCACAGCATCATCCTATCATCATCACAGCGTCATCACAGCATCATCACTATGTCATCACAGCGTCATAGCTGCATAATCACAGCATCATCACAGCATCATCACAGCATCATCATATCATCATCACCACATAATCACAGCGTCATCACAGCATCATCACTGCGCCATCACTGCATCATCACAGCATCTTCACATTGTCATCACAGCATCATCTCTGCGTCCTCACTGCATCTTCACAGCATCATATCTACAGCATCAGAGCATTATCTCAGTGTCATCAGAGCATCATTACAGCATAATCACTGCATTATCACAGCATCATCACATTATCATCACTGCATCATCACATCATCATCACAGCAACATCACTGCATCATCTCTGCATCATCAGAGCATCATTAGAGTATCATGACAGCATCATCACTGCATAATCACTGCATCATCACCTCATCGTCACAGCATAATCACAGCATCATCGCATTATCATTACTGCTTACTCACTGCATCATTACAGCGTCATCACGGTGTCATCACTGCATAATCACTGCGTCATCACAGGATCAATACAGCATCATCAATGCATCATCACAACGTCATCACTATATCATCACTGCATCATCACAGCATCATCACAGTACCATAATTGCATCATCACAGCATCATCAGAGTGACATCACAGAATCATCACAGCATCATCGCTATGTCATCACAGCATCATCACAACATCATCGTAGCATCATCACAGCATCACAACAGCGTTATCAGAGCATCACAACACCCTCAACACAGCGTCACCACAGCAACATCACAGCATCATCACAGCATAATCGCAACGTCACTACAGCATCATTACTGCATAATCACTGCATCATTACAGCATCATCACTGCATCATCACTGCATAGTCACAGCATCATCGCATCCTCATACAGGCATCATAACAGGGTCATCACAGCATCATAACTGCATAAACACTGCGTCATCACAGCATCATCATTGCATCATCACAGCATCATCACTGCGTTATCACAGCATCATCACAGAGTCATCACTGCATCATCACTTCATCATCGCAGCGTCATATCTGCGTCATCACAGTATCATCACATCATCATCACAGCATCATCACATCATCATCACAAAATCATTACAGCATCATCGCTGCATAATCACATCATCATCACTGCGTCATCACAGCATCACCTCACCATCCTCACAGCATCATTACTTCAGAATCACAGCATCATCACAGCATGATCACAGCATCATCATTGCATCATCACAGCATCATCACAGCGTTATCACATAATCACGATAGGGTCATCACAGAGTCATCGCAGCATCATCACTGCGTCATCACATCATCATCGCAGCATCATCACAATATCATCACAGCGTCATCACAGCCTCATATCTGCATCTTAACTGCATAATGACTGCGTCATAAAAGCATCATAACTACGTCATCATATTGTCATCACAGCATCATCACAGCATCATGACAGCGTCATCACAACATCATGACAGGGTCATCACAGCATCATCACTGCATCGTCACAGAATCATGACAGCGTCATCACAGCATTAACACAACATCATCACATCATCATCCCTGCATCATCACATCATCATCACTGCATCATCACAGCATCATCACAGCAGGATCGCAGCTTCATCACTGCAGCATCACAGCATCATCACAGTATCCTCACAGCATCTTCACTGCATCATCACTACATCACAGAGAGGGTGGTTGCACACTGGAACAGGCTCCCCAGGGAAGTGGTCACTGCACCGAGCCTGTCTGAATTTAAGAAGAGATTGGACTGTGCACTTAGTCACATAATCTGAACTTTTGGGTAGAAAAATGCGGTGTCAAGAGTTGGACTTGATGATCCTTAAGGGTCCCTTCCAACTCAGGAGAATCTATGATTCTATACATTGTCACAGCATCATCACATCATCATCACTGCATCATCACTGCATCATAACAGCGTCTTCACAGTATCATCAGTGCATCATCACAGCGTAATCACTACATCATCACATCATAATTACAGCGTCATCAATGCATCACCACTGCATCATAACTGCATCATCTCAGTATCATTACTGCATAATCACTGCATCATCACAGCGTCATCACAGTATCATCACTGCATCATCATAACTTCATCGCAGCGTCATTACTGCAACATCACAGTATCATCACCGCATCATCACTGTATCATTACTGCAGAATCCCTGCGTCATCACATCATCACCACTACATGATCACTGCATCATCACAGCATCATCACAGCATCATCACAGAATCGTAGCTGCATAATCACAGCATCATCACAGCATCATAATAAGGTCATCACAGCGTCATCACTGCATCATCAAAATATCATCTCAGCATCATCACAGAATCATTAATGCATAATCACTGCATCATCACAGCGTCATCACAGTATCATCACTGCATCATCATATCATCATCACCGCATCATCACAGTGTCATTACAGCATCATCAAAGCGTCATCACAGCGTCACTACTGCAACATCACTGCATCATCAGAGCATCATCAGAGCATTGGTGTAGATGCACTTCAGCTGGGCCATTGCCCTATCCTCCGACCTTGCCATTGTTCCCCCTGGCACAGCCCCAACAATCCTTGCTTCAGCCCCATCCCCCTTCTTACCTAGTTTAAAGCCCTCTCAATGAGCCCTGCCAGCTCCTGGCCCAGGATCCTTTTTCCCCTAAAAGATAGGGACCCGTCTGCGGCCATCTGGCCAGGTGCTGAGTAAAGTGCCCCATGGACGAAAAACCCACGATTTCTGCGTTGGCACCAGAAATGATGCTCTTATGATGCTGTGGTGATGCTTTTGTGATGATGCTGTGATGATGATTTGATGACGCTTTGATGATGCTGTGATGACGCTTTGATGATGCTGTGATTATACAGCTATGATGCTGTCATGATTATATGATGATGCAGTGATGACGCAGTGATGATGCTGTGATGACACTCTGATGATGCAGTGATGATGCTGTGATGATGCAGTGATGATTCTGTGATAACACTTTGATGACACTGTACTGATGATGTAATGACGCCGTGAGGAAGCTGTGATGATGCTGTGATGATACTGTGATGACGCTGTGATGCTTTGATGATGCTGTGATGATGGAGTGATGACGCAGTGATGATGCTGTGATCATGCTGTGATGATGCTGTGATGATGCAGTGATGATGCTGTGATGACGTTTTTATGGCGCTTTGATGATGCCGTGATGCTGTGATGATGTTGTGATGATGCTGTAATGATGCAGTGATGATGCTGTGATCATGCTGTTATGATGTAGTGATACCGCTGCGATGATACAATGATGATTCTGTGATGATGCAGTGATGGCGACGCTGTGATGCTTTGATGATACTGTGATGATGCTGCGATGATGCTGTTGTGATGCTGTGATGATGCAGTGATGATGCTGTGATGATGCAATGATGATGCAGTGATGACGATGCGATGATGCTGTTGTGATGCTCTGATTATGCTGTGATGATGCTGCGATGACACCGTGATGATGTTGTGATTATGCAGTAATGATGCTGTGATGACTCTGTGATGGTGCAGTGATGATGTGATGATGACGCTGTGATGACTCTGTGATACTGTGATACTGTTGTGATGATGCTGTGGTGATGCTGTGATGACACTTTCATGATGCAGTGATCATGATTTGATGATGCAGTGATGATGCTGTTGTGATGCTGTGATGATGCTGTGATGACGCTGTGATGATTCAGTGATGATTCTGTGATGATGTTGTGTTGATGCAGTGATGATGTTGTGATGATGCCGTGATGATGCTGTTATTATGCTGTGATGATGCATTGAAATGATGTGATGATGCTCTGATGATACAGTGATGATGCAGTGATGATGCAGTTATGACGCTGTGGTGAGGCTGTGATAATATTGTGATGATGCTGTGATGATGCAGTGATGACGCTGCGATGATGTAATGATGACGCTGAGATGTTGCTGTGTTGATGCTGTAGTGATGCTGTGATGACGCTGTGATGACGCACTGATGATGTAGTTATTACGCTGTGATGATTCAGTGATGACGCGCTGATGATGTTGTGATAACGCTTTGATGACACTGTGACGATGCTGTGTTGATGCTGTGATGAAGCTGTGATGGTGCTTTGATGACGCTCTGATGACGCAGTGGTGATGCTGTGATGACGCTGTGATGAGTCTTTGATGACGCTGTGATGCTTTAATGATGCTGTGATGATGCTGCGATGATGCTGTGATGATGGCATGATGATTCTGTGATGATGACGTGATAATGCTGTGTTGATACCGTGATGAAGCTGTGATGACGCTTTGATTACGCTGTGATGCTTTGATGATGCTGTGATGATGCAGTGATGACGCTGTGGTGACGCTGTGATGATGCAGTGATGACGCCTGGATGATGTGTTATGATGCTGTGATGATGCAGTAATGATGCTGTGATGACGCTTTGATGACAGTGTGATGTTGCTGTGATGTTGAAGTGATGATGTTGTGATGACGCAGTGATGATGCAGTGATGAGGCAGTGATGAGGCAGCGATAATTCTCTGATGACGCTATGATGGTGCTTTGATGATTCTGTGATGATGCAATGATGACTCTGCGAATATTTGGTGATGCTGTGATGATGATGCAATGATGCTGTGATGATGCAGTGATGATGCAGTGATGATGATGTGATGATGCTGTGATGATGCAGTGAAGATGCAGTGTTGACGCTCTGATGACGCTTTGATGAAGCTGTGATGCTTTCATGATTATTTGATGATGTTGTGATGATGCAGTGATGATGCAGTGTTGATGCTGTGATGATGCATCATCACTGCATCATCACTGCATCCTCACAGCATCATCACTGCATCATCAAAGCATCATCTCAGTGTCATCACAGCATCATTTCCGCATAATCACTGCATTATCACAGCGTCATCACAGTATCATCACTGCATCATCACATCATCATCACTTCATAATCCCATCATCATCACTGCATCATCTCTGCCTCATCACAGCATCATTACAGTGTCATCACAGAATCATCGCAGCATCATTACTGCTTACTCAGTACATCATCAGAGTGTCATCACGGTTTCATCACTGCATCGTCACAGCATCATAGCTACATCATCACATCATCATCAATGCATCATCAAAACGTCATCACAGCATCATCACAGTCTCATCACTGCATCATCACTGCATCATCTCAGCACAATAGTAGTGTCATCAGAGCGTCATCACACTCATCACAGCATCATCACAGCATCATCGCAGCGTCATCTCAGCATCATCACAGAATCATTACTGCATGAATACTGCATAATAAAAGCGTTATCACAGTATCTTCACAGCATCATCACATTATCACCACAACATCATCAGAGTGTCATCACAGCATCATCACTCCGTCATCACAGCGTCATCACGGTATCATCACAGCATCATCACTGCACCATAGCTGCATAATCACTGCATCATCACAGCATAATCAAAGCGTCACTACTGCGCCTTCACAGCACCATCACTGCATCATCACAGCACCTTCAAATCATCATCGCAGCATCATCACTGCGTCATCACTGCATCATCACTGCACCATCACTGCATCATGACAGCATCATCTCAGCATCATCACAGCATCATTACTGCATAATCAATGCATTATCACAGCGTCATCACAGTATCATCACTGCATCATAACATCATCATCACTGCATCATCACATCATCTTCACTGCATCGTCACAGCATCATCACTGCATCGACACTGCATCATCACTGCATCATCAGAGCATCATAATTGTGTCATCACAGCTTAATCACAGCATAATCACTGTATCATCACTGCTTCATCACTGCGTCATCACAGCGTCATAACAGCATCATCACAGCATCATCTCAGCATCATCACAGTATCTTCACAACATCGTCACGGCATCATCACATTATCATCACGGCATCATCAGAGTGTCATCACAGCATCATCACTGCGTCATCACAATGTCATCACAGTATCATCACAGCATCATCACAGCACTATAGCTGCATAATCACTGCATCATCACAGCATAATGAAAGCATCACCACTGCGCCTTTACAGCACCATCACTGCATCATCACAACATCTTCAAATCATCATCGCAGCATCATCACTGCGTCATCACTGCATCATCACTGCACCACCACTGCATCATCACAGCACCATCTCAGCATCATCAAAGCATCATTCCTGCATAATCAATGCATTATCACAGCGTGATCACAGTATCATCACTGCATCATGACATCATCATCACTGCATCATCCCATTATCTTAACTGAATCATCACAGCATCATCACAGCATCATCACGTCGCCATTAAAACATCATCACTGCATCATCCCATTATATTCACTGCATCATCACAACATCATCACAGCATCATCGCTGCGTTATCACAACATCATCACTGCATTATCACAATATCATCACAGCATCATCACAGCATCATCACATCATCATCAGAGTATCATCACATCATCATCACTGCATCATCACAATATCATCACAGCATCATCACAGCATCATCACAACACAATCAGAGCGTCATCACAGCAGAAACATTGCATCATCTCTGCACTCTCACAGCATCATCTCAGCGTCATCAAGGAATCATCACAGCATCATCAGAGTATCTTGGCATTGTCATCAAAGCATCATGACTGCGTCATCACTGCATCATCACTGCACAATCACTACATCATTACAGCATCATCTAAGCATTATCACAGCATCATTACTGCATAATCACTGCATTATAACAGCGTCGTACCAGTATCATCACTGCATCATCACATCATCATCACTGCATCATCTCATCATCATCATTGCATCATAACAGCATCATCACAACATCATCACAGCATAATCACTGCATCATCACAGCATCATCACAGCGTCATCACAGCATCATCACAGCATCATCACAGCATCATCACAGCGTCATCACTGCGTCATCAAAGCATCATCACAGCATCATAGCAGTGTCATCAAAACGTCATCGCAGAGTAATCACAGGATCATCATATCATCGTCGCAGCGTCATCACAGCATCATAATAGCGTCATCATAACATCATAACAGAATCATCACTGAATCATCACTGCATCATCACAGTGTCATCACAGTATCATCACTGCACCATCACTTCATCGTCACAGCATCATTACAGCATCATCAGAGCATCACCACTGCATCATCATTGCATCATGACATCATCATCACAGCATCATCACAGCATCATCACAGCGTCATCACAGCATCATCACTATGTCATCACAGCGTCATAGCTGCATAATCACAGCATCATCACAGCATCATCACAGCATCATCATATCATCATCACCACATAATCACAGTGTCATCACAGCATCATCACTGCGCCATCACTGCATCATCACAGCATCTTCACATTGTCATCACAGCATCATCTCTGCGTCCTCACTGCATCTTCACAGCATCATATCTACAGCATCAGAGCATTATCTCAGTGTCATCAGAGCATCATTACAGCATAATCACTGCATTATCACAGCATCATCACATTATCATCACTGCATCATCACATCATCATCACAGCAACATCACTGCATCATCTCTGCATCATCAGAGCATCATTAGAGTATCATGACAGCATCATCACTGCATAATCACTGCATCATCACCTCATCGTCACAGCATAATCACAGCATCATCGCATTATCATTACTGCTTACTCACTGCATCATTACAGCGTCATCACGGTGTCATCACTGCATAATCACTGCGTCATCACAGGATCAATACAGCATCATCAATGCATCATCACAACGTCATCACTATATCATCACTGCATCATCACAGCATCATCACAGTACCATAATTGCATCATCACAGCATCATCAGAGTGACATCACAGAATCATCACAGCATCATCGCTATGTCATCACAGCATCATCACAACATCATCGTAGCATCATCACAGCATCACAACAGCGTTATCAGAGCATCACAACACCCTCAACACAGTGTCACCACAGCAACATCACAGCATCATCACAGCATAATCGCAACGTCACTACAGCATCATTACTGCATAATCACTGCATCATTACAGCATCATCACTGCATCATCACTGCGTCATCACAATGTTATCACAGTATCATCACTGCATCATCATATCATCATCGCAGCATAATCACTACATCATCGCAGCATCATCACTGCATCAAAACTGCATAGTCACAGCATCATCGCATCCTCATACAGGCATCATAACAGGGTCATCACAGCGTCATAACTGCATAAACACTACGTCATCACAGCATCATCATTGCATCATCACAGCATCATCACTGCGTTATCACAGCATCATCACATCATCATCACAAAATCATTACAGCATCATCGCTGCGTAATCACATCATCATCACTGCGTCATCACAGCATCACCTCACCATCCTCACAGCATCATCACAGCTTCATCAAAGCGTCATCAGAGCGTCAACACTGCATCTTCACTGCATCATCACAGCATCATCACAGCATAATCCCATCATCATCACTGCATCATCACAGCATCATTGCATCATCATCACAGCATCACCAAATATTCGCAGAGTCATCATTGCATCATCACAGCATCATCACAGCGTTATCACATAATCACAATAGGGTCATCACAGAGTCATCGCAGCATCATCACTGCGTCATCACATCATCATCGCAGCATCATCACAATATCATCACAGCGTCATCACAGCCTCATATCTGCATCATCACTGCATAATGACTGCATCATAACAGCATCATAACTACGTCATCATATTGTCATCACAGCATCATCACAGCATCACGACAGCGTCATCACAACATCATGACAGGGTCATCACAGCATCATCACTGCATCGTCACAGAATCATGACAGCGTCATCACAGCATTAACACAACATCATCACATCATCATCCCTGCATCATCACATCATCATCCCTGCATCATCACATCATTATCACTACATCATCACATCATCATCACAGCATCATAGCTACATAATCACTGCATCATCACAGAGTCATCACTGCATCATCAGAGCATCATCACATCATGATCAATGCATCATCACATCATAATCACAGCATCATCAGAGCATCATCACTGCGTCATCACAGCATAATCACTACATCATCACTACATGATCACAGCATCATTACTGCGTCATCACTGCATCATCACTGCATCATCACAACGTCATCTCAGTATCATCACAGCATAATCACAGCGTCATCACAGCATCACGGCAGTGTCATCGCAGCGTCATCACAGCATCATTACATCATGATTACTGCGTCATCAGAGCGTCATCGCAGCATCCTCACAGCATCATCATAGTACCACTACAGAATCATCACAGAATCACTATAGCGTCATCCAAGCGTCATCACAGCATCGTCACTGCGTCATCAGAGCATCATCACATCATCACCATAGCATCATCGCAGCAGCATCACTGCGTCATCACAACATCATCACTGCGTCATCACAACATCATCACTGCATTATCACTGCATCATCACAGCATCATCACATCATCATTACATCATCATCACTGCATCATCACAGCATCATCAGAGCATCATCACAGCATCATCTAAGCATCATCAATGCGTCATCACAGCACCATCACTGCATCATCAGAACTTCACCAAAGCATCATCACAGCGTCATAACTGCGTAAACACTGCATCATCACAGCATCATTACTACGTCATCACAGCGTCATAACAGCATTATCAGTGCATCATCACTGCATCATCACAGCATCATAATTGCATCATCACAGAATCATCACAACATCATCGAAGCATCGTCACAGCGTTACGACAACGTTATCAGACCATCACGACAGCATCATCACAGCGTCATCACAGAATCATCACATCTTCATCACAGCATCATCACAACATTATTATAGCATCATCACAGCATTATCACTGTATCATCACTGCATCGTTACAGCATCATCTCAGCATCATCACAGTATCAATACTGCAGAATCACTGAATAATCACATAATCATCACTGCGTCATCACATCATCATCACAGCATTATCACATCATCATCGCAGCATAATCACTGCATCGTCACAGCATCATCACAGCATCATCACTGCATCGTCACATCACCATTGCGTCGTCATAATCACAGTGTCATAACAAAGCATAATCACAGTGTCATAACTGCATAAACTGTGCATCATCACAGCACCATCACTGCGTCAATACAGCATCATCATTGCTTCACCTCAGCATCATAACATCATCATTACTACATCATCACAGCATAATCATTGCATCATCACAACATCATCGCAGCATCATCACAGCATCACGACAGCGTTATCAGAGCATCACGACAGAGTCATCACAGCGTCATCACAGAATCATCAAGGCATCATCAAAACATAATCATAGCATCATCACTGCATCATTAATGAATCATCACAGCATCATCTCAGCAACATCACAGCATCATTAGTGCTTACTCACTGCATCATAACAGCGTCTTCACAGTATCATCACAGCATCATCACTGCATCATCAATGAATCATCACAGCATCATCTCAGCAACACCACAGCATCATTACTGCTTCCTCACTGCATCATAACAGCGTCTTCACAGTATCATCACTGCATCATCAGAGCGTAATCACTACATCATCACTACATAATCACATCATAATTACAGCGTCATCAATGCATCACCACTGCATCATAACTGCATCATCTCAGTATCATTACTGCATAATCACTGCATCATCACTGCGTCATCACAGTATCATCACCGCATCATCACTGTATCATTACTGCAGAATCCCGGCGTCATCACACCATCACCACTACATGATCACTGCATCATCACAGCATCATCACAGCATCATCACAGAATCATAGCAGCATAATCACAGCATCATCACAGCATCATAATAAGGTCATCACAGCATCATCACTGCATCATCAAAATATCATCTCAGCATCATCACAGAATCATTAATGCATAATCACTGCATCATCACAGCATCATCACAGTATCATCACTGCATCATCATATCATCATCACCGCGTCATCACAGCATCATCAAAGCGTCATCACAGCGTCACTACTGCAACATCACTGCATCATCAGAGCATCATCAGAGCATTGGTGTAGATGCACTTCAGCTGGGCCATTGCCCTATCCTCCGGCCTTGCCATTGTTCCCCCTGGCACAGCCCCAACAATCCTTGCTTCAGCCCCATCCCCCTTCTTACCTAGTTTAAAGCCCTCTCAATGAGCCCTGCCAGCTCCTGGCCCAAGATCCTTTTTCCCCTAAAAGATAGGGACCCGTCTGCGGCCATCAGGCCAGGTGCTGCGTAAAGTGCTCCATGGTCAAAAAAAACAAGATTTCTGTGTTGGCACCAGAAATGATGCTCTTATGATGCTGTGATAATGATTTGATGACACTGTGATGATACTGTGATGACGCTTTCATGATGTTGTGATGATGCTTTGATGACGCTGTGATAACGCTGTGATGGTGCTGTGATGATGCTCACATGATGCAGTGATGTTGCAGTAGTGACGCTGTGATGTTGCTTTGATGATGCTGCGATGAAGTTCTGGTGATGCTCTGATGATGCAGTGATGATAATTTGATGACACTGTGATGCTGTGATGATGCAGTGATGATGCTGTGATGATGCTGCGATGATGCTGTGATGACGCTGTGATGCTGCTTTCATGATGCTGTAATGATGCTGTGATGATGCTGTGATGACACTGTGATGACGCTGTAATGATGCAGTGATTATGCTGTGATGATGCAGAGATGATTCTGTGATAACGCTTTGATGACACTGTACTGATGATGTAATGACGCCGTGAGGAAGCTGTGATGATGCTGTGATGATACTGTGATGACGATGTGATGCTTTGATGATGCTGTGATGATGGAGTGATGATGCTGTGATGATGCTGTGATGACGCTTTTATGGCGCTTTGATGATGCCGTGATGCTGTGATGATGTTGTGATGATGCTGTGATAATGCAGTGATGATGCTGTGATCATGCTGTGATGATGCAGTGATGACGATGCGATGATGCTGTTGTGATGCTCTGATTATGCTGTGATTATGCTGCGATGACACCGTGATGATGTTGTGATTATGCAGTAATGATGCTGTGATGACACAGTGATGGTGCGGTGATGATGTGATGATGACGCTGTGATGACTCTGTGATACTGTGATACTGTTGTGATGATGCTGTGGTGATGCTGTGATGACACTTTCATGATGCAGTGATCATGATTTGATGATGCAGTGATGATGCTGTTGTGATGCTGTGATGATGCTGTGATGACGCTGTGATGATTCAGTGATGATTCTGTGATGATGTTGTGTTGATGCCGTGATGATGCTGTGATGATGCACTTATGATGCTGTGATGATGCAGTGATGACGCGCTGATGATGTTGTGATGACGCTTTGATGACACTGTGATGATGCTGTGTTGATGCTGTGATGAAGCTGTGATGGTGCTTTGATGACACTCTGATGACGCAGTGGTGATGCTGTGATGACGCTGTGATGAGTCTTTGATGACGCTGTGATGCTTTAATGATGCTGTGATGATGCTGCGATGATGCTGTGATGATGGCATGATGATTCTGTGATGATGATGTGATAATGCTGTGTTGATACCGTGATGAAGCTGTGATGACGCTTTGATTACGCTGTGATGCTTTGATGATGCTGTGATGATGCAGTGATGACGCTGTGGTGACGCTGTGATGATGCAGTGATGACGCCTGGATGATGCTGTTATAATGCTGTGATGATGCTGTTGTGATGTGGTGATGATGTGTTATGATGCTGTGATGATGCAGTAATGATGCTGTGATGACGCTTTGATGACAGTGTGATGTTGCTTTGATGTTGAAGTGATGATGTTCTGATGACGCAGTGATGAGGCAGTGATGAGGCAGTGATGAGGCAGCGATAATGCTCTGATGACGCTATGATGGTGCTTTGATGATTCTCTGATGATGCAATGATGACTCTGCGAATATTTGGTGATGCTGTGATGATGATGCAATGATGCTGTGATGATGCAGTGATGAGGCAACGATAATGCTCTGATGACGCTATGATGATGCTGTGATGATACAATGATGATGATGTGATGATGTTTTTATGATGCAGTGATGATGCTGTGATGATGCAGTGTTGATGCTGTGATGATGCAGTGATGATGCTGCGATGATGTAGTGATGACGCTGAGATGTTGCTGTGTTGATGCTGTAGTGATGCTGCGATGACGCTGTGATGACGCACTGATGATGTAGTTATTACGCTGTGATGATTCAGTGATGACGCGCTGATGATGTTGTGATGACGCTTTGATGACACTGTGATGATGCTGTGTTGATGCTGTGATGAAGCTGTGATCGTGCTTTGATGACGCTCTGATGACGCAGTGGTGATGCTGTGATGACGCTGTGATGAGTCTTTGATGACGCTGTGATGCTTTGATGATGCTGTGATGATGCAGTGATGACGCTGTGGTGACGCTGTGATGATGCAGTGATGACGCCTGGATGTTGCTGTTATAATGCTGTGATGATGTTGTTGTGATGTGGTGATGATGTGTTATGATGCTGTGATGATGCAGTAATGATGCTGTGATGACCCTTTGATGACAGTGTGATGTTGCTTTGATGTTGAAGTGATGATGTTCTGATGACGCAGTGATGAGGCAGTGATGAGGCAGTGATGAGGCAGCGATAATGCTCTGATGACGCTATGATGGTGCTTTGATGATTCTCTGATGATGCAATGATGACTCTGTGAATATTTGGTGATGCTGTGATGATGATGCAATGATGCTGTGATGATGCAGTGATGATGCAGTGATGATGCTTTGATGATGCTGTGATGATGCAGTGAAGATGCAGTGTTGATGCTCTGATGACGCCTTGATGAAGCTGTGATGTTTTCATGATTATTTGATGATGTTGTGATGATGCAGTGATGATGCAGTGTTGATGCTGTGATGATGCAGTGATGACGCTGCGATGATGCAGTGATGACGCTGCGATGACGCTGTGATGATGCTGTGATGATGCTGTGATGATGCTTTGATCACTGCATCATCACTGCATCATCACTGCATCATCACTGCATCACCACAGCATCATCACTGCGTAATCAAAACATCATCACAGCATCAGCACAACATCATCACTGTGTCCTCACTGCATCATCACTGCATCCTCTCTGCCTCATCACAGCATCATTACAGTGTCATCACAGCATCATTTCCGCATAATCACTGCATTATCACAGCGTCATCACAGTATCATCACTGCATCATCACATCATCATCACTTCATAATCCCATCATCATCACTGCATCATCACAGCTTCATCACAACATCATCACAGCATCATCACTGCATCATCTCTGCCTCATCACAGCATCATTACAGTGTCATCACAGAATCATCGCAGCATCATTACTGCTTACTCAGTACATCATCAGAGTGTCATCACGGTTTCATCACTGCATCATCACAGCATCATAGCTACATCATCACATCATCATCAATGCATCATCAAAACGTCATCACAGCATCATCACAGTCTCATCACTGCATCATCACTGCATCATCTCAGCACAATAGTAGTGTCATCAGAGCGTCATCACACTCATCACAGCATCATCACAGCATCATCGCAGCGTCATCTCAGCATCATCACAGAATCATTACTGCATGAATACTGCATAATAAAAGCGTTATCACAGTATCTTCACAGCATCATCACATTATCACCACAACATCATCAGAGTGTCATCACAGCATCATCACTCCGTCATCACGGTATCATCACAGCATCATCACTGCACCATAGCTGCATAATCACTGCATCATCACAGCATAATCAAAGCATCACTACTGCGCCTTCACAGCACCATCACTGCATCATCACAGCACCTTCAAATCATCACCGCAGCATCATCACTGCGTCATCACTGCATCATCACTGCACCATCACTGCATCATGACAGCATCATCTCAGCATCATCACAGCATCATTACTGCATAATCAATGCATTATCACAGCGTCATCACAGTATCATCACTGCATCATCACATCATCATCACTGCATCATCACATCATCTTCACTGCATCGTCACAGCATCATCACTGCATCGACACTGCATCATCAGAGCATCATCAGAGCATCATAATTGTGTCATCACAGCTTAATCACAGCATAATCACTGTATCATCACTGCTTCATCACATCATCATCACTGCATCATCACAGCATCATCACTGCGTCATCACAGCGTCATAACAGCATCATCACAGCATCATCTCAGCATCATCACAGTATCTTCACAGCATCATCACGGCATCATCACATTATCATCACGGCATCATCAGAGTGTCATCACAGCATCATAACTCCGTCATCACAATGTCATCACAGTATCATCACAGCATCATCACAGCACCATAGCTGCATAATCACTGCATCATCACAGCATAATGAAAGCATCACCACTGCGCCTTCACAGCACCATCACTGCATCATCACAGCATCTTCAAATCATCATCACAGCATCATCTCAGCATCATCAAAGCATCATTCCTGCATAATCAATGCATTATCACAGTGTGATAACAGTATCATCACTGCATCATGACATCATCATCACTGCATCATCCCAATATCTTAACTGCATCATCACAGCATCATCACAGCATCATCACGTCGCCATTAAAACATCATCACTGCATCATCCCATTATCTTCACTGCATCATCACAACATCATCACAGCATCATCAGAGCATCATCACATCATCATCACTGCATTATCACAATATCATCACAGCATCATCACAGCATCATCACATCATCATCAGAGCATCATCACATCATCATCACAGCATCATCACAGCATCATCACAACACAATCAGAGCATCATCACAGCATAAACACTGCATCATCACTGCACTCTCACAGCATCATCTCAGCGTCATCAAGGAATCATCACAGCATCATCAGAGTATCTTGGCATTGTCATCAAAGCATCATGACTGCGTCATCACTGCATCATCACTGCACAATCACTACATCATCACAGCATCATCTAAGCATTATCACAGCATCATTACTGCATAATCACTGCATTATAACAGCGTCGTACCAGTATCATCACTGCATCATCACATCATCATCACTGCATCATCTCATCATCATCATTGCATCATAACAGCATCATCACAACATCATCACAGCATAATCACTGCATCATCACAGCGTCATCACAGCATCATCACAGCATCATCACAGCGTCATCACAGCGTCATCACAGCGTCATCACTGCGTCATCAAAGCATAATCACAGCATCATAGCAGTGTCATCAAAACGTCATCGCAGAGTAATCACAGGATCATCATATCATCGTCGCAGCGTCATCACAGCATCATAATAGCGTCATCATAGCATCATAACAGAATCATCACTGCATCATCACAGTGTCATCACAGTATCATCACTGCACCATCACTTCATCGTCACAGCATCGTTACAGCATCATCAGAGCATCACCACTGCATCATCATTGCATCATGACATCATCATCACAGCATCATCACAGCATCATCATATCATCATCACAGCGTCATCACAGCATCATCACTATGTCATCACAGCGTCATAGCTGCATAATCACAGCATCATCACAGCATCATCACAGCATCATCATATCATCATCACCACATAATCACAGTGTCATCACAGCATCATCACTGCGCCATCACTGCATCATCACAGCATCTTCACATTGTCATCACAGCATCATCTCTGCGTCTTCACTGCATCTTCACAGCATCATATCTACAGCATCAGAGCATTATCTCAGTGTCATCAGAGCATCATTACAGCATAATCACTGCATTATCACAGCATCATCACATTATCATCACTGCATCATCACATCATCATCACAGCAACATCACTGCATCATCTCTGCATCATCAGAGCATCATTAGAGTATCATGACAGCATCATCACTGCATAATCACTGCATCATCACCTCATCGTCACAGCATAATCACAGCATCATCGCATTATCATTACTGCTTACTCACTGCATCATTACAGCGTCATCACGGTGTCATCACTGCAAAATCACTGCGTCATCACAGGATCAATACAGCATCATCAATGCATCATCACAACGTCATCACTATATCATCACTGCATCATCACAGCATCATCACAGTACCATAATTGCATCATCACAGCATCATCAGAGTGACATCACAGAATCATCACAGCATCATCGCTATGTCATCACAGCATCATCACAACATCATCGTAGCATCATCACAGCATCACAACAGCGTTATCAGAGCATCACAACACCCTCAACACAGCGTCACCACAGCAACATCACAGCATCATCACAGCATAATCGCAACGTCACTACAGCATCATTACTGCATAATCACTGCATCATTACAGCATCATCACTGCATCATCACTGCGTCATCACAATGTTATCACAGTATCATCACTGCATCATCATATCATCATCACAGCAACATCACTGCATCATCTCTGCATCATCAGAGCATCATTAGAGTATCATGACAGCATCATCACTGCATAATCACTGCATCATCACCTCATCGTCACAGCATAATCACAGCATCATCGCATTATCATTACTGCTTACTCACTGCATCATTACAGCGTCATCACGGTGTCATCACTGCATAATCACTGCGTCATCACAGGATCAATACAGCATCATCACTGCATCATCACTGCATAGTCACAGCATCATCGCATCCTCATACAGGCATCATAACAGGGTCATCACAGTGTCATAACTGCATAAACACTGCGTCATCACAGCATCATCATTGCATCATCACAGCATCATCACTGCGTTATCACAGCATCATCACAGAGTCATCACTGCATCATCACTTCATCATCGCAGCGTCATATCTGCGTCATCACAGTATCATCACAGCATCATCACAGCATCATCATTGCATCATCACAGCATCATCACAGCGTTATCACATAATCACGATAGGGTCATCACAGAGTCATCGCAGCATCATCACTGCGTCATCACATCATCATCGCAGCATCATCACAATATCATCACAGCGTCATCACAGCCTCATATCTGCATCATCACTGCATAATGACTGCATCATAACTACGTCATCATATTGTCATCACAGCATCATCACAGCATCACAACAGCGTCATCACAACATCATGACAGGGTCATCACAGCGTCATCACTGCATCGTCACAGAATCATGACAGCGTCATCACAACATTAACACAACATCATCACATCATCATCCCTGCATCATCACATCATCATCCCTGCATCATCACATCATTATCACTACATCATCACATCATCACATCATCATCACAGCATCATAGCTACATAATCACTGCATCATCACAGAGTCATCACTGCATCATCAGAGCATCATCACATCATGATCAATGCATCATCACATCATAATCACAGCATCATCAGAGCATCATCACTGCGTCATCACAGCATAATCACTACATGATCACAGCATCATTACTGCGTCATCACTGCATCATCACTGCATCATCACAACGTCATCTCAGTATCATCACAGCGTCATCACAGCGTCATCACAGCATCACGACAGTGTCATCGCAGCGTCATCACAGCATCATTACATCATGATTACTGCGTCATCAGAGCGTCATCGCAGCATCCTCACAGCATCATCATAGTACCACTACAGCATCATCACAGAATCACTATAGCGTCATCCAAGCGTCATCACAGCATCGTCACTGCGTCATCACAGCATCATCACATCATCACCATAGCATCATCGCAGCATCATCACTGCGTCATCACAACATCATCACTGCGTCATCACAACATCATCACTGCATGATCACTGCATCATCACAGCATCATCACATCATCACCACAGCATCATCACATCATCATCACTGCATCATCACAGCATCATCAGAGCATCATCAGAGCATCATCTAAGCATCATCAATGCGTCATCACAGCACCATCACTGCATCATCACAACTTCACCAAAGCATCATCACAGCGTCATAACTGCGTAAACACTGCATCACAGCATCATTACTACGTCATCACAGCATCATAACTGCATCATCACAGAATCATCACAACATCATCGAACCATCGTCACAGCGTTACGACAACGTTATCAGACCATCACGACAGCATCATCACAGCGTCATCAAAGAATCATCACATCTTCATCACAGCATCATCACAACATTATTATAGCATCATCACAGCATTATCACTGTATCATCACTGCATCGTTACAGCATCATCTCAGTATCATCACAGTATCAATACTGCAGAATCACTGAATCATCACATCATCATCACTGCGTCATCACATCATCATCACAGCATTATCACATCATTATCACTGCATCATCACAGCATCATCGCAGCATCATCACATCATCATCGCAGCGTAATCACTGCATCGTCACAGCATCATCACTGCATCGTCACATCACCATTGCGTCGTCATCAAAGCATAATCACAATGTCATAACTGCATAAACTCTGCATCATCACAGCACCATCACTGCGTCAATACTGCACCATCATTGCATCACCTCGGCATCATAACATCATCATTACTACATCATCACAGCATAATCATTGCATCATCACAACATCATCGCAGCATCATCGCAGCATCACGACAGCGTTATCAGAGCATCACGACAGAGTCATCACAGCGTCATCACAGAATCATCACAGCATCATCTCAGCATCATCACAGTATCATCACTGCATCATCATATCATCATCACCGCATCATCACAGTGTCATCACAGCATCATCAAAGCGTCATCACAGCGTCACTACTGCAACATCACTGCATCATCAGAGCATCATCAGAGCATTGGTGTAGATGCACTTCAGCTGGGCCATTGCCCTATCCTCCGACCTTGCCATTGTTCCCCCTGGCACAGCCCCAACAATCCTTGCTTCAGCCCCATCCCCCTTCTTAGCTAGTTTAAAGCCCTCTCAATGAGCCCTGCCAGCTCCTGGCCCAGGATCCTTTTTCCCCTAAAAGATAGGGACCCGTCTGCGGCCATCAGGCCAGGTGCTGAGTAAAGTGCCCCATGGTCAAAAAAAACAAGATTTCTGCATTGGCACCAGAAATGATGCTCTTATGATGCTGTGGTGACGCTGTTGTGATGATGATTTGATGACGCTTTGATGATGCTGTGATGATGCTTTGATGATGCTGTGATTATACAGCTATAATGCTGTCATGATTATATGATGATGCAGTGATGATGCAGTGATGATGCTGTGATGATGCAGTGATGATTTTGTGATAACGCTTTGATGACACTGTACTGATGATGTAATGACGCCGTGAGGAAGCTGTGATGATGCAGTTATGATTCTGTGATTACGCTGTGATGATGCAGTGATGATGCTGTGATGATGCTGTGATGACGCTGTGATGACGCAGTGATGATGGTGTGATGACGCAGTGATGACGCTGCAATAACTCTGAGATGATGACGTGATGATACTATGTTGACACTCTGAATGATGACGCTGTTATGCTTTCATGATGGTATGATGATGCTGTGATGATTCAGTGATGACGCTGCGATGATGCTGTGATGATGCTGTAATGATGCATTGATAACACTGCGATGATGCTGCGATGATGTTGTCATGATGCTATGATGATGATGCAGTGATGACACTGCGATGATGCTGTTATGATATTGTGATGATGCTGTGATGACGCTATGATGATGCTGTGATGATACTGTGATGTTGCAGTGATGATGCTGTAGTGATGCTGTGATGACGCTGTGACGACACAGTGATGATGTAGTGATGCTGCTGTGATGACTCTGTGATGATGCTTTGATGATGCTGTGATGATGCTGTGATGATGCAGTGATGACGCTGCGATGATATTGTAATGATGCAGTGACGATGCTGTGATGATGCAGTGATGATGCTTTGGTGATGCTGTGCTGATGCTCTGATAACGCTGCAATGACGGAGTGATGATACAGTGATGATGCTGTGATGACGCTGTGATGACGCTTTCATGATGCTGGGATGCTGTGATGATGTTGTGATGATGCTGTGATGATGCAGTGATACCGCTGCGATGATACAGTGATGATTCTGTGATGATGCAGTGATGGCAACGCTATGATGCTGCGATGATGGTGTTGTGATGCTTTGATGATGCAGTGATGACTCTGTGGTGACGCTGAGATGATGTTGTGATGACGCCTGGATGATGCAGAGATGACGCTGTGCTGATGCTGTTGTGATGCTGTGATGATGCAGTGATGATGCAGTGATGGTGCTACGATGATGCTGTTGTGATGCTGTGATGACGCTTTGATGACACTATGATAATGTTGTGATGATGCAGTAATGATGCAGTGATGACGCTGCGATGATGCTTTGATGATGCTGTGATTACGCTGTGATGATTCAGTGGTGACATTGTGATGGCAATGTGATGCTTTGTTGAAGCTCTGATGATGCTGTGATGATGCAGTTATGATGCTGTTATTATGCTGTGATCATGCAGTGAAATGATGTGATGATGCTCTGATGATACAGTGATGATGCAGTGATGATGCAGTTATGACACTGTGGTGAGGCTGTGATAATATTGTGATGATGCTGTGATGACGCAGTTATGATGCTGTGATGGTGCAGTGATGAGGCAGTGATGACGCTTTGATGACAGTGTGATGTTGCTGTGATGTTGAAGTGATGATGTTGTGATGACGCAGTGATGATGCAGTGATGAGGCAGCGATAATGCTCTGATGACACTATGATGATGCTTTGATGATTCTGTGATGATGCAATGATGACGCTGCGAATCTTTGGTGACGCTGTGATGATGCTGTGATGATGCTGTGATAACGGAGTGATGATAAAGTGATGATGCTGTGATGACGCTGTGATAACGCTGTGATGCTGTGACGATGATGCGATGATGCTGTGATGATGCAGTGATGATGCAGTGATGACGCTGCGATGATGTTGTATTGATGCTGTGATGATGCTGTGATGACACTGTGATGACGCACTGATAATGTTGTTATTACGCTGTGATGATTCTGTGATGATGCGTTGATGATCCTGTGATGACTCTTTGATGACACTGTGATGATGCTGTGTTGATGCTGTGATGAAGCTCTGATGACGCTGGGATGGTTCTTTGATGACGCTCTCATAACGCAGTGGTGATGCTGTGATGAGGCTGTGATGACTCTTTGATGATGCTGTGATGCTTTAATGATGCTGTGATGATGCTGCGATGATGCTGTGATGATGGTGTGATGACGCAGTGATGACGCTGTGATGGTGCTTAGATGATGCTGTGATTACGCCTGGATGATGCTGTTATGAAGCTGTGATGATGCTGTTGTGATGCTGTGATGATACTGTGTTGACGCTTTGACGATACTATGATAATGTTCTGATGATGTAGTAATGATGCAGTGATGACGCAGTGATGATGCTGTGATGACGCTGTGATCATGCTGTGATCATGCTGTGATGATGCAGTTTTGACGCTGCGATGAAGTTGTTCTTATGGTCTGATGATGCTGTGATGACGGTTTGATGACACTGTGATGATGTTCTGATGATGCAGTGATGATGCTGTTGTGATGCTCTGATAATGCTATGATGACGCTTTGATGACACTGTGATGTTGTTGTGATGATGCAGTGCTGATGCTGTGATGATGCTGTGATGCTCTGATGAGGATGATATGATGCTGTGATGATTCAGTAATGATGCTGTGGTGATGCTCAGATGATGCTCTGATGACGCTGCGATTATGCTGTGATGATGCTGTGATGACGCTTTCGTGACGCTGTGATAATGCTGTGATGATGCTGTGATGATGCTGTGATAACGCTGCGATGATGCTGTGATGATGCTGTGATGAGGCTTTGATCACTGAATCATCACTGCATCATCACTGCATCATCAAAGCATCATCTCAGTGTCATCACAGCATCATTTCTGCACAATCACTGCATTATCACAGCGTCATCACAGTATCATCACTGCATCATCACATCATCATCACTTCATAATCCCATCATGATCACTGCATCATCACAGCTTCATCACAACATCATTACACTGTCATGACAGCATCATCACTGCATAATCACTGCATCATAACCGCATAATTACAGCATCATCAAAGCATCATCGCAGCATCATTACAGCTTACTCGCTGCATCATCAGAGTGTCATCACGGTCTCATCACTGCATCATCACTGCATCATAGCTACATCACCATATCATCATCAATGCATCATCAAAACGTCATCACTGCATCATCACAGCCTCATAACTACATAAACACTGCATCATCACAGCATCATCACTGCGTCATCACAATGTCATAACAGCATCATCACAGCATCATCATTGCATCATCACTGCATCATCTCAGCATCATAATTCTGTCATCAGAGCGTCATCACAGTCATCAAAGCATCATCACATCATCATCGCAGCGTCATCACAGCATCATCACTGCATCATCACAGCATCATCTCAGCATCATCACAGAATCATTACTGCATAAATACTGCATCATCACAGCGTCATCACAGTATCTTCACAGCATCATCACGGCATCATCACTGTGTCATCAGAGCGTCATCACAGCATAATCACAGCATCGTCAGAGCAGCATCAGAGCAGCATCATGGCGTCATGACAGAATCATCACTACGTCATCAAATTGTCATCACAGCAGCCCACAGCATCATCACAGCATCATTGCAGCATCATAACAGCATCATCAAAGCATCTTTACTGCTTACTCACTGCATCATCACAGCGTCATCACAGGGTCATAACTGCATCATCACTGCATCATCACTGCATCTTCACAGCATAATCTCAGCATCATCACAGTGTCATCACAGTGTTATAACAGCATCATCACAGCATCATCACATCATCATCAGAGTGTCATCACAGAATCATCACAGCATCATCGCTATGTCATCACAGCATAATCACAATATCATCACAATGTCATTAAAGCGTCATAACTGCATCATCACTGCATCATAACTGCATCATCACTGCATCATCACATCGTCACCACAGCGTCATCGCAGCAGCATCACAGCATCATCACTGCATCATCACGGTTTCATCACAGCATCATCACAATATCATCGTAGCATCATCACAGCATCACAACAGCGTTATCAGAACACCACAACACCCTCAACACAGCGTCACCACAGCAACATCACAGCATCAGCACAGCATAATCGCAGCGTCACTACAGCATCATTACTGCATAATCACTGCATCATTACAGCATCATCACTGCGTCATCACAACTTTATCACAGTATCATCACTGCATCATCATATCATCATCGCAACGTCATCACTGCATCATCGCAGCATCATCACTGCATCATCACTGCATAGTCACAGCATCATCGTATCCTCGTACAGGCATCATAACAGGGTCATCACAGCGTCATAACTGCATAAACACTGCATCATCACAGCATAGAATCATAGAATCATAGAATCTCCTGAGTTGGAAGGGACCCTTAAGGATCATCTAGTCCAACTCTTGACACCGCACAGGTCTACCCAAGAGTTCAGACCATGTGACTAAGTGCACAGTCCAATCTCTTCTTAAATTCCGACAGGCTCGGTGCAGTGACCACTTCCCTGGGGAGCCTGTTCCAGTGTGCAACCACCCTCTCTGTGAAGAACCCCCTCCTGATGTCTAGCCTAAATTTCCCCTGCCTCAGCTTAACCCCGTTCCCGCGGGTCCTGTCACTGGTGTTAATGGAGAAAAGGTCTCCTGCCTCTCGACACCCCCTTACGAGGAAGTTGTAGACTGTGATGAGGTCTCCCCTCAGCCTCCTCTTCTCCAGGCTGAACAGGCCCAGTGACCTCAGCCGTTCCTCGTACGTCTTCCCCTCCAGGCCTTTCACCATCTTCGTAGCCCTCCTCTGGACACTCTCCAACAGTTTCATGTCCTTTTTATACTGCGGTGCCCAGAACTGCACACAGTACTCGAGGTGAGGCCGCACCAGCGCAGAGTAGAGCGGGACAATCACCTCCCGTGACCTACTAGCGATGCCGTGCTTGATGCACCCCAGGACACGCTTGGCCCTCCTGGCTGCCAGGGCACACTGCTGGCTCATATTCAACTTGCTGTCTACCACGACCCCCAGATCCCTCTCTTCTAGGCTGCTCTCCAGCGTCTCATCGCCCAGTCTGTACGTGCAGCCAGGGTTTCCCCGTCCCAGGTGCAGGACCCGGCACTTGCTCTTATTGAACTTCATGCGGTTGGTGATCGCCCAGCTCTCCAACCTATCCAGGTCCCTCTGCAAGGCCTTTCCACCCTCATTCGAGTCCACAACTCCTCCAAGTTTGGTGTCATCAGCAAACTTGCTCAAAATACCCTCTATTCCTACATCCAGATCGTTTATAAAAATATTGAAAAGTACCGGCCCTAAAATGGAGCCTTGAGGGACCCCACTGGTGACCGCCCGCCAGCCTGACGCAGCCCCATTTACCATAACCCTTTGGGCCCTGCCCGTTAGCCAATTGCTCACCCATCGTATGATGTTTTTATTTAGCTGTATGGTGGACATTTTGTCCAGTAGGATCCTATGGGAAACCGTGTCAAAAGCCTTGCTGAAGTCCAAAAAATCACATCAGCTGGTTTCCCTTGGTCCACCATACGGGTGATCTTATCATAAAAGGAAATCCGGTTAGTTAGGCAGGACCTACCCTTCACAAACCCATGACATCATCACATCATCATCACAAAATCATTACAGCATCATCGCTGCGTAATCACATCATCATCACAGCAGTGTCATCACAGCATCATCACAGAATCATCAGTGAGTCATCACTGCATCATCACTGCGTCATCACTGCATCATCACAACATCACCTCAGCATCATCACAGCATCATATCTGCATCTTAACTGCATAATGACTGCATCATAAAAGCATCATAACTACGTCATCATATTGTCATCACAGCATCATCACAGCATCACGACAGCATCATCACAACATCATGACAGGGTCATCACAGCATCATCACTGCATCATCACATCATCATCACTGCATCATCACAGCATCATCACAGTATCATCACTGCATCATCATATCATCATCACCGCATCATCACAGTGTCATCACAGCATCATCAAAGCATCATCACAGCGTCACTACTGCAACATCACTGCATCATCAGAGCATCATCAGAGCATTGGTGTAGATGCACTTCAACTGGGCCATTGCCCTATTCTCCGGCCTTGCCATTGTTCCCCCCGGCACAGCCCCAACAATCCTTGCTTCAGCCCCATCCCCCTTCTTACCTAGTTTAAAGCCCTCTCAATGAGCCCTGCCAGCTCCTGGCCCAGGATCCTTTTTCCCCTAAAAGATAGGGAGCCGTCTGCGGCCATCAGGCCAGGTGCTGAGTAAAGTGCCCCATGGTCAAAAAAAAACAAGATTTCTGTGTTGGCACCAGAAATGATGCTCTTATGATGCTGTGGTGATGTTGTTGTGATGATGCTGTGATGATGATTTGATGACGCTTTGATGATGCTGTGATGATGCTTTGATGATGCTGTGATTATACAGCTATGATGCTGTCATGATTATATGATGATGCAGTGATGACGCAGTGATGATGCTGTGATGACACTCTGATGATGCAGTGATGATTCTGTGATAACACTTTGATGACACTGTACTGATGATGTAATGACGCCGTGAGGAAGCTGTGATGATGCTGTGATGATACTGTGATGACGCTGTGATGCTTTGATAATGCTGTGATGATGGAGTGATGACGCAGTGATGATGCTGTGATCATGCTGTGATGATGCTGTGATGATGCAGTGATGATGCTGTGATGACGCTTTTATGGCGCTTTGATGATGCCGTGATGCTGTGATGATGTTGTGATGATGCTGTAATGATGCAGTGATGATGCTGTGATCATGCTGTGATGATGCAGTGATACCGCTGCGATGATACAGTGATGATTCTGTGATGATGCAGTGATGGCGACGCTGTGATGCTTTGATGATACTGTGATGATGCTGCGATGATGCTGTTGTGATGCTGTGATGATGCAGTGATGACGCTGTGATGACTCTGTGATACTGTGATACTGTTGTGATGATGCTGTGGTGATGCTGTGATGACACTTTCATGATGCAGTGATCATGATTTGATGATGCAGTTATGATGCTGTTGTGATGCTGTGATGATGCTGTGATGACGCTGTGATGATTCAGTGATGATTCTGTGATGATGTTGTGTTGATGCAGTGATGATGTTGTGATGATGCCGTGATGATGCTGTTATTATGCTGTGATCATGCAGTGAAATGATGTGATGATGCTCTGATGATACAGTGATGATGCAGTGCTGATGCAGTTATGACGCTGTGGTGAGGCTGTGATAACATTGTGATGATGCTGTGATGATTCAGTGATGACGCGCTGATGATGTTGTGATGACGATTTGATGACACTGTGATGATGCTGTGTTGATGCTGTGTTGAAGCTGTGATGGTGCTTTGATGACGCTCTGATGACGCAGTGGTGATACCGTGATGAAGCTGTGATGACGCTTTGATTACGCTGTGATGCTTTGATGATGCTGTGATGATGCAGTGATGACGCTGTGGTGACGCTGTGATGATGCAGTGATGACGCCTGGATGATGCTGTTATAATGCTGTGATGATGCTGTTGTGATGTGGTGATGATGTGTTATGATGCTGTGATGATGCAGTAATGATGCTGTGATGACGCTTTGATGACAGTGTGATGTTGCTGTGATGTTGAAGTGATGATGTTGTGATGACGCAGTGATGATGCAGTGATGAGGCAGTGATGAGGCAGCGATAATGCTCTGATGACGCTATGCTGGTGCTTTGATGATTCTGTGATGATGCAATGATGACTCTGCGAATATTTGGTGATGCTATGATGATGATGCAATGATGCTGTGATGATGCAGTGATGACACAGTGATGATGCTGTGATCATGCTGTGATGATGCTGTGATGATGCAGTGATGATGCTGTGATGACGCTTTTATGGCGCTTTGATGATGCCGTGATGCTGTGATGATGTTGTGATGATGCTGTAATGATGCAGTGATGATGCTGTGATCATGCTGTGATGATGCAGTGATACCGCTGCGATGATACAGTGATGATTCTGTGATGATGCAGTGATGGCGACGCTGTGATGCTTTGATGATACTGTGATGGTGCTGCGATGATGCTGTTGTGATGCTGTGATGATGCAATGATGATGCTGTGATGACGATGCGATGATGCTGTTGTGATGCTCTGATTATGCTGTGATTATGCTGCGATGACACCGTCATGATGTTGTGATTATGCAGTAATGATGCTGTGATGACACAGTGATGGTGCAGTGATGATGTGATGATGACGCTGTGATGACTCTGTGATACTGTGATACTGTTGTGATGATGCTGTGGTGATGCTGTGATGACACTTTCATGATGCAGTGATCATGATTTGATGATGCAG
Organism: Clangula hyemalis; assembly: GCA_963989345.1. Next base: position 2,218,192 of record OZ022461.1, on the reverse strand, counting down.
TTATGATGCTGTTGTGATGCTGTGATGATGCTGTGATGACGCCGTGATGATTCAGTGATGATTCTGTGATGATGTTGTGTTGATGCAGTGATGATGTTGTGATGATGCCGTGATGATGCTGTTATTATGCTGTGATCATGCATTGAAATGATGTGATGATGCTCTGATGATACAGTGATGATGCAGTGATGATGCAGTTATGACGCTGTGGTGAGGCTGTGATAACATTGTGATGATGCTGTGATGATGCAGTGATGACGCTGCGATGATGTAGTGATGACGCTGAGATGTTGCTGTGTTGATGCTGTAGTGATGCTGTAGTGATGCTGTGATGACGCACTGATGATGTAGTTATTACGCTGTGATGATTCAGTGATGACGCGCTGATGATGTTGTGATGACGCTTTGATGACACTGTGATGATGCTGTGTTGATGCTGTGTTGAAGCTGTGATGGTGCTTTGATGACGCTCTGATGACGCAGTGGTGATACCGTGATGAAGCTGTGATGACGCTTTGATTACGCTGTGATGCTTTGATGATGCTGTGATGATGCTGAGATTATGCTGTGATGATGCAGTGATGATGCAGTGATGATGATGTGATTATGCTGTGATGATGCAGTGAAGATGCAGTGTTGACGCTCTGATGACGCTTTGATGAAGCTGTGATGCTTTCATGATTATTTGATGATGTTGTGATGATGCAGTGTTGATGCTGTGATGATGCAGTGATGACGCTGCAATGATGCAGTGATGATGCTGTGATGACGCTTTGATCACTGCATCATCACTGCATCATCACTGCATCACCACAGCATCATCACTGCGTAATCAAAACATCATCACAGCATCAGCACAACATCATCACTGTCCTCACTGCATCCTCACAGCATCATCACTGCATCATCAAAGCATCATATCAGTGTCATCACAGCATCATTTCCGCATAATCACTGCATTATCACAGCGTCATCACAGTATCATCACTGCATCATCACATCATCATCACTTCATAATCCCATCATCATCACTGCATCATCACAGCTTCACCACAACATCATCACAGCATCATCACTGCATCATCTCTGCCTCATCACAGCATCATTACAGTGTCATCACAGAATCATCACAGCATCATTACTGCTTACTCAGTACATCATCAGAGTGTCATCACGGTTTCATCACTGCATCATCACAGCATCATAGCTCCATCATCACATCGTCATCAATGCATCATCAAAACGTCATCACAGCATCATCACAGTCTCATCACTGCATCATCACTGCATCATCTCAGCACAATAATAGTGTCATCAGAGCGTCATCACACTCATCACAGCATCATCACATCATCATCGCAGCGTCATCTCAGCATCATCACAGAATCATTACTGCATGAATACTGCATAATAAAAGCGTTATCACAGTATCTTCACAGCATCATCACATTATCACCACAACATCATCAGAGTGTCATCACAGCATCATCACTCCGTCATCACAGCGTCATCACGGTATCATCACAGCATCATCACTGCACCATAGCTGCATAATCACTGCATCATCACAGCATAATCAAAGCATCACTACTGCGCCTTCACAGCACCATCACTGCATCATCACAGCATCTTCAAATCATCACCGCAGCATCATCACTGCGTCATCACTGCACCATCACTACACCATCACTGCATCATGACAGCATCATCTCAGCATCATCACAGCATCATTACTGCATAATCAATGCATTATCACAGCGTCATCACAGTATCATCACTGCATCATAACATCATCATCACATCATATTCACATCATCTTCACTGCATCGTCACAGCATCATCACTGCATCGACACTGCATCATCACTGCATCATCAGAGCATCATAATTGTGTCATCACAGCTTAATCACAGCATAATCACTGTATCATCACTGCTTCATCACATCATCATCACTGCATCATCACAGCATCATCACTGTGTCATCACAGCGTCATAACAGCATCATCACAGCATCATCTCAGCATCATCACAGTATCTTCACAGCATCATCACGGCATCATCACATTATCATCACAACATCATCAGAGTGTCATCACAGCATCATCACTCCGTCATCACAATGTCATCACAGTATCATCACAGCATCATCACAGCACCATAGCTGCATAATCACTGCATCATCACAGCATAATGAAAGCATCACCACTGCGCCTTCACAGCACCATCACTGCATCATCACAGCATCTTCAAATCATCATCGCAGCATCATCACTGCGTCATCACTGCATCATCACTGCACCACCACTGCATCATCACAGCATCATCTCAGCATCATCAAAGCATCATTCCTGCATAATCAATGCATTATCACAGCGTGATCACAGTATCATCACTGCATCATGACATCATCATCACTGCATCATCCCATTATCTTAACTGCATCATCACAGCATCATCACAGCATCATCACGTCGCCATTAAAACATCATCACTGCATCATCCCATTATCTTCACTGCATCATCACAACATCATCACAGCATCATCACTGCGTTATCACAACATCATCACTGCATTATCACAATATCATCACAGCATCATCACAGCATCATCACATCATCATCAGAGCATCATCACATCATCATCACTGCATCATCACAATATCATCACAGCATCATCACAGCATCATCACTACACAATCAGAGCATCATCACAGCATAAACACTGCATCATCACTGCACTCTCACAGCATCATCTCAGCGTCATCAAGGAATCATCACAGCATCATCAGAGTATCTTGGCATTCTCATCAAAGCATCATGACTGCGTCATCACTGCATCATCACTGCACAATCACTACATCATCACAGCATCATCTAAGCATTATCACAGCATCATTACTGCATAATCACTGCATTATAACAGCGTCGTACCAGTATCATCACTGCATCATCACATCATCATCACTGCATCATCTCATCATCATCATTGCATCATGACAGCATCATCACAACATCATCACAGCATAATCACTGCATCATCACAGCATAATCACAGCGTCATCACAGCATCATCACAGCATCATCACAGCGTCATCACAGCGTCATCACTGCGTCATCAAAGCATCATCACAGCATCATAGCAGTGTCATCAAAACGTCATCGCAGAGTAATCACAGGATCATCATATCATCGTCGCAGCGTCATCACAGCATCATAATAGCGTCATCATAGCATCATAACAGAATCATCACTGAATCATCACTGCATCATCACAGTGTCATCACAGTATCATCACTGCACCATCACTTCATCGTCACAGCATCATTACAGCATCATCAGAGCATCACCACTGCATCATCATTGCATCATGATATCATCATCACAGCATCATCCTATCATCATCACAGCGTCATCACAGCATCATCACTATGTCATCACAGCGTCATAGCTGCATAATCACAGCATCATCACAGCATCATCACAGCATCATCATATCATCATCACCACATAATCACAGTGTCATCACAGCATCATCACTGCGCCATCACTGCATCATCACAGCATCTTCACATTGTCATCACAGCATCATCTCTGCGTCCTCACTGCATCTTCACAGCATCATATCTACAGCATCAGAGCATTATCTCAGTGTCATCAGAGCATCATTACAGCATAATCACTGCATTATCACAGCATCATCACATTATCATCACTGCATCATCACATCATCATCACAGCAACATCACTGCATCATCTCTGCATCATCAGAGCATCATTAGAGTATCATGACAGCATCATCACTGCATAATCACTGCATCATCACCTCATCGTCACAGCATAATCACAGCATCATCGCATTATCATTACTGCTTACTCACTGCATCATTACAGCGTCATCACGGTGTCATCACTGCAAAATCACTGCGTCATCACAGGATCAATACAGCATCATCAATGCATCATCACAACGCCATCACTATATCATCACTGCATCATCACAGCATCATCACAGTACCATAATTGCATCATCACAGCATCATCAGAGTGACATCACAGAATCATCACAACATCATCGTAGCATCATCACAGCATCATCACAACATCATCGTAGCATCATCACAGCATCACAACAGCGTTATCAGAGCATCACAACACCCTCAACACAGCGTCACTACAGCAACATCACAGCATCATCACAGCATAATCGCAACGTCACTACAGCATCATTACTGCATAATCACTGCATCATTACAGCATCATCACTGCATCATCACTGCGTCATCACAATGTTATCACAGTATCATCACTGCATCATCATATCATCATCGCAGCATCACCACTACATCATCGCAGCATCATCACTGCATCATCACTGCATAGTCACAGCATCATCGCATCCTCATACAGGCATCATAACAGGGTCATCACAGCGTCATAACTGCATAAACACTGCGTCATCACAGCATCATCATTGCATCATCACAGCATCATCACTGCATTATCACAGCATCATCACAGAGTCATCACTGCATCATCACTTCATCATCGCAGAGTCATATCTGCGTCATCACAGTATCATCACATCATCATCACAGCATCATCACATCATCATCACAAAATCATTACAGCATCATCACTGTGTAATCACATCATCATCACTGCGTCATCACAGCATCACCTCACCATCCTCACAGCATCATTACTTCAGAATCACAGCATCATCACAGCATCATCACAGCATCATCATTGCATCATCACAGCATCATCACAGCGTTATCACATAATCACGATAGGGTCATCACAGAGTCATCGCAGCATCATCACTGCGTCATCACATCATCATCGCAGCATCATCACTGCGTCATCACATCATCATCGCAGCATCATCACAATATCATCACAGCGTCATCACAGCCTCATATCTGCATCATCACTGCATAATGACTGCATCATAACAGCATCATAACTACGTCATCATATTGTCATCACAGCATCATCACAGCATCACGACAGCGTCATCACAACATCATGACAGGGTCATCACAGCATCATCACTGCATCGTCACAGAATCATGACAGCGTCATCACAGCATTAACACAACATCATCACATCATCATCCCTGCATCATCACATCATTATCACTACATCATCACATCATCATCACAGCATCATAGCTACATAATCACTGCATCATCACAGAGTCATCACTGCATCATCAGAGCATCATCACATCATGATAAATGCATTATCACATCATAATCACAGCATCATCAGAGCATCATCACTGGGTCATCACATCATTATCACTACATCATCACATCATCATCACAGCATCATAGCTACATAATCACTGCATCATCACAGAGTCATCACTGCATCATCAGAGCGTCATCACATCATGATAAATGCATTATCACATCATAATCACAGCATCATCAGAGCATCATCACTGCGTCATCACAGCATCATTACATCATGATTACTGCGTCATCAGAGCGTCATCGCAGCATCCTCACAGCATCATCATAGTACCACTACAGCATCATCACAGAATCACTATAGCGTCATCCAAGCGTCATCACAGCATCGTCACTGCGTCATCACAGCATCATCACATCATCACCATAGCATCATCGCAGCATCATCACTGCGTCATCACAACATCATCACTGCATGATCACTGCATCATCACAGCATCATCACATCATCACCACAGCATCATCACGTCATCATCACTGCATCATCACAGCATCATCAGAGCATCAGCACAGCATCATCTAAGCATCATCAATGCTTCATCACAGCACCATCACTGCATCATCAGAACTTCACCAAAGCATCATAAAAGCATCATAACTGCGTAAACACTGCATCATCACAGCATCATTACTACGTCATCACAGCGTCATAACAGCATTATCAGTGCATCATCACTGCATCATCACAGCATCATAATTGCATCATCACAGAATCATCACAACATCATCGAAGCATCGTCACAGCGTTACGACAACGTTATCAGACCATCACGACAGCATCATCACAGCATCATCACAGAATCATCACATCTTCATTACAGCATCATCACAACATTATTATAGCATCATCACAGCATTATCAGTGTATCATCACTGCATCGTTACAGCATCATCTCAGCATCATCACAGTATCAATACTGCAGAATCACTGAGTCATCACATCATCATCACTGTGTCATCACATCATCATCTCAGCATTATCACATCATTATCACTGCATCATCACAGCATCATCGCAGCATCATCACATCATCATCGCAGCGTAATCACTGCATCGTCACAGCATCATCACAGCATCATCACTGCATCGTCACATAACCATTGCGTCGTCATCAAAGCATAATCACAGTGTCATAACTGCATAAACTCTGCATCATCACAGCACCATCACTGCGTCAATAGAGCATCATCATTGCATCACCTCGGCATCATAACATCATCATTACTACATCATCACAGCATAATCATTGCATCATCACAACATCATCGCAGCATCATCACAGCATCACGACAGCGTTATCAGAGCATCACGACAGAGTCATCACAGCGTCATCACAGAATCATCAAGGCATCATCAAAACATAATCATAGCATCATCACAGCATCATCACTGCATCATTAATGAATCATCACAGCATCATCTCAGCAACATCACAGCATCATTAGTGCTTCCTCACTGCATCATAACAGCATCTTCACAGTATCATCACAGCATCATCACTGCATCATCAATGAATCATCACAGCATCATCTCAGCAACACCACAGCATCATTACTGCTTCCTCACTGCATCATAACAGCGTCTTCACAGTATCATCAGTGCATCATCACAGCGTAATCACTACATCATCACTACATAATCACATCATAATTACAGCGTCATCAATGCATCACCACTGCATCGTAACTGCATCATCTCAGTATCATTACTGCATAATCACTGCATCATCACTGCGTCATCACAGTATCATCACTGCATCATCATAACTTCATCGCAGCGTCATTACTGCAACATCACAGTATCATCACCGCATCATCACTGTATCATTACTGCAGAACCCCTGCGTCATCACATCATCACCACTACATGATCACTGCATCATCACAGCATCATCACAGCATCGTAGCTGCATAATCACAGCATCATCACAGCATCATCACAGCATCATAATAAGGTCATCACAGCGTCATCACTGCATCATCAATATATCATCTCAGCATCATCACAGAATCATTAATGCATAATCACTGCATCATCACAGCGTCATCACAGTATCATCACTGCATCATCATATCATCATCACCGCGTCATCACAGCATCATCAAAGCGTCATCACAGCGTCACTACTGCAACATCACTGCATCATCAGAGCATCATCAGAGCATTGGTGTAGATGCACTTCAGCTGGGCCATTGCCCTATCCTCCGGCCTTGCCATTGTTCCCCCTGGCACAGCCCCAACAATCCTTGCTTCAGCCCCATCCCCCTTCTTACCTAGTTTAAAGCCCTCTCAATGAGCCCTGCCAGCTCCTGGCCCAGGATCCTTTTTCCCCTAAAAGATAGGGACCCGTCTGCGGCCATCAGGCCAGGTGCAGAGTAAAGTGCCCCATGGTCAAAAAAAACAAGATTTCTGCGTTGGCACCAGAAATGATGCTCTTATGATGCTGTGGTGATGCTGTTGTGATGATGCTGTGATGATGATTTGATGACACTGTGATGATGCTGTGATGACGCTTTGATGATGTTGTGATGATGCTTTGATGACGCTGTGATAACGCTGTGATGGTGCTGTGATGAGGCTGTGATGATGCTCAGATGATGCAGTGATGTTGCAGTAGTGACGCTGTGATGTTGCTTTGATGATGCTGCGGTGAAGTTCTGGTGATGCTCTGATGATGCAGTGATGATAATTTGATGACGCTGTGATGATGCAGTGATGATGCTGTGATGATGCTGTGATGATGCTGCGATGATGCTGTGATGGTGCTTTCATGATGATGTAATGACGCAGTGATGATGCTGTGATGACGCTATGATGACACTGATTACATTGTGATGCTTTGATGATGCTTTGATGAAGCTGTGATGACACTGTGATGACGCTGTAATGATGGAGTGATGTTGCTGTGATGATGCTGTGATGATACTGTGATGTTGCAGTGATGATGATGTGATGATGCTGTGGTGATGCTGTGATGACGCTGTGACGACACAGTGATGATGTAGTGATGCTGCTGTGATGACGCTGTGATGATGCTTTGATGATGGTGTGATGATGCTGTGATGATGCAGTGATGACGCTGCGATGATATTGTAATGATGCAGTGACGATGCTGTGATGATGCAGTGATGATGCTTTGGTGATGCTGTGCTGATGCTCTGATAACGCTGTAATGACGGAGTGATGATACAGTGATGATGCTGTAATGACGCTTTTATGACGCTTTCATGATGCTGGGGTGCTGTGATGATGTTGTGATGATGCAGTTATGATGCTGTTATTATGCTGTGATCATGCAGTGAAATGATGTGATGATGCTCTGATGATACAGTGATGATGCAGTGATGATGCAGTTATGACACTGTGGTGAGGCTGTGATAATATTGTGATGATGCTGTGATGACGCAGTTATGATGCTGTGATGATGCAGTGATGAGGCAGTGATGATGATGTGTTGATGCTGTGATGATGCTGTTGTGATGTGGTGATGATGTGTTATGATGCTGTGATGATGCAGTAATGATGCTGTGATGACGCTTTGATGACGGTGTGATGTTGCTGTGATGTTGAAGTGATGATGTTGTGATGACGCAGTGATGATGCAGTGATGAGGCAGTGATAAGGCAGCGTTAATGCTCTGATGACGCTATGATGGTGCTTTGATGATTCTGTGATGATGCAATGATGACTCTGCGAATATTTGGTGATGCTATGATGATGATGCAATGATGCTGTGATGATGCAGTGATGATGCAGTGATGATGCAGTGATGATGCTGTGATGATGCAGTGAAGATGCTATGATGATGCAGTGAAGATGCAGTGTTGACGCTCTGATGACGCTTTGATGAAGCTGTGATGCTTTCATGATTATTTGATGATGTTGTGATGATGCAGTGATGATGCAGTGTTGATGCTGTGATGATGCAGTGATGACGCTGCGATGACGCTGCGATGATGCTGTGATGATTCTGTGATGACTCTTTGATCACTGCATCATCACTGCATCATCACTGCATCACCACAGCATCATCACTGCCTAATCAAAACATCATCACATAATCAGCACAACATCATCACTGTGTCCTCACTGCATCCTCACAGCATTATCACTGCATCATCAAAGCATCATATCAGTGTCATCACAGCATCATTTCCGCATAATCACTGCATTATCACAGCGTCATCACAGTATCATCACTGCATCATGACATCATCATCACTGCATCATCCCATGATCTTAACTGCATCATCACAGCATCATCACGTTGCCATTAAAACATCATCACTGCATCATCCCATTATCTTCACTACATCATCACAACATCATCTTAGCATCATCACAGCATCATTACTGCATAATCAATGCATTATCACAGCGTCATCACAGTATCATCACTGCATCATAACATCATCATCACATCATATTCACATCATCTTCACTGCATCGTCACAGCATCATCACTGCATCGACACTGCATCATCACTGCATCATCAGAGCATCATAATTGTGTCATCACAGCTTAATCACAGCATAATCACTGTATCATCACTGCGTCATCACAGCGTCATAACAGCATCATCACAGCATCATCTCAGCATCATCACAGTATCTTCACAGCATCATCACGGCATCATCACATTATCATCACGGCATCATCAGTGTGTCATCACAGCATCATCACTCCGTCATCACAATGTCATCACAGTATCATCACAGCATCATCACAGCACCATAGCTGCATAATCACTGCATCATCACAGCATAATGAAAGCATCACCACTTCGCCTTCACAGCACCATCACTGCATCATCACAGCATCTTCAAATCATCATCGCAGCATCATCACTGCGTCATCACTGCATCATCACTGCACCACCACTGCATCATCACAGCATCATCTCAGCATCATCAAAGCATCATTCCTGCATAATCAATGCATTATCACAGCGTGATCACAGTATCATCACTGCATCATGACATCATCATCACTGCATCACACCATTATCTTAACTGCATCATCACAGCATTATCACAGCATCATCACGTCGCCATTAAAACATCATCACTGCATCATCCCATTATCTTCACTGCATCATCACAACATCATAACAGCATCATCACGTCGCCATTAAAACATCATCACTGCATCATCCCATTATCTTCACTGCATCATCAAAACATCATCACGTCATCATCAGAGCATCATCACATCATCATCACTGCATCATCACAATATCATCACAGCATCATCACAGCATCATCACAACATAATCAGAGCATCATCACAGCATAAACACTGCATCATCACTGCACTCTCACAGCATCATCTCAGCGTCCTCATGGAATCATCACAGCATCATCAGAGTATCTTGGCATTGTCATCAAAGCATCATGACTGCGTCATCACTGCATCATCACTGCACAATCACTACATCATCACAGCATCATCTAAGCATTATCACAGCATCATTACTGCATAATCACTGCATTATAACAGCGTCGTACCAGTATCATCACTGCATCATCACATCATCATCACTGCATCATCTCATCATCATCATTGCATCATAACAGCATCATCACAACATCATCACAGCATAATCACTGCATCATCACAGCATAATCACAGTGTCATCACAGCATCATCACAACATCATCACAGCGTCATCACAGCGTCATCACTGCGTCATCAAAGCATCATCACAGCATCATAGCAGTGTCATCAAAACGTCATCGCAGAGTAATCACAGGATCATCATATCATCGTCGCAGCGTCATCACAGCATCATAATAGCGTCATCAAGGCATCATAACAGAATCATCACTGAATCATCACTGCATCATCACAGTGTCATCACAGTATCATCACTGCACCATCACTTCATCGTCACAGAATCGTTACAGCATCATCAGAGCATCACCACTGCATCATCATTGCATCATGACATCATCATCCTATCATCATCACAGCATCATCCTATCCTCATCACAGCGTCATCACAGCATCATCACTATGTCATCACAGCGTCATAGCTGCATAATCACAGTGTCATCACAGCATCATCACTGCGCCATCACTGCATCATCACAGCATCTTCACATTGTCATCACAGCATCATCACTGCGCCATCACTGCATCATCACAGCATCTTCACATTGTCATCACAGCATCATCTCTGCGTCCTCACTGCATCTTCACAGCATCATATCTACAGCATCAGAGCATTATCTCAGTGTCATCAGAGCATCATTACAGCATAATCACTGCATTATCACAGCATCGTCACATTATCATCACTGCATCATCACATCATCATCACAGCAACATCACTGCATCATCTCTGCATCATCAGAGCATCATTAGAGTATCATGACAGCATCATCACTGCATAATCACTGCATCATCACCTCATCGTCACAGCATAATCACAGCATCATCGCATTATCATTACTGCTTACTCACTGCATCATTACAGCGTCATCACGGTGTCATCACTGCATAATCACTGCGTCATCACAGGATCAATACAGCATCATCAATGCATCATCACAACGTCATCACTATATCATCACTGCATCATCACAGCATCATCACAGTACCATAATTGCATCATCACAGCATCATCAGAGGGACATCACAGAATCATCACAGCATCATCGCTATGTCATCACAGCATCATCACAACATCATCGTAGCATCATCACAGCATCACAACAGCATTATCAGAGCATCACAACACCCTCAACACAGCGTCACCACAGCAACATCACAGCATCATCACAGCATAATCGCAACGTCACTACAGCATCATTACTTCATAATCACTGCATCATTACAGCATCATCACTGCATCATCACTGCGTCATCACAATGTTATCACAGTATCATCACTGCATCATCATATCATCATCGCAGCATCATCACTACATCATCGCAGCATCATCACTGCATCATCACTGCATAGTCACAGCATCATCGCATCCTCATACAGGCATCATAACAGGGTCATCACAGCGTCATAACTGCATAAACACTGCGTTATCACAGCATCATCATTGCATCATCACAGCATCATCACTGCGTTATCACAGCATCATCACAGAGTCATCACTGCATCATCACTTCATCATCGCAGCGTCATCACATCATCATCACAAAATCATTACAGCATCATCGCTGCGTGATCACATCATCATCACTGCGTCATCACAGCATCACCTCACCATCCTCACAGCATCATTACTTCAGAATCACAGCATCATCACAGCATCATCACAGCATCATCATTGCATCATCACAGCATCATCACAGCGTTATCACATAATCACGATAGGGTCATCACAGAGTCATCGCAGCATCATCACTGCGTCATCACATCATCATCGCAGCATCATCACAATATCATCACAGCGTCATCACAGCCTCATATCTGCATCATCACTGCATAATGACTGCATCATAACAGCATCATAACTACGTCATCATATTGTCATCACAGCATCATCACAGCATCACGACAGCGTCATCACAACATCATGACAGGGTCATCACAGCGTCATCACTGCATCGTCACAGAATCATGACAGCGTCATCACATCATAATCACAGCATCGTCAGAGCATCATCACTGCGTCATCACATCATTATCACTACATCATCACATCATCATCACAGCATCATAGCTACATAATCACTGCATCATCACAGAGTCATCACTGCATCATCAGAGCGTCATCACATCATGATAAATGCATTATCACATCATAATCACAGCATCATCAGAGCATCATCACTGCGTCATCACAGCATCATTACATCATGATTACTGCGTCATCAGAGCGTCATCGCAGCATCCTCATAGCATCATCATAGTACCACTACAGCATCATCACAGAATCACTATAGCGTCATCCAAGCGTCATCACAGCATCGTCACTGTGTCATCACAACATCATCACTGCGTCATCACAACATCATCACTGCATGATCACTGCATCATCACAGCATCATCACATCATCACCACAGCATCATCACATCATCATCACTGCATCATCACAGCATCATAAGAGCATCATCAAAGCATCATCTAAGCATCATCAATGTGTCATCACAGCGCCATCACTGCATCATCAGAACTTCACCAAAGCATCATAAAAGCATCATAACTGCGTAAACACTGCATCATCACAGCATCATTACTACGTCATCACAGCGTCATAACAGCATTATCAGTGCATCATCACTGCATCATCACAGCATCATAATTGCATCATCACAGAATAATCACAACATCATCGAAGCATCGTCACAGCGTTACGACAACGTTATCAGACCATCACGACAGCATCATCACAGCATCATCACAGAATCATCACATCTTCATTACAGCATCATCACAACATTATTATAGCATCATCACAGCATTATCACTGTATCATCACTGCATCGTTACAGCATCATCTCAGCATCATCACAGTATCAATACTGCAGAATCACTAAATCATCACATCATCATCACAGCATTATCACATCATCATCACTGCATCATCACAGCATCATCGCAGCATCATCACATCATCATCGCAGCGTAATCACTGCATCGTCACAGCATCATCACTGCATCGTCACATCACCATTGCATCGTCATCAAAGCATAATCACAGTGTCATAACTGCATAAACTCTGCATCATTACAGCACCATCACTGCGTCAATACAGCATCATCATTGCATCACCTCGGCATCATAACATCATCATTACTACATCATCACAGCATAATCATTGCATCATCACAACATCATCGCAGCATCATCACAGCATCACGACAGCGTTATCAGAGCATCACGACAGAGTCATCACAGCGTCATCACAGAATCATCAAGGCATCATCAAAACATAATCATAGCATCGTCACAGCATCATCACTGCATCATTAATGAATCGTCACAGCATCATCTCAGCAACATCACAGCATCATTAGTGCTTACTCACTGCATCATAACAGCGTCTTCACAGTATCATCACAGCATCATCACTGCATCATCAATGAATCATCACAGCATCATCTCAGCAACACCACAGCATCATTACTGCTTCCTCACTGCATCATAACAGCGTCTTCACAGTATCATCAGTGCATCATCACAGCGTAATCACTACATCATCACTACATAATCACATCATAATTACAGCGTCATCAATGCATCACCACTGCATCATAACTGCATCATCTCAGTATGATTACTACATCATCACAGCATCATCAGAGCATCATCACAGCATCATCACAGAATCGTAGCTGCATAATCACAGCATCATCACAGCATCATAATAAGGTCATCACTGCTTCACCAAAATATCATCTCAGCATCATCACAGAATCATTAATGCATAATCACTGCATCATCACAGCGTCATCACAGTATCATCACTGCATCATCATATCGTCATCACCGCGTCATCACAGCATCATCAAACCGTCATCACAGCGTCACTACTGCAACATCACTGCATCATCAGAGCATCATCAGAGCATTGGTGTAGATGCACTTCAGCTGGGCCATTGCCCTATCCTCCGGCCTTGCCATTGTTCCCCCTGGCACAGCCCCAACAATCCTTGCTTCAGCCCCATCCCCCTTCTTACCTAGTTTAAAGCCCTCTCAATGAGCCCTGCCAGCTCCTGGCCCAGGATGCTTTTTCCCCTAAAGGATAGGGACCCGTCTGCGGCCATCAGGCCAGGTGCTGAGTAAAGTGCCCCATGGTCAAAAAAAACAAGATTTCTGTGTTGGCACCAGAAATGATGCTCTTATGATGCTGTGATAATGATTTGATGACACTGTGATGATACTGTGATGACGCTTTGATGATGTTGTGATGATGCTTTGATGACGCTGTGATAACGCTGTGATGGTGCTGTGATGAGGCTCAGATGATGCAGTGATGTTGCAGTAGTGATGCTGTGATGTTGCTTTGATGATGCTGCGATGAAGTTCTGGTGATGCTCTGATGATGCAGTGATGATAATTTGATGACACTGTGATGCTGTGATGATGCAGTGATGATGCTGTGATGATGCTGCGATGATGCTGTGATGACGCTGTGATGCTGCTTTCATGATGCTGTAATGACACTCTGATGATGCTGTGATGAAGCTGTGATGAAACTGTGATGACGCTAGAATGATGCAGTGATGATGCTGTGATGATGCAGTGATGATTCTGTGATAACGCTTTGATGACACTGTACTGATGATGTAATGACGCCGTGAGGAAGCTGTGATGATGCTGTGATGATACTGTGATGACGCTGTGATGCTTTGATGATGCTGTGATGATGGAGTGATGACGCAGTGATGATGCTGTGATGACGCTTTTATGGCGCTTTGATGATGCCGTGATGCTGTGATGATGTTGTGATGATGCTGTGATGATGCAGTGATGACGCCTGGATGATGCTGTTATAATGCTGTGATGATGCTGTTGTGATGTGGTGATGATGTGTTATGATGTTGTGATGACGCAGTGATGATGCAGTGATGAGGCAGCGATAATGCTCTGATGACGCTATGATGATGCTTTGATGATTCTGTGATGATGCAATGATGACGCTGCGAATCTTTGGTGATGCTGTGATGATGCTGTGATGATGCTGTGATAACGGAGTGATGATAAAGTGATGATGCTGTGATGACGCTGTGATAACGCTGTGATGCTGTGACGATGATGCGATGATGCTGTGATGATGCAGTGATGATGCAGTGATGACGCTGCGATGATGTTGTATTGATGCTGTGATGACACTGTGATGACGCACTGATAATGTTGTTATTACGCTGTGATGATGCTGTGATGATGGTGTGATGACGCAGTGATGATACTGTTGGGATGCTGTGATGATAATGTTGTGATGATGCAGTGATGACGCTGTGATGGTGCTGTGATGATGCTGTGATTATGCCTGGATGATGCTGTTATGAAGCTGTGATGATGCTGTTGTGATGCTGTGGTGATGTGGTATGATGCTGTGATGATGCCGTGATGATGCTGTGATGACATTTTGATGACAGTGTGATTATGTTCTGATGATGCTGTGATGACGCAGTATTGATGATGTGATGATGCTGCAATGATGCTGTGATGATGCTGTGATGACGCTGCGATGATGCTGTGATGATGCAGTGATGATGTTGTGATGATGCTGTGATGATGCTGCGATGACGCAGTGATGACTCTGTGATGATGCTGTAATAATGATGTGATGATATGATGATGCTGTAGTGATGCCGTGATGATGTTCTGATGACACTTTGATGATGCTGTGATGCTTTGATGATGCTGTGATGATGCTGTGATGACGCTGTGATAACGCTTTGATGACGCTGCGATGATTTTGTTATGATTCTGTTGTGATGCTGTGATGATGCAGTGATGATGCTGCGATGATGCTGTAGTGATGCTGTGATGATACTGTGTTGACGCTTTGACGATACTATGATAATGTTCTGATGATGTAGTAATGATGCAGTGATGACGCAGTGATGATGCTGTGATGATGCTGTAATGATGCAGCGATGATGCTGTGATGATGTTGTGATTATGCTGTGATCATGCTGTGATGATGCAGTTTTGACGCTGCGATGATGTTGTTCTTATGGTCTGATGATGCTGTGATGACGGTTTGATGACACTGTGGTGATGTTCTGATGATGCAGTGATGATGCTGTTGTGATGCTCTGATAATGCTATGATGACGCTTTGATGACACTGTGATGTTGTTGTGATGATGCAGTGCTGATGCTGTGATGATGCTGTGATTCTCTGATGAGGATGATATGATGCTGTGATGATTCAGTAATGATGCTGTGATGATGCTGAGATGATGCTCTGATGACGCTGCGATTATGCTGTGATGATGCTGTGATGACGCTTTCGTGACGCTGTGATAATGCTGTGATGATGCTGTGATGATGTTTTTATGATGGTGTAATTATGCTATGCTTATGCTGTGATGACGCTCTCATAATGCTTTCATGACGCTCTGATGCTGTGATGACGCTGCGATGATGCTGTGATGATGCTGTGATGAGGCTTTGATCACTGAATCATCACTGCATCATCACTGCATCATCACAGCGTCATCACAGTATCATCACTGCATCATGACATCATCATCACTGAATCATCCCATCATCTTCACTGCATCATCACAGCATCATCACTGCATCATCAGAGCATCATAATTGTGTCAACACATTTAATCACAGCATAACCACTGTATCATCACTGCATCATCACAACATCATCACTGCATCATCACATCATCATCACAGCGTCATCACAGCGTCATCACAACATCATCACAGCATTACGATAGCATCATCACAGCATCATCTCAGCATCAACACTGCATAATCACTGCATCATCACAGCATCATAATTGTGTCATCACAAATTAAACACAGCATAATCACTGTATCATCACTGCTTCATCACATCATCATCACTGCATCATCACAGCATCATCACTGCACCATCACAGCGTCATCACTGCTTCATTATATCATCACTGCATCATCATAGCGTCATCGCAGCATCATCACTGCATTATCACTGCGTCTTCACTGCATCATCACAGCATCATCACATCATCATCACAACATCATCGATGTCATCACAGCATCATCGCTTCCTCATCACCGTGTCATCACTGCATCATCACTTCATCATCACTGCATCATCACCACATCATCACCGTATCATCACTGCGTCATCACACCGTAATCACTACATCATCACTACATAATCACAGTATAATTACAGTCATCACTGCATCACCACTGCATCACCACTGCATCATAACAGCATCATCACAGAATCATTACTACATAATCACTGCATTATCACAGCGTCATCATTGCATCATCACTGCATCATCACCGCATCATCACAGAATCATCAGAGCGACATCACAGCATCATCACTGCATCATGACAGCATCATTACTGCATCATCACATCATCATCACATAATCTTCAATGCGTCATCACAGCGTAATCACAAAGTCATCACTTCATCATCAAATTGTCATCACAGCGTCATCACAGCATCATCACTGTGTCATCAGAGCGTCATCACAGCATAATCACAGCATCATCAGAGCAGCATCAGAGCAGCATCATGGCGTCATGACAGAATCATCACTACGTCATCAAATTGTCATCACAGCAGCCCACAGCATCATCACAGCATCATTGCAGCATCATAACAGCATCATCAAAGCATCTTTACTGCTTACTCACTGCATCATCACAGCGTCATCACAGGGTCATAACTGCATCATCACTGCATCATCACTGCATCTTCACAGCATAATCTCAGCATCATCACAGTGTCATCACAGTGTTATAACAGCATCATCACAGCATCATCACATCATCATCAGAGTGTCATCACAGAATCATCACAGCATCATCGCTATGTCATCACAGCATAATCACAATATCATCACAATGTCATTAAAGCGTCATAACTGCATCATCACTGCATCATAACTGCATCATCACTGCATCATCACATCGTCACCACAGCGTCATCGCAGCAGCATCACAGCATCATCACTGCATCATCACGGTTTCATCACAGCATCATCACAATATCATCGTAGCATCATCACAGCATCACAACAGCGTTATCAGAACACCACAACACCCTCAACACAGCGTCACCACAGCAACATCACAGCATCAGCACAGCATAATCGCAGCGTCACTACAGCATCATTACTGCATAATCACTGCATCATTACAGCATCATCACTGCGTCATCACAACTTTATCACAGTATCATCACTGCATCATCATATCATCATCGCAACGTCATCACTGCATCATCACTGCATAGTCACAGCATCATCGTATCCTCGTACAGGCATCATAACAGGGTCATCACAGCGTCATAACTGCATAAACACTGCATCATCACAGCATAGAATCATAGAATCATAGAATCTCCTGAGTTGGAAGGGACCCTTAAGGATCATCTAGTCCAACTCTTGACACCGCACAGGTCTACCCAAGAGTTCAGACCATGTGACTAAGTGCACAGTCCAATCTCTTCTTAAATTCAGACAGGCTCGGTGCAGTGACCACTTCCCTGGGGAGCCTGTTCCAGTGTGCAACCACCCTCTCTGTGAAGAACCCCCTCCTGATGTCTAGCCTAAATTTCCCCTGCCTCAGCTTAACCCCGTTCCCGCGGGTCCTGTCACTGGTGTTAATGGAGAAAAGGTCTCCTGCCTCTCGACACCCCCTTACGAGGAAGTTGTAGACTGTGATGAGGTCTCCCCTCAGCCTCCTCTTCTCCAGGCTGAACAGGCCCAGTGACCTCAGCCGTTCCTCGTACGTCTTCCCCTCCAGGCCTTTCACCATCTTCGTAGCCCTCCTCTGGACACTCTCCAACAGTTTCATGTCCTTTTTATACTGCGGTGCCCAGAACTGCACACAGTACTCGAGGTGAGGCCGCACCAGCGCAGAGTAGAGCGGGACAATCACCTCCCGTGACCTACTAGCGATGCCGTGCTTGATGCACCCCAGGACACGCTTGGCCCTCCTGGCTGCCAGGGCACACTGCTGGCTCATATTCAACTTGCTGTCTACCACGACCCCCAGATCCCTCTCTTCTAGGCTGCTCTCCAGCGTCTCATTGCCCAGTCTGTACGTGCAGCCAGGGTTTCCCCGTCCCAGGTGCAGGACCCAGCACTTGCTCTTATTGAACTTCATGCGGTTGGTGATCGCCCAGCTCTCCAACCTATCCAGGTCCCTCTGCAAGGCCTTTCCACCCTCATTCGAGTCCACAACTCCTCCAAGTTTGGTGTCATCAGCAAACTTGCTCAAAATACCCTCTATTCCTACATCCAGATCGTTTATAAAAATATTGAAAAGTACCGGCCCTAAAATGGAGCCTTGAGGGACCCCACTGGTGACCGCCCGCCAGCCTGACGCAGCCCCATTTACCATAACCCTTTGGGCCCTGCCCGTTAGCCAATTGCTCACCCATCGTATGATGTTTTTATTTAGCTGTATGGTGGACATTTTGTCCAGTAGGATCCTATGGGAAACCGTGTCAAAAGCCTTGCTGAAGTCCAAAAAAATCACATCAGCTGGTTTCCCTTGGTCCACCATACGGGTGATCTTATCATAAAAGGAAATCCGGTTAGTTAGGCAGGACCTACCCTTCACAAACCCATGACATCATCACATCATCATCACAAAATCATTACAGCATCATCGCTGCGTAATCACATCATCATCACAGCAGTGTCATCACAGCATCATCACAGCATCATCACTGAGTCATCACTGCATCATCACTGCGTCATCACTGCATCATCACTGCGTTATCACATAATCACGATAAGGTCATCACAGAGTCATCGCAGCATCATCACAGCATCATCACA
The DNA here is from genome assembly GCA_963989345.1 of Clangula hyemalis. The sequence continues at coordinate 2,197,473 of OZ022461.1, read as the reverse complement.
GCGTCATCACAGCCTCATATCTGCATCTTAACTGCATAATGACTGCATCATAAAAGCATCATAACTATGTCATCATATTGTCATCACAGCATCATCACAGCATCACGACAGCGTCATCACAACATCATGACAGGGTCATCACAGCATCATCACTGCATCGTCACAGAATCATGACAGCGTCATCACAGCATTAACACAACATCATCACATCATCATCACTGCATCATCACAGCATCATCACAGCAGGATCGCAGCTTCATCACTGCAGCATCACAGCATCATCACAGTATCCTCACAGCATCTTCACTGCATCATCACTACATCACAGAGAGGGTGGTTGCACACTGGAACAGGCTCCCCAGGGAAGTGGTCACTGCACCGAGCCTGTCGGAATTTAAGAAGAGATTGGACTGTGCACTTAGTCACATAATCTGAACTTTTGGGTAGACCTATGCGGTGTCAAGAGTTGGACTTGATGATCCTTAAGGGTCCCTTCCAACTCAGGAGATTCTATGATTCTATACATTGTCACAGCATCATCACATCATCATCACTGCATCATCACTGTGTCATCACAGTATCATCACTGCATCATCATATCATCATCACCGCGTCATCACAGCATCATCACAGCATCATCAAAGCGTCATCACAGCGTCACTACTGCAACATCACTGCATCATCAGAGCATCATCAGAGCATTGGTGTAGATGCACTTCAGCTGGGCCATTGCCCTATCCTCCGGCCTTGCCATTGTTCCCCCTGGCACAGCCCCAACAATCCTTGCTTCAGCCCCATCCCCCTTCTTACCTAGTTTAAAGCCCTCTCAATGAGCCCTGCCAGCTCCTGGCCCAGGATCCTTTTTCCCCTAAAAGATAGGGACCCGTCTGCGGCCATCAGGCCAGGTGCTGAGTAAAGTGCCCCATGGTCAAAAAAAACAAGATTTCTGCGTTGGCACCAGAAATGATGCTCTTATGATGCTGTGGTGATGCTGTTGTGATGATGCTGTGATGATGATTTGATGACGCTTTGATGATGCTGTGATGATGCTTTGATGATGCTGTGATTATACAGCTATAATGCTGTCATGATTATATGATGATGCAGTGATGACGCAGTGATGATGCTGTGATGACACTCTGATGATGCAGTGATGATGCTGTGATGATGCAGTGATGATTCTGTGATAACGCTTTGATGACACTGTACTGATGATGTAATGACGCCGTGAGGAAGCTGTGATGATGCTGTGATGATACTGTGATGACGCTGTGATGCTTTGATGATGCTGTGATGATGGAGTGATGACGCAGTGATGATGCTGTGATCATGTTGTGATGATGCTGTGATGATGCAGTGATAATGCTGTGATCATGCTGTGATGATGCAGTGATACCGCCGTGATGATACAGTGATGATTCTGTGATGATGCAGTGATGGCGACGCTGTGATGCTTTGATGATACTGTGATGATGCTGCGATGATGCTGTTGTGATGCTGTGATGACGCAGTGATGATGCTGTGATGATGCAATGATGATGCAGTGATGACGATGCGATGATGCTGTTGTGATGCTCTGATTATGCTGTGATTATGCTGCGATGACACCGTGATGATGTTGTGATTATGCAGTCATGATGCTGTGATGACACAGTGATGGTGCAGTGATGATGTGATGATGACGCTGTGATGACTCTGTGATACTGTGATACTGTTGTGATGATGCTGTGGTGATGCTGTGATGACACTTTCATGATGCAGTGATCATGATTTGATGATGCAGTGATGATGCTGTGATGACGCTGTGATGATTCAGTGATGATTCTGTGATGATGTTGTGTTGATGCAGTGATGATGTTGTGATGATGCCGTGATGATGCTGTTATTATGCTGTGATCATGCATTGAAATGATGTGATGATGCTCTGATGATACAGTCATGATGCAGTGATGACGCAGTTATGACGCTGTGGTGAGGCTGTGATAATATTGTGATGATGCTGTGATGATGCAGTGATGATGCTGTGATGATGCAGTGATGAGGCAGCGATAATGCTCTGATGACGCTATGATGATGCTGTGATGATACAATGATGATGATGTGATGATGTTTTTATGATGCTGTGATGATGCTGTGATGATGCACTTATGATGCTGTGATGATGCAGTGATGACGCTGCGATGATGTAGTGATGACGCTGAGATGTTGCTGTGTTGATGCTGTAGTGATGCTGTGATGACGCTGTGATAACGCACTGATGATGTAGTTATTACGCTGTGATGATTCAGTGATGACGCGCTGATGATGTTGTGATGACGCTTTGATGACACTGTGATGATGCTGTGTTGATGCTGTGATGAAGCTGTGATGGTGCTTTGATGACGCTCTGATGACGCAGTGCTGATGCTGTGATGACGCTGTGATGAGTCTTTGATGACGCTGTGATGCTTTAATGATGCTGTGATGATGCTGCAATGATGCTGTGATGATGGCATGATGATTCTGTGATGATGATGTGATAATGCTGTTTTGATACCGTGATGAAGCTGTGATGACGCTTTGATTACGCTGTGATGCTTTGATGATGCTGTGATGATGCAGTGATGACGCCTGGACGATGCTGTTATAATGCTGTGATGATGCTGTTGTGATGTGGTGATGATGTGTTATGATGCTGTGATGATGCAGTAATGATGCTGTGATGACGCTTTGATGACAGTGTGATGTTGCTGTGATGTTGAAGTGATGATGTTGTGATGATGCAGTGATGATGCAGTGATGAGGCAGTGATGAGGCAGCGATAATGCTCTGATGACGCTATGATGGTGCTTTGATGATTCTGTGATGATGCAATGATGACTCTGCGAATATTTGGTGATGCTGTGATGATGATGCAATGATGCTGTGATGATGCAGTGATGATGCAGTGATGAGGATGTGATTATGCTGTGATGATGCTGTGATGATGCAGTGAAGATGCAGTGTTGACGCTCTGATGACGCTTTGATGAAGCTGTGATGCTTTCATGATTATTTGATGATGTTGTGATGCTGCAGTGATGATGCAGTGTTGATGCTGTGATGATGCAGTGATGACGCTTTGATCACTGCATCATCACTGCATCATCACTGCATCACCACAGCATCATCACTGCGTAATCAAAACATCATCACAGCATCAGCACAACATCATCACTGTGTCCTCACTGCATCCTCACAGCATCATCACTGCATCATCAAAGCATCATCTCAGTGTCATCACAGCATCATTTCCGCATAATCACTGCATTATCACAGCGTCATCACAGTATCATCACTGCATCATCACATCATCATCACTTCATAATCCCATCATCATCACTGCATCATCACAGCTTCATCACAACATCATCACAGCATCATCACTGCACCATCTCTGCCTCATCACAGCATCATTACAGTGTCATCACAGAATCATCGCAGCATCATTACTGCTTACTCAGTACATCATCAGAGTGTCATCACGGTTTCATCACTGCATCGTCACAGCATCATAGCTACATCATCACATCATCATCAATGCATCATCAAAACGTCATCACAGCATCATCACAGTATCATCACTGCATCATCACTGCATCATCTCAGCACAATAATAGTGTCATCAGAGCGTCATCACACTCATCACAGCATCATCACATCGTCATCGCAGCGTCATCTCAGCATCATCACAGAATCATTACTGCATGAATACTGCATAATAAAAGCGTTATCACAGTATCTTCACAGCATCATCACATTATCACCACAACATCATCAGAGTGTCATCACAGCATCATCACTCCGTCATCACAATGTCATCACAGTATCATCACAGCATCATCACTGCACCATAGCTGCATAATCACTGCATCATCACAGCATAATGAAAGCATCACCACTGCGCCTTCACAGCACCATCACTGCATCATCATAGCATCTTCAAATCATCATCGCAGCATCATCACTGCGTCATCACTGCATCATCACTGCACCACCACTGCATCATCACAGCATCATCTCAGCATCATCAAAGCATCATTCCTGCATAATCAATGCATTATCACAGAGTGATCACAGTTTCATCACTGCATCATGACATCATCATCACTGCATCATCCCATTATCTTCACTGCATCATCACAGCATCATCACAGCATCATCACGTCGCCATTAAAACATCATCACTGCATCATCCCATTATATTCACTGCATCATCACAACATCATCACAGCATCATCTCTGCGTTATCACAACATCATCACTGCATTATCACAGCATCATCACAGCATCATCACAACATAATCAGAGCATCATCACAGCATAAACACTGCATCATCACTGCACTCTCACAGCATCATCTCAGCGTCATCAAGGAATCATCACAGCATCATCAGAGTATCTTGGCATTGTCATCAAAGCATCATGACTGCGTCATCACTGCATCATCACTGCACAATCACTACATCATCACAGCATCATCTAAGCATTATCACAGCATCATTACTGCATAATCACTGCATTATAACAGCGTCGTACCAGTATCATCACTGCATCATCACATCATCATCACTGCATCATCTCATCATCATCATTGCATCATAACAGCATCATCACAACATCATCACAGCATAATCACTGCATCATCACAGCATAATCACAGCGTCATCACAGCATCATCACAGCGTCATCACAGCATCATCACTGCGTCATCAAAGCATCATTACAGCATCATAGCAGTGTCATCAAAACGTCATCGCAGAGTAATCATAGGATCATCATATCATCGTCGCAGCGTCATCACAGCATCATAATAGCGTCATCATAGCATCATAACAGAATCATCACTGAATCATCACTGCATCATCAGTGTCATCACAGTATCATCACTGCACCATCACTTCATCGTCACAGCATCGTTACAGCATCATCAGAGCATCACCACTGCATCATCATTGCATCATGACATCATCATCACAGCATCATCACAGCATCATCATATCATCATCACAGCGTCATCACAGCATCATCACTATGTCATCACAGCGTCATAGCTGCATAATCACAGCATCATCACAGCATCATCACAGCATCATCATATCATCATCACCACATAATCACAGTGTCATCACAGCATCATCACTGCGCCATCACTGCATCATCACAGCATCTTCACATTGTCATCACAGCATCATCTCTGCGTCCTCACTGCATCTTCACAGCATCATATCTACAGCATCAGAGCATTATCTCAGTGTCATCAGAACATCATTACAGCATAATCACTGCATTATCACAGCATCATCACATTATCATCACTGCATCATCACAGCAACATCACTGCATCATCTCTGCATCATCAGAGCATCATTAGAGTATCATGACAGCATCATCACTGCATAATCACTGCATCATCACCTCATCGTCACAGCATAATCACAGCATCATCGCATTATCATTACTGCTTACTCACTGCATCATTACAGCGTCATCACGGTGTCATCACTGCAAAATCACTGCGTCATCACAGGATCAATACAGCATCATCACTGCATCATCACTGCATAGTCACAGAATCATCGCATCCTCATACAGGCATCATCACAGCGTCATCACAGCCTCATATCTGCATCATCACTGCATAATGACCGCATCATAACAGCATCATAACTACGTCATCATATTGTCATCACAGCATCATCACAGCATCACGACAGCGTCATCACAACATGATGACAGCGTCATCACAGCATCATCACTGCATCGTCACAGAATCATGACAGCGTCATCACAGCATTAACACAACATCATCACATCATCATCCCTGCATCATCACATCATCATCCCTGCATCATCACATCATTATCACTACATCATCACATCATCACATCATCATCACAGAATCATAGCTACATAATCACTGCATCATCACAGAGTCATCACTGCATCATCAGAGCATCATCACATCATGATCAATGCATCATCACATCATAATCACAGCATCATCAGAGCATCATCACTGCGTCATCACAGCATAATCACTACATCATCACAGCATCATTACTGCGTCATCACTGCATCATCACTGCATCATCACAACGTCATCTCAGTATCATCACAGCATCATCACAGCGTCATCACAGCATCACGACAGTGTCATCGCAGCGTCATCACAGCATCATTACATCATGATTACTGCGTCATCAGAGCGTCATCGCAGCATCCTCACAGCATCATCATAGTACCACTACAGCATCATCACAGAATCACTATAGCGTCATCCAAGCGTCATCACAGCATCGTCACTGCGTCATCACAGCATCATCACATCATCACCATAGCATCATCGCAGCATCATCACTGCGTCATCACAACATCATCACTGCGTCATCACAACATCATCACTGCATGATCACTGCATCATCACAGCATCATCACATCATCACCACAGCATCATCTAAGCATCATCAATGCGTCATCACAGCACCATCACTGCATCATCAGAACTTCACCAAAGCATCATCACAGCGTCATAACTGCGTAAACACTGCATCATCACAGCATCATTACTACGTCATCACAGCGTCATAACAGCATTATCAGTGCATCATCACTGCATCATCACAGCATCATAATTGCATCATCTCAGAATCATCACAACATCATCGAAGCATCGTCACAGCGTTACGACAACGTTATCAGACCATCACGACAGCATCATCACAGCGTCATCACAGAATCATCACATCTTAATCACAGCATCATCACAACATTATTATAGCATCATCACAGCATTATCACTGTATCATCACTGCATCGTTACAGCATCATCTCAGTATCATCACAGTATCAATACTGCAGAATCACTGAATCATCACATCATCATCACTGCGTCATCACATCATCATCACAGCATTATCACATCATTATCACTGCATCATCACAGCATCATCGCAGCATCATCACATCATCATCGCAGCGTAATCACTGCATCGTCACAGCATCATCAGAGCATCGTCACATCACCATTGCGTCGTCATCAAAGCATAATCACAGTGTCATAACTGCATAAACTCTGCATCATCACAGCACCATCACTGCGTCAATAGAGCATCATCATTGCATCACCTCGGCATCATAACATCATCATTACTACATCATCACAGCATAATCATTGCATCATCACAACATCATCGCAGCATCATCACAGCATCACGACAGCGTTATCAGAGCATCACGACAGAGTCATCACAGCGTCATCACAGAATCATCAAGGCATCATCAAAACATAATCATAGCATCATCACAGCATCATCACTGCATCATTAATGAATCATCACAGCATCATCTCAGCAACATCACAGCATCATTAGTGCTTTCTCACTGCATCATAACAGCGTCTTCACAGTATCATCACAGCATCATCACTGCATCATCAATAAATCATCACAGCATCATCTCAGCAACACCACAGCATCATTACTGCTTCCTCACTGCATCATAACAGCGTCTTCACAGTATCATCACTGCATCATCACAGCGTAATCACTACATCATCACTACATAATCACATCATAATTACAGCGTCATCAATGCATCACCACTGCATCATAACTGCATCATCTCAGTATCATTACTGCATAATCACTGCATCATCACAGCGCCATCACAGTATCATCACTGCATCATCATATCATCATCACCGCGTCATCACAGCATCATCAAAGCATCATTACAGCGTCACTACTGCAACATCACTGCATGATCAGAACATCATCAGAGCATTGGTGTAGATGCACTTCAGCTGGGCCATTGCCCTATCCTCCGGCCTTGCCATTGTTCCCCCTGGCACAGCCCCAACAATCCTTGCTTCAGCCCCATCCCCCTTCTTACCTAGTTTAAAGCCCTCTCAATGAGCCCTGCCAGCTCCTGGCCCAGGATCCTTTTTCCCCTAAAAGATAGGGACCCGTCTGCGGCCATCAGGCCAGGTGCTGAGTAAAGTGCCCCATGGTCAAAAAAAAAACAAGATTTCTGCGTTGGCACCAGAAATGATGCTCTTATGATGCTGTGGTGGTGCTGTTGTGATGATGCTGTGATGATGATTTGATGACACTGTGATGATGCTGTGATGACGCTTTGATGATGTTGTGATGATGCTTTGATGACGCTGTGATAACGCTGTGATGGTGCTGTGATGAGGCTGTGATGATGCTCAGATGATGCAGTGATGTTGCAGTAGTGACGCTGTGATGTTGCTTTGATGATGCTGCGATGAATTTCTGGTGATGCTCTGATGATGCAGTGATGATAATTTGATGACGCTGTGATGCTGTGATGATGCAGTGATGATGCTGCGATGATGCTGTGATGGTGCTTTCATGATGCTGTAATGACGCAGTGATGATGCTGTGATGACGCTATGATGACACTGATTACATTGTGATGCTTTGATGATGCTGTGATGAAGCTGTGATGACACTGTGATGACGCTGTAATGATGGAGTGATGTTGCTGTGATGATGCTGAGATGATACTATGGTGATGCTCTGATGACGCTGTGATGATGCTTTGATGACGCTGTGATGACGCAGTGATGATGCTGTGATGATGCAGTGATGACGCTGTGATGACGCTGTAATGATGGAGTGATGTTGCTGTGATGATGCTGTGATGATACTATGGTGATGCTCTGATGACGCTGTGATGATGCTTTGATGACGCTGTGATGACGATGTTATTATCCTATTATGAAGCTGTGATGATGCTGTTATGACAATTTGATGATGCTGTGATTATGCAGCTATGATGCTCTCAGGATGATATGATGATGCAGTGATGATGCTGTGATGACGCTGTGATGATGTTGTGATGATGCTGTGGTGATGCACAGATGACGCTGTGTTGATGCTGTGATGATGCTATGATGAAGCTGTGCTGATGCAGTGTTTATGCAGTGATGATGCAGTTATGATTCTGTGATGACGCTGTGATGATGCAGTGATGATGCTGTGATGACGCAGTGATGATGGTGTGATGACGCAGTGATGACGCTGCAATAACTCTGAGATGATGACGTGATGATACTATGTTGACACTCTGAATGATGACGCTGTGATGCTTTCAAGATGGTATGATGATGCTGTGATGATTCAGTGATGACGCTATGATGATGCTGTGATGATACTGTGATGTTGCAGTGATGATGATGTTATGATGCTGTGGTGATGCTGTGATGACGCTGTGATGATGCTTTGATGATGCTGTGATGCTGTGAAGATGTATTGATGAAGCTGTGATGATGCATTTATGATGATGTGTTTATACTGTGATGACGCTGTGATGATGCAGTGATAATGCAGTGTTGATGCAATTATGACGCTGTAGTGAGGCTGTGATAATATTGTGATGATGCTGTGATGATGGTGTGATGACACTGCGATGATGCTGTGATGATGCTGTGAGGAAGCTGTGCTGACGCTGTGATAGTGCTTTGATGACACTGTGATAACGCAGTGATGATGCTGTGATGATGCAGTGATGACGCTGTGATGACGCTGTAATGATGGAGTGATGTTGCTGTGATGATGCTGTGATGATACTATGGTGATGCTCTGATGACGCTGTGATGATGCTTTGATGACGCTGTGATGACGATGTTATTATGCTATTATGAAGCTGTGATGATGCTGTTATGACAATTTGATGATGCTGTGATTATGCAGCTATGATGCTCTCAGGATGATATGATGATGCAGTGATGATGCTGTGATGACGCTGTGATGATGTTGTGATGATGCTGTGGTGATGCACAGATGACGCTGTGTTGATGCTGTGATGATGCTATGATGATGCTGTGCTGATGCAGTGTTTATGCAGTGATGATGCAGTTATGATTCTGTGATGACGCTGTGATGATGCAGTGATGATGCTGTGATGATGCTGTGATGACGCTGTGATGACGCAGTGATGTTGGTGTGATGACGCAGTGATGACGCTGCAATAACTCTGAGATGATGACGTGATGATACTATGTTGACACTCTGAATGATGACGCTGTTATGCTTTCATGATGGTATGATGATGCTGTAATGATGCATTGATAACACTGCGATGATGCTGTGATGATGTTGTCATGATGCTATGATGATGATGCAGTGATGACACTGCGATGATGCTGTTATGATATTGTGATGATGCTTTGGTGATGCTGTGCTGATGCTCTGATAACGCTGTAATGACGGAGTGATGATACAGTGATGATGCTGTGATGACGCTGTGATGACGCTTTCATGATGCTGGGATGCTGTGATGATGTTGTGATGATGCTGTGATGATGCAGTGATACCGCTGCGATGATACAGTGATGATTCTGTGATGATGCAGTGATGGCAACGCTATGATGCTGCGATGATGCTGCGATGATGGTGTTGTGATGCTTTGATGATGCAGTGATGACTCTGTGGTGACGCTGAGATGATGTTGTGATGACGCCTGGATGATGCAGAGATGACGTTGTGCTGATGCTGTTGTGATGCTGTGATGATGCAGTGATGATGCAGTGATGGTGCTACGATGATGCTGTTGTGATGCTGTGATGACGCTTTGATGACACTATGATAATGTTGTGATGATGCAGTAATGATGCAGTGATGACGCTGCGATGATGCTTTGATGATGCTGTGATTACGCTGTGATGATTCAGTGGTGACATTGTGATGGCAATGTGATGCTTTGTTGAAGCTCTGATGATGCTGTGATGATGCAGTAATGATGCCGTGATGATGCTGTGATGATGCAGTTATGATGTTGTGATGATGCAGTGATGAGGCAGTGAAATGATGTGATGATGCTCTGATGATACAGTGATGATGCAGTGATGATGCAGTTATAACACTGTGGTGAGGCTGTGATAATATTGTGATGATGCTGTGATGACGCAGTTATGATGCTGTGATGATACAGTGATGAGGCAGTGATGATGATGTGTTGATGCTGTGATGATGCTGTTGTGATGTGGTGATGATGTGTTATGATGCTGTGATGATGCAGTAATGATGCTGTGATGACGCTTTGATGACAGTGTGATGTTGCTGTGATGTTGAAGTGATGATGTTGTGATGACGCAGTGATGATGCAGTGATGAGGCAGCGATAATGCTCTGATGACACTATGATGATGCTTTGATGATTCTGTGATGATGCAATGATGACGCTGCGAATCTTTGGTGACGCTGTGATGATGCTGTGATGAAGCTGTGATAACGGAGTGATGATAAAGTGATGATGCTGTGATGACGCTGTGATAACGCTGTGATGCTGTGACGATGATGCGATGATGCTGTGATGATGCAGTGATGATGCAGTGATGACGCTGCGATGATGTTGTATTGATGCTGTGATGATGCTGTGATGACACTGTGATGACGCACTGATAATGTTGTTATTACGCTGTGATGATTCTGTGATGATGCGTTGATGATCCAGTGCTGACTCTTTGATGACACTGTGATGATGCTGTGTTGATGCTGTGATGAAGCTCTGATGACGCTGGGATGGTTCTTTGATGACGCTCTCATAACGCAGTGGTGTTGCTGTGATGACGCTGTGATGACTCTTTGATGATGCTGTGATGCATTAATGATGCTGTGATGATGTGTTATGATGCTGTGATGATGCCGTGATGATGCTGTGATGACGTTTTGATGACAGTGTGATTATGTTCTGATGATGCTGTGATGACGCAGTATTGATGATGTGATGATGCTGCAATGATGCTGTGATGATGCTGTGATGACGCTGCGATGATGCTGTGATGATGCAGTGATGATGTTGTGATGATGCAATGATGATGTTGTGATGATGCAGTGATGATGTTGTGATGATGCTGTGATGATGCTGCGATGACGCAGTGATGACTCTGTGATGATGCTGTAATAATGATGTGATGATATGATGATGTTGTGATGATGCCGTGATGATGTTCTGATGACACTTTGATGATGCTGTGATGCTTTGATGACGCTGTGATGTCGCTTTGATGACACTGCGATGATTTTGTTATGATTCTGTTGTGATGCTGTGATGATGCAGTGATGATGCTGCGATGATGCTGTTGTGATACTGTGATGATACTGTGTTGACGCTTTGACGATACTATGATAATGTTCTGATGATGTAGTAATGATGCAGTGATGACACAGTGATGATGCTGTGATGACGCTGTGATCATGCTGTGATCATGCTGTGATGATGCAGTTTTGACGCTGCGATGAAGTTGTTCTTATGGTCTGATGATGCTGTGATGACGGTTTGATGACACTGTGATGATGTTCTGATGATGCAGTGATGATGCTGTTGTGATGCTCTGATAATGCTATGATGACGCTTTGATGACACTGTGATGTTGTTGTGATGATGCAGTGCTGATGCTGTGATGATGCTGTGATGCTCTGATGAGGATGATATGATGCTGTGATGATTCAGTAATGATGCTGTGATGATGCTGAGATGATGCTCTGATGACGCTGCGATTATGCTGTGATGATGCTGTGATGACGCTTTCGTGACGCTGTGATAATGCTGTGATGATGCTGTGATGACGCTGTGATAACGCTGCGATGATGCTGTGATGATGCTGTGATGAGGCTTTGATCACTGAATCATCACTGCATCATCACTGCATCATCAAAGCATCATCTCAGTGTCATCACAGCATCATTTCCGCATAATCACTGCATTATCACAGCGTCATCACAGTATCATCACTGCATCATCACATCATCATCACTTCATAATCCCATCATGATCACTGCATCATCACAGCTTCATCACAACATCATTACAGTGTCATGACAGCATCATCACTGCATAATCACTGCATCATAACCGCATAATTACAGCATCATCAAAGCATCATCGCAGCATCATTACTGCTTACTCGCTGCATCATCAGAGTGTCATCACGGTCTCATCACTGCATCATCACAGCATCATAGCTACATCACCACATCATCATCAATGCATCATCAAAACGTCATCACAGCATCATCACAGTCTCATCACTGCATCATCACTGCATCATCACAGCCTCATAACTACATAAACACTGCATCATCACAGCATCATCACTGAGTCATCACAATGTCATAACAGCATCATCACAGCATCATCATTGTATCATCACTGCATCATCTCAGCATCATAATTCTGTCATCAGAGCGTCATCACAGTCATCAAAGCATCATCACATCATCATCGCAGCGTCATCACAGCATCATCACTGCATCATCACAGCATCATCTCAGCATCATCACAGAATTATTACTGCATAAATACTGCATCATCACAGCGTCATCACAGTATCTTCACAGCATCATCACGGCATCATCACATTATCATCACAACATCATCAGAGTGTCATCACAGCATCATCACTCCGTCATCAAAATGTCATCACAGTATCATCACAGCACCATAGCTACATAATCACTCCGTCATCACAGCATAATCAAAGCATCACCACTGCGCCTTCACAGCATCATCACTGCATCACCACTGCATCATAACTGCATCATCACAGCATCATCACAGAATCATTACTACATAATCACTGCATTATCACAGCGTCATCACAGTACCATAACTGCATCATCACATCATCATCACATAATCTTCAATTCGTCATCACAGCGTAATCACAAAGTCATCACTTCATCATCAAATTGTCATCACAGCGTCATCACAGCATCATCACTGTGTCATCAGAGCGTCATCACAGCATAATCACAGCATCGTCAGAGCAGCATCAGAGCAGCATCATGGCGTCATGACAGAATCATCACTACGTCATCAAATTGTCATCACAGCAGCCCACAGCATCATCACAGCATCATTGCAGCATCATAACAGCATCATCAAAGCATCTTTACTGCTTACTCACTGCATCATCACAGCGTCATCACAGGGTCATAACTGCATCATCACTGCATCATCACTGCATCTTCACAGCATAATCTCAGCATCATCACAGTGTCATCACAGTGTTATAACAGCATCATCACAGCATCATCACATCATCATCAGAGTGTCATCACAGAATCATCACAGCATCATCGCTATGTCATCACAGCATAATCACAATATCATCACAATGTCATTAAAGCGTCATAACTGCATCATCACTGCATCATAACTGCATCATCACTGCATCATCACATCGTCACCACAGCGTCATCGCAGCAGCATCACAGCATCATCACTGCATCATCACGGTTTCATCACAGCATCATCACAATATCATCGTAGCATCATCACAGCATCACAACAGCGTTATCAGAACACCACAACACCCTCAACACAGCGTCACCACAGCAACATCACAGCATCAGCACAGCATAATCGCAGCGTCACTACAGCATCATTACTGCATAATCACTGCATCATTACAGCATCATCACTGCGTCATCACAACTTTATCACAGTATCATCACTGCATCATCATATCATCATCGCAACGTCATCACTGCATCATCACTGCATAGTCACAGCATCATCGTATCCTCGTACAGGCATCATAACAGGGTCATCACAGCGTCATAACTGCATAAACACTGCATCATCACAGCATAGAATCATAGAATCATAGAATCTCCTGAGTTGGAAGGGACCCTTAAGGATCATCTAGTCCAACTCTTGACACCGCACAGGTCTACCCAAGAGTTCAGACCATGTGACTAAGTGCACAGTCCAATCTCTTCTTAAATTCAGACAGGCTCGGTGCAGTGACCACTTCCCTGGGGAGCCTGTTCCAGTGTGCAACCACCCTCTCTGTGAAGAACCCCCTCCTGATGTCTAGCCTAAATTTCCCCTGCCTCAGCTTAACCCCGTTCCCGCGGGTCCTGTCACTGGTGTTAATGGAGAAAAGGTCTCCTGCCTCTCGACACCCCCTTACGAGGAAGTTGTAGACTGTGATGAGGTCTCCCCTCAGCCTCCTCTTCTCCAGGCTGAACAGGCCCAGTGACCTCAGCCGTTCCTCGTACGTCTTCCCCTCCAGGCCTTTCACCATCTTCGTAGCCCTCCTCTGGACACTCTCCAACAGTTTCATGTCCTTTTTATACTGCGGTGCCCAGAACTGCACACAGTACTCGAGGTGAGGCCGCACCAGCGCAGAGTAGAGCGGGACAATCACCTCCCGTGACCTACTAGCGATGCCGTGCTTGATGCACCCCAGGACACGCTTGGCCCTCCTGGCTGCCAGGGCACACTGCTGGCTCATATTCAACTTGCTGTCTACCACGACCCCCAGATCCCTCTCTTCTAGGCTGCTCTCCAGCGTCTCATCGCCCAGTCTGTACGTGCAGCCAGGGTTTCCCCGTCCCAGGTGCAGGACCCAGCACTTGCTCTTATTGAACTTCATGCGGTTGGTGATCGCCCAGCTCTCCAACCTATCCAGGTCCCTCTGCAAGGCCTTTCCACCCTCATTCGAGTCCACAACTCCTCCAAGTTTGGTGTCATCAGCAAACTTGCTCAAAATACCCTCTATTCCTACATCCAGATCGTTTATAAAAATATTGAAAAGTACCGGCCCTAAAATGGAGCCTTGAGGGACCCCACTGGTGACCGCCCGCCAGCCTGACGCAGCCCCATTTACCATAACCCTTTGGGCCCTGCCCGTTAGCCAATTGCTCACCCATCGTATGATGTTTTTATTTAGCTGTATGGTGGACATTTTGTCCAGTAGGATCCTATGGGAAACCGTGTCAAAAGCCTTGCTGAAGTCCAAAAAAATCACATCAGCTGGTTTCCCTTCGTCCACCATACGGGTGATCTTATCATAAAAGGAAATCCGGTTAGTTAGGCAGGACCTACCCTTCACAAACCCATGACATCATCACATCATCATCACAAAATCATTACAGCATCATCGCTGCGTAATCATATCATCATCACAGCAGTGTCATCACTGCATCATCACAGCATCACCTCAGCATCATCACAGCATCATTACTTCAGAATCACAGCATCATCACAGCGTTATCACATAATCACGATAAGGTCATCACAGCGTCATCACAGCATCATCACAGCATCACGACAGCGTCATCACAACATCATGACAGGGGTCATCACAGCATCATCACTGCATCGTCACAGAATCAGGACAGCGTCATCACAGCATTAACACAACATCATCACATCATCATCCCTGCATCATCACATCATCATCCCTGCATCATCACAGCATCATCACAGCAGGATCGCAGCTTCATCACTGCAGCATCACAGCATCATCACAGTATCCTCACAGCATCTTCACTGCATCATCACTACATCACAGAGAGGGTGGTTGCACACTGGAACAGGCTCCCAAGGGAAGTGGTCACTGCACCGAGCCTGTCGGAATTTAAGAAGAGATTGGACTGTGCACTTAGTCACATAATCTGAACTTTAGGGTAGACCTGTGCGGTGTCAAGAGTTGGACTTGATGATCCTTAAGGGTCCCTTCCAACTCAGGAGATTCTATGATTCTATGATTCTATACATTGTCACAGCATCATCACATCATCATCACTGCATCATCATATCATCATCACTGCATCATCACAGCATCATCACAGTATCATCACTGCATCATCATATCATCATCACCGCATCATCACAGCGTCATCACAGCATCATCAAAGCGTCATCACAGCGTCACTACTGCAACATCACTGCATCATCAGAGCATCATCAGAGCATTGGTGTAGATGCACTTCAGCTGGGCCATTGCCCTATCCTCCGGCCTTGCCATTGTTCCCCCTGGCACAGCCCCAACAATCCTTGCTTCAGCCCCATCCCCCTTCTTACCTAGTTTAAAGCCCTCTCAATGAGCCCTGCCAGCTCCTGGCCCAGGATCCTTTTCCCCCTAAAAGATAGGGACCCGTCTGCGGCCATCAGGCCAGGTGCTGAGTAAAGTGCCCCATGGTCAAAAAAAACAAGATTTCTGCGTTGGCACCAGAAATGATGCTCTTATGATGCTGTGGTGATGCTGTTGTGATGATGCTGTGATGACGCTTTGATGATGCTGTGATTATACAGATATGATGCTGTCATGATTATATGATGATGCAGTGATGATGCAGTGATGATGCTGTGATGACACTCTGATGATGCAGTGATGATGCTGTGATGATGCAGTGATGATTCTGTGATAACACTTTGATGACACTGTACTGATGATGTAATGACGCCGTGAGGAAGCTGTGATGATGCTGTGATGATACTGTGATGACGCTGTGATGCTTTGATGATGCTGTGATGATGGAGTGATGACGCAGTGATGATGCTGTGATGATGCTGTGATGATGCTGTGATGATGCAGTGATGATGCTGTGATGACGCTTTTATGGCGCTTTGATGATGCCGTGATGCTGTGATGATGCTGTGATGATGGCATGATGATTCTGTGATGATGATGTGATAATGCTGTTTTGATACCGTGATGAAGCTGTGATGACGCTTTGATTACGCTGTGATGCTTTGATGATGCTGTGATGATGCAGTGATGACGCTGTGGTGACGCTGTGATGATGCAGTGATGACGCCTGGATGATGCTGTTATAATGCTGTGATGATGCTGTTGTGATGTGGTGATGATGTGTTATGATGCTGTGATGATGCAGTAATGATGCTGTGATGACGCTTTGATGACAGTGTGATGTTGCTGTGATGTTGAAGTGATGATGTTGTGATGACGCAGTGATGATGCAGTGATGAGGCAGTGATGAGGCAGCGATAATGATCTGATGCCGCTATGATGGTGCTTTGATGATTCTGTGATGATGCAATGATGACTCTGCGAATATTTGGTGATGCTGTGATGATGATGCAATGATGCTGTGATGATGCTGTGATGACGCTTTGATCACTGCATCATCACTGCATCATCACTGCATCACCACAGCATCATCACTGCGTAATCAAAACATCATCACAGCATCAGCGCAACATCATCACTGTGTCCTCACTGCATCCTCACAGCATCATCACTGCATCATCAAAGCATCATCTCAGTGTCATCACAGCATCATTTCCGCATAATCACTGCATTATCACAGCGTCATCACAGTATCATCACTGCATCATCACATCATCATCACTTCATAATCCCATCATCATCACTGCATCATCACAGCTTCATCACAACATTATCACAGCATCATCACTGCATCATCTCTGCCTCATCACAGCATCATTACAGTGTCATCACAGAATCATCGCAGCATCATTACTGCTTACTCAGTACATCATCAGAGTGTCATCACGGTTTCATCACTGCATCGTCACAGCATCATAGCTCCATCATCACATCATCATCAATGCATCATCAAAACGTCATCACAGCATCATCACAGTCTCATCACTGCATCATCACTGCAAAATCACTACATCATCACAGCATCATCTAAGCATTATCACAGCATCATTACTGCATAATCACTGCATTATAACAGCGTCGTACCAGTATCATCACTGCATCATCACATCATCATCACTGCATCATCTCATCATCATCATTGCATCATAACAGCATCATCACAACATCATCACAGCATAATCACTGCATCATCACAGCATAATCACAGCGTCATCACAGCATCATCACAGCATCATCACAGCGTCATCACAGCGTCATCACTGCGTCATCAAAGCATCATCACAGCATCATAGCAGTGTCATCAAAACGTCATCGCAGAGTAATCACAGGATCATCATATCATCGTCGCAGCGTCATCACAGCATCATAATAGCGTCATCATAGCATCATAACAGAATCATCACTGAATCATCACTGCATCATCACAGTGTCATCACAGTATCATCACTGCACCATCACTTCATCATCACAGCATCTTCACATTGTCATCACAGCATCATCTCTGCGTCCTCACTGCATCTTCACAGCATCATATCTACAGCATCAGAGCATTATCTCAGTGTCATCAGAGCATCATTACAGCATAATCACTGCATTATCACAGCATCATCACATTATCATCACTGCATCATCACATCATCATCACAGCAACATCACTGCATCATCTCTGCATCATCAGAGCATCATTAGAGTATCATGACAGCATCATCACTGCATAATCACTGCATCATCACCTCATCGTCACAGCATAATCACAGCATCATCGCATTATCATTACTGCTTACTCACTGCATCATTACAGCGTCATCACGGTGTCATCACTGCATAATCACTGCGTCATCACAGGATCAATACAGCATCATCAATGCATCATCACAACGTCATCACTATATCATCACTGCATCATCACAGCATCATCACAGTACCATAATTGCATCATCACAGCATCATCAGAGGGACATCACAGAATCATCACAGCATCATCGCTATGTCATCACAGCATCATCACAACATCATCGTAGCATCATCACAGCATCACAACAGCGTTATCAGAGCATCACAACACCCTCAACACAGCGTCACCACAGCAACATCACAGCATCATCACAGCATAATCGCAACGTCACTACAGCATCATTACTGCATAATCACTGCATCATTACAGCATCATCCCTGCATCATCACTGCGTCATCACAATGTTATCACAGTATCATCACTGCATCATCATATCATCATCGCAGCATCATCACTACATCATCGCAGCATCATCACTGCATCATCACAGCATCATCACAGCGTTATCACATAATCACGATAGGGTCATCACAGAGTCATCGCAGCATCATCACTGCGTCATCACATCATCATCGCAGCATCATCACAATATCATCACAGCGTCATCACAGCCTCATATCTGCATCATCACTGCATAATGACTGCATCATAACAGCATCATAACTACGTCATCATATTGTCATCACAGCATCATCACAGCATCACGACAGCGTCATCACAACATCATGACAGGGTCATCACAGCATCATCCCTGCATCATCACATCATTATCACTACATCATCACATCATCATCACAGCATCATAGCTACATAATCAATGCATCATCACATCATAATCACAGCATCATCAAAGCATCATCACTGAGTCATCACAGCATAATCACTACATCATCACTACATGATCACAGCATCATTACTGCGTCATCACTGCATCATCACAACGTCATCTCAGTATCATCACAGCATCATCACAGCGTCATCACAGCATAACGACAGTGTCATCGCAGCGTCATCACAGCATCATCATAGTACCACTACAGCATCATCACAGAATCACTATAGCGTCATCCAAGCGTCATCACAGCATCGTCACTGCGTCGTCACAGCATCATCACATCATCATCATAGCATCATCGCAGCATCATCACTGCGTCATCACAACATCATCACTGCGTCATCACAACATCATCACTGCATGATCACTGCATCATCACAGCATCATAACATCATCACCACAGCATCATCACATCATCATCACTGCATCATCACAGCATCATCAGAGCATCATCAGAGCATCATCTAAGCATCATCAATGCGTCATCACAGCACCATCACTGCATCATCAGAACTTCACCAAAGCATCATCACAGCGTCATAACTGCGTAAACACTGCATCATCACAGCATCATTACTACCTCATCACAGTGTCATAACAGCATTATCAGTGCATCATCACTGCATCATCACAGCATCATAATTGCATCATCACAGAATCATCACAACATCATCGAAGCATCATCACAGCTTTACGACAATGTTATCAGACCATCACGACAGCATCATCACAGCGTCATCACAGAATCATCACATCTTCATCACAGCATCATCACAACATTATTATAGCATCATCACAGCATTATCACTGTATCATCACTGCATCGTTACAGCATCATCTCAGCATCATCACAGTATCAATACTGCAGAATCACTGAATCATCACATCATCATCACTGCGTCATCACATCATCATCACAGCATTATCACATCATTATCACTGCATCATCACAGCATCATCGCAGCATCATCACATCATCATCGCAGCGTAATCACTGCATCATCACAACATCATCGCAGCATCATCACAGCATCACGACAGCGTTATCAGAGCATCACGACAGAGTCATCACAGCGTCATCACAGAATCATCAAGGCATCATCAAAACATAATCATAGCATCATCACAGCATCATCACTGCATCATTAATGAATCATCACAGCATAATCTCAGCAACATCACAGCATCATTACTGCTTCCTCACTGCATCATAACAGCGTCTTCACAGTATCATCAGTGCATCATCACAGCGTAATCACTACATCATCACTACATAATCACATCATAATTACAGCGTCATCAATGCATCACCACTGCATCATAACTGCATCATCTCAGTATCATTACTGCATAATCACTGCATCATCACTGCATCATCACAGTATCATCACTGCATCATCATAACTTCATCGCAGCGTCATTACTGCATCATCACAGCATCATCACAGCATCATCACAGAATCGTAGCTACATAATCACAGCATCATCACAGCATCATCACAGCATCATAATAAGGTCATCACAGCGTCATCACTGCATCATCAAAATATCATCTCAGCATCATCACAGAATCATTAATGCATAATCACTGCATCATCACAGCGTCATCAGAGTATCATCACTGCATCTTCATATCATCATCACCGCGTCATCACAGCATCATCACAGCATCATCAAAGCGTCATCACAACGTCACTACTGCAACATCACTGCATCATCAGAGCATCATCAGAGCATTGGTGTAGATGCACTTCAGCTGGGCCATTGCCCTATCCTCCGGCCTTGCCATTGTTCCCCCTGGCACAGCCCCAACAATCCTTGCTTCAGCCCCATCCCCCTTCTTACCTAGTTTAAAGCCCTCTCAATGAGCCCTGCCAGCTCCTGGCCCAGGATCCTTTTTCCCCTAAAGGATAGGGACCCGTCTGCGGCCATCAGGCCAGGTGCTGAGTAAAGTGCCCCATGGTCAAAAAAAACAAGATTTCTGCGTTGGCACCAGAAATGATGCTCTTATGATGCTGTGGTGATAATGATTTGATGACACTGTGATGATACTGTGATGACGCTTTCATGATGTTGTGATGATGCTTTGATGACGCTGTGATAACGCTGTGATGGTGCTGTGATGATGCTGTGATGATGCTGCGATGATGCTGTGATGACGCTGTGATGGTGCTTTCATGATGCTGTAATGACGCTCTGATGACGCCGTGAGGAATCTGTGATGATGCTGTGATGACACTGTGATGCTTTGATGATGCTGTGATGATGGAGTGATGACGCAGTGATGATGCTGTGATGACGCTTTTATTGCGCTTTGATGATGCCGTGATGCTGTGATGATGCTGTGATGATGCAGTGATGATGCTGTGATCATACTGTGATGATGCAGTGATGATGCTGTGATCATGCTGTGATGATTCTGTGATGATGCAGTGATGGCGACGCTGTGATGCTTTGATGATACTGTGATGATGCTGCGATGATGTTGTTGTGATGCTGTGATGATGCAGTGATGATGCTGTGATGATGCAATGATGATGCAGTGATGACGATGCGATGATGCTGTTGTGATGCTCTGATTATGCTGTGATTATGCTGCGATGACACCGTGATGATGTTGTGATTATGCAGTAATGATGCTGTGATGACACAGTGATGGTGCAGTGATGATGTGATGATGACGCTGTGATGACTCTGTGATACTGTGATACTGTTGTGATGATGCTGTGGTGATGCTGTGATGACACTTTCATGATGCAGTGATCATGATTTGATGATGGTGTGATGATGCAGTGATGATGCTGTGATGACGCTGTGATGATTCAGTGATGATTCTGTGATGATGTTGTGATGATGCCGTGATGATGCTGTTATTATGCTGTGATCATGCATTGAAATGATGTGATGATGCTCTGATGATACAGTGATGATGCAGTGATGATGCAGTTATGACGCTGTGGTGAGGCTGTGATAATATTGTGATGATGCTGTGATGATGCAGTGATGATGCTGTGATGATGCAGTGATGAGGCAGCGATAATACTATGATGACGCTATGATGATGCTGTGATGATACAATGATGATGATGTGATGATGTTTTTATGATGCTGTGATGATGCAGTGATGACGCGCTGATGATGTTGTGATGACGCTTTGATGACACTGTGATGATGCTGTGTTGATGCTGTGATGAAGCTGTGATGGTGCTTTGATGACACTCTGATGACGCAGTAGTGATGCTGTGATGACGCTGTGATGAGTCTTTGATGACGCTGTGATGCTTTAATGATGCTGTGATGATGCTGCGATGATGCTGTGATGATGGCATGATGATTGTGTGATGATGATGTGATAATGCTGTGTTTATACCGTGATGAAGCTGTGATGACGCTTTGATTACGCTGTGATGCTTTGATGATGCTGTGATGATGCAGTGATGACGCTGTGGTGACGCTGTGATGATGCAGTGATGACGCCTGGATGATGCTGTTATAATGCTGTGATGATGCTGTTGTGATGTGGTGATGATGTGTTATGATGCTGTGATGATGCAGTAATGATGCTGTGATGACGCTTTGATGACAGTGTGATGTTGCTGTGATGTTGAAGTGATGATGTTGTGATGACGCAGTGATGAGGCAGTGATGAGGCAGTGATGAGGCAGTGATGAGGCAGCGATAATGCTCTGATGCCGCTATGATGGTGCTTTGATGATCCTTTGATGATGCAATGATGACTCTGCGAATATTTGGTGATGCTGTGATGATGATGCAATGATGCTGTGATGATGCAGTGATGATGCAATGATGCAGTGATGATGATGTGATTATGCTGTGATGATGCTGTGATGATGCAGTGAAGATGCAGTGTTGACGCTCTGATGACGCTTTGATGAAGCTGTGATGCTTTCATGATTATTTGATGATGTTGTGATGATGCAGTGATGATGCAGTGTTGATGCTGTGATGATGCAGTGATGACGCTGCGATGATGCAGTGATGACACTGCGATGATGCTGCGATGATGCTGTGATGATGCTGTGATGACGCTTTGATCACTGCATCATCACTGCATCATCACTGCATCACCACAGCATCATCACTGCGTAATCAAAACATCATCACAGCATCAGCACAACATCATCACTGTGTCCTCACTGCATCCTCACAGCATCATCACTGCATCATCAAAGCATCATATCAGTGTCATCACAGCATCATTTCCGCATAATCACTGCATTATCACAGCGTCATCACAGTATCATCACTGCATCATCACACCATCATCACAGCATCATCACTGCATCATCTCTGCCTCATCACAGCATCATTACAGTGTCATCACAGAATCATCGCAGCATCATTACTGCTTACTCAGTACATCATCAGAGTGTCATCACGGTTTCATCACTGCATCGTCACAGCATCATAGCTACATCATCACATCATCATCAATGCATCATCAAAACGTCATCACAGCATCATCACAGTCTCATCACTGCATCATCACTGCATCATCTCAGCACAATAATAGTGTCATCAGAGCGTCATCACACTCACAGAATCACAGAATCACAGAATTTCTAGGTTGGAAGAGACCTCAAGATCATCGAGTCCAACCTTTGACCTAACGCTAACAGTCCCCACTAAACCATATCCCTAAGCTCTACATCTAAACGTCTTTTAAAGACTTCCAGGGATGGTGACTCCACCACCTCCCTGGGCAGCCTGTTCCAGTACCTAACAACCCTTTCAGTAAAGAAGTTTTTCCTAACATCTAACCTAAAACTCCCCTGGCGCAACTTTAGCCCATTCCCCCTCGTTCTGTCACCGGGCACGTGGGAGAACAGGCCAACCCCCACCTCACTACAGCCACCTTTGAGGTACCTGTAAAGAGCGATAAGGTCGCCCCTGAGCCTCCTCTTCTCCAGGCTGAACAAGCCCAGCTCCTTCAGCTGCTCCTCGTAGGACTTGTTCTCCAGGCCCCTCACCAGCTTCGTCGCCCTCCTCTGGACCCGCTCAAGCACCTCGATGTCCTTCTTGTAGCGAGGGGCCCAAAACTGAACACAGTACTCGAGGTGCGGCCTCACCAGAGCCGAGTACAGGGGGACGATCACCTCCCTAGCCCTGCTGGTCACACTGTTTCTGATACAAGCCAGGATGCCGTTGGCCTTCTTGGCCACCTGAGCACACTGCTGGCTCATATCCAGCCGACTGTCCACCATCACTCCCAGGTCCTTCTCTGCCTGGCAGCTCTCCAACCACTCATCTCCCAGCCTGTAGCTCTGCTTGGGGTTGTTGCGCCCCAGGTGCAGGACCCTGCACTTGGCCTTATTGAACTTCATACAGTTGACCTCAGCCCATCGGTGCAGCCTATCCAGATCCTCCTGCAGAGCTTTCCTACCCTCGAGCAGATCGACACACGTACCTAACTTGGTGTCATCTGCAAACTTACTGAGGGTGCACTCAATGCCCTCGTCCAGATCATTGATGAAGATATTAAAGAGGACCGGCCCCAGCACCGAGCCCTGGGGGACGCCACTAGTGACTGGCCTCCAACTGGACTTGACTCCATTTACCACGACTCTTTGGGCCCGGCTATCCAGCCAGTTTCTAACCCAACGAAGCGTGCGCCAGTCCAAGTCAAGAGCAGCCAGTTTCTTGAGGAGAATGCTGTGGGAGACGGTGTCAAATGCCTTGCTGAAGTCAAGGTAGACCACATCCACAGCCTTTCCCTCATCCACCCAGCGCGTCACTTTGTCATAGAAGGAGATCAGGTTCGTCAAGCAGGATCTGCCTTCCATAAACCCATGCTGGCTGGGCCTGATCGCCTGCTTGCCCTCCAAGTGCTGCATGATGACTCTCAAGAGGATCTGCTCCATGAGCTTCCCCGGTACTGAGGTCAAACTGACAGGCCTGTAGTTTCCTGGGTCTGCCCTCCGGCCCTTCTTGTAGATGGGCGTCACATTTGCTAGTCGCCAGTCAGCTGGGACCTCCCCCGATAGCCAGGACTGCTGATAAATGATGGACAGGGGCTTGGCCAGCTCCTCTGCCAGTTCTCTCAGTACCCTTGGGTGGATCCCATCCGGCCCCATCGATTTGTGCACCTCCAAGTGCCGTAGCAGGTCACCAACCAGTTCTTCGTTGATAGTGAGGGCCCCATCCTGCTCCCCATCCCCTTCCACCAGCTCAGGGTACTGGGTATCCAGAGAACAACCGGTACTGCCGCTAAAGACTGAGGCGAAGAAGGCATTGAGCACCTCCGCCTTTTCCTCATCTCTTGTAACTAAGTTTCCCCCCGCATCCAGTAAAGGATGGAGATTCTCCTTAGTCCTCCTTTTTGTGTTAATGTATTTATAAAAACGTTTTTTGTTATCTTTAACGGCAGTAGCCAGATTGAGCTCCAGATGAGCTTTAGCCTTCCTAATTTTGTCCCTACACAGCCTCGCTACATCCTTATAGTCCTCCCTAGTGGCCTGCCCACTTTTCCAGAGATTATAAACCCTCTTTTTTCTCCTAAGCTCAAGCCACAATCCTCTGTTCAGCCAGGCTGGTCTTCTTCCCCGCTGGCTCATCTTTGGGCACATGGGGACAGACCGCTCCTGCGCCATTAAGATTTCCCTCTTAAAGAGCGCCCAGCCTTCCTGGACTCCTCTGCCCTTCAGAACCACCTCCCAAGGAACTCTACCAACTAGTGTCCTGAGCAGCCCAAAGTCAGCCCTCCGAAAGTCCAATACAGCCGTTTTACTGGTCCCCTTCCTGGCCTCGCCAAGAATAGTGAACTCCACCATTTCGTGGTCACTCTGCCCAAGACAGCTCCCGACAACCACATCCTCCACCAGTCCTTCTCTGTTTGTGAAGAGAAGGTCTAGCGGGGCACCACCCCTGGTAGGCTCACTAACCAGCTGCGTCAGGAAGCTATCTTCCACGCTCTCCAGAAACCTCCTAGACTGCTTTCTCTGGGCTGTGTTGTGCTTCCAGGATATATCAGGGAAGTTGAAGTCCCCCACGAGTACAAGCGCTGAAGATTTTGCAACTTCTGTCAGCTGCCTGTAGAACTCCTCATCCGTCTCCTCATCCTGGTTCGGCAGTCTATAGCAGACCCCGACCAGGACACTAGCCTTGTTGTCCTTGCCGATCCTAACCCAAAGGGACTCGACCTTGTCATTCCTAGCCTCGAGTTCTAGAACATCGAAAGACTCTCTAATATAGAGAGCCACACCACCTCCCCTTCTGTGCTGCCTGTCCCTTCTGAAGAGCTTATAGCCAGGCATTGCAGCACTCCAGTCATGACTGTGGTCCTACCACGTCTCCGTGATGGCAACCAAGTCGTAGCCTGCCTGCTGCACGATGGCTTCCAGCTCCTCCTGTTTGTTACCCATGCTGCGTGCATTGGTGTAGATGCACTTCAGCTGGGCCACTGCCCTATCCTCCGGCCTTGCCATTGTTCCCCCTGGCACAGCCCCAACGATCCTTGCTTCAGCCCCATCCCCCTTCTTACCTAGTTTAAAGCCCTCTCAATGAGCCCTGCCAACTCCTGGCCCAGGATCCTTTTTCCCCTAAAAGATAGGGACCCGTCTGCGGCCATCAGGCCAGGTGCTGAGTAAAGTGCCCCATGGTCAAAAAACCCAAGATTTCTGCGTTGGCACCAGCCCCGGAGCCACGTGTTTAACAGGTGGGCTTTCCATGTCCTGTCTGTACCCCTCCCTGCCACCGTAGGGATGGACGAAAACACCACCTGCACTCCCGCTCCATCCACTAACCGTCCCAGCCCCCTAAAGTCTCTTTTGATAGCCTTCAAGCTTCTCTCTTCAATGTTGTCACTGCCCGCCTGGACTATCAAAAGAGGATAATAATCAGAGGGGCGTACCAGGTTGGGAAGCTTCCTGGCAACGTCCCTGACCCTGGCCCCAAGGAGGCAGCAGACTTCCCTACGGGTAGGGTCCGGCCGACAAATAGGGCCCTCTGTTCCCCTAAGACTAGAGTCTCCAACAACAATAACCCTTCTGTCTTTCTTGATGGAGGCAGTCCTGAGGCGTGGAGTCGACTTCCTCACCCTAGGCATCCTCCTGGGAACACTTGGTACCTCTTCCTCAGCTACTGGTCTCTCAGTTTCCAGGGCCTCAAACCTGTTGCATAAGGGCACCTGGGAAGGTGGGGCCGGAAGGGGAGGGCATCGCCTGTGATGTCGAGCAGGGACCTGTTTCCACTCCTCCTCAGCTCCCAGGTCCCCTCCCTCTGCCCGACAGCAGCAGGGCAGGGGGTCCACCCCCATTTGGGGTGTCTCACCCCGGTACCTCTCCTTGAGGCCCTGCAGGGAGTTACTCCACAAGTCTATCTCCCGCTCACACTCCCTGATAACCCTCAGCCTCTCCACCTCCTCCTTGAGCTCCGCCACCATGCGGATCAGGTCATCCACCTGCTCGCACCTCACGCACGCAGCGTCTCTGCCTCCCCCCGATGGCAGCAACAGGCTCAGACACTCCTTACATCCGGTGACCTGAACTGCTGCATTCTGTAACGGGCGGTCGGTCTGGGTGTGTACCGACTTCCTGGAGAGCGCACCGTGCCTGGTGGAGACCATTATCACCTAGCTAACGGCTGTCGTTAAGAGGTGTTCGTGTGGGCGGGGGAGAGCGCTCCGCCCTTCCTGCTCGCCCTGCCTGCGCGAACTGCCGCGCTAACTGCCACGCCACTCCCTTCTGACGCGCCACGCCCTGTTTGCCCGTCCTGGTCGCCGCGCTCCTGGTCGCTCGCGCTCCCTAGGGACAGCTTTTGAACGGCTGGGGGGGGGCGCTGCTGGCTCCGCCTTCGCCTCGTCAGCCTCCCTCACGAGGGCTGCCGGGTCCTGGCGGCTCCCTCAAGTAGGCTCGATGCCGGAAAATTCAGCCCTGCCTGGCCCGATCCCCCGCTCCGCTGCAGAACGCGTCTGCCCCGGAGCCGATCGCCTCGGCAAATGGCAGTGAAATGGCAGTGGCGCCCGGTTTAAATAGCCCGCCGCTGATGCTGCTGACTCCGCCTTCGCCTCGTCAGCCTCCCTCACGAGGGCTGCCGGGTCCTGGCGGCTCCCTCAAGTAGGCTCGATGCCGGAAAATTCAGCCCTGCCTGGCCCGATCCCCCGCTCCGCTGCAGAACGCGTCTGCCCCGGAGCCGATCGCCTCGGCAAATGGCACTCATCACAGCATCATCACATCATCATCGCAGCGTCATCTCAGCATCATCACAGAATCATTGCCCCGGAGCCGATCGCCTCGGCAAATGGCACTCATCACAGCATCATCACATCATCATCGCAGCGTCATCTCAGCATCATCACAGAATCATTACTGCATGAATACTACATAATAAAAGCGTTATCACAGTATCTTCACAGCATCATCACATTATCACCACAACATCATCAGAGTGTCATCACAGCATCATCACTCCGTCATCACAGCGTCATCACGGTATCATCACAGCATCATCACTGCACCATAGCTGCATAATCACTGCATCATCACAGCATAATCAAAGCATCACTACTGCGCCTTCACAGCACCATCACTGCATCATCACAGCACCTTCAAATCATCACCGCAGCATCATCACTGCGTCATCACTGCATCATCACTGCACCATCACTGCATCATGACAGCATCATCTCAGCATCATCACAGCATCATTACTGCATAATCAATGCATTATCACAGCGTCATCACAGTATCATCACTGCATCATGACATCATCATCACTGCATCATCCCATTATCTTAACTGCATCATCACAGCATCATCACAGCATCATCACGTCGCCATTAAAACATCATCACTGCATCATCCCATTATCTTCACTGCATCATCACAACATCATCACAGCATCATCACTGCGTTATCACAACATCATCACTGCATTATCACAATATCATCACAGCATCATCACAGCATCATCACATCATCATCAGAGCATCATCACATCATCATCACTGCATCATCACAATATCATCACAGCATCATCACAGCATCATCACAACACAATCAGAGCATCATCACAGCATAAACACTGCATCATCACTGCACTCTCACAGCATCATCTCAGCGTCATCAAGGAATCATCACAGCATCATCAGAGTATCTTGGCATTGTCATCAAAGCATCATGACTGCGTCATCACTGCATCATCACTGCACAATCACTACATCATCACAGCATCATCTAAGCATTATCACAGCATCATTACTGCATAATCACTGCATTATAACAGCGTCGTACCAGTATCATCACTGCATCATCACATCATCATCACTGCATCATCTCATCATCATCATTGCATCATAACAGCATCATCACAACATCATCACAGCATCATCACAGCATCATCACAGCATAATCACAGCGTCATCACAGCATCATCACAGCATCATCACAGCGTCATCACAGCGTCATCACTGCGTCATCAAAGCATCATCACAGCATCATAGCAGTGTCATCAAAACGTCATCGCAGAGTAATCACAGGATCATCATATCATCGTCGCAGCGTCATCACAGCATCATAATAGCGTCATCATAGCATCATAACAGAATCATCACTGAATCATCACTGCATCATCACAGTGTCATCACAGTATCATCACTGCACCATCACTTCATCGTCACAGCATCATTACAGCATCATCAGAGCATCACCACTGCATCATCATTGCATCATGACATCATCATCACAGCATCATCACAGCATCATCACAGCATCATCATATCATCATCACAGCGTCATCACAGCATCATCACTATGTCATCACAGCGTCATAGCTGCATAATCAAAGCATCATCACAGCATCATCACAGCATCATCATATCATCATCACCACATAATCACAGTGTCATCACAGCATCATCACTGCGCCATCACTGCATCATCACAGCATCTTCACATTGTCATCACAGCATCATCTCTGCGTCCTCACTGCATCTTCACAGCATCATATCTACAGCATCATCACTGCATCATGACAGCATCATTACTGCATCATCACATCATCATCACATAATCTTCAATGCGTCATCACAGCGTAATCACAAAGTCATCACTTCATCATCAAATTGTCATCACAGCGTCATCACAGCATCATCACTGTGTCATCAGAGCGTCATCACAGCATAATCACAGCATCGTCAGAGCAGCATCAGAGCAGCATCATGGCGTCATGACAGAATCATCACTACGTCATCAAATTGTCATCACAGCAGCCCACAGCATCATCACAGCATCATTGCAGCATCATAACAGCATCATCAAAGCATCTTTACTGCTTACTCACTGCATCATCACAGCGTCATCACAGGGTCATAACTGCATCATCACTGCATCATCACTGCATCTTCACAGCATAATCTCAGCATCATCACAGTGTCATCACATCATCATCAGAGTGTCATCACAGAATCATCACAGCATCATCGCTATGTCATCACAGCATAATCACAATATCATCACAATGTCATTAAAGCGTCATAACTGCATCATCACTGCATCATAACTGCATCATCACTGCATCATCACATCGTCACCACAGCGTCATCGCAGCAGCATCACAGCATCACAACAGCGTTATCAGAACACCACAACACCCTCAACACAGCGTCACCACAGCAACATCACAGCATCAGCACAGCATAATCGCAGCGTCACTACAGCATCATTACTGCATAATCACTGCATCATTACAGCATCATCACTGCGTCATCACAACTTTATCACAGTATCATCACTGCATCATCATATCATCATCGCAACGTCATCACTGCATCATCGCAGCATCATCACTGCATCATCACTGCATAGTCACAGCATCATCGCATCCTCATACAGGCATCATAACAGGGTCATCACAGCGTCATAACTGCATAAACACTGCATCATCACAGCATCATCATTGCATCATCACAACATCATCACATCATCATCACAAAATCATTACAGCATCATCGCTGTGTAATCACATCATCATCACAGCAGTGTCATCACTGCATCATCACAGCATCATCACTGAGTCATCACTGCATCATCACTGCGTCATCACTGCATCATCACTGCATCATCACAGCATCACCTCAGCATCATCACAGCATCATTACTTCAGAATCACAGCATCATCACAGCGTTATCACATAATCACGATAAGGTCATCACAGCGTCATCGCAGCATCATCACAGCATCATCACAGCGTCATCACAGCCTCATATCTGCATCTTAACTGCATAATGACTGCATCATAACAGCATCATAACTACGTCATCATATTGTCATCACAGCATCATCACAGCATCATGACAGCGTCATCACAACATCATGACAGGGTCATCACATCATCATCACTACATCGTCACAGAATCATGACAGCGTCATCACAGCATTAACACAACATCATCACATCATCATCCCTGCATCATCACATCATCATCACTGCATCATCACAGCATCATCACAGCAGGATCGCAGCTTCATTACTGCAGCATCACAGCATCATCACAGTATCCTCACAGCATCTTCACTGCATCATCACTACATCACAGAGAGGGTGGTTGCACACTGGAACAGGCTCCCCAGGGAAGTGGTCACTGCACCGAGCCTGTCGGAATTTAAGAAGAGATTGGACTGTGCACTTAGTCACATAATCTGAACTTTTGGGTAGACCTGTGCGGTGTCAAGAGTTGGACTTGATGATCCTTAAGGGTCCCTTCCAACTCAGGAGATTCTATGATTCTATGATTCTATACATTGTCACAGCATCATCACATCATCATCACTGCATCATCATATCATCATCACTGCATCATCACATCATTATCACTGCATCATCACATCATCATCACAGCATCATAGCTACATAATCACTGCATCATCACCGCGTCATCACAGCATCATCAAAGCGTCATCACAGCGTCACTACTGCAACATCACTGCATCATCAGAGCATCATCAGAGCATTGGTGTAGATGCACTTCAGCTGGGCCATTGCCCTATCCTCCGGCCTTGCCATTGTTCCCCCTGGCACAGCCCCAACAATCCTTGCTTCAGCCCCATCCCCCTTCTTACCTAGTTTAAAGCCCTCTCAATGAGCCCTGCCAGCTCCTGGCCCAGGATCCTTTTTCCCCTAAAAGATAGGGACCCGTCTGCGGCCATCAGGCCAGGTGCTGAGTAAAGTGCCCCATGGTCAAAAAAAACAAGATTTCTGCGTTGGCACCAGCAATGATGCTCTTATGATGCTGTGGTGATGCTGTTGTGATGATGCTGTGATGATGATTTGATGACGCTTTGATGATGCTGTGATGACGCTTTGATGATGCTGTGATTATACAGCTATGATGCTGTCATGATTATGTGATGATGCAGTGATGATGCAGTGATGATGATGTGATGATGGCATGATGATTGTGTGATGATGATGTGATAATGCTGTGTTGATACCGTGATGAAGCTGTGATGACGCTTTGATTACGCTGTGATGCTTTGATGATGCTGTGATGATGCAGTGATGACGCTGTGGTGACGCTGTGATGATGCAGTGATGACGCCTGGATGATGCTGTTATAATGCTGTGATGATGCTGTTGTGATGTGGTGATGATGTGTTATGATGCTGTGATGATGCAGTAATGATGCTGTGATGACGCTTTGATGACAGTGTGATGTTGCTGTGATGTTGAAGTGATGATGTTGTGATGACGCAGTGATGATGCAGTGATGAGGCAGCGATAATGCTCTGATGACGCTATGATGGTGCTTTGATGATTCTGTGATGATGCAATGATGACTGCGAATATTTGGTGATGCTGTGATGATGATGCAATGATGCTGTGATGATGCAGTGATGATGATGTGATGATGATGTGATTATGCTGTGATGATGCTGTGATGATGCAGTGAAGATGCAGTGTTGACGCTCTGATGACGCTTTGATGAAGCTGTGATGCTTTCATGATTATTTGATGATGTTGTGATGATGCAGTGATGATGCTGTGTTGATGCTGTGATGATGCAGTGATGACGCTGCGATGATGCAGTGATGACGCTGCGATGATTCTGTGATGATGCTGTGATGACGCTTTGATCACTGCATCATCACTGCATCATCACATCATCATCACTGCGTAATAAAACATCATCACAGCATCAGCACAACATCATCACTGTGTCCTCACTGCATCCTCACAGCATCATCACTGCATCATCAAAGCATCATATCAGTGTCATCACAGCATCATTTCCGCATAATCACTGCATTATCACAGCGTCATCACAGTATCATCACTGCATCATCACATCATCATCACTTCATAATCCCATCATCATCACTGCATCATCACAGCTTCATCACAACATCATCACAGCATCATCACTGCCTCTTCACAGCATCATTACAGTGTCATCACAGAATCATCGCAGCATCATTACTGTTTACTCAGTACATCATCAGAGTGTCATCACGGTTTCATCACTGCATCATCACAGCATCATAGCTCCATCATCACATCATCATCAATGCATCATCAAAACGTCATCACAGCATCATCACAGTATCATCACTGCATCATCACTGCATCATCTCAGCACAATAATAGTGTCATCAGAGCGTCATCACACTCATCACAGCATCATCACATCATCATCGCAGCGTCATCACAGAATCATTAATGCATGAATACTGCATAATAAAAGCGTTATCACAGTATCTTCAAAGCATCATCACATTATCACCACAACATCATCAGAGTGTCATCACAGCATCATCACTCCGTCATCACAGCGTCATCACGGTATCATCACAGCATCGTCACAGCATCATCACTGCATCGACACTGCATCATCACTGCATCATTAGAGCATCATAATTGTGTCATCACAGCTTAATCCCAGCATAATCACTGTATCATCACTGCTTCATCACATCATCATCACTGCATCATCACAGCGTCATAATAGCATCATCACAGCATCATCTCAGTATCATCACAGTATCTTCACAGCATCATCACGGCATCATCACATAATCATCACAGCATCATCAGAGTGTCATCGCAGCATCATCACTCCGTCATCACAATGTCATCACAGTATCATCACAGCATCATCACAGCACCATAGCTGCATAATCACTGCATCATCACAGCATAATGAAAGCATCACCACTGCGCCTTCACAGCACCATCACTGCATCATCACAGCATCTTCAAATCATCATCGCAGCATCATCACTGCGTCATCACTGCATCATCACTGCACCACCACTGCATCATCACAGCATCATCTCAGCATCATCAAAGCATCATTCCTGCATAATCAATGCATTATCACAGCGTGATCACAGTATCATCACTGCATCATGACATCATCATCACTGCATCATCCCATTATCTTAACTGCATCATCACAACATCATCACAGCATCATCACAGCATCATCACATCATCATCACTGCATCATCACAATATCATCACAGCATCATCACAGCATCATCACAGCATCATCACAGCATCATCACAACACAATCAGAGCATCATCACAGCATAAACACTGCATCATCTCAGCGTCATCAAGGAATCATCACAGCATCATCAGAGTATCTTGGCATTGTCATCAAAGCATCATGACTGCGTCATCACTGCATCATCACTGCACAATCACTACATCATCACAGCATCATCTAAGCATTATCACAGCATCATTACTGCATAATCACTGCATTATAACAGCGTCGTATCAGTATCATCAGTGCATCATCAAATCATCATCACTGCATCATCTCATCATCATCATTGCATCATAACAGCATCATCACAACATCATCACAGCATAATCACTGCATCATCACAGCCTCATCACTGCGTCATCACAGCATCATCACAGCATCATCACAGCGTCATCACAGCGTCATCACTGCGTCATCAAAGCATTATCACAGCATCATAGCAGTGTCATCAAAACGTCATCGCAGAGTAATCACAGGATCATCATATCATCGTCGCAGCGTCATCACAGCATCATAATAGCGTCATCATAGCATCATAACAGAATCATCACTGAATCATCACTGCATCATCACAGCATCATTACAGCATCATCACAGCATCATCAGAGCATCACCACTGCATCATCATTGCATCATGACATCATCATCACAGCATCATCACAGCATCATCATATCATCATCACAGCATCATCACAGCATCATCACTATGTCATCACAGCGTCATAGCTGCATAATCAAAGCATCATCACAGCATCATCATATCATCATCACCACATAATCACAGTGTCATCACAGCATCATCACTGCGCCATCACTGCATCATCACAGCATCTTCACATTGTCATCACAGCATCATCTCTGCGTCCTCACTGCATCTTCACAGCATCATCACATTATCATCACATTATCATCACTACATCATCACAGCAACATCACTGCATCATCTCTGCATCATCAGAGCATCATTAGAGTATCATGACAGCATCATCACTGCATAATCACTGCATCATCACCTCATCGTCACAGCATAATCACAGCATCATCGCATTATCATTACTGCTTACTCACTGCATCATTACAGCGTCATCACGGTGTCATCACTGCATAATCACTGCGTCATCACAGGATCAATACAGCATCATCAATGCATCATCACAACGTCATCACTATATCATCACTGCATCATCACAGCATCATCACAGTACCATAATTGCATCATCACAGCATCATCAGAGTGACATCACAGAATCATCACAGCATCATCGCTATGTCATCACAGCATCATCACAACATCATCGTAGCATCATCACAGCATCACAACAGCGTTATCAGAGCATCACAACACCCTCAACACAGCGTCACCACAGCAACATCACAGCATCATCACAGCATAATCGCAACGTCACTACAGCATCATTACTGCATAATCACTGCATCATTACAGCATCATCACTGCATGATCACTGCGTCATCACAATGTTATCACAGTATCATCACTGCATCATCATATCATCATCGCAGCATCATCACTACATCATCGCAGCATCATCATTGCATCATCACAGCATCATCACAGCGTTATCACATAATCACGATATGGTCATCACAGAGTCATCGCAGCATCATCACTGCGTCATCACATCATCATCGCAGCATCATCACAATATCATCACAGCGTCATCACAGCCTCATATCTGCATCATCACTGCATAATGACTGCATCATAACAGCATCATAACTACGTCATCATATTGTCATCACAGCATCATCACACCATCACGACAGCGTCATCACAACATCATGACAGGGTCATCAAAGCATCATCACTGCATCGTCACAGAATCATGACAGCGTCATCACAGCATTAACACAACATCATCACATCATCATCCCTGCATCATCACATCATCATCCCTGCATCATCACATCATTATCACTACATCATCACATCATCATCACAGCATCATAGCTACATAATCACTGCATCATCACAGAGTCATCACTGCATCATCAGAGCATCATCACATCATGATCAATGCATCATCACATCATAATCACAGCATCATCAGAGCATCATCACTGGGTCATCACAGCGTAATCACTACATCATCACTACATGATCACAGCATCATTACTGCGTCATCACTGCATCATCACTGCATCATCACAACGTCATCTCAGTATCATCACAGCGTCATCACAGCATCACGACAGTGTCATCGCAGCGTCATCACAGCATCATTACATCATGATTACTGCGTCATCAGAGGGTCATCGCAGCATCCTCACAGCATCATCATAGTACCACTACAGCATCATCACAGAATCACTATAGCGTCATCCAAGCGTCATCACAGCATCGTCACTGCGTCATCACAGCATCATCACATCATCATCATAGCATCATCGCAGCATCATCACTGCGTCATCACAACATCATCACTGCGTCATCACAACATCATCACTGCATGATCACTGCATCATCACAGCATCATAACATCATCACCACAGCATCATCACATCATCATCACTGCATCATCACAGCATCATCAGAGCATCATCACAGCATCATCTAAGCATCATCAATGCGTCATCACAGCACCATCACTGCATCATCAGAACTTCACCAAAGCATCATCACAGCGTCATAACTGCGTAAACACTGCATCATCACAGCATCATTACTACGTCATCACAGCATCATAACAGCAATATCAGTGCATCATCACTGCATCATCACAGCATCATAATTGCATCATCACAGAATCATCACAACATCATCGAAGCATCGTCACAGCTTTACGACAATGTTATCAGACCATCACGACAGCATCATCACAGCGTCATCACAGAATCATCACAGCATCATCGCAGCATCATCACATCATCATCGCAGCGTAATCACTGCATCGTCACAGCATCATCACAGCATCATCACTGCATCGTCACATCACCATTGCGTCGTCATCAAAGCATAATCACAGTGTCATAACTGCATAAACTCTGCATCATCACAGCACCATCACTGCGTCAATAGAGCATCATCATTGCATCACCTCGGCATCATAACATCATCATTACTACATCATCACAGCATAATCATTGCATCATCACAACATCATCGCAGCATCATCACAGCATCACGACAGCGTTATCAGAGCATCACGACAGAGTCATCACAGCGTCATCACAGAATCATCAAGGCATCATCAAAACATAATCATAGCATCATCACAGCATCATCACTGCATCATTAATGAATCATCACAGCATCATCTCAGCAACATCACAGCATCATTAGTGCTTACTCACTGCATCATAACAGCGTCTTCACAGTATCATCACAGCATCATCACTGCATCATCAATGAATCATCACAGCATCTTCTCAGCAACACCACAGCATCATTACTGCTTCCTCACTGCATCATAACAGCGTCTTCACAGTATCATCAGTGCATCATCACAGCTAATCACTACATCATCACTACATAATCACTTCATAATTACAGCGTCATCAATGCATCACCACTGCATCATAACTGCATCATCTCAGTATCATTACTGCATAATCACTGCATCATCACTGCGTCATCACAGTATCATCACTGCATCATCATAACTTCATCGCAGCGTCATTACTGCAACATCACAGTATCATCACCGCATCATCACTGTATCATTACTGCAGAATCCCTGCGTCATCACATCATCACCACTACATGATCACTGCATCATCACAGCATCATCACAGCATCATCACAGCATCATCACAGAATCGTAGCTGCATAATCACAGCATCATCACAGCATCATCACAGCATCATAATAAGGTCATCACAGCGTCATCACTGCATCATCAAAATATCATCTCAGCATCATCACAGAATCATTAATGCATAATCACTGCATCATCACAGCGTCATCACAGTATCATCACTGCATCATCATATCATCATCACCGCGTCATCACAGCATCATCAAAGCGTCATCACAGCGTCACTACTGCAACATCACTGCATCATCAGAGCATCATCAGAGCATTGGTGTAGATGCACTTCAGCTGGGCCATTGCCCTATCCTCCGGCCTTGCCATTGTTCCCCCTGGCACAGCCCCAACAATCCTTGCTTCAGCCCCATCCCCCTTCTTACCTAGTTTAAAGCCCTCTCAATGAGCCCTGCCAGCTCCTGGCCCAGGATCCTTTTTCCCCTAGAAGACAGGGACCCGTCTGCGGCCATCAGGCCAGGTGCAGAGTAAAGTGCCCCATCGTCAAAAAAAACAAGATTTCTGTGTTGGCACCAGAAATGATGCTCTTATGATGCTGTGATAATGATTTGATGACACTGTGATGATACTGTGATGACGCTTTCATGATGTTGTGATGATGCTTTGATGACGCTGTGATAACGCTGTGATGGTGCTGTGATGAGGCTGTGATGATGCTCAGATGATGCAGTGATGTTGCAGTAGTGACGCTGTGATGTTGCTTTGATGATGCTGCGATGAAGTTCTGGTGATGCTCTGATGATGCAGTGATGATAATTTGATGACACTGTGATGCTGTGATGATGCTGTGATGATGCTGCGATGATGCTGCGATGATGCTGTGATGGTGCTTTCATGATGCTGTAATGACGCCGTGAGGAAGCTGTGATGATGCT
This sequence comes from Clangula hyemalis, assembly GCA_963989345.1. The sequence goes on along the minus strand of OZ022461.1, from coordinate 2,157,238 downwards.
GTGATGATACTGTGATGACGCTGTGATGCTTTGATGATGCTGTGATGATGGAGTGATGACACAGTGATGATGCTGTGATGACGCTTTTATGGCGCTTTGATGATGCCGTGATGCTGTGATGATGCTGTGATGATGCAGTGATGATGCTGTGATCATGCTGTGATGATTCTGTGATGATGCAGTGATGGCGACGTTCTGATGCTTTGATGATACTGTGATGATGCTGCGATGATGCTGTTGTGATGCTGTGATGATGCAGTGATGATGCAATGATGATGCAGTGATGACGATGCGATGATGCTGTTGTGATGCTCTGATTATGCTGTGATTATGCTGCGATGAGACCGTGATGATGTTGTGATTATGCAGTAATGATGCTGTGATGACACAGTGATGGTGCAGTGATGATGTGATGATGACGCTGTGATGACTCTGTGATACTGTGATACTGTTGTGATGATGCTGTGGTGATGCTGTGATGACACTTTCATGATGCTGTGATGATGCTGTGATGATGCAGTGATGATGCTGTGATGATGCTGTGATGATGCTGTGATGATGCTGTGATGACGCTGTGATGATTCAGTGATGATTCTGTGATGATGTTGTGATGATGCTGTGATGATGCTGTTATTATGCTGTGATCATGCATTGAAATGATGTGATGATGCTCTGATGATACAGTGATGATGCAGTGATGATGCAGTTATGACGCTGTGGTGAGGCTGTGATAATATTGTGATGATGCTGTGATGATGCTGTGATGATGCAGTGATGAGGCACCGATAATGCTCTGATGACGCTATGATGATGCTGTGATGATACAATGATGATGATGTGATGATGTTTTTATGATGCTGTTATGATGCTGTGATGATGCACTTCTGATGCTGTGATGACGCTGTGATGACGCACTGATGATGTAGTTATTATGCTGTGATGATTCAGTGATGACGCGCTGATGATGTTGTGATGACGCTTTGATGACACTGTGATGATGCTGTGTTGATGCTGTGATGAAGCTGTGATGGTGCTTTGATGATGCTCTGATGACGCAGTGGTGATGCTGTGATGACGCTGTGATTCGTCTTTGATGACGCTGTGATGCTTTAATGATGCTGTGATGATGCTGCGATGATGGTGTGATGATGGCATGATGATTGTGTGATGATGATGTGATAATGCTGTGTTTATACCGTGATGAAGCTGTGATGACGCTTTGATTACGCTGTGATGCTTTGATGATGCTGTGATGATGCAGTGATGACGCTGTGGTGACGCTGTGATGATGCAGTGATGACGCCTGGATGATGCTGTTATAATGCTGTGATGATGCTGTTGTGATGTGGTGATGATGTGTTATGATGCTGTGATGATGCAGTAATCATGCTGTGATGACGCTTTGATGACAGTGTGATGTTGCTGTGATGTTGAAGTGATGATGTTGTGATGACGCAGTGATGATGCAGTGATGAGGCAGTGATGAGGCAGCGATAATGCTCTGATGATGCTATGATGGTGCTTTGATGATTCTGTGATGATGCAATGATGACTCTGCGAATATTTGGTGATGCTGTGATGATGATGCAATGATGCTGTGATGATGCAGTGATGATGCAGTGATGATGATGTGATTATGCTGTGATGATGCTGTGATGATGCAGTGAAGATGCAGTGTTGACGCTCTGATGACGCTTTGATGAAGCTGTGATGCTTTCATGATTATTTGATGATGTTGTGATGATGCAGTGATGATGCAGTGTTGATGCTGTGATGATGCAGTGATGACGCTGCGATGATGCAGTGATGACACTGCGATGACGCTGCAATGATGCTGTGATGATGCTGTGATGACGCTTTGATCACTGCATCATCACTGCATCATCACTGCGTAATCAAAACATCATCACAGCATCAGCACAACATCATCACTGTGTCCTCACTGCATCCTCACAGCATCATAACTGCATCAACAAAGCATCATCTCAGTGTCATCACAGCATCATTTCCGCATAATCACTGCATTATCACAGCGTCATCACAGTATCATCACTGCATCATCACATCATCATCACTTCAAAATCCCATCATCATCACAGCTTCATCACAACATTATCACAGCATCATCACTGCATCATCTCTGCCTCATCACAGCATCATTACAGTGTCATCACAGAATCATCGCAGCATCATTACTGCTTACTCAGTACATCATCAGAGTGTCATCACGGTTTCATCACTGCATCATCACAGCATCATAGCTCCATCATCACATCGTCATCAATGCATCATCAAAACGTCATCACAGCATCATCACAGTCTCATCACTGCATCATCACTGCATCATCTCAGCACAATAATAGTGTCATCAGAGCGTCATCACACTCATCACAGCATCATCACAGCATCATCGCAGCGTCATCTCAGCATCATCACAGAATCATTACTGCATGAATACTGCATAATAAAAGCGTTATCACAGTATCTTCACAGCATCATCACATTATCACCACAACATCATCAGAGTGTCATCACAGCATCATCACTCCGTCATCACAGCGTCATCACGGTATCATCACAGCATCATCACAGCACCATAGCTGCATAATCACTGCATCATCACAGCATAATCAAAGCATCACCACTGCGCCTTCACAGCACCATCACTGCATCATCACAGCATCTTCAAATCATCATCACAGCATCATCACTGCGTCATCACTGCATCATCACTGCACCACCACTGCATCATCACAGCATCATCTCAGCATCATCAAAGCATCATTCCTGCATAATCAATGCATTATCACAGCGTGATCACAGTATCATCACTGCATCATGACATCATCATCACTGCATCATCCCATTATCTTAACTGCATCATCAGAGCATCATCACAGCATCATCACGTCGCCATTAAAACATCATCACTGCATCATCCCATTATCTTCACTGCATCATCACAACATCATCACAGCATCATCACTGCGTTATCACAACATCATCACTGCATTATCACAATATCATCACAGCATCATCACAGCATCATCACATCATCATCAGAGCATCATCACATCATCATCACTGCATCATCACAATATCATCACAGCATCATCACAACATCATCACAACACAATCAGAGCATCATCACAGCATAAACACTGCATCATCACTGCACTCTCACAGCATCATCTCAGCGTCATCAAGGAATCATCACAGCATCATCAGAGTATCTTGGCATTGTCATCAAAGCATCATGACTGCGTCATCACTGCATCATCACTGCACAATCACTACATCATCACAGCATCATCTAAGCATTATCACAGCATCATTACTGCATAATCACTGCATTATAACAGCGTCGTACCAGTATCATCACTGCATCATCACATCATCATCACTGCATCTTCTCATCATCATCATTGCATCATAACAGCATCATCACAACATCATAGAATCATAGAATCATAGAATATCCTGAGTTGGAAGGGACCCTTAAGGATCATCTAGTCCAACTCTTGACACCGCACAGGTCTACCCAAGAGTTCAGACCATGTGACTAAGTGCACAGTCCAATCTCTTCTTAAATTCCGACAGGCTCGGTGCAGTGACCACTTCCCTGGGGAGCCTGTTCCAGTGTGCAACCACCCTCTCTGTGAAGAACCCCCTCCTGATGTCTAGCCTAAATTTCCCCTGCCTCAGCTTAACCCCGTTCCCGCGGGTCCTGTCACTGGTGTTAATGGAGAAAAGGTCTCCTGCCTCTCGACACCCCCTTACGAGGAAGTTGTAGACTGTGATGAGGTCTCCCCTCAGCCTCCTCTTCTCCAGGCTGAACAGGCCCAGTGACCTCAGCCGTTCCTCGTACGTCATCACAGCATAATCACTGCATCATCACAGCATAATCACAGCGTCATCACAGCATCATCACAGCATCATCACAGCGTCATCACAGCGTCATCACTGCGTCATCAAAGCATCATCACGGCATCATAGCAGTGTCATCAAAACGTCATCGCAGAGTAATCACAGGATCATCATATCATCGTCGCAGCGTCATCACAGCATCATAATAGCGTCATCATAGCATCATAACAGAATCATCACTGAATCATCACTGCATCATCACAGTGTCATCACAGTATCATCACTGCACCATCACTTCATCGTCACAGCATCATTACAGCATCATCAGATCATCATCACAGCGTCATCACAGCATCATCACTATGTCATCACAGCGTCATAGCTGCATAATCACAGCATCATCACAGCATCATCACAGCATCATCATATCATCATCACCACATAATCACAGTGTCATCACAGCATCATCACTGCGCCATCACTGCATCATCACAGCATCTTCACATTGTCATCACAGCATCATCTCTGCGTCCTCACTGCATCTTCACAGCATCATATCTACAGCATCAGAGCATTATCTCAGTGTCATCAGAGCATCATTACAGCATAATCACTGCATTATCACAGCATCATCACATTATCATCACTGCATCATCACAGCAACATCACTGCATCATCTCTGCATCATCAGAGCATCATTAGAGTATCATGACAGCATCATCACTGCATAATCACTGCATCATCACCTCATCGTCACAGCATAATCACAGCATCATCGCATTATCATTACTGCTTACTCACTGCATCATTACAGCGTCATCACGGTGTCATCACTGCATAATCACTGCGTCATCACAGGATCAATACAGCATCATCAATGCATCATCACAACGTCATCACTATATCATCACTGCATCATCACAGCATCATCACAGTACCATAATTGCATCATCACAGCATCATCAGAGGGACATCACAGAATCATCACAGCATCATCGCTATGTCATCACAGCATCATCACAACATCATCGTAGCATCATCACAGCATCACAACAGCGTTATCAGAGCATCACAACACCCTCAACACAGCGTCACCACAGCAACATCACAGCATCATCACAGCATAATCGCAACGTCACTACAGCATCATTACTGCATAATCACTGCATCATTACAGCATCATCACTGCATCATCACTGCGTCATCACAATGTTATCACAGTATCATCACTGCATCATCATATCATCATCGCAGCATCATCACTACATCATCGCAGCATCATCACTGCATCATCACTGCATAGTCACAGCATCATCGCATCCTCATACAGGCATCATAACAGGTTCATCACTGCGTCATAACTGCATAAACACTGCGTCATCACAGCATCATCATTGCATCATCACAGCATCATCACTGCGTTATCACAGCATCATCACAGAGTCATCACTGCATCATCACTTCATCATCGCAGCATCATATCTGCGTCATCACAGTATCATCACATCATCATCACAAAATCATTACAGCATCATCGCTGCGTAATCACATCATCATCACTGCGTCATCACAGCATCACCTCACCATCCTCACAGCATCATTACTTCAGAATCACAGCATCATCACAGCATCATCACAGCATCATCATTGCATCATCACAGCATCATCACAGCGTTATCACATAATCACGATAGGGTCATCACAGAGTCATCGCAGCATCATCACTGCGTCATCACATCATCATCGCAGCATCATCACAATATCATCACAGCGTCATCACAGCCTCATATCTGCATCATCACTGCATAATGACTGCATCATAACAGCATCATAACTACGTCATCATATTGTCATCACAGCATCATCACAGCATCACGACAGCGTCATCACAACATCATGACAGGGTCATCACAGCATCATCACTGCATCGTCACAGAATCATGACAGCGTCATCACAGCATTAACACAACATCATCACATCATCATCCCTGCATCATCACATCATTATCACTACATCATCACATCATCATCACAGCATCATAGCTACATAATCACTGCATCATCACAGAGTCATCACTGCATCATCAGAGCATCATCACATCATGATCAATGCATCATCATATCATAATCACAGCATCATCAGAGCATCATCACTGCGTCATCACTGCATCATCACTACATCATCACAAAGTCATCTCAGTATCATCACAGCGTCATCACAGCGTCATCACAGCATCACGACAGTGTCATCGCAGCGTCATCACAGCATCATTACATCATGATTACTGCGTCATCAGAGCGTCATCGCAGCATCCTCACAGCATCATCATAGTACCACTACAGCATCATCACAGAATCACTATAGCGTCACCCAAGCGTCATCACAGCATCGTCACTGCGTCATCACAGCATCATCATATCATCATCATAGCATCATCGCAGCATCATCACTGCGTCATCACAACATCATCACTGCATGATCACTGCATCATCACAGCATCATCACATCATCATCGCAGCATCATCACATCATCATCGCAGCGTAATCACTGCATCTTTACAGCATCATCTCAGCATCATCACAGTATCAATACTGCAGAATCACTGAATCATCACATCATCATCACTGCGTCATCACATCATCATCACAGCATTATCACATCATTATCACTGCATCATCACAGCATCATCGCAGCATCATCACATCATCATCGCAGCGTAATCACTGCATTGTCACAGCATCATCACAGCATCATCACTGCATCGTCACATCACCATTGCGTCGTCATCAAAGCATAATCACAGTGTCATAACTGCATAAACACTGCAGCATCACAGCACCATCGCTGCGTCAATACAGCATCATCATTGCATCACCTCGGCATCATAACATCATCATTACTACATCATCACAGCATAATCATTGCATCATCACATCATCGCAGCATCATCACAGCATCACGACAGCGTTATCAGAGCATCACGACAGAGTCATCACAGCGTCATCACAGAATCATCAAGGCATCTTCAAAACATAATCATAGCATCATCACAGCATCATCACTGCATCATTAATGAATCATCACAGCATCATCTCAGCAACATCACAGCATCATTAGTGCTTACTCACTGCATCATAACAGCGTCTTCACAGTATCATCACAGCATCATCACTGCATCATCAATGAATCATCACAGCATCATCTCAGCAACACCACAGCATCATTACTGCTTCCTCACTGCATCATAACAGCGTCTTCACAGTATCATCAGTGCATCATCACAGCGTAATCACTACATCATCACTACATAATCACATCATAATTACAGCGTCATCCATGCATCACCACTGCATCGTAACTGCATCATCTCAGTATCCTTACTGCATAATCACTGCATCATCACTGCGTCGTCACAGTATCATCACTGCATCATCATAACTTCATCGCAGCGTCATTACTGCAACATCACAGTATCATCACCGCATCATTACAGCATCATCACAGAATCGTAGCTGCATAATCACAGCATCATCACAGCAGCATAATAAGGTCATCACAGCGTCATCACTGCATCATCAAAATATCATCTCAGCATCATCACAGAATCATTAATGCATAATCACTGCATCATCACAGCGTCATCACAGTATCATCACTGCATCATCATATCATCATCACCGCGTCATCACAGTACCATAATTGCATCATCACATCATCATCAGAGTGTCATCACAGAATCATCACAGCATCATCGCTATGTCATCACAGCATAATCACAATATCATCACAATGTCATTAAAGCGTCATAACTGCATCATCACTGCATCATAACTGCATCATCACTGCATCATCACATCGTCACCACAGCGTCATCGCAGCAGCATCACAGCATCATCACTGCATCATCACGGTTTCATCACAGCATCATCACAATATCATCGTAGCATCATCACAGCATCACAACAGCGTTATCAGAACACCACAACACCCTCAACACAGCGTCACCACAGCAACATCACAGCATCAGCACAGCATAATCGCAGCGTCACTACAGCATCATTACTGCATAAGCACTGCATCATTACAGCATCTTCACTGCGTCATCACAACTTTATCACAGTATCATCACTGCATCATCATATCATCATCGCAACGTCATCACTGCATCATCGCAGCATCATCACTGCATCATCACTGCATAGTCACAGCATCATCGTATCCTCATACAGGCATCATAACAGGGTCATCACAGCGTCATAACTGCATAAACACTGCATCATCACAGCATAGAATCATAGAATCATAGAATCTCCTGAGTTGGAAGGGACCCTTAAGGATCATCTAGTCCAACTCTTGACACCGCACAGGTCTACCCAAGAGTTCAGACCATGTGACTAAGTGCACAGTCCAATCTCTTCTTAAATTCCGACAGGCTCGGTGCAGTGACCACTTCCCTGGGGAGCCTGTTCCAGTGTGCAACCACCCTCTCTGTGAAGAACCCCCTCCTGATGTCTAGCCTAAATTTCCCCTGCCTCAGCTTAACCCCGTTCCCGCGGGTCCTGTCACTGGTGTTAATGGAGAAAAGGTCTCCTGCCTCTCGACACCCCCTTACGAGGAAGTTGTAGACTGTGATGAGGTCTCCCCTCAGCCTCCTCTTCTCCAGGCTGAACAGGCCCAGTGACCTCAGCCGTTCCTCGTACGTCTTCCCCTCCAGGCCTTTCACCATCTTCGTAGCCCTCCTCTGGACACTCTCCAACAGTTTCATGTCCTTTTTATACTGCGGTATAAGTTCTTACCTAGTTTAAAGCCCTCTCAATGAGCCCTGCCAGCTCCTGGCCCAGGATCCTTTTTCCCCTAAAGGATAGGGACCCGTCTGCGGCCATCAGGCCAGGTGCTTAGTAAAGTGCCCCATGGTCAAAAAAAACAAGATTTCTGCGTTGGCACCAGAAATGATGCTCTTATGATGCTGTGGTGATGCTGTTGTGATGATGCTGTGATGATGATTTGATGACGCTTTGATGATGCTTTGATGATGCTGTGATTATACAGCTATAATGCTGTCATGATTATATGATGATGCAGTGATGACGCAGTGATGATGCTGTGATGATGCAGTGATGATTCTGTGATAACGCTTTGATGACACTGTACTGATGATGTAATGACGCCGTGAGGAAGCTGTGATGATGCTGTGATGATACTGTGATGACGCTGTGATGCTTTGATGATGCTGTGATGATGGAGTGATGACGCAGTGATGATGCTGTGATCATGCTGTGATGATGCTGTGATGATGCAGTGATGATGCTGTGATACCGCTGCGATGATACAGTGATGATTCTGTGATGATGCAGTGATGGCGACGCTGTGATGCTTTGATGATACTGTGATGATGCTGCGATGATGCTGTTGTGATGCAGTGATGATGCTGTGATGATGCAATGATGATGCAGTGATGACGATGCGATGATGCTGTTGTGATGCTCTGATTATGCTGTGATTATGCTGCGATGACACCGTGATGATGTTGTGATTATGCAGTAATGATGCTGTGATGACACAGTGATGGTGCAGTGATGCTGTGATGATGACGCTGTGATGATTCAGTGATGATTCTGTGATGATGTTGTTATGATGCCGTGATGATGCTGTTATTATGCTGTGATCATGCATTGAAATGATGTGATGATGCTCTGATGATACAGTGATGATGCAGTGATGATGCAGTTATGACGCTGTGGTGAGGCTGTGATAATATTGTGATGATGTTTTTATGATGCTGTGATGATGCTGTGATGATGCACTTATAATGCTGTGATGATGCAGTGATGACGCTGCGATGATGTAGTGATGACGCTGAGATGTTGCTGTGTTGATGCTGTAGTGATGCTGTGATGACGCTGTGATGACACTGTGATGATGCTGTGTTGATGCTGTGATGAAGCTGTGATGGTGCTTTGATGACGCTCTGATGACGCAGTGGTGATGCTGTGATGAGTCTTTGATGACGCTGTGATGCTTTAATGATGCTGCGATGATGCTGTGATGATGGCATGATGATTCTGTGATGATGATGTGATAATGCTGTGTTGATACCGTGATGAAGCTGTGATGACACTTTGATTACGCTGTGATGCTTTGATGATGCTGTGATGATGCAGTGATGACGCTGTGGTGACGCTGTGATGATGCAGTGATGACGCCTGGATGATGCTGTTATAATGCTGTGATGATGCTGTTGTGATGTGGTGATGATGTGTTATGATGCTGTGATGATGCAGTAATGATGCTGTGATGACGCTTTGATGACAGTGTGATGTTGCTGTGATGTTGAAGTGATGATGTTGTGATGACGCAGTGATGATGCAGTGATGAGGCAGTGATGAGGCAGCGATAATGCTCTGATGACGCTATGATGGTGCTTTGATGATTCTGTGATGATGCAATGATGACTCTGCGAATATTTGGTGATGCTGTGATGATGATGCAATGATGCTGTGATGATGCAGTGATGATGCAGTGATGATGCTGTGATGATGCTGTGATGATGCAGTGAAGATGCAGTGTTGACGCTCTGATGACGCTTTGATGAAGCTGTGATGCTTTCATGATTATTTGATGATGTTGTGATGACGCTGCGATGACGCTGCGATGATGCTGTGATGATGCTGTGATGACGCTTTGATCACTGCATCATCACTGCATCATCACTGCATCACCACAGCATCATCACTGCCTAATCAAAACATCATCACAGCATCAGCACAACATCATCACTGTGTCCTCACTGCATCCTCACAGCATCATCACTGCATCATCAAAGCATCATATCAGTGTCATCACAGCATCATTTCCGCATAATCACTGCATTATCACAGCGTCATCACAGTATCATCACTGCATCATCACATCATCATCACTTCAAAATCCCATCATCATCACTGCATCATCACAGCTTCATCACAACATCATCACTGCATCATCTCTGCCTCATCACAGCATCATTACAGTGTCATCACAGAATCATCGCAGCATCATTACTGCTTACTCAGTACATCATCAGAGTGTCATCACGGTTTCATCACTGCATCATCATAGCTCCATCATCACATCGTCATCAATGCATCATCAAAACGTCATCACAGCATCATCACAGTCTCATCACTGCATCATCACTGCATCATCTCAGCACAATAATAGTGTCATCAGAGCGTCATCACACTCATCACAGCATCATCACAGCATCATCGCAGCGTCATCTCAGCATGTTGCGTTGGCACCAGAAATGATGCTCTTATGATGCTGTGGTGATGCTGTTGTGATGATGCTGTGATGATGATTTGATGACACTGTGATGATGCTGTGATGACGCTTTGATGATGTTGTGTTGATGCTTTGATGATGCTGTGATAACGCTGTGATGGTGCTGTGATGAGGCTGTGATGATGCTCAGATGATGCAGTAGTGACGCTGTGATGTTGCTTTGATGATGCTGCGATGAAGTTCTGGTGATGCTCTGATGATGCAGTGATGACTCTGTGGTGACGCTGAGATGATGTTGTGATGACGCCTGGATGATGCAGAGATGACGATGTGCTGATACTCTTGTGATGCAGTGATGATGCAGTGATGGTGCTACGATGATGCTGTTGTGATGCTGTGATGACGCTTTGATGACACTATGATAATGTTGTGATGATGCAGTAATGATGCAGTGAGGACGCTGCGATGATGCTTTGATGATGCTGTGATTACGCTGTGATGATTCAGTGGTGACATTGTGATGGCAATGTGATGCTTTGTTGAAGCTCTGATGATGCTGTGATGATGCAGTAATGATGCCGTGATGATACAGTGATGATGCAGTTATGATACTGTGGTGAGGCTGTGATAATATTGTGATGATGCTGTGATGACGCAGTTATGATGCTGTGATGATGCAGTGATGAGGCAGTGATGACGCTTTGATGACGGTGTGATGTTGCTGTGATGATTCTGTGATGATGCAATGATGACGCTGCGAATCTTTTGTGACGCTATGATGATGCTGTGATGATGCTGTGATAACGGAGTGATGATAAAGTGATGATGCTGTGATGACGCTGTGATAACGCTGTGATACTGTGACGATGATGCGATGATGCTGTGATGATGCAGTGATGACGCTGCGATGATGTTGTATTGATGCTGTGATGATGCTGTGATGACACTGTGATGACGCACTGATAATGTTGTTATTACGCTGTGATGATTCTGTGATGATGCATTGATGATCCTGTGATGACTCTTTTATGACACTGTGATGATGCTGTGTTGATGCTGTGATGAAGCTCTGATGACGCTGGGATGGTTCTTTGATGACGCTCTGATAACGCAGTGGTGATGCTGTGATGACGCTGTGATGACACTTTGATGATGCTGTGATGCTTTAATGATGCTGTGATGATGCTGTGATGATGCTGTGATGATGGTGTTATGACGCAGTGACGATGCTGTTGTGATGCTGTGATGATGTGTTATGAAGCTGTGATGATGCTATGATGATGCTGCGATGACGCAGTGATGACTCTGTCATGATGCTGTAATAATGATGTGATGATATGATGATGCTGTAGTGATGCCGTGATGATGTTCTGATGACACTTTGATGATGCTGTGATGCTTTGATGATGCTGTGATGATGCTGTGATGACGCTTTGATGACGCTGCGATGATTTTGTTATGATTCTGTTGTGATGCTGTGATGATGCAGTGATGATGCTGCGATGATGCTGTTGTGATGCTGTGATGATACTCTGTTGACGCTTTGACGATACTATGATAATGTTCTGATGATGTAGTAATGATGCAGTGATGACGCAGTGATGATGCTGTGATGATGCTGTAATGATGCAGCGATGATGCTGTGATGATGTTGTGATTATGCTGTGATGAGGCTACGATAATGCTGTTATGATGCTGTGATGACGCTGTGATCATGCTGTGATCATGCTGTGATGATGCAGTTTTGACGCTGCGATGATGTTGTTCTTATGGTCTGATGATGCTGTGATGACGGTTTGATGACACTATGATGATGTTCTGATGATGCAGTGATGATGCTGTTGTGATGCTCTGATAATGCTATGATGACGCTTTGATGACACTGTGATGTTTTTGTGATGATGCAGTGCTGATGCTGTGATGATGCTGTGATGCTCTGATGAGGATGATATGATGCTGTGATGATTCAGTAATGATGCTGTGATGATGCTGAGATGATGCTCTGATGACGCTGCGATTATGCTGTGATGATGCTGTGAGGACGCTTTCGTGACGCTGTGATAATGCTGTGATGATGCTGTGATGATGCTGTGATGACGCTGTGATGATGTTGTTATGATGGTGTAATTATGCTATCCTTATGCTGTGATGACGGTCTCATAATGCTTTCATGACGCTCTGATGCTGTGATGACGCTGCGATGATGCTGTGATGATGCTGTGATGAGGCTTTGATCACTGAATCATCACTGCATCATCACTGCATCATCACTGCATCATCTCAGTGTCATCACAGCATCATCACTGCATAATCACTGCATCATAAATGCATAATTACAGCATCATCACAGAATCATCGCAGCATCATTACTGCTTACTCAGTACATCATCAGAGTGTCATCACGGTTTCATCACTGCATCATCACAGCATCATAGCTACATCACCACATCATCATCAATGCATCATCAAAACGTCATCACAGCATCATCAAAGTCTCATCACTGCATCATCACTGCATCATCACAGCCTCATAACTACATAAACACTGCATCATCACAGCATCATCACTGCGTCATCACAACGTCATAACAGCATCATCACAGCATCATCATTGCATCATCACTGCATCATCTCAGCATCATAATTCTGTCATCAGAGCGTCATCACAGTCATCAAAGCATCATCACATCATCATCGCAGCGTCATCACAGCATCATCACTGCATCATCACAGCATCATCTCAGCATCATCACAGAATCATTACTGCATAAATACTGCATCATCACAGCGTCATCACAGTATCTTCACAGCATCATCACGGCATCATCACATTATCATCACAACATCATCAGAGTGTCATCACAGCATCATCACTCCGTCATCACAATGTCATCACAGTATCATCACAGCACCATAGCTACATAATCACTCCGTCATCACAGCATAATCAAAGCATCACCACTGCGCCTTCACAGCATCATCACTGCGTCATCACTGCATCATCACTGCACCATCACTGCATCATCACAGCGTCATCACAGTATCATCACTGCATCATGACATCATCATCACTGCATCATCCCATCATCTTCACTGCATAATCACTGTATCATCACTGCATCAACACTGCATCATCACTGCATCATCAGAGCATCATAATTGTGTCAACACATTTAATCACAGCATAATCACTGTATCATCACTGCTTCATCACATCATCATCACTGCACCATCACAGCGTCATCACTGCTTCATTGTATCATCACTGCATCATCATAGCGTCATCGCAACATCATCACTGCATTATCACTGCGTCTTCACTGCATCATCACAGCATCATCACATCATCATCACAACATCATCAGTGTCATCACAGCATCATCGCTGCCTCATCACAGTGTCATCACTGCATCATCACTGCATCATCACCGCATCATCACTGCGTCATCACACCGTAATCACTACATTATCACTACATAATCACAGTATAATTACAGTCATCACTGCATCACCACTGCATCATAACAGCATCATCACAGCATCATCACAGAATCATTACTACATAATCACTGCATTATCACAGTGTCATCACAGTACCATAACTGCATCATCACCGCATCATCACAGAATCATCAGAGCGACATCACAGCATCATCACTGCATCATGACAGCATCATTACTGCATCATCACATCATCATCACATAATCTTCAATGCGTCATCACAGCGTAATCACAAAGTCATCACTTCATCATCAAATTGTCATCACAGCGTCATCACAGCATCATCAGAGCAGCATCAGAGCAGCATCATGGCGTCATGACAGAATCATCACTACGTCATCAAATTGTCATCACAGCAGCCCGCAGCATCATCACAGCATCATTGCAGCGTCATAACAGCATCATCAAAGCATCTTTACTGCTTACTCACTGCATCCTCACAGCGTCATCACAGGGTCATAACTGCATCATCACTGCATCATCACTGCATCTTCACAGCATAATCTCAGCATCATCACAGTGTCATCACAGTGTTATAACAGCATCATCACATCATCATCAGAGTGTCATCACAGAATCATCACAGCATCATCGCTATGTCATCACAGCATAATCACAATATCATCACAATGTCATTAAAGCGTCATAACTGCATCATCACTGCATCATCACATCGTCACCACAGCGTCATCGCAGCAGCATCACAGCATCATCACTGCATCATCACGGTATCATCACAGCATCATCACAATATCATCGTAGCATCATCACAGCATCACAACAGCGTTATCAGAACACCACAACACCCTCAACACAGCGTCACCACAGCAACATCACAGCATCAGCACAGCATAATCGCAGCGTCACTACAGCATCATTACCGCATAATCACTGCATCATTACAGCATCATCACTGCGTCATCACAACTTTATCACAGTATCATCACTGCATCATCATATCATCATCGCAACGTCATCACTGCATCATCGCAGCATCATCACTGCATCATCACTGCATAGTCACAGCATCATCGTATCCTCATACAGGCATCATAACAGGGTCATCACAGCGTCATAACTGCATAAACACTGCATCATCACAGCATAGAATCATAGAATCTTAGAATATCCTGAGTTGGAAGGGACACTTAAGGATCATCTAGTCCAACTCTTGACACCGCACAGGTCTACCCAAGAGTTCAGACCATGTGACTAAGTGCACAGTCCAATCTCTTCTTAAATTCCGACAGGCTCGGTGCAGTGACCACTTCCCTGGGGAGCCTGTTCCAGTGTGCAACCACCCTCTCTGTGAAGAACCCCCTCCTGATGTCTAGCCTAAATTTCCCCTGCCTCAGCTTAACCCCGTTCCCGCGGGTCCTGTCACTGGTGTTAATGGAGAAAAGGTCTCCTGCCTCTCGACACCCCCTTACGAGGAAGTTGTAGACTGTGATGAGGTCTCCCCTCAGCCTCCTCTTCTCCAGGCTGAACAGGCCCAGTGACCTCAGCCGTTCCTCGTACGTCTTCCCCTCCAGGCCTTTCACCATCTTCGTAGCCCTCCTCTGGACACTCTCCAACAGTTTCATGTCCTTTTTATACTGCGGTGCCCAGAACTGCACACAGTACTCGAGGTGAGGCCGCACCAGCGCAGAGTAGAGCGGGACAATCACCTCCCGTGACCTACTAGCGATGCCGTGCTTGATGCACCCCAGGACACGCTTGGCCCTCCTGGCTGCCAGGGCACACTGCTGGCTCATATTCAACTTGCTGTCTACCACGACCCCCAGATCCCTCTCTTCTAGGCTGCTCTCCAGCGTCTCATCGCCCAGTCTGTACGTGCAGCCAGGGTTTCCCCGTCCCAGGTGCAGGACCCGGCACTTGCTCTTATTGAACTTCATGCGGTTGGTGATCGCCCAGCTCTCCAACCTATCCAGGTCCCTCTGCAAGGCCTTTCCACCCTCATTCGAGTCCACAACTCCTCCAAGTTTGGTGTCATCAGCAAACTTGCTCAAAATACCCTCTATTCCTACATCCAGATCGTTTATAAAAATATTGAAAAGTACCGGCCCTAAAATGGAGCCTTGAGGGACCCCACTGGTGACCGCCCGCCAGCCTGACGCAGCCCCATTTACCATAACCCTTTGGGCCCTGCCCGTTAGCCAATTGCTCACCCATCGTATGATGTTTTTATTTAGCTGTATGGTGGACATTTTGTCCAGTAGGATCCTATGGGAAACCGTGTCAAAAGCCTTGCTGAAGTCCAAAAAAATCACATCAGCTGGTTTCCCTTGGTCCACCATACGGGTGATCTTATCATAAAAGGAAATCCGGTTAGTTAGGCAGGACCTACCCTTCACAAACCCATGCTGGCTGGGACCAATGACTGCTTTGTCCCCCAGGTGCGCCTCAATAAGTTCAAGAACCATCTTCTCCATGATTTTACCCGGCACTGACGTGAGACTGACAGGCCTGTAATTGCTAGGGTCTTCTTTCTGACCCTTCTTGAAAATCGGCACAACATTTACCAGCTTCCAGTCTACCGGGACCTCTCCAAATTCCCAGGATCGTTGAAAAATAATTGAGAGAGGTTCCGCGATGACGTCCGCCAGCTCTTTCAGCACCCGGGGATGAATCCCATCCGGACCCATGGACTTGTAGGGATCCAGGTGGAGTAGCAAATCCCGCACACGTTCAGGGTCGGTTGGGAGTTTGTCATCCCCACTGTCCCGGTCCTCCAGCTCAGGGCACCCTGGGTCCCAAAGCCCATCATCGGCATTGAAGACAGAGGCAAAGAAGGCGTTAAGCGTCTCTGCTTTGCCTATGTCATTGTCTGTGAGGAGACCTTCCCTATCAAGGAGCGGCCCTATGTATTCTTTAGTTCTCCTTTTTCCATTCACATATCTAAAAAAACCCTTTTTATTTTCTCTCACAGACACAGCCAGCTTCAACTCTAGGTGTGCTTTGGCCACACGAATTTTCTCCCTACAAACACGAACAGCATCCCTGTATTCTTTCCATGACACCTGGCCCTCCTTCCAGTAGCGAAACACTCTCTGTTTCCGCCTAATCTCCATTAGAATGTTCCTGGTCAGCCACGCTGGCCTCCTGCCCCGCCTGCCTGACTTGCGATATTTAGGAATTGCCTGATCTTGTGCTTCTAGGAGGCAACGCTTAAAGAATGACCAGCACTGGTGGACATCGAGGCCTTCAAGAGCAGTTTCCCAGGGGACCTTGCTGACTAGTTCCCTGAGCAGCCTGAAGTCCGCTTTCCCCATATCTAGGGATGAGGTTTTAGTGGCACTTTTCCTTCTGTCACCGTAAATTTTGAACTCAACCACTTCATGGTCGCTATGACCAAGGCGGCCACCAATCACCACATCTCCCACCAGACCCTCTCTGTTTACTAGCAACAGGTCTAGGAGGGCACCTTTCCTAGTTGGTTCCGTTAGCACCTGCACCAAGAAGTTATCATCTAGGTGCTTCATGAACCTCCTGGACTTGCTCGTGTCAGCCGTGTGGCACTCCCAGTTAACGTCTGGCAAGTTGAAGTCCCCTATAAGGACAAGAGGAGTTAATCTCGAGGCCTCTCTTAGTTCTGTAAAGAATAATTTATCGGCGCTATCGTCCTGGCCAGATGGTCTGTAATAGACTCCCACAACAACATCCCCTTTATTCGTTCGTCCCTTGATCCTTACCCAGAGGCTCTCAACTTTGCCATCGCCAACCTGAAGTTCCACACAGTCCAGCTCCTGCTTCACATACATCGCCACCCCACCGCCTCGCCTACCCTGCCTGTCCCTCCTGAAGAGCCTGTAACCATCTATCGCAACACCCCAGTCACAGGACTCATCCCACCAGGTTTCGCTTATGCCGATGATGTCGTAGTTGCGGGACTGGGCCAGGACTTCTAGCTCATCCATTTTATTCCTCATACTGCGTGCGTTCGTGTAGAAGCACTTCAGGTGCGTCTCCTTACACTCAGCACCTTGTGTATCTGACCGAAGGACCTCACTGGCACACAGCCCCTCTGATTCTAGCGTACCATCCCTTAGGTCTTCACCGGCGTGCCTGGTTTTAGCCCCTTCCCCCTTCGACTCTAGTTTAAAGCCCTATCTATCAGCCCTGCCAACTCCTGACCAAAGATCCTTATCCCTCTCCGAGAGAGGCGCATCCCATCCGGTGCCATCAGGCCCGGTGTAGCATAGACCTTCCCGTGATCAAAGAACCCAAAGTTCTGCCGGTCACACCAGTCTCGAAGCCACGAGTTTATGTGACCAGCACGCCTTTCAGCTTCGATCCCCCCTATCGGAAGGACAGAGGCAAACACAACCTGCGCCCCTGATCCTCTAAGTAGTCGCCCCAAATCCCTAAAGTCTCTTTTGATAGCCTTCAGGCTTCTCTCTTCAATGTTGTCACTGCCCGCCTGGACTATCAAAAGAGGATAATAATCAGAGGGGCGTACCAGGTTGGGAAGCTTCCTGGCAACGTCCCTGACCCTGGCCCCAGGGAGGCAGCAGACTTCCCTACGGGTAGGGTCCGGCCGACAAATAGGGCCCTCTGTTCCCCTAAGACTAGAGTCTCCAACAACAATAACCCTCCTGTCTTTCTTGATGGAGGCCGTCCTGAGGCGTGGAGTGGACCTCCTCGCCCTAGGCATCCTCCTGGGAACACTTGCTACCTCTTCCTCAGCTACTGGTCTGTCAAGCTCCAGGGCCTCAAACCTGTTGCTTAGGGGCACCTGGGAAGGTGGGGCCGGAAGGGGAGGGCATCGCCTGCGATGTCGAGCAGGGACCTGTTTCCACTCCTCCTCAGCTCCCAGGTCCCCTCCCTCTGCCCGACAGCAGCAGGGCAGGGGGTCCACCCCCATTTGGGGTGTCTCACCCCGGTACCTCTCCTTGAGGCCCTGCAGGGAGTTACTCCACAAGTCTATCTCCCGCTCACACTCCCTGATATCCCTCAGCCTCCCGACCTCCTCCTTGAGCTCCGCCACCATGCGGACCAGGTCATCCACCTGCTCGCACCTCACGCATGCAGTGTCTCTGTCTCCCGCTGATGGCAGGAACAGGCTCAGACACTCCCTGCATCCGGTGACCTGAACTGCTGCATTTTTTAACGGGTAGTCGGTCTGCGTGTGTACCGACTTCCTGGAGAGCGCACCGTGCCTGGTGGAGACCATTATCACCTAGCTAACGGCTGTCGTTAAGAGGTGTTCGTGTGGGTGGGGGGGAGCGCTCTGCCCTTCCTGCTCGCCCTGCCTGCGCGAACTGCCTCGCTAACTGCCGCGCCACGCCCTGTTTGCCCGTCCTGGTCGCCGCGCTCCTGGTGACGCTGTGATGATATTGTGATGATGCTGCGATGATGATGTGATGACGCAGTGATGATGCTGCGATGATGCAATGATGATGCTGTGATGATGATGTGATGACACTGCTGTGATGATGATGTGATTACGCAGCGATGATGCTGTAATGATTTTGTGATGATGATGTGATGATGTCATGGGTTTGTGAAGGGTAGGTCCTGCCTAACTAACCGGATTTCCTTTTATGATAAGATCACCCGTATGGTGGACCAAGGGAAACCAGCTGATGTGATTTTTTTGGACTTCAGCAAGGCTTTTGACACGGTTTCCCATAGGATCCTACTGGACAAAATGTCCACCATACAGCTAAATAAAAACATCATACGATGGGTGAGCAATTGGCTAACGGGCAGGGCCCAAAGGGTTATGGTAAATGGGGCTGCGTCAGGCTGGCGGGCGGTCACCAGTGGGGTCCCTCAAGGCTCCATTTTAGGGCCGGTACTTTTCAATATTTTTATAAACGATCTGGATATAGGAATAGAGGGTATTTTGAGCAAGTTTGCTGATGACACCAAACTTGGAGGAGTTGTGGACTCGAATGAGGGTGGAAAGGCCTTGCAGAGGGACCTGGATAGGTTGGAGAGCTGGGCGATCACCAACCGCATGAAGTTCAATAAGAGCAAGTGCCGGGTCCTGCACCTGGGACGGGGAAACCCTGGCTGCACGTACAGACTGGGCGATGAGACGCTGGAGAGCAGCCTAGAAGAGAGGGATCTGGGGGTCGTGGTAGACAGCAAGTTGAATATGAGCCAGCAGTGTGCCCTGGCAGCCAGGAGGGCCAAGCGTGTCCTGGGGTGCATCAAGCACGGCATCGCTAGTAGGTCACGGGAGGTGATTGTCCCGCTCTACTCTGCGCTGGTGCGGCCTCACCTCGAGTACTGTGTGCAGTTCTGGGCACCGCAGTATAAAAAGGACATGAAACTGTTGGAGAGTGTCCAGAGGAGGGCTACGAAGATGGTGAAAGGCCTGGAGGGGAAGACGTACGAGGAACGGCTGAGGTCACTGGGCCTGTTCAGCCTGGAGAAGAGGAGGCTGAGGGGAGACCTCATCACAGTCTACAACTTCCTCGTAAGGGGGTGTCGAGAGGCAGGAGACCTTTTCTCCATTAACACCAGTGACAGGACCCGCGGGAACGGGGTTAAGCTGAGGCAGGGGAAATTTAGGCTAGACATCAGGAGGGGGTTCTTCACAGAGAGGGTGGTTGCACACTGGAACAGGCTCCCCAGGGAAGTGGTCACTGCACCGAGCCTGTCGGAATTTAAGAAGAGATTGGACTGTGCACTTAGTCACATGGTCTGAACTCTTGGGTAGACCTGTGCGGTGTCAAGAGTTGGACTAGATGATCCTTAAGGGTCCCTTCCAACTCAGGAGATTCTATGATTCTATGCTGTGATGATGCAGTGTTTATGCAGTTATGACGCTGTGATGACCCTGTTATGATGCCTGTACGAGGATACGATGATGCTGTGACTATGCAGTGATGATGCAGTGATGATGCTGCGATGATGCAGTGATGACGTTGCGATGATGATATGATGATGCAGTGATGATACTGTGATAAAGTTGTGATGACGCAGTGATGATGCTGTAATGATGCAGTGATTATGCGGTAATGATGCTGTAGTGACGCTGCGATTATGCTGTGCTGATGCTGTGATGTTGCTGTGGTGACGCTGTGTTGAGGGTGTTGTGGTGTTCTGATAACGCTGTTGTGATGCTGTGATGATGCTACGATGATATTGTGATGATGCTGTGATGATACCGTGATGATGCAGTGATGATGCTGTGATGCTGCTGCGATGACGCTGTGGTGACGATGTGATGATGCAGTGATGATGCAGTTATGACGCTTTAATGACATTGTGATGATATTGTGATTATGCTGTGATGACATAGCGATGATGCTGTGATGATTCTGTGATGACACTCTGATGATGATGTGATGATGCTGTGATGATGCTGTTATAACACTGTGATGACACTGTGATGATGCTGAGATTATGCTGTGAAGATGCAGTGATGATGCAGTGATGATGCAGTTATGACCCTGTGATGACGCTGTGAGGATGCAGTGAGTAAGCAGTAAAGATGCTTTGATGATGCTGTTATGATGCTGCAATGATGCTGTGATGATGCTGTGGGCTGCTGTGATGACAATTTGATGACGTAGTGATGATTCTGTCATGACGCCATGATGCTGCTCTGGTGCTGCTCTGACGATGCTGTGATTATGCTGTGATGACGCTCTGATGACACAGTGATGATGCCGTGATGATGCTGTGAAGATACTGTGATGACGCTGTGATGATGCAGTATTTATGCAGTAATGATTCTGTGATGATGCTGAGATGATGCTGTGATGATGCAGTGATGATGCAGTGATGAGACTTTGATGATGCTGTGATGACGTTTTGATGATGCATTGATGATGATGTGGTGATGTAGCTATGATGCTGTGATGATGCAGTGATGAAACCGTGATGACACTCTGATGATGTACTGAGTAAGCAGTAATGATGCTGCGATGATTCTGTGATGATGCTGTAATTATGCATTTATGATGCAGTGATTATGCAGTGATGATGCTGTGATGACACTGAGATGATGCAGTGATGATGCAGTGATGATGCAGTGATGATTCAGTGATCAAAGCCTCATCACAGCATCATCACAGCATCATCGCAGCGTCATCACAGCATCAGAGCGTCATGAAAGCATTATGAGACCGTCATCACAGCATAAGGATAGCATAATTACACCATCATAACAACATCATCACAGCGTCATCACAGCATCATCACAGCATCATCACAGCATTATCACAGCGTCACGAAAGCGTCCTCACAGCATCATCACAGCATAATCGCAGCGTCATCAGAGCATCATCTCAGCATCATCACAGCATCATTACTGAATCATCACAGCATCATATCATCCTCATCAGAGCATCACAGCATCATCACAGCATCAGCACTGCATCATCACAAAAACATCACAGTGTCATCAAAGTGTCATCATAGCATTATCAGAGCATCACAACAGCATCATCACTGCATCATCAGAACATCATCATAGTGTCATCAAACCGTCATCAGCATCATCAGACCATAAGAACAACATCATCGCAGCGTCAAAACTGCATCATCACAGCATGATCACAGCATGATCACAGCGTCATCACAGCATCATAACAGCATTATCGTAGCCTCATCACAGCATAATCACAACATCATCACAGCATCATCGCTGCATCATTACAGCATCATCACAGCATCATCACTGCGTCATCACTGCATCATTACTACATCATCAGAACATTATCATAGTGTCATCAAAGCGTCAACAGAGTATCATCACAGCATCACAACAGCATCATCGCAGCATCATCACTGCATCATCACAGCATCACAACAGAATCATAACAAAATCATCGCAGCGTCATCAAAGCGTCATCACAGCGTCATCACAGCATCATCACAGCATCATCAAAGCATCACAGCATCATCAAAGTGTCATCAGAACATCATCACGGCATCACTACAGCATCATCATATCATCACATCATTATTACAGCATCATGACAGTCATCACTGCGTCATCGCAGCATCATTATAGCATCATCACAGCTTCATAACACATCATCACAGCATCACAACAGCATCGTCACTGCGTCATAACACCATCATCACAGCATCATCACAGCATCATCACAGCATCATTAAAGCATCACAGCATCATCAAAGTGTCATCACAGCATCACCACTGCGTTATCAGAGCGTCATCAAAGAACCATCCCAGCGTCATCAGAGCTTCATCACAGCATCAACACAGCATCATCACAGTGTCATAAAAGAGTCATCACAGGATCATCAATGCATCATCACAGAATCATCACAGCGTAATAACAACATTATCAGTGCGTCATCACAGTGTCATCACAGCATCATCACAGCATCAATACAACATCATCGCAGCGTCATCACTGCATCATCACAGCATCATCGCATCATCGTCACAGCATCACAGCGTTATCACAGCGTCATCACAGCATCATCACTTTATCATCACTCCGTTATCACAGCATCATCACAGCATCATCATAGCGTCACAAAAGATTCGCAGCGTCATCATTGCATCATCACAGCAACATCACACCGTCATCAAAGCGTCATCACTGCCTCATCACTGCATCATCACAGCATCATAACTGTGTCATCACAGCATCATCACAATATTATCACAGCCTCACCACAGTATCATAACTGCATCATCACTGCATCATCACGGCATCATTACTGCATCATCACAGCATCATCAGAGCTTCAACAAAGCATCACATTGCCATCACAATGTCACCACTGAATCATCACAGCGTAATCACAGCATCATCAAAGCATCATCGCAGCGTCCTCACTGCATCATTACTGCATCATCACAACATTATCATAGTGTCATCAAAGCGTCATCACAGCATCACAACAGCATCATCGTAGCACCATCACTGCATCATCACAGCATCACAACAGTATCAGCACATCGTCATCTCTGCATCATCCAGGCGTCATCACAACATCATCTCAGCGTCACCACAGAGTCATCACTGCATCATCAGAGCATCACCAGAACTTCATCGCAGCATCATCAAAGCAACATCACAGCGTCACTACTGCATCATCTGAGCATCATCACAGCCTCATCACAGCACCATCACAGCGTTATCACAGCATCATCAAAGCATCATCACAACATCATCAAAGCGTCATCACAGCATCATCACAGTGTCATCAAATCATCATCACAGCATCATCACAACAGCATCACCACAGCATCATAAGAGCATCATTTCTGGTGCCAACGCAGAAATCTTGTTTTGATACTGATGATGACATTGATACATGATACTGTGATGACATTGTGATGACGGAGTGATGATGCTGTGATGACACTCTGATGATGTTGTGATGATAATGTGATGATGCCGTGATGATGCTGTGAAGATACTGTGATGATGCTGAGATGATGCTGTGATGATGCTGTTATGACGCTGTGATGACGCAGTGATGATGCTGTGATGATGCAGTGATGATGATGTGATGAAGCAGTGATGATACAGTGATTATGCTGTGATTAAGCTGTGATGACACAATTATGATGCTCTGATGATGCAGTGATGATGCAGTGTCGATGCAGTGATGATGCTGTGACGATGCAGTGAAGATGATGTGATGATGCAGTGATGATGATGTTATGATGCAGTGATGATACTGTGATGACGCTGTGATAATGCATTGATTATGCAGTAATGATGCTGTGATGATGCTGAGATGATGCTGTCATGATGCAGTGATGGTGCAGTGATGATGCAGTGATGACGCAGTGATGATGCTGCGGTGATGATTTGAAGGTGCTGTGATGATGCAGTGATGGTGCTGTGAAGGCGCAGTAGTGATGCTTTGATTATGCTGTGATGATGCAGTGATTATGCAGCTATGGTGCAGTGATGATGCTGTGATGACACTCTGATGATGTTGTGGTGATAATGTGATGATGCTGTGAAGATACTGTGATAACGCTTTTATTATGCAGTATTCATGCAGTAATGATTCTGTGATGATGCTGAGATGACGCTGCGATGATGCTGTGATGATGCTGTGATGAGTGTGATGACGCTCTGATGACACTATTATTGTGCTGAGATGATGCAGTGATGATGCAGTGATGAGACTGTGATGATGCTGTGATAACGCAGTGATGATGCTGTGGTGATGCAGTGATGATGCAGTGATGATGCAGTGATCAAAGCGTCATCACAGCATCATCACAGCATCATCGCAGCGTCATCGCAGCGTCATCACTGCATCATCGCAGCGTCATCACTGCATCATCACAGCATCAACACTGCATCATCACTGCATCATCACAACATCATCAAAGAATCATGAAAGGATCACAGCTTCATCAAAGCGTCATCAGTGCGTCAACACTGCATCTACACTGCATCATCACAGCATCATCACAGCATCATCACTGCATCATCACTGCATCATCACAGCATCATTGCATCATCATCACAGCATCACCAAATATTCGCAGAGTCATCATTGCATCATCACAGAATCATCAAAGCACCATCATAGCGTCATCAGAGCATTATCGCTGCCTCATCACTGCCTCATCACTGCCTCATCACAACATCATCACTTCAACATCACAGCAACATCACACTGTCATCAAAGCGTCATCACAGCATCATTACTGCATCATCACAGCATCATAACACATCATCACCACATCACAACAGCATCATCACAGCATTATAACAGCATCATCCAGGCGTCATCACTGCATCATCACAGCGTCACCACAGCGTCATCACTGCATCATCACAGCATCATCAAAGCATCACAGCGTAATCAAAGCGTCATCACAGCTTCATCACGGTATCAACACAGCATTATCACGTCATCATCACAGAATCATCATGCCATCATCACAGCATCATCGCAGCATCATCACAGCATCATTAAAGCATCACAGCGTCATCAAAGACTCATCACAGCGTCATCACAGCATCACCACTGCGTCATCAGAGCGTCATCAAAGCACCATCACAGCTTCATCACAGCATCATCACAGTGTCATCAAAGTGTCATCACAACATCATCAGTGCGTCGTCACTGAATCATCACAGCATAATAACGACATCACCAGTGCGTCATCACTGCATCATCACAGCATCATAAGTGCATCATCACAGCATCATCACAGCATCATCACAATGTCATCACAGCCTCACCACAGCGTCATAAGTGCATCAACACTGAATCATAACTGTATCATCAGAGCATCATCACATCATTTCAATGCATGATCACAGCATAATAACAGCATCATCACGGCATCATCAAATCATGATCACTGCATCATGAAAGTGTCATCACAGCATCACCACAGCATCATCACAACAGTATCACAGTATCACAGAGTCATCACAGCGTCATCATCACATCATCTATGCACCATCACTGTGTCATCACAGCATCATTACTGCATAATCACAACATCATCACGGTGTCATCGCAGCATAATCAGAGCATCACAACAGCATCATCGCATCGTCATCACTGCATCATCATTGCATCATCACAGCATCACTGCATCATCACAGCAGCATCATCACAGTATCATCAAAGCATCACAGCGTCGCCATCACTGCATCATCACAGAATCATCACTGTATCATCGCAGCGGTATCACTGCATCATCACAGCATGATCACAGCATCATCACTGCATCATTACAGCATCATCACAACATCATCACAGCATCACGGCATCATCAAAGCGCCATAAAAGCGTCATCACAGCATCATCACTGCATCATCACAGCATCATCACAGCATGATCACAGCATCATCACTGTGTCATCACTGCATCATCACAGCATCATTGCATCATCATAGCATCACCAAATATTCGCAGAGTCATCATTGCATCATCACAGAATCATCAAAGCACCATCATAGCGTCATCAGAGCATTATCGCTGCCTCATCACTGCCTCATCACTGCCTCATCACTGCGTCATCACTTCAACATCACAGCAACATCACACTGTCATCAAAGCGTCATCACAGCATCATTACTGCATCATCACAGCATCATAACACATCATCACCACATCACAACAGCATCATCACAGCATTATAACAGCATCATCCAGGCGTCATCACTGCATCATCACAGCGTCACCACAGCGTCATCACTGCATCATCACAGCATCATCAAAGCATCACAGCGTAATCAAAGCGTCATCACAGCTTCATCACGGTATCACCACTGCGTCATCAGAGCGTCATCAAAGCACCATCACAGCTTCAACACAGCATCAACACAGCATCATCACAGTGTCATCAAAGCGTCATCACAACATCATCAGCGCGTCATCACTGAATCATCACAGCATCATCACAATGTTATCACAGCCTCACCACAGCGTCATAACTGCATCAGCACTGCATCATCACTGTATCATCAGAGCATCATCACATCATTTCACTGCATGATCACAGCATAATAACAGCATCATCACGGCATCATCACAACATCATCACTGCATCAACACAACATCATCACAGAATCATCACTGAATCATCACAGCGTCATCACAGCATCATCACAGCATCACAACAGCATCATCACTGCATCATCAAATCATGATCACTGCATCATGAAAGTGTCATCACAGCATCACCACAGCATCATCACAACAGTATCACAGTATCACAGAGTCATCACAGCGTCATCACTGCATCATCACAGCATCACAACAGCATCATCGCAGCATCATCACAGTATCATCAAAGCATCACAGCGTCGCCATCACTGCATCATCACAGAATCATCACTGTATCATCGCAGCGGTATCACTGCATCATCACAGCATGATCACAGCATCATCACTGCATCATTACAGCATCATCACAACATCACCACAGCATCACGGCATCATCAAAGCGCCATAAAAGCGTCATCACAGCATCATCACTGCATCATCACAGCATCATCACAGCATGATCACAGCATCATCACTGCGTCATCACTCCATCATCACAGCATTATCAAAGCATCACAGCGTCATCACAGTATCATCACAGCATCATCACAGCTTCCTCACGGCGTCATTACATCATCAGTACAGTGTCATCAAAGTGTTATCACAGAATCATCACTGCATCATCACATCATCATCACTGCATCATCAGAGTGTCATCACAGCATCATCACTGCGTCATCACTGCATCATCATATAATCATGACAGCATCATAGCTGTATAATCACAGCATCATCAAAGCATCATCACAGCATCATCAAAGCGTCATCAAATCATCATCACAGCATCATCACAACAACATCACCACAGCATCATAAGAGCATCATTTCTGGTGCCAACACAGAAATCTTGTTTTTTTTTGACCATGGGGCACTTTACTCAGCACCTGGCCTGATGGCCGCAGACGGCTCCCTATCTTTTAGGGGAAAAAGGATCCTGGGCCAGGAGCTGGCAGGGCTCATTGAGAGGGCTTTAAACTAGGTAAGAAGGGGGATGGGGCTGAAGCAAGGATTGTTGGGGCTGTGCCAGGGGGAACAATGGCAAGGCCGGAGGATAGGGCAATGGCCCAGCTGAAGTGCATCTACACCAATGCTCTGATGATGCTCTGATGATGCAGTGATGTTGCAGTAGTGACGCTGTGATGATGCTTTGATGATGCTGTGATGACACTGTGATGATGCGGTGATGATGATATGATGATGCAGTGATGATACTGTGATGATGCTGTGATGATGCAGTGATGATGATGTGATGATGCAGTGATGATGCTGTGATGACCCTGTCATGATGTTGTGATGATGCTGTCGTGATGCTGTGATGATGCTGTGATGACAATATGATGACGTAGTTATGATGCTTTTATGATGCAGTCATTATGCAGTTAAGATGCAGATATGATGCTGTGATGATGCTGAGGTGATGTTGTGATGATGCAGTGATGACGCAGTGATGATGCAGTGATGACTCACTGATGATTCTGTGATGATGCTGTGATGACACTGCTGTGATGATGATGTGATTACGCAGCGATGATGCTGTAATGATTTTGTGATGATGATGTGATGATGTCATGGGTTTGTGAAGGGTAGGTCCTGCCTAACTAACCGGATTTCCTTTTATGATAAGATCACCCGTATGGTGGACCAAGGGAAACCAGCTGATGTGATTTTTTTGGACTTCAGCAAGGCTTTTGACACGGTTTCCCATAGGATCCTACTGGACAAAATGTCCACCATACAGCTAAATAAAAACATCATACGATGGGTGAGCAATTGGCTAACGGGCAGGGCCCAAAGGGTTATGGTAAATGGGGCTGCGTCAGGCTGGCGGGCGGTCACCAGTGGGGTCCCTCAAGGCTCCATTTTAGGGCCGGTACTTTTCAATATTTTTATAAACGATCTGGATGTAGGAATAGAGGGTATTTTGAGCAAGTTTGCTGATGACACCAAACTTGGAGGAGTTGTGGACTCGAATGAGGGTGGAAAGGCCTTGCAGAGGGACCTGGATAGGTTGGAGAGCTGGGCGATCACCAACCGCATGAAGTTCAATAAGAGCAAGTGCCGGCTCCTGCACCTGGGACGGGGAAACCCTGGCTGCACGTACAGACTGGGCGATGAGACGCTGGAGAGCAGCCTAGAAGAGAGGGATCTGGGGGTCGTGGTAGACAGCAAGTTGAATATGAGCCAGCAGTGTGCCCTGGCAGCCAGGAGGGCCAAGCGTGTCCTGGGGTGCATCAAGCACGGCATCGCTAGTAGGTCACGGGAGGTGATTGTCCCGCTCTACTCTGCGCTGGTGCGGCCTCACCTCGAGTACTGTGTGCAGTTCTGGGCACCGCAGTATAAAAAGGACATGAAACTGTTGGAGAGTGTCCAGAGGAGGGCTACGAAGATGGTGAAAGGCCTGGAGGGGAAGACGTACGAGGAACGGCTGAGGTCACTGGGCCTGTTCAGCCTGGAGAAGAGGAGGCTGAGGGGAGACCTCATCACAGTCTACAACTTCCTCGTAAGGGGGTGTCGAGAGGCAGGAGACCTTTTCTCCATTAACACCAGTGACAGGACCCGCGGGAACGGGGTTAAGCTGAGGCAGGGGAAATTTAGGCTAGACATCAGGAGGGGGTTCTTCACAGAGAGGGTGGTTGCACACTGGAACAGGCTCCCCAGGGAAGTGGTCACTGCACCGAGCCTGTCGGAATTTAAGAAGAGATTGGACTGTGCACTTAGTCACATGGTCTGAACTCTTGGGTAGACCTGTGCGGTGTCAAGAGTTGGACTAGATGATCCTTAAGGGTCCCTTCCAACTCAGGAGATTCTATGATTCTATGATTCTATGCTGTGATGATGCAGTGTTTATGCAGTTATGACGCTGTGATGACCCTGTTATGATGCCTGTACGAGGATACGATGATGCTGTGACTATGCAGTGATGATGCAGTGATGATGCTGCGATGATGCAGTGATGACGTTGCGATGATGATATGATGATGCAGTGATGATACTGTGATAAAGTTGTGATGACGCAGTGATGATGCTGTAATGATGCAGTGATTATGCAGTAATGATGCTGTAGTGACGCTGCGATTATGCTGTGCTGATGCTGTGATGTTGCTGTGGTGACGCTGTGTTGAGGGTGTTGTGGTGTTCTGATAACGCTGTTGTGATGCTGTGATGATGCTACGATGATATTGTGATGATGCTGTGATGATACCGTGATGATGCAGTGATGATGCTGTGATGCTGCTGCGATGACGCTGTGGTGACGATGTGATGATGCAGTGATGATGCAGTTATGATGCAGTGATGATGCAGTTATGACGCTTTAATGACATTGTGATGATATTGTGATTATGCTGTGATGACATAGCGATGATGCTGTGATGATTCTGTGATGACACTCTGATGATGATGTGATGATGCTGTGATGATGCTGTTATAACACTGTGATGACACTGTGATGATGCTGAGATTATGCTGTGAAGATGCAGTGATGATGCAGTGATGATGCAGTTATGACCCTGTGATGACGCTGTGAGGATGCAGTGAGTAAGCAGTAAAGATGCTTTGATGATGCTGTTATGATGCTGCAATGATGCTGTGATGATGCTGCGGGCTGCTGTGATGACAATTTGATGACGTAGTGATGATTCTGTCATGACGCCATGATGCTGCTCTGATGCTGCTCTGATGATGCTGTGATTATGCTGTGATGACGCTCTGATGACACAGTGATGATGCTGTGATGACGCTGTGATGACAATTTGATGATGAAGTGATGACTTTGTGATTACGCTGTGATGACGCATTGAAGATTATGTGATGATGATGTGATGATGCAGTAATGATGCTGTCATGATGCAGTGATGATGCTGTGATGTCGCTCTGATGATTCTGTGATGATGCGGTGATGATGCAGTTATGGTACTGTGATGACGCTGTGATAATGCAGTGATTATGTAGTAATGATTCTGTGATGATGCTGTGATGATGCTGTTATGATACAGTGGTGATGCAGTGATGACTGTAATTATACTGTGATTATGTAGTGATGATGTAGTGATTACGGTGTGATGACGCAGTGATGATGCGGTGATGATGTGGTGATGATGCAGTGATGATGAAGTGATGATGCAGTGATGACACTGTGATGAGGCAGCGATGATGCTGTGATGACACTGATGATGTTGTGATGATGATGTGATGATGCTGTGATGATGCAGTGAAGACGCAGTGATAATGCAGTGATGATGTTGCGATGACGCTATGATGATGCAGTGATGATACAATGAAGCAGTGATGACGCTGTGATGGTGCAGTGATGATGATGTGATGAAGCAGTGATGATACAGTGATTATGCTGTGATTAAATGTGTTGACACAATTATGATGCTCTGATGATGCAGTGATGATGCAGTGTTGATGCAGTGATGATACAGTGATTATGCAGTGAAGATGATGGGATGATGCAGTGATGATGATGTCATGATGCAGTGATGATACTGTGATGACGCTGTGATGATGCAGTGATGGTGCAGTGATGATGCAGTGATGACGCAGTGATGATGCTGTGAAGGCGCAGTGGTGATGCTTTGATTATGCTGTGATGACGGAGTGATTATGTAGCTATGGTGCTGTGATGATACTGTGATGACATTGTGATGACGGAGTGATGATGCTGTGATGACACTCTGATGATGTTGTGATGATAATGTGATGATGCCGTGATGATGCTGTGAAGATACTGTGATGACGCTGTGATGATGCAGTATTTATGCAGTAATGATTCTGTGATGATGCTGAGATGATGCTGTGATGATGCTGTGATGACGCTGCGATGATGATGTGATGATGCTTTGATGACTGTGATGACGCTCTGATGACAGAATTATGATGCTGAGATGATGCAGTGATGATGCAATGATGATGCTGTGATGATGCTGTTATGACGTTGTGATGACGCAGTGATGATGCTGTGATGATGCAGTGTTTATGTAGTTATGAGGCTGTGATGATGCAGTGATGATGCAGTGATGAGACTTTGATGATGCTGTGATGACGTTTTGATGATGCATTGATGATGATGTGGTGATGTAGCTATGATGCTGTGATGATGCAGTGATGAAACCGTGATGACACTCTGATGATGTACTGAGTAAGCAGTAATGATGCTGCGATGATTCTGTGATGATGCTGTAATTATGCATTTATGATGCAGTGATTATGCAGTGATGATGCTGTGATGACACTGAGATGATGCAGTGATGATGCAGTGATGATGCAGTGATGATTCAGTGATCAAAGCCTCATCACAGCATCATCACAGCATCATCGCAGCGTCATCACAGCATCAGAGCGTCATGAAAGCATTATGAGACCGTCATCACAGCATAAGGATAGCATAATTACACCATCATAACAACATCATCACAGCATCATCACAGCATCATCACAGCATCATCACAGCGTCACGAAAGCGTCCTCACAGCATCATCACAGCATAATCGCAGCGTCATCAGAGCATCATCTCAGCATCATCACAGCATCATTACTGAATCATCACAGCATCATATCATCCTCATCAGAGCATCACAGCATCATCACAGCATCAGCACTGCATCATCACAAAAACATCACAGTGTCATCAAAGTGTCATCATAGCATTATCAGAGCATCACAACAGCATCATCACTGCATCATCAGAACATCATCATAGTGTCATCAAACCGTCATCAGCATCATCAGACCATAAGAACAACATCATCGCAGCGTCAAAACTGCATCATCACAGCATGATCACAGCATGATCACAGCGTCATCACAGCATCATAACAGCATTATCGTAGCCTCATCACAGCATAATCACAACATCATCACAGCATCATCGCTGCATCATTACAGCATCATCACAGCATCATCACTGCGTCATCACTGCATCATTACTACATCATCAGAACATTATCATAGTATCGTCAAAGCGTCAACAGAGTATCATCACAGCATCACAACAGCATCATCGCAGCATCATCACTGCATCATCACAGCATCACAACAGAATCATAACAAAATCATCGCAGCGTCATCAAAGCGTCATCACAGCGTCATCACAGCATCATCACAGCATCATCAAAGCATCACAGCATCATCACAGTGTCATCAGAACATCATCACGGCATCACTACAGCATCATCATATCATCACATCATTATTACAGCATCATGACAGAGTCATCACTGCGTCATCGCAGCATCATCATAGCATCATCACAGCTTCATAACACATCATCACAGCATCACAACAGCATCGTCACTGCGTCATAACACCATCATCACAGCATCATCACAGCATCATCACAGCATCATTAAAGCATCACAGCATCATCAAAGTGTCATCACAGCGTCATCACAGCATCACCACTGCGTTATCAGAGCGTCATCAAAGAACCATCCCAGCGTCATCAGAGCTTCATCACAGCATCAACACAGCATCATCACAGTGTCATAAAAGAGTCATCACAGGATCATCAATGCATCATCACAGAATCATCACAGCGTAATAACAACATTATCAGTGCGTCATTACAGTGTCATCACAGCATCATCACAGCATCAATACAACATCATCGCAGCGTCATCACTGCGTCATCACAGCATCATCGCATCATCGTCACAGCATCACAGCGTTATCACAGCGTCATCACAGCATCATCACTTTATCATCACTCCGTTATCACAGCATCATCACAGCATCATCATAGCGTCACAAAAGATTCGCAGCGTCATCATTACATCATCACAGAATCATCACAGCAACATCACACCGTCATCAAAGCGTCATCACTGCCTCATCACTGCATCATCACAGCATCATAACTGTGTCATCACAGCATCATCACAATATTATCACAGCCTCACCACAGTATCATAACTGCATCATCACTGTATCATCACGGCATCATTACTGCATCATCACAGCATCATCAGAGCTTCAACAAAGCATCACATTGCCATCACAATGTCACCACTGAATCATCACAGCGTAATCACAGCATCATCAAAGCATCATCGCAGCGTCCTCACTGCATCATTACTGCATCATCACAACATTATCATAGTGTCATCAAAGCGTCATCACAGCATCACAACAGCATCATCGTAGCACCATCACTGCATCATCACTGCATCATCACAGCATCACAACAGTATCAGCACATCGTCATCTCTGCATCATCCAGGCGTCATCACAACATCATCTCAGCGTCACCACAGAGTCATCACTGCATCATCAGAGCATCACCAGAACTTCATCGCAGCATCATCAAAGCAACATCACAGCGTCACTACTGCATCATCTGAGCATCATCACAGCCTCATCACAGCACCATCACAGCGTTATCACAGCATCATCAAAGCATCATCACAACATCATCAAAGCGTCATCACAGCATCATCACAGTGTCATCAAATCATCATCACAGCATCATCACAACAGCATCACCACAGCATCATAAGAGCATCATTTCTGGTGCCAACGCAGAAATCTTGTTTTGATACTGATGATGACATTGATACATGATACTGTGATGACATTGTGATGACGGAGTGATGATGCTGTGATGACACTCTGATGATGTTGTGATGATAATGTGATGATGCCGTGATGATGCTGTGAAGATACTGTGATGATGCTGAGATGATGCTGTGATGATGCTGTTATGACGCTGTGATGACGCAGTGATGATGCTGTGATGATGCAGTGATGATGATGTGATGAAGCAGTGATGATACAGTGATTATGCTGTGATTAAGCTGTGATGACACAATTATGATGCTCTGATGATGCAGTGATGATGCAGTGTCGATGCAGTGATGATGCTGTGACGATGCAGTGAAGATGATGTGATGATGCAGTGATGATGATGTTATGATGCAGTGATGATACTGTGATGACGCTGTGATAATGCATTGATTATGCAGTAATGATGCTGTGATGATGCTGAGATGATGCTGTCATGATGCAGTGATGGTGCAGTGATGATGCAGTGATGACGCAGTGATGATGCTGCGGTGATGATTTGAAGGTGCTGTGATGATGCAGTGATGGTGCTGTGAAGGCGCAGTAGTGATGCTTTGATTATGCTGTGATGATGCAGTGATTATGCAGCTATGGTGCAGTGATGATGCTGTGATGATACCGTGATGACGCTGTGATGACGGAGTGATGATGCTGTGATGACACTGATGATGTTGTGGTGATAATGTGATGATGCTGTGAAGATACTGTGATAACGCTTTTATTATGCAGTATTCATGCAGTAATGATTCTGTGATGATGCTGAGATGACGCTGCGATGACGATGTGATGATGCTGTGATGAGTGTGATGACGCTCTGATGACACTATTATTGTGCTGAGATGATGCAGTGATGATGCAGTGATGAGACTGTGATGATGCTGTGATAACGCAGTGATGATGCTGTGGTGATGCAGTGATGATGCAGTGATGATGCAGTGATCAAAGCGTCATCACAGCATCATCACAGCATCATCGCAGCGTCATCGCAGCGTCATCACTGCATCATCGCAGCGTCATCACTGCATCATCACAGCATCAACACTGCATCATCACTGCATCATCACAACATCATCAAATAATCATGAAAGCATCACAGCTTCATCAAAGCGTCATCAGAGCGTCAACACTGCATCTTCACTGCATCATCACAGCATCATCACTGCATCATCACTGCATCATCACAGCATCATTGCATCATCATCACAGCATCACCAAATATTCGCAGAGTCATCATTGCATCATCACAGAATCATCAAAGCACCATCATAGCGTCATCAGAGCATTATCGCTGCCTCATCACTGCCTCATCACTGCCTCATCACTGCGTCATCACAACATCATCACTTCAACATCACAGCAACATCACACTGTCATCAAAGCGTCATCACAGCATCATTACTGCATCATCACAGCATCATAACACATCATCACCACATCACAACAGCATCATCACAGCATTATAACAGCATCATCCAGGCGTCATCACTGCATCATCACAGCGTCACCACAGCGTCATCACTGCATCATCACAGCATCATCAAAGCATCACAGCGTAATCAAAGCGTCATCACAGCTTCATCACGGTATCAACACAGCATTATCACGTCATCATCACAGAATCATCATGCCATCATCACAGCATCATCGCAGCATCATCACAGCATCATTAAAGCATCACAGCGTCATCAAAGACTCATCACAGCGTCATCACAGCATCACCACTGCGTCATCAGAGCGTCATCAAAGCACCATCACAGCTTCATCACAGCATCAACACAGCATCATCACAGTGTCATCAAAGTGTCATCACAACATCATCAGTGCGTCGTCACTGAATCATCACAGCATAATAACGACATCACCAGTGCGTCATCACTGCATCATCACAGCATCTAAGTGCATCATCACAGCATCATCACAGCATCATCACTGCATCATCACAGCATCATCACAATGTCATCACAGCCTCACCACAGCGTCATAAGTGCATCAACACTGAATCATCACTGTATCATCAGAGCATCATCACATGATGCATCATCACATCAATGCATGATCACAGCATAATAACAGCATCATCACGGCATCATCAAATCATGATCACTGCATCATGAAAGTGTCATCACAGCATCACCACAGCATCATCACAACAGTATCACAGTATCACAGAGTCATCACAGCGTCATCATCACATCATCACTGCACCATCACTGTGTCATCACAGCATCATTACTGCATAATCACAACATCATCACGGTGTCATCGCAGCATAATCACAGCATAATCAGAGCATCACAACAGCATCATCGCATCGTCATCACTGCATCATCATTGCATCATCACAGCATCATCACTGCATCATCACAGCATCACAACAGCATCATCGCAGCATCATCACAGTATCATCAAAGCATCACAGCGTCGCCATCACTGCATCATCACAGAATCATCACTGTATCATCGCAGCGGTATCACTGCATCATCACAGCATGATCACAGCATCATCACTGCATCATTACAGCATCATCACAACATCATCACAGCATCACGGCATCATCAAACCGCCATAAAAGCGTCATCACAGCATCATCACTGCGTCATCACTCCATCATCACAGCATCATCAAAGCATCACAGCGTCATCACAGTATCATCACAGCATCATCACAGCTTCCTCACGGCGTCATTACATCATCAGTACAGTGTCATCAAAGCGTTATCACAGAATCATTACTGCATCATCACAGCTTCATCACAGCATCATCAGAGTGTCATTACAGCATCATGAAAGCAGCATCACAGCGTCATCACAGCATCATCGCAGCATCATCACAGCATCATCACTGCATCATCACAGCATCACAGTGTCATCAAATTATCATCACTGCATCATCAGAGCATCACCAGAACTTCATCGCAGCATCATCAAAGCAACATCACAGCATCACTACTGCAACATCACTGCATCATCTGAGCCTCATCACAGCACCATCACAGCGTTATCACAGCGTCATCAAAGCATCATCACAACATCATCAAAGCGTCATCACAGTATCATCACAGTGTCATCAAATCATTATCACAGCATCATAAGAGCATCATTTCTGGTGCCAACACAGAAATCTTGTTTTTTTTGACCATGGGGCACTTTACTCAGCACCTGGCCTGATGGCCGCAGACGGGTCCCTATCCTTTAGGGGAAAAAGGATCCTGGGCCAGGAGCTGGCAGGGCTCATTGAGAGGGCTTTAAACTAGGTAAGAAGGGGGATGGGGCTGAAGCAAGGATTGTTGGGGCTGTGCCAGGGGGAACAATGGCAAGGCCGGAGGATAGGGCAATGGCCCAGCTGAAGTGCATCTACACCAATGCTCTGATGATGCTCTGATGATGCAGTGATGTTGCAGTAGTGACGCTGTGATGACGCTTTGATGATGCTGTGATGACGCGGTGATGACGATATGATGATGCAGTGATGATACTGTGATGACGCTGTGATGATGCAGTGATTATGCATTAATGATTCTGTGATGATGCTGTGATGATATTTTGATGATGCAGTGATGACGCTGTGATGACCTTATTATGATGCTGTGATGATGCTGTGATTATGCAGCTACGATTCTGTGATGATGCTGTGATGATGCTCTGATGATGCTGTGATGATGCAGTAATCATACTGAGATGATGCAGTTATGATGCAGTGGTGATGCATTGATGACGCTGTAATTATGATGTGATTATGTAGTGATGATGTAGTGATTACGCTGTGATGATGCACTGATGATACTGTGAAGACGCTGTTATGATGCAGTGAGGAAGCAGTAATGATGCTGTGGTGTTGCTGAGATGATGCTGTGATGATTCATTGATGATGCAGTGATGATGTTGTGATGATACTGTGAAGACGCTGTTATGATGCAGTGAGTAAGCACTAATGATGCTGTGATGATGCTGTGATAACGCAGTGATGATGCTGTGATGATGCAATGATGATGCTGTGATGATGCTATGATTATGTTTTGATGATGCCTTGATGATTCTGTGATGACGCTGTGATGACTCTGTCGTGATGCTCTGATAACGCTTTCGTGATGCTGTGATGATGCTGCGATGATGTTGTGATGATGCAATGATTATGCTGTGATGATGTAGTAATGATGATGTTATGATGCCGAGGTGATGCAATGATGATGCTGTATTGACGCAGTGATGGTGCTGTGATGATGCAGAGTTTATGCAGTTATGACACTGTGATTATGCTTTGATGACGACGCAATGGTGATGTGACGATGCAGTGATGATGCTGTGACGATGCAGTGATTACGCTGCGATGATGATGTGATGATGCTGCGATGATGCTGTGATAATGATGTGATAATGCTGTGATGATGATGTGATGACGCAGTGATGATGATGTGATGATTCAGTGATTCTGCAGTATTGATACTGTGATGATGCTGAGATGATGCTGTAACGATGCAGTGATGATACAGTGATAATGCTGTGATGATGCTATAATAATGTTGTGATGATGCTGTGATGAAGATGTGATGATTCTGTGATGACGCTGTGATGATGCTGTCGTGATGGTCTGATAACGTTGTCGTAACGCTGTGACGATGCTTCGATGATGTTGTGATGATTCTGTGATGATGCAATTATGATGCTGTGATGATGCAGTGATGATGCACTGATAATGCTGTTATGACTGTGATGACGTAGTAATGATGCTGTGATGATGCAGTGTTTACGCAGTTATGACGCTGTGATGATGCTTTGGTAAAGTTCTGATGATGCAGTGATGGTGCTGTGATGACGCATTGATGATGCTTAGATGATGCTGTGATGATGCTCTGATGATGCTGTGATGATGCAGTGATGATGATGTGATGATGCTGTGGTGATGATGTGATGATGCAGTGATCATGCAGTGATGATGTTGTGATGACGCAGTGATGATGTTGTGATGACGCAGTGATGATGCTGCGATGATGCTATGGTGATGATGTGATGATGCTGTGATGACGCAGTGACGATGCTGTGATGACGCTTGGATGACGCTATAGTGATTCTGTGATGATGCTGTAGTGGTACTATGATGATGCTGTGAGGATGCTGCGATGACGCTCTGATGACGCAGTAATCATGATGTAATGATGCTGTGATGACGCTGCGATGACACTGTCGTGATGCTGTGATGACGCTGTGATGATGCTGTGATGATACTGAGATGACGTAGTGATGATGCAGTGATGACGCAGTAATGATGCTGTGATCATGTTGTGATGATGTAGTGATTATGCTATGATGACGCAGTGATGATGCTCTGATGATGCTGTGATTATGATGTGATGATGCATTGATCATGATGTGATGATGCTCTGATGATGCAGTGATGACTCTGTGATGATGCAGTGATTATGTAGCTATGATGCAGGGATGATGATGTGATGATGTTGTGTTAATGCTGTGATGACGCTGTCATGATTCTGTGACGATGCAGTGATGATGCTGTGATGACAATATGATGATGTAGTTATGATGCAGTCATTATGCAGTGATGATGCAGATATGAGGCTGTGATGACGCTGTAAAGATATTGTGATGATGTTGCGATGATGATGTGATGACGCAGTGATGATGCTGCGATGACTCTGTGATGAACCTATCGTGATTATGTGATAACGCTGTGATGATGCTGTGATGATGCTGTGATGATATTGTGATGATGCAGTGATGATGATGTGATGATGCTCTGATGATGATGTGATGATGCTGTGATGATGCTGTGATGATATTGTGGTAATGCAGTGATGATGTTGTGATAACGCAGTGATGATGCTGTGATGATGTTGTGATGATGCAGTGAAGATAATGGGATGATGCAGTGATGATGTTTTAATGGCGACGTGATGATGCTGTGATGACCCTGTTATGATGCCTGTATGAGGATGCGATGATGCTGTGACTATGCAGTGATGATGCAGTGATGATGCTGCGATGATGTAGTGATGATGCTGCGATGATGATATGATGATGCAGTGATGATACTGTGATAACATTGTGATGACGCAGTGATGATGCAGTGATGATGCTGTAATGATGCAGTGATTATGCAGTAATGATGCTGTAGTGACGTTGCGATTATGCTGTGATGATGCTGTGATGTTGCTGTGGTGACGCTGTGTTGAGGGTGTTGTGATGCTCTGATAACGCTGTTGTGATGCTGTGATGATGCTACGATGATGTTGTGATGATGCTGTGATGATGCTACGATGATGTTGTGATGATTCTGTGATGTCACTCTGATGATGCTGTGATGATGCAATTATGGTACTGTGATGATGCTGTGATGATGCAGTGATGATATAGTGATGACGTTGTAATGATGCATTGATGATGCTGTATTGATCCTGTGATGACGCAGTGATTATGCAGTGATGACACCGTGATGACGCTGTAATGATGCAGTGAGTAAGCAGTAATGATAATGCGATGATGCTGTGATTATGCTGTGACGATGAGGTGATGATGCAGTGATTATGCAGTGATGATGCTGTCATGATACTCTAATGATGCTCTGATGATGCAGAGATGATGCAGTGATGTTGCTGTGATGATGATGTGATGATGCAGTGATGATAATGTGATGATGCTGTGATAATGCAGTGATTATGCTGTAATGATGCTCTGATGACACTGAGATAATGCTCTGATGCTGTAGATATGATGCTGTGAAGATGCAGTGAGGACGCAGAGATGATGCTGTGATGACAATGTGAAGATGCTGTGATGATGCAGTGATGGCGCAGTGATGATGCTGTGATGACACTGTGATTATGTGGTGATGATGATATGATGATGCTGTGATGATGCTGTGATGATGCTGTGATTATGCAGCTATGACGCTGTGATGACATAGTGATGATGCTGTGATGACGCTGTGATGATGATAGGATGATGCTGTGATGATGCTGTGATGATGATGTCATGATGCAATGATGATGCAGTGGTGATGCTCTGATGATGCTGTAATGATGCTGTGACGATGAAGTGATGGTGCAGTGATGATACTGTGATGACACTGTGATGATGCAGTGATGATTCAGTGATGATTCTGTTATGATGCTATGATGACGCTATTATGATGCTGTGATGACGCTGCGACGATGATATGATGATCCTGTGATTACTCTGCGATGACGTTTTGATGACACTGCTATGATGCTGTGATGATGCTTTGATGACGCAGTGATGACGCTGTGATGACGCTGTGATGATGCTGTGATGATGCTGTGATGACGCTGTGATTATGCTGTGATGATGCAGTGAGTATGCTGTGATGAAGTTGTGATGATGCTGTTATGATGCAATGATGATGATGAGATGATGCAGTGATGATGTGATGATGCAGTGATGATGCAGTGATGATGATGTGATGATGCTCTGATGATGATGTGATGATGCTGTGATGATGCTGTGATGATATTGTGATAATGCAGTGATGATGTTGTGATAACGCAGTGATGATGCTGTGATGATGCAGTGAAGATAATGGGATGATGCAGTCATGACGTTTTAATGGCGACGTGATGATGCTGTGATGATGCTGTGATGATGCAGTTAAGATAATGGGATGATGCAGTGATGATGATGTCATGATGCAGTGATGATACTGTGATCACGCTGTGCTAATGCATTGATTATGCAGGAATGATGGTTTGATGATGCTGAGATGATGCTGTGATGATGCAGTGGTGGTGCTGTGAAGGCGTAGTGGTGATGCTTTCATTATGCTGTGATGATGCATTGATTATGCAGCTATGGTGCTGTGATGATGCTATGATGATACTGTGATGACATTGTGATGACGGAGTGATGATGCTGTGATGACACTGATGATGCCGTGATGATAATGTGATGATGCCGTGATGATGCTGTGAAGATACTGTGATGATGCTGAGATGATGCTGTGATGATGCTGTTATGACGCTGTGATGACGCAGTGATGATGCTGTGATGATGCAGTGATGATGATGTGATGAAGCAGTGATGATACAGTGATTATGCTGTGATTAAGCTGTGATGACACAATTATGATGCTCTGATGATGCAGTGATGATGCAGTGTCGATGCAGTGATGATGCTGTGACGATGCAGTGAAGATGATGTGATGATGCAGTGATGATGATGTTATGATGCAGTGATGATACTGTGATGACGCTGTGATAATGCATTGATTATGCAGTAATGATGCTGTGATGATGCTGAGATGATGCTGTCATGATGCAGTGATGGTGCAGTGATGATGCAGTGATGACGCAGTGATGATGCTGCGGTGATGATTTGAAGGTGCTGTGATGATGCAGTGATGGTGCTGTGAAGGCGCAGTAGTGATGCTTTGATTATGCTGTGATGATGCAGTGATTATGCAGCTATGGTGCAGTGATGATGCTGTGATGATACCGTGATGACGCTGTGATGACGGAGTGATGATGCTGTGATGACACTGATGATGTTGTGGTGATAATGTGATGATGCTGTGAAGATACTGTGATAACGCTTTTATTATGCAGTATTCATGCAGTAATGATTCTGTGATGATGCTGAGATGACGCTGCGATGATGCTGTGATGATGCTGTGATGAGTGTGATGACGCTCTGATGACACTATTATTGTGCTGAGATGATGCAGTGATGATGCAGTGATGAGACTGTGATGATGCTGTGA
The DNA here is from genome assembly GCA_963989345.1 of Clangula hyemalis. The sequence continues at coordinate 2,112,840 of OZ022461.1, read as the reverse complement.
TGACGTTTTGATGATGCATTGATGATGATGTGATGATGTAGCTATGATGCTGTGACGATGCAGTGATGAAACCGTGATGACACTCTGATGATGTACTGAGTAAGCAGTAATGATGCTGCGATGATTCTGTGATGACACTGTAATGATGCTGTGATGAGGCAGAGATGATGCAGTGATGATGCTGTGATGATGTTGTGATGAAGCTGTGATGATGCAGTGATGATGATGGGATTATGAAGTGATGATGATGTGATGATGCAGTGATGATACTGTGATGACGCTGTGATAATGCAGTGATTATGCGGAAATGATGCTGTGATGACACTGATATGATGCTTTGATGATGCAGTGATGATGCTGTGAGGATGCAGTGAGGACACAGTGATGATGTTGTGCTGATGCTGTGATGATGTTTTGATTACGCAGTGATGATGCTGTGGTGATGCAGTGATGATGCAGTGATGATGCAGTGATCAAAGCGTCATCACAGCATCATCACAGCATCATCGCAGCGTCATCGCAGCGTCATCACTGCATCATCGCAGCGTCATCACTGCATCATCACAGCATCAACACTACATCATGACTGCATCATCACAACATCATCAAATAATCATGAAAGCATCACAGCTTCATCAAAGCGTCATCAGAGCGTCAACACTGCATCTTCACTGCATCATCACAGCATCATCACAGCATAATCACATCATCATCACTGCATCATCACAGCATCATTGCATCATCATCACAGCATCACCAAATATTCGCAGAGTCATCATTGCATCATCACAGAATCATCAAAGCACCATCATAGCGTCATCAGAGCATTATCGCTGCCTCATCACTGCCTCATCACTGCATCATCACTGCGTCATCACAACATCATCACTTCAACATCACAGCAACATCACACTGTCATCAAAGCGTCATCACAGCATCATTACTGCATCATCACAGCATCATAACACATCATCACCACATCACAACAGCATCATCACAGCATTATAACAGCATCATCCAGGCGTCATCACTGCATCATCACAGCGTCACCACAGCGTCATCACTGCATCATCACAGCATCATCAAAGCATCACAGCGTAATCAAAGCGTCATCACAGCTTCATCACGGTATCAACACAGCATTATCACATCATCATCACAGAATCATCATGCCATCATCACAGCATCATCGCAGCATCATCACAGCATCATTAAAGCATCACAGCGTCATCAAAGACTCATCACAGCGTCATCACAGCATCACCACTGCGTCATCAGAGCGTCATCAAAGCACCATCACAGCTTCATCACAGCATCAACACAGCATCATCACAGTGTCATCAAAGCGTCATCACAACATCATCAGCGCGTCATCACTGAATCATCACAGCGTAATAACTACATCATCAGTGCGTCATCACAGCGTCATCACAGCATCACTACAGCATCAACACAGCAACATCTCAGCGTCATCACTACATCATCGCAGTGTCATCACTGCATCATCACAGCATCATAAGTGCATCATCACAGCATCATCACAGCATCATAAAAACATCATCACATCATCATCATTGTATCATCACAGCATCATCATAGCGTCATCAGAGCATTATCGCTGCCTCATCACTGCATCATCACAGCATCATCACTGCATCATCACAGCATCATCACAATATTATCACAGCCTCACCACAGCATCATAACTGCATCATCACTGCATCATCACTGTATCATCAGAACATCATCACATCATTTCAATGCATGATCACAGCATAATAACAGCATCATCACGGCATCATCACAGCATCATCACAGAATCATCACTGAATCATCACAGCGTCATCACAGCATCATCACAGCATCACAACAGCATCATCACTGCATCATCAAATCATGATCACTGCATCATGAAAGTGTCATCACAGCATCACCACGGCATCATCACAACAGTATCACAGTATCACAGAGTCATCACAGCGTCATCATCACACCATCACTGCACCACCACTGTGTCATCACAGCATCATTACTGCATAATCACAACATCATCACGGTGTCATCGCAGCATAATCACAGCATAATCAGAGCATCACAACAGCATCATCGCATCGTCATCACTGCATCATCATTGCATCATCACAGCATCATCACTGCATCATCACAGCATCACAACAGCATCATCGCAGCATCATCACAGTATCATCACAACATCATCACAGCGTCACAGCATCATCAAAGCGCCATAAAAACGTCATCACAGCATCATCACTCCATCATCACAGCATCATCACAGCATGATCACAGCATCATCACTGTGTCATCACTCCATCATCACAGCATCATCAAAGCATCACAGCGTCATCACAGTATCATCACAGCATCATCACAGCTTCCTCACGGCGTCATTACATCATCAGTACAGTGTCATCAAAGCGTTAGCACAGAATTTTCACTGCATCATCACAGCATCATCACTGCATCATCAGAGTGTCATCACAGCATCATCACTGCGTCATCACTGCATCATCATATAATCATGACAGCATCATAGCTGTATAATCACAGCATCATCAAAGCGTCATCACAGCATCATCAAAGCGTCATCAAATCATCATCACAGCATCATCAGAAAAGCATCACCACAGCATCATAAGAGCATCATTTCTGGTGCCAACGCAGAAATCTTGTTTTTTTTGACCATGGGGCACTTTACTCAGCACCTGGCCTGATGGCCGCAGACGGGTCCCTATCTTTTAGGGGAAAAAGGATCCTGGGCCAGGAGCTGGCAGGGCTCATTGAGAGGGCTTTAAACTAGGTAAGAAGGGGGATGGGGCTGAAGCAAGGATTGTTGGGGCTGTGCCAGGGGGAACAATGGCAAGGCCGGAGGATAGGGCAATGGCCCAGCTGAAGTGCATCTACACCAATGCTCTGATGATGCTCTGATGATGCAGTGATGTTGCAGTAGTGACGCTGTGATGACGCTTTGATGATGCTGTGATGACACTGTGATGATGTGGTGATGATGATATGATGATGCAGTGATGATACTGTGATGATGCTGTGATGATGCAGTGATGATGCAGTGATGATGATATGATGATGCAGTGATGATGATGTGATGATGCTGTGACAATGTATAGAATCATAGAATCATAGAATCTCCTGAGTTGGAAGGGACCCTTAAGGATCATCAAGTCCAACTCTTGACACCGCATAGGTCTACCCAAAAGTTCAGATTATGTGACTAAGTGCACAGTCCAATCACTTCTTAAAATTCCGACAAGCTCGGTGCAGTGACCACTTCCCTGGGGAACCTGTTCCAGTGTGCAACCACCCTCTCTGTGATGTAGTGATGATGCAGTGAAGATGCTGTGAGGATACTGTGATGATGCTGTGATGCTGCAGTGATGAAGCTGCGATCCTGCTGTGATGATGCTGTGATGATGCAGTGATGATGATGTGATGATGCAGGGATGATGATGTGATGATGTTGTGTTAATGCTGTGATGACGCTGTCATGATTCTGTGGCGATGCAGTGATGATGCTGTGATGACCCTATCATGATGTTGTGATGACGCTGTCGTGATGCTGTGATGATGCTGTGATGACAATATGATGACGTAGTTATGATGCTTTTATGACGCAGTCATTATGCAGTTAAGATGCAGATATGAGGCTGTGATGACGCTGTGATGATGCTGTGATGATGCTGCGATGACGCTGTGATGATGCAGTGATTCTGAAGTAATGATGCTGTGATGATGCTGAGGTGATGCTGTGATGATGCAGTGATGATGCAGTGATGACGCAGTGACGATGCAGTGATGACTCAGTGATCATGCTGTGATGATGCTGTGATGACACTGCTGTGATGATGATGTGATTACGCAGCGATGATGCTGTAATGATTTTGTGATGATGATGTGATGATGTCATGGGTTTGTGAAGGGTAGGTCCTGCCTAACTAACCGGATTTCCTTTTATGATAAGATCACCCGTATGGTGGACCAAGGGAAACCAGCTGATGTGATTTTTTTGGACTTCAGCAAGGCTTTTGACATGGTTTCCCATAGGATCCTACTGGACAAAATGTCCACCATACAGCTAAATAAAAACATCATACGATGGGTGAGCAATTGGCTAACGGGCAGGGCCCAAAGGGTTATGGTAAATGGGGCTGCGTCAGGCTGGCGGGCGGTCACCAGTGGGGTCCCTCAAGGCTCCATTTTAGGGCCGGTACTTTTCAATATTTTTATAAACGATCTGGATGTAGGAATAGAGGGTATTTTGAGCAAGTTTGCTGATGACACCAAACTTGGAGGAGTTGTGGACTCGAATGAGGGTGGAAAGGCCTTGCAGAGGGACCTGGATAGGTTGGAGAGCTGGGCGATCACCAACCGCATGAAGTTCAATAAGAGCAAGTGCCGGGTCCTGCACCTGGGACGGGGAAACCCTGGCTGCACGTACAGACTGGGCGATGAGACGCTGGAGAGCAGCCTAGAAGAGAGGGATCTGGGGGTCGTGGTAGACAGCAAGTTGAATATGAGCCAGCAGTGTGCCCTGGCAGCCAGGAGGGCCAAGCGTGTCCTGGGGTACATCAAGCACGGCATCGCTAGTAGGTCACGGGAGGTGATTGTCCCGCTCTACTCTGCGCTGGTGCGGCCTCACCTCGAGTACTGTGTGCAGTTCTGGGCACCGCAGTATAAAAAGGACATGAAACTGTTGGAGAGTGTCCAGAGGAGGGCTACGAAGATGGTGAAAGGCCTGGAGGGGAAGACGTACGAGGAACGGCTGAGGTCACTGGGCCTGTTCAGCCTGGAGAAGAGGAGGCTGAGGGGAGACCTCATCACAGTCTACAACTTCCTCGTAAGGGGGTGTCGAGAGGCAGGAGACCTTTTCTCCATTAACACCAGTGACAGGACCCGCGGGAACGGGGTTAAGCTGAGGCAGGGGAAATTTAGGCTAGACATCAGGAGGGGGTTCTTCACAGAGAGGGTGGTTGCACACTGGAACAGGCTCCCCAGGGAAGTGGTCACTGCACCGAGCCTGTCGGAATTTAAGAAGAGATTGGACTGTGCACTTAGTCACATGGTCTGAACTCTTGGGTAGACCTGTGCGGTGTCAAGAGTTGGACTAGATGATCCTTAAGGGTCCCTTCCAACTCAGGATATTCTAAGATTCTATGATTCTATGCTGTGATGATGCAGTGTTTATGCAGTTATGACGCTGTGATGACCCTGTTATGATGCCTGTACGAGGATACGATGATGCTGTGACTATGCAGTGATGATGCAGTGATGATGCTGCGATGATGCAGTGATGACGTTGCGATGATGATATGATGATGCAGTGATGATACTGTGATAAAGTTGTGATGACGCAGTGATGATGCTGTAATGATGCAGTGATTATGCAGTAATGATGCTGTAGTGACGCTGCGATTATGCTGTGCTGATGCTGTGATGTTGCTGTGGTGACGCTGTGTTGAGGGTGTTGTGGTGTTCTGATAACGCTGTTGTGATGCTGTGATGATGCTACGATGATATTGTGATGATGCTGTGATGATACCGTGATGATGCAGTGATGATGCTGTGATGCTGCTGCGATGACGCTGTGGTGACGATGTGATGATGCAGTGATGATGCAGTTATGATGCAGTTATGACGCTTTAATGACATTGTGATGATATTGTGATTATGCTGTGATGACATAGCGATGATGCTGTGATGATTCTGTGATGACACTCTGATGATGATGTGATGATGCTGTGATGATGCTGTTATAACACTGTGATGACACTGTGATGATGCTGAGATTATGCTGTGAAGATGCAGTGATGATGCAGTGATGATGCAGTTATGACCCTGTGATGACGCTGTGAGGATGCAGTGAGTAAGCAGTAAAGATGTTTTGATGATGCTGTTATGATGCTGCAATGATGCTGTGATGATGCTGTGGGCTGCTGTGATGACAATTTGATGACGTAGTGATGATTCTGTCACGACGCCATGATGCAGCTCTGATGCTGCTCTGATGATGCTGTGATTATGCTGTGATGACGCTCTGATGACACAGTGATGATGCTGTGATGACGCTGTGATGACAATTTGATGATGAAATGATGACTTTGTGATTACGCTGTGATGACGCATTGAAGATTATGTGATGATGATGTGATGATGCAGTAATGATGCTGTCATGATGCAGTGATGATGCTGTGATGTCGCTCTGATGATTCTGTGATGATGCGGTGATGATGCAGTTATGGTACTGTGATGACGCTGTGATAATGCAGTGATTATGTAGTAATGATTCTGTGATGATGCTGTGATGATGCAGTTATGATGCAGTGGTGATGCAGTGATGACTCTGTAATTATACTCTGATTATGTAGTGATGATGTAGTGATTACGGTGTGATGACGCAGTGATGATGCGGTGATGATGTGGTGATGATGCAGTGATGATGAAGTGATGATGCAGTGATGACACTGTGATGAGGAAGCGATGATGCAGTGATGACACCGATGATGTTGTGATGATGATGTGATGATGCTGTGATGATGCAGTGAAGACGCAGTGATAATGCAGTGATGATGCTGCGATGACGCTATGATGATGCAGTGATGATATAATGAAGCAGTGATGACGCTGTGATGGTGCAGTGATGATGCTGTGATGATGCAGTGATGATGATGTGATGAAGCAGTGTTGATACAGTGATTATGCTGTGTTTAATTTGTGATGACACAATTATGATGCTGTGATGATGCAGTGATTATGCAGTGTTGATGCTGAGATGATGCTGTGATGATGCTATCGTAATGCTGTGATGATGTTGTGATGACGCTGTGATGACGCTGTGATGATGATGTGATGATGCAGTGATGATGTTGTGATGATGCAGTGATGATACAGTGATTATGCTGTGATTAAATGTGTTGACACAATTATGATGCTCTGATGATGCAGTGATGATGCAGTGTTGATGCTGCAATGATGCTGTGATGATGCTGTGATGACGCTGCGATGATGCTGTGATGATGCAGTGATGATACTGTGATGACGCTGTGATGATGCAGTGATGGTGCAGTGATGATGCAGTGATGACGCAGTGATGATGCTGTGAAGGCGCAGTGGTGATGCTTTGATTATGCTGTGATGACGGAGTGATTATGTAGCTATGGTGCTGTGATGATACTGTGATGACATTGTGATGACGGAGTGATGATGCTGTGATGACACTGATGATGTTGTGATGATAATGTGATGATGCCGTGATGATGCTGTGAAGATACTGTGATGACGCTCTGATGATGCAGTATTTATGCAGTAATGATTCTGTGATGATGCTGAGATGATGCTGTGATGATGCAGTGATGATGCTGTGATGACGCTGTGATGATGATGTGATGATGCTTTGATGACTGTGATGACGCTCTGATGACAGAATTATGATGCTGAGATGATGCGGTGATGATGCAATGATGATGCTGTGATGATGCTGTTATGACGTTGTGATGACGCAGTGATGATGCTGTGATGATGCAGTGTTTATGTAGTTATGAGGCTGTGATGATGCAGTGATGATGCAGTGATGAGACTGTGATGATGCTGTGATGACGTTTTGATGATGCATTGATGATGATGTGGTGATGTAGCTATGATGCTGTGATGATGCAGTGATGAGACCGTGATGACACTCTGATGATGCAGCGAGTAAGCACTAATGATGCTGCGATGATGCTTTGATGATGCTGTAATTATGCCGTTATGATGCAGTGATTATGCAGTGATGATGCTGTCATGACACTGTAAAGATGTTGTGATGAAGCTGTGATGATGCAGTGATCATGATGGGATTATGAAGTGATGATGTGATGATGATGCAGTGATGATACTGTGATGACGCTGTGATAATGCAGTGATTATGCGGAAATGATGCTGTGATGACACTGAGATGATGCTTTGATGATGCAGTGATGATGCAGTGATGATTCAGTGATCAAAGCCTCATCACAGCATCATCACAGCATCATCGCAGAGTCATCACAGCATCAGAGCGTCATGAAAGCATTATGAGACCGTCATCACAGCATAAGCATAGCATAATTACACCATCATAACAACATCATCACAGCATCATTACTGAATCATCACAGCATCATATCATCCTCATGAGAGCATCACAGCATCATCACAGCATCAGCACTGCATCATCACAACAACATCACAGTGTCATCAAAGCGTCATCATAGCATTATCAGAGCATCACAACAGCATCATCATGCATCATCAGAACATCATCACAGTGTCATCAAACCGTCATCACAGCATCATCAGACCATAAGAACAACATCATCGCAGCGTCAAAACTGCATCATCACAGCATGATCACAGCATGATCACAGCGTCATCACAGCATCATAACAGCATTATCGTAGCCTCATCACAGCATAATCACAACATCATCACAGCATCATCTCTGCATCATTACAGCATCATCACAGCATCATCACTGCGTCATCACTGCATCATTACTACATCATCAGAACATTATCATAGTATCGTCAAAACGTCAACACAGTATCATCACAGCATCACAACAGAATCATAACAAAATCATCGCAGCGTCATCAAAGCGTCATCACAGCGTCATCAAAGCATCACAGCATCATCAAAGTGTCATCAGAACATCATCACGGCATCACTACAGCATCATCATATCATCACATCATTATTACAGCATCATCACAGAGTCATCACTGCGTCATCGCAGCATCATCACAGCATCATCACAACATCATCACTGCATCATCACAACATCATCACTGCATCATCACAGCATCATCGCAGCGTCATCACAGCATCATCACAGCATCATTGCAGCATCATCACATCATCAATACTGCGTCATCACAGCATCATCAGAACATAATCACACTGTCATCAAAACATCATCACAGCATCATCACGGCATCATCACAGCATCATAACACATCATCACAGCATCACAACAGCATCATCACAGCTTCATAACAGCATCATCCAGGCGTAATCACAGCATCATCTAAGCACCATCACAGCGTCATCACTGCGTCATCACAACATTATCATCACAGCATCCCAACAGTATCATCACTGCGTCATCACACCTTCATCACAGCATCATCGCAGCATCATCACAGCATCATTAAAGCATCACAGCATCATCAAAGAGTCATCACAGCGTCATCACAGCATCACCACTGCATTATGAGAGCGTCATCAAAGAACCATCCCAGCGTCATCAGAGCTTCATCACAGCATCAACACAGCATCATCACAGTGTCATCAAAGAGTCATCACAGGATCATCAACGCATCATCACAGAATCATCACAGCGTAATAACAACATTATCAGTGCGTCATCACAGTGTCATCACAGCATCATCACAGCATCAATACAACATCATCGCAGCGTCATCACTGCATCATCACTGCATCATCACAGCATCATCGCATCATCGTCACAGCATCACAGCGTTATCACAGCGTCATCACAGCATCATCACTTTATCATCACTCCGTTATCACAGCATCATCACAGCATCATCACAGCGTCACCAAAGATTTGCAGCGTCATCATTGCATCATCACAGAATCATCAAAGCATCATCATAGCGTCATCAGAGCATTATCGCTGCCTCATCACTGCATCATCATTGCGTCATCACAACATCATAACACATCATCACCACATCACAACAGCATCATCACAGCATCAACACATCATCATCACTGCCTCATCACTGCATCATCACAGCATCATAACTGCGTCATCACAGCATCATCACAATATTATCACAGCCTCACCACAGTGTCATAACTGCATCATCACTGCATCATCACTGTATCATCAGAGCATCATCACATCATTTCACTGCATGATCACAGCATAATAACAGCATCATCACGGCATCATCACAACATCATCACTGCATCAACACAACATCATCACAGAATCATCACTGAATCATCACAGCGTCATCACAGCATCATCACAGCATCACAACAGCATCATCACTGCATCATCAAATCATGATCACTGCATCATGAAAGTGTCATCACAGCATCACCACAGCATCATCACAACAGTATCACTGTATCACAGAGTCATCACAGCGTCATCATCACATCATCACTGCACCATCACTGTGTCATCACAGAATCATTACTGCATAATCACAACATCATCACGGTGTCATCGCAGCATAATCACAGCATAATCAGAGCATCACAACAGCATCATCGCATCGTCATCACTGCATCATCATTGCATCATCACAGCATTATCACAGCATCACAACAGCATCATCGCAGCATCATCACAGTATCATCAAAGCATCACAGCGTCGCCATCACTGCATCATCACAGAATCATCACTGTATCTTCGCAGCGGTATCACTGCATCATCACAGCATGATCACAGCATCATCACTGCATCATTACAGCATCATCACAACATCATCACAGCATCACGGCATCATCAAAGCGCCATAAAAGCGTCATCACAGCATCATCACTGCATCATCACAGCATCATCACAGCATGATCACAGCATCATCACTGCGTCATCACTCCATCATCACAATATTATCACAGCCTCACCACAGTGTCATAACTGCATCATTACTGCATCATCACTGTATCATCAGAGCATCATCACATCATTTCACTGCATGATCACAGCATAATAACAGCATCATAACTGCATCATCACAGCATCATCACGGCATCATTACTGCATCATCACAGCATCATCAGAGCTTCAACAAAGCATCACATTGCCAATACAATGTCACCACTGAATCATCACAGCGTAATCACAGCATCATCAAAGCATCATCGCAGCGTCATCACTGCATCATTACTGCATCATCACAACATTATCATAGTGTCATCAAAGCGTCATCACAGCATCACAACAGCATCATCGTAGCACCATCACTGCATCATCACTGCATCATCACAGCATCACAACAGCATCAGCACAGCGTCATCTCTGCATCATCCAGGCGTCATCACAACATCATCTCAGCGTCACCACAGAGTCATCACTGCATCATCAAAGCATCACAACACCATCATCGCAGCATCATCGCAGCATCATAGCGTTGCCATCACTGCATCATCACAGAATCATCACTGTATCATCGCAGCGGTATCACTGCATCATCACAGCATCATCACAACATCATCACAGCATCCCAGCATCATGAAAGTTTCATCACAGCGTCATCACAGCATCATCACTGTATCATCACTCCGTCATTACAGCATTATCAGAGCATCAGCACAGCATCACCAAAGCATCATCACTGCATCATCACAGCATTGTCACTGCATCATTACAATATCATCGCAGCGTCATCACTGCATCATCACAGCATCATCACAGCATCATCAAAGCATCATCACAGCGTCATCACAGCAGCATCACTACATCATCACTGTGTCGTCACAGCGTCATCACAGCATCACCACAGCATCATCACATCATCATCACTGCAACATCACAGTATCATCACAGCATCATCATAGCGTCATCACAGCATCATCACAATATCATAACAGCATCATCGCAGTGTCATCACTGCATCATCATCATAGCATCATGACAACATCATCGCAGCATCATCGCAGTGTTATCAATGCATCATTACAGCATCATCACAGCATCATCGCAGCGTCATCACTGAATCATCACAGCATCATCATACCATCATGAAAGCATCACAGCGCCATCATTCAGTGTCAACATAGTATCATCACGTCATCATCTCAGAGTTATTGCAGCGTCATCACTGCGTCATCACACCATCATCACTGCGTCATCACAGCGTCATCACAGAATCATCACAGCATCATCACAGCGTCATCACAGAATCATAACTGCATCATCACTGCATAAACACTGCATCAGCACAGCATCATCACAGCGTCATCACAGCGTCATCACTGCATCATCACTGCATCATCATATCATCCTGAGAGCATCATAGCTGCATAATCACAGCATCATCAAATTGTCATAACAGCATCATCACAGCTTCATAATAGCATAATAACATCGTCATCACAGCGTCATCAAAGCATCATCACAGCGTCATCAGAGCATCACCATAGTATCATCACAGCATCATCACAGCAACATTACTCCATCATTACAGCGTCATCACTGCATCATCACTGCGTCATCACAGTGTCATCAAAGCACCATCACAGCGTCAGCACAGCTTCCTCACAGCATCATCACAGCATCATCGCAGTGTCATCACACCATCATCACAGTATTATCACAGCCTCACTACAGCGTCATAATTGCATCAACACTGCATTATCACTGCATCATCACAGCGTCATCACAGCATAAACACGTCATCATAAATGCATCATCACAGCTTCATCAATACATCTTCACAGCATCACAGCATCATCAAAGCATCATCACAGCGTCATCACTGCAACATCACAGTATCATCACAGCATCATCATAGCGTCATCACAGCATCATCACAATATCATAACAGCATCATCGCAGTGTCATCACTGCATCATCATCATAGCATCATGACAACATCATCGCAGCATCATCGCAGTGTTATCAATGCATCATTACAGCATCATCACAGCATCATCGCAGCGTCATCACTGAATCATCACAGCATCATCATACCATCATGAAAGCATCACAGCATCATCATTCAGAGTGTCAACATAGTATCATCACGTCATCATCTCAGAGTTATTGCAGCGTCATCACTGCGTCATCACACCATCATCACTGTGTCATCACAGCGTCATCAAAGCATCATCACAGCGTCATCAGAGCATCACCATAGTATCATCACAGCATCATCACAGCAACATCACTCCATCATTACAGCGTCATCACAGTGTCATCACAGCTTCATCACAGCATCATCAAAGCATCACAATGTAATCAGTGTCATCATAGCGTCATCACAGCATCATCACTGCGTCATTACAGCATCATGAAAGCACCATCACAGCGTTATCACAGCGTCATCAAAGCATCATCACAACAACATCAAAGCGTCATCACAGCGTCATCAAATCATCATCACAGCATCATCACAACAGCATCACCACAGCATCATAAGAGCATCATTGCTGGTGCCAACGCAGAAATCTTGTTTTTTTTGACCATGGGGCACTTTACTCAGCACCTGGCCTGATGGCCGCAGACGGGTCCCTATCTTTTAGGGGAAAAAGGATCCTGGGCCAGGAGCTGGCAGGGCTCATTGAGAGGGCTTTAAACTAGGTAAGAAGGGGGATGGGGCTGAAGCAAGGATTGTTGGGGCTGTGCCAGGGGGAACAATGGCAAGGCCGGAGGATAGGGCAATGGCCCAGCTGAAGTGCATCTACACCAATGTTCTGATGATGCTCGGATGATGCAGTGATGTTGCAGTAGTGACGCTGTGATGACGCTTTGATGATGCTGTGATGACGCGGTGATGATGATATGATGATGATATGATGACGCTGTCATGATTCTGTGACGATGCAGTGATGATGCTGTGATGACCCTGTCATGATGTTGTGATGACGCTGTCGTGATGCTGTGATGATGCTGTGATGACAATATGATGACGTAGTTATGATGCTGTTATGATGCAGTCATTATGCAGTGATGATGCAGATATGAGGCTGTGATGACGCTGTGATGATATTGTGATGATGCTGCGATGATGATGTGATGACGCAGTGATGATGCTGCGATGACTCTGTGATGACCCTATCGTGATTATGTGATAACGCTGTGATGATGCTGTGATGATGCAATGATGATGCTGTGATGATGCTGTGATGATGCTGTGATGATGCTGTGATTCTGAAGTAATGATGCTGTGAGGATGGTGGGGTGATGCTGTGATGACGCAGTGATGATGATGTGATTACGCAGCGATGATGCTGTAATGATTTTGTGATGATGATGTGATGATACTGTGATGACGCAGATATGATGCTGCGATGATGAAGTGATGATGCAGTGATGACTCTGTGATGATGCTGTGATAACGCAGTGATGATGCTGTGATGATGCAATGATGATGCTGTGATGACGCAGTGTTTATGCAGTTATGACGCTGTGATGACCCTGTTATGATGCCTGTATGAGGATGCGATGATGCTGTGACTATGCAGTGATGATGCAGTGATGATGCTGCGATGATGTAGTGATGATGCTGCGATGATGATATGATGATGCAGTGATGATACTGTGATAACATTGTGATGACGCAGTGATGATGCAGTGATGATGCTGTAATGATGCAGTGATTATGCAGTAATGATGCTGTAGTGACGTTGCGATTATGCTGTGCTGATGCTGTGATGTTGCTGTGGTGACGCTGTGTTGAGGGTGTTGTGATGCTCTGATAATGCTGTTGTGATGCTGTGATGATGCTACGATGATGTTGTGATGATTCTGTGATGACATAGCGATGATGCTGTGATGATTCTGTGATGTCACTCTGATGATGCTGTGATGATGCAATTATGGTACTGTGATGATGCTGTGATGATGCAGTGATGATATAGTGATGACGTTGTGATGATGCATTGATGATGCTGTATTGATCCTGTGATGACGCAGTGATTATGCAGTGATGACACCGTGATGACGCTGTAATGATGCAGTGAGTAAGCAGTAATGATAATGCGATGATGCTGTGATTATGCTGTGACGATGAGGTGATGATGCAGTGATTATGCAGTGATGATGCTGTCATGATACTCTAATGATGCTCTGATGATGCAGAGATGATGCAGTGATGTTGCTGTGATGATGCAGTGATGATAATGTGATGATGCTGTGATAATGCAGTGATTATGCTGTAATGATGCTCTGATGACACTGAGATAATGCTCTGATGCTGTAGATATGATGCTGTGAAGATGCAGTGAGGACGCAGAGATGATGCTGTGATGACAATGTGAAGATGCTGTGATGATGCAGTGATGGCGCAGTGATGATGCTGTGATGACACTGTGATTATGTGGTGATGATGATATGATGATGCTGTGATGATGCTGTGATGATGCTGTGATTATGCAGCTATGACGCTGTGATGACATAGTGATGATGCTGTGATGACGCTGTGATGATGATCTGATGATGCTGTAATGATGCTGTGACGATGAAGTGATGGTGCAGTGATGATACTGTGATGACACTGTGATGATGCAGTGATGATTCAGTGATGATTCTGTTATGATGCTATGATGACGCTATTATGATGCTGTGATGACGCTGCGACGATGATATGATGATCCTGTGATTACTCTGCGATGACGTTTTGATGACACTGCTATGATGTTGTGATGATGCTTTGATGACGCAGTGATGACGCTGTGATGACGCTGTGATGATGCTGTG
Organism: Clangula hyemalis; assembly: GCA_963989345.1. The sequence continues at coordinate 2,097,391 of OZ022461.1, read as the reverse complement.
ATGATGCTGTGATGACGCTGTGATTATGCTGTGATGATGCAGTGATTATGCTGTGATGACGTACGAGGAACGGCTGAGGTCACTGGGCCTGTTCAGCCTGGAGAAGAGGAGGCTGAGGGGAGACCTCATCACAGTCTACAACTTCCTCGTAAGGGGGTGTCGAGAGGCAGGAGACCTTTTCTCCATTAACACCAGTGACAGGACCCGCGGGAACGGGGTTAAGCTGAGGCAGGGGAAATTTAGGCTAGACATCAGGAGGGGGTTCTTCACAGAGAGGGTGGTTGCACACTGGAACAGGCTCCCCAGGGAAGTGGTCACTGCACCGAGCCTGTCGGAATTTAAGAAGAGATTGGACTGTGCACTTAGTCACATGGTCTGAACTCTTGGGTAGACCTGTGCGGTGTCAAGAGTTGGACTAGATGATCCTTAAGGGTCCCTTCCAACTCAGGATATTCTATGATTCTATGATTCTATGATGTTGTGATGATGCTGTTATGATGCAATGATGATGATGAGAAGATGCAGTGATGATGATGTGATGATGCAGTGATGATACTGGTACGACGCTGTTATAATGCAGTGATTATGCAGTAATGATGCTGTGATAATGCTTAGATGATGCTGTGATGATGTAGTGATTGTGCAGTGATGATGCAGTGATGACGCAGTTATGATGCTTTGATGACAATGCCAAGATACTCTGATGATGCTGTGATGATTCCTTGATGACGCTGAGATGATGCTGTGAGAGTGCAGTGATGATGCAGTGTTTATGCTGTGATGATGCTCTGATTGTGTTGTGATGATGCTGTGATGATGCTGTGATGATATTGTGATGATGCAGTGATGATGATGTGATGAAGAAGTGATGATACAGTGATTATGCTGTGATTAAGCTGTGATGACACAATTATGATGCTCTGATGACGCAGTGATGATGTTGTGATGACGCAGTGATGATGCTGCGATGATGCTATGGTGATGATGTGATGATGCTGTGATGACGCAGTGACGATGCTGTGATGACGCTTGGATGACGCTATAGTGATTCTGTGATGATGCTGTAGTGGTACTATGATGATGCTGTGAGGATGCTGCGATGACGCTCTGATGACGCAGTAATCATGATGTAATGATGCTGTGATGACGCTGCGATGACACTGTCGTGATGCTGTGATGACGCTGTGATGACGCTGTGATGATACTGAGATGACGTTGTGATGATGCAGTGATGATGCAGTGATGACGCAGTAATGATGCTGTGATCATGTAGTGATGATGTAGTGATTATGCTGTGATGACGCAGTGATGATGCTCTGATGATGCTGTGATTATGATGTGATGATGCATTGATCATGATGTGATGATGCTCTGATGATGCAGTGATGACTCTGTGATGATGCAGTGATAATGTAGCCATGATGCTGTGATGATGATGTGATGATGTAGTGATAATGATGTGATGATGCAGGGATGATGATGTGATGATGCAGGGATGATGATGTGATGATGTTGTGTTAATGCTGTGATGACGCTGTCATGATTCTGTGATGATGCAGTGATGATGTTGTGATGACCCTGTCATGATGTTGTGATGACACTGTCGTGATGCTGTGATGATGCTGTGATGACAATATGATGACGTAGTTATGATGCTGTTATGATGCAGTCATTATGCAGTGATGATGCAGATATGAGGCTGTGATGACGCTGTGATGATATTGTGATGATGCTGCGATGATGATGTGATGACGCAGTGATGATGCTGCGATGACTCTGTGATGACCCTATCGTGATTATGTGATAACGCTGTGATGATGCTGTGATGATGCAATGATGATGCTGTGATCATGCTGTGATGATGCTGTGATTATGAAGTAATGATGCTGTGAGGATGGTGAGGTGATGCTGTGATGACGCAGTGATGATGATGTGATTACGCAGCGATGATGCTGTAATGATTTTGTGATGATGATGTGATGATGCTGTGATGATGATGTGATGATACTGTGATGACGCAGATATGACGCTGCGATGATGAAGTGATGATGCAGTGATGACTCTGTGATGATGCTGTGATAATGCAGTGATGATGCTGTGATGATGCAATGATGATGCTGTGATGACGCAGTGTTTATGCAGTTATGACGCTGTGATGACCCTGTTATGATGCCTGTATGAGGATGCGATGATGCTGTGACTATGCAGTGATGATGCAGTGATGATGCTGCGATGATGTAGTGATGATGCTGCGATGATGATATGATGATGCAGTGATGATACTGTGATAACATTGTGATGACGCAGTGATGATGCAGTGATGATGCTGTAATGATGCAGTGATTATGCAGTAATGATGCTGTAGTGACGTTGCGATTATGCTGTGATGATGCTGTGATGTTGCTGTGGTGACGCTGTGTTGAGGGTGTTGTGATGCTCTGATAACGCTGTTGTGATGCTGTGATGATGCTACGATGATGTTGTGATGATGCTGTGATGACATAGCGATGATGCTGTGATGATTCTGTGATGTCACTCTGATGATGCTGTGATGATGCAATTATGGTACTGTGATGATGCTGTGATGATGCAGTGATGATATAGTGATGACGTTGTGATGATGCATTGATGATGCTGTATTGATCCTGTGATGACGCAGTGATTATGCAGTGATGACACCGTGATGACGCTGTAATGATGCAGTGAGTAAGCAGTAATGATAATGCGATGATGCTGTGATTATGCTGTGACGATGAGGTGATGATGCAGTGATTATGCAGTGATGATGCTGTCATGATACTCTAATGATGCTCTGATGATGCAGAGATGATGCAGTGATGTTGCTGTGATGATGATGTGATGATGCAGTGATGATAATGTGATGATGCTGTGATAATGCAGTGATTATGCTGTAATGATGCTCTGATGACACTGAGATAATGCTCTGATGCTGTAGATATGATGCTGTGAAGATGCAGTGAGGACGCAGAGATGATGCTGTGATGACAATGTGAAGATGCTGTGATGATGCAGTGATGGCGCAGTGATGATGCTGTGATGACACTGTGATTATGTGGTGATGATGATATGATGATGCTGTGATGATGCTGTGATGATGCTGTGATTATGCAGCTATGGCGCTGTGATGACATAGTGATGATGCTGTGATGACGCTGTGATGATGATCTGATGATGCTGTGATGATGCTGTGATGATGATGTCATGATGCAATGATGATGCAGTGGTGATGCTCTGATGATGCTGTAATGATGCTGTGACGATGAAGTGATGGTGCAGTGATGATACTGTGATGACACTGTGATGATGCAGTGATGATTCAGTGATGATTCTGTTATGATGCTATGATGACGCTATTATGATGCTGTGATGACGCTGCGACGATGATATGATGATCCTGTGATTACTCTGCGATGACGTTTTGATGACACTGCTATGATGCTGTGATGATGCTTTGATGACGCAGTGATGACGCTGTGATGACGTTGTGATGACGCAGTGATGATGCAGTGATGACGCAGTAATGATGCTGTGATCATGTAGTGATGATGTAGTGATTATGCTGTGATGACGCAGTGATGATGCTCTGATGATGCTGTGATTATGATGTGATGATGCATTGATCATGATGTGATGATGCTCTGATGATGCAGTGATGACTCTGTGATGATGCAGTGATAATGTAGCCATGATGCTGTGATGATGATGTGATGATGTAGTGATAATGATGTGATGATGCAGGGATGATGATGTGATGATGCAGGGATGATGATGTGATGATGTTGTGTTAATGCTGTGATGACGCTGTCATGATTCTGTGACGATGCAGTGATGATGCTGTGATGACCCTGTCATGATGTTGTGATGACGCTGTCGTGATGCTGTGATGATGCTGTGATGACAATATGATGACGTAGTTATGATGCTGTTATGATGCAGTCATTATGCAGTGATGATGCAGATATGAGGCTGTGATGACGCTGTGATGATATTGTGATGATGCTGCGATGATGATGTGATGACGCAGTGATGATGCTGCGATGACTCTGTGATGACCCTATCGTGATTATGTGATAACGCTGTGATGATGCTGTGACGATGCAATGATGATGCTGTGATGATGCTGTGATTCTGAAGTAATGATGCTGTGAGGATGGTGAGGTGATGCTGTGATGACGCAGTGATCATGATGTGATTACGCAGCAATGATGCTGTAATGATTTTGTGATGATGATGTGATGATGCTGTGATGATGATGTGATGATACTGTGATGACGCAGATATGACGCTGCGATGATGAAGTGATGATGCAGTGATGACTCTGTGATGATGCTGTGATAACGCAGTGATGATGCTGTGATGATGCAATGATGATGCTGTGATGACGCAGTGTTTATGCAGTTATGACGCTGTGATGACCCTGTTATGATGCCTGTATGAGGATGCGATGATGCTGTGACTATGCAGTGATGATGCAGTGATGATGCTGCCATGATGTAGTGATGATGCTGCGATGATGATATGATGATGCAGTGATGATACTGTGATAACATTGTGATGACGCAGTGATGATGCAGTGATGATGCTGTAATGATGCAGTGATTATGCAGTAATGATGCTGTAGTGACGTTGCGATTATGCTGTGATGATGCTGTGATGTTGCTGTGGTGACGCTGTGTTGAGGGTGTTGTGATGCTCTGATAACGCTGTTGTGATGCTGTGATGATGCTACGATGATGTTGTGATGATGCTGTGATGACATAGCGATGATGCTGTGATGATGCAATTATGGTACTGTGATGATGCTGTGATGATGCAGTGATGATATAGTGATGACGTTGTGATGATGCATTGATGATGCTGTATTGATCCTGTGATGACGCAGTGATTTTGCAGTGATGACACCGTGATGACGCTGTAATGATGCAGTGAGTAAGCAGTAATGATAATGCGATGATGCTGTGATTATGCTGTGACGATGAGGTGATGATGCAGTGATTATGCAGTGATGATGCTGTCATGATACTCTAATGATGCTCTGATGATGCAGAGATGATGCAGTGATGTTGCTGTGATGATGTAGTGATAATGATGTGATGATGCAGGGATGATGATGTGATGATGCAGGGATGATGATGTGATGATGTTGTGTTAATGCTGTGATGACGCTGTCATGATTCTGTGACGATGCAGTGATGATGCTGTGATGACCCTGTCATGATGTTGTGATGACGCTGTCGTGATGCTGTGATGATGCTGTGATGACAATATGATGACGTAGTTATGATGCTGTTATGATGCAGTCATTATGCAGTGATGATGCAGATATGAGGCTGTGATGACGCTGTGATGATATTGTGATGATGCTGCGATGATGATGTGATGACGCAGTGATGATGCTGCGATGACTCTGTGATGACCCTATCGTGATTATGTGATAACGCTGTGATGATGCTGTGACGATGCAATGATGATGCTGTGATGATGATGTGATGATGCTGTGATGATGATGTGATGATACTGTGATGACGCAGATATGACGCTGCGATGATGAAGTGATGATGCAGTGATGACTCTGTGATGATGCTGTGATAACGCAGTGATGATGCTGTGATGATGCAATGATGATGCTGTGATGACGCAGTGTTTATGCAGTTATGACGCTGTGATGACCCTGTTATGATGCCTGTATGAGGATGCGATGATGCTGTGACTATGCAGTGATGATGCAGTGATGATGCTGCGATGATGTAGTGATGATGCTGCCATGATGATATGATGATGCATTGATGATAATGTGATGATGCTGTGATAATGCAGTGATTATGCTGTAATGATGCTCTGATGACACTGAGATAATGCTCTGATGCTGTAGATATGATGCTGTGAAGATGCAGTGAGGACGCAGAGATGATGCTGTGATGACAATGTGAAGATGCTGTGATGATGCAGTGATGGCGCAGTGATGATGCTGTGATGACACTGTGATTATGTGGTGATGATGATATGATGATGCTGTGATGATGCTGTGATGATGCTGTGATTATGCAGCTATGACGCTGTGATGACATAGTGATGATGCTGTGATGATGCTGTAATGATGCTGTGACGATGAAGTGATGGTGCAGTGATGATACTGTGATGACACTGTGATGATGCAGTGACGATTCAGCGATGATTCTGTTATGATGTTATGATGACGCTATTATGATGCTGTGATGACGCTGCGACGATGATATGATTATCCTGTGATTACTCTGCGATGACGTTTTGATGACACTGCTATGATGTTGTGATGATGCTTTGATGACGCAGTGATGACGCTGTGATGACGCTGTGATGATGCTGTGATGATGCTGTGATGACGCTGTGATTATGCTGTGATGATGCAGTGATTATGCTGTGATGATGTTGTGATGATGCTGTTATGATGCAATGATGATGATGAGATGATGCAGTGATGATGATGTGATGATGCAGTGATGATACTGGTACGACGCTGTTATAATGCAGTGATTATGCAGTAATGATGCTGTGATAATGCTTAGATGATGCTGTGATGATGTAGTGATTGTGCAGTGATGATGCAGTGATGACGCAGTCATGATGCTTTGATGACAATGCCAAGATACTCTGATGATGCTGTGATGATTCCTTGATGACGCTGAGATGATGCTGTGAGAGTGCAGTGATGATGCAGTGTTTATGCTGTGATGATGCTCTGATGATGATGTCATGATGCAGTGATGATACTGTGATCACGCTGTGATAATGCATTGATTATGCATGAATGATGCTTTGATGATGCTGAGATGATGCTGTGATGATGCAGTGGTGGTGCAGTGATGATGCAGTGATGACGCAGTGATGATGCTGCGATGATGATTTGAAGATGCTGTGATGATGCAGTGATGGTGCTGTGAAGGCGCAGTGGTGATGCTTTCATTATGCTGTGATGATGCAGTGATTATGCAGCTATGGTGCAGTGATGATGCTGTGATGATACTGTGATGACATTGTGATGACGGAGTGATGATGCTGTGATGACACTCTGATGATGTTGTGGTGATAATGTGATGATGCTGTGAAGATACTGTGATAACGCTTTTATTATGCAGTATTCATGCAGTAATGATTCTGTGATGATGCTGAGATGACGCTGCGATGATGCTGTGATGATGCTGTGATGAGTGTGATGACGCTCTGATGACACTATTATTGTGCTGAGATGATGCAGTGATGATGCAGTGATGAGACTGTGATGATGCTGTGATGACGTTTTGATGATGCATTGATGATGATGTGATGATGTAGCTATGATGCTGTGACGATGCAGTGATGAAACCGTGATGACACTCTGATGATGTACTGAGTAAGCAGTAATGATGCTGCGATGATTCTGTGATGACACTGTAATGATGCTGTGATGAGGCAGAGATGGTGCAGTGATGATGCTGTGATGATGTTGTGATGAAGCTGTGATGATGCAGTGATGATGATGGGATTATGAAGTGATGATGATGTGATGATGCAGTGATGATACTGTGATGACGCTGTGATAATGCAGTGATTATGCGGAAATGATGCTGTGATGACACTGATATGATGCTTTGATGATGCAGTGATGATGCTGTGAGGATGCAGTGAGGACACAGTGATGATGTTGTGCTGATGCTGTGATGATGTTTTGATTACGCAGTGATGATGTTGTGGTGATGCAGTGATGATGCAGTGATGATGCAGTGATCAAAGCGTCATCACTGCATCATCACAGCATCAACACTGCATCATCACTGCATCATCACAACATCATCAAATAATCATGAAAGCATCACAGCTTCATCAAAGCGTCATCAGAGCGTCAACACTGCATCTTCACTGCATCATCACAGCATCATCACAGCATAATCACATCATCATCACTGCATCATCACAGCATCATTGCATCATCATCACAGCATCACCAAATATTCGCAGAGTCATCATTGCATCATCACAGAATCATCAAAGCACCATCATAGCGGCATCAGAGCATTATCGCTGCCTCATCACTGCCTCATCACTGCATCATCACTGCATCATCACAACATCATCACTTCAACATCACAGCAACATCACACTGTCATCAAAGCGTCATCACAGCATCATTACTGCATCATCACAGCATCATAACACATCATCACCACATCACAACAGCATCATCACAGCATTATAACAGCATCGTCCAGGCGTCATCACTGCATCATCACAGCATCATCAAAGCATCACAGCGTAATCAAAGCGTCATCACAGCTTCATCACGGTATCAACACAGCATTATCACATCATCATCACAGAATCATCATGCCATCATCACAGCATCATTGCAGCATCATCACAGCATCATTAAAGCATCACAGCGTCATCAAAGACTCATCACAGCGTCATCACAGCATCAGCACTGCGTCATCAGAGTGTCATCAAAGCACCATCACAGCTTCATCACAGCATCAACACAGCATCATCACAGTGTCATCAAAGCGTCATCACAACATCATCAGCGCGTCATCACTGAATCATCACAGCGTAATAACTACATCATCAGTGCGTCATCACAGCGTCATCACAGCATCACTACAGCATCAACACAGCAACATCTCAGCGTCATCACTACATCATCGCAGCGTCATCACTGCATCATCACAGCATCATCACAATATTATCACAGCCTCACCACAGCGTCATAACTGCGTCATCACTGCATCATCACTGTATCATCAGAGCATCATCACATCATTTCAATGCATGATCACAGCATAATAACAGCATCATCACGGCATCATCACAACATCATCACTGCATCAACACAACATCATCACAGAATCATCACTGAATCATCACAGCGTCATCACAGCATCATCACTGCATCATCAAATCATGATCACTGCATCATGAAAGTGTCATCACAGCATCACCACAGCATCATCACAACAGTATCACAGTATCACAGAGTCATCACAGCGTCATCATCACATCATCACTGCACCATCACTGTGTCATCACAGCATCATGACTGCATAATCACAACATCATCATGGTGTCATCGCAGCATAATCACAGCATAATCAGAGCATCACAACAGCATCATCGCATCGTCATCACTGCATCATCATTGCATCATCACAGCATCATCACTGCGTCATCACAGCATCACAACAGCATCATCGCAGCATCATCACAGTATCATCAAAGCATCACAGCGTCGCCATCACTGCATCATCACAGAATCATCACTGTATCATCACGGCGGTATCACTGCATCATCACAGCATGATCACAGCATTATCACTGCATCATCACAGCATCATCACAACATCATCACAGCATCACGGCATCATCAAAGCGCCATAAAAGCGTCATCACAGCATCATCACAGCATGATCACAGCATCATCACTGCGTCATCACTCCATCATCACAGCATCATCAAAGCATCACAGCGTCATCACAGTATCATCACAGCATCATCACAGCTTCCTCACGGCGTCATTACATCATCAGTACAGTGTCATCAAAGCGTTATCACAGAATCATCACTGCATCATCACAGCATCATCACTGCATCATCAGAGTGTCATCACAGCATCATCACTGCGTCATCACTGCATCATCATATAATCATGACAGCATTATAGCTGTATAATCACAGCATCATCAAAGCATCATCACAGCATCATCAAAGCGTCATCAAATCATCATCACAGCATCATCACAACAGCATCACCACAGCATCATAAGAGCATCATTTCTGGTGCCAACGCAGAAATCTTGTTTTTTTTGACCATGGGGCACTTTACTCAGCACCTGGCCTGATGGCCGCAGACGGGTCCCTATCTTTTAGGGGAAAAAGGATCCTGGGCCAGGAGCTGGCAGGGCTCATTGAGAGGGCTTTAAACTAGGTAAGAAGGGGGATGGGGCTGAAGCAAGGATTGTTGGGGCTGTGCCAGGGGGAACAATGGCAAGGCCGGAGGATAGGGCAATGGCCCAGCTGAAGTGCATCTACACCAATGCTCTGATGATGCTCTGATGATGCAGTGATGTTGCAGTAGTGACGCTGTGATGACGCTTTGATGATGCTGTGATGATGCTGTGATGACGCGGTGATGATGATATGATGATGCAGTGATGATACTGTGATGACGCAGTGATGATGCAGTGATGATGATGTGATGATGCTGTGACAATGTATAGAATCATAGAATCTCCTGAGTTGGAAGGGACCCTTAAGGATCATCAAGTCCAACTCTTGACACCGCATAGGTCTACCCAAAAGTTCAGATTATGTGACTAAGTGCACAGTCCAATCTCTTCTTAAATTCCGACAGGCTCGGTGCAGTGACCACTTCCCTGGGGAGCCTGTTCCAGTGTGCAACCACCCTCTCTGTGATGTAGTGATGATGCAGTGAAGATGCTGTGAGGATACTGTGATGATGCTGTGATGCTGCAGTGATGAAGCTGCGATCCTGCTGTGATGATGCTGTGATGATGCAGTGATGATGATGTGATGATGCAGGGATGATGATGTGATGATGTTGTGTTAATGCTGTGATGACGCTGTCATGATTCTGTGACGATGCAGTGATGATGCTGTGATGACCCTGTCATGATGTTGTGATGACGCTGTCGTGATGCTGTGATGATGCTGTGATGACAATATGATGACATAGTTATGATGCTTTTATGATGCAGTCATTATGCAGTTAAGATGCAGATATGAGGCTGTGATGACGCTGTGATGATGCTGTGATGATGCTGCGATGACTCTGTGATGACCTTATCGTGATTATGTGATAACGCAGTGATGATGCAGTGATGACGCAGTGATGATGCAGTGATGACTCAGTGATGATGCTGTGATGATGCAGTGATGACACTGCTGTGATGATGATGTGATTACGCAGCGATGATGCTGTAATGATTTTGTGATGATGATGTGATGATGTCATGGGTTTGTGAAGGGTAGGTCCTGCCTAACTAACCGGATTTCCTTTTATGATAAGATCACCCGTATGGTGGACCAAGGGAAACCAGCTGATGTGATTTTTTTGGACTTCAGCAAGGCTTTTGACACGGTTTCCCATAGGATCCTACTGGACAAAATGTCCACCATACAGCTAAATAAAAACATCATACGATGGGTGAGCAATTGGCTAACGGGCAGGGCCCAAAGGGTTATGGTAAATGGGGCTGCGTCAGGCTGGCGGGCGGTCACCAGTGGGGTCCCTCAAGGCTCCATTTTAGGGCCGGTACTTTTCAATATTTTTATAAACGATCTGGATGTAGGAATAGAGGGTATTTTGAGCAAGTTTGCTGATGACACCAAACTTGGAGGAGTTGTGGACTCGAATGAGGGTGGAAAGGCCTTGCAGAGGGACCTGGATAGGTTGGAGAGCTGGGCGATCACCAACCGCATGAAGTTCAATAAGAGCAAGTGCCGGGTCCTGCACCTGGGACGGGGAAACCCTGGCTGCACGTACAGACTGGGCGATGAGACGCTGGAGAGCAGCCTAGAAGAGAGGGATCTGGGGGTCGTGGTAGACAGCAAGTTGAATATGAGCCAGCAGTGTGCCCTGGCAGCCAGGAGGGCCAAGCGTGTCCTGGGGTGCATCAAGCACGGCATCGCTAGTAGGTCACGGGAGGTGATTGTCCCGCTCTACTCTGCGCTGGTGCGGCCTCACCTCGAGTACTGTGTGCAGTTCTGGGCACCGCAGTATAAAAAGGACATGAAACTGTTGGAGAGTGTCCAGAGGAGGGCTACGAAGATGGTGAAAGGCCTGGAGGGGAAGACGTACGAGGAACGGCTGAGGTCACTGGGCCTGTTCAGCCTGGAGAAGAGGAGGCTGAGGGGAGACCTCATCACAGTCTACAACTTCCTCGTAAGGGGGTGTCGAGAGGCAGGAGACCTTTTCTCCATTAACACCAGTGACAGGACCCGCGGGAACGGGGTTAAGCTGAGGCAGGGGAAATTTAGGCTAGACATCAGGAGGGGGTTCTTCACAGAGAGGGTGGTTGCACACTGGAACAGGCTCCCCAGGGAAGTGGTCACTGCACCGAGCCTGTCGGAATTTAAGAAGAGATTGGACTGTGCACTTAGTCACATGGTCTGAACTCTTGGGTAAACCTGTGCGGTGTCAAGAGTTGGACTAGATTATCCTTAAGGGTCCCTTCCAACTCAGGAGATTCTATGATTCTATGATTCTATGCTGTGATGATGCAGTGTTTATGCAGTTATGACGCTGTGATGACCCTGTTATGATGCCTGTATGAGGATACGATGATGCTGTGACTATGCAGTGATGATGCAGTGATGATGCAGTGATGACGTTGCGATGATGATATGATGATGCAGTGATGATACTGTGATAAAGTTGTGATGACGCAGTGATGATGCTGTAATGATGCAGTGATTATGCAGTAATGATGCTGTAGTGACGCTGCGATTATGCTGTGCTGATGCTGTGATGTTGCTGTGGTGACGCTGTGTTGAGGGTGTTGTGGTGTTCTGATAACGCTGTTGTGATGCTGTGATGATGCTACGATGATATTGTGATGATGCTGTGATGATACCGTGATGATGCAGTGATGATGCTGTGATGCTGCTGCGATGACGCTGTGGTGACGATGTGATGATGCAGTGATGATGCAGTTATGATGCAGTGATGATGCAGTTATGACGCTTTAATGACATTGTGATGATATTGTGATTATGCTGTGATGACATAGCGATGATGCTGTGATGATTCTGTGATGACACTCTGATGATGATGTGATGATGCTGTGATGATGCTGTTATAACACTGTGATGACACTGTGATGATGCTGAGATTATGCTGTGAAGATGCAGTGATGATGCAGTGATGATGCAGTTATGACCCTGTGATGACGCTGTGATGATGCAGTGAGTAAGCAGTAAAGATGCTTTGATGATGCTGTTATGATGCTGCAATGATGCTGTGATGATGCTGTGGGCTGCTGTGATGACAATTTGATGACGTACTGATGATTCTGTCATGACGCCATGATGCTGCTCTGATGCTGCTCTGACGATGCTGTGATTATGCTGTGATGACGCTCTGATGACACAGTGATGATGCTGTGATGACGCTGTGATGACAATTTGATGATGAAGTGATGACTTTGTGATTACGCTGTGATGACGCATTGAAGATTATGTGATGATGATGTGATGATGCAGTTATGGTACTGTGATGACGCTGTGATAATGCAGTGATTATGTAGTAATGATTCTGTGATGATGCTGTGATGATGCTGTTATTATGCAGTGGTGATGCAGTGATGACTCTGTAATTATACTGTGATTATGTAGTGATGATGTAGTGATTACGGTGTGATGACGCAGTGATGATGCGGTGATGATATGGTGATGATGCAGTGATGATGAAGTGATGATGCAGTGATGACACAGTGATGAGGCAGCGATGATGCTGTGATGACACTGATGATGTTGTGATTATGATGTGATGATGCTGTGATGATGCAGTGAAGACGCAGTGATAATGCAGTGATGATGCTGCGATGACGCTATGATGATGCAGCGATGATGATGTGATGAAGCAGTGATGATACAGTGATTATGCTGTGTTTAATTTGTGATGACACAATTATGATGCTCTGATGATGCAGTGATGATGCAGTGTTGATGCAGTGATGATGCTGTGCTGATGCAGTGAAGATGATGGGATGATGCAGTGATGATGATGTCATGATGCAGTGATGATACTGTGATGACGCTGTGATGATGCAGTGATGGTGCAGTGATGATGCAGTGATGACGGAGTGATGATGCTGTGATGACACTCTGATGATGTTGTGATGATAACGTGATGATGCCGTGATGATGCTGTGAAGATACTGTGATGACGCTGTGATGATGCAGTATTTATGCAGTAATGATTCTGTGATGATGCTGAGATGATGCTGTGATGATGCAGTGATGATGCTGTGATGACGCTGCGATGATGATGTGATGATGCTTTGATGACTCTGATGACGCTCTGATGACAGAATTATGATGCTGAGATGATGCAGTGATGATGCAGTGTTTATGTAGTTATGAGGCTGTGATGATGCTGTGATGACGTTTTGATGATGCATTGATGATGATGTGGTGATGTAGCTATGATGGTGTGATGATGCATTGATGAAACCATGATGAAACTCTGATGATGCAGCGAGTAAGCAGTAATGATGCTGCGATGATGCTTTGAAGATGCTGTAATTATGCGGTTATGATGCAGTGATTATGCAGTGATGATGCTGTCATGACACTGTAATGATGTTGTGATGAAGCTGTGATGATGCAGTGATGATGATGGGATTATGAAGTGATGATGATGTGATGATGCAGTGATGATACTGTGATGACGCTGTGATAATGCAGTGATTATGCGGAAATGATGCTGTGATGACACTGAGATGATGCTTTGATGATGCAGTGATGATGCAGTGATGATTCAGTGATCAAAGCCTCATCACAGCATCATCACAGCATCATCGCAGCGTCATCACAGCATCAGAGCGTCATGAAAGCATTATGAGACCGTCATCTCAGCATAAGCATAGCATAATTACACCATCATAACAACATCATCACAGCGTCATCACAGCATCATCACAGCATCATCACAGCATTATCACAGCGTCACGAAAGCGTCCTCACAGCATCATCACAGCATAATCGCAGCGTCATCAGAGCATCATCTCAGCATCATCACAGCATCATTACTGAATCATCACAGCATCATATCATCCTCATCAGAGCATCACAGCATCATCACAGCATCAGCACTGCATCATCACAAAAACATCACAGTGTCATCAAAGTGTCATCATAGCATTATCAGAGCATCACAACAGCATCATCACTGCATCATCAGAACATCATCACAGTGTCATCAAACTGTCATCACAGCATCATCAGACCACAAGAACAACATCATCGCAGCGTCAAAACTGCATCATCACAGCATGATCACAGCATGATCACAGCGTCATCACAGCATCATAACAGCATTATCGTAGCCTCATCACAGCATAATCACAACAACATCATAGCATCATCGCAGCATCATTACAGCATCATTAAAGCATCATCACTGCGTCATCACTGCATCATTACTACATCATCAGAACATTATCATAGTATCGTCAAAGCGTCAACAGAGTATCATCACAGCATCACAACAGCATCATCGCAGCATCATCACTGCATCATCACAGCATCACAACAGAATCATAACAAAATCATCGCAGCGTCATCAAAGCGTCATCACAGCGTCATCACAGCATCATCACAGCATCATCAAAGTGTCATCAGAACATCATCACGGCATCACTACAGCATCATCATATCATCACATCATTATTACAGCATCATCACAACATCATCACTGCATCATCACAGCATCATAACTGCGTCATCACAGCATCATCACAATATTATCACAGCCTCACCACAGTGTCATAACTGCATCATCACTGCATCATCACTGTATCATCAGAGCATCATCACATCATTTCACTGCATGATCACAGCATAATAACAGCATCATAACTGCATCATCACAGCATCATCAGAGCTTCAACAAAGCATCACATTGCCATCACAATGTCACCACTGAATCATCACAGCGTAATCACAGCATCATCAAAGCATCATCGCAGCGTCATCACTGCATCATTACTGCATCATCACAACATTATCATAGTGTCATCAAAGCGTCATCACAGCATCACAACAGCATCATCGTAGCACCATCACTGCATCATCACTGCATCATCACAGCATCACAACAGCATCAGCACAACGTCATCTCTGCATCACCCAGGCGTCATCACAACATCATCTCAGCGTCACCACAGAGTCATCACTGCATAATCAAAGCATCACAACACCATCATCGCAGCATCATCACAGCATCATAGCGTCACCATCACTGCATCATCACAGAATCATCACTGTATCATCGCAGCGGTATCACTGCATCATCACAGCATCATCACAACATCATCACAGCATCCCAGCATCATGAAAGCGTCATAAAAGCGTCATTACAGCATCATCACTGTATCATCACTCCGTCATTACAGCGTTATCAGAGCATCAGCACAGCATCACCAAAGCATCATCACTGCATCATCACAGCATCGTCACTGCATCATTACAATATCATCGCAGCGTCATCACTGCATCATCACAGCATCATCACAGCATCATCAAAGCATCATCACAGCGTCATCACAGCAGCATCACTACATCATCACTGTGTCGTCACAGCGTCATCACAGCATCACCACAGCATCATCACATCATCATCACTGCAACATCACAGTATCATCACAGCATCATCACAGCAACATCACTCCATCATTACAGCGTCATCACAGTGTCATCACAGCTTCATCAAAGCATCATCAAAGCATCACAATGTAATCAGTGTCATCATAGCGTCATCACAGCATCATCACTGCATCATCACAGCGTCATCAAATTATCATCACTGCATCATCAGAGCATCACCAGAACTTCACCGCAGCATCATCAAAGCAACATCACAGCGTCACTACTGCAACATCACTGCATCATCTGAGCATCATCACAGCCTCATCACAGCACCATCACAGCGTTATCACAGCGTCATCAAAGCATCATCACAACATCATCAAAGCGTCATCACAGCATCATCACAGTGTCATCAAATCATCATCACAGCATCATCAGAACAGCACCACCACAGCATCATAAGAGCATCATTTCTGGTGCCAACGCAGAAATCTTGTTTTTTTTGACGATGGGGCACTTTACTCAGCACCTGGCCTGATGGCCGCAGACGGGTCCCTATCTTTTAGGGGAAAAAGGATCCTGGGCCAGGAGCTGGCAGGGCTCATTGAGAGGGCTTTAAACTAGGTAAGAAGGGGGATGGGGCTGAAGCAAGGATTGTTGGGGCTGTGCCAGGGGGAACAATGGCAAGGCCGGAGGATAGGGCAATGGCCCAGCTGAAGTGCATCTACACCAATGCTCTGATGATGCTCTGATGATGCAGTGATGTTGCAGTAGTGACGCTGTGATGACGCTTTGATGATGCTGTGATGACGCGGTGATGATGATATGATGATGCAGTGATGATACTGTGATGACGCTGTGATGATGCAGTGATTATGCATTAATGATTCTGTGATGATGCTGTGATGATATTTTGATGATGCAGTGATGACGCTGTGATGACCTTATTATGATGCTGTGATGATGCTGTGATGATGCTGTGATTATGCAGCTACGATGCTGTGATGATGCTGTGATGATGCTGTGATGATGCAGTTATCATGTAGTGGTGATGATGTGATGACGCAGGGATTCTGCAGTAATGATACAGTGATGATGCAGTGATGATACTGTGATGACGCAGTGATGATGCAGTGATTATGCAGTAATGATACTGAGATGATGCAGTTACGATGCAGTGGTGATGCATTGATGACGCTGTAATTATGATGTGATTATGTAGTGATGATGTAGTGATTACGCTGTGATGATGCAGTGATGATACTGTGAAGACGCTGTTATGATGCAGTGAGGAAGCAGTAATGATGCTGTGGTGTTGCTGAGATGATGCTGTGATGATTCATTGATGATGCAGTGATGATGCTGTGATGATACTGTGAAGACGCTGTTATGATGCAGTGAGTAAGCACTAATGATGCTGTGATGTTGCTGAGATGATGCTGTGATGATTCATTAATGATGCAGTGATGATGCTGTGATGATGCTATGATTATGTTTTGATGATGCCTTGATGATTCTGTGATGACGCTGTGATGACTCTGTCGTGATGCTCTGATAACGCTGTCGTGATGCTGTGATGATGCTGCGATGATGTTGTGATGATGCAATGATTATGCTGTGATGATGTAGTAATGATGATGTTATGATGCCGAGGTGATGCAATGATGATGCTGTATTGACGCAGTGATGGTGCTGTGATGATGCAGAGTTTATGCAGTTATGACACTGTGATTATGCTTTGATGACGATGCAATGGTGATGTGACGATGCAGTGATGATGCTGTGACGATGCAGTGATTACGCTGCGATGATTATGTGATGATGCTGAGATGATGCTGTAACGATGCAGTGATGATACAGTGATAATGCTGTGATGATGCTATAATAATGTTGTGATGATGCTGTAATGAAGATGTGATGATTCTGTGATGATGCTGTGATGATGCTGTCGTGATGGTCTGATAACGTTGTCGTAACGCTGTGACGATGCTTCGATGATGTTGTGATGATTCTGTGATGATGCAATTATGATGCTGTGATGATGCAGTGATGATGCACTGATAATGCTGTTATGACGCTGTGATGACGTAGTAATGATGCTGTGATGATGCAGTGTTTACGCAGTTATGATGCTTTTATGATGCTTTGGTGAAGTTCTGATGATGCAGTGATGGCGCTGTGATGACACATTGATGATGCTTAGATGATGCTTTGATGATGCTCTTATGATGCTGTGATGATGCAGTGATGATGATGTGATGATGCTGTGGTGATGATGTGATGATGCTGTGATGATGCAGTGATCATGCAGTGATGATGTTGTGATGACGCAGTGATGATGTTGTGATGACACAGTGACGATGCTGTGATGACGCTTGGATGACGCTATAGTGATTCTGTGATGATGCTGTAGTGGTACTATGATGATGCTATGAGGATGCTGCGATGACGCTCTGATGACGCAGTAATCATGATGTAATGATGCTGTGATGACGCAGTGATGATGCTCTGATGATGCTGTGATTATGATGTGATAATGCATTTATCATGATGTGATGACGCTCTGATGATGCAGTGATGACTCTGTGATGATGCAGTGATTATGTAGCTATGATGCTGTGATGATGATGTGATGATGTAGTGATAATGATGTGATGACGCAGTGATGATGCTCTGACGATGCTGTGATTATGATGTGATGACGCTGTCATGATTCTGTGACGATGCAGTGATGACGCTGTGATGACCCTGTCATGATGTTGTGATGACGCTGTCGTGATGCTGTGATGATGCTGTGATGACAATATGATGACGTAGTTATGATGCTGTTATGATGCAGTCATTATGCAGTGATGATGCAGATATGAGGCTGTGATGACGCTGTGATGATATTGTGATGATGCTGCGATGATGATGTGATGACGCAGTGATGATGCTGCGATGACTCTGTGATGACCCTATCGTGATTATGTGATAACGCTGTGATGATGCTGTGATGATGCAATGATGATGCTGTGATGATGCTGTGATGATGCTGTGATTCTGAAGTAATGATTCTGTGAGGATGGTGAGGTGATGCTGTGATGACGCAGTGATGATGATGTGATCACGCAGCGATGATGCTGTAATGATTTTGTGATGATGATGTGATGACGCTGCGATGATGAAGTGATGATGCAGTGATGACTCTGTGATGATGCTGTGATAACGCAGTGATGATGCTGTGATGATGCAATGATGATGCTGTGATGACGCAGTGTTTATGCAGTTATGACGCTGTGATGACCCTGTTATGATGCCTGTATGAGGATGCGATGATGCTGTGACTATGCAGTGATGATGCAGTGATGATGCTGCGATGATGTAGTGATGATGCTGCCATGATGATATGATGATGCAGTGATGATACTGTGATAACATTGTGATGACGCAGTGATGATGCAGTGATGATGCTGTAATGATGCAGTGATTATGCAGTAATGATGCTGTAGTGACGTTGCGATTATGCTGTGATGATGCTGTGATGTTGCTGAGATGATGCTGTGATGATTCATTAATGATGCAGTGATGATGCTGTGATGATGCTATGATTATGTTTTGATGATGCCTTGATGATTCTGTGATGACGCTGTGATGACTCTGTCGTGATGCTCTGATAACGCTGTCGTGATGCTGTGATGATGCTGCGATGATGTTGTGATGATGCAATGATTATGCTGTGATGATGTAGTAATGATGATGTTATGATGCCGAGGTGATGCAATGATGATGCTGTATTGACGCAGTGATGGTGCTGTGATGATGCAGAGTTTATGCAGTTATGACACTGTGATTATGCTTTGATGACGACGCAATGGTGATGTGACGATGCAGTGATGATGCTGTGATGATGCTGTGACGATGCAGTGATTACGCTGCGATGATGATGTGATGATGCTGCGATGATGCTGTGATGATGCAGTGATAATGATGTGATAATGCTGAGATGATGATGTGATGACACAGTGATGATGATGTGATGACTCAGTGATTCTGCAGTATTGATACTGTGATGATGCTGAGATGATGCTGTAACGATGCACTGATGATACACTGATAATGCTGTGATGATGCTATAATAATGTTGTGATGATGCTGTAATGAAGATGTGATGATTCTGTGATGATGCTGTGATGATGCTGTCGTGATGGTCTGATAACGTTGTCGTAACGCTGTGACGATGCTTCGATGATGTTGTGATGATTCTGTGATGATGCAATTATGATGCTGTGATGATGCAGTGATGATGCACTGATAATGCTGTTATGACGCTGTGATGACGTAGTAATGATGCTGTGATGATGCAGTGTTTACGCAGTTATGATGCTTTTATGATGCTTTGGTGAAGTTCTGATGATGCAGTGATGGTGCTGTGATGAAGCATTGATGATGCTTAGATGATGCTGTGATGATGCTCTGATGATGCTGTGATGATGCAGTGATGATGACGTGATGATGCTGTGGTGATGATGTGATGATGCTGTGATGATGCAGTGATCATGCAGTGATGATGTTGTGATGACGCAGTGATGATGTTGTGATGACGCAGTGATGATGCTGCGATGATGCTATGGTGATGATGTGATGATGCTGTGATGACGCAGTGACGATGCTGTGATGACGCTTGGATGACGCTATAGTGATTCTGTGATGATGCTGTAGTGGTACTATGATGATGCTATGAGGATGCTGCGATGACGCTCTGATGACGCAGTAATCATGATGTAATGATGCTGTGATGACGCAGTGATGATGCTCTGATGATGCTGTGATTATGATGTGATAATGCATTTATCATGATGTGATGACGCTCTGATGATGCAGTGATGACTCTGTGATGATGCAGTGATTATGTAGCTATGATGCTGTGATGATGATGTGATGATGTAGTGATAATGATGTGATGACCCAGTGATGATGCTCTGATGATGCTGTGATTATGATGTGATGACGCTGTCATGATTCTGTGACGATGCAGTGATGACGCTGTGATGACCCTGTCATGATGTTGTGATGACGCTGTCGTGATGCTGTGATGATGCTGTGATGACAATATGATGACGTAGTTATGATGCTGTTATGATGCAGTCATTATGCAGTGATGATGCAGATATGAGGCTGTGATGACGCTGTGATGATATTGTGATGATGCTGCGATGATGATGTGATGACGCAGTGATGATGCTGCGATGACTCTGTGATGACCCTATCGTGATTATGTGATAACGCTGTGATGATGCTGTGATGATGCAATGATGATGCTGTGATGATGCTGTGATGATGCTGTGATTCTGAAGTAATGATGCTGTGAGGATGGTGAGGTGATGCTGTGATGACGCAGTGATGATGATGTGATTACGCAGTGATGATGCTGTAATGATTTTGTGATGATGATGTGATGATGCTGTGATGATGATGTGATGATACTGTGATGACGCAGATATGACGCTGCGATGATGAAGTGATGATGCAGTGATGACTCTGTGATGATGCTGTGATAATGCAGTGATGATGCTGTGATGATGCAATGATGATGCTGTGATGACGCAGTGTTTATGCAGTTATGACGCTGTGATGACCCTGTTATGATGCCTGTATGAGGATGCGATGATGCTGTGACTATGCAGTGATGATGCAGTGATGATGCTGCGATGATGTAGTGGTGATGCTGCGATGATGATATGATGATGCAGTGATGATACTGTGATAACATTGTGATGACGCAGTGATGATGCAGTGATGATGCTGTAATGATGCAGTGATTATGCAGTAATGATGCTGTAGTGACGTTGCGATTATGCTGTGATGATGCTGTGATGTTGCTGTGGTGACGCTGTGTTGAGGGTGTTGTGATGCTCTGATAACGCTGTTGTGATGCTGTGATGATGCTACGATGATGTTGTGATGATGCTGTGATGATGCTACGATGATGTTGTGATGATTCTGTGATGTCACTCTGATGATGCTGTGATGATGCAATTATGGTACTGTGATGATGCTGTGATGATGCAGTGATGATATAGTGATGGCGTTGTGATGATGCATTGATGATGCTGTATTGATCCTGTGATGACGCAGTGATTTTGCAGTGATGACACCGTGATGACGCTGTAATGATGCAGTGAGTAAGCAGTAATGATAATGCGATGATGCTGTGATTATGCTGTGACGATGAGGTGATGATGCAGTGATTATGCAGTGATTATGCTGTCACGATACTCTAATGATGCTCTGATGATGCAGAGATGATGCAGTGATGTTGCTGTGATGATGATGTGATGATGCAGTGATGATAATGTGATGATGCTGTGATAATGCAGTGATTATGCTGTAATGATGCTCTGATGACACTGAGATAATGCTCTGATGCTGTAGATATGATGCTGTGAAGATGCAGTGAGGACGCAGAGATGATGCTGTGATGACAATGTGAAGATGCTGTGATGATGCAGTGATGGCGCAGTGATGATGCTGTGATGACACTGTGATTATGTGGTGATGATGATATGATGATGCTGTGATGATGCTGTGATGATGCTGTGATTATGCAGCTATGACGCTGTGATGACATAGTGATGATGCTGTGATGACGCTGTGATGATGATAGGATGATGCTGTGATGATGATATCATGATGCAATGATGATGCAGTGGTGATGCTCTGATGATGTTGTAATGATGCTGTGACGATGAAGTGATGGTGCAGTGATGATACTGTGATGACACTGTGATGATGCAGTGATGATTCAGTGATGATTCTGTTATGATGCTATGATGACGCTATTATGATGCTGTGATGACGCTGCGACGATGATATGATGATCCTGTGATTACTCTGTGATGACGTTTTGATGACACTGCTATGATGCTGTGATGATGCTTTGATGACGCAGTGATGACGCTGTGATGACGCTGTGATGATGCTGTGATGATGCTGTGATGACGCTGTGATTATGCTGTGATGATGCAGTGATTATGCTGTGATGATGTTGTGATGATGCTGTCATGATGCAATGATGATGATGAGATGATGCAGTGATGATGATGTGATGATGCAGTGATGATACTGGTACGACGCTGTTATAATGCAGTGATTATTCAGTAATGATGCTGTGATAATGCTTAGATGATGCTGTGATGATGTAGTGATTGTGCAGTGATGATGCAGTGATGACGCAGTCATGATGCTTTGATGAGAATGCCAAGATACTCTGATGATGCTGTGATGATTCCTTGATGACGCTGAGATGATGCTGTGAGAGTGCAGTGATGATGCAGTGTTTATGCTGTGATGATGCTCTGATTGTGTAGTGATGATGCTGTGATGATGCTGTGATGATATTGTGTTGATGCAGTGATGATGATGTGATGATGCTCTGATGATGATGTGATGATGCTGTGATGATGCTGTGATGATATTGTGATAATGCAGTGATGATGTTGTGATAACGCAGTGATGATGCTGTGATGATGTTGTGATGATGCAGTGAAGATAATGGGATGATGCAGTGATGATGTTTTAATGGCGACGTGATGATGCTGTGATGATGTTGTGATGATGCAGTGAAGATAATGGGATGATGCAGTGATGATGTTTTAATGGCGACGTGATGATGCTGTGATGATGCTGTGATGATGCAGTTAAGATATTGGGATGATGCAGTGATGATGATGTCATGATGCAGTGATGATACTGTGATCACGCTGTGATAATGCATTGATTATGCAGGAATGATGCTTTGATGACGCTGAGATGATGCTGTGATGATGCAGTGGTGGTGCAGTGATGATGCAGTGATGACGCAGTGATGATGCTGCGATGATGATTTGAAGATGCTGTGATGATGCAGTGATGGTGCTGTGAAGGCGCAGTGGTGATGCTTTCATTATGCTGTGATGATGCAGTGATTATGCAGCTATGGTGCTGTGATGATGCTGTGATGATACTGTGATGACATTGTGATGACGGAGTGATGATGCTGTGATGACACTCTGATGATGTTGTGATGATAATGTGATGATGCCGTGATGATGCTGTGAAGATACTGTGATGATGCTGAGATGATGCTGTGATGATGCTGTTATGACGCTGTGATGACACAGTGATGATGCTGTGATGATGCAGTGATGATGATGTGATGAAGCAGTGATGATACAGTGATTATGCTGTGATTAAGCTGTGATGACACAATTATGATGCTCTGATGATGCAGTGATGATGCAGTGTCGATGCAGTGATGATGCTGTGACGATGCAGTGAAGATGATGTGAATATGATGTGATGATGATGTTATGATGCAGTGATGATACTGTGATGACGCTGTGATAATGCATTTATTATGCAGTAATGATGCTGTGATGATGCTGAGATGATGCTGTCATGATGCAGTGATGGTGCAGTGATGGTGCAGTGATGACGCAGTGATGATGCTGCGGTGATGATTTGAAGGTGCTGTGATGATGCAGTGATGGTGCTGTGAAGGCGCAGTAGTGATGCTTTGATTATGCTGTGATGATGCAGTGATTATGCAGCTATGGTGCAGTGATGATGCTGTGATGATACCGTGATGACGCTGTGATGACGGAGTGATGATGCTGTGATGACACTCTGATGATGTTGTGGTGATAATGTGATGATGCTGTGAAGATACTGTGATAACGCTTTTATTATGCAGTATTCATGCAGTAATGATTCTGTGATGATGCTGAGATGACGCTGCGATGATGATGTGATGATGCTGTGATGAGTGTGATGACGCTCTGATGACACTATTATTGTGCTGAGATGATGCAGTGATGATGCAGTGATGAGACTGTGATGATGCTGTGATGACGTTTTGATGATGCATTGATGACGATGTGATGATGGAGCTATGATGCTGTGATGATGCAGTGATGAAACCGTGATGACACTCTGATGATGTACTGAGTAAGCAGTAATGATGCTGCGATGATTCTGTGATGACACTGTAATGATGCTGTGATGAGGCAGAGATGATGCAGTGATGATGCTGTGATGATGTTGTGGTGAAGCTGTGATGATGCAGTGATGATGATGGGATTATGAAGTGATGATGATGTGATGATGCAGTGATGATACTGTGATGACGCTGTGATAATGCAGTGATTATGCGGAAATGATGCTGTGATGACACTGATATGATGCTTTGATGATGCAGTGATGATGCTGTGAGGATGCAGTGAGGACAGTGATGATGTTGTGCTGATGCTGTGATGATGTTTTGATTACGCAGTGATGATGCTGTGGTGATGCAGTGATGATGCAGTGATGATGCAGTGATCAAAGCGTCATCACAGCATCATCACTGCATCATTGCAGCGTCATCACTGCATCATCACAGCATCAACACTGCATCATCACAACATCATCAAATAATCATGAAAGCATCACAGCTTCATCAAAGCGTCATCAGAGCGTCAACACTGCATCTTCACTGCATCATCACAGCATAATCACATCATCATCACTGCATCATCACTGCATCATCACAGCATCATTGCATCATCATCACAGCATCACCAAATATTTGCAGAGTCATCATTGCATCATCACAGAATCATCAAAGCACCATCATAGCGTCATCAGAGCATTATCGCTGCCTCATCACTGCCTCATCACTGCATCATCACTGCGTCATCACAACATCATCACTTCAACATCACAGCAACATCACACTGTCATCAAAGCGTCATCACAGCATCATTACTGCATCATCACAGCATCATAACACATCATCACCACATCACAACAGCATCATCACAGCATTATAACAGCATCATCCAGGCGTCATCACTGCATCATCACAGCGTCACCACAGCGTCATCACTGCATCATCACAGCATCATCAAAGCATCACAGCGTAATCAAAGCGTCATCACAGCTTCATCACGGTATCACCACTGCGTCATCAGAGCGTCATCAAAGCACCATCACAGCTTCAACACAGCATCAACACAGCATCATCACAGTGTCATCAAAGCGTCATCACAACATCATCAGCGCGTCATCACTGAATCATCACAGCGTAATAACTACATCATCAGTGCGTCATCACAGCATCACTACAGCATCACTACAGCATCAACACAGCAACATCTCAGCGTCATCACTACATCATCGCATCGTCATCACTGCATCATCACAGCATCATCACAATGTTATCACAGCCTCACCACAGCGTCATAACTGCATCATCACTGCATCATCACTGTATCATCAGAGCATCATCACATCATTTCAATGCATGATCACAGCATAATAACAGCATCATCACGGCATCATCACAACATCATCACTGCATCAACACAACATCATTACAGAATCATCACTGAATCATCACAGCGTCATCACAGCATCATCACAGAATCACAACAGCATCATCACTGCATCATCAAATCATGATCACTGCATCATGAAAATGTCATCACAGCATCACCACAGCATCATCACAACAGTATCACAGTATCACAGAGTCATCACAGCGTCATCATCACATCATCACTGCACCATCACTGTGTCATCACAGCATCATTACTGCATAATCACAACATCATGACGGTGTCATCACAGCATCATCATTGCATCATCACAGCATCACAACAGCATCATCGCAGCACCATCACAGTATCATCAAAGCATCACAGCGTCGCCATCACTGCATCATCACAGAATCATCACTGTATCATCGCAGCGGTATCACTGCATCATCACAGCATGATCACAGCATCATCACTGCATCATTACAGCATCATCACAACATCATCACAGCATCACGGCATCATCAAAGCGCCATAAAAGCGTCATCACAGCATCATCACTGCATCATCACAGCATCATCACAGCATGATCACAGCATCATCACTGTGTCATCACTGCATCATCACAGCATCATTGCATCATCATCATAGCATCACCAAATATTCGCAGAGTCATCATTGCATCATCACAGAATCATCAAAGCACCAGCATAGCGTCATCAGAGCATTATCGCTGCCTCATCACTGCCTCATCACTGCATCATCACTGCGTCATCACAACATCATCACTTCAACATCACAGCAACATCACACTGTCATCAAAGCGTCATCACAGCATCATTACTGCATCATCACAGCATCATAACACATCATCACCACATCACAACAGCATCATCACAGCATTATAACAGCATCATCCAGGCGTCATCACTGCATCATCACAGCGTCACCACAGCGTCATCACTGCATCATCACAGCATCATCAAAGCATCACAGCGTAATCAAAGCGTCATCACAGCTTCATCACGGTATCACCACTGCGTCATCAGAGCGTCATCAAAGCACCATCACAGCTTCAACACAGCATCAACACAGCATCATCACAGTGTCATCAAAGCGTCATCACAACATCATCAGCGCGTCATCACTGAATCATCACAGCATCATCACAATGTTATCACAGCCTCACCACAGCGTCATAACTGCATCAGCACTGCATCATCACTGTATCATCAGAGCATCATCACATCATTTCACTGCATGATCACAGCATAATAACAGCATCATCACGGCATCATCACAACATCATCACTGCATCAACACAACATCATCACAGAATCATCACTGAATCATCACAGCGTCATCACAGCATCATCACAGCATCACAACAGCATCATAACTGCATCATCAAATCATGATCACTGCATCATGAAAGTGTCATCACAGCATCACCACAGCATCATCACAACAGTATCACAGTATCACAGAGTCATCACAGCGTCATCACTGCATCATCACAGCATCACAACAGCATCATCGCAGCATCATCACAGTATCATCAAAGCATCACAGCGTCGCCATCACTGCATCATCACAGAATCATCACTGTATCATCGCAGCGGTATCACTGCATCATCACAGCATGATCACAGCATCATCACTGCATCATTACAGCATCATCACAACATCATCACAGCATCACGGCATCATCAAAGCGCCATAAAAGCGTCATCACAGCATCATCACTGCATCATCACAGCATCATCACAGCATGATCACAGCATCATCACTGCGTCATCACTCCATCATCACAGCATTATCAAAGCATCACAGCGTCATCACAGTATCATCACAGCATCATCACAGCTTCCTCACGGCGTCATTACATCATCAGTACAGTGTCATCAAAGTGTTATCACAGAATCATCACTGCATCATCACATCATCATCACTGCATCATCAGAGTGTCATCACAGCATCATCACTGCGTCATCACTGCATCATCATATAATCATGACAGCATCATAGCTGTATAATCACAGCATCATCAAAGCATCATCACAGCATCATCAAAGCGTCATCAAATCATCATCACAGCATCATCAGAAAAGCATCACCACAGCATCATAAGAGCATCATTTCTGGTGCCAACGCAGAAATCTTGTTTTTTTTTGACCATGGGGCACTTTACTCAGCACCTGGCCTGATGGCCGCAGACGGCTCCCTATCTTTTAGGGGAAAAAGGATCCTGGGCCAGGAGCTGGCAGGGCTCATTGAGAGGGCTTTAAACTAGGTAAGAAGGGGGATGGGGCTGAAGCAAGGATTGTTGGGGCTGTGCCGGGGGGAACAATGGCAAGGCCGGAGAATAGGGCAATGGCCCAGCTGAAGTGCATCTACACCAATGCTCTGATGATGCTCTGATGATGCAGTTATGTTGCAGTAGTGACGCTGTGATGATGCTTTGATGATGCTGTGATGACACTGTGATGATGCGGTGATGATGATATGATGATGCAGTGATGATACTGTGATGATGCTGTGATGATGCAGTGATGATGATGTGATGATGCAGTGATGATGCTGTGATGACCCTGTCATGATGTTGTGATGATGCTGTCGTGATGCTGTGATGATGCTGTGATGACAATATGATGACGTAGTTATGATGCTTTTATGATGCAGTCATTATGCAGTTAAGATGCAGATATGATGCTGTGATGATGCTGAGGTGATGTTGTGATGATGCAGTGATGACGCAGTGATGATGCAGTGATGACTCACTGATGATTCTGTGATGATGCTGTGATGACACTGCTGTGATGATGATGTGATTACGCAGCGATGATGCTGTAATGATTTTGTGATGATGATGTGATGATGTCATGGGTTTGTGAAGGGTAGGTCCTGCCTAACTAACCGGATTTCCTTTTATGATAAGATCACCCGTATGGTGGACCAAGGGAAACCAGCTGATGTGATTTTTTTGGACTTCAGCAAGGCTTTTGACACGGTTTCCCATAGGATCCTACTGGACAAAATGTCCACCATACAGCTAAATAAAAACATCATACGATGGGTGAGCAATTGGCTAACGGGCAGGGCCCAAAGGGTTATGGTAAATGGGGCTGCGTCAGGCTGGCGGGCGGTCACCAGTGGGGTCCCTCAAGGCTCCATTTTAGGGCCGGTACTTTTCAATATTTTTATAAACGATCTGGATGTAGGAATAGAGGGTATTTTGAGCAAGTTTGCTGATGACACCAAACTTGGAGGAGTTGTGGACTCGAATGAGGGTGGAAAGGCCTTGCAGAGGGACCTGGATAGGTTGGAGAGCTGGGCGATCACCAACCGCATGAAGTTCAATAAGAGCAAGTGCCGGGTCCTGCACCTGGGACGGGGAAACCCTGGCTGCACGTACAGACTGGGCGATGAGACGCTGGAGAGCAGCCTAGAAGAGAGGGATCTGGGGGTCGTGGTAGACAGCAAGTTGAATATGAGCCAGCAGTGTGCCCTGGCAGCCAGGAGGGCCAAGCGTGTCCTGGGGTGCATCAAGCACGGCATCGCTAGTAGGTCACGGGAGGTGATTGTCCCGCTCTACTCTGCGCTGGTGCGGCCTCACCTCGAGTACTGTGTGCAGTTCTGGGCACCGCAGTATAAAAAGGACATGAAACTGTTGGAGAGTGTCCAGAGGAGGGCTACGAAGATGGTGAAAGGCCTGGAGGGGAAGACGTACGAGGAACGGCTGAGGTCACTGGGCCTGTTCAGCCTGGAGAAGAGGAGGCTGAGGGGAGACCTCATCACAGTCTACAACTTCCTCGTAAGGGGGTGTCGAGAGGCAGGAGACCTTTTCTCCATTAACACCAGTGACAGGACCCGCGGGAACGGGGTTAAGCTGAGGCAGGGGAAATTTAGGCTAGACATCAGGAGGGGGTTCTTCACAGAGAGGGTGGTTGCACACTGGAACAGGCTCCCCAGGGAAGTGGTCACTGCACCGAGCCTGTCGGAATTTAAGAAGAGATTGGACTGTGCACTTAGTCACATGGTCTGAACTCTTGGGTAGACCTGTGCGGTGTCAAGAGTTGGACTAGATGATCCTTAAGGGTCCCTTCCAACTCAGGAGATTCTATGATTCTATGATTCTATGCTGTGATGATGCAGTGTTTATGCAGTTATGACGCTGTGATGACCCTGTTATGATGCCTGTACGAGGATACGATGATGCTGTGACTATGCAGTGATGATGCAGTGATGATGCTGCGATGATGCAGTGATGACGTTGCGATGATGATATGATGATGCAGTGATGATACTGTGATAAAGTTGTGATGACGCAGTGATGATGCTGTAATGATGCAGTGATTATGCAGTAATGATGCTGTAGTGACGCTGCGATTATGCTGTGCTGATGCTGTGATGTTGCTGTGGTGACGCTGTGTTGAGGGTGTTGTGGTGTTCTGATAACGCTGTTGTGATGCTGTGATGATGCTACGATGATATTGTGATGATGCTGTGATGATACCGTGATGATGCAGTGATGATGCTGTGATGCTGCTGCGATGACGCTGTGGTGACGATGTGATGATGCAGTGATGATGCAGTTATGATGCAGTGATGATGCAGTTATGACGCTTTAATGACATTGTGATGATATTGTGATTATGCTGTGATGACATAGCGATGATGCTGTGATGATTCTGTGATGACACTCTGATGATGATGGGATGATGCTGTGATGATGCTGTTATAACACTGTGATGACACTGTGATGATGCTGAGATTATGCTGTGAAGATGCAGTGATGATGCAGTGATGATGCAGTTATGACCCTGTGATGACGCTGTGAGGATGCAGTGAGTAAGCAGTAAAGATGCTTTGATGATGCTGTTATGATGCTGCAATGATGCTGTGATGATGCTGCGGGCTGCTGTGATGACAATTTGATGACGTAGTGATGATTCTGTCATGACGCCATGATGCTGCTCTGATGCTGCTCTGATGCTGCTGTGATTATGCTGTGATGACGCTCTGATGACACAGTGATGATGCTGTGATGACGCTGTGATGACAATTTGATGATGAAGTGATGACTTTGTGATTACGCTGTGATGACGCATTGAAGATTATGTGATGATGATGTGATGATGCAGTAATGATGCTGTCATGATGCAGTGATGATGCTGTGATGTCGCTCTGATGATTCTGTGATGATGCGGTGATGATGCAGTTATGGTACTGTGATGACGCTGTGATAATGCAGTGATTATGTAGTAATGATTCTGTGATGATGCTGTGATGATGCTGTTATGATGCAGTGGTGATGCAGTGATGACTGTAATTATACTGTGATTATGTAGTGATGATGTAGTGATTACGGTGTGATGACGCAGTGATGATGCGGTGATGATGTGGTGATGATGCAGTGATGATGAAGTGATGATGCAGTGATGACACTGTGATGAGGCAGCGATGATGCTGTGATGACACTGATGATGTTGTGATGATGATGTGATGATGCTGTGATGATGCAGTGAAGACGCAGTGATAATGCAGTGATGATGTTGCGATGACGCTATGATGATGCAGTGATGATACAATGAAGCAGTGATGACGCTGTGATGGTGCAGTGATGATGATGTGATGAAGCAGTGATGATACAGTGATTATGCTGTGATTAAATGTGTTGACACAATTATGATGCTCTGATGATGCAGTGATGATGCAGTGTTGATGCAGTGATGATACAGTGATTATGCAGTGAAGATGATGGGATGATGCAGTGATGATGATGTCATGATGCAGTGATGATACTGTGATGACGCTGTGATGATGCAGTGATGGTGCAGTGATGATGCAGTGATGACGCAGTGATGATGCTGTGAAGGCGCAGTGGTGATGCTTTGATTATGCTGTGATGACGGAGTGATTATGTAGCTATGGTGCTGTGATGATACTGTGATGACATTGTGATGACGGAGTGATGATGCTGTGATGACACTCTGATGATGTTGTGATGATAATGTGATGATGCCGTGATGATGCTGTGAAGATACTGTGATGACGCTGTGATGATGCAGTATTTATGCAGTAATGATTCTGTGATGATGCTGAGATGATGCTGTGATGATGCAGTGATGATGCTGTGATGACGATGCGATGATGATGTGATGATGCTTTGATGACTGTGATGACGCTCTGATGACAGAATTATGATGCTGAGATGATGCAGTGATGATGCAATGATGATGCTGTGATGATGCTGTTATGACCTTGTGATGACGCAGTGATGATGATGTGATGATGCAGTGTTTATGTAGTTATGAGGCTGTGATGATGCACTGATGATGCAGTGATGAGACTTTGATGATGCTGTGATGACGTTTTGATGATGCATTGATGATGATGTGGTGATGTAGCTATGATGCTGTGATGATGCAGTGATGAAACCGTGATGACACTCTGATGATGTACTGAGTAAGCAGTAATGATGCTGCGATGATTCTGTGATGATGCTGAGATGATGCAGTGATGATGCAGTGATGATGCAGTGATGATTCAGTGATCAAAGCCTCATCACAGCATCATCACAGCATCATCGCAGCGTCATCACAGCATCAGAGCGTCATGAAAGCATTATGAGACCGTCATCACAGCATAAGGATAGCATAATTACACCATCATAACAACATCATCACAGCGTCATCACAGCATCATCACAGCATCATCACAGCATTATCACAGCGTCACGAAAGCGTCCTCACAGCATCATCACAGCATAATCGCAGCGTCATCAGAGCATCATCTCAGCATCATCACAGCATCATTACTGAATCATCACAGCATCATATCATCCTCATCAGAGCATCACAGCATCATCACAGCATCAGCACTGCATCATCACAAAAACATCACAGTGTCATCAAAGTGTCATCATAGCATTATCAGAGCATCACAACAGCATCATCACTGCATCATCAGAACATCATCATAGTGTCATCAAACCGTCATCAGCATCATCAGACCATAAGAACAACATCATCGCAGCGTCAAAACTGCATCATCACAGCATGATCACAGCATGATCACAGCGTCATCACAGCATCATAACAGCATTATCGTAGCCTCATCACAGCATAATCACAACATCATCACAGCATCATCGCTGCATCATTACAGCATCATCACAGCATCATCACTGCGTCATCACTGCATCATTACTACATCATCAGAACATTATCATAGTATCGTCAAAGCGTCAACAGAGTATCATCACAGCATCACAACAGCATCATCGCAGCATCATCACTGCATCATCACAGCATCACAACAGAATCATAACAAAATCATCGCAGCGTCATCAAAGCGTCATCACTGCGTCATCGCAGCATCATCATAGCATCATCACAGCTTCATAACACATCATCACAGCAGCATCGTCACTGCGTCATAACACGATCATCACAGCATCATCACAGCATCATCACAGCATCATTAAAGCATCACAGCATCATCAAAGTGTCATCACAGCGTCATCACAGCATCACCACTGCGTTATCAGAGCGTCATCAAAGAACCATCCCAGCTTCATCAGAGCTTCATCACAGCATCAACACAGCATCATCACAGTGTCATAAAAGAGTCATCACAGGATCATCAATGCATCATCACAGAATCATCACAGCGTAATAACAACATTATCAGTGCGTCATCACAGTGTCATCACAGCATCATCACAGCATCAATACAACATCATCGCAGCGTCATCACTGCATCATCACATCATCATCGCATCATCGTCACAGCATCACAGCGTTATCACAGCGTCATCACAGCATCATCACTTTATCATCACTCCGTTATCACAGCATCATCACAGCATCATCATAGCGTCACAAAAGATTCGCAGCGTCATCATTGCATCATCACAGAATCATCACAGCAACATCACACCGTCATCAAAGCGTCATCACTGCCTCATCACTGCATCATCACAGCATCATAACTGCGTCATCACAGCATCATCACAATATTATCACAGCCTCACCACAGTATCATAACTGCATCATCACTGTATCATCACGGCATCATTACTGCATCATCACAGCATCATCAGAGCTTCAACAAAGCATCACATTGCCATCACAATGTCACCACTGAATCATCACAGCGTAATCACAGCATCATCAAAGCATCATCGCAGCGTCCTCACTGCATCATTACTGCATCATCACAACATTATCATAGTGTCATCAAAGCGTCATCACAGCATCACAACAGCATCATCGTAGCACCATCACTGCATCATCACTGCATCATCACAGCATCACAACAGTATCAGCACATCGTCATCTCTGCATCATCCAGGCGTCATCACAACATCATCTCAGCGTCACCACAGAGTCATCACTGCATCATCAGAGCATCACCAGAACTTCATCGCAGCATCATCAAAGCAACATCACAGCGTCACTACTGCATCATCTGAGCATCATCACAGCCTCATCACAGCACCATCACAGCGTTATCACAGCATCATCAAAGCATCATCACAACATCATCAAAGCGTCATCACAGCATCATCACAGTGTCATCAAATCATCATCACAGCATCATCACAACAGCATCACCACAGCATCATAAGAGCATCATTTCTGGTGCCAACGCAGAAATCTTGTTTTGATACTGATGATGACATTGATACATGATACTGTGATGACATTGTGATGACGGAGTGATGATGCTGTGATGACACTCTGATGATGTTGTGATGATAATGTGATGATGCCGTGATGATGCTGTGAAGATACTGTGATGATGCTGAGATGATGCTGTGATGATGCTGTTATGACGCTGTGATGACGCAGTGATGATGCTGTGATGATGCAGTGATGATGATGTGATGAAGCAGTGATGATACAGTGATTATGCTGTGATTAAGCTGTGATGACACAATTATGATGCTCTGATGATGCAGTGATGATGCAGTGTCGATGCAGTGATGATGCTGTGACGATGCAGTGAAGATGATGTGATGATGCAGTGATGATGATGTTATGATGCAGTGATGATACTGTGATGACGCTGTGATAATGCATTGATTATGCAGTAATGATGCTGTGATGATGCTGAGATGATGCTGTCATGATGCAGTGATGGTGCAGTGATGATGCAGTGATGACGCAGTGATGATGCTGCGGTGATGATTTGAAGGTGCTGTGATGATGCAGTGATGGTGCTGTGAAGGCGCAGTAGTGATGCTTTGATTATGCTGTGATGATGCAGTGATTATGCAGCTATGGTGCAGTGATGATGCTGTGATGATACCGTGATGACGCTGTGATGACGGAGTGATGATGCTGTGATGACACTCTGATGATGTTGTGGTGATAATGTGATGATGCTGTGAAGATACTGTGATAACGCTTTTATTATGCAGTATTCATGCAGTAATGATTCTGTGATGATGCTGAGATGACGCTGCGATGATGCTGTGATGATGCTGTGATGAGTGTGATGACGCTCTGATGACACTATTATTGTGCTGAGATGATGCAGTGATGATGCAGTGATGAGACTGTGATGATGCTGTGATAACGCAGTGATGATGCTGTGGTGATGCAGTGATGATGCAGTGATGATGCAGTGATCAAAGCGTCATCACAGCATCATCACAGCATCATCGCAGCGTCATCGCAGCGTCATCACTGCATCATCGCAGCGTCATCACTGCATCATCACAGCATCATCACTGCATCATCACTGCATCATCACAGCATCATTGCATCATCATCACAGCATCACCAAATATTCGCAGAGTCATCATTGCATCATCACAGAATCATCAAAGCACCATCATAGCGTCATCAGAGCATTATCGCTGCCTCATCACTGCCTCATCACTGCCTCATCACTGCGTCATCACAACATCATCACTTCAACATCACAGCAACATCACACTGTCATCAAAGCGTCATCACAGCATCATTACTGCATCATCACAGCATCATAACACATCATCACCACATCACAACAGCATCATCACAGCATTATAACAGCATCATCCAGGCGTCATCACTGCATCATCACAGCGTCACCACAGCGTCATCACTGCATCATCACAGCATCATCAAAGCATCACAGCGTAATCAAAGCGTCATCACAGCTTCATCACGGTATCAACACAGCATTATCACGTCATCATCACAGAATCATCATGCCATCATCACAGCATCATCGCAGCATCATCACAGCATCATTAAAGCATCACAGCGTCATCAAAGACTCATCACAGCGTCATCACAGCATCACCACTGCGTCATCAGAGCGTCATCAAAGCACCATCACAGCTTCATCACAGCATCAACACAGCATCATCACAGTGTCATCAAAGTGTCATCACAACATCATCAGCGCGTCGTCACTGAATCATCACAGCATAATAACGACATCACCAGTGCGTCATCACTGCATCATCACAGCATCATAAGTGCATCATCACAGCATCATCACAGCATCATCACTGCATCATCACAGCATCATCACAATGTCATCACAGCCTCACCACAGCGTCATAAGTGCATCAACACTGAATCATCACTGTATCATCAGAGCATCATCACATCATTTCAATGCATGATCACAGCATAATAACAGCATCATCACGGCATCATCAAATCATGATCACTGCATCATGAAAGTGTCATCACAGCATCACCACAGCATCATCACAACAGTATCACAGTATCACAGAGTCATCACAGCGTCATCATCACATCATCACTGCACCATCACTGTGTCATCACAGCATCATTACTGCATAATCACAACATCATCACGGTGTCATCGCAGCATAATCACAGCATAATCAGAGCATCACAACAGCATCATCGCATCGTCATCACTGCATCATCATTGCATCATCACAGCATCATCACTGCATCATCACAGCATCACAACAGCATCATCGCAGCATCATCACAGTATCATCAAAGCATCACAGCGTCGCCATCACTGCATCATCACAGAATCATCACTGTATCATCGCAGCGGTATCACTGCATCATCACAGCATGATCACAGCATCATCACTGCATCATTACAGCATCATCACAACATCATCACAGCATCACGGCATCATCAAAGCGCCATAAAAGCGTCATCTCAGCATCATCACTGCGTCATCACTCCATCATCACAGCATCATCAAAGCATCACAGCATCATCACAGTATCATCACAGCATCATCACAGCTTCCTCACGGCATCATTACGTCATCAGTACAGTGTCATCAAAGCGTTATCACAGAATCATCACTGCATCATCACAGCATCATCACTGCATCATTCTAGCGTCATCACAGTTTCATCACAGCTTCATCACAGCATCATCAGAGTGTCATTACAGCATCATGAAAGCAGCATCACAGCGTCATCACAGCATCATCGCAGCATCATCACAGCATCATCACTGCATCATCACAGCATCACAGTGTCATCAAATTATCATCACTGCATCATCAGAGCATCACCAGAACTTCATCGCAGCATCATCAAAGCAACATCACAGCATCACTACTGCAACATCACTGCATCATCTGAGCCTCATCACAGCACCATCACAGCGTTATCACAGCGTCATCAAAGCATCATCACAACAACATCAAAGCGTCATCACAGTATCATCACAGTGTCATCAAATCATTATCACAGCATCATAAGAGCATCATTTCTGGTGCCAACACAGAAATCTTGTTTTTTTTGACCATGAGGCACTTTACTCAGCACCTGGCCTGATGGCCGCAGACGGGTCCCTATCCTTTAGGGGAAAAAGCATCCTGGGCCAGGAGCTGGCAGGGCTCATTGAGAGGGCTTTAAACTAGGTAAGAAGGGGGATGGGGCTGAAGCAAGGATTGTTGGGGCTGTGCCAGGGGGAACAATGGCAAGGCCGGAGGATAGGGCAATGGCCCAGCTGAAGTGCATCTACACCAATGCTCTGATGATGCTCTGATGATGCAGTGATGTTGCAGTAGTGACGCTGTGATGACGCTTTGATGATGCTGTGATGACGCCGTGATGACGATATGATGATGCAGTGATGATACTGTGATGACGCTGTGATGATGCAGTGATTATGCATTAATGATTCTGTGATGATGCTGAGATGATATTTTGGTGAAGCAGTGATGACGCTGTGATGACCTTATTATGATGCTGTGATGATGCTGTGATTATGCAGCTACGATTCTGTGATGATGCTGTGATGATGCTCTGATGATGCTGTGATGATGCAGTAATCATACTGAGATGATGCAGTTATGATGCAGTGGTGATGCATTGATGACGCTGTAATTATGATGTGATTATGTAGTGATGATGTAGTGATTACGCTGTGATGATGCACTGATGATACTGTGAAGACGCTGTTATGATGCAGTGAGGAAGCAGTAATGATGCTGTGGTGTTGCTGAGATGATGCTGTGATGATTCATTGATGATGCAGTGATGATGCTGTGATGATACTGTGAAGACGCTGTTATGATGCAGTGAGTAAGCACTAATGATGCTGTGATGTTGCTGAGATGATGCTGTGATGATTCATTAATGATGCAGTGATGATGCTGTGATGATGCTATGATTATGTTTTGATGATGCCTTGATGATTCTGTGATGACGCTGTGATGACTCTGTCGTGATGCTCTGATAACGCTGTCGTGATGCTGTGATGATGCTGCGATGATGTTGTGATGATGCAATGATTATGCTGTGATGATGTAGTAATGATGATGTTATGATGCCGAGGTGATGCAATGATGATGCTGTATTGACGCAGTGATGGTGCTGTGATGATGCAGAGTTTATGCAGTTATGACACTGTGATTATGCTTTGATGACGACGCAATGGTGATGTGACGATGCAGTGATGATGCTGTGACGATGCAGTGATTACGCTGCGATGATGATGTGATGATGCTGCGATGATGCTGTGATGATGCAGTGATAATGATGTGATAATGCTGTGATGATGATGTGATGATTCAGTGATTCTGCAGTATTGATACTGTGATGATGCTGAGATGATGCTGTAACGATGCAGTGATGATACAGTGATAATGCTGTGATGATGCTATAATAATGTTGTGATGATTCTGTGATGATGCAATTATGATGCTGTGATGATGCAGTGATGATGCACTGATAATGCTGTTATGACTGTGATGACGTAGTAATGATGCTGTGATGATGCAGTGTTTACGCAGTTATGACGCTGTGATGATGCTTTGGTGAAGTTCTGATGATGCAGTGATGGTGCTGTGATGACGCATTGATGATGCTTAGATGATGCTGTGATGATGCTCTGATGATGCTGTGATGATGCAGTGATGATGATGTGATGATGCTGTGGTGATGATGTGATGATGCAGTGATCATGCAGTGATGATGTTGTGATGACGCAGTGATGATGTTGTGATGACGCAGTGATGATGCTGCGATGATGCTATGGTGATGATGTGATGATGCTGTGATGACGCAGTGACGATGCTGTGATGACGCTTGGATGACGCTATAGTGATTCTGTGATGATGCTGTAGTGGTACTATGATGATGCTGTGAGGATGCTGCGATGACGCTCTGATGACGCAGTAATCATGATGTAATGATGCTGTGATGACGCTGCGATGACACTGTCGTGATGCTGTGATGACGCTGTGATGATGCTGTGATGATACTGAGATGACGTTGTGATGATGCAGTGATGATGCAGTGATGACGCAGTAATGATGCTGTGATCATGTTGTGATGATGTAGTGATTATGCTATGATGACGCAGTGATGATGCTCTGATGATGCTGTGATTATGATGTGATGATGCATTGATCATGATGTGATGATGCTCTGATGATGCAGTGATGACTCTGTGATGATGCAGTGATTATGTAGCTATGATGCTGTGATGATGATGTGATGATGTAGTGATAATGATGTGATGATGCAGGGATGATGATGTGATGATGTTGTGTTAATGCTGTGATGACGCTGTCATGATTCTGTGACGATGCAGTGATGATGCTGTGATGACAATATGATGATGTAGTTATGATGCAGTCATTATGCAGTGATGATGCAGATATGAGGCTGTGATGACGCTGTAAAGATATTGTGATGATGCTGCGATGATGATGTGATGACGCAGTGATGATGCTGCGATGACTCTGTGATGAACCTATCGTGATTATGTGATAACGCTGTGATGATGCTGTGATGATGCTGTGATGATATTGTGATGATGCAGTGATGATGATGTGATGATGCTCTGATGATGATGTGATGATGCTGTGATGATGCTGTGATGATATTGTGGTAATGCAGTGATGATGTTGTGATAACGCAGTGATGATGCTGTGATGATGTTGTGATGATGCAGTGAAGATAATGGGATGATGCAGTGATGATGTTTTAATGGCGACGTGATGATGCTGTGATGACCCTGTTATGATGCCTGTATGAGGATGCGATGATGCTGTGACTATGCAGTGATGATGCAGTGATGATGCTGCGATGATGTAGTGATGATGCTGCGATGATGATATGATGATGCAGTGATGATACTGTGATAACATTGTGATGACGCAGTGATGATGCAGTGATGATGCTGTAATGATGCAGTGATTATGCAGTAATGATGCTGTAGTGACGTTGCGATTATGCTGTGATGATGCTGTGATGTTGCTGTGGTGACGCTGTGTTGAGGGTGTTGTGATGCTCTGATAACGCTGTTGTGATGCTGTGATGATGCTACGATGATGTTGTGATGATGCTGTGATGATGCTACGATGATGTTGTGATGATTCTGTGATGTCACTCTGATGATGCTGTGATGATGCAATTATGGTACTGTGATGATGCTGTGATGATGCAGTGATGATATAGTGATGACGTTGTAATGATGCATTGATGATGCTGTATTGATCCTGTGATGACGCAGTGATTATGCAGTGATGACACCGTGATGACGCTGTAATGATGCAGTGAGTAAGCAGTAATGATAATGCGATGATGCTGTGATTATGCTGTGACGATGAGGTGATGATGCAGTGATTATGCAGTGATGATGCTGTCATGATACTCTAATGATGCTCTGATGATGCAGAGATGATGCAGTGATGTTGCTGTGATGATGCAGTGATGATGCAGTGATGATAATGTGATGATGCTGTGATAATGCAGTGATTATGCTGTAATGATGCTCTGATGACACTGAGATAATGCTCTGATGCTGTAGATATGATGCTGTGAAGATGCAGTGAGGACGCAGAGATGATGCTGTGATGACAATGTGAAGATGCTGTGATGATGCAGTGATGGCGCAGTGATGATGCTGTGATGACACTGTGATTATGTGGTGATGATGATATGATGATGCTGTGATGATGCTGTGATGATGCTGTGATTATGCAGCTATGACGCTGTGATGACATAGTGATTATGCTGTGATGATGCTGTGATGATGATGTCATGATGCAATGATGATGCAGTGGTGATGCTCTGATGATGCTGTAATGATGCTGTGACGATGAAGTGATGGTGCAGTGATGATACTGTGATGACACTGTGAAGATGCAGTTATGATTCAGTGATGATTCTGTTATGATGCTATGATGACGCTATTATGATGCTGTGATGACGCTGCGACGATGATATGATGATCCTGTGATTACTCTGCGATGACGTTTTGATGACACTGCTATGATGCTGTGATGATGCTTTGATGACGCAGTGATGACGCTGTGATGACGCTGTGATGATGCTGTGATGATGCTGTGATGACACTGATTATGCTGTGATGATGCAGTGATTATGCTGTGATGATGTTGTGATGATGCTGTTATGATGCAATGATGATGATGAGATGATGCAGTGATGATGATGTGATGATGCAGTGATGATACTGGTACGACGCTGTTATAATGCAGTGATTATGCAGTAATGATGCTGTGATAATGCTTAGATGATGCTGTGATGATGTAGTGATTGTGCAGTGATGATGCAGTGATGACGCAGTCATGATGCTTTGATGAGAATGCCAAGATACTCTGATGATGCTGTGATGATTCCTTGATGACGCTGAGATGATGCTGTGAGAGTGCAGTGATGATGCAGTGTTTATGCTGTGATGATGCTCTGATTGTGTAGTGATGATGCTGTGATGATGCTGTGATGATATTGTGTTGATGCAGTGATGATGATGTGATGATGCTCTGATGATGATGTGATGATGCTGTGATGATGCTGTGATGATATTGTGATAATGCAGTGATGATGTTGTGATAACGCAGTGATGATGCTGTGATGATGTTGTGATGATGCAGTGAAGATAATGGGATGATGCAATGATGATGTTTTAATGGCGACGTGATGATGCTGTGATGATGCTGTGATGATGCTGTGATGATGCAGTTAAGATAATGGGATGTTGCAGTGATGATGATGTCATGATGCAGTGATGATACTGTGATCACGCTGTGATAATGCATTGATTATGCAGGAATGATGCTTTGATGATGCTGAGATGATGCTGTGATGATGCAGTAGTGGTGCAGTGATGATGCAGTGATGACGCAGTGATGATGCTGCGATGATGATTTGAAGGTGCTGTGATGATGCAGTGATGGTGCTGTGAAGGCGCAGTGGTGATGCTTTCATTATGCTGTGATGATGCAGTGATTATGCAGCTATGGTGCTGTGATGATGCTGTGATGATACTGTGATGACATTGTGATGACGGAGTGATGATGCTGTGATGACACTCTGATGATGTTGTGATGATTATGTGATGATGCCGTGATGATGCTGTGAAGATACTGTGATGATGCTGAGATGATGCTGTGATGATGCTGTTATGACGCTGTGATGACGCAGTGATGATGCTGTGATGATGCAGTGATGAAGCAGTGATGATACAGTGATTATGCTGTGATTAAGCTGTGATGACACAATTATGATGCTCTGATGATGCAGTGATGATGCAGTGTCGATGCAGTGATGATGCTGTGACGATGCAGTGAAGATGATGTGATGATGCAGTGATGATGATGTTATGATGCAGTGATGATACTGTGATGACGCTGTGATAATGCATTGATTATGCAGTAATGATGCTGTGATGATGCTGAGATGATGCTGTCATGATGCAGTGATGGTGCAGTGATGATGCAGTGATGACGCAGTGATGATGCTGCGGTGATGATTTGAAGGTGCTGTGATGATGCAGTGATGGTGCTGTGAAGGCGCAGTAGTGATGCTTTGATTATGCTGTGATGATGCAGTGATTATGCAGCTATGGTGCAGTGATGATGCTGTGATGATACCGTGATGACGCTGTGATGACGGAGTGATGATGCTGTGATGACACTCTGATGATGTTGTGGTGATAATGTGATGATGCTGTGAAGATACTGTGATAACGCTTTTATTATGCAGTATTCATGCAGTAATGATTCTGTGATGATGCTGAGATGACGCTGCGATGATGATGTGATGATGCTGTGATGAGTGTGATGACGCTCTGATGACACTATTATTGTGCTGAGATGATGCAGTGATGATGCAGTGATGAGACTGTGATGATGCTGTGATGACGTTTTGATGATGCATTGATGATGATGTGATGATGGAGCTATGATGCTGTACTGAGTAAGCA
Organism: Clangula hyemalis; assembly: GCA_963989345.1. Next base: position 2,053,025 of record OZ022461.1, on the reverse strand, counting down.
GTAATGATGCAGTGATGAAACCGTGATGACACTGTAATGATGCTGTGATGAGGCAGAGATGATGCAGTGATGATGCTGTGATGATGTTGTGATGAAGCTGTGATGATGCAGTGATCATGATGGGATTATGAAGTGATGATGATGTGATGATGCAGTGATGATACTGTGATGACTCTGTGATAATGCAGTGATTATGCGGAAATGATGCTGTGATGACACTGAGATGATGCTTTGATGATGCAGTGATGATGCTGTGAGGATGCAGTGAGGACACAGTGATGATGTTGTGCTGATGCTGTGATGATGTTTTGATTACGCAGTGATGATGCTGTGGTGATGCAGTGATGATGCAGTGATGATGCAATGATCAAAGCGTCATCACAGCATCATCACAGCATCATCGCAGCGTCATCGCAGCGTCATCACTGCATCATCGCAGCGTCATCACTGCATCATCACAGCATCAACACTGCATCATCACTGCATCATCACAACATCATCAAATAATCATGAAAGGATCACAGCTTCATCAAAGCGTCATCAGAGCGTCAACACTGCATCTTCACTGCATCATCACAGCATCATCACAGCATCATTGCATCATCATCACAGCATCACCAAATATTCGCAAAGTCATCATTGCATCATCACAGAATCATCAAAGCACCATCATAGCGTCATCAGAGCATTATCGCTGCCTCATCACTGCCTCATCACTGCCTCATCACTGCGTCATCACAACATCATCACTTCAACATCACAGCAACTTCACACTGTCATCAAAGCGTCATCACAGCATCATTACTGCATCATCACAGCATCATAACACATCATCACCACATCACAACAGCATCATCACAGCATTATAACAGCATCATCCAGGCGTCATCACTGCATCATCACAGCGTCATCAAAGCATCACAGCATAATCAAAGCGTCATCACAGCTTCATCACGGTATCAACACACCATTATCACATCATCATCACAGAATCATCATGCCATCATCACAGCATCATCGCAGCATCATCACAGCATCATTAAAGCATCACAGCGTCATCAAAGACTCATCACAGCGTCATCACAGCATCACCACTGCGTCATCAGAGCGTCATCAAAGCACCATCACAGCTTCATCACAGCATCAACACAGCATCATCACAGTGTCATCACTACATCATCGCAGCGTCATCACTGCATCATCACAACATCATCACAGCATCATAAGTGCATCATCACAGCATCATCACAGCATCATAAAAACATCATCACATCATCATCATTGTATCATCACAGCACCATCATAGCGTCATCAGAGCATTATCGCTGCCTCATCACTGCCTCATCACTGCATCATCACTGCGTCATCACAACATCATCACTTCAACATCACAGCAACATCACACTGTCATCAAAGCGTCATCACAGCATCATTACTGCATCATCACAGCATCATAACACATCATCACCACATCACAACAGCATCATCACAGCATTATAACAGCATCATCCAGGCGTCATCACTGCATCATCACAGCGTCACCACAGCGTCATCACTGCATCATCACAGCATCATCAAAGCATCACAGCGTAATCAAAGCGTCATCACAGCTTCATCACGGTATCAACACAGCATTATCACATCATCATCACAGAATCATCATGCCATCATCACAGCATCATCGCAGCATCATCACAGCATCATATAAAGCATCACAGCGTCATCAAAGACTCATCACAGCTTCATCACAGCATCAACACAGCATCATCACAGTGTCATCAAAGCGTCATCACAACATCATCACAACATAATCACAGCGTCATCACTGAATCATCACAGCGTAATAACTACATCATCAGTGCGTCATCACAGCGTCATCACAGCATCACTACAGCATCATTAAAGCATCACAGCGTCATCAAAGACTCATCACAGCGTCATCACAGCATCACCACTGCGTCATCAGAGCGTCATCAAAGCACCATCACAGCTTCATCACAGCATCAACACAGCAACATCTCAGCGTCATCACTACATCATCGCAGCGTCATCACTGCATCATCACAGCATCATAAGTGCCTCATCACAGCATCATCACAGCATCATAAAAACATCATCACATCATCATCATTGTATCATCACAGCATCATCATAGCGTCATCAGAGCATTATCGCTGCCTCATCACTGCATCATCACAGCATCATCACTGCATCATCACAGCATCATCACAGTATTATCACAGCCTCACCACAGCGTCATAACTGCATCATCACTGCATCATCACTGTATCATCAGAGCATCATCACATCATTTCAATGCATGATCACAGCATAATAACAGCATCATCACGGCATCATCACAACATCATCACAGAATCATCACTGAATCATCACAGCGTCATCACAGCATCATCACAGCATCACAACAGCATCATCACTGCCTCATCAAATCATGATCACTGCATCATGAAAGTGTCATCACAGCATCACCACAGCATCATCACAACATCATCACGGTGTCATCGCAGCATAATCACAGCATAATCAGAGCATCACAACAGCATCATCGCATCGTCATCACTGCATCATCATTGCATCATCACTGCATCATCACAGCATCACAACAGCATCATCGCAGCATCATCACAGTATCATCAAAGCATCACAGCGTCGCCATCACTGCATCATCACAGAATCATCACTGTATCATCGCAGCGGTATCACTGCATCATCACAGCATGATCACAGCATCATCACTGCATCATCACAGCATTATCACAACATCATCACAGCATCACGGCATCATCAATGCGTCATAAAAGCGTCATCACAGCTTCATCACTGCGTCATCACTCCATCATCACAGCATCATCAAAGCATCACAGCGTCATCACAGTATCATCACAGCATCATCACAGCTTCCTCACGGCATCATTACATCATCAGTACAGTGTCATCAAAGCGTTATCACAGAATCATCACTGCATCATCACAGCGTCATCACAGTGTCATCACAGCTTCATCACAGCATCATCACAGCGTCATTACAGCATCATGAAAGCACCATCACAGCGTCATCACAGCATCATCGCAGCATCATCACAGCATCATCACTGCATCATCAGAGCATCACCAGAACTTCATCGCAGCATCATTAAAGCAACATCACAGCGTCAATACTGCAACATCACTGCATCATCTGAGCATCATCACAGCCTCATCACAGCACCATCACAGCGTCATCAAAACATCATCACAACATCATGAAAGCGTCATCACAGTATCATCACAGTGTCATCAAATCATTATCACAGCATCATAAGAGCATCATTTCTGGTGCCAACACAGAAATCTTGTTTTTTTTGACCATGAGGCACTTTACTCAGCACCTGGCCTGATGGCCGCAGACGGGTCCCTACCTTTTAGGGGAAAAAGGATCCTGGGCCAGGAGCTGGCAGGGCTCATTGAGAGGGCTTTAAACTAGGTAAGAAGGGGGATGGGGCTGAAGCAAGGATTGTTGGGGCTGTGCCAGGGGGAACAATGGCAAGGCCGGAGGATAGGGCAATGGCCCAGCTGAAGTGCATCTACACCAATGCTCTGATGATGCTCTGATGATGCAGTGATGTTGCAGTAGTGACGCTGTGATGACGCTTTGATGATGCTGTGATGACGCTGCGATGACACTGTCGTGATGCTGTGATGACGCTGTGATGATGCTGTGATGATACTGAGATGACGTTGTGATGATGCAGTGATGACGCAGTAATGATGCTGTGATCATGTAGTGATGATGTAGTGATTATGCTGTGATGACGCAGTGATGATGCTCTGATGATGCTGTGATTATGATGTGATGATGCATTGATCATGATGTGATGATGCTCTGATGATGCAGTGATGACTCTGTGATGATGCAGTGATTATGTAGCTATGATGCTGTGATGATGACGTGATGATGTAGTGATAATTATGTGATGATGCAGGGATGATGATGTGATGATGTAGGGATGGTGATGTGATGATGTTGTGTTAATGCTGTGATGACGCTGTCATGATTCTGTGACGATGCAGTGATGATGCTGTGATGACCCTGTCATGATGTTGTGATGACGCTGTCGTGATGCTGTGATGATGCTGTGATGACAATATGATGACGTAGTTATGATGCTGTTATGATGCAGTCATTATGCAGTGATGATGCAGATATGAGGCTGTGATGACACTGTGATGATATTGTGATGATGCTGCGATGATGATGTGATGACGCAGTGATGATGCTGCGATGACTCTGTGATGACCCTATCGTGATTATGTGATAACGCTGTGATGATGCTGTGATGATGCAATGATGATGCTGTGATGATGCTGTGATGATGCTGTGATTCTGAAGTAATGATGCTGTGAGGATGGTGAGGTGATGCTGTGATGACGCAGTGATGATGATGTGATTACGCAGCGATGATGCTGTAATGATTTTGTGATGATGATGTGATGATGCTGTGATAACGCAGTGATGATGCTGTGATGATGCAATGATGATGCTGTGATGACGCAGTGTTTATGCAGTTATGACGCTGTGATGACCCTGTTATGATGCCTGTATGAGGATGCCATGATGCTGTGACTATGCAGTGATAATGCAGTGATGATGCTGCGATGTTGTAGTGATGATGCTGCGATGATGATATGATGATGCAGTGATGATACTGTGATAACATTGTGATGACGCAGTGATGATGCAGTGATGATGCTGTAATGATGCAGTGATTAGGCAGTAATGATGCTGTAGTGACGTTGCGATTATGCTGTGATGATGCTGTGATGTTGCTGTGGTGACGCTGTGTTGAGGGTGTTGTGATGCTCTGATAACGCTGTTGTGATGCTGTGATGATGCTACGATGATGTTGTGATGATGCTGTGATGACATAGCGATGATGCTGTGATGATTCTGTGATGTCACTCTGATGATGCTGTGATGATGCAATTATGGTACTGTGATGATGCTGTGATGATGCAGTGATGATATAGTGATGACGTTGTGATGATGCATTGATGATGCTGTATTGATCCTGTGATGACGCAGTGATTATGCAGTGATGACACCGTGATGACGCTGTAATGATGCAGTGAGTATGCAGTAATGATAATGCGATGATGCTGTGATTATGCTGTGACGATGAGGTGATGATGCAGTGATTATGCAGTGATGATGCTGTCATGATACTCTAATGATGCTCTGATGATGCAGAGATGATGCAGTGATGTTGCTGTGATGATGCAGTGATGATGCAGTGATGATAATGTGATGATGCTGTGATAATGCAGTGATTATGCTGTAATGATGCTCTGATGACACTGAGATAATGCTCTGATGCTGTAGATATGATGCTGTGAAGATGCAGTGAGGACGCAGAGATGATGCTGTGATGACAATGTGAAGATGCTGTGATGATGCAGTGATGGCGCAGTGATGATGCTGTGATGACACTGTGATTATGTGGTGATGATGATATGATGATGCTGTGATGATGCTGTGATGATGCTGTGATTATGCAGATATGGCGCAGTGATGACATAGTGATGATGCTGTGATGACGCTGTGATGATGATCTGATGATGCTGTGATGATGCTGTGATGATGATGTCATGATGCAATGATGATGCAGTGGTGATGCTCTGATGATGCTGTAACGATGCTGTGACGATGAAGTGATGGTGCAGTGATGATACTGTGATGACACTGTGATGATGCAGTGATGATTCAGTGATGATTCTGTTATGATGCTATGATGACGCTATTATGATGCTGTGATGACGCTGCGACGATGATATGATGATCCTGTGATTACTCTGCGATGACGTTTTGATGACACTGCTATGATGCTGTGATGATGCTTTGATGACGCAGTGATGACGCTGTGATGACGCTGTGATGATGCTGTGATGATGCTGTGATGACGCTGTGATTATGCTGTGATGATGCAGTGATTATGCTGTGATGATGTTGTGATGATGCTGTCATGATGCAATGATGATGATGAGATGATGCAGTGATGATGATGTGATGATGCAGTGATGATACTGGTACGACGCTGTTATAATGCAGTGATTATGCAGTAATGATGCTGTGATAATGCTTAGATGATGCTGTGATGATGTAGTGATTGTGCAGTGATGATGCAGTGATGACGCAGTCATGATGCTTTGATGACAATGCCAAGATACTCTGATGATGCTGTGATGATTCCTTGATGACGCTGAGATGATGCTGTGAGAGTGCAGTGATGATGCAGTGTTTATGCTGTGATGATGCTCTGATTGTGTTGTGATGATGCTGTGATGATGCTGTGATGATATTGTGATGATGCAGTGATGATGATGTGATGATGCTCTGATGATGACGTGATGATGCTGTGATGATGCTGTGATGATATTGTGATAATGCAGTGATGATGTTGTGATAACGCAGTGATGATGCTGTGATGATGTTGTGATGATGCAGTGAAGATAATGGGATGATGCAGTGATGATGTTTTAATGGCGACGTGATGATGCTGTGATGATGCTGTGATGATGCAGTTAAGATAATGGGATGATGCAGTGATGATGATGTCATGATGCAGTGATGATACTGTGATCACGCTGTGATAATGCATTGATTATGCAGGAATGATGCTTTGATGATGCTGAGATGATGCTGTGATGATGCAGTGGTGGTGCAGTGATGATGCAGTGATGACGCAGTGATGATGCTGCGATGATGATTTGAAGACGCTGTGATGATGCAGTGATGGTGCTGTGAAGGCGCAGTGGTGATGCTTTTTTTATGCTGTGATGATGCAGTGATTATGCAGCTATGGTGCTGTGATGATGCTGTGATGATACTGTGATGACATTGTGATGACGGAGTGATGATGCTGTGATGACACTCTGATGATGTTGTGATGATAATGTGATGATGCCGTGATGATGCTGTGAAGATACTGTGATGATGTTGAGATGATGCTGTGATGATGCTGTTATGACGCTGTGATGACGCAGTGATGATGCTGTGATGATGCAGTGATGATGATGTGATGAAGCAGTGATGATACAGTGATTATGCTGTGATTAAGCTGTGATGACACAATTATGATGCTCTTATGATGCAGTGATGATGCAGTGTCGATGCAGTGATGATGCTGTGAAGGCGCAGTAGTGATGCTTTGATTATGCTATGATGATGCAGTGATTATGCAGCTATGGTGCAGTGATGATGCTGTGATGATACCGTGATGACGCTGTGATGACGGAGTGATGATGTTGTGATGACACTCTGATGATGTTGTGGTGATAATGTGATGATGCTGTGAAGATACTGTGATAACGCTTTTATTATGCAGTATTCATGCAGTAATGATTCTGTGATGATGCTGAGATGACGCTGCGATGATGATGTGATGATGCTGAGATGACGCTGCGATGATGATGTGATGATGCTGTGATGAGTGTGATGACGCTCTGATGACACTATTATTGTGCTGAGATGATGCAGTGATGATGCAGTGATGAGACTGTGATGATGCTGTGATGACGTTTTGATGATGCATTGATGATGATGTGATGATGTAGCTATGATGCTGTGACGATGCAGTGATGAAACCGTGATGACACTCTGATGATGCAGCGAGTAAGCAGTAATGATGGAGCGATGATTCTGTGATGACACTGTAATGATGCTGTGATGAGGCAGAGATGATGCAGTGATGATGCTGTGATGATGTTGTGATGAAGCTGTGATGATGCAGTGATGATGATGGGATTATGAAGTGATGATGATGTGATGATGCAGTGACGATACTGTGATGACGCTGTGATAATGCAGTGATTATGCGGAAATGATGCTGTGATGACACTGAGATGATGCTTTGATGATGCAGTGATGATGCTGTGAGGATGCAGTGAGGACACAGTGATGATGTTGTGCTGATTATGTGATGATGTTTTGATTACGCAGTGATGATGCTGTGGTGATGCAGTGATGATGCAGTGATGATGCAGTGATCAAAGTGTCATCACAGCATCATCACAGCATCATCGCAGCGTCATCGCAGTGTCATCACTGCATCATCGCAGCGTCATCACTGCATCATCACAGCATCAACACTGCATCATCACTGCATCATCACAACATCATCAAATAATCATGAAAGCATCACAGCTTCATCAAAGCGTCATCAGAGCGTCAACACTGCATCTTCACTGCATCATCACAGCATCATCACAGCATAATCACATCATCATCACTGCATCATCACTGCATCATCACTGCATCATCACTGTATCATCAGAGCATCGTCACATCATTTCAATGCATGATCACAGCATAATAACAGCATCATCACAGCATCATCACAGCATCACGGCATCATCAAAGCGCCATAAAAGCGTCATCACAGCATCATCACTGTGTCATCACTCCATCATCACAGCATCATCAAAGCATCATTACAGCGTCATCACAGTGTCATCACAGCTTCATCACAACATCATTACAGCATCATGAAAGCACCATCACAGCGTTATCACAGCGTCATCAAAGCATCATCACAACATCATGAAAGCGTCATCACAGTATCATCACAGTGTCATCAAATCATTATCACAGCATCATAAGAGCATCATTTCTGGTGCCAACACAGAAATCTTGTTTTTTTTTGACCATGGGGCACTTTACTCAGCACCTGGCCTGATGGCCGCAGACGGGTCCCTATCCTTTAGGGGAAAAAGGATCCTGGGCCAGGAGCTGGCAGGGCTCATTGAGAGGGCTTTAAACTAGGTAAGAAGGGGGATGGGGCTGAAGCAAGGATTATTGGGGCTGTGCCAGGGGGAACAATGGCAAGGCCGGAGGATAGGGCAATGGCCCAGCTGAAGTGCATCTACACCAATGCTCTGATGATGCTCTGATGATGCAGTGATGTTGCAGTAGTGACGCTGTGATGACGCTTTGATGATGCTGTGATGACGCAGTGATGATGATATGATGATGCAGTGATGATACTGTGATGATGCAGTGATTATGCATTAATGATTCTGTGATGATGCTGAGATGATATTTTGATGATGCAGTGATGACGCTGTGATGACCTTATTATGATGCTGTGATGATGCTGTGATTATGCAGCTACGATTCTGTGATGATGCTGTGATGATGCTGTGATGATGCAGTGATCATGTAGTGGTGATGATGTGATGACGCAGGGATTCTGCAGTAATGATACAGTGATGATGCGGTGATGATACTGTGATGTTGCAGTAATGACGCTTCGATGAAGTTATGATGATGCAGTGATGATACTGTGATGACGCAGTGATGATGCAGTGATTATGCAGTAATGATACTGAGATGATGCAGTTATGATGCAGTGGTGATGCATTGATGACGCTGTAATTATGATGTGATTATGTAGTGATGATGTAGTGATTACACTGTGATGATGCACTGATGATACTGTGAAGACGCTGTTATGATGCAGTAAGCACTAATGATGCTGTGATGTTGCTGAGATGATGCTGTGATGATTCATTAATGATGCAGTGATGATGCTGTGATGATGCTATGATTATGTTTTGATGATACCTTGATGATTCTGTGATGACGCTGTGATGACTGTCGTGATGCTCTGATAACGCTGTCGTGATGCTGTGATGATGCTGCGATGATGTTGTGATGATGCAGTGATTACGCTGCGATGATGATATGATGATGCTGCGATGATGCTGTGATGATGCAGTGATAATGATGTGATAATGCTGTGATGATGATGTGATGACGCAGTGATGATGATGTGATGATTCAGTGATTCTGCAGTATTGATACTGTGATGATGCTGAGATGATGCTGTAACGATGCAGTGATGATACAGTGATAATGCTGTGATGACGTAGTAATGATGCTGTGATGATGCAGTGTTTACGCAGTTATGACGCTGTGATGATGCTTTGGTGAAGTTCTGATGATGCAGTGATGGTGCTGTGATGACGCATTGATAATGCTTAGATGATGCTTTGATGATGCTCTGATGATGCTGTGATGATGCAGTGATGATGATGTGATGATGCAGTGAAGATAATGGGATGATGCAGTGATGATGTTTTAATGGCGACGTTATGATGCTGTGATGATGTTGTGATGATGCAGTGAAGATAATGGGATGATGCAGTGATGATGTTTTAATGGCGACGTTATGATGCTGTGATGATGTTGTGATGATGCAGTGAAGATAATGGGATGATGCAGTGATGATATTTTAATGGCGACGTGATGATGTGTGATGATGCTGTGATGATGCAGTTAAGATAATGGGATGATGCAGTGATGATGATGTCATGATGCAGTGATGATACTGTGATCACGCTGTGATAATGCATTGATTATGCAGGAATGATGCTTTGATGATGCTGAGATGATGCTGTGATGATGCAGTGGTGGTGCAGTGATGATGCAGTGATGACGCAGTGATGATGCTGCGATGATGATTTGAAGATGCTGTGATGATGCAGTGATGGTGCTGTGAAGGCGCAGTGGTGATGCTTTCATTATGCTGTGATGATGCAGTGATTATGCAGCTATGGTGCTGTGATGATGCTGTGATGATACTGTGATGACATTGTGATGACGGAGTGATGATGCTGTGATGATGCAGTGATGATGATGTGATGAAGCAGTGATGATACAGTGATTATGCTGTGATTAAGCTGTGATGACAAAATTATGATGCTCTGATGATGTAGTGATGATGCAGTGTCGATGCAGTGATGATGCTGTGACGATGCTGTGATGATACCGTGATGACGCTGTGATGACGGAGTGATGATGCTGTGATGACACTCTGATGATGTTGTGGTGATAATGTGATGATGCTGTGAAGATACTGTGATAACGCTTTCATTATGCAGTATTCATGCAGTAATGATTCTGTGATGATGCTGAGATGACGCTGCGATGATGATGTGATGATGCTGTGATGAGTGTGATGACGCTCTGATGACACTATTATTGTGCTGAGATGATGCAGTGATGATGCAGTGATGAGACTGTGATGATGCTGTGATGACGTTTTGATGATGCATTGATGATGATGTGATGATGGAGCTATGATGCTGTGACGATGCAGTGATGAAACCGTGATGACACTCTGATGATGTACTGAGTAAGCAGTAATGATGCTGCGATGATTCTGTGATGACACTGTAATGATGCTGTGATGAGGCAGAGATGATGCAGTGATGATGCTGTGATGATTTTGTGATGAAGCTGTGATGATGCAGTGATGATGATGGGATTATGAAGTGATGATGATATGATGATGCAGTGATGATACTGTGATGACTCTGTGATGATGCAGTGATTATGCATTAATGATTCTGTGATGATGCTGAGATGATATTTTGATGAAGCAGTGATGACGCTGTGATGACCTTATTATGATGCTGTGATGATGCTGTGATGATGCTGTGATTATGCAGCTACGATTCTGTGATGATGCTGTAATGATGCGGTGATGATACTGTGATGTTGCAGTAATGACGCTGCGATGAAGTTATGATGATGCAGTGATGATACTGTGATGACGGAGTGATGATGCAGTGATTATGCAGTAATGATACTGAGATGATGCAGTTACGATGCAGTGGTGATGCATTGATGACGCTGTAATTATGATGTGATTATGTAGTGATGATGTAGTGATTACGCTGTGATGATGCACTGATGATACTGTGAAGACGCTGTTATGATGCAGTGAGGAAGCAGTAATGATGCTGTGGTGTTGCTGAGATGATGCTGTGATGATTCATTGATGATGCAGTGATGATGCTGTGATGATACTTTGAAGACGCTGTTATGATGCAGTGAGTAAGCACTAATGATGCTGTGATGTTGCTGAGATGATGCTGTGATGATTCATTAATGATGCAGTGATGATGCTGTGATGATGCTATGATTATGTTTTGATGATACCTTGATGATTCTGTGATGACGCTGTGATGACTGTCGTGATGCTCTGATAACGCTGTCGTGATGCTGTGATGATGCTGCGATGATGTTGTGATGATGCAGTGATTACGCTGCGATGATGTAGTAATGATGATGTTATGATGCCGAGGTGATGCAATGATGATGCTGTATTGACGCAGTGATGGTGCTGTGATGATGCAGAGTTTATGCAGTTATGACACTGTGATTATGCTTTGATGACGACGCAATGGTGATGTGACGATGCAGTGATGATGCTGTGATGATGCTGTGACGATGCAGTGATTACGCTGCGATGATGATGTGATGATGCAGCGATGATGCTGTGATGATGCAGTGATAATGATGTGATAATGCTGTGATGATGATGTGATGACGCAGTGATGATGATGTGATGATTCAGTGATTCTGCAGTATTGATACTGTGATGATGCTGAGATGATGCTGTAACGATGCAGTGATGATACAGTGATAATGCTGTGATGATGCTATAATAATGTTGTGATGATGCTGTGATGAAGATGTGATGATTCTGTGATGACGCTGTGATGATGCTGTCGTGATGGTCTGATAACGTTGTCGTAACGCTGTGACGATGCTTCGATGATGTTGTGATGATTCTGTGATGATGCAATTATGATGCTTAGATGATGCTGTGGTGATGCTCTGATGATGCTGTGATGATGCAGTGATGATGATGTGATGATGCTGTGGTGATGATGTGATGATGCTGTGATGATGCAGTGATCATGCAGTGATGATGTTGTGATGATGCAGTGATGATGCTGCGATGATGCTATGGTGATGATGTGATGATGCTGTGATGACGCAGTGACGATGCTGTGATGACGCTTGGATGACGCTATAGTGATTCTGTGATGATGCTGTAGTGGTACTATGATGATGCTGTGAGGATGCTGCGATGACGCTCTGATGACGCAGTAATCATGATGTAATGATGGTGTGATGACGCTGCGATGACACTGTCGTGATGCTGTGATGACGCTGTGATGATGCTGTGATGATACTGAGATGACGTTGTGATGATGCAGTGATGATGCAGTGATGACGCAGTAATGATGCTGTGATCATGTAGTGATGATGTAGTGATTATGCTGTGATGACGCAGTGATGATGCTCTGATGATGCTGTGATTATGATGTGATAATGCATTGATCATGATGTGATGATGCTCTGATGATGCAGTGATGACTCTGTGATGATGCAGTGATTATGTAGCTATGATGCTGTGATGATGATGTGATGATGTAGTGATAATGATGTGATGATGCAGGGATGATGATGTGATGATGCAGGGATGATGATGTGATGATGTTGTGTTAATGCTGTGATGACGCTGTCATGATTCTGTGACGATGCAGTGATGATGCTGTGATGACCCTGTCATGATGTTGTGATGACGCTGTCGTGATGCTGTGATGATGCTGTGATGACAATATGATGACGTAGTTTTGATGCTGTTATGATGCAGTCATTATGCAGTGATGATGCAGATATGAGGCTGTGATGACGCTGTGATGATATTGTGATGATGCTGCGATGATGATGTGATGACGCAGTGATGATGCTGCGATGACTCTGTGATGACCCTATCGTGATTATGTGATAACGCTGTGATGATGCAATGATGATGCTGCGATGATGTAGTGGTGATGCTGCGATGATGATATGATGATGCAGTGATGATACTGTGATAACATTGTGATGACGCAGTGATGATGCAGTGATGATGCTGTAATGATGCAGTGATTATGCAGTAATGATGCTGTAGTGACGTTGCGATTATGCTGTGATGATGCTGTGATGTTGCTGTGGTGACGCTGTGTTGAGGGTGTTGTGATGCTCTGATAACGCTGTTGTGATGCTGTGATGATGCTACGATGATGTTGTGATGATGCTGTGATGACATAGCGATGATGCTGTGATGATTCTGTGATGTCACTCTGATGATGCTGTGATGATGCAATTATGGTACTGTGATGATGCTGTGACGATGAGGTGATGATGCAGTGATTATGCAGTGATGATGCTGTCATGATACTCTAATGATGCTCTGATGATGCAGAGATGATGCAGTGATGTTGCTGTGATGATGATGTGATGATGCAGTGATGATAATGTGATGATGCTGTGATAATGCAGTGATTATGCTGTAATGATGCTCTGATGACACTGAGATAATGCTCTGATGCTGTAGATATGATGCTGTGAAGATGCAGTGAGGACGCAGAGATGATGCTGTGATGACAATGTGAAGATGCTGTGATGATGCAGTGATGGCGCAGTGATGATGCTGTGATGACACTGTGATTATGTGGTGATGATGATATGATGATGCTGTGATGATGTTGTGATTATGCAGCTATGACGCTGTGATGACATAGTGATGATGCTGTGATGATGCTGTGATGATGATATGATGATGCTGTGATGATGATGTCATGATGCAATGATGATGCAGTGGTGATGCTCTGATGATGCTGTAATGATGCTGTGACGATGAAGTGATGGTGCAGTGATGATACTGTGATGACACTGTGATGATGCAGTGATGATTCAGTGATGATTCTGTTATGATGCTATGATGACGCTATTATGATGCTGTGATGACGCTGCGACGATGATATGATGATCCTGTGATTACTCTGCGATGACGTTTTGATGACACTGCTATGATGCTGTGATGATGATTTGATGACGCAGTGATGACGCTGTGATGACGCTGTGATGATGCTGTGATGATGCTGTGATTATGCTGTGATGATGCAGTGATTATGCTGTGATGATGTTGTGATGATGCTGTTATGATGCAATGATGATGATGAGATGATGCAGTGATGATGCAGTGATGATGCAGTGATGATACTGGTACGACGCTGTTATAATGCAGTGATTATGCAGTAATGATGCTGTGATAATGCTTAGATGATGCTGTGATGATGTAGTGATTGTGCAGTGATGATGCAGTGATGACGCAGTCATGATGCTTTGATGACAATGCCAAGATACTCTGATGATGCTGTGATGATTCCTTGATGACGCTGAGATGATGCTGTGAGAGTGCAGTGATGATGCAGTGTTTATGCTGTGATGATGCTCTGATTGTGTTGTGATGATGCTGTGATGATGCTGTGATGATATTGTGATGATGCAGTGATGATGATGTGATGATGCTCTGATGATGATGTTGTGATGATGCAGTGAAGATAATGGGATGATGCAGTGATGATGTTTTAATGGCGACGTGATGATGCTGTGATGATGTTGTGATGATGCAGTGAAGATAATGGGATGATGCAGTGATGATGTTTTAATGGCGACGTGATGATGCTGTGATGATGCTGTGATGATGCAGTTAAGATAATGGGATGATGCAGTGATGATGATGTCATGATGCAGTGATGATACTGTGATCACGCTGTGATAATGCAGTGATTATGCAGGAATGATGCTTTGATGATGCTGAGATGATGCTGTGATGATGCAGTGGTGGTGCAGTGATGATGCAGTGATGACGCAGTGATGATGCTGCGATGATGATTTGAAGATGCTGTGATGATGCAGTGATGGTGCTGTGAAGGCGCAGTGGTGATGCTTTCATTATGCTGTGATGATGCAGTGATTATGCAGCTATGGTGCAGTGATGATGCTGTGATGATACTGTGATGACATTGTGATGACGGAGTGATGATGCTGTGATGACACTCTGATGATGTTGTGATGATCATGTGATGATGCCGTGATGATGCTGTGAAGATACTGTGATGATGCTGAGATGGTGCTGTGATGATGCTGTTATGACGCTGTGATGACGCAGTGATGATGCTGTGATGATGCTGTGATGATGATGTGATGAAGCAGTGATGATACAGTGATTATGCTGTGATTAAGCTGTGATGACACAATTATGATGCTCTGATGATGCAGTCATGATGCAGTGTCGATGAAGTGATGATGCTGTGACGATGCAGTGAAGATGATGTAATGATGCAGTGATGAAGATGTTATGATGCAGTGATGATACTGTGATCACGCTGTGATAATGCATTGATTATGCAGTAATGATGCTGTGATGATGCTGAGATGATGCTGTCATGATGCAGTGATGGTGCAGTGATGATGCAGTGATGACGCAGTGATGATGCTGCGGTGATGATTTGAAGGTGCTGTGATGATGCAGTGATGGTGCTGTGAAGGCGCAGTAGTGATGCTTTGATTATGCTGTGATGATGCAGTGATTATGCAGCTATGGTGCAGTGATGATGCTGTGATGATACCGTGATGACGCTGTGATGACGGAGTGATGATGCTGTGATGACACTCTGATGATGTTGTGGTGATAATGTGATGATGCTGTGAAGATACTGTGATAACGCTTTTATTATGCAGTATTCATGCAGTAATGATTCTGTGATGATGCTGAGATGACGCTGCGATGATGATGTGATGATGCTGTGATGAGTGTGATGACGCTCTGATGACACTATTATTGTGCTGAGATGATGCAGTGATGATACAGTGATGAAACCGTGATAACACTCTGATGATGTACTGAGTAAGCAGTAATGATGCTGCGATGATTCTGTGATGACACTGTAATGATGCTGTGATGAGGCAGAGATGATGCTGTGATGATGCTGTGATGATGTTGTGATGACGCTGTGATAATGCAGTGATTATGCGGAAATGATGCTGTGATGACACTGAGATGATGCTTTGATGATGCAGTGATGATGCTGTGAGGATGCAGTGAGGACACAGTGATGATGTTGTGCTGATGCTGTGATGATGTTTTGATTACGCAGTGATGATGCTGTGGTGATGCAGTGATGATGCAGTGATGATGCAGTGATCAAAGTGTCATCACAGCATCATCACAGCATCATCGCAGCGTCATCGCAGCGTCATCACTGCATCATCGCAGCGTCATTGCATCATCATCACAGCATCACCAAATATTCGCAGAGTCATCATTGCATCATCACAGAATCATCGAAGCACCATCATAGCGTCATCGGAGCATTATCGCTGCCTCATCACTGCCTCATCACAACATCATCACTTCAACATCACAGCAACATCACACTGTCATCAAAGCGTCATCACAGCATCATTACTGCATCATCACAGCATCATAACACATCATCACCACATCACAACAGCATCATCACAGCATTATAACAGCATCGTCCAGGCGTCATCACTGCATCATCACAGCGTCACCACAGCGTCATCACTGCATCATCACAGCATCATCACAGCATCATCAAAGCATCACAGCGTAATCAAAGCGTCATCACAGCTTCATCACGGTATCAACACAGCATTATCACATCATCATCACAGAATCATCATGCCATCATCACAACATCATCGCAGCATCATCACAGCATCATTAAAGCATCACAGCGTCATCAAAGACTCATCACAGCGTCATCACAGCATCACCACTGCGTCATCAGAACGTCATCAAAGCACCATCACAGCTTCATCACAGCATCAACACAGCATCATCACAGTGTCATCAAAGCGTCATCACAACATCATCAGCGCGTCATCACTGAATCATCACAGCGTAATAACTACATCATCAGTGCGTCATCACAGCGTCATCACAGTATCACTACAGCATCAACACAGCAACATCTCAGCGTCATCACTACATCATCGCAGCGTCATCACTGCATCATCACAGCATCATAAGTGCATCATCACAGCATCATCACAGCATCATAAAAACATCATCACATCATCATCATTGTATCATCACAGCATCATCATAGCGTCATCAGAGCATTATCGCTGCCTCATCACTGCATCATCACAGCATCATCACTGCATCATCACAGCATCATCACAATATTATCACAGCCTCACCACAGCGTCATAACTGCATCATCACTGCATCATCACTGTATCATCAGAGCATCATCACATCATTTCAATGCATGATCACAGCATAATAACAGCATCATCACGGCATCATCACAACATCATCACAGAATCATCACTGAATCATCACAGCGTCATCACAGCATCATCACAGCATCACAACAGCATCATCACTGCATCATCAAATCATGATCACTGCATCATGAAAGTGTCATCCCAGCATCACCACAGCATCATCACAACAGTATCACAGAGTCATCACAGCGTCATCATCACATCATCACTGCACCATCACAGAGTCATCACAGCATCATTACTGCATAATCACAACATCATCACGGTGTCATCGCAGCATAATCACAGCATAATCAGAGCATCACAACAGCATCATCGCATCGTCATCACTGCATCATCATTGCATCATCACAGCATCATCACTGCATCATCACAGCATCACAACAGCATCATCGCAGCATCATCACAGTATCATCAAAGCATCACAGCGTCGCCATCACTGCATCATCACAGAATCATCACTGTATCATCGCAGCGGTATCACTGCATCATCACAGCATGATCACAGCATCATCACTGCATCATCACAGCATCATCACAACATCATCACAGCATCACGGCATCATCAAAGCGCCATAAAAGCGTCATCACAGCATCATCACTGCGTCATCACTCCATCGTCACAGCATCATCAAAGCATCACAGCGTCATCACAATATCATCACAGCATCATCACAGCTTCCTCACGGCGTCATTACATCATCAGTACAGTGTCATCAAAGCGTTATCACAGAATCATCACTGCATCATCACAGCATCATCACAGCGTCATCACAGTGTCATCACAGCTTCATCACAGCATCATCACAGCGTCATTACAGCATCATGAAAGCACCATCACAGCGTCATCACAGCATCATCGCAGCATCATCACAGCATCATCACTGCATCATCAGAGCATCACCAGAACTTCATCGCAGCATCATCAAAGCAACATCACAGCGTCACTACTGCAACATCACTGCATCATCTGAGCATCATCACAGCACCATCACAGCGTTATCACAGCGTCATCAAAGCATCATTACAACATCATGAAAGCGTCATCACAGTATCATCACAGTGTCATCAAATCATTATCACAGCATCATAAGAGCATCATTTCTGGTGCCAACACAGAAATCTTGTTTTTTTTGACCATGGGGCACTTTACTCAGCACCTGGCCTGATGGCCGCAGACGGGTCCCTACCTTTTAGGGGAAAAAGGATCCTGGGCCAGGAGCTGGCAGGGCTCATTGAGAGGGCTTTAAACTAGGTAAGAAGGGGGATGGGGCTGAAGCAAGGATTGTTGGGGCTGTGCCAGGGGGAACAATGGCAAGGCCGGAGGATAGGGCAATGGCCCAGCTGAAGTGCATCTACACCAATGCTCTGATGATGCTCTTGATGCAGTGATGTTGCAGTAGTGACGCTGTGATGATGCTTTGATGATGCTGTGATGACACTGTGATGATGCGGTGATGATGATATGATGATGCAGTGATGATACTGTGATGACGCTGTGATGATGCAGTGATTATGCAGTAATGATACTGAGATGATGCAGTTATGATGCAGTGGTGATGCATTGATGACGCTGTAATTATGATGTGATTATGTAGTGATGATGCAGTGATTACGCTGTGATGATGCACTGATGATACTGTGAAGACGCTGTTATGATGCAGTGAGGAAGCAGTAATGATGCTGTGGTGTTGCTGAGATGATGCTGTGATGATTCATTGATGATGCAGTGATGATGCTGTGATGATACTGTGAAGACGCTGTTATGATGCAGTGAGTAAGCACTAATGATGCTGTGATGTTGCTGAGATGATGCTGTGATGATTCATTAATGATGCAGTGATGATGCTGTGATGATGCTATGATTATGTTTTGATGATGCCTTGATGATTCTGTGATGACGCTGTGATGACTCTGTCGTGATGCTCTGATAACGCTTTCGTGATGCTGTGATGATGCTGCGATGATGATGTGATGATGCTGCGATGATGCTGTGATGATGCAGTGATAATGATGTGATAATGCTGTGATGATGATGTGATGACGCAGTGATGATGATGTGATGATTCAGTGATTCTGCAGTATTGATACTGTGATGATGCTGAGATGATGCTCTAACGATGCAGTGATGATACAGTGATAATGCTGTGATGATGCTATAATAATGTTGTGATGATGCTGTGATGAAGATGTGATGATTCTGTGATGACGCTGTGATGATGCTGTCGTGATGGTCTGATAACTTTGTCGTAACGCTGTGACGATGCTTCGATGATGTTGTGATGATTCTGTGATGATGCAATTATGATGCTGTGATGATGCAGTGATGATGCACTGATAATGCTGTTATGACGCTGTGATGACGTAGTAATGATGCTGTGATGATGCAGTGTTTACGCAGTTATGACGCTGTGATGATGCTTTGGTGAAGTTCTGATGATGCAGTGATGGTGCTGTGATGACGCATTGATGATGCTTAGATGATGCTGTGATGATGCTCTAATGATGCAGTGATGATGATGTGATGATGATGTGATGATGCTGTGATGATGCAGTGATCATGCAGTGATGATGTTCTGATGACGCAGTGATGATGTTGTGATGACGCAGTGATGATGCTGCGATGATGCTATGGTGATGATGTGATGATGCTGTGATGACGCAGTGACGATGCTGTGATGACGCTTGGATGACGCTATAGTGATTCTGTGATGATGCTGTAGTGGTACTATGATGATGCTGTGAGGATGCTGCGATGACGCTCTGATGACGCAGTAATCATGATGTAATGATGCTGTGATGACGCTGCGATGACACTGTCGTGATGCTGTGATGACGCTGTGATGATGCTGTGATGATACTGAGATGACGTTGTGATGAAGCAGTGATGATGCAGTGATGACGCAGTAATGATGCTGTGATCATGTAGTGATGATGTAGTGATTATGCTGTGATGACGCAGTGATGATGCTCTGATGATGCTGTGATTATGATGTGATGATGCATTGATCATGATGTGATGACGCTCTGATCATGCAGTGATGACTCTGTGATGATGCAGTGATTATGTAGCTATGATGCTGTGATGATGATGTGATGATGTAGTGATAATGATGTGATGATGCAGGGATGATGATGTGATGATGCAGGGATGGTGATGTGATGATGTTGTGTTAATGCTGTGATGACGCTGTCATGATTCTGTGACGATGCAGTGATGATGCTGTGATGACCCTGTCGTGATGTTGTGATGACGCTGTCGTGATGCTGTGATGATGCTGTGATGACAATATGATGACGTAGTTATGATGCTGTTATGATGCAGTCATTATGCAGTGATGATGCAGATATGAGGCTGTGATGACGCTGTGATGATATTGTGATGATGCTGCGATGATGATGTGATGACGCAGTGATGATGCTGCGATGACTCTGTGATGACCCTATCGTGATTATGTGATAACGCTGTGATGATGCTGTGATGATGCAATGATGATGCTGTGATGATGCTGTGATGATGCTGTGATTCTGAAGTAATGATGCTGTGAGGATGGTGAGGTGATGCTGTGATGACGCAGTGATGATGATGTGATTACGCAGCGATGATTCTGTAATGATTTTGTGATGATGATGTGATGATGCTGTGATGATGATGTGATGATACTGTGATGACGCAGATATGACGCTGCGATGATGAAGTGATGATGCAGTGATGACTCTGTGATGATGCTGTGACTATGCAGTGATGATGCAGTGATGATGCTGCGATGATGTAGTGATGATGCTGCGATGATGATATGATGATGCAGTGATGATACTGTGATAACATTGTGATGACGCAGTGATGATGCAGTGATGATGCTGTAATGATGCAGTGATTATGAAGTAATGATGCTGTAGTGACGCTGCGATTATGCTGTGATGATGCTGTGATGTTGCTGTGGTGACGCTGTGTTGAGGGTGTTGTGATGCTCTGATAACGCTGTTGTGATGCTGTGATGATGCTACGATGATGTTGTGATGATGCTGTGATGACATAGCGGTGATGATGTGATGATTCTGTGATGTCACTCTGATGATGCTGTGATGATGCAATTATGGTACTGTGATGATGCTGTGATGATGCAGTGATGATATAGTGATGACGTTGTGATGATGCATTGATGATGCTGTATTGATCCTGTGATGACGCAGTGATTATGCAGTGATGACACCGTGATGACGCTGTAATGATGCAGTGAGTAAGCAGTAATGATAATGCGATGATGCTGTGATTATGCTGTGACGATGAGGTGATGATGCAGTGATTATGCAGTGATGATGCTGTCATGATACTCTAATGATGCTCTGATGATGCAGAGATGATGCAGTGATGTTGCTGTGAGGATGATGTGATGATGCAGTGATGATAATGTGATGATGCTGTGATAATGCAGTGATTATGCTGTAATGATGCTCTGACGACACTGAGATAATGCTCTGATGCTGTAGATATGATGCTGTGAAGATGCAGTGAGGACGCAGAGATGATACTGTGATGACAATGTGAAGATGCTGTGATGATGCAGTGATGGCGCAGTGATGATGCTGTGATGACACTGTGATTATGTGGTGATGATGATATGATGATGCTGTGATGATGCTGTGATTATGCAGCTATGACGCTGTGATGACATAGTGATGATGCTGTGATGACGCTGTGATGATAATATGATGATGCTGTGATGATGCTGTGATGATGATGTCATGATGCAATGATGATGCAGTGGTGATGCTCTGATGATGCTGTAATGATGCTGTGACGATGAAGTGATGGTGCAGTGATGATACTGTGATGACACTGTGATGATGCAGTGATGATTCAGTGATGATTCTGTTCTGATGCTATGATGACGCTATTATGATGCTGTGATGACGCTGCGACGATGATATGATGATCCTGTGATTACTCTGCGATGACGTTTTGATGACACTGCTATGATGCTGTGATGATGCTTTGATGACGCAGTGATGACGCAGTGATGATGCAGTGATTATGCTGTGATGATGTTGTGATGATGCTGTGATGATGCTGTTATGACGCTGTGATGACGCAGTGATGATGCTGTGATGATGCAGTGATGATGATGTGATGAAGCAGTGATGATACAGTGATTATGCTGTGATTATGCAGGAATGATGCTTTGATGATGCTGAGATGATGCTGTGATGATGCAGTGGTGGTGCAGTGATGATGCAGTGATGACGCAGTGATGATGCTGTGATGATGATTTGAAGATGCTGTGATGATGCAGTGATGGTGCTGTGAAGGCGCAGTGGTGATGCTTTCATTATGCTGTGATGATGCAGTGATTATGCAGCTATGGTGCTGTGATGATGCTGTGATGATACTGTGATGACATTGTGATGACGGAGTGATGATGCTGTGATGACACTCTGATGATGTTGTGATGATAATGTAATGATGCCGTGATGATGCTGTGAAGATACTGTGATGATGCTGAGATGGTGCTGTGATGATGCTGTTATGACGCTGTGATGACGCAGTGATGATGCTGTGATGATGCTGTGATGATGATGTGATGAAGCAGTGATGATACAGTGATTATGCTGTGATTAAGCTGTGATGACACAATTATGATGCTCTGATGATGCAGTCATGATGCAGTGTCGATGAAGTGATGATGCTGTGACGATGCAGTGAAGATGATGTAATGATGCAGTGATGAAGATGTTATGATGCAGTGATGATACTGTGATCACGCTGTGATAATGCATTGATTATGCAGTAATGATGCTGTGATGATGCTGAGATGATGCTGTCATGATGCAGTGATGGTGCAGTGATGATGCAGTGATGACGCAGTGATGATGCTGCGATGATGATTTGAAGGTGCTGTGATGATGCAGTGATGGTGCTGTGAAGGCGCAGTAGTGATGCTTTGATTATGCTGTGATGATGCAGTGATTATGCAGCTATGGTGCAGTGATGATGCTGTGATGATACCGTGATGACGCTGTGATGACGGAGTGATGATGCTGTGATGACACTCTGATGATGTTGTGGTGATAATGTGATGATGCTGTGAAGATACTGTGATAACGCTTTTATTATGCAGTATTCATGCAGTAATGATTCTGTGATGATGCTGAGATGACGCTGCGATGATGATGTGATGATGCTGTGATGAGTGTGATGACGCTCTGATGACACTATTATTCTGCTGAGATGATGCAGTGATGATACAGTGATGAAACCGTGATAACACTCTGATGATGTACTGAGTAAGCAGTAATGATGCTGCGATGATTCTGTGATGACACTGTAATGATGCTGTGATGAGGCAGAGATGATGCAGTGATGATGCTGTGATGATGTTGTGATGAAGCTGTGATGATGCAGTGATGATGATGGGATTATGAAGTGATGATGATGTGATGATGCAGTGACGATACTGTGATGACGCTGTGATAATGCAGTGATTATGCGGAAATGATGCTGTGATGACACTGAGATGATGCTTTGATGATGCAGTGATGATGCTGTGAGGATGCAGTGAGGACACAGTGATGATGTTGTGCTGATGCTGTGATGATGTTTTGATTACGCAGTGATGATGCTGTGGTGATGCAGTGATGATGCAGTGATGATGCAGTGATCAAAGTGTCATCACAGCATCATCACAGCATCATCGCAGCGTCATCGCAGCGTCATCACTGCATCATCGCAGCGTCATTGCATCATCATCACAGCATCACCAAATATTCGCAGAGTCATCATTGCATCATCACAGAATCATCGAAGCACCATCATAGCGTCATCGGAGCATTATCGCTGCCTCATCACTGCATCATCACTGCGTCATCACAAAATCATCACTTCAACATCACAGCAACATCACACTGTCATCAAAGCGTCATCACAGCATCATTACTGCATCATCACAGCATCATAACACATCATCACCACATCACAACAGCATCATCACAGCATTATAACAGCATCGTCCAGGCGTCATCACTGCGTCACCACAGCGTCATCACTGCATCATCACAGCATCATCACAGCATCATCAAAGCATCACAGCGTAATCAAAGCGTCATCACAGCTTCATCACGGTATCAACACAGCATTATCACATCATCATCACAGAATCATCATGCCATCATCACAACATCATCGCAGCATCATCACAGCATCATTAAAGCATCACAGCGTCATCAAAGACTCATCACAGCGTCATCACAGCATCACCACTGCGTCATCAGAACGTCATCAAAGCACCATCACAGCTTCATCACAGCATCAACACAGCATCATCACAGTGTCATCAAAGCGTCATCACAACATCATCAGCGCGTCATCACTGAATCATCACAGCGTAATAACTACATCATCAGTGCGTCATCACAGCGTCATCACAGTATCACTACAGCATCAACACAGCAACATCTCAGCGTCATCACTACATCATCGCAGCGTCATCACTGCATCATCACAGCATCATAAGTGCATCATCACAGCATCATCACAGCATCATAAAAACATCATCACATCATCATCATTGTATCATCACAGCATCATCATAGCGTCATCAGAGCATTATCGCTGCCTCATCACTGCATCATCACAGCATCATCACTGCATCATCACAGCATCATCACAATATTATCACAGCCTCACCACAGCGTCATAACTGCATCATCACTGCATCATCACTGTATCATCAGAGCATCATCACATCATTTCAATGCATGATCACAGCATAATAACAGCATCATCACGGCATCATCACAACATCATCACAGAATCATCACTGAATCATCACAGCGTCATCACAGCATCATCACAGCATCACAACAGCATCATCACTGCATCATCAAATCATGATCACTGCATCATGAAAGTGTCATCCCAGCATCACCACAGCATCATCACAACAGTATCACAGAGTCATCACAGCGTCATCATCACATCATCACTGCACCATCACAGAGTCATCACAGCATCATTACTGCATAATCACAACATCATCACGGTGTCATCGCAGCATAATCACAGCATAATCAGAGCATCACAACAGCATCATCGCATCGTCATCACTGCATCATCATTGCATCATCACAGCATCATCACTGCATCATCACAGCATCACAACAGCATCATCGCAGCATCATCACAGTATCATCAAAGCATCACAGCGTCGCCATCACTGCATCATCACAGAATCATCACTGTATCATCGCAGCGGTATCACTGCATCATCACAGCATGATCACAGCATCATCACTGCATCATCACAGCATCATCACAACATCATCACAGCATCACGGCATCATCAAAGCGCCATAAAAGCGTCATCACAGCATCATCACTGCGTCATCACTCCATCGTCACAGCATCATCAAAGCATCACAGCGTCATCACAATATCATCACAGCATCATCACAGCTTCCTCACGGCGTCATTACATCATCAGTACAGTGTCATCAAAGCGTTATCACAGAATCATCACTGCATCATCACAGCATCATCACAGCGTCATCACAGTGTCATCACAGCTTCATCACAGCATCATCACAGCGTCATTACAGCATCATGAAAGCACCATCACAGCGTCATCACAGCATCATCACAGCATCATCACTGCATCATCAGAGCATCACCAGAACTTCATCGCAGCATCATCAAAGCAACATCACAGCGTCACTACTGCAACATCACTGCATCATCTGAGCATCATCACAGCACCATCACAGCGTTATCACAGCGTCATCAAAGCATCATTACAACATCATGAAAGCGTCATCACAGTATCATCACAGTGTCATCAAATCATTATCACAGCATCATAAGAGCATCATTTCTGGTGCCAACACAGAAATCTTGTTTTTTTTGACCATGGGGCACTTTACTCAGCACCTGGCCTGATGGCCGCAGACGGGTCCCTACCTTTTAGGGGAAAAAGGATCCTGGGCCAGGAGCTGGCAGGGCTCATTGAGAGGGCTTTAAACTAGGTAAGAAGGGGGATGGGGCTGAAGCAAGGATTGTTGGGGCTGTGCCAGGGGGAACAATGGCAAGGCCGGAGGATAGGGCAATGGCCCAGCTGAAGTGCATCTACACCAATGCTCTGATGATGCTCTTGATGCAGTGATGTTGCAGTAGTGACGCTGTGATGATGCTTTGATGATGCTGTGATGACACTGTGATGATGCGGTGATGATGATATGATGATGCAGTGATGATACTGTGATGACGCTGTGATGATGCAGTGATTATGCAGTAATGATACTGAGATGATGCAGTTATGATGCAGTGGTGATGCATTGATGACGCTGTAATTATGATGTGATTATGTAGTGATGATGCAGTGATTACGCTGTGATGATGCACTGATGATACTGTGAAGACGCTGTTATGATGCAGTGAGGAAGCAGTAATGATGCTGTGGTGTTGCTGAGATGATGCTGTGATGATTCATTGATGATGCAGTGATGATGCTGTGATGATACTGTGAAGACGCTGTTATGATGCAGTGAGTAAGCACTAATGATGCTGTGATGTTGCTGAGATGATGCTGTGATGATTCATTAATGATGCAGTGATGATGCTGTGATGATGCTATGATTATGTTTTGATGATGCCTTGATGATTCTGTGATGACGCTGTGATGACTCTGTCGTGATGCTCTGATAACGCTTTCGTGATGCTGTGATGATGCTGCGATGATGATGTGATGATGCTGCGATGATGCTGTGATGATGCAGTGATAATGATGTGATAATGCTGTGATGATGATGTGATGACGCAGTGATGATGATGTGATGATTCAGTGATTCTGCAGTATTGATACTGTGATGATGCTGAGATGATGCTCTAACGATGCAGTGATGATACAGTGATAATGCTGTGATGATGCTATAATAATGTTGTGATGATGCTGTGATGAAGATGTGATGATTCTGTGATGACGCTGTGATGATGCTGTCGTGATGGTCTGATAACTTTGTCGTAACGCTGTGACGATGCTTCGATGATGTTGTGATGATTCTGTGATGATGCAATTATGATGCTGTGATGATGCAGTGATGATGCACTGATAATGCTGTTATGACACTGTGATGACGTAGTAATGATGCTGTGATGATGCAGTGTTTACGCAGTTATGACGCTGTGATGATGCTTTGGTGAAGTTCTGATGATGCAGTGATGGTGCTGTGATGACGCATTGATGATGCTTAGATGATGCTGTGATGATGCTCTAATGATGCAATGATGATGATGTGATGATGATGTGATGATGCTGTGATGATGCAGTGATCATGCAGTGATGATGTTCTGATGACGCAGTGATGATGTTGTGATGACGCAGTGATGATGCTGCGATGATGCTATGGTGATGATGTGATGATGCTGTGATGACGCAGTGACGATGCTGTGATGACGCTTGGATGACGCTATAGTGATTCTGTGATGATGCTGTAGTGGTACTATGATGATGCTGTGAGGATGCTGTGATGACGCTCTGATGACGCAGTAATCATGATGTAATGATGCTGTGATGACGCTGCGATGACACTGTCGTGATGCTGTGATGACGCTGTGATGATGCTGTGATGATACTGAGATGACGTTGTGATGATGCAGTGATGATGCAGTGATGACGCAGTAATGATGCTGTGATCATGTAGTGATGATGTAGTGATTATGCTGTGATGACGCAGTGATGATGCTCTGATGATGCTGTGATTATGATGTGATGATGCATTGATCATGATGTGATGACGCTCTGATCATGCAGTGATGACTCTGTGATGATGCAGTGATTATGTAGCTATGATGCTGTGATGATGATGTGATGATGTAGTGATAATGATGTGATGATGCAGGGATGATGATGTGATGATGCAGGGATGGTGATGTGATGATGTTGTGTTAATGCTGTGATGACGCTGTCATGATTCTGTGACGATGCAGTGATGATGCTGTGATGACCCTGTCGTGATGTTGTGATGACGCTGTCGTGATGCTGTGATGATGCTGTGATGACAATATGATGACGTAGTTATGATGCTGTTATGATGCAGTCATTATGCAGTGATGATGCAGATATGAGGCTGTGATGACGCTGTGATGATATTGTGATGATGCTGCGATGATGATGTGATGACGCAGTGATGATGCTGCGATGACTCTGTGATGACCCTATCGTGATTATGTGATAACGCTGTGATGATGCTGTGATGATGCAATGATGATGCTGTGATGATGCTGTGATGATGCTGTGATTCTGAAGTAATGATGCTGTGAGGATGGTGAGGTGATGCTGTGATGACGCAGTGATGATGATGTGATTACGCAGCGATGATTCTGTAATGATTTTGTGATGATGATGTGATGATGCTGTGATGATGATGTGATGATACTGTGATGACGCAGATATGACGCTGCGATGATGAAGTGATGATGCAGTGATGACTCTGTGATGATGCTGTGACTATGCAGTGATGATGCAGTGATGATGCTGCGATGATGTAGTGATGATGCTGCGATGATGATATGATGATGCAGTGATGATACTGTGATAACATTGTGATGACGCAGTGATGATGCAGTGATGATGCTGTAATGATGCAGTGATTATGAAGTAATGATGCTGTAGTGACGCTGCGATTATGCTGTGATGATGCTGTGATGTTGCTGTGGTGACGCTGTGTTGAGGGTGTTGTGATGCTCTGATAACGCTGTTGTGATGCTGTGATGATGCTACGATGATGTTGTGATGATGCTGTGATGACATAGCGGTGATGATGTGATGATTCTGTGATGTCACTCTGATGATGCTGTGATGATGCAATTATGGTACTGTGATGATGCTGTGATGATGCAGTGATGATATAGTGATGACGTTGTGATGATGCATTGATGATGCTGTATTGATCCTGTGATGACGCAGTGATTATGCAGTGATGACACCGTGATGACGCTGTAATGATGCAGTGAGTAAGCAGTAATGATAATGCGATGATGCTGTGATTATGCTGTGACGATGAGGTGATGATGCAGTGATTATGCAGTGATGATGCTGTCATGATACTCTAATGATGCTCTGATGATGCAGAGATGATGCAGTGATGTTGCTGTGAGGATGATGTGATGATGCAGTGATGATAATGTGATGATGCTGTGATAATGCAGTGATTATGCTGTAATGATGCTCTGACGACACTGAGATAATGCTCTGATGCTGTAGATATGATGCTGTGAAGATGCAGTGAGGACGCAGAGATGATACTGTGATGACAATGTGAAGATGCTGTGATGATGCAGTGATGGCGCAGTGATGATGCTGTGATGACACTGTGATTATGTGGTGATGATGATATGATGATGCTGTGATGATGCTGTGATTATGCAGCTATGACGCTGTGATGACATAGTGATGATGCTGTGATGACGCTGTGATGATAATATGATGATGCTGTGATGATGCTGTGATGATGATGTCATGATGCAATGATGATGCAGTGGTGATGCTCTGATGATGCTGTAATGATGCTGTGACGATGAAGTGATGGTGCAGTGATGATACTGTGATGACACTGTGATGATGCAGTGATGATTCAGTGATGATTCTGTTCTGATGCTATGATGACGCTATTATGATGCTGTGATGACGCTGCGACGATGATATGATGATCCTGTGATTACTCTGCGATGACGTTTTGATGACACTGCTATGATGCTGTGATGATGCTTTGATGACGCAGTGATGACGCAGTGATGATGCAGTGATTATGCTGTGATGATGTTGTGATGATGCTGTGATGATGCTGTTATGACGCTGTGATGACGCAGTGATGATGCTGTGATGATGCAGTGATGATGATGTGATGAAGCAGTGATGATACAGTGATTATGCTGTGATTATGCAGGAATGATGCTTTGATGATGCTGAGATGATGCTGTGATGATGCAGTGGTGGTGCAGTGATGATGCAGTGATGACGCAGTGATGATGCTGTGATGATGATTTGAAGATGCTGTGATGATGCAGTGATGGTGCTGTGAAGGCGCAGTGGTGATGCTTTCATTATGCTGTGATGATGCAGTGATTATGCAGCTATGGTGCTGTGATGATGCTGTGATGATACTGTGATGACATTGTGATGACGGAGTGATGATGCTGTGATGACACTCTGATGATGTTGTGATGATAATGTAATGATGCCGTGATGATGCTGTGAAGATACTGTGATGATGCTGAGATGATGCTGTGATGATGCTGTTATGACGCTGTGATGACGCAGTGATGATGCTGTGATGATGCAGTGATGATGATGTGATGAAGCAGTGATGATACAGTGATTATGCTGTGATTAAGCTGTGATGACACAATTATGATGCTCTGATGATGCAGTGATGATGCAGTGTCAATGCAGTGATGATGCTGTGACGATGCAGTGAAGATGATGTGATGATGATGTGATGATGATGTTATGATGCAGTGATGATACTGTGATGACGCTGTGATAATGCATTGATTATGCAGTAATGATGCTGTGATGATGCTGAGATGATGCTGTCATGATGCAGTGATGGTGCAGTGATGATGCAGTGATGACGCAGTGATGATGCTGCGGTGATGATTTGAAGGTGCTGTGATGATGCAGTGATCAAAGCGTCATCACAGCATCATCACAGCATCATCGCAGCGTCATCGCAGCGTCATCACTGCATCATCGCAGCGTCATCACTGCATCATCGCAGCGTCATCACTGCATCATCACAGCATCAACACTGCATCATCACTGCATCATCACAACATCATCAAATAATCATGAAAGCATCACAGCTTCATCAAAGCGTCATCAGAGCGTCAACACTACATCTTCACTGCATCATCACAGCATCATCACAGCATAATCACATCATCATCACTGCATCATCACTGCATCATCACTGCATCATCACAGCATCATTGCATCATCATCACAGCATCACCAAATATTCGCAGAGTCATCATTGCATCATCACAGAATCATCAAAGCACCATCATAGCGTCATCAGAGCATTATCGCTGCCTCATCACTGCCTCATCACTGCCTCATCACTGCGTCATCACAACATCATCACTTCAACATCACAGCAACATCACACTGTCATCAAAGCGTCATCACAGCATCATTACTGCATCATCACAGCATCATAACACATCATCACCACATCACAACAGCATCATCACAGCATTATAACAGCATCATCCAGGGGTCATCACTGCATCATCACAGCGTCACCACAGCGTCATCACTGCATCATCACAGCATCATCAAAGCATCACAGCGTAATCAAAGCGTCATCACAGCTTCATCACGGTATCAACACAGCATTATCACATCATCATCACAGAATCATCATGCCATCAACACAGCATCATCGCAGCATCATCACAGCATCATTAAAGCCTCACAGCGTCATCAAAGACTCATCACAGCGTCGTCACAGCATCACCACTGCGTCATCAGAGCGTCATCAAAGCACCATCACAGCTTCATCACAGCATCAACACAGCATCATCACAGTGTCATCAAAGCGTCATCACAACATCATCAGCGCGTCATCACTGAATCATCACAGCGTAATAACTACATCATCAGTGCGTCATCACAGCGTCATCACAGCATCACTACAGCATCAACACAGCAACATCTCAGCGTCATCACTACATCATCGCAGCGTCATCACTGCATCATCACAGCATCATAAGTGCATCATCACAGCATCATCACAGCATCATAAAAACATCATCACATCATCATCATTGTATCATCACAGCATCATCATAGCGTCATCAGAGCATTATCGCTGCCTCATCACTGCTTCATCACAGCATCATCACTGCTTCATCACAGCATCATCACAATATTATCACAGCCTCACCACAGCGTCATAACTGCATCATCACTGCATCATCACTGTATCATCAGAGCATCATCACATCATTTCAATGCATCATCACAGCATAATAACAGCATCATCACGGCATCATCACAGCATCACAACAGCATCAACACAACATCATCACAGAATCATCACTGAATCATCACAGCGTCATCACAGCATCATCACAGCATCACAACAGCATCATCACTGCATCATCAAATCATGATCACTGCATCATGAAAGTGTCATCACAGCATCACCACAGCATCATCACAACAGTATCACAGTATCACAGAGTCATCACAGCGTCATCATCACATCATCACTGCACCATCACTGTGTCATCACAGCATCATTACTGCATAATCACAACATCATCATGGTGTCATCGCAGCATAATCACAGCATAATCAGAGCATCACAACAGCATCATCGCATCGTCATCACTGCATCATCATTGCATCATCACAGCATCATCACTGCATCATCACAGCATCACAACAGCATCATCGCAGCATCATCACAGTATCATCAAAGCATCACAGCGTCGCCATCACTGCATCATCACAGAATCATCACTGTATCATCGCAGCGGTATCACTGCATCATCACAGCATGATCACAGCATCATCACTGCATCATTACAGCATCATCACAACATCATCACAGCATCACGGCATCATCAAAGCGCCATAAAAGCGTCATCACAGCATCATCACTGCGTCATCACTCCATCATCACAGCATCATCAAAGCATCACAGCGTCATCACAGTATCATCACAGCATCATCACAGCTTCCTCACGGCGTCATTACATCATCAGTACAGTGTCATCAAAGTGTTATCACAGAATCATCACTGCATCATCACAGCATCATCACTGCATCATTACAGCGTCATCACAGTGTCATCACAGCTTCATCACAGCATCATCACAGCGTCATTACAGCATCATGAAAGCACCATCACAGCGTCATCACAGCATCATCACAGCATCATCACTGCATCATCACTGCATCATCACAGCATCATAGTGTCATCAAATTATCATCACTGAATCATCAGAGCATCATCACAGCCTCATCATAGCACTATTACAGCGTTATCACAGCGTCATCAAAGCATCATCACAACATCATGAAAGCGTCATCACAGTATCATCATAGTGTCATTAAATCATTATCACAGCATCATAAGAGCATCATTTCTGGTGCCAACTCAGAAATCTTGTTTTTTTTTGACCATGGGGCACTTTACTCAGCACCTGGCCTGATGGCCGCAGACGGGTCCCTATCTTTTAGGGGAAAAAGGATCCTGGGCCAGGAGCTGGCAGGGCTCATTGAGAGGGCTTTAAACTAGGTAAGAAGGGGGATGGGGCTGAAGCAAGGATTGTTGGGGCTGTGCCAGGGGGAACAATGGCAAGGCCGGAGGATAGGGCAATGGCCCAGCTGAAGTGCATCTACACCAATGCTCTGATGATGCTCTGATGATGCAGTGATGTTGCAGTAGTGACGCTGTGATGACGCTTTGATGATGCTGTGATGACGCGGTGATGATGATATGATGATGCAGTGATGATACTGTGATGACGCTGTGATGATGCAGTGATTATGCATTAATGATTCTGTGATGATGCTGAGATGATATTTTGATGATGCAGTGATGACGCTGTGATGACCTTATTATGATGCTGTGATGATGCTGTGATGATGCAGTGATCATGTAGTGGTGATGATGTGATGACGCAGGGATTCTGCAGTAATGACACAGTGATGATGCGGTGATGATACTGTGATGTTGCAGTAATGACGCTGCGATGAAGTTATGATGATGCAGTGATGATACTGTGATGATGCAGTGATTATGCAGTAATGATACTGAGATGATGCAGTTATGATGCAGTGGTGATGCATTGATGACGCTGTAATTATGATGTGATTATGTAGTGATGATGTAGTGATTACGCTGTGATGATGCACTGATGATACTGTGAAGACGCTGTTATGATGCAGTGAGGAAGCAGTAATGATG
Organism: Clangula hyemalis; assembly: GCA_963989345.1. The sequence continues at coordinate 2,018,047 of OZ022461.1, read as the reverse complement.
CTGTGGTGTTGCTGAGATGATGCTGTGATGATTCATTGATGATGCAGTGATGATGCTGTGATGATGCTATGATTATGTTTTGATGATGCCTTGATGATTCTGTGATGACGCTGTGATGACTCTGTCATGATGCTCTGATAACGCTGTCGTGATGCTGTGATGATGCTGCGATGTTGTTGTGATGATGCAATGATTATGCTGTGATGATGTAGTAATGATGATGTTATGATGCCGAGGTGATGCAATGATGATGCTGTATTGACGCAGTGATGGTGCTGTGATGATGCAGAGTTTATGCAGTTATGACACTGTGATTATGCTTTGATTACGACACAATGGTGATGTGACGATGCAGTGATGAGGTTGTGATGATGCTGTGACGATGCAGTGATTACGCTGCGATGATGATGTGATGATGCTGCGATGATGCTGTTATGATGCAGTGATAATGATGTGATAATGCTGTGATGATGATGTGATGACGCAGTGATGATGATGTGATGATTCAGTGATTCTGCAGTATTGATACTGTGATGATGCTGAGATGATGCTCTAACGATGCAGTGATGATACAGTGATAATGCTGTGATGATGCTATAATAATGTTGTGATGATGCTGTGATGAAGATGTGATGATTCTGTGATGACGCTGTGATGATGCTGTCGTGATGGTCTGATAATGTTGTCGTAACGCTGTGACGATGCTTCGATGATGTTGTGATGATTCTGTGATGATGCAATTATGATGCTGTGATGATGCAGTGATGATGCACTGATAATGCTGTTATGACGCTGTGATGACGTAGTAATGATGCAGTGTTTACGCAGTTATGAGGCTGTGATGATGCTTTGGTGAAGTTCTGATGATGCAGTGATGGTGCTGTGATGATGCATTGATGATGCATAGATGATGCTGTGATGATGCTCTGATGATGCTGTGATGATGCAGTGATGATGATGTGATGATGCTGTGGTGATGATGTGATGATGCTGTGATGATGCAGTGATCATGCAGTGATGATGTTGTGATGACGCAGTGATGATGTTGTGATGACGCAGTGATGATGCTGCGATGATGCTATGGTGATGATGTGACGATGCTGTGATGACGCAGTGACGATGCTGTGATGACGCTTGGATGACGCTATAGTGATTCTGTGATGATGCTGTAGTGGTACTATGATGATGCTGTGAGGATGCTGCGATGACGCTCTGATGACGCAGTAATCATGATGTAATGATGCTGTGATGACGCTGCGATGACACTGTAGTGATGCTGTGATGACGCTGTGATGATACTGAGATGACGTTGTGATGATGCAGTGATGATGCAGTGACGACGCAGTAATGATGCTGTGATCATGTAGTGATGATGTAGTGATTATGCTGTGATGACGCAGTGATGATGCTCTAATGATGCTGTGATTATGATGTGATGATGCATTGATCATGATGTGATGATGCTCTGATGATGCAGTGATGACTCTGTGATGATGCAGTGATTATGTAGCTATGATGCTGTGATGATGATGTGATGATGTAGTGATAATGATGTGATGATGCAGGGATGATGATGTGATGATGCAGGGATGATGATGTGATGATGTTGTGTTAATGCTGTGATGACGCTGTCATGATTCTGTGACGATGCAGTGATGATGCTGTGATGACCCTGTCATGATGTTGTGATGACGCTGTCGTGATGCTGTGATGATGCTGTGATGACAATATGATGACGTAGTTATGATGCTGTTATGATGCAGTCATTATGCAGTGATGATGCAGATATGAGGCTGTGATGACGCTGTGATGATATTGTGATGATGCTGCGATGATGATGTGATGACACAGTGATGATGCTGCGATGACTCTGTGATGACCCTATCGTGATTATGTGATAACGCTGTGATGATGCTGTGATGATGCAATGATGATGCTGTGATGATGCTGTGATGATGCTGTGATGATGCTGTGATTCTGAAGTAATGATGCTGTGAGTATGGTGGGGTGATGCTGTGATGACGCAGTGATGATGATGTGATTACGCAGCGATGATGCTGTAATGATTTTGTGATGATGATGTGATGATACTGTGATGACGCAGATATGATGCTGCGATGATGAAGTGATGATGCAGTGATGACTCTGTGATGATGCTGTGATAACGCAGTGATGATGCTGTGATGATGCAATGATGATGCTGTGATGACGCAGTGTTTATGCAGTTATGACGCTGTGATGACCCTGTTATGATGCCTGTATGAGGATGCGATGATGCTGTGACTATGCAGTGATGATGCAGTGATGATGCTGCGATGATGTAGTGATGATGCTGCCATGATGATATGATGATGCAGTGATGATACTGTGATAACATTGTGATGACGCAGTGATGATGCAGTGATGATGCTGTAATGATGCAGTGATTATGCAGTAATGATGCTGTAGTGACGTTGCGATTATGCTGTGCTGATGCTGTGATGTTGCTGTGGTGACGCTGTGTTGAGGGTGTTGTGATGCTCTGATAACGCTGTTGTGATGCTGTGATGACATAGCGATGATGTTGTGATGATGCTGTGATGACATAGCGATGATGCTGTGATGATTCTGTGATGTCACTCTGATGATGCTGTGATGATGCAATTATGGTACTGTGATGATGCTGTGATGATGCAGTGATGATATAGTGATGACGTTGTGATGATGCATTGATGATGCTGTATTGATCCTGTGATGACGCAGTGATTATGCAGTGATGACACCGTGATGACGCTGTAATGATGCAGTGAGTAAGCAGTAATGATAATGCGATGATGCTGTGATTATGCTGTGACGATGAGGTGATGATGCAGTGATTAAGCAGTGATGATGCTGTCATGATACTCTAATGATGCTCTGATGATGCAGAGATGATGCAGTGATGTTGCTGTGATGATGATGTGATGATGCAGTGATGATAATGTGATGATGCTGTGATAATGCAGTGATTATGCTGTAATGATGCTCTGATGACACTGAGATAATGCTCTGATGCTGTAGATATGATGCTGTGAAGATGCAGTGAGGACGCAGAGATGATGCTGTGATGACAATGTGAAGATGCTGTGATGATGCAGTGATGGCGCAGTGATGATGCTGTGATGACACTGTGATTATGTGGTGATGATGATATGATGATGCTGTGATGATGCTGTGATGATGCTGTGATTATGCAGCTATGACGCTGTGATGACATAGTGATGATGCTGTGATGACGCTGTGATGATGATATGATGATGCTGTGATGATGCTGTGATGATGATGTCATGATGCAATGATGATGCAGTGGTGATGCTCTGATGATGCTGTAATGATGCTGTGACGATGAAGTGATGGTGCAGTGATGATACTGTGATGACACTGTGATGATGCAGTGATGATTCAGTGATGATTCTGTTATGATGCTATGATGACGCTATTATGATGCTGTGATGACGCTGCGACGATGATATGATGATCCTGTGATTACTCTGCAATGACGTTTTGATGACACTGCTATGATGCTGTGATGATGCTTTGATGATGCAGTGATGACGTTGTGATGACGCTGTGATGATGCTGTGATGATGCTGTGATGACGCTGTGATTATGCTGTGATGATGCAGTGATTATGCTCTGATGATATTGTGATGATGCTGTTATGATGCAATGATGATGATGAGATGATGCAGTGATGATGCTGTGATGATGCAGTGATGATGATGTGATGAAGCAGTGATGATACAGTGATTATGCTGTGATTAAGCTGTGATGACACAATTATGATGCTCTGATGATGCAGTGATGATGCAGTGTCGATGCAGTGATGATGCTGTGACGATGCAGTGAAGATGATGTGATGATGATGTGATGATGATGTTATGATGCAGTGATGATACTGTGATGACGCTGTGATAATGCATTGATTATGCAGTAATGATGCTGTGATGATGCTGAGATGATGCTGTCATGATGCAGTGATGGTGCAGTGATGATGCAGTGATGACGCAGTGATGATGCTGCGGTGATGATTTGAAGGTGCTGTGATGATGCAGTGATGGTGCTGTGAAGGCGCAGTAGTGATGCTTTGATTATGCTGTGATGATGCAGTGATTATGCAGCTATGGTGCAGTGATGATGCTGTGATGATACCGTGATGACGCTGTGATGACGGAGTGATGATGCTGTGATGACACTCTGATGATGTTGTGGTGATAATGTGATGATGCTGTGAAGATACTGTGATAACGCTTTTATTATGCAGTATTCATGCAGTAATGATTCTGTGATGATGCTGAGATGACGCTGCGATGATGATGTGATGATGCTGTGATGAGTGTGATGACGCTCTGATGACACTATTATTGTGCTGAGATGATGCAGTGATGATGCAGTGATGAGACTGTGATGATGCTGTGATGACGTTTTGATGATGCATTGATGATGATGTGATGATGGACTTATGATGCTGTGACGATGCAGTGATGAAACCGTGATGACACTCTGATGATGTACTGAGTAAGCAGTAATGATGCTGCGATGATTCTGTGATGACACTGTAATGATGCTGTGATGAGGCAGAGATGATGCAGTGATGATGCTGTGATGATGTTGTGATGAAGCTGTGATGATGCAGTGATGATGATGGGATTATGAAGTGATGATGATGTGATGATGCAGTGATGATACTGTGATGACGCTGTGATAATGCAGTGATTATGCGGAAATGATGCTGTGATGACACTGATATGATGCTTTGATGATGCAGTGATGATGCTGTGGTGATGCAGTGAGGACACAGTGATGATGCAGTGATCAAAGCGTCATCACAGTATCATCAAAGCATCATCGCAGCGTCATCGCAGCGTCATCACTGCATCATCGCAGCGTCATCACTGCATCATCACAGCATCAACACTGCATCATCACTACATCATCACAACATCATCAAATAATCATGAAAGCATCACAGCTTCATCAAAGCGTCATCAGAGCGTCAACACTGCATCTTCACTGCATCATCACAGCATCATCACAGCATAATCACATCATCATCACTGCATCATCACTGCATCATCACAGCATCACCAAATATTCGCAGAGTCATCATTGCATCATCACAGAATCATCAAAGCACCATCATAGCGTCATCAGAGCATTATCGCTGCCTCATCACTGCCTCATCACTGCCTCATCACTGCCTCATCACAACATCATCACTTCAACATCACAGCAACATCACACTGTCATCAAAGCGTCATCACAGCATCATTACTGCATCATCACAGCATCATAACACATCATCACCACATCACAACAGCATCATCACAGCATTATAACAGCATCATCCAGGCGTCATCACTGCATCATCACAGCGTCACCACAGCGTCATCACTGCATCATCACAGCATCATCAAAGCATCACAGCATAATCAAAGCGTCATCACAGCTTCATCATGGTATCAACACAGCATTATCACATCATCATCACAGAATCATCATGCCATCATCACAGCATCATCGCAGCATCATCACAGCATCATTAAAGCATCACAGCGTCATCAAAGACTCATCACAGCGTCATCACAGCATCACCACTGCGTCATCAGAGCGTCATCAAAGCACCATCACAGCTTCATCACAGCATCAACACAGCATCATCACAGTGTCATCAAAGCGTCATCACAACATCATCAGCGTGTCATCACTGAATCATCACAGTGTAATAACTGCATCATCAGTGCGTCATCACAGCGTCATCACAGCATCACTACAGCATCAACACAGAAACATCTCAGCGTCATCACTACATCATCGCAGCGTCATCACTGCATCATCACAGCATCATAAGTGCATCATCACAGCATCATCATAGCGTCATCAGAGCATTATCGCTGCCTCATCACTGCATCATCACAGCATCATCACTGCATCATCACAGCATCATCACAATATTATCACAGCCTCACCACAGCGTCATAACTGCATCATCACAGCATCATCACAATATTATCACAGCCTCACCACAGCGTCATAACTGCATCATCACTGCATCATCACTGTATCATCAGAGCATCATCACATCATTTCAATGCATCATCACAGCATAATAACAGCATCATCACAGCATCATCACAACATCATCACTGCATCAACACAACATCATCACAGAATCATCACTGAATCATCACAGCGTCATCACAGCATCATCACAGCATCACAACAGCATCATCACTGCATCATCAAATCATGATCACTGCATCATGAAAGTGTCATCACAGCATCACCACAGCATCATCACAACAGTATCACAGTATCACAGAGTCATCACAGCGTCATCATCACATCATCACTGCACCATCACTGTGTCATCACAGCATCATTACTGCATAATCACAACATCATCACGGTGTCATCGCAGCACAATCACAGCATAATCAGAGCATCACAACAGCATCATCGCATCGTCATCACTGCATCATCACAGCATCATCACTGCATCATTACAGCGTCATCACAGTGTCATCACAGCTTCATCACAGCATCATCAGAGCGTCATTACAGCATCATGAAAGCACCATCACAGCGTCATCACAGCATCATAGCAGCATCATCACAGCATCATCACTGCATCATCACAGCATCACAGTGTCATCAAATTATCATCACTGCATCATCAGAGCATCACCAGAACTTCATCGCAGCATCATCAAAGCAACATCACAGCGTCACTACTGCAACATCACTGCATCATCTGAGCATCATCACAGCACCATCACAGCGTTATCACAGCGTCATCAAAGCACCATCACAACATCATGAAAGCGTCATCACAGTATCATCACAGTGTCATCAAATCATTATCACAGCATCATAAGAGCATCATTTCTGGTGCCAACACAGAAATCTTGTTTTTTTTGACCATGGGGCACTTTACTCAGCACCTGGCCTGATGGCCGCAGACGGGTCCCTATCTTTTAGGGGAAAAAGGATCCTGGGCCAGGAGCTGGCAGGGCTCATTGAGAGGGCTTTAAACTAGGTAAGAAGGGGGATGGGGCTGAAGCAAGGATTGTTGGGGCTGTGCCAGGGGGAACAATGGCAAGGCCGGAGGATAGGGCAATGGCCCAGCTGAAGTGCATCTACACCAATGCTCTGATGATGCTCTGATGATGCAGTGATGTTGCAGTAGTGACGCTGTGATGACGCTTTGATGATGCTGTGATGACGCGGTGATGATGATGTGATGATTCAGTGATTCTGCAGTATTGATACTGTGATGATGCTGAGATGATGCTGTAACGATGCAGTGATGATACAGTGATGATGCTGTGATGATGCTATAATAATGTTGTGATGATGCTGTGATGAAGATGTGATGATTCTGTGATGATGCTGTGATGATGCTGTCATGATGGTCTGATAACGTTGTCGTAACGCTGTGACGATGCTTCGATGATGTTTTGATGATTCTGTGATGATGCAATTATGATGCTGTGATGATGCAATGATGATGCACTGATAATGCTGTTATGACGCTGTGATGACGTAGTAATGATGCTGTGATGATGCAGTGTTTACGCAGTTATGACGCTGTGATGATGCAGTGATTATGCATTAATGATTCTGTGATGATGCTGAGATGATATTTTGATGATGCAGTGATGACGCTGTGATGACGTTATTATGATGCTGTGATGATGCTGTGATGATGCTGTGATTAAGCAGCTATGATTCTGTGATGATGCTGTGATGATGCGGTGATGATACTGTGATGTTGCAGTAATGACGCTGCGATGAAGTTATGATGATGCAGTGATGATACTGTGATGACGCAGTGATGATGCAGTGATTATGCAGTAATGATACTGAGATGATGCAGTTACGATGCAGTGGTGATGCATTGATGACGCTGTAATTATGATGTGATTATGTAGTGATGATGTAGTGATTACGCTGTGATGATGCACTGATGATACTGTGAAGACGCTGTTATGATGCAGTGAGGAAGCAGTAATGATGCTGTGGTGTTGCTGAGATGATGCTGTGATGATTCATTGATGATGCAGTGATGATGCTGTGATGATACTGTGAAGACGCTGTTATGATGCAGTGAGGAAGCACTAATGATGCTGTGATGTTGCTGAGATGATGCTGTGATGATTCATTAATGATGCAGTGATGATGCTGTGATGATGCTATGATTAAGTTTTGATGATGCCTTGATGATTCTGTGATGACGCTGTGATGACTCTGTCGTGATGCTCTGATAACGCTGTCGTGATGCTGTGATGATGCTGCGATGATGTTGTGATGATGCAATGATTATGCTGTGATGATGTAGTAATGATGATGTTATGATGCCGAGGTGATGCAATGATGATGCTGTATTGACGCAGTGATGGTGCTGTGATGATGCAGAGTTTATGCAGTTATGACACTGTGATTATGCTTTGATGACGACGCAATGGTGATGTGACGATGCAGTGATGATGCTGTGATGATGCTGTGACGATGCAGTGATTACGCTGCGATGATGATGTGATGATGCTGCGAAGATGCTGTGATGATGCAGTGATAATGATGTGATAACGCTGTGATGATGATGTGATGACGCAGTGATGATGATGTGATGATTCAGTGATTCTGCAGTATTGATACTGTGATGATGCTGAGATGATGCTGTAACGATGCAGTGATGATACAGTGATGATGCTGTGATGATGCTATAATAATGTTGTGATGATGCTGTGATGAAGATGTGATGATTCTGTGATGATGCTGTGATGATGCTGTCATGATGGTCTGATAACGTTGTCGTAACGCTGTGACGATGCTTCGATGATGTTTTGATGATTCTGTGATGATGCAATTATGATGCTGTGATGATGCAGTGATGATGCACTGATAATGCTGTTATGACGCTGTGATGACGTAGTAATGATGCTGTGATGATGCAGTGTTTACGCAGTTATGATGCTGTTATGATGCTCTGGTGAAGTTCTGATGATGCAGTGATGGTGCTGTGATGACGCATTGATGATGCTTAGATGATGCTGTGATGATGCTCTGATGATGCTGTGATGATGCAGTGATGATGATGTGATGATGCTGTGGTGATGATGTGATGATGCTGTGATGATGCAGTGATCATGCAGTGATGATGTTGTGATGACGCAGTGATGATGTTGTGATGACGCAGTGACGATGCTGTGATGACGCTTGGATGACGCTATAGTGATTCTGTGATGATGCTGTAGTGGTACTATGATGATGCTGTGAGGATGCTGCGATGACACTGTAGTGATGCTGGGATGACGCTGTGATGATACTGAGATGACGTTGTGATGATGCAGTGATGATGCAGTGACGACGCAGTAATGATGCTGTGATCATGTAGTGATGATGTAGTGATTATGCTGTGATGACGCAGTGATGATGCTCTAATGATGCTGTGATTATGATGTGATGATGCATTGATCATGATGTGATGATGCTCTGATGATGCAGTGATGACTCTGTGATGATGCAGTGATTATGTAGCTATGATGCTGCGATGATGATGTGATGATGTAGTGATAATGATGTGATGATGCAGGGATGATGCTGTGATTCTGAAGTAATGATGCTGTGAGGATGGTGTGGTGATGCTGAGATGATGATGTGATGATACTGTGATGACGCAGATATGACGCTGCGATGATGAAGTGATGATGCAGTGATGACTCTGTGATGATGCTGTGATAACGCAGTGATGATGCTGTGATGAAGCAATGATGATGTTGTAATGACGCAGTGTTTATGCAGTTATGACGCTGTGATGACCCTGTTATGATGCCTGTATGAGGATGCGATGATGCTGTGACTGTGCAGTGATGATGCAGTGATGATGCTGCGATGATGTAGTGATGATGCTGCGATGATGATATGATGATGCAGTGATGATACTGTGATAACATTGTGATGACGCAGTGATGATGCAGTGATGATGCTGTAATGATGCAGTGATTATGCAGTAATGATGCTGTAGTGACGTTGCGATTATGCTGTGCTGATGCTGTGATGTTGCTGTGGTGACGCTGTGTTGAGGGTGTTGTGATGCTCTGATAACGCTGTTGTGATGCTGTGATGATGCAGTGATGCTGATGTGATGAAGCAGTGATGATACAGTGATTATGCTGTGATTAAGCTGTGATGACACAATTATGATGCTCTGATGATGCAGTGATGATGCAGTGTCGATGCAGTGATGATGCTGTGACGATACAGTGAAGGTGATGTGATGATGTAGTGATGATGATGTTATGATGCAGTGATGATATTGTGATGACGCTGTGATAATGCATTGATTATGCAGTAATGATGGTGAGATGATGCTGTGATGATGCAGTGGTGGTGCAGTGATGGTGCAGTGATGACGCAGTGATGATGCTGCGATGATGATTTGAAGGTGCTGTGATGATGCAGTGATGGTGCTGTGAAGGCGCAGTAGTGATGCTTTGATTATGCTATGATGATGCAGTGATTATGCAGCTATGGTGCAGTGATGATGCTGTGATGATACCGTGATGACGCTGTGATGACGGAGTGATGATGCTGTGATGACACTCTGATGATGTTGTGGTGATAATGTGATGATGCTGTGAAGATACTGTGATAACGCTTTTATTATGCAGTATTCATGCAGTAATGATTCTGTGATGATGCTGAGATGACGCTGCGATGATGCTGTGATGATGCTGTGATGAGTGTGATGACGCTCTGATGACACTATTATTGTGCTGAGATGATGCAGTGATGATGCAGTGATGAGACTGTGATGATGCTGTGAAGACGTTTTGATGATGCATTGATGATGATGTGATGATGTAGCTATGATGCTGTGACGATGCAGTGATGAAACCGTGATGACACTCTGATGATGTACTGAGTAAGCAGTAATGATGCTGCGATGATTCTGTGATGACACTGTAATGATGCTGTGATGAGGCAGAGATGATGAAGTGATGATGCAGTGATGATGATGTGATGAAGCAGTGATGATACAGTGATTATGCTGTGATTAAGCTGTGATGACACAATTATGATGCTCTGATGATGCAGTGATGATGCAGTGTCGATGCAGTGATGATGCTGTGACGATACAGTGAAGGTGATGTGATGATGTAGTGATGATGATGTTATGATGCAGTGATGATATTGTGATGACGCTGTGATAATGCATTGATTATGCAGTAATGATGCTGCGATGATTCTGTGATGACACTGTAATGATGTTGTGATGAAGCTGTGATGATGCAGTGATGATGATGGGATTATGAAGTGATGATGATGTGATGATGCAGTGATGATACTGTGATGACGCTGTGATAATGCAGTGATTATGCGGAAATGATGCTGTGATGACACTGAGATGATGCTTTGATGATGCAGTGATGATGCTGTGAGGATGCAGTGAGGACACAGTGATGATGTTGTGCTGATGCTGTGATGATGTTTTGATTAGGCAGTGATGATGCTGTGGTGATGCAGTGATGATGCAGTGATGATGCAGTGATCAAAGCGTCATCACAGCATCATCACTGCATCACAACAGCATCATCACTGCATCATCAAATCATGATCACTGCATCATGAAAGTGTCATCACAGCATCACTACAGCATCATCACAACAGTATCACAGTATCACAGAGTCATCACAGCATCATCATCACATCATCACTGCACCATCACTGTGTCATCACAGCATCATTACTGCATAATCACAACATCATCACGGTGTCATCGCAGCATAATCACAGCATAATCAGAGCATCACAACAGCATCATCGCATCGTCACAGCATCATCAGTGCATCATCACTGCATCATTACAGCGTCATCACAGTGTCATCACAGCTTCATCACAGCATCATCACAGCGTCATTACAGCATCATGAAAGCACCATCCCAGCGTCATCACAGCATCATCGCAGCATCATCACAGCATCATCACTGCATCATCACAGCATCCCAATGTCATCAAATTATCATCACTGCATCATCAGAGCATCACCAGAACTTCATCGCAGCATCATCAAAGCAACATCACAGCGTCACTACTGCAACATCACTGCATCATCTGAGCATCATCTGAGCATCATCACAGCACCATCACAGCGTTATCACAGCGTCATCAAAGCATCATCACAACATCATCAAAGCGTCATCACAGTATCATCACAGGGTCATCAAATCATTATCACAGCATCATAAGAGCATCATTTCTGGTGCCAACACAGAAATCTTGTTTTTTTTGACCATGGGGCACTTTACTCAGCACCTGGCCTGATGGCCGCAGACGGGTCCCTATCCTTTAGGGGAAAAAGGATCCTGGGCCAGGAGCTGGCAGGGCTCATTGAGAGGGCTTTAAACTAGGTAAGAAGGGGGATGGGGCTGAAGCAAGGATTGTTGGGGCTGTGCCAGGGGGAACAATGGCAAGGCTGGAGGATAGGGCAATGGCCCAGCTGAAGTGCATCTACACCAATGCTCTGATGATGCTCTGATGATGCAGTGATGTTGCAGTAGTGACGCTGTGATGACGCTTTGATGATGCTGTGATGATGCTGTGATGACGCGGTGATGATGATATGATGATGCAGTGATGATACTGTGATGACGCAGTGATGATGCAGTGATGATGATGTGATGATGCTGTGACAATGTATAGAATCATAGAATCTCCTGAGTTGGAAGGGACCCTTAAGGATCATCAAGTCCAACTCTTGACACCGCATAGGTCTACCCAAAAGTTCAGATTATGTGACTAAGTGCACAGTCCAATCTCTTCTTAAATTCCGACAGGCTCGGTGCAGTGACCACTTCCCTGGGGAGCCTGTTCCAGTGTGCAACCACCCTCTCTGTGATGTAGTGATGATGCAGTGAAGATGCTGTGAGGATAGTGTGATGATGCTGTGATGCTGCAGTGATGAAGCTGCGATCCTGCTGTGATGATGCAGTGATGATGATGTGATGATGCAGGGATGATGATGTGATGATGTTGTGTTAATGCTGTGATGACGCTGTCATGATTCTGTGACGATGCAGTGATGATGCTGTGATGACCCTGTCATGATGTTGTGATGACGCTGTCGTGATGCTGTGATGATGCTGTGATGACAATATGATGACGTAGTTATAATGCTGTTATGATGCAGTCATTATGCAGTGATGATGCAGATATGAGGCTGTGATGACGCTGTGATGATATTGTGATGATGCTACGATGATGATGTGATGACGCAGTGATGATGCTGCGATGACTCTGTGATGACCCTATCGACAGCGTCATCACAGCATTAACACAACATCATCACATCATCATCCCTGCATCATCACATCATCATCACTGCATCATCACAGCATCATCACAGCAGGATCGCAGCTTCATCACTGCAGCATCACAGCATCACAGAGAGGGTGGTTGCACACTGGAACAGGCTCCCCAAGGAAGTGGTCACTGCACCGAGCCTGTCTGAATTTAAGAAGAGATTGGACTGTGCACTTAGTCACATAATCTGAACTTTTGGGTAGACCTGTGCGGTGTCAAGAGTTGGACTAGATGATCCTTAAGGGTCCCTTCCAACTCAGGAGATTCTATGATTCTATGATTCTATGCTGTGATGATGCAGTGTTTATGCAGTTATGACGCTGTGATGACCCTGTTATGATGCCTGTATGAGGATACGATGATGCTGTGACTATGCAGTGATGATGCAGTGATGATGCTGCGATGATGCAGTGATGACGTTGCGATGATGATATGATGATGCAGTGATGATACTGTGATAAAGTTGTGATGACGCAGTGATGATGCTGTAATGATGCAGTGATTATGCAGTAATGATGCTGTAGTGACGTTGCGATTATGCTGTGCTGATGCTGTGATGTTGCTGTGGTGACGCAGTGTTGAGGGTGTTGTGGTGTTCTGATAACGCTGTTGTGATGCTGTGATGATGCTACGATGATATTGTGATGATGCTGTGATGATACCGTGATGATGCAGTGATGATGCTGTGATGCTGCTGCGATGACGCTGTGGTGACGATGTGATGATGCAGTGATGATGCAGTTATGATGCAGTGATGATGCAGTTATGACGCTTTAATGACATTGTGATGATATTGTGATTATGCTGTGATGACATAGCGATGATGCTGTGATGATTCTGTGATGACACTCTGATGATGATGTGATGATGCTGTGATGATGCTGTTATAACACTGTGATGACACTGTGATGATGCTGAGATTATGCTGTGAAGATGCAGTGATGATGCAGTGATGATGCAGTTATGACCCTGTGATGACGCTGTGATGATGCAGTGAGTAAGCAGTAAAGATGCTTTGATGATGCTGTTATGATGCTGCAATGATGCTGTGATGATGCTGTGGGCTGCTGTGATGACAATTTGATGACGTAGTGATGATTCTGTCATGACGCCATGATGCTGCTCTGATGCTGCTCTGACGATGCTGTGATTATGCTGTGATGACGCTCCGATGACACAGTGATGATGCTTTGATTACGCTGTGATGACGCATTGAAGATTATGTGATGATGATGTGATGATGCAGTAATGATGCTGTCATGATGCAGTGATGATGCTGTGATGTCGCTCTGATGATTCTGTGATGATGCTGTGATGATGCAGTTATGGTATTGTGATGACGCTGTGATAATGCAGTGATTATGTAGTAATGATTCTGTGATGATGCTGTGATGATGCTGTTATGATGCAGTGGTGATGCAGTGATGACTCTGTAATTATACTGTGATTATGTAGTGATGATGTAGTGATTACGGTGTGATGACGCAGTGATGATGCGGTGATGATGTGGTGATGATGCAGTGATGATGAAGTGATGATGCAGTGATGACACTGTGATGAGGCAGCGATGATGCTGTGATGACACTGATGATGTTGTGATGATGATGTGATGATGCTGTGATGATGCAGTGAAGACGCAGTCATAATGCAGTGATGATGCTGCGATGAAGCTATGATGATGCAGTGATGATATAATGAAGCAGTGATGACGCTGTGATGGTGCAGTGATGATGCTGTGATGATGCAGTGATGATGATATGATGAAGCAGTGATGATACAGTGATTATGCTGTGTTTTTATTTTGTGATGACACAATTATGATGCTGTGATGATGCAGTGATTATGCAGTGTTGATGCTGAGATGATGCTGTGATGATGCTATCGTAATGCTGTGATGATGTTGTGATGACACTGTGATGACGCTGTGATGATGATGTGATGATGCAGTGATGATGTTGTGATGATGCAGTGATGATACAGTGATTATGCTGTGATTAAATGTGTTGACACACTTATGATGCTCTGATGATGCAGTGATGATGCAGTGTTGATGCAGTGATGATGCTGTGATGATGCAGTGAAGATGATGGGATGATGCAGTGATGATGATGTCATGATGCAGTGATGATAGTTTGATGATGCAGTGATGGTGCAGTGATGATGCAGTGATGACGCAGTGATGATGCTGTGAAGGCGCAGTGGTGATGCTTTGATTATGCTGTGATGACGGAGTGATTATGTAGCTATGGTGCTGTGATGATACTGTGATGACATTGTGATGACGGAGTGATGATGCTGTGATGACACTCTGATGATGTTGTGATGATGCAGTATTTATGCAGTCATGATTCTGTGATGATGCTGAGATGATGCTGTGATGATGCAGTGATGATGCTGTGATGACGCTGCGATGATGTGATGATGCTTTGATGACTGTGATGACGCTCTGATGACAGAATTATGATGCTGAGATGATGCAGTGATGATGCAATGATGATGCTGTGATGATGCTGTTATGACATTGTGATGACGCAGTGATGATGCTGTGATGATGCAGTGTTTATGTAGTTATGAGGCTGTGATGATGCTGTGATGAGTGTGATGACGCTCTGATGACGCTATTATTGTGCTGAGATGATGCAGTGATGATGCAGTGATGAGACTGTGATGATGCTGTGATGACGTTTTGATGATGCATTGATGATGATGTGGTGATGTAGCTATGATGCTGTGATGATGCAGTGATGAAACCGTGATGACACTCTGATGATGTACTGAGTAATCAGTAATGATGCTGCGATGATTCTGTAATGATGCTGTAATTATGCGGTTATGATGCAGTGATTATGCAGTGATGATGCTGTCATGACACTGTAATGATGTTGTGATGAAGCTGTGATTATGCAGTGATGATGATGGGATTATGAAGTGATGATGATGTGATGATGCAGTGATGATACTGTGATGACGCTGTGATAATGCAGTGATTATGCGGAAATGATGCTGTGATGACACTGAGATGATGCTTTGATGATGCAGTGATGATGCAGTGATGATTCAGTGATCAAAGCCTCATCACAGCATCATCACAGCATCATCGCAGCGTCATCACAGCATCAGAGCGTCATGAAAGCATTATGAGACCGTCATCACAGCATAAGCATAGCATAATTACACCATCATAACAACATCATCACAGCGTCATCACAGCATCATCACAGCATCATCACAGCATTATCACAGCGTCACGAAAGCGTCATCACAGCATCATCACAGCATAATCGCAGCGTCATCAGAGCATCATCTCAGCATCATCACAGCATCATTACTGAATCATCACAGCATCATATCATCCTCATCAGAGCATCACAGCATCATCACAGCATCAGCACTGCATCATCACAACAACATCACAGTGTCATCAAAGCGTCATCATAGCATTATCAGAGCATCACAACAGCATCATCACTGCATCATCAGAACATCATCATAGTGTCATCAAACCGTCATCACAGCATCATCAGACCATAAGAACAACATCATCGCAGCGTCAAAACTGCATCATCACAGCATGATCACAGCATGATCACAGCGTCATCACAGCATCATAACAGCATTATCGTAGCCTCATCACAGCATAATCACAACATCATCACAGCATCATCGCTGCATCATTACAGCATCATCACTGCGTCATCACTGCATCATTACTACAACATCAGAACATTATCATAGTATCGTCAAAGCGTCATCACAGTATCATAACAGCATCACAACAGCATCATCACATCATCAATACTGCGTCATCACAGCATCATCAGAACATAGTCACACTGTCATCAAAACGTCATCACAGCATCACAACAGCATCATCACAGCATCCCAACAGTATCATCACTGCGTCATCACACCATCATCACAGCATCATCGAAGCATCATCACAGCATCATTAAAGCATCACAGCATCATCAAAGAGTCATCACAGCGTCATCACAGCATCACCACTGCGTTATCAGAGCGTCATCAAAGAACCATCCCAGCGTCATCAGAGCTTCATCACAGCATCAACACAGCATCATCACAGTGTCATCAAAGAGTCATCACAGGATCATCAACGCATCATCAGAGAATCATCACAGCGTAATAACAACATTATCAGTGCGTCATCACAGTGTCATCACAGCATCATCACAGCATCAATACAACATCATCGCAGCGTCATCACTGCATCATCACTGCATCATCACAGCATCATCGCATCATCGTCACAGCATCACAGCGTTATCACAGCGTCATCACAGCATCATCACTTTATCATCACTCCGTTATCACAGCATCATCACAGCATCATCACAGCGTCACCAAAGATTTGCAGCGTCATCATTGCATCATCACAGAATCATCAAAGCATCATCATAGCGTCATCAGAGCATTATCGCTGCCTCATCACTGCATCATCACTGCGTCATCACAACATCATCACTTCAACATCACAGCAACATCACACTGTCATCAAAGTGTCATCACAGCATCATTACTGCATCATCACAGCATCATAACACATCATCACCACATCACAACAGCATCATCACAGCATCAACACATCATCATCACTGCCTCATCACTGCATCATCACAGCATCATAACTGCGTCATCACAGCATCATCACAATATTATCACAGCCACACCACAGTGTCATAACTGCATCATCACTGCATCATCACTGTATCATCAGAGCATCATCACATCATTTCACTGCATGATCACAGCATAATAACAGCATCATAACTGCATCATCACAGCATCATCACGGCATCATTACTGCATCATCACAGCATCATCAGAGCTTCAACAAAGCATCACATTGCCATCACAATGTCACCACTGAATCATCACAGCGTAATCACAGCATCATCAAAGCATCATCGCAGCGTCATCACTGCATCATTACTGCATCATCACAACATTATCATAGTGTCATCAAAGCGTCATCACAGCATCACAACAGCATCATCGTAGCACCATCACTGCATCATCACTGCATCATCACAGCATCACAACAGCATCAGCACATCGTCCTCTCTGCATCATCCAGGCGTCATCACAACATCATCTCAGCGTCACCACAGAGTCATCACTGCATCATCAAAGCATCACAACACCATCATCGCAGCATCATCACAGCATCATAGCGTCGCCATCACTGCATCATCACAGAATCACCACTGTATCATCGCAGCGGTATCACTGCATCATCACAGCATCATCACAGCATCCCAGCAACATGAAAGCATCATCACAGCGTCATCACAGCATCATCACTGTATCATCACTCCGTCATTACAGCGTTATCAGAGCATCAGCACAGCATCACCAAAGCATCATCACTGCATCATCACAGCATCGTCACTGCATCATTACAATATCATCGCAGCGTCATCACTGCATCATCACAGCATCATCACAGCATCATCAAAGCATCATCACAGCGTCATCACAGCAGCATCACTACATCATCACTGTATCGTCACAGCGTCATCACAGCATCACCACAGCATCATCACATCATCATCACTGCAACATCACAGTATCATCACAGCATCATCATAGCGTCATCACAGCATCATCACTGCATCATCACAGCGTCATCACAGAATCATAACTGCATCATCACTGCATAAACAATGCATCAGCACAGCATCATCATAGCATCATCAACACAGCGTCATCTGTGCATCATCACAGCATCATCACAACATCATCACAGCGTCATCACAGCATCATCACTGCATCATCATATCATCCTGAGAGCATCATAGCTGCATAATCACAGCATCATCAAATTGTCATAACAGCATCATCACAGCTTCATAATAGCATAATAACATCGTCATCACAGCGTCATCAAAGCATCATCACAGCGTCATCAGAGCATCACCATAGTATCATAACAGCATCATCACAGCAACATTACTCCATCATTACAGCGTCATCACAGTGTCATCACAGCTTCATCACACCATCATCAAAGCATCACAATGTAATCAGTGTCATCATAGCGTCATCACAGCATCATCACTGCGTCATTACAGCATCATGAAAGCACCATCACAGCATCATCGCAGCATCATCACAGCATCATCACAGCATCATCACTGCATCACAGAGTCATCAAATTATCATCACTGCATCATCAGAGCATCACCAGAACTTCATCGCAGCATCATCAAAGCAACATCACAGCGTCACTACTGCAACATCACTGCATCATCTGAGCATCATCACAGCACCATCACAGCGTTATCACAGCATCATCAAAGCATCACCACAACATCATCAAATCGTCATCACAACATCATCACAGTGTCATCAAATCATTATCACAGCATCATCACAACAGCATCACCACAGCATCATAAGAGCATCATTTCTGGTGCCAACACAGAAATCTTGTTTTTTTTTGACCATGGGGCACTTTACTCAGCACCTGGCCTGATGGCCGCAGACGGGTCCCTATCTTTTAGGGGAAAAAGGATCCTGGGCCAGGAGCTGGCAGGGCTCATTGAGAGGGCTTTAAACTAGGTAAGAAGGGGGATGGGGCTGAAGCAAGGATTGTTGGGGCTGTGCCAGGGGGAATAACGGCAAGGCCGGAGGATAGGGCAATGGCCCAGCTGAAGTGCATCTACACCAATGCTCTGATGATGCTCTGATGATGCAGTGATGTTGCAGTAGTGACGCTGTGATGACGCTTTGATAATGCTGTGATGACGCGGTGATGATGATATGATGATGCAGTGATGATACTGTGATGACGCTGTGATGATGCAGTAATGATACTGAGATGATGCAGTTACGATGCAGTGGTGATGCATTGATGACGCTGTCATTATGATGTGATTATGTAGTGATGATGTAGTGATTACGCTGTGATGATGCACTGATGATACTGTGAAGACGCTGTTATGATTCAGTGAGGAAGCAGTAATGATGCTGTGGTGCTGCTGAGATGATGCTGTGATGATTCATTGATGATGCAGTGATGATGCTGTGATGATACTGTGAAGACGCTGTTATGATGCAGTGAGGAAGCACTAATGATGCTGTGATGTTGCTGAGATGATGCTGTGATGATTCATTAACGATGCAGTGATGATGCTGTGATGATGCTATGATTATGTTTTGATGATGCCTTGATGATTCTGTGATGACGCTGTGATGACTCTGTCGTGATGCTCTGATAACGCTGTCGTGATGCTGTGATGATGCTGCGATGATGTTGTGATGATGCAATGATTATGCTGTGATGATGTAGTAATGATGATGTTATGATGCCGAGGTGATGCAATGATGATGCTGTATTGACGCAGTGATGGTGCTGTGATGATGCAGAGTTTATGCAGTTATGACACTGTGATTATGCTTTGATGACGACGCAATGGTGATGTGACGATGCAGTGATGATGCTGTGATGATGCTGTGACGATGCAGTGATTACGCTGCGATGATGATGTGATGATGCTGCGAAGATGCTGTGATGATGCAGTGATAATGATGTGATAATGCTGTGATGATGATGTGATGACGCAGTGATGATGATGTGATGATTCAGTGATTCTGCAGTATTGATACTGTGATGATGCTGAGATGATGCTGTAACGATGCAGTGATGATACAGTGATGATGCTATAATAATGTTGTGATGATGCTGTGATGATGCAGTGTTTACGCAGTTATGACGCTGTGATGATGCTTTGGTGAAGTTCTGATGATGCAGTGATGGTGCTGTGATGACGCATTGATGATGCTTAGATGATGCTGTGCTGATGCTCTGATGATGCTGTGATGATGCAGTGATGATGATGTGATGATGCTGTGGTGATGATGTGATGATGCTGTGATGATGCAGTGATCATGCAGTGATGATGTTGTTATGTCGCAGTGATGATGTTGTGATGACGCAGGGATGATGCTGCGATGATGCTATGGTGATGATGTGATGATGCTGTGATGACGCAGTGACGATGCTGTGATGACGCTTGGATGACGCTATAGTGATTCTGTGATGATGCTGTAGTGGTACTATGATGATGCTGTGAGGATGCTGCGATGACGCTCTGATGACGCAGTAATCATGATGTAATGATGCTGTGATGACGCTGCGATGACACTGTCGTGATGCTGTGATGACGCTGTGATGATACTGAGATGACGTTGTGATGATGCAGTGATGATGCAGTGATGACGCAGTAATGATGCTGTGATCATGTAGTGATGATGTAGTAATTATGCTGTGATGACGCAGTGATGATGCTCTGATGATGCTGTGATTATGATGTGATGATGCATTGATCATGATGTGATGATGCTCTGATGATGCAGTGATGACTCTGTGATGATGCAGTGATTATGTAGCTATGATGCTGTGATGATGATGTGATGATGCAGGGATGATGATGTGATGATGCAGGGATGATGATGTGATGATGTTGTGTTAATGCTGTGATGACCCTGTCATGATTTTGTGATGACGCTGTCGTGATGCTGTGATGATGCTGTGATGACAATATGATGACGTAGTTATGATGCTGTTATGATGCAGTCATTATGCAGTGATGATGCAGATATGAGGCTGTGATGACGCTGTGATGATATGATGATGCTGCGATGATGATGTGATGACGCAGTGATGATGCTGCGATGACTCTGTGATGACCCTATCGTGATTATGTGATAACGCTGTGATGATGCTGTGATGATGCATTGATGATGCTGTGATGATGCTGTGATGATGCTGTGATTCTGAAGTAATGATGCTGTGAGGATGGTGAGGTGATGCTGTGATGACGCAGTGATGATGATGTGATTACGCAGCAATGATGCTGTAATGATTTTGTGATGATGATGTGATGATGCTGTGATGATGCTGTGATGATACTGTGATGACGCAGATATGACGCTGCGATGATGAAGTGATGATGCAGTGATGACTCTGTGATGATGCTGTGATAACGCAGTGATGATGCTGTGATGATGCAATGATGATGCTGTGATGACGCAGTGTTTATGCAGTTATGACGCTGTGATGACCCTGTTATGATGCCTGTATGAGGATGCGATGATGCTGTGACTATGCAGTGATGATGCAGTGATGATGCTGCGATGATGTAGTGATGATGCTGCCATGATGATATGATGATGCAGTGATGATACTGTGATAACATTGTGATGACGCAGTGATGATGCAGTGATGATGCTGTAATGATGCAGTGATTATGCAGTAATGATGCTGTAGTGACGTTGCGATTATGCTGTGATGATGCTGTGATGTTACTGTGGTGACGCTGTGTTGAGGGTGTTGTGATGCTCTGATAACGCTGTTGTGATGCTGTGATGATGCTACGATGATGTTGTGATGATGCTGTGATGACATAGCGATGATGCTGTGATGATTCTGTGATGTCACTCTGATGATGCTGTGATGATGCAATTATGGTACTGTGATGATGTTGTGATGATGCAGTGATGATATAGTGATGACGTTGTGATGATGCATTGATGATGCTGTATTGATCCTGTGATGACGCAGTGATTATGCAGTGATGACACCGTGATGACGCTGTAATGATGCAGTGAGTAAGCAGTAATGATAATGCGATGATGCTGTGATTATGCTGTGACGATGAGGTGATGATGCAGTGATTATGCAGTGATGATGCTGTCATGATACTCTAATGATGCAGAGATGATGCAGTGATGTTGCTGTGATGATGCAGTGATGATGCAGTGATGATAATGTGATGATGCTGTGATAATGCAGTGATTATGCTGTAATGATGCTCTGATGACACTGAGATAATGCTCTGATGCTGTAGATATGATGCTGTGAAGATGCAGTGAGGACGCAGTGATGATGCTGTGATGACGCTGTGATTATGCTGTGATGATGCAGTGATTATGCTGTGATGATGCAGTGATGATACTGGTACGACGCTGTTATAATGCAGTGATTATGCAGTAATGATGCTGTGATAATGCTTAGATGATGCTGTGATGATGTAGTGATTGTGCAGTGATGATGCAGTGATGACGCAGTCATGATGCTTTGATGACAATGCCAAGATACTCTGATGATGCTGTGATGATTCCTTGATGACGCTGAGATGATGCTGTTAGAGTGCAGTGATGATGCAGTGTTTATGCTGTGATGATGCTCTGATTGTGTTGTGATGATGCTGTGATGATGCTGTGATGATATTGTGATGATGCAGTGATGATGATGTGATGATGCTCTGATGATGATGTGATGATGCTGTGACAATGTATCGAATCATAGAATCATAGAATCTCCTGAGTTGGAAGGGACCCTTAAAGATCATCAATTCCAACTCTTGACACCGCACAGGTCTACCCAAATGTTCAGATTATGTGACTAAGTGCACAGTCCAATCTCTTCTTAAATTCCGACAGGCTCGGTGCAGTGACCACTTCCCTGGGGAGCCTGTTCCAGTGTGCAACCACCCTCTCTGTGATGTAGTGATGATGCAGTGAAGATGCTGTGAGGATACTGTGATGATGCTGTGATGCTGCAGTGATGAAGCTGCAATCCTGCTGTGATGATGCTGTGATGATGCAGTGATGATGATGTGATGATGCAGGGATGATGATGTGATGATGTTGTGTTAATGCTGTGATGACGCTGTCATGATTCTGTGACGATGCAGTGATGATGCTGTGATGACCCTGTCATGATGTTGTGATGACGCTGTCGTGATGCTGTGATGACAATATGATGACGTAGTTATGATGCTTTTATGATGCAGTCATTATGCAGTTAAGATGCAGATATGAGGCTGTGATGACGCTGTGATGATGCTGTGATGATGCTGCGATGACGCTGTGATGACCTTATCGTGATTATGTGATAACGCTGTGATGATGCTGTGATTCTGAAGTAATGATGCTGTGATGATGCTGAGGTGATGCTGTGATGATGCAGTGATGATGCAGTGATGACTCAGTGATGATGCTGTGATGATGCTGTGATGACACTGCTGTGATGATGATGTGATTACGCAGCGATGATGCAGTAATGATTTTGTGATGATGATGTGATGATGTTGTGATGATGCAATGATGATGCTGTGATGATGCAGTGTTTATGCAGTTATGACGCTGTGATGACCCTGTTATGATGCCTGTATGAGGATACGATGATGCTGTGACTATGCAGTGATGATGCAGTGATGATGCTGCGATGATGCAGCGATGACATTGCGATGATGATATGATGATGCAGTGATGATACTGTGATAAAGTTGTGATGACGCAGTGATGATGCTGTAATGATGCAGTGATTATGCAGTAATGATGCTGTAGTGACGCTGCGATTATGCTGTGATGATGCTGTGATGTTGCTGTTGTGAGGCTGTGTTGAGGGTGTTGTGGTGTTCTGATAACGCTGTTGTGATGCTGTGATGATGCTACGATGATATTGTGATGATGCTGTGATGATACCGTGATGATGCAGTGATGATGCTGTGATGCTGCTGCGATGATGCTGTGGTGACGCTGTGATGATGCAGTGATGATGCAGTTATGATGCAGTGATGATGCAGTTATGACGCTTTAATGACATTGTGATGATATTGTGATTATGCTGTGATGACATAGCGATGATGCTGTGATGATTCTGTGATGACACTCTGATGATGATGTGATGATGCTGTGATGATGCTGTTATAACACTGTGATGACACTGTGATGATGCTGAGATTATGCTGTGAAGATGCAGTGATGATGCAGTGATGATGCAGTTATGACCCTGTGATGACGCTGTGATGATGCAGTGAGTAAGCAGTAAAGATGCTTTGATGATGCTGTTATGATGCTGCAATGATGCTGTGATGATGCTGTGGGCTGCTGTGATGACAATTTGATGACGTAGTGATGATTCTGTCATGACGCCATGATGCTGCTCTGATGCTGCTCTGACGATGCTGTGATTATGCTGTGATGACGCTCCGATGACACAGTGATGATGCTGTGATGACGCTGTGATGACAATTTGATGATGAAGTGATGACTTTGTGATTACGCTGTGATGACGCATTGAAGATTATATGATGATGATGTGATGATGCAGTAATGATGCTGTCATGATGCAGTGATGATGCTGTAGATATGATGCTATGAAGATGCAGTGAGGACGCAGAGATGATGCTGTGATGACAATGTGATGATGCTGTGATGATGCAGTGATGGTGCAGTGATGATGCTGTGATGACACTGTGATTATGTGGTGATGATGATATGATGATGCTGTGATGATGCTGTGATGATGCTTTGATTATGCAGCTATGACGCTGTGATGACATAGTGATGATGCTGTGATGATGCTGTGATGACGCTGTGATGACGCTGTGATTATGCTGTGATGATGCAGTGATTATGCTGTGATGATGTTGTGATGATGCTGTTATGATGCAATGATGATGATGAGATGATGCAGTGATGATGATGTGATGATGCAGTGATGATACTGGTACGACGCTGTTATAATGCAGTGATTATGCAGTAATGATGCTGTGATAATGCTTAGATGATGCTGTGATGATGTAGTGATTGTGCAGTGATGATGCAGTGATGACGCAGTCATGATGCTTTGATGACAATGCCAAGATACTCTGATGATGCTGTGATGATTCCTTGATGACGCTGAGATGATGCTGTGAGAGTGCAGTGATGATGCAGTGTTTATGCTGTGATGATGCTCTGATTATGTTGTGATGATGCTGTGATGATGCTGTGATGATATTGTGATGATGCAGTGATGATGATGTGATGCTCTGATGATGATGTGATGATGCTCTGATGATGCTTTCATGATATTGTGATAATGCAGTGATGATGTTGTGATAACGCAGTGATGATGCTGTGATGATGTTGTGATGATGCAGTGAAGATAATGGGATGATGCAGTGATGATGATGTCATGATGCAGTGATGATACTGTGATCACGCTGTGATAATGCATTGATTATGCAGGAATGATGCTTTGATGATGCTGAGATGATGCTGTGATGATGCAGTGGTGGTGCAGTGATGATGCAGTGATGACGCAGTGATGATGCTGTGATGATACTGTGATGACATTGTGATGACGGAGTGATGATGCTGTGATGACACTCTGATGATGCAGTGATGATAATGTGATGATGCTGTGAAGATACTGTGATAACGCTTTTATTATGCAGTATTCATGCAGTAATGATTCTGTGATGATGCTGAGATGACGCTGCGATGATGATGTGATGATGCTGTGATGAGTGTGATGACTCTCTGATGACACTATTATTGTGCTGAGATGATGCAGTGATGATGCAGTGATGAGACTGTGATGATGCTGTGATGACGTTTTGATGATGCATTGATGATGATGAGATGATGTAGCTATGATGCTGTGACGATGCAGTGATGAAACCGTGATGACACTCTGATGATGCAGCGAGTAAGCAGTAATGATGCTGCGATGATTCTGTGATGACACTGTAATGATGCTGTGATGAGGCAGAGATGATGCAGTGATGATGCTGTGATGATGTTGTGATGAAGCTGTGATGATGCAGTGATGATGATGGGATTATGAAGTGATGATGATGTGATGATGCAGTGATGATACTGTGATGACGCTGTGATAATGCAGTGATTATGCGGAAATGATGCTGTGATGACACTGAGATGATGCTTTGATGATGCAGTGATGATGCTGTGAGGATGCAGTGAGGACACAGTGATGATGTTGTGCTGATGCTATGATGATGTTTTGATTACGCAGTGATGATGCTGTGGTGATGCAGTGATGATGCTTTGGTGATGCAGTGATGATGCAGTGATGATGCAGTGATCAAAGCGTCATCACAGCATCATCACAGCATCATCACACCGTCATCGCAGCGTCATCACTGCATCATCGCAGCGTCATCACTGCATCATCACAGCATCAACACTGCATCATCACTGCATCATCACAACATCATCAAATAATCATGAAAGCATCACAGCTTCATCAAAGCGTCATCAGAGCGTCAACACTGCATCTTCACTGCATCATCACAGCATCATCACAGCATAATCACATCATCATCACTGCATCATCACTGCATCATCACAGCATCATTGCATCATCATCACAGCATCACCAAATATTCGCAGAGTCATCATTGCATCATCACAGAATCATCAAAGCACCATCATAGCGTCATCAGAGCATTATCGCTGCCTCATCACTGCCTCATCACTGCATCATCACTGCGTCATCACAACATCATCACTTCAACATCACAGCAACATCACACTGTCATCAAAGCGTCATCACAGCATCATTACTGCATCATCACAGCATCATAACACATCATCACCACATCACAACAGCATCATCACAGCATTATAACAGCATCATCCAGGCGTCATCACTGCATCATCACAGCGTCACCACAGCGTCATCACTGCATCATCACAGCATCATCAAAGCATCACAGCGTAATCAAAGCGTCATCACAGCTTCATCACAGTATCAACACAGCATTATCACATCATCATCACAGAATCATCATGCCATCATCACAGCATCATCGCAGCATCATAACAGCATCATTAAAGCATCACAGCGTCATCAAAGACTCATCACAGCGTCATCACAGCATCACCACTGCGTCATCAGAGTGTCATCAAAGCACCATCACAGCTTCATCACAGCATCAACACAGCATCATCACAGTGTCATCAAAGCGTCATCACAACATCATCAGCGCGTCATCACTGAATCATCACAGCGTAATAACTACATCATCAGTGCGTCATCACAGCGTCATCACAGCATCTCTACAGCATCAACACAGCAACATCTCAGCGTCATCACTACATCATCGCAGCGTCATCACTGCATCATCACAGCATCATAAGTGCATCATCACAGCATCATCACAGCATCATAAAAACATCATCACATCATCATCATTGTATCATCACAGCATCATCATAGCGTCATCAGAGCATTATCGCTGCCTCATCACTGCATCATCACAGCATCATCACTGCATCATCACAGCATCATCACAATATTATCACAGCCTCACCACAGCGTCATAACTGCATCATCACAGCATCATCACAATATTATCACAGCCTCACCACAGCGTCATAACTGCATCATCACTGCATCATCACTGTATCATCAGAGCATCATCACATCATTTCAATGCATCATCACAGCATAAGAACAGCATCATCACAGCATCATCACAACATCATCACTGCATCAACACAACATCATCACAGAATCATCACTGAATCATCACAGCGTCATCACAGCATCATCACAGCATCACAACAGCATCATCACTGCATCATCAAATCATGATCACTGCATCATGAAAGTGTCATCACAGCATCACCACAGCATCATCACAACAGTATCACAGTATCACAGAGTCATCACAGCGTCATCATCACATCATCACTGCACCATCACTGTGTCATCACAGCATCATTACTGCATAATCACAACATCATCACGGTGTCATCGCAGCATAATCACAGCATAATCAGAGCATCACAACAGCATCATCGCATCGTCATCACTGCATCATCATTGCATCATCGCAGCATCATCACAGTATCATCAAAGCATCACAGCGTCGCCATGACTGCATCATCACAGAATCATCACAGCATGATCACAGCATCATCACTGCATCATTACAGCATCATCACAACATCATCACAGCATCACGGCATCATCAAAGCGCCATAAAAGCGTCATCACAGCATCATCACTGCATCATCACTACATCATCACAGCATGATCACAGCATCATCACTGCGTCATCACTCCATCATCACAGCATCATCAAAGCATCACAGCGTCATCACAGCTTACTCACGGCGTCATTACAGCGTCATCACAGTGCCATCACAGCTTCATCACAGCATCATCACAGCGTCATTACAGCATCATGAAAGCACCATCACAGCGTCATCACAGCGTCATCGCAGCATCATCACAGCATCATCACAGCATCACAGTGTCATCAAAGCATCATCACAACATCATGAAAGCCTCATCACAGTATCATCACAGTGTCATCAAATCATTATCACAGCATCATAAGAGCATCATTTCTGGTGCCAACACAGAAATCTTGTTTTTTTTGACCATGGGGCACTTTACTCAGCACCTGGCCTGATGGCCGCAGACGAGTCCCTATCTTTTAGGGGAAAAAGGATCCTGGGCCAGGAGCTGGCAGGGCTCATTGAGAGGGCTTTAAACTAGGTAAGAAGGGGGATGGGGCTGAAGCAAGGATTGTTGGGGCTGTGCCAGGGGGAACAATGGCAAGGCCGGAGGATAGGGCAATGGCCCAGCTGAAGTGCATCTACACCAATGCTCTGATGATGCTCTGATGATGCAGTGATGTTGCAGTAGTGACGCTGTGATGACGCTTTGATGATGCTGTGATGACACGGTGATGATGATATGATGATGCAGTGATGATACTGTGATGATGCTGTGATGATGCAGTGATTATGCATTAATGATTCTGTGATGATGCTGAGATGATATTTTGATGATGCAGTGATGACGCTGTGATGACCTTATTATGATGCTGTGATGATGCTGTGATTATGCAGCTACGATTCTGTGATGATGCTGTGATGATGCTGTGATGATGCTGTGATGATGCAGTAATGATACTGAGATGATGCAGTTATGATGCAGTGGTGATGCATTGATGACGCTGTCATTATGATGTGATTATGTAGTGATGATGTAGTGATTACGCTGTGATGATGCACTGATGATACTGTGAAGACGCTGTTATGATGCAGTGAGGAAGCAGTAATGATGCTGTGGTGTTGCTGAGATGATGCTGTGATGATTCATTGATGATGCAGTGATGATGCTATGATGATACTGTGAAGACGCTGTTATGATGCAGTGAGGAAGCACTAATGATGCTGTGATGTTGCTGAGATGATGCTGTGATGATTCATTGATGATGCAGTGATGATGCTGTGATGATGCTATGATTATGTTTTGATGATGCCTTGATGATTCTGTGATGACGCTGTGATGACTCTGTCGTGATGCTCTGATAACGCTGTTGTGATGCTGCGATGATGTTGTGATGATGCAATGATTATGCTGTGATGATGTAGTAATGATGATGTTATGATGCCGAGGTGATGCAATGATGATGCTCTATTGACGCAGTGATGGTGCTGTGATGATGCAGAGTTTATGCAGTTATGACACTGTGATTATGCTTTGATGACGACGCAATGGTGATGTGACGATGCAGTGATGATGCTGTGATGATGCTGTGACGATGCAGTGATTACGCTGCGATGATGATGTGATGATGCTGTGATGATGCAGTGATAATGATGTGATAATGCTGTGATGATGATGTGATGACGCAGTGATGATGATGTGATGATTCAGTGATTCTGCAGTATTGATACTGTGATGATGCTGAGATGATGCTGTAACGATGCAGTGATGATACAGTGATAATGCTGTGATGATGCTATAATAATGTTGTGATGATGCTGTGATGAAGATGTGATGATTCTGTGATGACGCTGTGATGATGCTGTCGTGATGGTCTGATAACGTTGTCGTAACGCTGTGACGATGCTTCGATGATGTTGTGATGATTCTGTGATGATGCAATTATGATGCTGTGATGATGCAGTGATGATGCACAGATAATGCTGTTATGACGCTGTGATGACGTAGTAATGATGCTGTGATGATGCAGTGTTTACGCAGTTATGACGCTGTGATGATGCTTTGGTGAAGTTCTGATGATGCAGTGATGGTGCTGCGATGACGCATTGATGATGCTTAGATGATGCTGTGGTGATGCTCTGATGATGCTGTGATGATGCAGTGATGATGATGTGATGATGATGTGATGATGCTGTGATGATGCAGTGATCATGCAGTGATGATGTTGTGATGACGCAGTGATGATGTTGTGATGACGCAGTGATGATGCTGCGATGATGCTATGGTGATGATGTGATGATGCTGTGATGACGCTTGGATGACGCTATAGTGATTCTGTGATGATGCTCTGATGATGCAGTGATGACTCTGTGATGATGCTGTGATTATGTAGCTATGATGCTGTGATGATGATGTGATGATGTAGTGATAATGATGTGATGATGCAGGGATGATGATGTGATGATGCAGGGATGATGATGTGATGATGTTGTGTTAATGCTGTGATGACGCTGTCATGATTTTGTGATGACGCTGTCGTGATGCTGTGATGATGCTGTGATGACAATATGATGACGTAGTTATGATGCTGTTATGATGCAGTCATTATGCAGTGATGATGCAGATATGAGGCTGTGATGACGCTGTGATGATATGATGATGCTGCGATGATGATGTGATGACGCAGTGATGATGCTGCGATGACTCTGTGATGACCCTATCGTGATTATGTGATAACGCTGTGATGATGCTGTGATGATGCATTGATGATGCTGTGATGATGCTGTGATGATGCTGTGATTCTGAAGTAATGATGCTGTGAGGATGGTGAGGTGATGCTGTGATGACGCAGTGATGATGATGTGATTACGCAGCGATGATGCTGTAATGATTTTGTGATGATGATGTGATGATGCTGTGATGATGATGTGATGATACTGTGATGACGCAGATATGACGCTGCGATGATGAAGTGATGATGCAGTGATGACTCTGTGATGATGCTGTGATAACACAGTGATGATGCTGTGATGATGCAATGATGATGCTGTGATGACGCAGTGTTTATGCAGTTATGACGCTGTGATGACCCTGTTATGATGCCTGTATGAGGATGCGGTGATGCTGTGACTGTGCAGTGATGATGCAGTGATGATGCTGCGATGATGTAGTGATGATGCTGCGATGATGATATGATGATGCAGTGATGATACTGTGATAACATTGTGATGACGCAGTGATGATGCAGTGATGATGCTGTAGTGACGTTGCGATTATGCTGTGATGATGCTGTGATGTTGCTGTGGTGACGCTGTGTTGAGGGTGTTGTGATGCTCTGATAACGCTGTTGTGATGCTGTGATGATGCTACGATGATGTTGTGATGATGCTGTGATGACATAGCGATGATGCTGTGATGATTCTGTGATGTCCCTCTGATGATGCTGTGATGATGCAATTATGGTACTGTGATGATGCTGTGATAATGCAGTGATGATATAGTGATGACGTTGTGATGATGCATTGATGATGCTGTATTGATCCTGTGATGACGCAGTGATTATGCAGTGATGACACCGTGATGACGCTGTAATGATGCAGTGAGTAAGCAGTAATGATAATGCGATGATGCTGTGATTATGCTGTGACGATGAGGTGATGATGCAGTGATTGTGCAGTGATGATGCTGTCATGATACTCTAATGATGCTCTGATGA
Organism: Clangula hyemalis; assembly: GCA_963989345.1. Next base: position 1,985,158 of record OZ022461.1, on the reverse strand, counting down.
TGCAGAGATGATGCAGTGATGTTGCTGTGATGATGATGTGATGATGCAGTGATGATAATGTGATGATGCTGTGATAATGCAGTGATTATGCTGTAATGATGCTCTGATGACACTGAGATAATGCTCTGATGCTGTAGATATGATGCTGTGAAGATGCAGTGAGGACGCAGAGATGATGCTGTGATGACAATGTGAAGATGCTGTGATGATGCAGTGATGGCGCAGTGATGATGCTGTGATGACACTGTGATTATGTGGTGATGATGATATGATGATGCTGTGATGATGCTTTGATTATGCAGCTATGACGCTGTGATGACATAGTGATGATGCTGTGATGACGCTGTGATGATGATAGGATGATGCTGTGATGATGCTGTGATGATGATGTCATGATGCAATGATGATGCAGTGGTGATGCTCTGATGATGCTGTAATGATGCTGTGACGATGAAGTGATGGTGCAGTGATGATACTGTGATGACACTGTGATGATGCAGTGATGATTCAGTGATGATTCTGTTATGATGCTATGATGACGCTATTATGATGCTGTGATGACGCTGCGACGATGATATGATGATCCTGTGATTACTCTGCGATGACGTTTTGATGACACTGCTATGATGCTGTGATGATGCTTTGATGACGCAGTGATGACGCAGAGATGATGCAGTGATTATGCTGTGATGATGTTGTGATGATGCTGTTATGATGCAATGATGATGATGAGATGATGCAGTGATGATGATGTGATGATGCAGTGATGATACTGGTACGACGCTGTTATAATGCAGTGATTGTGCAGTAATGATGCTGTGATAATGCTTAGATGATGCTGTGATGATGTAGTGATTGTGCAATGATGATGCAGTGATGACGCAGTCATGATGCTTTGATGACAATGCCAGGATACTCTGATAATGCTGTGATGATTCCTTGATGACGCTGAGATGATGCTGTGAGAGTGCAGTTATGATGCAGTGTTTATGCTGTGATGATGCTCTGATTATGTTGTGATGATGCTGTGATGATGCTGTGATGATATTGTGATAATGCAGTGATGATGTTGTGATAACGCAGTGATGATGCTGTGATGATGTTGTGATGATGCAGTGAAGATAATGGGATGATGCAGTGATTATGTTTTAATGGCGACGTGATGATGCTGTAATGATGCTGTGATGATGCAGTTAAGATAATGGGATGATGCAGTGATGATGATGTCATGATGCAGTGATGATACTGTGATGACGCTGTGATAATGCATTGATTATGCAGGAATGATGCTTTGATGATGCTGAGATGATGCTGTGATGATGCAGTGGTGGTGCAGTGATGATGCAGTGATGACGCAGTGATGATGCTGCGATGATGATTTGAAGATGCTGTGATGATGCAGTGATGGTGCTGTGAAGGCGCAGTGGTGATGCTTTCATTATGCTGTGATGATGCAGTGATTATGCAGCTATGGTGCTGTGATGATGCTGTGATGATACTGTGATGACATTGTGATGACGGAGTGATGATGCTGTGATGATAATGTGATGATGCCGTGATGATGCTGTGATAACGCTTTTATTATGCAGTATTCATGCAGTAATGATTCTGTGATGATGCTGAGATGACGCTGCGATGATGATGTGATGATGCTGTGATGAGTGTGATGACGCTCTGATGACACTATTATTGTGCTGAGATGATGCAGTGATGATGCAGTGATGAGACTGTGATGATGCTGTGATGACGTTTTGATGATGCATTGATGATGATGTGATGATGTAGCTATGATGCTGTGACGATGCAGTGATGAAACCGTGATGACACTCTGATGATGTACTGAGTAAGCAGTAATGATGCTGCGATGATTCTGTGATGACACTGTAATGATGCTGTGATGAGGCAGAGATGATGCAGTGATGATGCTGTGATGATGTTGTGATGAAGCTGTGATGATGCAGTGATGATGATGGGATTATGAAGTGATGATGATGTGATGATGCAGTGATGATACTGTGATGACGCTGTGATAATGCAGTGATTATGCGGAAATGATGCTGTGATGACACTGATATGATGCTTTGATGATGCAGTAATGATGCTGTGAGGATGCAGTGAGGACACAGTGATGATGTTGTGCTGATGCTGTGATGATGTTTTGATTAGGCAGTGATGATGCTGTGGTGATGCAGTGATGATGCAGTGATGATGTAGTGATCAAAGCGTCATCACAGCATCATCACAGCATCATCGCAGCGTCATCGCAGCGTCACCAAATATTCGCAGAGTCATCATTGCATCATCACAGAATCATCAAAGCACCATCATAGTGTCATCAGAGCATTATCGCTGCCTCATCACTGCATCATCACTGCGTCATCACAACATCATCACTTCAACATCACAGCAACATCACACTGTCATCAAAGCGTCATCACAGCATCATTACTGCATCATCACAGCATCATAACACATCATCACCACATCACAACAGCATCATCACAGCATTATAACAGCATCATCGCAGCGTCATCACTGCATCATCACAGCGTCACCACAGCGTCATCACTGCATCATCACAGCATCATCAAAGCATCACAGCGTAATCAAAGCGTCATCACAGCTTCATCATGGTATCAACACAGCATTATCGCATCATCATCACAGAATCATCATGCCATCATCACAGCATCATCGCAGCATCATCACAGCATCATTAAAGCATCACAGCGTCATCAAAGACTCATCACAGCATCATCACAGCATCACCACTGCGTCATCAGAGCGTCATCAAAGCACCATCACAGCTTCATCACAGCATCAACACAGCATCATCACAGTGTCATCAAAGCGTCATCACAACATCATCAGCGCGTCATCACTGAATCATCACAGCGTAATAACTACATCGTCAGTGCGTCATCACAGCGTCATCACAGCATCTCTACAGCATCAACACAGCAACATCTCAGCGTCATCACTACATCATCGCAGCGTCATCACTGCATCATCACAGCATCATAAGTGCATCATCACAGCATCATCACAGCATCATAAAAACATCATCACATCATCATCATTGTATCATCACAGCATCATCATAGCGTCATCAGAGCATTATCGCTGCCTCATCACTGCATCATCACAGCATCATCACAATATTATCAAAGCCTCACCACAGCGTCATAACTGCATCATCACTGCATCATCACTGTATCATCAGAGCATCATCACATCATTTCAATGCATCTTCACAGCATAATAACAGCATCATCACGGCATCATCACAACATCATCACAGAATCATCACTGAATCATCACGGCATCATCACAGCATCACAACAGCATCAACACAACATCATCACAGAATCATCACTGAATCATCACAGCGTCATCACAGCATCATCGCAGCATCACAACAGCATCATCACTGCATCATCAAATCATGATCACTGCATCATGAAAGTGTCATCACAGCATCACCACAGCATCATCACAACAGTATCACAGTATCACAGAGTCATCACAGCGTCATCATCACATCATCACTGCACCATCACTGTGTCATCACAGCATCATTACTGCATAATCACAACATCATCACGGTGTCATCGCAGCATAATCACAGCATAATCAGAGCATCACAACAGCATCATCGCATCGTCATCACTGCATCATCATTGCATCATCACTGCATCATCACAGCATCACAACAGCATCATCGCAGCATCATCACAGTATCATCAAAGCATCACAGCGTCGCCATCACTGCATCATCACAGAATCATCACTGTATCATCGCAGCGGTATAACTGCATCATCACAGCATGATCACAGCATCATCACTGCATCATTACAGCATGATCACAACATCATCACAGCATCACGGCATCATCAAAGCGCCATAAAAGCGTCATCACAGCATCATCACTGCGTCATCACTCCATCATCACAGCATCATCAAAGCATCACAGCGTCATCACAGTATCATCACAGCATCATCACAGCTTCCTCACGGCGTCATTACATCATCAGTACAGTGTCATCAAAGCGTTATCACAGAATCATCACTGCATCATCACAGCATCATCACTGCATCATTACAGCGTCATCACAGTGTCATCACAGCTTCATCACAGCATCATCACAGCGTCATTACAGCATCATGAAAGCACCATCACAGCGTCATCACAGCATCATCGCAGCATCATCACAGCATCATCACTGCATCATCACAGCATCACAGTGTCATCAAATTATCATCACTGCATCATCAGAGCATCACCAGAACTTCATCGCACCATCATCAAAGCAACATCACAGCGTCGCTACTGCAACATCACTGCATCATCTGAGCATCATCACAGCACCATCACAGCGTTATCACAGCGTCATCAAAGCATCATCACAACATCATCAAAGTGTCATCACAGCATCATCACAGTGTCATCAAATCATTATCACAGCATCATAGGAGCATCATTTCTGGTGCCAACACAGAAATCTTGTTTTTTTTGACCATGGGGCACTTTACTCAGCACCTGGCCTGATGGCCGCAGATGGGTCCCTACCTTTTAGGGGAAAAAGGATCCTGGGCCAGGAGCTGGCAGGGCTCATTGAGAGGGCTTTAAACTAGGTAAGAAGGGGGATGGGGCTGAAGCAAGGATTGTTGGGGCTGTGCCAGGGGGAACAATGGCAAGGCCGGAGGATAGGGCAATGGCCCAGCTGAAGTGCATCTACACCAATGCTCTGATGATGCTCTGATGATGCAGTGATGTTGCAGTAGTGACGCTGTGATGACGCTTTGATGATGCTGTGATGACGCGGTGATGATGATATGATGATGCAGTGATGATACTGTGATGACGCTGTGATGATGCAGTGATTATGCATTAATGATTCTGTGATGATGCTGAGATGATATTTTGATGATGCAGTGATGATGCTGTGATGACCTTATTATGATGCTGTGATGATGCTGTGATGATACTGTGATTATGCAGCTACGATTCTGTGATGATGCTGTGATGATGCTGTGATGATGCTGTGATGATGCAGTGATCATGTAGTGGTGATGATGTGATGACGCAGGGATTCTGCAGTAATGATACAGTGATGATGCGGTGATGATACTGTGATGTTGCAGTAATGACGCTGCGATGAAGTTATGATGATGCAGTGATGATACTGTGATGACGCAGTGATGATGCAGTGATTATGCAGTAATGATACTGAGATGATGCAGTTACGATGCAGTGGTGATGCATTGATGACGCTGTAATTATGATGTGATTATGTAGTGATGATGTAGTGATTACGCTGTGATGATGCACTGATGATACTGTGAAGACGCTGTTATGATGCAGTGAGGAAGCAGTAATGATGCTGTGGTGTTGCTGAGATGATGCTGTGATGATTCATTGATGATGCAGTGATGATGCTGTGATGATACTGTGAAGACGCTGTTATGATGCAGTGAGTAAGCACTAATGATGCTGTGATGTTGCTGAGATGATGCTGTGATGATTCATTAATGATGCAGTGATGATGCTGTGATGATGCTATGATTATGTTTTGATGATGCCTTGATGATTCTGTGATGACGCTGTGATGACTCTGTCGTGATGCTCTGATAACGCTGTCGTGATGCTGTGATGATGCTGCGATGATGTTGTGATGATGCAATGATTATGCTGTGATGATGTAGTAATGATGATGTTATGATGCCGAGGTGATGCAATGATGATGCTGTATTGACGCAGTGATGGTGCTGTGATGATGCAGAGTTTATGCAGTTATGACACTGTGATTATGCTTTGATGACGACGCAATGGTGATGTGACGATGCAGTGATGATGCTGTGATGATGCTGTGACGATGCAGTGATTACGCTGCGATGATGATGTGATGATGCTGCGATGATGCTGTGATGATGCAGTGATAATGATGTGATAATGCTGTGATGATGATGTGATGACGCAGTGATGATGATGTGATGACTCAGTGATTCTGCAGTATTGATACTGTGATGATGCTGAGATGATGCTGTAACGATGCAGTGATGATACAGTGATAATGCTGTGATGATGCTATAATAATGTTGTGATGAAGATGTGATGATTCTGTGATGACGCTGTGATGATGCTGTCGTGATGGTCTGATAACGTTGTCGTAACGCTGTGACGATGCTTCGATGATGTTGTGATGATTCTGTGATGATGCAATTATGATGCTGTGATGATGCAGTGATGATGCACTGATAATGCTGTTATGACGCTGTGATGACGTAGTAATGATGCTGTGATGATGCAGTGTTTACGCAGTTATGACGCTGTGATGATGCTTTGGTGAAGTTCTGATGATGCAGTGATGGTGCTCTGATGACGCATTGATGATGCTTAGATGATGCTGTGATGATGCTCTGATGATGCTGTGATGATGCAGTGATGATGATGTGATGATGCTGTGGTGATGATGTGATGACGCAGTGACGATGCTGTGATGACGCTTGGATGACGCTATAGTGATTCTGTGATGATGCTGTAGTGGTACTATGATGATGCTGTGAGGATGCTGCGATGACGCTCTGATGACGCAGTAATCATGATGTAATGATGCTGTGATGACGCTGCGATGACACTGTCGTGATGCTGTGATGACGCTGTGATGATACTGAGATGACGTTGTGATGATGCAGTGATGATGCAGTGATGACGCAGTAATGATGCTGTGATCATGTAGTGATGATGTAGTAATTATGCTGTGATGACGCAGTGATGATGCTCTGATGAAGCTGTGATTATGATGTGATGATGCATTGATCATGATGTGATGACGCTCTGATGATGCAGTGATGACTCTGTGATGATGCAGTGATTATGTAGCTATGATGCTGTGATGATGATGTGATGATGTAGTGATAATGATGTGATGATGCAGGGATGATGATGTGATGATGCAGGGATGATGATGTGATGATGTTGTGTTAATGCTGTGATGACGCTGTCGTGATGCTGTGATGATGCTGTGATGACAATATGATGACGTAGTTATGATGCTGTTATGATGCAGTCATTATGCAGTGATGATGCAGATATGAGGCTGTGATGACGTTGTGATGATGCTGTGATGATGCTGCGATGACTCTGTGATGACCCTATCGTGATTATGTGATAACGCTGTGATGATGCTGTGATGATGCATTGATGATGCTGTGATGATGCTGTGATGATGCTGTGATTCTGAAGTAATGATGCTGTGAGGATGGTGAGGTGATGCTGTGATGACGCAGTGATGATGATGTGATTACGCAGCGATGATGCTGTAATGATTTTGTGATGATGATGTGATGATGCTGTGATGATGATGTGATGATACTGTGATGACGCAGATATGACGCTGCGATGATGAAGTGATGATGCAGTGATGACTCTGTGTTGATGCTGTGATAACGAAGTGATGATGCTGTGATGATGCAATGATGATGCTGTGATGACGCAGTGTTTATGCAGTTATGACGCTGTGATGACCCTGTTATGATGCCTGTATGAGGATGCGATGATGCTGTGACTATGCAGTGATGATGCAGTGATGATGCTGCGATGATGTAGTGATGATGCTGCCATGATGATATGATGATGCAGTGATGATACTGTGATAACATTGTGATGACGCAGTGATGATGCAGTGATGATGCTGTAATGATGCAGTGATTATGCAGTAATGATGCTGTAGTGACGTTGCGATTATGCTGTGATGATGCTGTGATGTTGCTGTGGTGACGCTGTGTTGAGGGTGTTGTGATGCTCTGATAACGCTGTTGTGATGCTGTGATGATGCTACGATGATGTTGTGATGATGCTGTGATGACATAGCGATGATGCTGTGATGATTCTGTGATGTCACTCTGATGATGCTGTGATGATGCAATTATGGTACTGTGATGATGCTGTGATGATGCTGTGATGATATAGTGATGACGTTGTGATGATGCATTGATGATGCTGTATTGATCCTGTGATGACGCAGTGATTATGCAGTGATGACACCGTGATGACGCTGTAATGATGCAGTGAGTAAGCAGTAATGATAATGCGATGATGCTGTGATTATGCTGTGACGATGAGGTGATGATGCAGTGATTGTGCAGTGATGATGCTGTCATGATACTCTAATGATGCTCTGATGATGCAGAGATGATGCAGTGATGTTGCTGTGATGATGATGTGATGATGCAGTGATGATAATGTGATGATGCTGTGATAATGCAGTGATTATGCTGTAATGATGCTCTGATGACACTGAGATAATGCTCTGATGCTGTAGATATGATGCTGTGAAGATGCAGTGAGGACGCAGAGATGGTGCTGTGATGACAATGTGAAGATGCTGTGATGATGCAGTGATGGCGCAGTGATGATGCTGTGATGACACTGTGATTATGTGGTGATGATGATATGATGATGCTGTGATGATGCTGTGATGATGCTGTGATTATGCAGCTATGACGCTGTGATGACATAGTGATGATGCTGTGATGACGCTGTGATGATGATATGATGATGCTGTGATGATGATGTCATGATGATGTCATGATGCAATGATGATGCAGTGGTGATGCTCTGATGATTCTGTAATGATGCTGTGACGATGAAGTGATGGTGCAGTGATGATACTGTGATGACACTGTGATGATGCAGTGATGATTCAGTGATGATTCTGTTATGATGCTATGATGACGCTATTATGATGCTGTGATGACGCTGCGACGATGATATGATGATCCTGTGATTACTCTGCGATGACGTTTTGATGACACTGCTATGATGCTGTGATGATGCTTTGGTGACGCAGTGATGACGCTGTGATGACGCTGTGATGATGCTGTGATGATGCTGTGATTATGCTGTGATTATGCTGTGATGATGCAGTGATTATGCTGTGATGATGTTGTGATGATGCTGTCATGATGCAATGATGATGATGAGATGATGCAGTGATGATGATGTGATGATGCAGTGATGATACTGGTACAACGCTGTTATAATGCAGTGATTATGCAGTAATGATGCTGTGATAATGCTTAGATGATGCTGTGATGATGTAGTGATTGTGCAGTGATGATGCAGTGATGACGCAGTCATGATGCTTTGATGACAACGCCAAGATACTCTGATGATGCTGTGATGATTCCTTGATGACGCTGAGATGATGCTGTGAGAGTGCAGTGATGATGCAGTGTTTATGCTGTGATGATTCACTGATGATGCTGTGATGATGCTGTGATGATGCTGTGATGATGCTGTGATGATATTGTGATGATGCAGTGATGATGATATGATGATGCTCTGATGATGATGTGATGATGCTGTGATGATGCTGTGATGATGTTGTGATGATGCAGTGAAGATAATGCGATGATGCAGTGATGATGTTTTAATGGCGACGTGATGATGCTGTGATGATGCTGTGATGATGCAGTTAAGATAATGGGATGATGCAGTGATGATGATGTCATGATGCAGTGATGATACTGTGATCACGCTGTGATAATGCATTGATTATGCAGGAATGATGCTGTGACGATGCTGAGATGATGCTGTCATGATGCAGTAGTGGTGCAGTGATGATGCAGTGATGACGCAGTGATGATGCTGCGATGATGATTTGAAGATGCTGTGATGATGCAGTGATGGTGCTGTGAAGGCGCAGTGGTGATGCTTTCATTATGCTGTGATGATGCAGTGATTATGCAGCTATGGTGCTGTGATGATGCTGTGATGATACTGTGATGACATTGTGATGACGGAGTGATGATGCTGTGATGACACTCTGACGATGCAGTGATGATAATGTGATGATGCCGTGATGATGCTGTGAAGATACTGTGATGATGCTGAGATGATGCTGTGATGATGCTGTTATGACGCTGTGATGACGCAGTGATGATGCTGTGATGATGCAGTGATGATGATGTGATGAAGCAGTGATGATACAGTGATTATGCTGTGATTAAACTGTGATGATACAATTATGATGCTCTGATGATGCAGTGATGATGCAGTGTCGATGCAGTGATGATGCTGTGACGATGCAGTGAAGATGATGATGCAGTGATGATGATGTTATGATGCAGTGATGACGTAGTGATGATGCTGCGGTGATGATTTGAAGGTGCTGTGATGATGCAGTGATGGTGCTGTGAAGGCGCAGTAGTGATGCTTTGATTATGCTGTGATGATGCAGTGATTATGCAGCTATGGTGCAGTGATGATGCTGTGATGATACCGTGATGACGCTGTGATGACGGAGTGATGATGCTGTGATGACACAGTGATGACGTTGTGGTGATAATGTGATGATGCTGTGAAGATACTGTGATAACGTTTTTATTATGCAGTATTCATGCAGTAATGATTCTGTGATGATGCTGAGATGACGCTGCGATGATGATGTGATGATGCTGTGATGAGTGTGATGACGCTCTGATGACACTATTATTGTGCTGAGATGATGCAGTGATGATGCAGTGATGAGACTGTGATGATGCTGTGATGACGTTTTGATGATGCATTGATGATGATGTGATGACGTAGTTATGATGCTTTTATGACGCAGTCATTATGCAGTTAAGATGCAGATATGAGGCTGTGATGACGCTGTGATGATGCTGTGATGATGCTGCGATGACACTGTGATGACCTTATCGTGATTATGTGATAACGCTGTGATGATGCTGTGATTCTGAAGTAATGATGCTGTGATGATGCTGAGGTGATGCTGTGATGATGCAGTGATGACGCAGTGATGATGCAGTGATGACTCAGTGATGATGCTGTGATGATGCAGTGATGACACTGCTGTGATGATGATGTGATTACGCAGCGATGATGCTGTAATGATTTTGTGATGATGATGTGATGATGTCATGGGTTTGTGAAGGGTAGGTCCTGCCTAACTAACCGGATTTCCTTTTATGATAAGATCACCCGTATGGTGGACCAAGGGAAACCAGCTGATGTGATTTTTTTGGACTTCAGCAAGGCTTTTGACACGGTTTCCCATAGGATCCTACTGGACAAAATGTCCACCATACAGCTAAATAAAAACATCATACGATGGGTGAGCAATTGGCTAACGGGCAGGGCCCAAAGGGTTATGGTAAATGGGGCTGCGTCAGGCTGGCTGGCGGTCACCAGTGGGGTCCCTCAAGGCTCCATTTTAGGGCCGGTACTTTTCAATATTTTTATAAACGATCTGGATGTAGGAATAGAGGGTATTTTGAGCAAGTTTGCTGATGACACCAAACTTGGAGGAGTTGTGGACTCGAATGAGGGTGGAAAGGCCTTGCAGAGGGACCTGGATAGGTTGGAGAGCTGGGCGATCACCAACCGCATGAAGTTCAATAAGAGCAAGTGCCGGGTCCTGCACCTGGGACGGGGAAACCCTGGCTGCACGTACAGACTGGGCGATGAGACGCTGGAGAGCAGCCTAGAAGAGAGGGATCTGGGGGTCGTGGTAGACAGCAAGTTGAATATGAGCCAGCAGTGTGCCCTGGCAGCCAGGAGGGCCAAGCGTGTCCTGGGGTGCATCAAGCACGGCATCGCTAGTAGGTCACGGGAGGTGATTGTCCCGCTCTACTCTGCGCTGGTGCGGCCTCACCTCGAGTACTGTGTGCAGTTCTGGGCACCGCAGTATAAAAAGGACATGAAACTGTTGGAGAGTGTCCAGAGGAGGGCTACGAAGATGGTGAAAGGCCTGGAGGGGAAGACGTACGAGGAACGGCTGAGGTCACTGGGCCTGTTCAGCCTGGAGAAGAGGAGGCTGAGGGGAGACCTCATCACAGTCTACAACTTCCTCGTAAGGGGGTGTCGAGAGGCAGGAGACCTTTTCTCCATTAACACCAGTGACAGGACCCGCGGGAACGGGGTTAAGCTGAGGCAGGGGAAATTTAGGCTAGACATCAGGAGGGGGTTCTTCACAGAGAGGGTGGTTGCACACTGGAACAGGCTCCCCAGGGAAGTGGTCACTGCACCGAGCCTGTCGGAATTTAAGAAGAGATTGGACTGTGCACTTAGTCACATGGTCTGAACTCTTGGGTAGACCTGTGCGGTGTCAAGAGTTGGACTAGATGATCCTTAAGGGTCCCTTCCAACTCAGGAGATTCTATGATTCTATGATTCTATGCTGTGATGATGCAGTGTTTATGCAGTTATGACGCTGTGATGACCCTGTTATGATGCCTGTACGAGGATACGATGATGCTGTGACTATGCAGTGATGATGCAGTGATGATGCTGCGATGATGCAGTGATGACGTTGCGATGATGATATGATGATGCAGTGATGATACTGTGATAAAGTTGTGATGACGCAGTGATGATGCTGTAATGATGCAGTGATTATGCAGTAATGATGCTGTAGTGACGCTGCGATTATGCTGTGCTGATGCTGTGATGTTGCTGTGGTGACGCTGTGTTGAGGGTGTTGTGGTGTTCTGATAACGCTGTTGTGATGCTGTGATGATGCTACGATGATATTGTGATGATGCTGTGATGAAACCGTGATGATGCAGTGATGATGCTGTGATGCTGCTGCGATGACGCTGTGGTGACGATGTGATGATGCAGTGATGATGCAGTTATGATGCAGTGATGATGCAGTTATGACGCTTTAATGACATTGTGATGATATTGTGATTATGCTGTGATGACATAGCGATGATGCTGTGATGATTCTGTGATGACACTCTGATGATGATGTGATGATGCAGTGATGACGCTGTGATGTCGCTCTGATGATTCTGTGATGATGCTGTGATGATGCAGTTATGGTACTCTTATGACGCTGTGATAATGCAGTGATTATGTAGTAATGATTCTGTGATGATGCTGTGATGATGCAGTTATGATGCAGTGGTGATGCAGTGATGACTGTAATTATACTGTGATTATGTAGTGATGATGTAGTGATTACGGTGTGATGACGCAGTGATGATGCGGTGATGATGTGGTGATGATGCAGTGATGACACTGTGATGAGGCAGCGATGATGCTGTGATGACACTGATGATGTTGTGATGATTATGTGATGATGATGTGATGATGCTGTGATGATGCAGTGAAGACGCAGTGATAATGCAGTGATGATGCTGCGATGACGCTATGATCACAGAATCACAGAATCACAGAATCACAGAATTTCTAGGTTGGAAGAGACCTCAAGATCATCGAGTCCAACCTTTGACCTAACGCTAACAGTCCCCACTAAACCATATCCCTAAGCTCTACATCTAAACGTCTTTTAAAGACTTCCAGGGATGGTGACTCCACCACCTCCCTGGGCAGCCTGTTCCAGTACCTAACAACCCTTTCAGTAAAGAAGTTTTTCCTAACATCTAACCTAAAACTCCCCTGGCGCAACTTTAGCCCATTCCCCCTCGTTCTGTCACCGGGCACGTGGGAGAACAGGCCAACCCCCACCTCACTACAGCCACCTTTAAGGTACCTGTAAAGAGCAATAAGGTCGCCCCTGAGCCTCCTCTTCTCCAGGCTGAACAAGCCCAGCTCCCTCAGCCGCTCCTCGTAGGACTTGTTCTCCAGGCCCCTCACCAGCTTCGTCGCCCTCCTCTGGACCCGCTCAAGCACCTCGATGTCCTTCTTGTAGCGAGGGGCCCAAAACTGAACACAGTACTCGAGGTGCGGCCTCACCAGAGCCGAGTATATGGGGAGTATGATGATGCAGTGATGATATAATGAAGCAGTGATGACGCTGTGATGGTGCAGTGATGATGCTGTGATGATGCAGTGAAGATGATGGGATGATGCAGTGATGATGATGTCATGATGCAGTGATGATACTGTGATGACGCTGTGATGATGCAGTGATGGTGCAGTGATGATGCAGTGATGACGCAGTGATGATGCTGTGAAGGCGCAGTGGTGATGCTTTGATTATGCTGTGATGACGGAATGATTATGTAGCTATGGTGCTGTGATGATACTGTGATGACATTGTGATGACGGAGTGATGATGCTTAGATGACACTCTGATGATGTTGTGATGATAATGTGATGATGCCGTGATGATGCTGTGAAGATACTGTGATGACGCTGTGATGATGATGTGATGATGCTTTGATGACTGTGATGACGCTCTGATGACAGAATTATGATGCTGAGATGATGCAGTGATGATGCAATGATGATGCTGTGATGATGCTGTTATGACGTTGTGATGACGCAGTGATGATGCTGTGATGATGCAGTGTTTATGTAGTTATGAGGCTGTGATGATGCAGTGATGATGCAGTGATGAGACTGTGATGATTCTGTGATGACGTTTTGATGATGCATTGATGATGATGTGGTGATGTAGCTATGATGCTGTGATGATGCAGTGATGAAACCGTGATGACACTCTGATGATGCAGCGAGTAAGCAGTAATGATGCTGCGATGATGCTTTGATGATGCTGTAATTATGCGGTTATGATGCAGTGATTATGCAGTGATGATGCTGTCATGACACTGTAATGATGTTGTGATGATGCAGTGATCATGATGGGATTATGAAGTGATGATGATGTGATGATGCAGTGATGATACTGTGATGACGCTGTGATAATGCAGTGATTATGCGGAAATGATGCTGTGATGACACTGATATGATGCTTTGATGATGCAGTGATGATGCAGTGATGATTCAGTGATCAAAGCCTCATCACAGCATCATCACAGCATCATCGCAGCGTCATCACAGCATCAGAGCGTCATGAAAGCATTATGAGAGCGTCATCACAGCATAAGCATAGCATAATTACACCATCATAAAAACATCATCACAGCATCATCACAGCATTATCACAGCGTCACGAAAGCGTCATCACAGCATCATCACAGCATAATCGCAGCGTCATCAGAGCATCATCTCAGCATCATCACAGCATCGTTACTGAATCATCACAGGATCATATCATCCTCATCAGAGAATCACAGCATCATCACAGCATCAGCACTGCATCATCACAACAACATCACAGTGTCATCAAAGCGTCATCATAGCATTATCAGAGCATCACAACAGCATCATCACTGCATCATCAGAACATCATCACAGTGTCATCAAACCGTCATCACAGCATCATCAGACCATAGGAACAACATCATCGCAGCGTCAAAACTGCATCATCACAGCATGATCACAGCGTCATCACAGCATCATAACAGCATTATCGTAGCCTCATCACAGCATAATCACAACATCATCACAGCATCATCGCTGCATCATTACAGCATCATCACAGCATCATCACTGCGTCATCACTGCATCATTACTACATCATCAGAACATTACCATAGTATCGTCAAAGCGTCAACACAGTATCATCACAGCATCACAACAGCATCATCGCAGCATCATCACTGCATCATCACAGCATCACAACAGAATCATAACAAAATGACCTTATCGCTCCTTATCGCTCGACCTTATCGCTCTTTACAGGTACCTTAAAGGTGGCTGTAGTGAGGTGGGGGTTGGCCTGTTCTCCCACGTGCCTGGTGACAGAACGAGGGGGAATGGGCTAAAGTTGCGCCAGGGGAGTTTTAGGTTAGATGTTAGGAAAAACTTCTTTACTGAAAGGGTTGTTAGGTACTGGAACAGGCTGCCCAGGGAGGTGGTGGAGTCACCATCCCTGGAAGTCTTTAAAAGACGTTTAGATGTAGAGCTTAGGGATATGGTTTAGTGGGGACTGTTAGCGTTAGGTCAAAGGTTGGACTCGATGATCTTGAGGTCTCTTCCAACCTAGAAATTCTGTGATTCTGTGAAAATCATCGCAGCGTCATCAAAGCGTCATCACAGCGTCATCACAGCATAATCACAGCATCATCAAAGCATCATAGCATCATCAAAGTGTCATCAGAACATCATCACGGCATCACTACAGCATCATCATATCATCACATCATTATTACAGCATCATCACAGAGTCATCACTGCGTCATCGCAGCATCATCACAACATCATCACTGCATCATCACATCATCATCGCAGCGTCATCACAGCATCATCACAGCATCATTGCAGCATCATCACATCATCAATACTGC
This sequence comes from Clangula hyemalis, assembly GCA_963989345.1. Next base: position 1,969,050 of record OZ022461.1, on the reverse strand, counting down.
GTCATCACAGCATCATCAGAACATAATCACACTGTCATCAAAACGTCATCACAGCATCATCACGGCATCATCACAGCATCATAACACATCATCACAGCATCACAACAGCATCATCACAGCTTCATAACAGCATCATCCAGGCATAATCACAGCATCATCACAGCACCATCACAGCGTCATCACTGCATCATCACAACATTATCATCACAGCATCCCAACAGTATCATCACTGCGTCATCATGCCATCATCACAACATCATCGCAGCATCATCACAGCATCATTAAACATCACAGCGTCATCAAAGACTCATCACAGCGTCATCACAGCATCACCACTGCGTCATCAGAGCGTCATCAAAGCACCATCACAGCTTCATCACAGCATCAACACAGCATCATCACAGTGTCATCAAAGCGTCATCACAACATCATCAGCGTGTCATCACTGAATCATCACAGCGTAATAACTACATCATCGCAGCGTCATCAAAGCGTCATCACAGCATCATTACTGCATCATCACAGCATCATAACACATCATCACCACATTACAACAGCATCATCACAGCATCAACACATCATCATCACTGCCTCATCACTGCATCATCACAACATCATAACTGCATCATCACAGCATCATCACGGCATCATTACTGCATCATCACAGCATCATCAGAGCTTCAACAAAGCATCACATTGCCATCACAATGTCACCACTGAATCATCACAGCGTAATCACAGCATCATCAAAGCATCATCGCAGCGTCATCACTGCATCATTACTGCATCATCACAACATTATCATAGTGTCATCAAAGCGTCATCACAGCATCACAACAGCATCATCGTAGCACCATCACTGCATCATCACAGCATCACAACAGCATCAGCACAGCGTCATCTCTGCATCATCCAGGCGTCATCACAACATCATCTCAGCGTCACCACAGAGTCATCACTGCATCATCAAAGCATCACAACACCATCATCGCAGCATCATCGCAGCATCATAGCGTCGCCATCACTGCATCATCACGGAATCATCACTGTATCATCGCAGCGGTATCACTGCATCATCACAGCATCATCACAACATCATCACAGCATCCCAGCATCATGAAAGCGTCATCACAGCGTCATCACAGCATCATCACTGTATCATCACTCCGTCATTACAGCGTTATCAGAGCATCAGCACAGCATCACCAAAGCATCATCACATCATCATCACTGCAACATCACAGTATCATCACAGCATCATCATAGCGTCATCACAGCATCATCACAATATCATAACAGCATCATCGCAGTGTCATCACTGCATCATCATCATAGCATCATGACAACATCATCACAGCATCATCGCAGTGTTATCAATGCATCATTACAGCATCATCACAGCATCATCGCAGCGTCATCACTGAATCATCACAGCATCATCATACCATCATGAAAGCATCACAGCGTCATCATTCAGTGTCAACATAGTATCATCACGTCATCATCTCAGAGTTATTGCAGCGTCATCACTGCGTCATCACACCATCATCACTGCGTCATCACAGCGTCATCACAGCATCATCACAGCATCATCACTGCATCATCACAGCGTCATCACAGAATCATAACTGCATCATCACTGCATAAACACTGCATCAGCACAGCATCATCATAGCATCATCACAGCATCAACACAGCGTCATCTGTGCATCACCACAGCATCATCACAACATCATCACAGCGTCATCACAGCATCATCAGTGCATCATCATATCATCCTGAGAGCATCATAGCTGCATAATCACAGCATCATCAAATTGTCATAACAGCATCATCAGAGCTTCATAATAGCATAATAACATCGTCATCACAGCGTCATCAAAGCATCATCACAGCGTCATCAGAGCATCACCATAGTATCATCACAGCATCGTCACAACAACATCACTCCATCATAACAGCGTCATCACAGTGTCATCACAGCTTCATCACAGCATCATCAAAGCATCACAATGTAATCAGTGTCATCATAGCGTCATCACAGCATCATCACTGCGTCATTACAGCATCATGAAAGCACCATCACAGCATCATCGCAGCATCATCACAGCATCATCACTGCATCATCACTGCATCACAGCGTCATCAAATTATCATCACTGCATCATCAGAGCATCACCAGAAATTCATCGCAGCATCATCAAAGCAACATCACAGCGTCACTACTGCAACATCACTGCATCATCTGAGCATCATCACAGCATCATCACAGCACCATCACAGCGTTATCACAGCGTCATCAAAGCATCATCACAACATCATGAAAGCGTCATCACAGTATCATCACAGTGTCATCAAATCATTATCACAGCATCATAAGAGCATCATTTCTGGTGCCAACACAGAAATCTTGTTTTTTTTGACCATGGGGCACTTTACTCAGCACCTGGCCTGATGGCCGCAGACGGCTCCCTGTCTTCTAGGGGAAAAAGGATCCTGGGCCAGGAGCTGGCAGGGCTCATTGAGAGGGCTTTAAACTAGGTAAGAAGGGGGATGGGGCTGAAGCAAGGATTGTTGGGGCTGTGCCAGGGGGAACAATGGCAAGGCCGGAGGATAGGGCAATGGCCCAGCTGAAGTGCATCTACACCAATGCTCTGATGATGCTCTGATGATGCAGTGATGTTGCAGTAGTGACGCTGTGATGACGCTTTGATGATGCTGTGATGATGATATGATGATGATATGATGATGCAGTGATGATACTGTGATGACGCTGTGATGATGCAGTGATTATGCATTAATGATTCTGTGATGATGCTGAGATGATATTTTGATGATGCAGTGATGACGCTGTGATGACCTTATTATGATGCTGTGATGATGCTGTGATGATGCTGTGATTATGCAGCTACGATTCTGTGATGATGCTGTGATGATGCTGTGATGATGCTGTGATGATGCAGTGATCATGTAGTGGTGATGATGTGATGACGCAGGGATTCTGCAGTAATGATACAGTGATGATGCGGTGATGATACTGTGATGTTGCAGTAATGACGCTGCGATGAAGTTATGATGATGCAGTGATGATACTGTGATGACGCAGTGATGATGCAGTGATTATGCAGTAATGATACTGAGATGATGCAGTTATGATGCAGTGGTGATGCATTGATGACGCTGTAATTATGATGTGATTATGTAGTGATGATGTAGTGATTACGCTGTGATGATGCACTGATGATACTGTGAAGACGCTGTTATGATGCAGTGAGGAAGCAGTAATGATGCTGTGGTTTTGCTGAGAAGATGCTGTGATGATTCATTGATGATGCAGTGATGATGCTGTGATGATACTGTGAAGACACTGTTATGATGCAGTGAGTAAGCACTAATGATGCTGTGATGTTGCTGAGATGATGCTGTGATGATTCATTAATGATGCAGTGATGATGCTGTGATGATGCTATGATTATGTTTTGAAGATGCCTTGATGATTCTGTGATGACGCTGTGATGACTCTGTCGTGATGCTCTGATAACGCTGTCGTGATGCTGTGATGATGCTGCGATGATGTTGTGATGATGCAATGATTATGCTGTGATGATGTAGTAATGATGATGTTATGATGCCGAGGTGATGCAATGATGATGCTGTATTGACGCAGTGATGGTGCTGTGATGATGCAGAGTTTATGCAGTTATGACACTGTGATTATGCTTTGATGACGACGCAATGGTGATGTGACGATGCAGTGATGATGCTGTGATGATGCTGTGACGATGCAGTGATTACGCTGCGATGATGATGTGATGATGCTGCGATGATGCTGTGATGATTCTGTGATGACGCTGTGATGATGCTGTCGTGATGGTCTGATAACATTGTCGTAAAGCTGTGACGATGGTTCGATGATGTTGTGATGATTCTGTGATGATGCAATTATGATGCTGTGATGATGCAGTGATGATGCACTGATAATGCTGTTATGATGCTGTGATGACGTAGTAATGATGCTGTGATGATGCAGTGTTTACGCAGTTATGACGCTGTGATGATGCTTTGGTGAAGTTCTGATGATGCAGTGATGGTGCTGTGATGACGCATTGATGATGCTTAGATGATGCTGTGCTGATGCTCTGATGATGCTGTGATGATGCAGTGATGATGATGTGATGATGCTGTGGTGATGATGTTATGATGCTGTGATGATGCAGTGATCATGCAGTGATGATGTTGTGATGACGCAGTGATGATGTTGTGATGACGCAGTGATGATGCTGCGATGATGCTATGATGATGATGTGATGATGCTGTGATGACGCAGTGACGATGCTGTGATGACGCTTGGATGACGCTATAGTGATTCTGTGATGATGCTGTAGTGGTACTATGATGATGCTGTGAGGATGCTGCGATGACACTCTGATGACGCAGTAATCATGATGTAATGATGCTGTGATGACGCTGCGATGACACTGTCGTGATGCTGTGATGACGCTGTGATGATACTGAGATGACGTTGTGATGATGCAGTGATGACGCAGTAATGATGCTGTGATCATGTAGTGATGATGTAGTGATTACGCTGTGATGACCCAGTGATGATGCTCTGATGATGCTGTGATTATGATGTGATGATGCATTGATCATGATGTGATGATGCTCTGATGATGCAGTGATGACTCTGTGATGATGCAGTGATTATGTAGCTATGATGCTGTGATGATGATGTGATGATGTAGTGATAATGATGTGATGATGCAGGGATGATGATGTGATGATGCAGGGATGATGATGTGATGATGTTGTGTTAATGCTGTGATGACGCTGTCATGATTCTGTGACGATGCAGTGATGATGCTGTGATGACCCTGTCATGATGTTGTGATGACGCTGTCGTGATGCTGTGATGATGCTGTGATGACAATATGATGACGTAGTTATGATGCTGTTATGATGCAGTCATTATGCAGTGATGATGCAGATATGAGGCTGTGATGACGCTGTGATGATATTGTGATGATGCTGCGATGATGATGTGATGACGCAGTGATGATGCTGCGATGACTCTGTGATGACCATATCGTGATTATGTGATAACGCTGTGATGATGCTGTGATGATGCAATGATGATGCTGCGATGATGTAGTGATGATGCTGCGATGATGATATGATGATGCAGTGATGATACTGTGATAACATTGTGATGACGCAGTGATCATGCAGTGATCATGCAGTGATGATGCTGTAATGATGCAGTGATTATGCAGTAATGATGCTGTAGTGACGTTGCGATTATGCTGTGATGATGCTGTGATGTTGCTGTGGTGACGCTGTGTTGAGGGTGTTGTGATGCTCTGATAACGCTGTTGTGATGCTGTGATGATGCTACGATGATGTTGTGATGATGCTGTGATGACATAGCGATGATGCTGTGATGATTCTGTGATGTCACTCTGATGATGCTGTGATGATGCAATTATGGTACTGTGATGATGCTGTGATGATGCAGTGATGACACCGTGATGACGTTGTGATGATGCATTGATGATGCTGTATTGATCCTGTGATGACGCAGTGATTATGCAGTGATGACACCGTGATGACGCTGTAATGATGCAGTGAGTAAGCAGTAATGATAATGCGATGATGCTGTGATTATGCTGTGACAATGAGGTGATGATGCAGTGATTATGCAGTGATGATGCTGTCATGATACTCTAATGATGCTCTGATGATGCAGAGATGATGCAGTGATGTTGCTGTGATGATGCAGTGGTGATGCAGTGATGATAATGTGATGATGCTGTGATAATGCAGTGATTATGCTGTAATGATGCTCTGATGACACTGAGATAATGCTCTGATGCTGTAGATATGATGCTGTGAAGATGCAGTGATGGCGCAGTGATGATGCTGTGATTACACTGTGATTATGTGGTGATGATGATATGATGATGCTGTGATGATGATAGGATGATGCTGTGATGATGCTGTGATGATGATGTCATGATGCAATGATGATGCAGTGGTGATGCTCTGATGATGCTGTAATGATGCTGTGATGATGAAGTGATGGTGCAGTGATGATACTGTGATGACACTGTGATGATGCAGTGATGATTCAGTGATGATTCTGTTATGATGCTATGATGACGCTATTATGATGCTGTGATGACGCTGCGACGATGATATGATGATCCTGTGATTACTCTGCGATGACGTTTTGATGACACTGCTATGATGCTGTGATGATGCTTTGATGACGCAGTGATGACGCTGTGATGACGCTGTGATGATGCTGTGATGATGCTGTGATGACGCAGTGATGAGGCTGTGATGATGCAGTGATTATGCTGTGATGATGTTGTGATGATGCTGTTATGATGCAATGATGATGATGAGATGATGCAGTGATGATGATGTGATGATGCAGTGATGATACTGATACGACGCTGTTATAATGCAGTGATTATGCAGTAATGATGCTGTGATAATGCTTAGATGATGCTGTGATGATGTAGTGATTGTGCAGTGATGATGCAGTGATGACGCAGTCATGATGCTTTGATGACAATGCCAAGATACTCTGATGATGCTGTGATGATTCCTTGATGACGCTGAGATGATGCAGTGTTTATGCTGTGATGATGCTCTGATTGTGTTGTGATGATGCTGTGATGATGCTTTGATGATGCTGTGATGATGCTGTGATGATATTGTGATGATGCAGTGATGATGATGTGATGATGCTGTGATGATGCTGTGATGATGTTGTGATGATGCAGTGAAGATAATGGGATGATGCAGTGATGATGTTTTAATGGCGACGTGATGATGCTGTGATGATGCTGTGATGATGCAGTGAAGATAATGGGATGATGCAGTGATGATGATGTCATGATGCAGTGATGATACTGTGATCACGCTGTGATAATGCATTGATTATGCAGGAATGATGCTTTGATGATGCTGAGATGATGCTGTGATGATGCAGTGGTGGTGCAGTGATGATGCAGTGATGACGCAGTGATGATGCTGCGATGATGATTTGAAGATGCTGTGATGATGCAGTGATGGTGCTGTGAAGGCGCAGTGGTGATGCTTTCATTATGCTGTGATGATGCAGTGATTATGCAGCTATGGTGCTGTGATGATGCTGTGATGATACTGTGATGACATTGTGATGACGGAGTGATGATGCTGCGATGACACTCTGATGATGCTGTGATGATTATGTGATGATGCCGTGATGATGCTGTGAAGATACTGTGATGATGCTGAGATGATGCTGTTATGACGCTGTGATGACGCAGTGATGATGCTGTGATGATGCAGTGATGATGATGTGATGAAGCAGTGATGATACAGTGATTATGCTGTGATTAAGCTGTGATGACACAATTATGATGCTCTGATGATGCAGTGATGATGCAGTGTCGATGCAGTGATGATGCTGTGACGATGCAGTGAAGATGATGTGATGATGCAGTGATGATGATGTTATGATGCAGTGATGATACTGTGATGACGCTGTGATAATGCATTGATTATGCAGTAATGATGCTGTGATGATGCTGAGATGATGCTGTCATGATGCAGTGATGGTGCAGTGATGATGCAGTGATGTCGCAGTGATGATGCTGCGGTGATGATTTGAAGGTGCTGTGATGATGCAGTGATGGTGCTGTGAAGGCGCAGTAGTGATGCTTTGATTATGCTGTGATGATGCAGTGATTATGCAGCTATGGTGCAGTGATGATGCTGTGATGATACCGTGATGACGCTGTGATGACGGAGTGATGATGCTGTGATGACACTGATGATGTTGTGGTGATAATGTGATGATGCTTTGAAGATACTGTGATAACGCTTTTATTATGCAGTATTCATGCAGTAATGATTCTGTGATGATGCTGAGATGACGCTGCGATGATGCTGTGATGATGCTGTGATGAGTGTGATGACGCTCTGATGACACTATTATTGTGCTGAGATGATGCAGTGATGATGCAGTGATGAGACTGTGATGATGCTGTGATAACGCAGTGATGATGCTGTGGTGATGCAGTGATGATGCAGTGATGATGCAGTGATCAAAGCGTCATCACAGCATCATCACAGCATCATCGCAGCGTCATCGCAGCGTCATCACTGCATCATCGCAGCGTCATCACTGCATCATCACAGCATCAACACTGCATCATCACTGCATCATCACAACATCATCAAATAATCATGAAAGCATCACAGCTTCATCAAAGCGTCATCAGAGCGTCAACACTGCATCTTCACTGCATCATCACAGCATCATCACAGCATAATCACATCATCATCACTGCATCATCACTGCATCATTGCATCATCATCACAGCATCACCAAATATTCGCAGAGTCATCATTGCATCATCACAGAATCATCAAAGCACCATCATAGCGTCATCAGAGCATTATCGCTGCCTCATCACTGCCTCATCACTGCCTCATCACAGCATCATCACTGCATCATCACAGCATCATCACAATATTATCACAGCCTCACCACAGCGTCATAACTGCATCATCACTGCATCATCACTGTATCATCAGAGCATCATCACATCATTTCAATGCATCATCACAGCATAATAACAGCATCATCACGGCATCATCACAACATCATCACTGCATCAACACAACATCATCACGGAATCATCACTGAATCATCACAGCGTCATCACAGCATCATCGCAGCATCACAACAGCATCATCACTGCATCATCAAATCATGATCACTGCATCATGAAAGTGTCATCACAGCATCACCACAGCATCATCACAGCAGTATCACAGTATCACAGAGTCATCACAGCATCATCATCACATCATCACTGCACCATCACTGTGTCATCACAGCATCATTACTACATAATCACAACATCATCACGGTCTCATCGCAGCATAATCACAGCATAATCAGAGCATCACAACAGCATCATCGCATCGTCATCACTGCTTCATCATTGCGTCATCACAGCATCATCACAGCATCACAACAGCATCATCGCAGCATCATCACAGTATCATCAAAGCATCACAGCGTCGCCATCACTGCATCATCACAGAATCATCACAGCATGATCACAGCATCATCACTGCATCATTACAGCATCATCACAGCATGATCACAGCATCATCACTGCGTCATCACTCCATCATCACAGCATCATGAAAGCATCACAGCGTCATCACACCTTCCTCATGGCGTCATTACAGCGTCATCACAGTGCCATCACAGCTTCATCACAGCATCATCACACCGTCATTACAGCATCATGAAAGCACCATCACAGCATCATCACAGCATCATTGCAGCATCATCACAGCATCATCAAAGCATCACAGCGTCATCAAAGCATCATCACAACATCATGAAAGCGTCATCACAGTATCATCACAGTGTCATCAAATCATTATCACAGCATCATAAGAGCATCATTTCTGGTGCCAACACAGAAATCTTGGGTTTTTTGACCATGGGGCACTTTACTCAGCACCTGGCCTGATGGCCGCAGACGGGTCCCTGTCTTCTAGGGGAAAAAGGATCCTGGGCCAGGAGCTGGCAGGGCTCATTGAGAGGGCTTTAAACTAGGTAAGAAGGGGGATGGGGCTGAAGCAAGGATTGTTGGGGCTGTGCCAGGGGGAACAATGGCAAGGCCGGAGGATAGGGCAATGGCCCAGCTGAAGTGCATCTACACCAATGCTCTGATGATGCTCTGATGATACAGTGATGTTGCAGTAGTGACGCTGTGATGACGCTTTGATGATGCTGTGATGACGCGGTGATGATGATATGATGATGCAGTGATGATACTGTGATGACGCTGTGATGATGCAGTGATTATGCATTAATGATTCTGTGATGATGCTGAGATGATATTTTGATGATGCAGTGATGACGCTGTGATGACCTTATTATGCTGCTGTGATGATGCTGTGATGATGCTGTGATTATGCAGCTACGATTCTGTGATGATGCTGTAATGACGCGGTGATGATACTGTGATGTTGCAGTAATGACGCTGCGATGAAGTTATGATGATGCAGTGATGATACTGTGATGACGCAGTGATGATGCAGTGATTATGCGGTAATGATACTGAGATGATGCTGTTACGATGCAGTGGTGATGCATTGATGACGCTGTAATTATGATGTGATTATGTAGTGATGATGTAGTGATTACGCTGTGATGATGCAGTGATGATACTGTGAAGACGCTGTTATGATGCAGTGAGGAAGCAGTAATGATGCTGTGGTGTTGCTGAGATGATGCTGTGATGATTCATTGATGATGCAGTGATGATGCTGTGATGATACTGTGAAGACACTGTTATGATGCAGTGAGTAAGCACTAATGATGCTGTGATGTTGCTGAGATGATGCTGTGATGATTCATTAATGATGCAGTGATGATGCTGTGATGATGCTATGATTATGTTTTGATGATGCCTTGATGATTCTGTGATGACGCTGTGATGACTCTGTCGTGATGCTCTGATAACGCTGTCGTGATGCTGTGATGATGCTGCGATGATGTTGTGATGATGCAATGATTATGCTGTGATGATGTAGTAATGATGATGTTATGATGCCGAGGTGATGCAATGATGATGCTGTATTGACGCAGTGATGGTGCTGTGATGATGCAGAATTTATGCAGTTATGACACTGTGATTATGCTTTGATGACGACGCAATGGTGATGTGACGATGCAGTGATGATGCTGTGATGATGCTGTGACGATGCAGTGATTACGCTGCGATGATTATGTGATGATGCTGCGATGATGCTGTGATGATGCAGTGATAATGATGTGATAATGCTGTGATGATGATGTGATGACGCAGTGATGATGATGTGATGATTCAGTGATTCTGCAGTATTGATACTGTGATGATGCTGAGATGATGCTGTAACGATGCAGTGATGATACAGTGATAATGCTGTGATGATGCTATAATAATTTTGTGATGATGCTGTGATGAAGATGTGATGATTCTGTGATGACGCTGTGATGATGCTGTCGTGATGGTCTGATAACGTTGTCGTAACGCTGTGACGATGCTTCGATGATGTTGTGATGATTCTGTGATGATGCAATTATGATGCTGTGATGATGCAGTGATGATGCACTGATAACGCTGTTATGACGCTGTGATGACGTAGTAATGATGCTGTGATGATGCAGTGTTTACGCAGTTATGACGCTGTGATGATGCTTTGGTGAAGTTCTGATGATGCAGTGATGGTGCTGTGATGACGCATTGATGATGCTTAGATGATGCTGTGCTGATGCTCTGATGATGCTGTGATGATGCAGTGATGATGATGTGATGATGCTGTGATGATGCAGTGATCATGCAGTGATGATGTTGTGATCATGCAGTGATGATGTTGTGATGACGCAGTGATGATGCTGCGATGATGCTATGGTGATGATGTGATGATGCTGTGATGACGCAGTGACGATGCTGTGATGACGCTTGGATGACGCTATAGTGATTCTGTGATGATGCTGTAGTGGTACTATGATGATGCTGTGAGGATGCTGCGATGACGCTCTGATGACACAGTAATCATGATGTAATGATGCTGTGATGACGCTGCGATGACACTGTCGTGATGCTGTGATGACGCTGTGATGATACTGAGATGACGTTGTGATGATGCAGTGATGATGCAGTGATGACGCAGTAATGATGCTGTGATCATGTAGTGATGATGTAGTGATTATGCTGTGATGACGCAGTGATGATGCTCTGATGATGCTGTGATTATGATGTGATGATGCATTGATCATGATGTGATGATGCTCTGACGATGCAGTCATGACTCTGTGGTGATGCAGTGATTATGTAGCTATGATGCAGTGATGATGATGTGATGATGTAGTGATAATGATGTGATGATGCAGGGATGATGATGTGATGATGTTGTGTTAATGCTGTGATGACGCTGTCATGATTCTGTGACGATGCAGTGATGATGCTGTGATGACCCTGTCATGATGTTGTGATGACACTGTCGTGATGCTGTGATGATGCTGTGATGACAATATGATGACGTAGTTATGATGCTGTTATGATGCAGTCATTATGCAGTGATGATGCAGATATGAGGCTTTGATGACGCTGTGATGATATTGTGATGATGCTGCGATGATGATGTGATGACGCAGTGATGATGCTGCGATGACTCTGTGATGACCCTATCGTGATTATGTGATAACGCTGTGATGATGCTGTGATGATGCAATGATGATGTTGTGATGATGCTGTAATGATGCTGTGATTCTGAAGTAATGATGCTGTGAGGATGGTGAGGTGATGCTGTGATGACGCAGTGATGATGATGTGATTACGCAGTGATGATGCTGTAATGATTTTGTGATGATGATGTGATGATGCTGTGATGATGATGTGATGATACTGTGATGACGCAGATATGACGCTGCGATGATGAAGTGATGATGCAGTGATGACTCTGTGATGATGGCTGTGATAACGCAGTGATGATGCTGTGATGATGCAATGATGATGCTGTGATGACGCAGTGTTTATGCAGTTATGACGCTGTGATGACCCTGTTATGATGCCTGTATGAGGATGCGATGATGCTGTGACTATGCAGTGATGATGCAGTGATGATGCTGCGATGATGTAGTGATGATGCTGCCATGATGATATGATGATGCAGTGATGATACTGTGATAACATTGTGATGACGCAGTGATGATGCAGTGATGATGCTGTAATGATGCAGTGATTATGCAGTAATGATGCTGTAGTGACGTTGCGATTATGCTGTAATGATGCTGTGATGTTGCTGTGGTGACGCTGTGTTGAGGGTGTTGTGATGCTCTGATAATGCTGTTGTGATGCTGTGATGACATAGCGATGATGTTGTGATGATGCTGTGATGACATAGCGATGATGCTGTGATGATTCTGTGATGTCCCTCTGATGATGCTGTGATGATGCAATTATGGTACTGTGATGATGCTGTGATGATGCAGTGATGATATAGTGATGACGTTGTGATGATGCATTGATGATGCTGTATTGATCCTGTGATGACGCAGTGATAATGCAGTGATGACACCGTGATGACGCTGTAATGATGCAGTGAGTAAGCAGTAATGATAATGCGATGATGCTGTGATTATGCTGTGACGATGAGGTGATGATGCAGTGATTATGCAGTGATGATGCTGTGATGATGATGTGATGATGCAGTGATGATAATGTGATGATGCTGTGATAATGCAGTGATTATGCTGTAATGATGCTCTGATGACACTGAGATAATGCTCTGATGCTGTAGATATTATATGTAAATATGCTGTGAAGATGCAGTGATGGCGCAGTGATGATGCTGTGATGACACTGTGATTATGTGGTGATGATGATATGATGATGCTGTGATGATGCTGTGATGATGCAGTGATCATGCAGTGATGATGTTGTGATGACGCAGTGATGATGTTGTGATGACGCAGTGATGATGCTGCGATGATGCTATGGTGATGATGTGACGATGCTGTGATGACGCAGTGACGATGCTGTGATGACGCTTGGATGACGCTATAGTGATTCTGTGATGATGCTGTAGTGGTACTATGATGATGCTGTGAGGATGCTGCGATGACGCTCTGATGACGCAGTAATCATGATGTAATGATGCTGTGATGACGCTGCGATGACACTGTAGTGATGCTGTGATGACGCTGTGATGATACTGAGATGACGTTGTGATGATGCAGTGATGATGCAGTGACGACGCAGTAATGATGCTGTGATCATGTAGTGATGATGTAGTGATTATGCTGTGATGACGCAGTGATGATGCTCTAATGATGCTGTGATTATGATGTGATGATGCATTGATCATGATGTGATGATGCTCTGATGATGCAGTGATGACTCTGTGATGATGCAGTGATTATGTAGCTATGATGCTGTGATGATGATGTGATGATGTAGTGATAATGATGTGATGATGCAGGGATGATGATGTGATGATGCAGGGATGATGATGTGATGATGTTGTGTTAATGCTGTGATGACGCTGTCATGATTCTGTGACGATGCAGTGATGATGCTGTGATGATGCAGTGATGATGATGTGATGATGCTGTGGTGATGATGTGATGATGCTGTGATGATGCAGTGATCATGCAGTGATGATGTTGTGATGACGCAGTGATGATGTTGTGATGACGCAGTGATGATGCTGCGATGATGCTATGGTGATGATGTGACGATGCTGTGATGACGCAGTGACGATGCTGTGATGACGCTTGGATGACGCTATAGTGATTCTGTGATGATGCTGTAGTGGTACTATGATGATGCTGTGAGGATGCTGCGATGACGCTCTGATGACGCAGTAATCATGATGTAATGATGCTGTGATGACGCTGCGATGACACTGTAGTGATGCTGTGATGACGCTGTGATGATACTGAGATGACGTTGTGATGATGCAGTGATGATGCAGTGACGACGCAGTAATGATGCTGTGATCATGTAGTGATGATGTAGTGATTATGCTGTGATGACGCAGTGATGATGCTCTAATGATGCTGTGATTATGATGTGATGATGCATTGATCATGATGTGATGATGCTCTGATGATGCAGTGATGACTCTGTGATGATGCAGTGATTATGTAGCTATGATGCTGTGATGATGATGTGATGATGTAGTGATAATGATGTGATGATGCAGGGATGATGATGTGATGATGCAGGGATGATGATGTGATGATGTTGTGTTAATGCTGTGATGACGCTGTCATGATTCTGTGACGATGCAGTGATGATGCTGTGATGACCCTGTCATGATGTTGTGATGACACTGTCGTGATGCTGTGATGATGCTGTGATGACAATATGATGACGTAGTTATGATGCTGTTATGATGCAGTCATTATGCAGTGATGATGCAGATATGAGGCTTTGATGACGCTGTGATGATATTGTGATGATGCTGCGATGATGATGTGATGACGCAGTGATGATGCTGCGATGACTCTGTGATGACCCTATCGTGATTATGTGATAACGCTGTGATGATGCTGTGATGATGCAATGATGATGTTGTGATGATGCTGTAATGATGCTGTGATTCTGAAGTAATGATGCTGTGAGGATGGTGAGGTGATGCTGTGATGACGCAGTGATGATGATGTGATTACGCAGTGATGATGCTGTAATGATTTTGTGATGATGATGTGATGATGCTGTGATGATGATGTGATGATACTGTGATGACGCAGATATGACGCTGCGATGATGAAGTGATGATGCAGTGATGACTCTGTGATGATGGCTGTGATAACGCAGTGATGATGCTGTGATGATGCAATGATGATGCTGTGATGACGCAGTGTTTATGCAGTTATGACGCTGTGATGACCCTGTTATGATGCCTGTATGAGGATGCGATGATGCTGTGACTATGCAGTGATGATGCAGTGATGATGCTGCGATGATGTAGTGATGATGCTGCCATGATGATATGATGATGCAGTGATGATACTGTGATAACATTGTGATGACGCAGTGATGATGCAGTGATGATGCTGTAATGATGCAGTGATTATGCAGTAATGATGCTGTAGTGACGTTGCGATTATGCTGTAATGATGCTGTGATGTTGCTGTGGTGACGCTGTGTTGAGGGTGTTGTGATGCTCTGATAATGCTGTTGTGATGCTGTGATGACATAGCGATGATGTTGTGATGATGCTGTGATGACATAGCGATGATGCTGTGATGATTCTGTGATGTCCCTCTGATGATGCTGTGATGATGCAATTATGGTACTGTGATGATGCTGTGATGATGCAGTGATGATATAGTGATGACGTTGTGATGATGCATTGATGATGCTGTATTGATCCTGTGATGACGCAGTGATAATGCAGTGATGACACCGTGATGACGCTGTAATGATGCAGTGAGTAAGCAGTAATGATAATGCGATGATGCTGTGATTATGCTGTGACGATGAGGTGATGATGCAGTGATTATGCAGTGATGATGCTGTGATGATGATGTGATGATGCAGTGATGATAATGTGATGATGCTGTGATAATGCAGTGATTATGCTGTAATGATGCTCTGATGACACTGAGATAATGCTCTGATGCTGTAGATATTATATGTAAATATGCTGTGAAGATGCAGTGATGGCGCAGTGATGATGCTGTGATGACACTGTGATTATGTGGTGATGATGATATGATGATGCTGTGATGATGCTGTGATGATGCTGTGATTATGCAGCTATGACGCTGTGATGACATAGTGATGATGCTGTGATGATGCTGTGATGATGATATGATGATGCTGTGATGATGATGTCATGATGCAATGATGATGCAGTGGTGATGCTCTGATGATGCTGTAATGATGCTGTGACGATGAAGTGATGGTGCAGTGATGATACTGTGATGACACTGTGATGATGCAGTGATGATTCAGTGATGATTCTGTTATGATGCTATGATGACGCTATTATGATGCTGTGATGACGCTGCGACGATGATATGATGATCCTGTGATTACTCTGCGATGACGTTTTGATGACACTGCTATGATGCTGTGATGATGCTTTGATGACGCAGTGATGACGCTGTGATGACGCTGTGATGATGCTGTGATGATGCTGTGATGACGCTGTGATTATGCTGTGATGATGCAGTGATTATGCTGTGATGATGTTGTGATGATGCTGTTATGATGCAATGATGATGATGAGATGATGCAGTGATGATGATGTGATGATGCAGTGATGATACTGGTACGACGCTGTTATAATGCAGTGATTATGCAGTAATGATGCTGTGATAATGCTTAGATGATGCTGTGATGATGTAGTGATTGTGCAGTGATGATGCAGTGATGACGCAGTCATGATGCTTTGATGACAATGCCAAGATACTCTGATGATGCTGTGATGATTCCTTGATGACGCTGAGATGATGCTGTGAGAGTGCAGTGATGATGCAGTGTTTATGCTGTGATGATGCTCTGATTATGTTGTGATGATGCTGTGATGATGCTGTGATGATATTGTGATGATGCAGTGATGATGATGTGATGATGCTCTGATGATGATGTGATGATGCTGTGATGATGCTGTGATGATATTGTGATAATGCAGTGATGATGTTGTGATAACGCAGTGATGATGCTGTGATGATGTTGTGATGATGCAGTGAAGATAATGGGATGATGCAGTGATGATGTTTTAATGGCGACGTGATGATGCTGTGATGATGCTGTGATGATGCAGTTAAGATAATGGGATGATGCAGTGATGATGATGTCATGATGCAGTGATGATACTGTGATCACGCTGTGATAATGCATTGATTATGCAGGAATGATGCTTTGATGATGCTGAGATGATGCTGTGATGATGCAGTGGTGGTGCAGTGATGATGCAGTGATGACGCAGTGATGATGCTGCGATGATGATTTGAAGATGCTGTGATGATGCAGTGATGGTGCTGTGAAGGCGCAGTGGTGATGCTTTCATTATGCTGTGATGATGCAGTGATTATGCAGCTATGGTGCTGTGATGATGCTGTGATGATACTGTGATGACATTGTGATGACGGAGTGATGATGCTGTGATGACACTCTGATGATGCCGTGATGATAATGTGATGATGTCTTGATGATGCTGTGAAGATACTGTGATGATGCTGAGATGATGCTGTGATGATGCTGAGATGACGCTGCGATGACGCAGTGATGATGCTGTGATGAGTGTGATGACGCTCTGATGACACTACTATTGTGCTGAGATGATGCAGTGATGATGCAGTGATGAGACTGTGATGATGCTGTGATGACGTTTTGATGATGCATTGATGATGATGTGATGATGTAGCTATGATGCTGTGACGATGCAGTGATGAAACCGTGATGACACTCTGATGATGTACTGAGTAAGCAGTAATGATGCTGCGATGATTCTGTGATGACACTGTAATGATGCTGTGATGAGGCAGAGATGATGCAGTGATGATGCTGTGATGATGTTGTGATGAAGCTGTGATGATGCAGTGATGATGATGGGATTATGAAGTGATGATGATGTGATGATGCAGTGATGATACTGTGATGACGCTGTGATAATGCAGTGATTATGCGGAAATGATGCTGTGATGACACTGATATGATGCTTTGATGATGTTGTGATGATGCTGTGAGGATGCAGTGAGGACACAGTGATGATGTTGTGCTGATGCTGTGATGATGTTTTGATTAGGCAGTGATGATGCTGTGGTGATGCAGTGATGATGCAGTGATGATGCAGTGATCAAAGCGTCATCACAGCATCATCACAGCATCATCGCAGCGTCATCGCAGCGTCATCACTGCATCATCGCAGCGTCATCACTGCATCATCACAGCATCAACACTGCATCATCACTGCATCATCACAACATCATCAAATAATCATGAAAGCATCAGAGCTTCATCAAAGAGTCATCAGAGCGTCAACACTGCATCTTCACTGCATCATCACAGCATCATCACAGCATAATCACATCATCATCACTGCATCATCACTGCATCATCACTGCATCATCACTGCATCATCACAGCATCATTGCATCATCATCACAGCATCACCAAATATTCGCAGAGTCATCATTGCATCATCACAGAATCATCAAAGCACCATCATAGCGGCATCAGAGCATTATCGCTGCCTCATCACTGCCTCATCACTGCGTCATCACAACATCATCACTTCAACATCACAGCAACATCACACTGTCATCAAAGCGTCATCACAGCATCATTACTGCATCATCACAGCATCATAACACATCATCACCACATCACAACAGCATCATCACAGCATTATAACAGCATCATCCAGGCGTCATCACTGCATCATCACAGCGTCACCACAGCGTCATCACTGCATCATCACAGCATCATCAAAGCATCACAGCGCAATCAAAGCGTCATCACAGCTTCATCACGGTATCAACACAGCATTATCACATCATCATCACACAATCATCATGCCATCATCACAGCATCATCGCAGCATCATCACAGCATCATTAAAGCATCACAGCGTCATCAAAGACTCATCACAGCGTCATCACAGCATCACCACTGCGTCATCAGAGCGTCATCAAAGCACCATCACAGCACAGCATCATCACAGTGATATCAAAGCGTCATCACAACATCATCAGCGCGTCATCACTGAATCATCACAGCGTAATAATTACATCGTCTGTGCGTCATCACAGCGTCATCACAGCATCACTACAGCATCAACACAGCAACATCTCAGCATCATCACTACATCATCGCAGCGTCATCACTGCATCATCACAGCATCATAAGTGCATCATCACAGCATCATCACTGCATCATCACAGCATTATCACAATATTATCACAGCCTCACCACAGCGTCATAACTGCATCATCACTGCATCATCACTGTATCATCAGAGCATCATCACATCATTTCACTGATTGATCACAGCATCATAACAGCATCATCACGGCATCATCACAACATCATCACAGAATCATCACTGAATCATCACAGCGTCATCACAGCATCATCACAGCATCACAACAGCATCATGACTGCATCATCAAATCATGATCACTGCATCATGAAAGTGTCATCACAGCATCACCACAGCATCATCACAACAGTATCACAGTATCACAGAGTCATCACAGCGTCATCATCACATCATCACTGCACCATCACTGTGTCATCACAGCATCATGACTGCATAATCACAACATCATCACGGTGTCATCGCAGCATAATCACAGCATAATCAGAGCATCACAACAGCATCATCGCATCGTCGTCACTGCATCATCATTGCATCATCACAGCATCATCACTGCATCATCACAGCATCACAACAGCATCATCGCAGCATCATCACAGTATCATCAAAGCATCACAGCGTCGCCATCACTGCATCATCACAGAATCATCACTGTATCATCGCAGCGGTATCACTGCATCATCACAGCATGATCACAGCATCATCACTGCATCATTACAGCATCATCACAACATCATCACAGCATCACGGCATCATCAAAGCGCCATAAAAGCGTCATCACAGCATCATCACTGCATCATCACAGCATCATCACAGCATGATCACAGCATCATCACTGTGTCATCACTCCATCATCACAGCATCATCAAAGCATCACAGCGTCATCACAGTATCATCACAGCATCATCACAGCTTCCTCACGGCGTCATTACATCATCAGTACAGTGTCATCAAAGTGTTATCACAGAATCATCACTGCATCATCACAGCATCATCACTGCATCATCACTGCATCATCATATAATCATGACAGCATCATAGCTGTATAATCACAGCATCATCAAAGCGTCATCACAGCATCATCAAAGCGTCATCAAATCATCATCACAGCATCATCACAACAGCATCACCACAGCATCATAAGAGCATCATTTCTGGTGCCAACACAGAAATCTTGTTTTTTTTGACCATGGGGCACTTTACTCAGCACCTGGCCTGATGGCCGCAGACGGGTCCCTATCTTTTAGGGGAAAAAGCATCCTGGGCCAGGAGCTGGCAGGGCTCATTGAGAGGGCTTTAAACTAGGTAAGAAGGGGGATGGGGCTGAAGCAAGGATTGTTGGGGCTGTGCCAGGGGGAACAATGGCAAGGCCGGAGGATAGGGCAATGGCCCAGCTGAAGTGCATCTACACCAATGCTCTGATGATGCTCTGATGATGCAGTGATGTTGCAGTAGTGACGCTGTGATGACGCTTTGATGATGCTGTGATGACGCGGTGATGATGCAGTGATTATGTAGCTATGATGCTGTGATGATGATGTGATGATGCAGTGATAATGATGTGATGATGCAGTGATGATGATATGATGATGCAGTGATGATGATGTGATGATGCTGTGACAATGTATAGAATCATAGAATCATAGAATCTCCTGAGTTGGAAGGGACCCTTAAGGATCATCAAGTCCAACTCTTGACACCGCACAGGTCTACCCAAAAGTTCAGATTATGTGACTAAGTGCACAGTCCAATCTCTTCTTAAATTCCGACAGGCTCGGTGCAGTGACCACTTCCCTGGGGAGCCTGTTCCAGTGTGCAACCACCCTCTCTGTGATGTAGTGATGATGCAGTGAAGATGCTGTGAGGATACTGTGATGATGCTGTGATGCTGCAGTAATGAAGCTGCGATCCTGCTGTGATGATGCTGTGATGATGCAGTGATGATGATGTGATGATGCAGGGATGATGATGTGATGATGTTGTGTTAATGCTGTGATGACGCTGTCATGATTCTGTGACGATGCAGTGATGATGCTGTGATGACCCTGTCATGATGTTGTGATGACGCTGTCATGATGCTGTGATGATGCTGTGATGACAATATGATGACGTAGTTATGATGCTTTTATGATGCAGTCATTATGCAGTTAAGATGCAGATATGAGGCTGTGATGACGCTGTGATGATGCTGTGATGATGCTGCGATGACGCTGTGATGACCTTATCGTGATTATGTGATAACGCTGTGATGATGCTGTGATTCTGAAGTAATGATGCTGTGATGATGCTGAGGTGATGCTGTGATGATGCAGTGATGATGCAGTGATGACGCAGTGATGATGCAGTGATGACTCAGTGATGATGCTGTGATGATGCAGTGATGACACTGCTGTGATGATGATGTGATTACACAGCGATGATGCTGTAATGATTTTGTGATGATGATGTGATGATGTTGTGATGATGCAATGATGATGCTGTGATGATGCAGTGTTTATGCAGTTATGACGCTGTGATGACCCTGTTATGATGCCTGTATGAGGATGCGATGATGCTGTGACTATGCAGTGATGATGCAGTGATGATGCTGCGATGATGCAGTGATGACGTTGCGATGATGATATGATGATGCAGTGATGATACTGTGATAAAGTTGTGATGACGCAGTGATGATGCTGTAATGATGCAGTGATTATGCAGTAATGATGCTGTAGTGACGCTGCGATTATGCTGTGCTGATGCTGTGATGTTGCTGTGGTGACGCTGTGTTGAGGGTGTTGTGGTGTTCTGATAACGCTGTTTTGATGCTGTGATGCTGCTGCGATGACGCTGTGGTGACGATGTGATGATGCAGTGATGATGCAGTTATGATGCAGTGATGATGCAGTTATGACGCTTTAATGACATTGTGATGATATTGTGATTATGCTGTGATGACATAGCGATGATGCTGTGATGATTCTGTGATGACACTCTGATGATGATGTGATGACACTGTGATGATGCTGAGATTATGCTGTGAAGATGCAGTGATGATGCAGTGATGATGCAGTTATGACCCTGTGATGACGCTGTGATGATGCAGTGAGTAAGCAGTAAAGATGCTTTGATGATGCTGTTATGATGCTGCAATGATGCTGTGATGATGCTGTGGGCTGCTGTGATGACAATTTGATGACGTAGTGATGATTCTGTCATGACGCCATGATGCTGCTCTGATGCTGCTCTGACGATGCTGTGATTATGCTGTGATGACGCTCTGATGACACAGTGATGATGCTGTGATGACGCTGTGATGACAATTTGATGATGAAGTGATGACTTTGTGATTACGCTGTGATGACGCATTGAAGATTATGTGATGATGATGTGATGATGCAGTAATGATGCTGTCATGATGCAGTGATGATGCTGTAGATATGATGCTGTGAAGATGCAGTGAGGACGCAGAGATGATGCTGTGATGACAATGTGAAGATGCTGTGATGATGCAGTGATGGCGCAGTGATGATGCTGTGATGACACTGTGATTATGTGGTGATGATGATATGATGATGCTGTGATGATGCTGTGATGATGCTTTGATTATGCAGCTATGACGCTGTGATGACATAGTGATGATGCTGTGATGATGCTGTGATGATGATATGATGATGCTGTGATGATGATGTCATGATGCAATGATGATGCAGTGGTGATGCTCTGATGATGCTGTAATGATGCTGTGACGATGAAGTGATGGTGCAGTGATGATACTGTGATGACACTGTGATGATGCAGTGATGATTCAGTGATGATTCTGTTATGATGCTATGATGACGCTATTATGATGCTGTGATGACGCTGCGACGATGATATGATGATCCTGTGATTACTCTGCGATGACGTTTTGATGACACTGCTATGATGCTGTGATGATGCTTTGATGACGCAGTGATGACGCTGTGATGACGCTGTGATGATGCTGTGATGATGCTGTGATGACGCTGTGATTATGCTGTGATGATGCAGTGATTATGCTGTGATGATGTTGTGATGATGCTGTTATGATGCAATGATGATGATGAGATGATGCAGTGATGATGATGTGATGATGCAGTGATGATACTGGTACGACGCTGTTATAATGCAGTGATTATGCAGTAATGATGCTGTGATAATGCTTAGATGATGCTGTGATGATGTAGTGATTGTGCAGTGATGATGCAGTGATGACGCAGTCATGATGCTTTGATGACAATGCCAAGATACTCTGATGATGCTGTGATGATTCCTTGATGACGCTGAGATGATGCTGTGAGAGTGCAGTGATGATGCAGTGTTTATGCTGTGATGATGCTCTGATTGTGTTGTGATGATGCTGTGATGATGCTGTGATGATATTGTGATGATGCAGTGATGATGATGTGATGATGCTCTGATGATGATGTGATGATGCTGTGATGATGCTGTGATGATATTGTGATAATGCAGTGATGATGTTGTGATAACGCAGTGATGATGCTGTGATGATGTTGTGATGATGCAGTGAAGATAATGGGATGATGCAGTGATGATGTTTTAATGGCGACGTGATGATGCTGTGATGATGCTGTGATGATGCAGTTAAGATAATGGGATGATGCAGTGATGATGATGTCATGATGCAGTGATGATACTGTGATGACGCTGTGATAATGCATTGATTATGCAGTAATGATGCTGTGATGATGCTGAGATGATGCTGTCATGATGCAGTGATGGTGCAGTGATGATGCAGTGATGACGCAGTGATGATGCTGCGGTGATGATTTGAAGGTGCTGTGATGATGCAGTGATGGTGCTGTGAAGGCGCAGTGGTGATGCTTTGATTATGCTGTGATGATGCAGTGATTATGCAGCTATGGTGCAGTGATGATGCTGTGATGATACCGTGATGACGCTGTGATGACGGAGTGATGATGCTGTGATGACACTCTGATGATGTTGTGGTGATAATGTGATGATGCTGTGAAGATACTGTGATAACGCTTTTATTATGCAGTATTCATGCAGTAATGATTCTGTGATGATGCTGAGATGACGCTGCGATGATGATGTGATGATGCTGTGATGAGTGCCATTTGCCGAGGCGATTGGCTCCGGGGCAATGATTCTGTGATGATGCTGAGATGACGCTGCGATGATGATGTGATGATGCTGTGATGAGTGCCATTTGCCGAGGCGATCGGCTCCGGGGCAGACGCGTTCTGCAGCGGAGCGGGGGATCGGGCCAGGCAGGGCTGAATTTTCCGACATCGAGCCTACTTGAGGGAGCCGCCAGGACCCGGCAGCCCTCGTGAGGGAGGCTGATGAGGCGAAGGCGGAGTCAGCAGCATCAGCGGCGGGCTATTTAAACCGGGCGCCACTGCCATTTCACTGCCATTTGCCGAGGCGATCGGCTCCGGGGCAGACGCGTTCTGCAGCGGAGCGGGGGATCGGGCCAGGCAGGGCTGAATTTTCCGGCATCGAGCCTACTTGAGGGAGCCGCCAGGACCCGGCAGCCCTCGTGAGGGAGGCTGACGAGGCGAAGGCGGAGCCAGCAGCGTCAGCGGCGGGCTATTTAAACCGGGCGCCACCGCCATTTCACTGCCATTTGCCGAGGCGATCGGCTCCGGGGCAGACGCGTTCTGCAGCGGAGCGGGGGATCGGGCCAGGCAGGGCTGAATTTTCCGGCATCGAGCCTACTTGAGGGAGCCGCCAGGACCCGGCAGCCCTCGTGAGGGAGGCTGACGAGGCGAAGGAGGAGCCAGCAGCGCCCCCCCCCAGCCGTTCAAAAGCTGTCCCTAGGGAGCGCGAGCGACCAGGAGCGCGGCGACCAGGACGGGCAAACAGGGCGTGGCGCGTCAGAAGGGAGTGGCGTGGCAGTTAGCGCGGCAGTTCGCGCAGGCAGGGCGAGCAGGAAGGGCGGAGCGCTCTCCCCCGCCCACACGAACACCTCTTAACGACAGCCGTTAGCTAGGTGATAATGGTCTCCACCAGGCACGGTGTGCTCTCCAGGAAGTCGGTACACACCCAGACCGACCGCCCGTTACAGAATGCAGCAGTTCAGGTCACCGGATGTAAGGAGTGTCTGAGCCTGTTGCTGCCATCGGGGGGAGGCAGAGACGCTGCGTGCGTGAGGTGCGAGCAGGTGGATGACCTGATCCGCATGGTGGCGGAGCTCAAGGAGGAGGTGGAGAGGCTGAGGGTTATCAGGGAGTGTGAGCGGGAGATAGACTTGTGGAGTAACTCCCTGCAGGGCCTCAAGGAGAGGTACCGGGGTGAGACACCCCAAATGGGGGTGGACCCCCTGCCCTGCTGCTGTCGGGCAGAGGGAGGGGACCTGGGAGCTGAGGAGGAGTGGAAACAGGTCCCTGCTCGACATCGCAGGCGATGCCCTCCCCTTCCGGCCCCACCTTCCCAGGTGCCCTTATGCAACAGGTTTGAGGCCCTGGAAACTGAGAGACCAGTAGCTGAGGAAGAGGTACCAAGTGTTCCCAGGAGGATGCCTAGGGTGAGGAAGTCGACTCCACGCCTCAGGACTGCCTCCATCAAGAAAGACAGAAGGGTTATTGTTGTTGGAGACTCTAGTCTTAGGGGAACAGAGGGCCCTATTTGTCGGCCGGACCCTACCCGTAGGGAAGTCTGCTGCCTCCTTGGGGCCAGGGTCAGGGACGTTGCCAGGAAGCTTCCCAACCTGGTACGCCCCTCTGATTATTATCCTCTTTTGATAGTCCAGGCGGGCAGTGACAACATTGAAGAGAGAAGCTTGAAGGCTATCAAAAGAGACTTTAGGGGGCTGGGACGGTTAGTGGATGGAGCGGGAGTGCAGGTGGTGTTTTCGTCCATCCCTACGGTGGCAGGGAGGGGTACAGACAGGACATGGAAAGCCCACCTGTTAAACACGTGGCTCCGGGGCTGGTGCCAACGCAGAAATCTTGGGTTTTTTGACCATGGGGCACTTTACTCAGCACCTGGCCTGATGGCCGCAGACGGGTCCCTATCTTTTAGGGGAAAAAGGATCCTGGGCCAGGAGCTGGCAGGGCTCATTGAGAGGGCTTTAAACTAGGTAAGAAGGGGGATGGGGCTGAAGCAAGGATCGTTGGGGCTGTGCCAGGGGGAACAATGGCAAGGCCGGAGGATAGGGCAGTGGCCCAGCTGAAGTGCATCTACACCAATGCACGCAGCATGGGTAACAAACAGGAGGAGCTGGAAGCCATCGTGCAGCAGGCAGGCTACGACTTGGTTGCCATCACGGAGACGTGGTAGGACCACAGTCATGACTGGAGTGCTGCAATGCCTGGCTATAAGCTCTTCAGAAGGGACAGGCAGCACAGAAGGGGAGGTGGTGTGGCTCTCTATATTAGAGAGTCTTTCGATGTTGTAGAACTCGAGGCTAGGAATGACAAGGTCGAGTCCCTTTGGGTTAGGATCGGCAAGGACAACAAGGCTAGTGTCCTGGTCGGGGTCTGCTATAGACTGCCGAACCAGGATGAGGAGACGGATGAGGAGTTCTACAGGCAGCTGACAGAAGTTGCAAAATCTTCAGCGCTTGTACTCGTGGGGGACTTCAACTTCCCTGATATATCCTGGAAGCACAACACAGCCCAGAGAAAGCAGTCTAGGAGGTTTCTGGAGAGCGTGGAAGATAGCTTCCTGACGCAGCTGGTTAGTGAGCCTACCAGGGGTGGTGCCCCGCTAGACCTTCTCTTCACAAACAGAGAAGGACTGGTGGAGGATGTGGTTGTCGGGAGCTGTCTTGGGCAGAGTGACCACGAAATGGTGGAGTTCACTATTCTTGGCGAGGCCAGGAAGGGGACCAGTAAAACGGCTGTATTGGACTTTCGGAGGGCTGACTTTGGGCTGCTCAGGACACTAGTTGGTAGAGTTCCTTGGGAGGTGGTTCTGAAGGGCAGAGGAGTCCAGGAAGGCTGGGCGCTCTTTAAGAGGGAAATCTTAATGGCGCAGGAGCGGTCTGTCCCCATGTGCCGAAAGATGAGCCAGCGGGGAAGAAGACCAGCCTGGCTGAACAGAGGATTGTGGCTTGAGCTTAGGAGAAAAAAGAGAGTTTATAATCTCTGGAAAAGTGGGCAGGCCACTAGGGAGGACTATAAGGATGTAGCGAGGCTGTGTAGGGACAAAATTAGGAAGGCTAAAGCTCATCTGGAGCTCAATCTGGCTACTGCCGTTAAAGATAACAAAAAACGTTTTTATAAATACATTAACACAAAAAGGAGGACTAAGGAGAATCTCCATCCTTTACTGGATGCGGGGGGAAACTTAGTTACAAGAGATGAGGAAAAGGCGGAGGTGCTCAATGCCTTCTTCGCCTCAGTCTTTAGCGGCAGTACCGGTTGTTCTCTGGATACCCAGTACCCTGAGCTGGTGGAAGGGGATGGGGAGCAGGATGGGGCCCTCACTATCAACGAAGAACTGGTTGGTGACCTGCTACGGCACTTGGAGGTGCACAAATCGATGGGGCCGGATGGGATCCACCCAAGGGTACTGAGAGAACTGGCAGAGGAGCTGGCCAAGCCCCTGTCCATCATTTATCAGCAGTCCTGGCTATCGGGGGAGGTCCCAGCTGACTGGCGACTAGCAAATGTGACGCCCATCTACAAGAAGGGCCGGAGGGCAGACCCAGGAAACTACAGGCCTGTCAGTTTGACCTCAGTACCGGGGAAGCTCATGGAGCAGATCCTCTTGAGAGTCATCATGCAGCACTTGGAGGGCAAGCAGGCGATCAGGCCCAGCCAGCATGGGTTTATGGAAGGCAGATCCTGCTTGACGAACCTGATCTCCTTCTATGACAAAGTGACGCGCTGGGTGGATGAGGGAAAGGCTGTGGATGTGGTCTACCTTGACTTCAGCAAGGCATTTGACACCGTCTCCCACAGCATTCTCCTCAAGAAACTGGCTGCTCTTGACTTGGACTGGCGCACGCTTCGTTGGGTTAGAAACTGGCTGGATAGCCGGGCCCAAAGAGTCGTGGTAAATGGAGTCAAGTCCAGTTGGAGGCCAGTCACTAGTGGCGTCCCCCAGGGCTCGGTGCTGGGGCCGGTCCTCTTTAATATCTTCATCAATGATCTGGACGAGGGCATTGAGTGCACCCTCAGTAAGTTTGCAGATGACACCAAGTTAGGTACGTGTGTCGATCTGCTCGAGGGTAGGAAAGCTCTGCAGGAGGATCTGGATAGGCTGCACCGATGGGCTGAGGTCAACTGTATGAAGTTCAATAAGGCCAAGTGCAGGGTCCTGCACCTGGGGCGCAACAACCCCAAGCAGAGCTACAGGCTGGGAGATGAGTGGTTGGAGAGCTGCCAGGCAGAGAAGGACCTGGGAGTGATGGTGGACAGTCGGCTGGATATGAGCCAGCAGTGTGCTCAGGTGGCCAAGAAGGCCAACGGCATCCTGGCTTGTATCAGAAACAGTGTGACCAGCAGGGCTAGGGAGGTGATCGTCCCCCTGTACTCGGCTCTGGTGAGGCCGCACCTCGAGTACTGTGTTCAGTTTTGGGCCCCTCGCTACAAGAAGGACATCGAGGTGCTTGAGCGGGTCCAGAGGAGGGCGACGAAGCTGGTGAGGGGCCTGGAGAACAAGTCCTACGAGGAGCAGCTGAAGGAGCTGGGCTTGTTCAGCCTGGAGAAGAGGAGGCTCAGGGGCGACCTTATCGCTCTTTACAGGTACCTCAAAGGTGGCTGTAGTGAGGTGGGGGTTGGCCTGTTCTCCCACGTGCCCGGTGACAGAACGAGGGGGAATGGGCTAAAGTTGCGCCAGGGGAGTTTTAGGTTAGATGTTAGGAAAAACTTCTTTACTGAAAGGGTTGTTAGGTACTGGAACAGGCTGCCCAGGGAGGTGGTGGAGTCACCATCCCTGGAAGTCTTTAAAAGACGTTTAGATGTAGAGCTTAGGGATATGGTTTAGTGGGGACTGTTAGCGTTAGGTCAAAGGTTGGACTCGATGATCTTGAGGTCTCTTCCAACCTAGAAATTCTGTGATTCTGTGATTCTGTGAGTGTGATGACGCTCTGATGACACTATTATTGTGCTGAGATGATGCAGTGATGATGCAGTGATGAGACTGTGATGATGCTGTGATGACGTTTTGATGATGCATTGATGATGATGTGATGATGTAGCTATGATGCTGTGACGATGCAGTGATGAAACCGTGATGACACTCTGATGATGTACTGAGTAAGCAGTAATGATGCTGCGATGATTCTGTGATGACACTGTAATGATGCTGTGATGAGGCAGAGATGATGCAGTGATGATGCTGTGATGATGATGTGATGATGCAGTGATGATACTGTGATGACGCTGTGATAATGCAGTGATTATGCGGAAATGATGCTGTGATGACACTGATATGATGCTTTGATGATGCAGTGATGATGCTGTGAGGATGCAGTGAGGACACAGTGATGATGTTGTGCTGATGCTGTGATGATGTTTTGATTACGCAGTGATGATGCTGTGGTGATGCAGTGATGATGCAGTGATGATGCAGTGATCAAAGCGTCATCACAGCATCATCACAGCATCATCGCAGCATCATCGCAGTGTCATCACTGCATCATCGCAGCGTCATCACTGCATCATCACAGCATCAACACTGCATCATCACAGCATCATCACAGCATAATCACATCATCATCACTGCATCATTGCATCATCACTGCATCATCACAGCATCATTGCATCATCATCACAGCATCACCAAATATTCGCAGAGTCATCATTGCATCATCAAAGGATCATCAAAGCACCATCATAGCGGCATCAGAGCATTATCGCTGCCTCATCACTGCCTCATCACTGCCTCATCACTGCCTCATCACTGCGTCATCACAACATCATCACTTCAACATCACAGCAACATCACACTGTCATCAAAGCGTCATCACAGCATCATTACTGCATCATCACAGCATCATAACACATCATCACCACATCACAACAGCATCATCACAGCATTATAACAGCATCATCCAGGCGTCATCACTGCATCATCACAGCGTCACCACAGCGTCATCACTGCATCATCACAGCATCATCAAAGCATCACAGCGTAATCAAAGCGTCATCACAGCTTCATCACGGTATAAACACAGCATTATCACAACATCATCACACAATCATCATGCCATCATCACAGCATCATCGCAGCATCATCACAGCATCATTAAAGCATCACAGCGTCATCAAAGACTCATCACAGCGTCATCACAGCATCACCACTGCGTCATCAGAGTGTCATCAAAGCACCATCACAGCTTCATCACAGCATCAACACAGCATCATCACAGTGTCATCAAAGCGTCATCACAACATCATCAGCGCGTCATCACTGAATCATCACAGCATAACTACATCATCAGTGCGTCATCACAGCATCATAAATGCATCATCACAGCATCATCACAGCATCATAAAAACATCATCACATCATCATCATTGTATCATCACAGCATCATCATAGCGTCATCAGAGTATTATCGCTGCCTCATCACTGCATCATCACAGCATCATCACTGCATCATCACAGCATCATCACAATATTATCACAGCCTCACCACAGCGTCATAACTGCATCATCACTGCATCATCACTGTATCATCAAAGCATCATCACATCATTTCACTGCATGATCACAGCATAATAACAGCATCATCACGGCATCATCACAATATCATCACAGAATCATCATTGAATCATCACAGCGTCATCACAGCATCATCACTGCATCATCACACCATCATCAAATCATGATCACTGCATCATGAAAGTGTCATCACAGCATCACCACAGCATCATCACAACAGTATCACAGTATCACAGAGTCATCACAGCGTCATCATCACATCATCACTGCACCATCACTGTGTCATCACAGCATCATTACTGCATAATCACAACATCATCACGGTCTCATCGCAGCATAATCACAGCATAATCAGAGCATCACAACAGCATCATCGCATCGTCATCACTGCATCATCATTGCATCATCACAGCATCATCACTGCATCATCACAGCATCACAACAGCATCATCGCAGCATCATCACAGTATCATCAAAGCATCACAGCGTCGCCATCACTGCATCATCACAGAATCATCACAGCATGATCACAGCATCATCACTGCATCATCACAGTATGATCACAGCATCATCACTGCATCATCACAGCATCATCACAGCATCACGGCATCATCAAAGCGCAATAAAAGCGTCATCACAGCATCATCACTGCGTCATCACTCCATCATCACAGCATCATCAAAGCATCACAGCGTCATCACAGTATCATCACAGCATCATCACAGATTCCTCACGGCGTCATTACATCATCAGTACAGTGTCATCAAAGCGTTATCACAGAATCATCACTGCATCATCACAGCATCATCACAGTGTCATCACAGCTTCATCACAGCATCATCAGAGCGTCATTACAGCATCATGAAAGCACCATCACAGCGTCGTCACAGCATCATCGCAGCATCATCACAGCATCATCACAGCACCATCACAGCGTTATCACAGCGTCATCAAAGCATCATCACAACATCATGAAAGCGTCATCACAGTATAATCACAGTGTCATCAAATCATTATCACCACAGCATCATAAGAGCATCATTTCTGGTGCCAACGCAGAAATCTTGTTTTTTTTGACGATGGGGCACTTTACTCAGCACCTGGCCTGATGGCCGCAGACGGGTCCCTATCCTTTAGGGGAAAAAGGATCCTGGGCCAGGAGCTGGCAGGGCTCATTGAGAGGGCTTTAAACTAGGTAAGAAGGGGGATGGGGCTGAAGCAAGGATTGTTGGGGCTGTGCCAGGGGGAACAATGGCAAGGCCGGAGGATAGGGCAATGGCCCAGCTGAAGTGCATCTACACCAATGCTCTGATGATGCTCTGATGATGCAGTGATGTTGCAGTAGTGACGCTGTGATGACGCTTTGATGATGCTGTGATGATGCTGTGATGACGCGGTGATGATGATATGAAGATGCAGTGATGATACTCTGATGACGCTGTGATGATGCAGTGATTATGCATTAATGATTCTGTGATGATGCTGAGATGATATTTTGATGATGCAGTGATGACGCTGTGATGACCTTATTATGATGCTGTGATGATGCTGTGATGATGCTGTGATTATGCAGCTACGATTCTGTGATGATGCTGTGATGATGCTGTGATGATGCAGTAATGACGCTGCGATGAAGTTATGATGATGCAGTGATGATACTGTGATGATGCAGTGATGATGCAGTGATTATGCAGTAATGATACTGAGATGATGCAGTTATGATGCAGTGGTGATGCATTGATGACGCTGTAATTATGATGTGATTATGTAGTGATGATGTAGTGATTACGCTGTGATGATGCACTGATGATACTGTGAAGACGCTGTTATGATGCAGTGAGGAAGCAGTAATGATGCTGTGATGTTGCTGAGATGATGCTGTGATGATTCATTAATGATGCAGTGATGATGCTGTGATGATGCTATGATTATGTTTTGATGATGCCTTGATGATTCTGTGATGACGCTGTGATGACTCTGTCGTGATGCTCTGATAACGCTGTCGTGATGCTGTGATGATGCTGCGATGATGTTGTGATGATGCAGTGATTACGCTGCGATGATGATGTGATGATGCTGCGATGATGCTGTGATGATGCAGTGATAATGATGTGATAATGCTGTGATGATGATGTGATGACGCAGTGATGATGTGATGATTCAGTGATTCTGCAGTATTGATACTGTGATGATGCTGAGATGATGCTCTAACGATACAGTGATAATGCTGTGATGATGCTATAATAATGTTGTGATGATGCTGTGATGAAGATGTGATGATTCTGTGATGACGCTGTGATGATGCTGTCGTGATGGTCTGATAACATTGTCGTAAAGCTGTGACGATGCTTCGATGATGTTGTGATGATTCTGTGATGATGCAATTATGATGCTGTGATGATGCAGTGATGATGCACTGATAATGCTGTTATGACACTGTGATGACGTAGTAATGATGCTGCGATGATGCAGTGTTTACGCAGTTATGACGCTGTGATGATGCTTTGGTGAAGTTCTGATGATGCAGTGATGGTGCTTAGATGATGCTCTGATGATGCTCTGATGATGCTGTGATGATGCAGTGATGATGATGTGATGATGCTGTGGTGATGATGTGATGATGCTGTGGTGATGATGTGATGATGCTGTGATGATGCAGTGATCATGCAGTGATGATGTTGTGATGACGCAGTGATGATGCTGCGATGATGCTATGATGATGATGTGATGATGCTGAGATGATGCAGTGACGATGCTGTGATGACGCTTGGATGACGCTATAGTGATTCTGTGATGATGCTGTAGTGGTACTATGATGATGCTGTGAGGATGCTGCGATGACGCTCTGATGACGCAGTAATCATGATGTAATGATGCTGTGATGACGCTGCGATGACACTGTCGTGATGCTGTGATGACGCTGTGATGATACTGAGATGACGTTGTGATGATGCAGTGATGATATAGTGATGACGTTGTAATGATGCATTGATGATGCTGTATTGATCCTGTGATGACGCAGTGATTATGCAGTGATGACACCGTGATGACGCTGTAATGATGCAGTGAGTAAGCAGTAATGATAATGCGATGATGCTGTGATTATGCTGTGACGATGAGGTGATGATGCAGTGATTATGCAGTGATGATGCTGTCATGATACTCTAATGATGCTCTGATGATGCAGAGATGATGCAGTGATGTTGCTGTGATGATGATGTGATGATGCAGTGATGATAATGTGATGATGCTGTGATAATGCAGTGATTATGCTGTAATGATGCTCTGATGACACTGAGATAATGCTCTGATGCTGTAGATATGATGCTGTGAAGATGCAGTGAGGACGCAGAGATGATGCTGTGATGACAATGTGAAGATGCTGTGATGATGCAGTGATGGCGCAGTGATGATGCTGTGATGACACTGTGATTATGTGGTGATGATGATATGATGATGCTGTGATGATGCTGTGATGATGCTGTGATTATGCAGCTATGACGCTGTGATGACATAGTGATGATGCTGTGATGACGCTGTGATGATGATAGGATGATGCTGTGATGATGCTGTGATGATGATGTCATGATGCAATGATGATGCAGTGGTGATGCTCTGATGATGCTGTAATGATGCTGTGACGATGAAGTGATGGTGCAGTGATGATACTGTGATGACACTGTGATGATGCAGTGATGATTCAGTGATGATTCTGTTATGATGCTATGATGACGCTATTATGATGCTGTGATGACGCTGCGACGATGATATGATGATCCTGTGATTACTCTGCGATGACGTTTTGATGACACTGCTATGATGCTGTGATGATGCTTTGATGACGCAGTGATGACGCTGTGATGACGCTGTGATGATGCTGTGATGATGCTGTGATGACGCTGTGATTATGCTGTGATGATGCAGTGATTATGCTGTGATGATGTTGTGATGATGCTGTTATGATGCAATGATGATGATGAGATGATGCAGTGATGATGATGTGATGATGCAGTGATGATACTGGTACGACGCTGTTATAATGCAGTGATTATGCAGTAATGATGCTGTGATAATGCTTAGATGATGCTGTGATGATGTAGTGATTTTGCAGTGATGATGCAGTGATGAGACTGTGATGATGCTGTGATGACGTTTTGATGATGCATTGATGATGATGTGATGATGGAGCTATGATGCTGTGACGATGCAGTGATGAAACCGTGATGACACTCTGATGATGTACTGAGTAAGCAGTAATGATGCTGCGATGATTCTGTGATGACACTGTAATAATGCTGTGATGAGGCAGAGATGATGCAGTGATGATGCTGTGATAATGTTGTGATGAAGCTGTGATGATGCAGTGATGATGATGGGATTATGAAGTGATGATGACGTGATGATGCAGTGATGATACTGTGATGACGCTGTGATAATGCAGTGATTATGCGGAAATGATGCTGTGATGACACTGATATGATGCTTTGATGATGCAGTGATGATGCTGTGAGGATGCAGTGAGGACACAGTGATGATGTTGCGCTGATGCTGTGATGATGTTTTGATTAGGCAGTTATGATGCTGTGGTGATGCAGTGATGATGCAGTGATGATGCAGTGATCAAAGCGTCATCACAGCATCATCACAGCATCATTGCATCATCATCACAGCATCACCAAATATTCGCAGAGTCATCATTGCATCATCACAGAATCATCAAAGCACCATCATAGCGTCATCAGAGCATTATCGCTGCCTCATCACTGCCTCATCACTGCATCATCACTGCGTCATCACAACATCATCACTTCAACATCACAGCAACATCACACTGTCATCAAAGCGTCATCACAGCATCATTACTGCATCATCACAGCATCATAACACATCATCACCACATCACAACAGCATCATCACAGCATTATAACAGCATCATCCAGGCGTCATCACTGCATCATCACAGCGTCACCACAGCGTCATCACTGCATCATCACAGCATCATCAAAGCATCACAGCGTAATGAAAGCGTCATCACAGCTTCATCACGGTATCAAAACAGCATTATCACATCATCATCACAGAATCATCATGCCATCATCACAGCATCATCACAGCATCACGGCATCATCAAAGCGCCATAAAAGCGTCATCACAGCATCATCACTGCATCATCACAGCATCATCACAGCATGATCACAGCATCATCACTGCGTCATCACTCCATCATCACAGCATCATCAAAGCATCACAGCATCATCACAGTATCATCACAGCATCATCACAGCTTCCTCACGGCGTCATTACATCATCAGTACAGTGTCATCAAAGCGTTATCACAGAATCATCACTGCATCATCACAGCATCATCACTGCATCATCAGAGTGTCATCACAGCATCATGACTGCATCATCACTGCATCATCATATAATCATGACAGCATCATAGCTGTATAATCACAGCATCATCAAAGCGTCATCACAGCATCATCACAACAGCATCACCACAGCATCATAAGAGCATCATTTCTGGTGCCAACGCAGAAATCTTGTTTTTTTTGACCATGGGGCACTTTACTCAGCACCTGGCCTGATGGCCGCAGACGGGTCCCTATCTTTTAGGGGGAAAAGGATCCTGGGCCAGGAGCTGGCAGGGCTCATTGAGAGGGCTTTAAACTAGGTAAGAAGGGGGATGGGGCTGAAGCAAGGATTGTTGGGGCTGTGCCAGGGGGAACAATGGCAAGGCCGGAGGATAGGGCAATGGCCCAGCTGAAGTGCATCTACACCAATGCTCTGATGATGCTCTGATGATGCAGTGATGTTGCAGTAGTGACGCTGTGATGACGCTTTGATGATGCTGTGATGACGCGGTGATGATGATATGATGATGCAGTGATGATACTGTGATGACGCTGTGATGATGCAGTGATTATGCATTAATGATTCTGTGATGATGCTGAGATGATATTTTGATGATGCAGTGATGACGCTGTGATGACCTTATTATGATGCTGTGATGATGCTGTGATGATACAGTGATCATGTAGTGGTGATGATGTGATGACGCAGGGATTCTGCAGTAATGATACAGTGATGATGCGGTGATGATACTGTGATGTTGCAGTAATGACGCTGCGATGAAGTTATGATGATGCAGTGATGATACTGTGATGACGCAGTGATGATGCAGTGATTATGCAGTAATGATACTGAGATGATGCAGTTATGATGCAGTGGTGATGCATTGATGACGCTGTAATTATGATGTGATTATGTAGTGATGATGTAGTGATTACGCTGTGATGATGCAGTGATGATACTGTGAAGACGCTGTTATGATGCAGTGAGGAAGCAGTAATGATGCTGTGGTGTTGCTGAGATGATGCTGTGATGATTCATTGATGATGCAGTGATGATACTGTGAAGACGTTGTTATGATGCAGTGAGTAAGCACTAATGATGCTGTGATGTTGCTGAGATGATGCTGTGATGATTCAT
Organism: Clangula hyemalis; assembly: GCA_963989345.1. Next base: position 1,931,541 of record OZ022461.1, on the reverse strand, counting down.
TAATGATGCAGTGATGATGCTGTGATGATGCTATGATTATGTTTTGATGATGCCTTGATGATTCTGTGATGACGCTGTGATGACTCTGTCGTGATGCTCTGATAACGCTGTCGTGATGCTGTGATGATGCTGCGATGATGTTGTGATGATGCAATGATTATGCTGTGATGATGTAGTAATGATGATGTTATGATGCCGAGGTGATGCAATGATGATGCTGTATTGACGCAGTGATGGTGCTGTGATGATGCAGAGTTTATGCAGTTATGACACTGTGATTATGCTTTGATGACGACGCAATGGTGATGTGACGATGCAGTGATGATGCTGTGATGATGCTGTGATGATGCAGTGATTACGCTGCGATGATGATGTGATGATGCTGCGATGATGCTGTGATGATGCAGTGATAATGATGTGATAATGCTGTGATGATGATGTGATGACGCAGTGATGATGATGTGATGATTCAGAGATTCTGCAGTATTGATACTGTGATGATGCTGAGATGATGCTGTAACGATGCAGTGATGATACAGTGATAATGCTGTGATGATGCTATAATAATGCTGTGATGATGCTGTGATGAAGATGTGATGATTCTGTGATGACGCTGTGATGATGCTGTCGTGATGGTCTGATAACGTTGTCGTAACGCTGTTACGATGCTTCGATGATGTTATGATGATTCTGTGATGATGTAATTATGATGCTGTGATGATGCAGTGATGATGCACTGATAATGCTGTTATGACGCTGTGATGACGTAGTAATGATGCTGTGATGATGCAGTGTTTACGCAGTTATGACGCTGTGATGATGCTTTGGTGAAGTTCTGATGATGCAGTGATGGTGCTGTGATGACGCATTGATGATGCTTAGATGATGCTGTGATGATGCTCTGATGATGCTGTGATGATGCAGTGATGATGATGTGATGATGCTGTGGTGATGATGTGATGATGCTGTGATGATGCAGTGATCATGCAGTGATGATGTTGTGATGACGCAGTGACGATGCTGTGATGACGCTTGGATGACGCTATAGTGATTCTGTGATGATGCTGTAGTGGTACTATGATGATGCTGTGAGGATGCTGCGATGACGCTCTGATGACGCAGTAATCATGATGTAATGATGCTGTGATGACGCTGCGATGACACAGTCGTGATGCTGTGATGACGCTGTGATGATGCTGTGATGATACTGAGATGACGTTGTGATGATGCAGTGATGACGCAGTGATGATGCTCTGATGATGCTGTGATTATGATGTGATGATGCATTGATCATGATGTGATGATGCTCTGATTATGCAGTGATGACTCTGTGATGATGCAGTGATTATGTAGCTATGATGCAGTGATGATGATGTGATGATGTAGGGATGGTGATGTGATGATGTGTTAATGCTGTGATGACGCTGTCATGATTCTGTGATGATGCAGTGATGATGTTGTGATGACCCTGTCATGATGTTGTGATGACGCTGTCGTGATGCTGTGATGATGCTGTGATGACAATATGATGACGTAGTTATGATGCTGTTATGATGCAGTCATTATGCAGTGATGATGCAGATATGAGGCTGTGATGACGCTGTGATGATATTGTGATGATGCTGCGATGATGATGTGATGACGCAGTGATGATGCTGCGATGACTCTGTGATGACCCTATCGTGATTATGTGATAACGCTGTGATGATGCTGTGATGATGCAATGATGATGCTGTGATGATGCTGTGTTGATGCAGTGATTCTGAAGTAATGATGCTGTGAGGATGGTGAGGTGATGCTGTGATGACGCAGTGATGATGATGTGATTACGCAGCGATGATTCTGTAATGATTTTGTGATGATGATGTGATGATGCTGTGATGATGATGTGATGATACTGTGATGACACAATTATGATGCTCTGATGATGCAGTGATGATGCAGTGTCGATGCAGTGATGATGCTGTGACGATGCAGTGAAGATGATGTGATGATGCAGTGATGATGATGTTATGATGCAGTGATGATACTGTGATGACGCTGTGATAATGCATTGATTATGCAGTAATGATGCTGTGATGATGCTGAGATGATGCTGTCATGATGCAGTGATGGTGCAGTGATGATGCAGTGATGTCGCAGTGATGATGCTGCGGTGATGATTTGAAGGTGCTGTGATGATGCAGTGATGGTGCTGTGAAGGCGCAGTAGTGATGCTTTGATTATGCTGTGATGATGCAGTGATTATGCAGCTATGGTGCAGTGATGATGCTGTGATGATACCGTGATGACGCTGTGATGACGGAGTGATGATGCTGTGATGACACTGATGATGTTGTGGTGATAATGTGATGATGCTTTGAAGATACTGTGATAACGCTTTTATTATGCAGTATTCATGCAGTAATGATTCTGTGATGATGCTGAGATGACGCTGCGATGATGCTGTGATGATGCTGTGATGAGTGTGATGACGCTCTGATGACACTATTATTGTGCTGAGATGATGCAGTGATGATGCAGTGATGAGACTGTGATGATGCTGTGATAACGCAGTGATGATGCTGTGGTGATGCAGTGATGATGCAGTGATGATGCAGTGATCAAAGCGTCATCACAGCATCATCACAGCATCATCGCAGCGTCATCGCAGCGTCATCACTGCATCATCGCAGCGTCATCACTGCATCATCACAGCATCAACACTGCATCATCACTGCATCATCACAACATCATCAAATAATCATGAAAGCATCACAGCTTCATCAAAGCGTCATCAGAGCGTCAACACTGCATCTTCACTGCATCATCACAGCATCATCACAGCATAATCACATCATCATCACTGCATCATCACTGCATCATTGCATCATCATCACAGCATCACCAAATATTCGCAGAGTCATCATTGCATCATCACAGAATCATCAAAGCACCATCATAGCGTCATCAGAGCATTATCGCTGCCTCATCACTGCCTCATCACTGCCTCATCACAGCATCATCACTGCATCATCACAGCATCATCACAATATTATCACAGCCTCACCACAGCGTCATAACTGCATCATCACTGCATCATCACTGTATCATCAGAGCATCATCACATCATTTCACTGCATCATCACAGCATAATAACAGCATCATCACGGCATCATCACAACATCATCACTGCATCAACACAACATCATCACGGAATCATCACTGAATCATCACAGCGTCATCACAGCATCATCGCAGCATCACAACAGCATCATCACTGCATCATCAAATCATGATCACTGCATCATGAAAGTGTCATCACAGCATCACCACAGCATCATCACAGCAGTATCACAGTATCACAGAGTCATCACAGCATCATCATCACATCATCACTGCACCATCACTGTGTCATCACAGCATCATTACTACATAATCACAACATCATCACGGTCTCATCGCAGCATAATCACAGCATAATCAGAGCATCACAACAGCATCATCGCATCGTCATCACTGCTTCATCATTGCGTCATCACAGCATCATCACAGCATCACAACAGCATCATCGCAGCATCATCACAGTATCATCAAAGCATCACAGCGTCGCCATCACTGCATCATCACAGAATCATCACAGCATGATCACAGCATCATCACTGCATCATTACAGCATCATCACAGCATGATCACAGCATCATCACTGCGTCATCACTCCATCATCACAGCATCATGAAAGCATCACAGCGTCATCACACCTTCCTCATGGCGTCATTACAGCGTCATCACAGTGCCATCACAGCTTCATCACAGCATCATCACACCGTCATTACAGCATCATGAAAGCACCATCACAGCATCATCACAGCATCATTGCAGCATCATCACAGCATCATCAAAGCATCACAGCGTCATCAAAGCATCATCACAACATCATGAAAGCGTCATCACAGTATCATCACAGTGTCATCAAATCATTATCACAGCATCATAAGAGCATCATTTCTGGTGCCAACACAGAAATCTTGGGTTTTTTGACCATGGGGCACTTTACTCAGCACCTGGCCTGATGGCCGCAGACGGGTCCCTGTCTTCTAGGGGAAAAAGGATCCTGGGCCAGGAGCTGGCAGGGCTCATTGAGAGGGCTTTAAACTAGGTAAGAAGGGGGATGGGGCTGAAGCAAGGATTGTTGGGGCTGTGCCAGGGGGAACAATGGCAAGGCCGGAGGATAGGGCAATGGCCCAGCTGAAGTGCATCTACACCAATGCTCTGATGATGCTCTGATGATACAGTGATGTTGCAGTAGTGACGCTGTGATGACGCTTTGATGATGCTGTGATGACGCGGTGATGATGATATGATGATGCAGTGATGATACTGTGATGACGCTGTGATGATGCAGTGATTATGCATTAATGATTCTGTGATGATGCTGAGATGATATTTTGATGATGCAGTGATGACGCTGTGATGACCTTATTATGCTGCTGTGATGATGCTGTGATGATGCTGTGATTATGCAGCTACGATTCTGTGATGATGCTGTAATGACGCGGTGATGATACTGTGATGTTGCAGTAATGACGCTGCGATGAAGTTATGATGATGCAGTGATGATACTGTGATGACGCAGTGATGATGCAGTGATTATGCGGTAATGATACTGAGATGATGCAGTTACGATGCAGTGGTGATGCATTGATGACGCTGTAATTATGATGTGATTATGTAGTGATGATGTAGTGATTACGCTGTGATGATGCAGTGATGATACTGTGAAGACGCTGTTATGATGCAGTGAGGAAGCAGTAATGATGCTGTGGTGTTGCTGAGATGATGCTGTGATGATTCATTGATGATGCAGTGATGATACTGTGAAGACGTTGTTATGATGCAGTGAGTAAGCACTAATGATGCTGTGATGTTGCTGAGATGATGCTGTGATGATTCATTAATGATGCAGTGATGATGCTGTGATGATGCTATGATTATGTTTTGATGATGCCTTGATGATTCTGTGATGACGCTGTGATGACTCTGTCGTGATGCTCTGATAACGCTGTCGTGATGCTGTGATGATGCTGCGATGATGTTGTGATGATGCAATGATTATGCTGTGATGATGTAGTAATGATGATGTTATGATGCCGAGGTGATGCAATGATGATGCTGTATTGACGCAGTGATGGTGCTGTGATGATGCAGAGTTTATGCAGTTATGACACTGTGATTATGCTTTGATGACGACGCAATGGTGATGTGACGATGCAGTGATGATGCTGTGATGATGCTGTGATGATGCAGTGATTACGCTGCGATGATGATGTGATGATGCTGCGATGATGCTGTGATGATGCAGTGATAATGATGTGATAATGCTGTGATGATGATGTGATGACGCAGTGATGATGATGTGATGATTCAGAGATTCTGCAGTATTGATACTGTGATGATGCTGAGATGATGCTGTAACGATGCAGTGATGATACAGTGATAATGCTGTGATGATGCTATAATAATGCTGTGATGATGCTGTGATGAAGATGTGATGATTCTGTGATGACGCTGTGATGATGCTGTCGTGATGGTCTGATAACGTTGTCGTAACGCTGTTACGATGCTTCGATGATGTTATGATGATTCTGTGATGATGTAATTATGATGCTGTGATGATGCAGTGATGATGCACTGATAATGCTGTTATGACGCTGTGATGACGTAGTAATGATGCTGTGATGATGCAGTGTTTACGCAGTTATGACGCTGTGATGATGCTTTGGTGAAGTTCTGATGATGCAGTGATGGTGCTGTGATGACGCATTGATGATGCTTAGATGATGCTGTGATGATGCTCTGATGATGCTGTGATGATGCAGTGATGATGATGTGATGATGCTGTGGTGATGATGTGATGATGCTGTGATGATGCAGTGATCATGCAGTGATGATGTTGTGATGACGCAGTGACGATGCTGTGATGACGCTTGGATGACGCTATAGTGATTCTGTGATGATGCTGTAGTGGTACTATGATGATGCTGTGAGGATGCTGCGATGACGCTCTGATGACGCAGTAATCATGATGTAATGATGCTGTGATGACGCTGCGATGACACAGTCGTGATGCTGTGATGACGCTGTGATGATGCTGTGATGATACTGAGATGACGTTGTGATGATGCAGTGATGACGCAGTGATGATGCTCTGATGATGCTGTGATTATGATGTGATGATGCATTGATCATGATGTGATGATGCTCTGATTATGCAGTGATGACTCTGTGATGATGCAGTGATTATGTAGCTATGATGCAGTGATGATGATGTGATGATGTAGGGATGGTGATGTGATGATGTGTTAATGCTGTGATGACGCTGTCATGATTCTGTGATGATGCAGTGATGATGTTGTGATGACCCTGTCATGATGTTGTGATGACGCTGTCGTGATGCTGTGATGATGCTGTGATGACAATATGATGACGTAGTTATGATGCTGTTATGATGCAGTCATTATGCAGTGATGATGCAGATATGAGGCTGTGATGACGCTGTGATGATATTGTGATGATGCTGCGATGATGATGTGATGACGCAGTGATGATGCTGCGATGACTCTGTGATGACCCTATCGTGATTATGTGATAACGCTGTGATGATGCTGTGATGATGCAATGATGATGCTGTGATGATGCTGTGTTGATGCAGTGATTCTGAAGTAATGATGCTGTGAGGATGGTGAGGTGATGCTGTGATGACGCAGTGATGATGATGTGATTACGCAGCGATGATGCTGTAATGATTTTGTGATGATGATGTGATGATGCTGTGATGATGATGTGATGATACTGTGATGACGCAGATATGACGCTGCGATGATGAAGTGATGATGCAGTGATGACTCTGTGATGATGCTGTGATAACGCAGTGATGATGCTGTGATGATGTAATGATGATGCTGTGATGACGCAGTGTTTATGCAGTTATGACGCTGTGATGACCCTGTTATGATGCCTGTATGAGGATGCGATGATGCTGTGACTATGCAGTGATGATGCAGTGATGATGCTGCGATGATGTAGTGATGATGCTGCGATGATGATATGATGATGCAGTGATGATACTGTGATAACATTGTGATGACGCAGTGATGATGCAGTGATGATGCTGTAATGATGCAGTGATTATGCAGTAATGATGCTGTAGTGACGTTGCAATTATGCTGTGATGATGATGTGATGTTGCTGTTGTGACGCTGTGTTGAGGGTGTTGTGATGCTCTGATAACGCTGTTGTGATGCTGTGATGATGCTACGATGATGTTGTGATGATGCTGTGATGACATAGCGATGATGCTGTGATGATTCTGTGATGTCCCTCTGATGATGCTGTGATGATGCAATTATGGTACTGTGATGATGCTGTGATGATGCAGTGATGATATAGTGATGACGTTGTAATGATGCAGTGAGTAAGCAGTAATGATAATGCGATGATGCTGTGATTATGCTGTGACGATGAGGTGATGATGCAGTGATTATGCAGTGATGATGCTGTCATGATACTCTAATGATGCTCTGATGATGCAGAGATGATGCAGTGATGTTGCTGTGATGATGATGTGATGATGCAGTGATGATAATATGATGATGCTGTGATAATGCAGTGATTATGCTGTAATGATGCTCTGATGACACTGAGATAATGCTCTGATGCTGTAGATATGATGCTGTGAAGATGCAGTGAGGACGCAGAGATGATGCTGTGATGACAATGTGAAGATGCTGTGATGATGCATTGATGGCGCAGTGATGATGCTGTGATGACACTGTGATTATGTGGTGATGATGATATGATGATGTTGTGATGATGCTGTGATGATGCTGTGATTATGCAGCTATGACGCTGTGATGACATAGTGATGATGCTGTGATGACGCTGTGATGATGATAGGATGATGCTGTGATGATGCTGTGATGATGATGTCATGATGCAATGATGATGCAGTGGTGATGCTCTGATGATGCTGTAATGATGCTGTGACGATGAAGTGATGGTGCAGTGATGATATTGTGATGACACTGTGATGATGCAGTGATGATTCAGTGATGATTCTGTTATGATGCTATGATGACGCTATTATGATGCTGTGATGACGCTGCGACGATGATATGATGATCCTGTGATTACTCTGCGATGACGTTTTGATGACACTGCTATGATGCTGTGATGATGCTTTGATGACGCAGTGATGACGCTGTGATGACGCTGTGATGATGCTGTGATGATGCTGTGATGACGCTGTGATTATGCTGTGATGATGCAGTGATTATGCTGTGATGAAGTTGTGATGATGCTGTTATGATGCAATGATGATGATGAGATGATGCAGTGATGATGTGATGATGCAGTGATGATGCAGTGATGATGATGTGATGATGCTCTGATGATGATGTGATGATGCTGTGATGATGCTGTGATGATATTGTGATAATGCAGTGATGATGTTGTGATAACGCAGTGATGATGCTGTGATGATGCTGTGAAGATAATGGGATGATGCAGTCATGACGTTTTAATGGCGACGTGATGATGCTGTGATGATGCTGTGATGATGCAGTTAAGATAATGGGATGATGCAGTGATTATGATGTCATGATGCAGTGATGATACTGTGATCACGCTGTGCTAATGCATTGATTATGCAGGAATGATGGTTTGATGATGCTGAGATGATGCTGTGATGATGCAGTGGTGGTGCTGTGAAGGCGTAGTGGTGATGCTTTCATTATGCTGTGATGATGCATTGATTATGCAACTATGGTGCTGTGATGATGCTATGATGATACTGTGATGACATTGTGATGACGGAGTGATGATGCTGTGATGACACTCTGATGATGCCGTGATGATAATGTGATGATGCCGTGATGATGCTGTGAAGATACTGTGATGATGCTGAGATGATGCTGTTATGACGCTGTGATGACACAGTGATGATGCTGTGATGATGCAGTGATGATGATGTGATGAAGCAGTGATGATACAGTGATTATGCTGTGATTAAGCTGTGATGACACAATTATGATGCTCTGATGATGCAGTGATGATGCAGTGTCGATGCATTGATGATGCTGTGACGATGCAGTGAAGATGATGTGATGATGCAGTGATGATGATGTTATGATGCAGTGATGATACTGTGATGACGCTGTGATAATGCATTGATTATGCAGTAATGATGCTGTGATGATGCTGAGATGATGCTGTCATGATGCAGTGATGGTGCAGTGATGATGCAGTGATGACGCAGTGATGATGCTGCGGTGATGATTTGAAGGTGCTGTGATGATGCAGTGATGGTGCTGTGAAGGCGCAGTAGTGATGCTTTGATTATGCTGTGATGATGCAGTGATTATGCAGCTATGGTGCAGTGATGATGCTGTGATGATACCGTGATAACGCTGTGATGACGGAGTGATGATGCTGTGATGACACTGATGATGTTGTGGTGATAATGTGATGATGCTGTGAAGATACTGTGATAACGCTTTTATTATGCAGTATTCATGCAGTAATGATTCTGTGATGATGCTGAGATGACGCTGCGATGACGATGTGATGATGCTGTGATGAGTGTGATGACGCTCTGATGACACTATTATTGTGCTGAGATGATGCAGTGATGATGCAGTGATGAGACTGTGATGATGCTGTGATGACGTTTTGATGATGCAGTGATGATGATGTGATGATGTAGCTATGATGCTGTGACGATGCAGTGATGAAACCGTGATGACACTCTGATGATGTACTGAGTAAGCAGTAATGATGGAGCGATGATTCTGTGATGACACTGTAATGATGCTGTGATGAGGCAGAGATGATGAAGTGATGATGCTGTGATGATGTTGTGATGAAGCTGTGATGATGCAGTGATGATGATGGGATTATGAAGTGATGATGATGTGATGATGCAGTGATGATACTGTGATGACGCTGTGATAATGCAGTGATTATGCGGAAATGATGCTGTGATGACACTGAGATGATGCTTTGATGATGCAGTGATGATGCTGTGAGGATGCAGTGAGGACACAGTGATGATGTTGTGCTGATGCTGTGATGATGTTTTGATTACGCAGTGATGATGCTGTGGTGATGCAGTGATGATGCAGTGATGATGCAGTGATCAAAGCGTCATCACAGCATCATCACAGCATCATCGCAGCGTCATCGCAGCGTCATCACTGCATCATCGCAGCGTCATCACTGCATCATCACAGCATCAACACTACATCATGACTGCATCATCACAACATCATCAAATAATCATGAAAGCATCACAGCTTCATCAAAGCGTCATCAGAGCGTCAACACTGCATCTTCACTGCATCATCACAGCATCATCACAGCATAATCACATCATCATCACTGCATCATCACAGCATCATTGCATCATCATCACAGCATCACCAAATATTCGCAGAGTCATCATTGCATCATCACAGAATCATCAAAGCACCATCATAGCGTCATCAGAGCATTATCGCTGCCTCATCACTGCCTCATCACTGCATCATCACTGCGTCATCACAACATCATCACTTCAACATCACAGCAACATCACACTGTCATCAAAGCGTCATCACAGCATCATTACTGCATCATCACAGCATCATAACACATCATCACCACATCACAACAGCATCATTACAGCATTATAACAGCATCATCCAGGCGTCATCACTGCATCATCACAGCGTCACCACAGCGTCATCACTGCATCATCACAGCATCATCAAAGCATCACAGCGTAATCAAAGCGTCATCACAGCTTCATCACGGTATCAACACAGCATTATCGCATCATCATCACAGAATCATCATGCCATCATCACAGCATCATCGCAGCATCATCACAGCATCATTAAAGCATCACAGCATCATCAAAGACTCATCACAGCGTCATCACAGCATCACCACTGCGTCATCAGAGCGTCATCAAAGCACCATCACAGCTTCATCACAGCATCAACACAGCATCATCACAGTGTCATCAAAGCGTCATCACAACATCATCAGCGCGTCATCACTGAATCATCACAGCGTAATAACTACATCATCAGTGCGTCATCACAGCGTCATCACAGCATCACTACAGCATCAACACAGCAACATCTCAGCATCATCACTACATCATCGCAGTGTCATCACTGCATCATCACAGCATCATAAGTGCATCATCACAGCATCATCACAGCATCATAAAAACATCATCACATCATCATCATTGTATCATCACAGCATCATCATAGCGTCATCAGAGCATTATCGCTGCCTCATCACTGCATCATCACAGCATCATCACTGCATCATCACAGCATCATCACAATATTATCACAGCCTCACCACAGCATCATAACTGCATCATCACTGCATCATCACTGTATCATCAGAACATCATCACATCATTTCAATGCATGATCACAGCATAATAACAGCATCATCACGGCATCATCACAGCATCATCACAGAATCATCACTGAATCATCACAGCGTCATCACAGCATCATCACAGCATCACAACAGCATCATCACTGCATCATCAAATCATGATCACTGCATCATGAAAGTGTCATCACAGCATCACCACGGCATCATCACAACAGTATCACAGTATCACAGAGTCATCACAGCGTCATCATCACACCATCACTGCACCACCACTGTGTCATCACAGCATCATTACTGCATAATCACAACATCATCACGGTGTCATCGCAGCATAATCACAGCATAATCAGAGCATCACAACAGCATCATCGCATCGTCATCACTGCATCATCATTGCATCATCACAGCATCATCACTGCATCATCACAGCATCACAACAGCATCATCGCAGCATCATCACAGTATCATCAAAGCATCACAGCGTCGCCATCACTGCATCATCACAGAATCATCACTGTATTATCGCAGCATCATCACTGCATCATCACAGCATCATCACAACATCATCACTGCATCATCACAACATCATCACAGCATCACAGCATCATCAAAGCGCCATAAAAACGTCATCACAGCATCATCACTCCATCATCACAGCATCATCACAGCATGATCACAGCATCATCACTGCGTCATCACTCCATCATCACAGCATCATCAAAGCATCACAGCGTCATCACAGTATCATCACAGCATCATCACAGCTTCCTCACGGCGTCATTACATCATCAGTACAGTGTCATCAAAGCGTTAGCACAGAATCATCACTGCATCATCACAGCATCATCACTGCATCATCAGAGTGTCATCACAGCATCATCACTGCGTCATCACTGCATCATCATATAATCATGACAGCATCATAGCTGTATAATCACAGCATCATCAAAGCGTCATCACAGCATCATCAAAGCGTCATCAAATCATCATCACAACATCATCACAAAAGCATCACCACAGCATCATAAGAGCATCATTTCTGGTGCCAACGCAGAAATCTTGTTTTTTTTGACCATGGGGCACTTTACTCAGCACCTGGCCTGATGGCCGCAGACGGGTCCCTATCTTTTAGGGGAAAAAGCATCCTGGGCCAGGAGCTGGCAGGGCTCATTGAGAGGGCTTTAAACTAGGTAAGAAGGGGGATGGGGCTGAAGCAAGGATTGTTGGGGCTGTGCCAGGGGGAACAATGGCAAGGCCGGAGGATAGGGCAATGGCCCAGCTGAAGTGCATCTAAAACAATGCTCTGATGATGCTCTGATGATGCAGTGATGTTGCAGTAGTGACGCTGTGATGACGCTTTGATGATGCTGTGATGACACTGTGATGATGTGGTGATGATGATATGATGATGCAGTGATGATACTGTGATGATGCTGTGATGATGCAGTGATGATGCAGTGATGATGATATGATGATGCAGTGATGATGATGTGATGATGCTGTGACAATGTATAGAATCATAGAATCATAGAATCTCCTGAGTTGGAAGGGACCCTTAAGGATCATCAAGTCCAACTCTTGACACCGCAGAGGTCTACCCAAAAGTTCAGATTATGTGACTAAGTGCACAGTCCAATCACTTCTTAAAATTCCGACAAGCTCGGTGCAGTGACCACTTCCCTGGGGAGCCTGTTCCAGTGTGCAACCACCCTCTCTGTGATGTAGTGATGATGCAGTGAAGATGCTGTGAGGATACTGTGATGATGCTGTGATGCTGCAGTGATGAAGCTGCGATCCTGCTGTGATGATGCTGTGATGATGCAGTGATGATGATGTGATGATGCAGGGATGATGATGTGATGATGTTGTGTTAATGCTGTGATGACGCTGTCATGATTCTGTGACGATGCAGTGATGATGCTGTGATGACCCTATCATGATGTTGTGATGACGCTGTCGTGATGCTGTGATGATGCTGTGATGACAATATGATGACGTAGTTATGATGCTTTTATGACGCAGTCATTATGCAGTTAAGATGCAGATATGAGGCTGTGATGACGCTGTGATGATGCTGTGATGATGCTGCGATGACGCTGTGATGACCTTATCGTGATTATGTGATAACGCTGTGATGATGCTGTGATTCTGAAGTAATGATGCTGTGATGATGCTGAGGTGATGCTGTGATGATGCAGTGATGATGCAGTGATGACGCAGTGACGATGCAGTGATGACTCAGTGATGATGCTGTGATGATGCTGTGATGACACTGCTGTGATGATGATGTGATTACGCAGCGATGATGCTGTAATGATTTTGTGATGATGATGTGATGATGTCATGGGTTTGTGAAGGGTAGGTCCTGCCTAACTAACCGGATTTCCTTTTATGATAAGATCACCCATATGGTGGACCAAGGGAAACCAGCTGATGTGATTTTTTTGGACTTCAGCAAGGCTTTTGACACGGTTTCCCATAGGATCCTACTGGACAAAATGTCCACCATACAGCTAAATAAAAACATCATACGATGGGTGAGCAATTGGCTAACGGGCAGGGCCCAAAGGGTTATGGTAAATGGGGCTGCGTCAGGCTGGCGGGCGGTCACCAGTGGGGTCCCTCAAGGCTCCATTTTAGGGCCGGTACTTTTCAATATTTTTATAAACGATCTGGATGTAGGAATAGAGGGTATTTTGAGCAAGTTTGCTGATGACACCAAACTTGGAGGAGTTGTGGACTCGAATGAGGGTGGAAAGGCCTTGCAGAGGGACCTGGATAGGTTGGAGAGCTGGGCGATCACCAACCGCATGAAGTTCAATAAGAGCAAGTGCCGGGTCCTGCACCTGGGACGGGGAAACCCTGGCTGCACGTACAGACTGGGCGATGAGACGCTGGAGAGCAGCCTAGAAGAGAGGGATCTGGGGGTCGTGGTAGACAGCAAGTTGAATATGAGCCAGCAGTGTGCCCTGGCAGCCAGGAGGGCCAAGCGTGTCCTGGGGTACATCAAGCACGGCATCGCTAGTAGGTCACGGGAGGTGATTGTCCTGCTCTACTCTGCGCTGGTGCGGCCTCACCTCGAGTACTGTGTACAGTTCTGGGCACCGCAGTATAAAAAGGACATGAAACTGTTGGAGAGTGTCCAGAGGAGGGCTACGAAGATGGTGAAAGGCCTGGAGGGGAAGACGTACGAGGAACGGCTGAGGTCACTGGGCCTGTTCAGCCTGGAGAAGAGGAGGCTGAGGGGAGACCTCATCACAGTCTACAACTTCCTCGTAAGGGGGTGTCGAGAGGCAGGAGACCTTTTCTCCATTAACACCAGTGACAGGACCCGCGGGAACGGGGTTAAGCTGAGGCAGGGGAAATTTAGGCTAGACATCAGGAGGGGGTTCTTCACAGAGAGGGTGGTTGCACACTGGAACAGGCTCCCCAGGGAAGTGGTCACTGCACCGAGCCTGTCGGAATTTAAGAAGAGATTGGACTGTGCACTTAGTCACATGGTCTGAACTCTTGGGTAGACCTGTGCGGTGTCAAGAGTTGGACTAGATGATCCTTAAGGGTCCCTTCCAACTCAGGAGATTCTATGATTCTATGATTCTATGCTGTGATGATGCAGTGTTTATGCAGTTATGACGCTGTGATGACCCTGTTATGATGCCTGTACGAGGATACGATGATGCTGTGACTATGCAGTGATGATGCAGTGATGATGCTGCGATGATGCAGTGATGACGTTGCGATGATGATATGATGATGCAGTGATGATACTGTGATAAAGTTGTGATGACGCAGTGATGATGCTGTAATGATGCAGTGATTATGCAGTAATGATGCTGTAGTGACGCTGCGATTATGCTGTGCTGATGCTGTGATGTTGCTGTGGTGACGCTGTGTTGAGGGTGTTGTGGTGTTCTGATAACGCTGTTGTGATGCTGTGATGATGCTACGATGATATTGTGATGATGCTGTGATGAAACCGTGATGATGCAGTGATGATGCTGTGATGCTGCTGCGATGACGCTGTGGTGACGATGTGATGATGCAGTGATGATGCAGTTATGATGCAGTGATGATGCAGTTATGACGCTTTAATGACATTGTGATGATATTGTGATTATGCTGTGATGACATAGCGATGATGCTGTGATGATTCTGTGATGACACTCTGATGATGATGTGATGATGCTGTGATGATGCTGTTATAACACTGTGATGACACTGTGATGATGCTGAGATTATGCTGTGAAGATGCAGTGATGATGCAGTGATGATGCAGTGATCAAAGCGTCATCACAGCATCATCACAGCATCATCGCAGCGTCATCGCAGCGTCATCACTGCATCATCGCAGCGTCATCACTGCATCATCACAGCATCAACACTACATCATCACTGCATCATCACAACATCATCAAATAATCATGAAAGCATCACAGCTTCATCAAAGCGTCATCAGAGCGTCAACACTGCATCTTCACTGCATCATCACAGCATCATCACAGCATAATCACATCATCATCACTGCATCATCACAGCATCATTGCATCATCATCACAGCATCACCAAATATTCGCAGAGTCATCATTGCATCATCACAGAATCATCAAAGCACCATCATAGCGTCATCAGAGCATTATCGCTGCCTCATCACTGCCTCATCACTGCATCATCACTGCGTCATCACAACATCATCACTTCAACATCACAGCAACATCACACTGTCATCAAAGCGTCATCACAGCATCATTACTGCATCATCACAGCATCATAACACATCATCACCACATCACAACAGCATCATCACAGCATTATAACAGCATCATCCAGGCGTCATCACTGCATCATCACAGCGTCACCACAGCGTCATCACTGCATCATCACAGCATCATCAAAGCATCACAGCGTAATCAAAGCGTCATCACAGCTTCATCACGGTATCAACACAGCATTATCGCATCATCATCACAGAATCATCATGCCATCATCACAGCATCATCGCAGCATCATCACAGCATCATTAAAGCATCACAGCATCATCAAAGACTCATCACAGCGTCATCACAGCATCACCACTGCGTCATCAGAGCGTCATCAAAGCACCATCACAGCTTCATCACAGCATCAACACAGCATCATCACAGTGTCATCAAAGCGTCATCACAACATCATCAGCGCGTCATCACTGAATCATCACAGCGTAATAACTACATCATCAGTGCGTCATCACAGCGTCATCACAGCATCACTACAGCATCAACACAGCAACATCTCAGCATCATCACTACATCATCGCAGTGTCATCACTGCATCATCACAGCATCATAAGTGCATCATCACAGCATCATCACAGCATCATAAAAACATCATCACATCATCATCATTGTATCATCACAGCATCATCATAGCGTCATCAGAGCATTATCGCTGCCTCATCACTGCATCATCACAGCATCATCACTGCATCATCACAGCATCATCACAATATTATCACAGCCTCACCACAGCATCATAACTGCATCATCACTGCATCATCACTGTATCATCAGAACATCATCACATCATTTCAATGCATGATCACAGCATAATAACAGCATCATCACGGCATCATCACAGCATCATCACAGAATCATCACTGAATCATCACAGCGTCATCACAGCATCATCACAGCATCACAACAGCATCATCACTGCATCATCAAATCATGATCACTGCATCATGAAAGTGTCATCACAGCATCACCACGGCATCATCACAACAGTATCACAGTATCACAGAGTCATCACAGCGTCATCATCACACCATCACTGCACCACCACTGTGTCATCACAGCATCATTACTGCATAATCACAACATCATCACGGTGTCATCGCAGCATAATCACAGCATAATCAGAGCATCACAACAGCATCATCGCATCGTCATCACTGCATCATCATTGCATCATCACAGCATCATCACTGCATCATCACAGCATCACAACAGCATCATCGCAGCATCATCACAGTATCATCAAAGCATCACAGCGTCGCCATCACTGCATCATCACAGAATCATCACTGTATTATCGCAGCATCATCACTGCATCATCACAGCATCATCACAACATCATCACTGCATCATCACAACATCATCACAGCATCACAGCATCATCAAAGCGCCATAAAAACGTCATCACAGCATCATCACTCCATCATCACAGCATCATCACAGCATGATCACAGCATCATCACTGCGTCATCACTCCATCATCACAGCATCATCAAAGCATCACAGCGTCATCACAGTATCATCACAGCATCATCACAGCTTCCTCACGGCGTCATTACATCATCAGTACAGTGTCATCAAAGCGTTAGCACAGAATCATCACTGCATCATCACAGCATCATCACTGCATCATCAGAGTGTCATCACAGCATCATCACTGCGTCATCACTGCATCATCATATAATCATGACAGCATCATAGCTGTATAATCACAGCATCATCAAAGCGTCATCACAGCATCATCAAAGCGTCATCAAATCATCATCACAACATCATCACAAAAGCATCACCACAGCATCATAAGAGCATCATTTCTGGTGCCAACGCAGAAATCTTGTTTTTTTTGACCATGGGGCACTTTACTCAGCACCTGGCCTGATGGCCGCAGACGGGTCCCTATCTTTTAGGGGAAAAAGCATCCTGGGCCAGGAGCTGGCAGGGCTCATTGAGAGGGCTTTAAACTAGGTAAGAAGGGGGATGGGGCTGAAGCAAGGATTGTTGGGGCTGTGCCAGGGGGAACAATGGCAAGGCCGGAGGATAGGGCAATGGCCCAGCTGAAGTGCATCTACACCAATGCTCTGATGATGCTCTGATGATGCAGTGATGTTGCAGTAGTGACGCTGTGATGACGCTTTGATGATGCTGTGATGACACTGTGATGATGTGGTGATGATGATATGATGATGCAGTGATGATACTGTGATGATGCTGTGATGATGCAGTGATGATGCAGTGATGATGATATGATGATGCAGTGATGATGATGTGATGATGCTGTGACAATGTATAGAATCATAGAATCATAGAATCTCCTGAGTTGGAAGGGACCCTTAAGGATCATCAAGTCCAACTCTTGACACCGCAGAGGTCTACCCAAAAGTTCAGATTATGTGACTAAGTGCACAGTCCAATCACTTCTTAAAATTCCGACAAGCTCGGTGCAGTGACCACTTCCCTGGGGAGCCTGTTCCAGTGTGCAACCACCCTCTCTGTGATGTAGTGATGATGCAGTGAAGATGTTGTGAGGATACTGTGATGATGCTGTGATGCTGCAGTGATGAAGCTGCGATCCTGCTGTGATGATGCTGTGATGATGCAGTGATGATGATGTGATGATGCAGGGATGATGATGTGATGATGTTGTGTTAATGCTGTGATGACGCTGTCATGATTCTGTGACGATGCAGTGATGATGCTGTGATGACCCTATCATGATGTTGTGATGACGCTGTCGTGATGCTGTGATGATGCTGTGATGACAATATGATGACGTAGTTATGATGCTTTTATGACGCAGTCATTATGCAGTTAAGATGCAGATATGAGGCTGTGATGACGCTGTGATGATGCTGTGATGATGCTGCGATGACGCTGTGATGACCTTATCGTGATTATGTGATAACGCTGTGATGATGCTGTGATTCTGAAGTAATGATGCTGTGATGATGCTGAGGTGATGCTGTGATGATGCAGTGATGATGCAGTGATGACGCAGTGACGATGCAGTGATGACTCAGTGATCATGCTGTGATGATGCTGTGATGACACTGCTGTGATGATGATGTGATTACGCAGCGATGATGCTGTAATGATTTTGTGATGATGATGTGATGATGTCATGGGTTTGTGAAGGGTAGGTCCTGCCTAACTAACCGGATTTCCTTTTATGATAAGATCACCCGTATGGTGGACCAAGGGAAACCAGCTGATGTGATTTTTTTGGACTTCAGCAAGGCTTTTGACACGGTTTCCCATAGGATCCTACTGGACAAAATGTCCACCATACAGCTAAATAAAAACATCATACGATGGGTGAGCAATTGGCTAACGGGCAGGGCCCAAAGGGTTATGGTAAATGGGGCTGCGTCAGGCTGGCGGGCGGTCACCAGTGGGGTCCCTCAAGGCTCCATTTTAGGGCCGGTACTTTTCAATATTTTTATAAACGATCTGGATGTAGGAATAGAGGGTATTTTGAGCAAGTTTGCTGATGACACCAAACTTGGAGGAGTTGTGGACTCGAATGAGGGTGGAAAGGCCTTGCAGAGGGACCTGGATAGGTTGGAGAGCTGGGCGATCACCAACCGCATGAAGTTCAATAAGAGCAAGTGCCGGGTCCTGCACCTGGGACGGGGAAACCCTGGCTGCACGTACAGACTGGGCGATGAGACGCTGGAGAGCAGCCTAGAAGAGAGGGATCTGGGGGTCGTGGTAGACAGCAAGTTGAATATGAGCCAGCAGTGTGCCCTGGCAGCCAGGAGGGCCAAGCGTGTCCTGGGGTACATCAAGCACGGCATCGCTAGTAGGTCACGGGAGGTGATTGTCCCGCTCTACTCTGCGCTGGTGCGGCCTCACCTCGAGTACTGTGTGCAGTTCTGGGCACCGCAGTATAAAAAGGACATGAAACTGTTGGAGAGTGTCCAGAGGAGGGCTACGAAGATGGTGAAAGGCCTGGAGGGGAAGACGTACGAGGAACGGCTGAGGTCACTGGGCCTGTTCAGCCTGGAGAAGAGGAGGCTGAGGGGAGACCTCATCACAGTCTACAACTTCCTCGTAAGGGGGTGTCGAGAGGCAGGAGACCTTTTCTCCATTAACACCAGTGACAGGACCCGCGGGAACGGGGTTAAGCTGAGGCAGGGGAAATTTAGGCTAGACATCAGGAGGGGGTTCTTCACAGAGAGGGTGGTTGCACACTGGAACAGGCTCCCCAGGGAAGTGGTCACTGCACCGAGCCTGTCGGAATTTAAGAAGAGATTGGACTGTGCACTTAGTCACATGGTCTGAACTCTTGGGTAGACCTGTGCGGTGTCAAGAGTTGGACTAGATGATCCTTAAGGGTCCCTTCCAACTCAGGAGATTCTATGATTCTATGATTCTATGCTGTGATGATGCAGTGTTTATGCAGTTATGACGCTGTGATGACCCTGTTATGATGCCTGTACGAGGATACGATGATGCTGTGACTATGCAGTGATGATGCAGTGATGATGCTGCGATGATGCAGTGATGACGTTGCGATGATGATATGATGATGCAGTGATGATACTGTGATAAAGTTGTGATGACGCAGTGATGATGCTGTAATGATGCAGTGATTATGCAGTAATGATGCTGTAGTGACGCTGCGATTATGCTGTGCTGATGCTGTGATGTTGCTGTGGTGACGCTGTGTTGAGGGTGTTGTGGTGTTCTGATAACGCTGTTGTGATGCTGTGATGATGCTACGATGATATTGTGATGATGCTGTGATGAAACCGTGATGATGCAGTGATGATGCTGTGATGCTGCTGCGATGACGCTGTGGTGACGATGTGATGATGCAGTGATGATGCAGTTATGATGCAGTGATGATGCAGTTATGACGCTTTAATGACATTGTGATGATATTGTGATTATGCTGTGATGACATAGCGATGATGCTGTGATGATTCTGTGATGACACTCTGATGATGATGTGATGATGCTGTGATGATGCTGTTATAACACTGTGATGACACTGTGATGATGCTGAGATTATGCTGTGAAGATGCAGTGATGATGCAGTTATGACCCTGTGATGACGCTGTGATGATGCAGTGAGTAAGCAGTAAAGATGCTTTGATGATGCTGTTATGATGCTGCAATGATGCTGTGATGATGCTGTGGGCTGCTGTGATGACAATTTGATGACGTAGTGATGATTCTGTCATGACGCCATGATGCTGCTCTGATGCTGCTCTGACGATGCTGTGATTATGCTGTGATGACGCTCTGATGACACAGTGATGATGCTGTGATGACGCTGTGATGACAATTTGATGATGAAGTGATGACTTTGTGATTACGCTGTGATGACGAATTGAAGATTATGTGATGATGATGTGATGATGCAGTTATGGTACTGTGATGACGCTGTGATAATGCAGTGATTATGTAGTAATGATTCTGTGATGATGCTGTGATGATGCAGTTATGATGCAGTGGTGATGCAGTGATGATGCTGTGAAGGCGCAGTGGTGATGCTTTGATTATGCTGTGATGACAGTGTGATTATGTAGCTATGGTGCTGTGATGATACTGTGATGACATTTTGATGACGGAGTGATGATGCTGTGATGACACTCTGATGATGTTGTGATGATAATGTGATGATGCCGTGATGATGCTGTGAAGATACTGTGATGACGCTGTGATGATGCAGTATTTATGCAGTAATGATTCTGTGATGATGCTGAGATGATGCTGTGATGATGCAGTGATGATGCTGTGATGACGCTGCGATGATGATGTGATGATGCTTTGATGACTGTGATGACGCTCTGATGACAGAATTATGATGCTGAGATGATGCAGTGATGATACAATGATGATGCTGTGATGATGCTGTTATGACATTGTGATGACGCAGTGATGATGCTGTGATGATGCAGTGTTTATGTAGTTATGAGGCTGTGATGATGCAGTGATGATGCAGTGATGAGACTGTGATGATGCTGTGATGACGTTTTGATGATGCATTGATGATGATGTGGTGATGTAGCTATGATGCTGTGATGATGCAGTGATGAGACCGTGATGACACTCTGATGATGCAGCGAGTAAGCAGTAATGATGCTGCGATGATGCTTTGATGATGCTGTAATTATGCGGTTATGATGCAGTGATTATGCAGTGATGATGCTGTCATGACACTGTAATGATGTTGTGATGAAGCTGTGATGATGCAGTGATCATGATGGGATTATGAAGTGATGATGATGTGATGATGCAGTGATGATACTGTGATGACGCTGTGATAATGCAGTGATTATGCGGAAATGATGCTGTGATGACACTGAGATGATGCTTTGATGATGCAGTGATGATGCAGTGATGATTCAGTGATCAAAGCCTCATCACAGCATCATCACAGCATCATCGCAGCGTTATCACAGCGTCATCACAGCATCATCACAGCATTATCACAGCGTCACGAAAGCTTCATCACAGCATCATCACAGCATAATCGCAGCGTCATCAGAGCATCATCTCAGCATCATCACAGCATCATTACTGAATCATCACAGCATCATATCATCCTCATCAGAGCATCACAGCATCATCACAGCATCAGCACTGCATCATCACAACAACATCACAGTGTCATCAAAGTGTCATCATAGCATTATCAGAGCATCACAACAGCATCATCACTGCATCATCAGAACATCATCACAGTGTCATCAAACCGTCATCACAGCATCATCAGACCATAAGAACAACTTCATCGCAGCGTCAAAACTGCATCATCACAGCATGATCACAGCATGATCACAGCGTCATCACAGCATCATCACTGCGTCATCACTGCATCATTACTACATCATCAGAACTTTATCATAGTATCGTCAAAGCGTCAACACAGTATCGTCACAGCATCACAACAGCATCATCGCAGCATCATCACTGCATCATCACAGCATCACAACAGAATCATAACAAAATCATCGCAGCGTCATCAAAGCGACATCACAGCGTCATCAAAGCATCACAGCATCATCAAAGTGTCATCAGAACATCATCACGGCATCACTAGAGCATCATCATATCATCACATCATTATTACAGCATCATCACAGAGTCATCACTGCGTCATCGCAGCATCATCACAGCATCATCACAACATCATCACTGCATCATCACAACATCATCATTGCATCATCACAACATCATCACTGCATCATCACAGCATCATCGCAGCGTCATCACAGCATCATCACAGCATCATTGCAGCATCATCACATCATCAATACTGCGTCATCACAGCATCATCAGAACATAATCACACTGTCATCAAAACGTCATCACAGCATCATCACGGCATCATCACAGCATCATAACACATCATCACAGCATCATTAATGCATCACAGCATCATCAAAGAGTCATCACAGCGTCATCACAGCAACACCACTGCGTTATGAGAGCGTCATCAAAGAACCATCCCAGCGTCATCAGAGCTTCATCACAGCATCAACACAGCATCATCACAGTGTCATCAAAGAGTCAGCACTGGATCATCAACGCATCATCACAGAATCATCACAGCGTAATAACAACATTATCAGTGCGTCATCACAGTGTCATCACAGCATCATCACAGCATCAATACAAAATCATCGCAGCGTCATCACTGCATCATCACTGCATCATCACAGCATCATCGCATCATCGTCACAGCATCACAGCGTTATCACAGCATCATCACAGCATCATCACAGCGTCACCAAAGATTCGCAGCGTCATCATTGCATCATCACAGAATCATCAAAGCATCATCATAGTGTCATCAGAGCATTATCGCTGCCTCATCACTGCATCATCACTGCGTCATCACAACATCATCACTTCAACATCACAGCAACATCACACTGTCATCAAAGCGTCATCACAGCATCATTACTGCATCATCACAGCATCATAACACATCATCACCACATCACAACAGCATCATCACAGCATCAACACATCATCATCACTGCCTCATCACTGCATCATCACAGCATCATAACTGCGTCATCACAGCATCATCACAATATTATCACAGCCTCACCACAGTGTCATAACTGCATCATCACTGCATCATCACTGTATCATCAGAGCATCATCACATCATTTCACTGCATGATCACAGCATAATAACAGCATCATAACTGCATCATCAGAGCATCATCACGGCATCATTACTGCATCATCACAGCATCATCAGAGCTTCAACAAAGCATCACATTGCCATCACAATGTCACCACTGAATCATCACAGCGTAATCACAGCATCATCAAAGCATCATCGCAGCGTCATCACTGCATCATTACTGCATCATCACAACATTATCATAGTGTCATCAAAGCGTCATCACAGCATCACAACAGCATCATCGTAGCACCATCACTGCATCATCACTGCATCATCACAGCATCACAACAGCATCAGCACAACGTCATCTCTGCATCATCCAGGCGTCATCACAACATCATCTCAGCGTCACCACAGAGTCATCACTGCATCATCAAAGCATCACAACACCATCATCGCAGCATCATCGCAGCAACATAGCGTTGCCATCACTGCATCATCACAGAATCATCACTGTATCATCGCAGCGGTATCACTGCATCATCACAGCATCATCACAACATCATCACAGCATCCCAGCATCATGAAAGCGTCATCACAGCGTCATCACAGCATCATCACTGTATCATCACTCCGTCATTACAGCGTTATCAGAGCATCAGCACAGCATCACCAAAGCATCATCACAGCATCATAACAGAATCGTCACTGCATCATTACAATATCATCGCAGCATCATCACTGCATCATCACAGCATCATCACTACATCATCACTGTGTCGTCACAGCGTCATCACAGCATCACCACAGCATCATCACTGCAACATCACAGTATCATCACAGCATCATCATAGCGTCATCACAGCATCATCACAATATCATAACAGCATCATCGCAGTGTCATCACTGCATCATCATCATAGCATCATGACAACATCATCACAGCATCATCGCAGTGTTATCAATGCATCATTACAGCATCATCACAGCATCATCGCAGCGTCATCACTGAATCATCACAGCATCATCATACCATCATGAAAGCATAACAGCGTCATCATTCAGAGTGTCAACATAGTATCATCACGTCATCATCTCAGAGTTATTGCAGCGTCATCACTGCGTCATCACACCAACATCACTGCGTCATCACAGCGTCATCACAGCATCATCACAGCATCATCACTGCATCATCACAGCGTCATCACAGAATCATAACTGCATCATCACTGCATAAACACTGCATCAGCACAGCATCATCATAGCATCATCACAGCATCAACACAGCGTCATCTGTGCATCACCACAGCATCATCACAACATCATCACAGCGTCATCACAGCATCATCACTGCATCATCATATCATCCTGAGAGCATCATAGCTGCATAATCACAGCATCATCAAATTGTCATAACAGCATCATCACAGCTTCATAATAGCATAATAACATCGTCATCACAGCGTCATCAAAGCATCATCACAGCGTCATCAGAGCATCACCATAGTATCATCACAGCATCATCACAGCAACATCACTCCATCATTACAGCGTCATCACAGCGTCATCACAGCGTCATCACAGCATCATCACTGCGTTATCACAGTGTCATCAAAGCACTATCACAGCGTCAGCACAGCTTCCTCACAGCATCATCACAGCATCATCGCAGTGTCATCACACCATCATCACAGCATCATCACAATATTATCACAGCCTCACTACAGCGTCATAATTGCATCAACACTGCATTATCACTGCATCATCACAGCGTCATCACAGTATAAACACATCATCATAAATGCATCATCACAGCTTCATCAATACATCTTCACAGCATCACAGCATCATCAAAGCATCATCACAGCGTCATCACAGCAGCATCACTACATCATCACTGTGTCGTCACAGCGTCATCACAGCATCACCACAGCATCATAACATCATCATCACTGCAACATCACAGTATCATCACAGCATCATCATAGCGTCATCACTGAATCATCACAGCATCATCATACCATCATGAAAGCATCACAGCGTCATCATTCAGAGTGTCAACATAGTATCATCACGTCATCATCTCAGAGTTATTGAAGCGTCATCACTGCGTCATCACACCATCATCACTGCGTCATCACAGCGTCATCACAGCATCATCACTGCATCATCACAGAATCATAACTGCATCATCACTGCATAAACACTGCATCAGCACAGCTTCATCATAGCATCATCACAGCATCAACACAGCGTCATCTGTGCATCACCACAGCATCATCACAACATCATCACAGCGTCATCACAGCATCATCACTGCATCATCATATCATCCTGAGAGCATCATAGCTGCATAATCACAGCATCATCAAATTGTCATAACAGCATCATCACAGCTTCATAATAGGATAATAACATC
This sequence comes from Clangula hyemalis, assembly GCA_963989345.1. The sequence continues at coordinate 1,904,822 of OZ022461.1, read as the reverse complement.
GTCATCACAGCGTCATCAAAACATCATCACAGCGTCATCAGAGCATCACCATAATATCATCACAGCATCATCACAGCAACATCACTCCATCATTACAGCGTCATCACAGCGTCATCACTGCATCATCACAGCATCATCACTGCGTCATCACAGCGTCATCAAAGCATCATCACAGCGTCATCAGAGCATCACCATAGTATCATCACAGCATCATCACAGCAACATCACTCCATCATTACAGCGTCATCACAGTGTCATCACAGCTTCATCACAGCATCATCAAAGCATCACAATGTAATCAGTGTCATCATAGCGTCATCACAGCATCATCACTGCGTCATTACAGCATCATGAAAGCACCATCACAGCATCATCGCAGCATCATCACAGCATCATCACTGCATCATCACAGCATCACAGCGTCATCAAATTATCATCACTGCATCATCAGAGCATCACCAGAACTTCACCGCAGCATCATCAAAGCAACATCACAGCGTCACTAGTGCAACATCACTGCATCATCTGAGCATCATCACAGCCTCATCACAGCACCATCACAGCGTTATCACAGCGTCATCAAAGCATCATCACAACATCATCAAAGCGTCATCACAGCATCATCACAGTGTCATCAAATCATCATCACAGCATCATCACAACAGCACCACCAGAGCATCATAAGAGCATCATTTCTGGTGCCAACGCAGAAATCTTGTTTTTTTTTTGACCATGGGGCACTTTACTCAGCACCTGGCCTGATGGCCGCAGACGGGTCCCTATCTTTTAGGGGAAAGAGGATCCTGGGCCAGGAGCTGGCAGGGCTCATTGAGAGGATTTAAACTAGGTAAGAAGGGGGATGGGGCTGAAGCAAGGATTGTTGGGGCTGTGCCAGGGGGAACAATGGCAAGGCCGGAGGATAGGGCAATGGCCCAGCTGAAGTGCATCTACACCAATGCTCTGATGATGTTCTGATGATGCAGTGATGTTGCAGTAGTGACGCTGTAATGACGCTTTGATGATGCTGTGATGACGCGGTGATGATGATATGATGATGCAGTGATGATACTGTGATGGCGCTGTGATGATGCAGTGATTATGCAGTAATGATACTGAGATGATGCAGTTATGATGCAGTGGTGATGCATTGATGACGCTGTAATTATGATGTGATTATGTAGTGATGATGTAGTGATTACGCTGTGATGATGCACTGATGATACTGTGAAGACGCTGTTATGATGCAGTGAGTAAGCAGTAATGATGCTGTGGTGTTGCTGAGATGATGCTGTGATGATTTATTGATGATGCAGTGATGATGCTGTGATGATACTGTGAAGACGCTGTTATGATGCAGTGAGAAAGCACTAATGATGCTGTGATGTTGCTGAGATGATGCTGTGATGATTCATTAATGATGCAGTGATGATGCTGTGATGATGCTATGATTATGTTTTGATGATGCCTTGATGATTCTGTGATGACGCTGTGATGACTCTGTCGTGATGCTCTGATAACGCTGTCGTGATGCTGTGATGATGCTGCGATGATGTTGTGATGATGCAATGATTATGCTGTGATGATGTAGTAATGATGATGTTATGATGCCGAGGTGATGCAATGATGATGCTGTATTGACGCAGTGATGGTGCTGTGATGATGCAGAGTTTATGCAGTTATGACACTGTGATTATGCTTTGATGACGACGCAATGGTGATGTGACGATGCTCTGATGATGCTGTGACGATGCAGTGATTACGCTGCGATGATGATGTGATGATGCTGCGATGATGCTGTGATGATGCAGTGATAATGATGTGATAATGCTGTGATGATGATGTGATGACGCAGTGATGATGATGTGATGATTCAGTGATTCTGCAGTATTGATACTGTGATGATACTGAGATGATGCTGTAACGATGCAGTGATGATACAGTGATAATGCTGTGATGATGCTATAATAATGTTGTGATGATGCTGTGATTAAGATGTGATGATTCTTTGATGACGCTGTGATGATGCTGTCGTGATGGTCTGATAACGTTGTCGTAACGCTGTGACGATGCTTCGATGATGTTGTGATGATTCTGTGATGATGCAATTATGATGCTGTGATGATGCAGTGATGATGCACTGATAACGCTGTTATGACGCTGTGATGACGTAGTAATGATGCTGTGATGATGCAGTGTTTACGCAGTTATGACGCTGTGATGATGCTTTGGTGAAGTTCTGATGATGCAGTGATGGTGCTGTGATGACGCATTGATGATGCTTAGATGATGCTGTGGTGATGATGTGATGATGCTGTGATGATGCAGTGATCATGCAGTGATGATGTTGTGATGACGCAGTGATGATGTTGTGATGACGCAGTGATGATGCTGCGATGATGCTATGGTGATGATGTGATGATGCTGTGATGACGCAGTGACGATGCTGTGATGACGCTATAGTGATTCTGTGATGATGCTGTAGTGGTACTATGATGATGCTGTGAGGATGCTGCGATGACGCTCTGATGACGCAGTAATCATGATGTAATGATGCTGTGATGACGCTGCGATGACACTGTCGTGATGCTGTGATGATACTGAGATGACGTTGTGATGATGCAGTGATGATGCAGTGATGACGCAGTAATGATGCTGTGATGATGTAGTGATTATGCTGTGATGACGCAGTGATGATGCTCTGATGATGCTGTGATTATGATGTGATGATGCATTGATCATGATGTGATGATGCTCTGATGATGCAGTGATGACTCTGTGATGATGCAGTGATTATGTAGCTATGATTCTGTGATGATGATGTGATGATGTGATGATGTAGTGATAATGATGTGATGATGCAGGGATGATGATGTGATGATGCAGGGATGATGATGTGATGATGTTGTGTTAATGTTGTGATGACGCTGTCATGATTCTGTGACGATGCAGTGATGATGCTGTGATGACGCTGTCATCATGTTGTGATGACGCTGTCGTGATGCTGTGATGATGCTGTGATGACAATATGATGACGTAGTTATGATGCTGTTATGATGCGGTCATTATGCAGTGATGATGCAGATATGAGGCTGTGATAACGCTGTGATGATATTGTGATGACGCTGCGATGATGATGTGATGACGCAGTGATGATGCTGCGATGACTCTGTGATGACCCTATCGTGATTATGTGATAACGCTGTGATGATGCTGTGATGATGCAATGATGATGCTGTGATGATGCTGTGATAATGCTGTGATGATACTGTGATGACGCAGATATGACGCTGCAATGATGAAGTGATGATGCAATGATGACTCTGTGATGATGTTGTTATAACGCAGTGATGATGCTGTGATGATGCAATGATGATGCTGTGATGACGCAGTGTTTATGCGGTTATGACGCTGTGATGACCCTGTTATGATGCCTGTATGAGGATGCGATGATGCTGTGACTATGCAGTGATGATGCAGTGATGATGCTGTATTGATCCTGTGATGACGCAGTGATTTTGCAGTGATGACACCGTGATGACGCTGTAATGATGCAGTGAGTAAGCAGTAATGATAATGCGATGATGCTGTGATTATGCTGTGACGATGAGGTGATGATGCAGTGATTATGCAGTGATGATGCTGTCATGATACTCTAATGATGCTCTGATGATGCAGAGATGATTCAGTGATGTTGCTGTGATGATGATATGATGATGCAGTGATGATAATGTGATGATGCTGTGATAATGCAGTGATTATGCTGTAATGATGCTCTGATGACACTGAGATAATGCTCTGATGCTGTAGATATGATGCTGTGAAGATGCAGTGAGGACGCAGAGATGATGCTGTGATGACAATGTGAAGATGCTGTGATGATGCAGTGATGGCGCAGTGATGATGCTGTGATGACACTGTGATTATGTGGTGATGATGATATGATGATGCTGTGATGATGCTGTGATGATGCTGTGATTATGCAGCTATGACGCTGTGATGACATAGTGATGATGCTGTGATGACGCTGTGATGATGATATGATGATGCTGTGATGATGCTGTGATGATGATGTCATGATGCAATGATGATGCAGTGGTGATGCTCTGATGATGCTGTAACGATGCTGTGACGATGAAGTGATGGTGCAGTGATGATACTGTGATGACACTGTGATGATGCAGTGATGATTCAGTGATGATTCTGTTATGATGCTATGATGACGCTATTATGATGCTGTGATGACGCTGCGACGATGATATGATGATCCTGTGATTACTCTGCGATGACGTTTTGATGACACTGCTATGATGCTGTGATGATGCTTTGATGACGCAGTGATGACGCTGTGATGACGCTGTGATGATGCTGTGATGATGCTGTGATGACGCTGTGATTATGCTGTGATGATGCAGTGATTATGCTGTGATGATGTTGTGATGATGCTGTTATGATGCAATGATGATGATGAGATGATGCAGTGATGATGATGTGATGATGCAGTGATGATACTGGTACGACGCTGTTATAATGCAGTGATTATGCAGTAATGATGCTGTGATAATGCTTAGATGATGCTGTGATGATGTAGTGATTGTGCAGTGATGATGCAGTGATGATGCAGTCATGATGCTTTGATGACAATGCCAAGATACTCTGATGATGCTGTGATGATTCCTTGATGACGCTGAGATGATGCTGTGACAGTGCAGTGATGATGCAGTGTTTATGCTGTGATGATGCTCTGATTATGTTGTGATGATGCTGTGATGATGCTGTGATGATGCTGTGATGATATTGTGATGATGCAGTGATGATGATATGATGATGCTCTGATGACGATGTGATGGTGCTGTGATGATGCTGTGATGATATTGTGATAATGCAGTGATGATGTTGTGATAACGCAGAGATGATGCTGTGATGATGTTGTGATGATGCAGTGAATATAATGGGATGATGCAGTGATGATGTTTTAATGGCGACGTGATGATGCTGTGATGATGCTGTGATGATGCAGTGAAGAAAATGGGATGATGCAGTGATGATGATGTCATGATGCAGTGATGATACTGTGATCACGCTGTGATAATGCATTGATTATGCAGGAATGATGCTTTGATGATGCTGAGATGATGCTGTGATGATGCAGTGGTGGTGCAGTGATGATGCAGTGATGACGCAGTGATGATGCTGCGATGATGATTTGAAGATGCTGTGATGATGCAGTGATGGTGCTGTGAAGGCGCAGTGGTGATGCTTTCATTATGCTGTGATGATGCAGTGATTATGCAGCTATGGTGCTGTGATGATGCTGTGATGATACTGTGATGACATTGTGATCACGGAGTGATGATGCTGTGATGACACTCTGATGATGCCGTGATGATAATGTGATGATGACGTGATGATGCTGTGATAACGCTTTTATTATGCAGTATTCATGCAGTAATGATTCTGTGATGATGCTGAGATGACGCTGCGATGATGATGTGATGATGGTGTGATGAGTGTGATGACGCTCTGATGACACTATTATTGTGCTGAGATGATGCAGTGATGATGCAGTGATGAGACTGTGATGATGCTGTGATGACGTTTTGATGATGCATTGATGATGATGTGATGATGTAGCTATGATGCTGTGACGATGCAGTGATGAAACCGTGATGACACTCTGATGATGTACTGAGTAAGCAGTAATGATGCTGCGATGATTCTGTGATGACACTGTAATGATGCTGTGATGAGGCAGAGATGGTGCAGTGATGATGCTGTGATGATGTTGTGATGAAGCTGTGATGATGCAGTGATGATGATGGGATTATGAAGTGATGATGATGTGATGATGCAGTGATGATACTGTGATGACGCTGTGATAATGCAGTGATTATGCGGAAATGATGCTGTGATGACACTGATATGATGCTTTGATGATGCAGTGATGATGCTGTGAGGATGCAGTGAGGACACAGTGATGATGTTGTGCTGATGCTGTGATGATGTTTTGATTACGCAGTGATGATGCTGTGGTGATGCAGTGATGATGCAGTGATGATGCAGTGATCAAAGCGTCATCACTGCATCATCACAGCATCAACACTGCATCATCACTGCATCATCACAACATCATCAAATAATCATGAAAGCATCACAGCTTCATCCAAGCGTCATCAGAGCGTCAACACTGCATCTTCACTGCATCATCACAGCATCATCACAGCATAATCACATCCTCATCACTGCATCATCACTGCATCATCACAGCATCATTGCATCATCATCACAGCATCACCAAATATTCGCAGAGTCATCATTGCATCATCACAGAATCATCAAAGCACCATCATAGCGGCATCAGAGCATTATCGCTGCCTCATCACTGCCTCATCACTGCATCATCACTGCATCATCACAACATCATCACTTCAACATCACAGCAACATCACACTGTCATCAAAGCGTCATCACAGCATCATTACTGCATCATCACAGCATCATAACACATCATCACCACATCACAACAGCATCATCACAGCATTATAACAGCATCGTCCAGGCGTCATCACTGCATCATCACAGCATCATCAAAGCATCACAGCGTAATCAAAGCGTCATCACAGCTTCATCACGGTATCAACACAGCATTATCACATCATCATCACAGAATCATCATGCCATCATCACAGCATCATTGCAGCATCATCACAGCATCATTAAAGCATCACAGCGTCATCAAAGACTCATCACAGCGTCATCACAGCATCACCACTGCGTCATCAGAGCGTCATCAAAGCACCATCACAGCTTCATCACAGCATCAACACAGCATCATCACAGTGTCATCAAAGCGTCATCACAACATCATCAGCGCGTCATCACTGAATCATCACAGCGTAATAACTACATCATCAGTGCGTCATCACAGCGTCATCACAGCATCACTACAGCATCAACACAGCAACATCTCAGCGTCATCACTACATCATCGCAGCGTCATCACTGCATCATCACAGCATCATAAGTGCATCATCACAGCATCATCACAGCATCATAAAAACATCATCACATCATCATCATTGTATCATCACAGCATCATCATAGCGTCATCAGAGCATTATCGCTGCCTCATCACTGCATCATCACAGCATCATCACTGCATCATCACAGCATCATCACAATATTATCACAGCCTCACCACAGCGTCATAACTGCGTCATCACTGCATCATCACTGTATCATCAGAGCATCATCACATCATTTCAATGCATGATCACAGCATAATAACAGCATCATAACGGCATCATCACAACATCATCACTGCATCAACACAACATCATCACAGAATCATCACTGAATCATCACAGCATCATCACAGCATCATCACTGCATCATCAAATCATGATCACTGCATCATGAAAGTGTCATCACAGCATCACCACAGCATCATCACAACAGTATCACAGTATCACAGAGTCATCACAGCGTCATCATCACATCATCACTGCACCATCACTGTGTCATCACAGCATCATGACTGCATAATCACAACATCATCATGGTGTCATCGCAGCATAATCACAGCATAATCAGAGTATCACAGCAGCATCATCGCATCGTCATCACTGCATCATCATTGCATCATCACAGCATCATCACTGCGTCATCACAGCATCACAACAGCATCATCGCAGCATCATCACAGTATCATCAAAGCATCACAGCGTCGCCATCACTGCATCATCACAGAATCATCACTGTATCATCACGGCGGTATCACTGCATCATCACAGCATGATCACAGCATTATCACTGCATCATCACAGCATCATCACAACATCATCACAGCATCACGGCATCATCAAAGCGCCATAAAAGCGTCATCACAGCATCATCACTCCATCATCACAGCATCATCACAGCATGATCACAGCATCATCACTGCGTCATCACTCCATCATCACAGCATCATCAAAGCATCACAGCGTCATCACAGTATCATCACAGCATCATCACAGCTTCCTCACGGCGTCATTACATCATCAGTACAGTGTCATCAAAGCGTTATCACAGAATCATCACTGCATCATCACAGCATCATCACTGCATCATCAGAGTGTCATCACAGCATCATCACTGCGTCATCACTGCATCATCATATAATCATGACAGCATTATAGCTGTATAATCACAGCATCATCAAAGCATCATCACAGCATCATCAAAGCGTCATCAAATCATCATCACAGCATCATCACAACAGCGTCACCACAGCATCATAAGAGCATCATTTCTGGTGCCAACGCAGAAATCTTGTTTTTTTTGACCATGGGGCACTTTACTCAGCACCTGGCCTGATGGCCGCAGACGGGTCCCTATCTTTTAGGGGAAAGAGGATCCTGGGCCAGGAGCTGGCAGGGCTCATTGAGAGGGCTTTAAACTAGGTAAGAAGGGGGATGGGGCTGAAGCAAGGATTGTTGGGGCTGTGCCAGGGGGAACAATGGCAAGGCCGGAGGATAGGGCGATGGCCCAGCTGAAGTGCATCTACACCAATGCTCTGATGATGCTCTGATGATGCAGTGATGTTGCAGTAGTGACGCTGTGATGACGCTTTGATGATGCTGTGATGACACTGTGATGATGTGGTGATGATGATATGATGATGCAGTGATGATACTGTGATGACGCAGTGATGATGCAGTGATGATGATGTGATGATGCTGTGACAATGTATAGAATCATAGAATCTCCTGAGTTGGAAGGGACCCTTAAGGATCATCAAGTCCAACTCTTGACACCGCATAGGTCTACCCAAAAGTTCAGATTATGTGACTAAGTGCACAGTCCAATCTCTTCTTAAATTCAGACAGGCTCGGTGCAGTGACCACTTCCCTGGGGAGCCTGTTCCAGTGTGCAACCACCCTCTCTGTGATGTAGTGATGATGCAGTGAAGATGCTGTGAGGATACTGTGATGATGCTGTGATGCTGCAGTGATGAAGCTGCGATCCTGCTGTGATGATGCTGTGATGATGCAGATGTGATGATGCAGGGATGATGATGTGATGATGTTGTGTTAATGCTGTGATGACGCTGTCATGATTCTGTGACGATGCAGTGATGATGCTGTGATGACCCTGTCATGATGTTGTGATGACGCTGTCGTGATGCTGTGATGATGCTGTGATGACAATATGATGACATAGTTATGATGCTTTTATGATGCAGTCATTATGCAGTTAAGATGCAGATATGAGGCTGTGATGACGCTGTGATGATGCTGTGATGATGCTGCGATGACTCTGTGATGACCTTATCGTGATTATGTGATAACGCAGTGATGATGCAGTGATGACGCAGTGATGATGCAGTGATGACTCAGTGATGATGCTGTGATGATGCAGTGATGACACTGCTGTGATGATGATGTGATTACGCAGCGATGATGCTGTAATGATTTTGTGATGATGATGTGATGATGTCATGGGTTTGTGAAGGGTAGGTCCTGCCTAACTAACCGGATTTCCTTTTATGATAAGATCACCCGTATGGTGGACCAAGGGAAACCAGCTGATGTGATTTTTTTGGACTTCAGCAAGGCTTTTGACACGGTTTCCCATAGGATCCTACTGGACAAAATGTCCACCATACAGCTAAATAAAAACATCATACGATGGGTGAGCAATTGGCTAAGGGGCAGGGCCCAAAGGGTTATGGTAAATGGGGCTGCGTCAGGCTGGCGGGCGGTCACCAGTGGGGTCCCTCAAGGCTCCATTTTAGGGCCGGTACTTTTCAATATTTTTATAAACGATCTGGATGTAGGAATAGAGGGTATTTTGAGCAAGTTTGCTGATGACACCAAACTTGGAGGAGTTGTGGACTCGAATGAGGGTGGAAAGGCCTTGCAGAGGGACCTGGATAGGTTGGAGAGCTGGGCGATCACCAACCGCATGAAGTTCAATAAGAGCAAGTGCTGGGTCCTGCACCTGGGACGGGGAAACCCTGGCTGCACGTACAGACTGGGCGATGAGACGCTGGAGAGCAGCCTAGAAGAGAGGGATCTGGGGGTCGTGGTAGACAGCAAGTTGAATATGAGCCAGCAGTGTGCCCTGGCAGCCAGGAGGGCCAACCGTGTCCTGGGGTGCATCAAGCACAGCATCGCTAGTAGGTCACGGGAGGTGATTGTCCCGCTCTACTCTGCGCTGGTGCGGCCTCACCTCGAGTACTGTGTGCAGTTCTGGGCACCGCAGTATAAAAAGGACATGAAACTGTTGGAGAGTGTCCAGAGGAGGGCTACGAAGATGGTGAAAGGCCTGGAGGGGAAGACGTACGAGGAACGGCTGAGGTCACTGGGCCTGTTCAGCCTGGAGAAGAGGAGGCTGAGGGGAGACCTCATCACAGTCTACAACTTCCTCGTAAGGGGGTGTCGAGAGGCAGGAGACCTTTTCTCCATTAACACCAGTGACAGGACCCGCGGGAACGGGGTTAAGCTGAGGCAGGGGAAATTTAGGCTAGACATCAGGAGGGGGTTCTTCACAGAGAGGGTGGTTGCACACTGGAACAGGCTCCCCAGGGAAGTGGTCACTGCACCGAGCCTGTCAGAATTTAAGAAGAGATTGGACTGTGCACTTAGTCACATGGTCTGAACTCTTGGGTAGACCTGTGCGGTGTCAAGAGTTGGACTAGATGATCCTTAAGGGTCCCTTCCAACTCAGGATATTCTAAGATTCTATGATTCTATGCTGTGATGATGCAGTGTTTATGCAGTTATGACGCTGTGATGACCCTGTTATGATGCCTGTATGAGGATACGATGATGCTGTGACTATGCAGTGATGATGCAGTGATGATGCAGTGATGACGTTGCGATGATGATATGATGATGCAGTGATGATACTGTGATAAAGTTGTGATGACGCAGTGATGATGCTGTAATGATGCAGTGATTATGCAGTAATGATGCTGTAGTGACGCTGCGATTATGCTGTGCTGATGCTGTGATGTTGCTGTGGTGACGCTGTGTTGAGGGTGTTGTGGTGTTCTGATAACGCTGTTGTGATGCTGTGATGATGCTACGATGATATTGTGATGATGCTGTGATGAAACCGTGATGATGCAGTGATGATGCTGTGATGCTGCTGCGATGACGCTGTGGTGACGATGTGATGATGCAGTGATGATGCAGTTATGATGCAGTGATGATGCAGTTATGACGCTTTAATGACATTGTGATGATATTGTGATTATGCTGTGATGACATAGCGATGATGCTGTGATGATTCTGTGATGACACTCTGATGATGATGTGATGATGCTGTGATGATGCTGTTATAACACTGTGATGACACTGTGATGATGCTGAGATTATGCTGTGAAGATGCAGTGATGATGCAGTGATGATGCAGTTATGACCCTGTGATGACGCTGTGATGATGCAGTGAGTAAGCAGTAAAGATGCTTTGATGATGCTGTTATGATGCTGCAATGATGCTGTGATGATGCTGCGGGCTGCTGTGATGACAATTTGATGACGTACTGATGATTCTGTCATGACGCCATGATGCTGCTCTGATGCTGCTCTGATGCTGCTGTGATTATGCTGTGATGACGCTCTGATGACACAGTGATGATGCTGTGATGACGCTGTGATGACAATTTGATGATGAAGTGATGACTTTGTGATTACGCTGTGATGACGCATTGAAGATTATGTGATGATGATGTGATGATGCAGTTATGGTACTGTGATGACGCTGTGATAATGCAGTGATTATGTAGTATTGATTCTGTGATGATGCTGTGATGATGCTGTTATGATGCAGTGGTGATGCAGTGATGACTCTGTAATTATACTGTGATTATGTAGTGATGATGTAGTGATTACGGTGTGATGACGCAGTGATGATGCGGTGATGATATGGTGATGATGCAGTGATGATGAAGTGATGATGCAGTGATGACACAGTGATGAGGCAGCGATGATGCTGTGATGACACTGATGATGTTGTGATTATGATGTGATGATGCTGTGATGATGCAGTGAAGACGCAGTGATAATGCAGTGATGATGCTGCGATGACGCTATGATGATGCAGTGATGATGATGTGATGAAACAGTGATGATACAGTGATTATGCTGTGTTTAATTTGTGATGACACAATTATGATGCTCTGATGATGCAGTGATAATGCAGTGTTGATGCAGTGATGATGCTGTGCTGATGCAGTGAAGATGATGGGATGATGCAGTGATGATGATGTCATGATGCAGTGATGATACTGTGATGACGCTGTGATGATGCAGTGATGGTGCAGTGATGATGCAGTGATGACGGAGTGATGATGCTGTGATGACACTCTGATGATGTTGTGATGATAACGTGATGATGCCGTGATGATGCTGTGAAGATACTGTGATGACGCTGTGATGATGCAGTATTTATGCAGTAATGATTCTGTGATGATGCTGAGATGATGCTGTGATGATGCAGTGATGATGCTGTGATGACGCTGCGATGATGATGTGATGATGCTTTGATGACTCTGATGACGCTCTGATGACAGAATTATGATGCTGAGATGATGCAGTGATGATGCAGTGTTTATGTAGTTATGAGGCTGTGATGATGCAGTGATGATGCAGTGATGAGACTGTGATGATGCTGTGATGACGTTTTGATGATGCATTGATGATGATGTGGTGATGTAGCTATGATGGTGTGATGATGCATTGATGAAACCATGATGAAACTCTGATGATGCAGCGAGTAAGCAGTAATGATGCTGCGATGATGCTTTGAAGATGCTGTAATTATGCGGTTATGATGCAGTGATTATGCAGTGATGATGCTGTCATGACACTGTAATGATGTTGTGATGAAGCTGTGATGATGCAGTGATGATGATGGGATTATGAAGTGATGATGATGTGATGATGCAGTGATGATACTGTGATGACGCTGTGATAATGCAGTGATTATGCGGAAATGATGCTGTGATGACACTGAGATGATGCTTTGATGATGCAGTGATGATGCAGTGATGATTCAGTGATCAAAGCCTCATCACAGCATCATCACAGCATCATCGCAGCGTCATCACAGCATCAGAGCGTCATGAAAGCATTATGAGACCGTCATCACAGCATAAGCATAGCATAATTACACCATCATAACAACATCATCACAGCGTCATCACAGCATCATCACAGCATCATCACAGCATTATCACAGCGTCACGAAAGCGTCATCACAGCATCATCACAGCATAATCGCAGCGTCATCAGAGCATCATCTCAGCATCATCACAGCATCATTACTGAATCATCACAGCATCATATCATCCTCATCAGAGCATCACAGCATCATCACAGATTCAGCACTGCATCATCACAAAAACATCACAGTGTCATCAAAGTGTCATCATAGCATTATCAGAGCATCACAACAGCATCATCACTGCATCATCAGAACATCATCACAGTGTCATCAAACTGTCATCACAGCATCATCAGACCACAAGAACAACATCATCGCAGCGTCAAAACTGCATCATCACAGCATGATCACAGCATGATCACAGCGTCATCACAGCATCATAACAGCATTATCGTAGCCTCATCACAGCATAATCACAACATCATCATAGCATCATCGCAGCATCATTACAGCATCATTAAAGCATCATCACTGCGTCATCACTGCATCATTACTACAACATCAGAACATTATCATAGTATCGTCAAAGCGTCAACAGAGTATCATCACAGCATCACAACAGCATCATCACAGCTTCATAACAGCATCATCCAGGCGTAATCACAGCATCATCACAGCACAATCACATCGTCATCACTGCATCATCACAACATTATCATCACAGCATCCCAACAGTATCATCACTGCGTCATCACACCATCATCACAGCATCATCGCAGCATCATCACAGCATCATTAAAGCATCACAGCATCATCAAAGAGTCATCACAGCGTCATCACAGCATCACCACTGCGTTATCAGAGCGTCATCAAAGAACCATCCCAGCGTCATCAGAGCTTCATCACAGCATCAACACAGCATCATCACAGTGTCATCAAAGAGTCAGCACAGGATCATCAACGCATCATCACAGAATCATCACAGCGTAATAACAACATTATCAGTGCGTCATCACAGTGTCATCACAGCATCATCACAGCATCAATACAACATCATCGCAGCGTCATCACTGCATCATCACTGCATCATCACAGCATCATCGCATCATCGTCACAGCATCACAGCGTTATCACAACGTCATCACAGCATCATCACTTTATCATCACTCCGTTATCACAGCATCATCACAGAATCATCACAGCATCACCAAAGATTCGCAGCGTCATCATTGCATCATCACAGAATCATCAAAGCATCATCATAGCGTCATCAGAGCATTATCGCTGCCTCATCACTGCATCATCACTGCGTCATCACAACATCATCACTTCAACATCACAGCAACATCACACCGTCATCAAAGCGTCATCACAGCATCATTACTGCATCATCACAGCATCATAACACATCATCACCACATCACAACAGCATCATCACAGCATCAACACATCATCATCACTGCCTCATCACTGCATCATCACAGCATCATAACTGCGTCATCACAGCATCATCACAATATTATCACAGCCTCACCACAGTGTCATAACTGCATCATCACTGCATCATCACTGTATCATCAGAGCATCATCACATCATTTCACTGCATGATCACAGCATAATAACAGCATCATAACTGCATCATCAGAGCATCATCACGGCATCATTACTGCATCATCACAGCATCATCAGAGCTTCAACAAAGCATCACATTGCCATCACAATGTCACCACTGAATCATCACAGCGTAATCACAGAATCATCAAAGCATCATCGCAGCGTCATCACTGCATCATTACTGCATCATCACAACATTATCATAGTGTCATCAAAGCATCATCACAGCATCACAACAGCATCATCGTAGCACCATCACTGCATCATCACTGCATCATCACAGCATCACAACAGCATCAGCACAACGTCATCTCTGCATCATCCAGGCGTCATCACAACATCATCTCAGCGTCACCACAGAGTCATCACTGCATAATCAAAGCATCACAACACCATCATCGCAGCATCATCACAGCATCATAGCGTCACCATCACTGCATCATCACAGAATCATCACTGTATCATCGCAGCGGTATCACTGCATCATCACAGCATCATCACAACATCATCACAGCATCCCAGCATCATGAAAGCGTCATAAAAGCGTCATTACAGCATCATCACTGTATCATCACTCCGTCATTACAGCGTTATCAGAGCATCAGCACAGCATCACCAAAGCATCATCACTGCATCATCACAGCATCGTCACTGCATCATTACAATATCATCGCAGCGTCATCACTGCATCATCACAGCATCATCACAGCATCATCAAAGCATCATCACAGCGTCATCACAGCAGCATCACTACATCATCACTGTGTCGTCACAGCGTCATCACAGCATCACCACAGCATCATCACATCATCATCACTGCAACATCACAGTATCATCACAGCATCATCACAGCAACATCACTCCATCATTACAGCGTCATCACAGTGTCATCACAGCTTCATCAAAGCATCATCAAAGCATCACAATGTAATCAGTGTCATCATAGCGTCATCACAGCATCATCACTGCATCATCACAGCGTCATCAAATTATCATCACTGCATCATCAGAGCATCACCAGAACTTCACCGCAGCATCATCAAAGCAACATCACAGCGTCACTAGTGCAACATCACTGCATCATCTGAGCATCATCACAGCCTCATCACAGCACCATCACAGCGTTATCACAGCGTCATCAAAGCATCATCACAACATCATCAAAGCGTCATCACAGCATCATCACAGTGTCATCAAATCATCATCACAGCATCATCAGAACAGCACCACCACAGCATCATAAGAGCATCATTTCTGGTGCCAACGCAGAAATCTTGGTTTTTTTGACGATGGGGCACTTTACTCAGCACCTGGCCAGATGGCCGCAGACGGGTCCCTATCTTTTAGGGGAAAAAGCATCCTGGGCCAGGAGCTGGCAGGGCTCATTGAGAGGGCTTTAAACTAGGTAAGAAGGGGGATGGGGCTGAAGCAAGGATTGTTGGGGCTGTGCCAGGGGGAACAATGGCAAGGCCGGAGGATAGGGCAATGGCCCAGCTGAAGTGCATCTACACCAATGTTCTGATGATGCTCTGATGATGCAGTGATGTTGCAGTAGTGACGCTGTGATGACGCTTTGATGATGCTGTGATGACGCGGTGATGATGATATGATGATGCAGTGATGATACTGTGATGACGCTGTGATGATGCAGTGATTATGCATTAATGATTCTGTGATGATGCTGTGATGATATTTTGATGATGCAGTGATGACGCTGTGATGACCTTATTATGATGCTGTGATGATGCTGTGATGATGCTGTGATTATGCAGCTACGATGCTGTGATGATGCTGTGATGATGCTGTGATGATGCAGTGATCATGTAGTGGTGATGATGTGATGACGCAGGGATTCTGCAGTAATGATACAGTGATGATGCAGTGATGATACTGTGATGACGCAGTGATGATGCAGTGATTATGCAGTAATGATACTGAGATGATGCAGTTACGATGCAGTGGTGATGCATTGATGACGCTGTAATTATGATGTGATTATGTAGTGATGATGTAGTGATTACGCTGTGATGATGCACTGATGATACTGTGAAGACGCTGTTATGATGCAGTGAGTAAGCACTAATGATGCTGTGATGTTGCTGAGATGATGCTGTGATGATTCATTAATGATGCAGTGATGATGCTGTGATGATGCTATGATTATGTTTTGATGATGCCTTGATGATTCTGTGATGACGCTGTGATGACTCTGTCGTGATGCTCTGATAACGCTGTCGTGATGCTGTGATGATGCTGCGATGATGTTGTGATGATGCAATGATTATGCTGTGATGATGTAGTAATGATGATGTTATGATGCCGAGGTGATGCAATGATGATGCTGTATTGACGCAGTGATGGTGCTGTGATGATGCAGAGTTTATGCAGTTATGACACTGTGATTATGCTTTGATGATGACGCAATGGTGATGTGACGATGCAGTGATGATGCTGTGATGATGCTGTGACGATGCAGTGATTACGCTGCGATGATGATGTGATGATGCTGCGATGATGCTGTGATGATGCAGTGATGATGATGTGATGATTCAGTGATGATGATGTGATGATTCAGTGATTCTGCAGTATTGATACTGTGATGATGCTGAGATGATGCTGTAACGATGCAGTGATGATACAGTGATAATGCTGTGATGATGCTATAATAATGTTGTGATGATGCTGTAATGAAGATGTGATGATTCTGTGATGATGCTGTGATGATGCTGTCGTGATGGTCTGATAACGTTGTCGTAACGCTGTGACGATGCTTCGATGATGTTGTGATGATTCTGTGATGATGCAATTACGATGCTGTGATGATGCAGTGATGATGCACTGATAATGCTGTTATGACGCTGTGATGACGTAGTAATGATGCTGTGATGATGCAGTGTTTACGCAGTTATGATGCTGTTATGATGCTTTGGTGAAGTTCTGATGATGCAGTGATGGCGCTGTGATGACACATTGATGATGCTTAGATGATGCTTTGATGATGCTCTGATGATGCTGTGATGATGCAGTGATGATGATGTGATGATGCTGTGGTGATGATGTGATGATGCTGTGATGATGCAGTGATCATGCAGTGATGATGTTGTGATGACGCAGTGATGATGTTGTGATGACACAGTGAAGATGCTGTGATGACGCTTGGATGACGCTATAGTGATTCTGTGATGATGCTGTAGTGGTACTATGATGATGCTATGAGGATGCTGCGATGACGCTCTGATGACGCAGTAATCATGATGTAATGATGCTGTGATGACGCAGTGATGATGCTCTGATGATGCTGTGATTATGATGTGATGATGCATTGATCATGATGTGATGACGCTCTGATGATGCAGTGATGACTCTGTGATGATGCAGTGATTATGTAGCTATGATGCTGTGATGATGATGTGATGATGTAGTGATAATGATGTGATGACGCAGAGATGATGCTCTGACGATGCTGTGATTATGATGTGATGACGCTGTCATGATTCTGTGACGATGCAGTGATGACGCTGTGATGACCCTGTCATGATGTTGTGATGACGCTGTCGTGATGCTGTGATGATGCTGTGATGACAATATGATGACGTAGTTATGATGTTGTTATGATGCAGTCATTATGCAGTGATGATGCAGATATGAGGCTGTGATGACGCTGTGATGATATTGTGATGATGCTGCGATGATGATGTGATGACGCAGTGATGATGCTGCGATGACTCTGTGATGACCCTATCGTGATTATGTGATAACGCTGTGATGATGCTGTGATGATGCTGTGATGATGCTGTGATTCTGAAGTAATGATGCTGTGAGGATGGTGAGGTGATGCTGTGATGACGCAGTGATGATGATGTGATCACGCAGCGATGATGCTGTAATGATTTTGTGATGATGATGTGATGACGCTGCGATGATGAAGTGATGATGCAGTGATGACTCTGTGATGATGCTGTGATAACGCAGTGATGATGCTGTGATGATGCAATGATGATGCTGTGATGACGCAGTGTTTATGCAGTTATGACGCTGTGATGACCCTGTTATGATGCCTGTATGAGGATGCGATGATGCTGTGACTATGCAGTGATGATGCAGTGATGATGCTGCGATGATGTAGTGATGATGCTGCCATGATGATATGATGATGCAGTGATGATACTGTGATAACATTGTGATGACGCAGTGATCATGCAGTGATGATGCTGTAATGATGCAGTGATTATGCAGTAATGATGCTGTAGTGACGTTGCGATTATGCTGTGATGATGCTGTGATGTTGCTGTGGTGACGCTGTGTTGAGGGTGTTGTGATGCTCTGATAACGCTGTTGTGATGCTGTGATGATGCTACGATGATGTTGTGATGATGCTGTGATGACATAGCGATGATGCTGTGATGATTCTGTGATGTCCCTCTGATGATGCTGTGATGATGCAATTATGGTACTGTGATGATGCTGTGATGATGCAGTGATGATATAGTGATGACGTTGTGATGATGCATTGATGATGCTGTATTGATCCTGTGATGACGCAGTGATTATGCAGTGATGACACCGTGATGACGCTGTAATGATGCAGTGAGTAAGCAGTAATGATAATGCGATGATGCTGTGATTATGCTGTGACGATGAGGTGATGATGCAGTGATTATGCAGTGATGATGCTGTCATGATACTCTAATGATGCTCTGATGATGCAGAGATGATGCAGTGATGTTGCTGTGATGATGATGTGATGATGCAGTGATGATAATGTGACGATGCTGTGATAATGCAGTGATTATGCTGTAATGATGCTCTGATGACACTGAGATAATGCTCTGATGCTGTAGATATGATGCTGTGAAGATGCAGTGAGGACGCAGAGATGATGCTGTGATGACAATGTGAAGATGCTGTGATGATGCAGTGATGGCGCAGTGATGATGCTGTGATGACAATGTGAAGATGCTGTGATGATGCAGTGATGGCGCAGTGATGATGCTGTGATGACACTGTGATTATGCAGCTATGACGCTGTGATGACATAGTGATGATGCTGTGATGACACTGTGATGATGATATGATGATGCTGTGATGATGCTGTGATGATGATGTCATGATGCAATGATGATGCAGTGGTGATGCTCTGATGATGCTGTAACGATTCTGTGACGATGAAGTGATGGTGCAGTGATGATACTGTGATGACACTGTGATGATGCAGTGATGATTCAGTGATGATTCTGTTATGATGCTATGATGACGCTATTATGATGCTGTGATGACGCTGCGACGATGATATGATGATCCTGTGATTACTCTGCGATGATGTTTTGATGACACTGCTATGATGCTGTGATGATGCTTTGATGACGCAGTGATGACGCTGTGATGACGCTGTGATGATGCTGTGATGATGCTGTGATGACACTGTGATTATGCTGTGATGATGCAGTGATTATGCTGTGATGATGTTGTGATGATGCTGTTATGATGCAATGATGATGATGAGATGATGCAGTGATGATGATGTGATGATGCAGTGATGATACTGGTACGACGCTGTTATAATGCAGTGATTATGCAGTAATGATGCTGTGATAATGCTTAGATGATGCTGTGATGATGTAGTGATTGTGCAGTGATGATGCAGTGATGACGCAGTCATGATGCTTTGATGACAATGCCAAGATACTCTGATGATGCTGTGATGATTCCTTGATGACGCTGAGATGATGCTGTGAGAGTGCAGTGATGATGCAGTGTTTATGCTGTGATGATGCTCTGATTGTGTTGTGATGATGCTGTGATGATGCTGTGATGATATTGTGATGATGCAGTGATGATGATGTGATGATGCTCTGATGATGATGTTGTGATGATGCAGTGAAGATAATGGGATGATGCAGTGATGATGTTTTAATGGCGACGTGATGATGCTGTGATGATGTTGTGATGATGCAGTGAAGATAATGGGATGATGCAGTGATGATGTTTTAATGGCGACGTGATGATGCTGTGATGATGCTGTGATGATGCAGTTAAGATAATGGGATGATGCAGTGATGATGATGTCATGATGCAGTGATGATACTGTGATCACGCTGTGATAATGCAGTGATTATGCAGGAATGATGCTTTGATGATGCTGAGATGATGCTGTGATGATGCAGTGGTGGTGCAGTGATGATGCAGTGATGACGCAGTGATGATGCTGCGATGATGATTTGAAGATGCTGTGATTATGCAGTGATGGTGCTGTGAAGGCGCAGTGGTGATGCTTTCATTATGCTGTGATGATGCAGTGATTATGCAGCTATGGTGCTGTGATGATGCTGTGATGATACTGTGATGACATTGTGATGACGGAGTGATGATGTTGTGATGACACTCTGATGATGTTGTGATGATAACGTGATGATGCCGTGATGATGCTGTGAAGATACTGTGATGATGCTGAGATGGTGCTGTGATGATGCTGTTATGACGCTGTGATGACGCAGTGATGATGCTGTGAAGATGCAGTGATGGTGCAGTGATGATGCAGTGATGAAGCAGTGATGATACAGTGATTATGCTGTGATTAAGCTGTGATGACACAATTATGATGCTCTGATGATGCAGTGATGATGCAGTGTCGATGAAGTGATGATGCTGTGACGATGCAGTGAAGATGATGTAATGATGCAGTGATGAAGATGTTATGATGCAGTGATGATACTGTGATCACGCTGTGATAATGCATTGATTATGCAGTAATGATGCTGTGATGATGCTGAGATGATGCTGTCATGATGCAGTGATGGTGCAGTGATGATGCAGTGATGACGCAGTGATGATGCTGCGGTGATGATTTGAAGGTTCTGTGATGATGCAGTGATGGTGCTGTGAAGGCGCAGTAGTGATGCTTTGATTATGCTGTGATGATGCAGTGATTATGCAGCTATGGTGCAGTGATGATGCTGTGATGATACCGTGATGACGCTGTGATGACGGAGTGATGATGCTGTGATGACACTCTGATGATGTTGTGGTGATAATGTGATGATGCTGTGAAGATACTGTGATAACGCTTTTATTATGCAGTATTCATGCAGTAATGATTCTGTGATGATGCTGAGATGACGCTGCGATGATGATGTGATGATGCTGTGATGAGTGTGATGACGCTCTGATGACACTATTATTGTGCTGAGATGATGCAGTGATGATACAGTGATGAAACCGTGATAACACTCTGATGATGTACTGAGTAAGCAGTAATGATGCTGTGATGATTCTGTGATGACACTGTAATGATGCTGTGATGAGGCAGAGATGATGCAGTGATGATGCTGTGATGATGTTGTGATGAAGCTGTGATGATGCAGTGATCATGATGGGATTATGAAGTGATGATGATGTGATGATGCAGTGACGATACTGTGATGACGCTGTGATAATGCAGTGATTATGCGGAAATGATGCTGTGATGACACTGATATGATGCTTTGATGATGCAGTGATGATGCTGTGAGGATGCAGTGAGGACACAGTGATGATGTTGTGCTGATGCTGTGATGATGTTTTGATTACGCAGTGATGATGCTGTGGTGATGCAGTGATGAAGCAGTGATGATGCAGTGATCAAAGTGTCATCACAGCATCATCACAGCATCATCGCAGCGTCATCGCAGCGTCATCACTGCATCATCGCAGCGTCATTGCATCATCATCACAGCATCACCAAATATTCGCAGAGTCATCATTGCATCATCACAGAATCATCAAAGCACCATCATAGCGTCATCGGAGCATTATCGCTGCCTCATCACTGCCTCATCACTGCATCATCACTGCGTCATCACAGCAACATCACACTGTCATCAAAGCGTCATCACAGCATCATTACTGCATCATCACAGCATCATAACACATCATCACCACATCACAACAGCATCATCACAGCATTATAACAGCATCGTCCAGGCGTCATCACTGCATCATCACAGCGTCACCACAGCGTCATCACTGCATCATCACAGCATCATCACAGCATCATCAAAGCATCACAGCGTAATCAAAGCGTCATCACAGCTTCATCACGGTATCAACACAGCATTATCACATCATCATCACAGAATCATCATGCCATCATCACAGCATCATCGCAGCATCATCACAGCATCATTAAAGCATCACAGCGTCATCAAAGACTCATCACAGCGTCATCACAGCATCACCACTGCATCATCAGAGTGTCATCAAAGCACCATCACAGCTTCATCACAGCATCAACACAGCATCATCACAGTGTCATCAAAGCGTCATCACAACATCATCAGCGCGTCATCACTGAATCATCACAGCGTAATAACTACATCATCAGTGCGTCATCACAGCGTCATCACAGCATCTCTACAGCATCAACACAGCAACATCTCAGCGTCATCACTACATCATCGCAGCGTCATCACTGCATCATCACAGCATCATAAGTGCATCATCACAGCATCATCACAGCATCATAAAAACATCATCACATCATCATCATTGTATCATCACAGCATCATCATAGCGTCATCAGAGCATTATCGCTGCCTCATCACTGCATCATCACAGCATCATCACTGCATCATCACAGCATCATCACAATATTATCACAGCCTCACCACAGCGTCATAACTGCATCATCACTGCATCATCACTGTATCATCAGAGCATCATCACATCATTTCAATGCATGATCACAGCATAATAACAGCATCATCACGGCATCATCACAACATCATCACAGAATCATCACTGAATCATCACAGCATCATCATATCATCATCACCACATAATCACAGCATCATCACTGCATCATCAAATCATGATCACTGCATCATGAAAGTGTCATCACAGCATCACCACAGCATCATCACAACAGTATCACAGTATCACAGAGTCATCACAGCGTCATCATCACATCATCACTGCACCATCACAGAGTCATCACAGCATCATTACTGCATAATCACAACATCATCACGGTGTCATCGCAGCATAATCACAGCATAATCAGAGCATCACAACAGCATCATCGCATCGTCATCACTGCATCATCATTGCATCATCACAGCATCATCACTGCATCATCACAGCATCACAACAGCATCATCGCAGCATCATCACAGTATCATCAAAGCATCAAAGCGTCGCCATCACTGCATCATCATAGAATCATCACTGTATCATCGCAGCGGTATCACTGCATCATCACAGCATGATCACAGCATCATCACTGCATCATCACAGCATCATCACAACATCATCACAGCATCACGGCATCATCAAAGCGCCATAAAAGCGTCATCACAGCATCATCACTGCGTCATCACTCCATCGTCACAGCATCATTGCATCATCATCATAGCATCACTGTATCATCAGAGCATCATCACATCATTTCAATGCATCTTCACAGCATAATAACAGCATCATCACGGCATCATCACAACATCATCACAGAATCATCACTGAATCATCACGGCATCATCACAGCATCACAACAGCATCAACACAACATCATCACAGAATCATCACTGAATCATCACAGCGTCATCACAGCATCATCACAGCATCACAACAGCATCATCACTGCATCATCAAATCATGATCACTGCATCATGAAAGTGTCATCACAGCATCACCACAGCATCATCACAACAGTATCACAGTATCACAGAGTCATCACAGCGTCATCATCACATCATCACTGCACCATCACTGTGTCATCACAGCATCATTACTGCATAATCACAACATCATCACGGTGTCATCGCAGCATAATCACAGCATAATCAGAGCATCACAACAGCATCATCGCATCGTCATCACTGCATCATCATTGCATCATCACTGCATCATCACAGCATCACAACAGCATCATCGCAGCATCATCACAGTATCATCAAAGCATCACAGCGTCGCCATCACTGCATCATCACAGAATCATCACTGTATCATCGCAGCGGTATCACTGCATCATCACAGCATGATCACAGCATCATCACTGCATCATCACAGCATCATCACAACATCATCACAGCATCACGGCATCATCAAAGCGCCATAAAAGCGTCATCACAGCATCATCACAGCGTCATCACAATATCATCACAGCATCATCACAGTTTCCTCACGGCGTCATTACATCATCAGTACAGTGTCATCAAAACGTTATCACAGAATCATCACTGCATCATCACAGCATCATCACAGCGTCATCACAGTGTCATCACAGCTTCATCACAGCATCATCACAGCGTCATTACAGCATCATGAAAGCACCATCACAGCGTCATCACAGCATCATCGCAGCATCATCACAGCATCATCGCAGCATCATCACAGCATCATCACTGCATCATCAGAGCATCACCAGAACTTCATCGCAGCATCATCAAAGCAACATCACAGCGTCACTACTGCAACATCACTGCATCATCTGAGCATCATCACAGCACCATCACAGCGTTATCACAGCGTCATCAAAGCATCATTACAACATCATGAAAGCGTCATCACAGTATCATCACAGTGTCATCAAATCATTATCACAGCATCATAAGAGCATCATTTCTGGTGCCAACACAGAAATCTTGTTTTTTTTGACCATGGGGCACTTTACTCAGCACCTGGCCTGATGGCCGCAGACGGGTCCCTATCTTTTAGGGGAAAAAGGATCCTGGGCCAGGAGCTGGCAGGGCTCATTGAGAGGGCTTTAAACTAGGTGAGAAGGGGGATGCGGCTGAAGCAAGGATTGTTGGGGCTGTGCCAGGGGGAACAATGGCAAGGCCGGAGGATAGGGCAATGGCCCAGCTGAAGTGCATCTACACCAATGCTCTGATGATGCTCTTGATGCAGTGATGTTGCAGTAGTGACGCTGTGATGATGCTTTGATGATGCTGTGATGACACTGTGATGATGCGGTGATGATGATATGATGATGCAGTGATGATACTGTGATGACGCTGTGATGATGCAGTGATTATGCAGTAATGATACTGAGATGATGCAGTTATGATGCAGTGGTGATGCATTGATGACGCTGTAATTATGATGTGATTATGTAGTGATGATGTAGTGATTACGCTGTGATGATGCACTGATGATACTGTGAAGACGCTGTTATGATGCAGTGAGGAAGCAGTAATGATGCTGTGGTGTTGCTGAGATGATGCTGTGATGATTCATTGATGATGCAGTGATGATGCTGTGATGATACTGTGAAGACGCTGTTATGATGCAGTGAGTAAGCACTAATGATGCTGTGATGTTGCTGAGATGATGCTGTGATGATTCATTAATGATGCAGTGATGATGCTGTGATGATGCTATGATTATGTTTTGATGATGCCTTGATGATTCTGTGATGACGCTGTGATGACTCTGTCGTGATGCTCTGATAACGCTGTCGTGATGCTGTGATGATGCTGCGATGATGATGTGATGATGCTGCGATGATGCTGTGATGATGCAGTGATAATGATGTGATACTGCTGTGATGATGATGTGATGACGCAGTGATGATGATGTGATGATTCAGTGATTCTGCAGTATTGATACTGTGATGATGCTGAGATGATGCTCTAACGATGCAGTGATGATACAGTGATAATGCTGTGATGATGCTATAATAATGTTGTGATGATGCTGTGATGAAGATGTGATGATTCTGTGATGACGCTGTGATGATGCTGTCGTGATGGTCTGATAACGTTGTCGTAACGCTGTGACGATGCTTCGATGATGTTGTGATGATTCTGTGATGATGCAATTATGATGCTGTGATAATGCAGTGTTGATGCACTGATAATGCTGTTATGACGCTGTGATGACGTAGTAATGATGCTGTGATGATGCAGTGTTTACGCAGTTATGACGCTGTGATGATGCTTTGGTGAAGTTCTGATGATGCAGTGATGGTGCTGTGATGACGCATTGATGATGCTTAGATGATGCTGTGATGATGCTCTAATGATGCAGTGATGATGATGTGATGATGATGTGATGATGCTGTGATGATGCAGTGATCATGCAGTGATGATGTTCTGATGACGCAGTGATGATGTTGTGATGACGCAGTGATGATGCTGCGATGATGCTATGGTGATGATGTGATGATGCTGTGATGACGCAGTGACGATGCTGTGATGACGCTTGGATGACGCTATAGTGATTCTGTGATGATGCTGTAGTGGTACTATGATGATGCTGTGAGGATGCTGCGATGACGCTCTGATGACGCAGTAATCATGATGTAATGATGCTGTGATGACGCTGCGATGACACTGTCGTGATGCTGTGATGATGCTGTGATGATGCTGTGATGATACTGAGATGACGTTGTGATGATGCAGTGATGATGCAGTGATGACGCAGTAATGATGCTGTGATCATGTAGTGATGATGTAGTGATTATGCTGTGATGACGCAGTGATGATGCTCTGATGATGCTGTGATTATGATGTGATGATGCATTGATCATGATGTGATGACGCTCTGATGATGCAGTGATGACTCTGTGATGATGCAGTGATTATGTAGCTATGATGCTGTGATGATGATGTGATGATGTAGTGATAATGATGTGATGATGCAGGGATGATGATGTGATGATGCAGGGATGACGATGTGATGATGTTGTGTTAATGCTGTGATGACGCTGTCATGATTCTGTGACGATGCAGTGATGATGCTGTGATGACCCTGTCGTGATGTTGTGATGACGCTGTCGTGATGCTGTGATGATGCTGTGATGACAATATGATGACGTAGTTATGATGCTGTTATGATGCAGTCATTATGCAGTGATGATGCAGATATGAGGCTGTGATGACGCTGTGATGATATTGTGATGATGCTGCGATGATGATGTGATGACGCAGTGATGATGCTGCGATGACTCTGTGATGACCCTATCGTGATTATGTGATAACGCTGTGATGATGCTGTGATGATGCAATGATGATGCTGTGATGATGCTGTGATGATGCTGTGATTCTGAAGTAATGATGCTGTGAGGATGGTGAGGTGATGCTGTGATGACGCAGTGATGATGATGTGATTACGCAGCGATGATGCTGTAATGATTTTGTGATGATGATGTGATGATGCTGTGATAACGCAGTGATGATGCTGTGATGATGCAATGATGATGCTGTGATGACGCAGTGTTTATGCAGTTATGACGCTGTGATGACCCTGTTATGATGCCTGTATGAGGATGCGATGATGCTGTGACTATGCAGTGATGATGCAGTGATGATGCTGCGATGATGTAGTGATGATGCTGCCATGATGATATGATGATGCAGTGATGATACTGTGATAACATTGTGATGACGCAGTGATGATGCAGTGATGATGCTGTAATGATGCAGTGATTAGGCAGTAATGATGCTGTAGTGACGTTGCGATTATGCTGTGATGATGCTGTGATGTTGCTGTGGTGACGCTGTGTTGAGGGTGTTGTGATGCTCTGATAACGCTGTTGTGATGCTGTGATGATGCTACGATGATGTTGTGATGATGCTGTGATGACATACCGATGATGCTGTGATGATTCTGTGATGTCCCTCTGATGATGCTGTGATGATGCAATTATGGTACTGTGATGATGCTGTGATGATGCAGTGATGATATAGTGATGACGTTGTGATGATGCATTGATGATGCTGTATTGATCCTGTGATGACGCAGTGATTATGCAGTGATGACACCGTGATGACGCTGTAATGATGCAGTGAGTAAGCAGTAATGATAATGCGATGATGCTGTGATTATGCTGTGACGATGAGGTGATGATGCAGTGATTATGCAGTGATGATGCTGTCATGATACTCTAATGATGCTCTGATGATGCAGAGATGATGCAGTGATGTTGCTGTGATGATGATGTGATGATACTGTGATGTTGCAGTGATGATGATGTGATGATGCTGTGATAATGCAGTGATTATGCTGTAATGATGCTCTGACGACACTGAGATAATGCTCTGATGCTGTAGATATGATGCTGTGAAGATGCAGTGAGGACGCAGAGATGATGCTGTGATGACAATGTGAAGATGCTGTGATGATGCAGTGATGGCGCAGTGATGATGCTGTGATGACACTGTGATTATGTGGTGATGATGATATGATGATGCTGTGATGATGCTGTGATGATGCTGTGATTATGCAGCTATGACGCTGTGATGACATAGTGATGATGCTGTGATGACGCTGTGATGATGATAGGATGATGCTGTGATGATGCTGTGATGATGATGTCATGATGCAATGATGATGCAGTGGTGATGCTCTGATGATGCTGTAATGATGCTGTAACGATGAAGTGATGGTGCAGTGATGATACTGTGATGACACTGTGATGATGCAGTGATGATTCAGTGATGATTCTGTTATGATGCTATGATGACGCTATTATGATGCTGTGATGACGCTGCGACGATGATATGATGATCCTGTGATTACTCTGCAATGACGTTTTGATGACACTGCTATGATGCTGTGATGATGCTTTGATGACGCAGTGATGACGCTGTGATGACGCTGTGATGATGCTGTGATGATGCTGTGATGACGCTGTGATTATGCTGTGATGATGCAGTGATTATGCTGTGATGAAGTTGTGATGATGCTGTTATGATGCAATGATGATGATGAGATGATGCAGTGATGATGCTGTGATGATGCAGTGATGATGATGTGATGAAGCAGTGATGATACAGTGATTATGCTGTGATTAAGCTGTGATGACACAATTATGATGCTCTGATGATGCAGTGATGATGCAGTGTCGATGCAGTGATGATGCTGTGACGATGCAGTGAAGATGATGTGATGATGATGTGATGATGATGTTATGATGCAGTGATGATACTGTGATGACGCTGTGATAATGCATTGATTATGCAGTAATGATGCTGTGATGATGCTGAGATGATGCTGTCATGATGCAGTGATGATGCAGTGATGCAGTGATGACGCAGTGATGATGCTGCGGTGATGATTTGAAGGTGCTGTGATGATGCAGTGATGGTGCTGTGAAGGCGCAGTAGTGATGCTTTGATTATGCTGTGATGATGCAGTGATTATGCAGCTATGGTGCAGTGATGATGCTGTGATGATACCGTGATGACGCTGTGATGACGGAGTGATGATACTGTGATGACACTCTGATGATGTTGTGGTGATAATGTGATGATGCTGTGAAGATACTGTGATAACGCTTTTATTATGCAGTATTCATGCAGTAATGATTCTGTGATGATGCTGAGATGACGCTGCGATGATGATGTGATGATGCTGTGATGAGTGTGATGACGCTCTGATGACACTATTATTGTGCTGAGATGATGCAGTGATGATGCAGTGATGAGACTGTGATGATGCTGTGATGACGTTTTGATGATGCATTGATGATGATGTGATGATGTAGCTATGATGCTGTGACGATGCAGTGATGAAACCGTGATGACACTCTGATGATGTACTGAGTAAGCAGTAATGATGCTGCGATGATTCTGTGATGACACTGTAATGATGCTGTGATGAGGCAGAGATGATGCAGTGATGATACTGTGATGACGCTGTGATAATGCAGTGATTATGCGGAAATGATGCTGTGATGACACTGATATGATGCTTTGATGATGCAGTGATGATGCTGTGAGGATGCAGTGAGGACACAGTGATGATGTTGTGCTGATGCTGTGATGATGTTTTGATTAGGCAGTGATGATGCTGTGGTGATGCAGTGATGATGCAGTGATGATGCAGTGATCAAAGCGTCATCACAGCATCATCACACCATCATCGCAGCATCATCGCAGCGTCATCACTGAATCATCGCAGCGTCATCACTGCATCATCACAGCATCAACACTGCATCATCACTGCATCATCACAACATCATCAAATAATCATGAAAGCATCACAGCTTCATCAAAGCGTCATCAGAGCGTCAACACTGCATCTTCACTGCATCATCACAGCATCATCACAGCATAATCACATCATCATCACTGCATCATCACTGCATCATCACTGCATCATCACAGCATCATGGCATCATCATCACAGCATCACCAAATATTCGCAGAGTCATCATTGCATCATCACAGAATCATCAAAGCACCATCATAGCGTCATCAGAGCATTATCGCTGCCTCATCACTGCCTCATCACTGCATCATCACTGCGTCATCACAACATCATCACTTCAACATCACAGCAACATCACACTGTCATCAAAGCGTCATCACAGCATCATTACTGCATCATCACAGCATCATAACACATCATCACCACATCACAACAGCATCATCACAGCATTATAACAGCATCATCCAGGGGTCATCACTGCATCATCACAGCGTCACCACAGCGTCATCACTGCATCATCACAGCATCATCAAAGCATCACAGCGTAATCAAAGCGTCATCACAGCTTCATCACGGTATCAACACAGCATTATCACATCATCATCACAGAATCATCATGCCATCATCACAGCATCATCGCAGCATCATCACAGCATCATTAAAGCATCACAGCGTCATCAAAGACTCATCACAGCGTCATCACAGCATCACCACTGCGTCATCAGAGCGTCATCAAAGTACCATCACAGCTTCATCACAGCATCAACACAGCATCATCACAGTGTCATCAAAGCGTCATCACAACATCATCAGCGCGTCATCACTGAATCATCACAGCGTAATAACTACATCATCAGTGCGTCATCACAGCGTCATCACAGCATCACTACAGCATCAACACAGCAACATCTCAGCGTCATCACTACATCATCGCAGCGTCATCACTGCATCATCACAGCATCATAAGTGCATCATCACAGCATCATCACAGCATCATAATGTGGTGGTTTTACCGTGCTGGGCAGCTAAACCCCACAACCGCTCTCTCACTCCCCCTCTTTTTAGATGAGGAGGGGAAGAAGTAAATCAAAGAACAACTCACGGGTTGAGATAAGGATAATTTAATTAAAGGGAAATAATAATAATAATAATTAAATAAAGATTATTATGAACTAAACAATTTAACTAAAGGGAAATAAAGGGGAAAGGGGAAAAGGGGAAAAGGGAGGGGGAAAGGAAAAAAATAAAAAGAAGGGAGGAAAACAAACAAAATAAATGAAGGCTATGTGGAAGTGCAGAGGAAAGAAATTGCTCTTTACTTCCCACAAATGAGTGATGATTGACCACGTCCTTGAAGCAGGGCCTCAACACACGTAGCCGGTGTTCGGGAGGAGGACCGACGTCTTCACAACGAGAGCCCACCCCTCCCCTCTTCTTCCTGTTTCCACCTTTTATTGCTGTGTGACATCACATGATATGGAATATCCCTTTGGTTGGTTTAGGTCAGCTGCCCTAGTGATGTTTCTCTTCTCACTTTTTGCCCACCCCCTAGGAGGGTTAGAGAGAGGCCCGATGCTGTGCCACTGCTGCTCAGCAGTAGACACAACACTAGTATGATAACACTGCTGTTCCAGCTACAAGTGCAGAGTACAGCACTGTATGGGCTGCTGCAGGGAAAGTTAACATTCCAGCCAGACACAGTACACATAAAAACATCATAACATCATCATCATTGTATCATCACAGCATCATCATAGCGTCATCAGAGCATTATCGCTGCCTCATCACTGCATCATCACAGCATCATCACTGCATCATCACAGCATCATCACAATATTATCACAGCCTCACCACAGCGTCATAACTGCATCATCACTGCATCATCACTGTATCATCAGAGCATCATCACATCATTTCAATGCATGATCACAGCATAATAACAGCATCATCACGGCATCATCACAACATCATCACAGAATCATCACTGAATCATCACAGCATCATCATATCATCATCACCACATAATCACAGCATCATCACTGCATCATCAAATCATGATCACTGCATCATGAAAGTGTCATCACAGCATCACCACAGCATCATCACAACAGTATCACAGTATCACAGAGTCATCACAGCGTCATCATCACATCATCACTGCACCATCACAGAGTCATCACAGCATCATTACTGCATAATCACAACATCATCACGGTGTCATCGCAGCATAATCACAGCATAATCAGAGTATCACAGCAGCATCATCGCATCGTCATCACTGCATCATCATTGCATCATCACAGCATCATCACTGCATCATCACAGCATCACAACAGCATCATCGCAGCATCATCACAGTATCATCAAAGCATCAAAGCGTCGCCATCACTGCATCATCATAGAATCATCACTGTATCATCGCAGCGGTATCACTGCATCATCACAGCATGATCACAGCATCATCACTGCATCATCACAGCATCATCACAACATCATCACAGCATCACGGCATCATCAAAGCGCCATAAAAGCGTCATCACAGCATCATCACTGCGTCATCACTCCATCGTCACAGCATCATTGCATCATCATCATAGCATCACTGTATCATCAGAGCATCATCACATCATTTCAATGCATCTTCACAGCATAATAACAGCATCATCACGGCATCATCACAACATCATCACAGAATCATCACTGAATCATCACGGCATCATCACAGCATCACAACAGCATCAACACAACATCATCACAGAATCATCACTGAATCATCACAGCGTCATCACAGCATCATCACAGCATCACAACAGCATCATCACTGCATCATCAAATCATGATCACTGCATCATGAAAGTGTCATCACAGCATCACCACAGCATCATCACAACAGTATCACAGTATCACAGAGTCATCACAGCGTCATCATCACATCATCACTGCACCATCACTGTGTCATCACAGCATCATTACTGCATAATCACAACATAATCACGGTGTCATCGCAGCATAATCACAGCATAATCAGAGCATCACAACAGCATCATCGCATCGTCATCACTGCATCATCATTGCATCATCACTGCATCATCACAGCATCACAACAGCATCATCGCAGCATCATCACAGTATCATCAAAGCATCACAGCGTCGCCATCACTGCATCATCACAGAATCATCACTGTATCATCGCAGCGGTATCACTGCATCATCACAGCATGATCACAGCATCATCACTGCATCATCACAGCATCATCACAACATCATCACAGCATCACGGCATCATCAAAGCGCCATAAAAGCGTCATCACAGCATCATCACAGCGTCATCACAATATCATCACAGCATCATCACAGTTTCCTCACGGCGTCATTACATCATCAGTACAGTGTCATCAAAACGTTATCACAGAATCATCACTGCATCATCACAGCATCATCACAGCGTCATCACAGTGTCATCACAGCTTCATCACAGCATCATCACAGCGTCATTACAGCATCATGAAAGCACCATCACAGCGTCATCACAGCATCATCGCAGCATCATCACAGCATCATCGCAGCATCATCACAGCATCATCACTGCATCATCAGAGCATCACCAGAACTTCATCGCAGCATCATCAAAGCAACATCACAGCGTCACTACTGCAACATCACTGCATCATCTGAGCATCATCACAGCACCATCACAGCGTTATCACAGCGTCATCAAAGCATCATTACAACATCATGAAAGCGTCATCACAGTATCATCACAGTGTCATCAAATCATTATCACAGCATCATAAGAGCATCATTTCTGGTGCCAACACAGAAATCTTGTTTTTTTTGACCATGGGGCACTTTACTCAGCACCTGGCCTGATGGCCGCAGACGGGTCCCTATCTTTTAGGGGAAAAAGGATCCTGGGCCAGGAGCTGGCAGGGCTCATTGAGAGGGCTTTAAACTAGGTGAGAAGGGGGATGCGGCTGAAGCAAGGATTGTTGGGGCTGTGCCAGGGGGAACAATGGCAAGGCCGGAGGATAGGGCAATGGCCCAGCTGAAGTGCATCTACACCAATGCTCTGATGATGCTCTTGATGCAGTGATGTTGCAGTAGTGACGCTGTGATGATGCTTTGATGATGCTGTGATGACACTGTGATGATGCGGTGATGATGATATGATGATGCAGTGATGATACTGTGATGACGCTGTGATGATGCAGTGATTATGCAGTAATGATACTGAGATGATGCAGTTATGATGCAGTGGTGATGCATTGATGACGCTGTAATTATGATGTGATTATGTAGTGATGATGTAGTGATTACGCTGTGATGATGCACTGATGATACTGTGAAGACGCTGTTATGATGCAGTGAGGAAGCAGTAATGATGCTGTGGTGTTGCTGAGATGATGCTGTGATGATTCATTGATGATGCAGTGATGATGCTGTGATGATACTGTGAAGACGCTGTTATGATGCAGTGAGTAAGCACTAATGATGCTGTGATGTTGCTGAGATGATGCTGTGATGATTCATTAATGATGCAGTGATGATGCTGTGATGATGCTATGATTATGTTTTGATGATGCCTTGATGATTCTGTGATGACGCTGTGATGACTCTGTCGTGATGCTCTGATAACGCTGTCGTGATGCTGTGATGATGCTGCGATGATGATGTGATGATGCTGCGATGATGCTGTGATGATGCAGTGATAATGATGTGATACTGCTGTGATGATGATGTGATGACGCAGTGATGATGATGTGATGATTCAGTGATTCTGCAGTATTGATACTGTGATGATGCTGAGATGATGCTCTAACGATGCAGTGATGATACAGTGATAATGCTGTGATGATGCTATAATAATGTTGTGATGATGCTGTGATGAAGATGTGATGATTCTGTGATGACGCTGTGATGATGCTGTCGTGATGGTCTGATAACGTTGTCGTAACGCTGTGACGATGCTTCGATGATGTTGTGATGATTCTGTGATGATGCAATTATGATGCTGTGATGATGCAGTGATGATGCACTGATAATGCTGTTATGACGCTGTGATGACGTAGTAATGATGCTGTGATGATGCAGTGTTTACGCAGTTATGACGCTGTGATGATGCTTTGGTGAAGTTCTGATGATGCAGTGATGGTGCTGTGATGACGCATTGATGATGCTTAGATGATGCTGTGATGATGCTCTAATGATGCAGTGATGATGATGTGATGATGATGTGATGATGCTGTGATGATGCAGTGATCATGCAGTGATGATGTTCTGATGACGCAGTGATGATGTTGTGATGACGCAGTGATGATGCTGCGATGATGCTATGGTGATGATGTGATGATGCTGTGATGACGCAGTGACGATGCTGTGATGACGCTTGGATGACGCTATAGTGATTCTGTGATGATGCTGTAGTGGTACTATGATGATGCTGTGAGGATGCTGCGATGACGCTCTGATGACGCAGTAATCATGATGTAATGATGCTGTGATGACGCTGCGATGACACTGTCGTGATGCTGTGATGATGCTGTGATGATGCTGTGATGATACTGAGATGACGTTGTGATGATGCAGTGATGATGCAGTGATGACGCAGTAATGATGCTGTGATCATGTAGTGATGATGTAGTGATTATGCTGTGATGACGCAGTGATGATGCTCTGATGATGCTGTGATTATGATGTGATGATGCATTGATCATGATGTGATGACGCTCTGATGATGCAGTGATGACTCTGTGATGATGCAGTGATTATGTAGCTATGATGCTGTGATGATGATGTGATGATGTAGTGATAATGATGTGATGATGCAGGGATGATGATGTGATGATGCAGGGATGACGATGTGATGATGTTGTGTTAATGCTGTGATGACGCTGTCATGATTCTGTGACGATGCAGTGATGATGCTGTGATGACCCTGTCGTGATGTTGTGATGACGCTGTCGTGATGCTGTGATGATGCTGTGATGACAATATGATGACGTAGTTATGATGCTGTTATGATGCAGTCATTATGCAGTGATGATGCAGATATGAGGCTGTGATGACGCTGTGATGATATTGTGATGATGCTGCGATGATGATGTGATGACGCAGTGATGATGCTGCGATGACTCTGTGATGACCCTATCGTGATTATGTGATAACGCTGTGATGATGCTGTGATGATGCAATGATGATGCTGTGATGATGCTGTGATGATGCTGTGATTCTGAAGTAATGATGCTGTGAGGATGGTGAGGTGATGCTGTGATGACGCAGTGATGATGATGTGATTACGCAGCGATGATGCTGTAATGATTTTGTGATGATGATGTGATGATGCTGTGATAACGCAGTGATGATGCTGTGATGATGCAATGATGATGCTGTGATGACGCAGTGTTTATGCAGTTATGACGCTGTGATGACCCTGTTATGATGCCTGTATGAGGATGCGATGATGCTGTGACTATGCAGTGATGATGCAGTGATGATGCTGCGATGATGTAGTGATGATGCTGCCATGATGATATGATGATGCAGTGATGATACTGTGATAACATTGTGATGACGCAGTGATGATGCAGTGATGATGCTGTAATGATGCAGTGATTAGGCAGTAATGATGCTGTAGTGACGTTGCGATTATGCTGTGATGATGCTGTGATGTTGCTGTGGTGACGCTGTGTTGAGGGTGTTGTGATGCTCTGATAACGCTGTTGTGATGCTGTGATGATGCTACGATGATGTTGTGATGATGCTGTGATGACATACCGATGATGCTGTGATGATTCTGTGATGTCCCTCTGATGATGCTGTGATGATGCAATTATGGTACTGTGATGATGCTGTGATGATGCAGTGATGATATAGTGATGACGTTGTGATGATGCATTGATGATGCTGTATTGATCCTGTGATGACGCAGTGATTATGCAGTGATGACACCGTGATGACGCTGTAATGATGCAGTGAGTAAGCAGTAATGATAATGCGATGATGCTGTGATTATGCTGTGACGATGAGGTGATGATGCAGTGATTATGCAGTGATGATGCTGTCATGATACTCTAATGATGCTCTGATGATGCAGAGATGATGCAGTGATGTTGCTGTGATGATGATGTGATGATACTGTGATGTTGCAGTGATGATGATGTGATGATGCTGTGATAATGCAGTGATTATGCTGTAATGATGCTCTGACGACACTGAGATAATGCTCTGATGCTGTAGATATGATGCTGTGAAGATGCAGTGAGGACGCAGAGATGATGCTGTGATGACAATGTGAAGATGCTGTGATGATGCAGTGATGGCGCAGTGATGATGCTGTGATGACACTGTGATTATGTGGTGATGATGATATGATGATGCTGTGATGATGCTGTGATGATGCTGTGATTATGCAGCTATGACGCTGTGATGACATAGTGATGATGCTGTGATGACGCTGTGATGATGATAGGATGATGCTGTGATGATGCTGTGATGATGATGTCATGATGCAATGATGATGCAGTGGTGATGCTCTGATGATGCTGTAATGATGCTGTGACGATGAAGTGATGGTGCAGTGATGATACTGTGATGACACTGTGATGATGCAGTGATGATTCAGTGATGATTCTGTTATGATGCTATGATGACGCTATTATGATGCTGTGATGACGCTGCGACGATGATATGATGATCCTGTGATTACTCTGCGATGACGTTTTGATGACACTGCTATGATGCTGTGATGATGCTTTGATGACGCAGTGATGACGCTGTGATGACGCTGTGATGATGCTGTGATGATGCTGTGATGACGCTGTGATTATGCTGTGATGATGCAGTGATTATGCTCTGATGATATTGTGATGATGCTGTTATGATGCAATGATGATGATGAGATGATGCAGTGATGATGCTGTGATGATGCAGTGATGATGATGTGATGAAGCAGTGATGATACAGTGATTATGCTGTGATTAAGCTGTGATGACACAATTATGATGCTCTGATGATGCAGTGATGATGCAGTGTCGATGCAGTGATGATGCTGTGACGATGCAGTGAAGATGATGTGATGATGATGTGATGATGATGTTATGATGCAGTGATGATACTGTGATGACGCTGTGATAATGCATTGATTATGCAGTAATGATGCTGTGATGATGCTGAGATGATGCTGTCATGATGCAGTGATGATGCAGTGATGCAGTGATGACGCAGTGATGATGCTGCGGTGATGATTTGAAGGTGCTGTGATGATGCTGTGATGGTGCTGTGAAGGCGCAGTAGTGATGCTTTGATTATGCTGTGATGATGCAGTGATTATGCAGCTATGGTGCAGTGATGATGCTGTGATGACACTCTGATGATGTTGTGGTGATAATGTGATGATGCTGTGAAGATACTGTGATAACGCTTTTATTATGCAGTATTCATGCAGTAATGATTCTGTGATGATGCTGAGATGACGCTGCGATGATGATGTGATGATGCTGTGATGAGTGTGATGACGCTCTGATGACACTATTATTGTGCTGAGATGATGCAGTGATGATGCAGTGATGAGACTGTGATGATGCTGTGATGACGTTTTGATGATGCATTGATGATGATGTGATGATGTAGCTATGATGCTGTGACGATGCAGTGATGAAACCGTGATGACACTCTGATGATGTACTGAGTAAGCAGTAATGATGCTGCGATGATTCTGTGATGACACTGTAATGATGCTGTGATGAGGCAGAGATGATGCAGTGATGATGCTGTGATGATGTTGTGATGAAGCTGTGGTGATGCAGTGATGATGATGGGATTA
Source organism: Clangula hyemalis (assembly GCA_963989345.1). Next base: position 1,865,325 of record OZ022461.1, on the reverse strand, counting down.
TGAAGTGATGATGCAGTGATGATACTGTGATGACGCTGTGATAATGCAGTGATTATGCGGAAATGATGCTGTGATGACACTGATATGATGCTTTGATGATGCAGTGATGATGCTGTGAGGATGCAGTGAGGACACAGTGATGATGTTGTGCTGATGCTGTGATGATGTTTTGATTACGCAGTGATGATGCTGTGGTGATGCAGTGATGATGCAGTGATGATGCAGTGATCAAAGCGTCATCACAGCATCATCACACCATCATCGCAGCATCATCGCAGCGTCAGCACTGAATCATCGCAGCGTCATCACTGCATCATCACAGCATCAACACTGCATCATCACTGCATCATCACAACATCATCAAATAATCATGAAAGCATCACAGCTTCATCAAAGCGTCATCAGAGCGTCAACACTGCATCTTCACTGCATCATCACAGCATCATCACAGCATAATCACATCATCATCACTGCATCATCACTGCATCATCACTGCATCATCACAGCATCATGGCATCATCATCACAGCATCACCAAATATTCGCAGAGTCATCATTGCATCATCACAGAATCATCAAAGCACCATCATAGCGTCATCAGAGCATTATCGCTGCCTCATCACTGCCTCATCACTGCATCATCACTGCGTCATCACAACATCATCACTTCAACATCACAGCAACATCACACTGTCATCAAAGCGTCATCACAGCATCATTACTGCATCATCACAGCATCATAACACATCATCACCACATCACAACAGCATCATCACAGCATTATAACAGCATCATCCAGGGGTCATCACTGCATCATCACAGCGTCACCACAGCGTCATCACTGCATCATCACAGCATCATCAAAGCATCACAGCGTAATCAAAGCGTCATCACAGCTTCATCACGGTATCAACACAGCATTATCACATCATCATCACAGAATCATCATGCCATCATCACAGCATCATCGCAGCATCATCACAGCATCATTAAAGCATCACAGCGTCATCAAAGACTCATCACAGCGTCATCACAGCATCACCACTGCGTCATCAGAGCGTCATCAAAGCACCATCACAGCTTCATCACAGCATCAACACAGCATCATCACAGTGTTATCAAAGCGTCATCACAACATCATCAGCGTGTCATCACTGAATCATCACAGTGTAATAACTACATCATCAGTGCGTCATCACAGCGTCATCACAGCATCACTACAGCATCAACACAGAAACATCTCAGCGTCATCACTACATCATCGCAGCGTCATCACTGCATCATCACAGCATCATAAGTGCATCATCACAGCATCATCATAGCGTCATCAGAGCATTATCGCTGCCTCATCACTGCATCATCACAGCATCATCACTGCATCATCACAGCATCATCACAATATTATCACAGCCTCACCACAGCGTCATAACTGCATCATCACAGCATCATCACAATATTATCACAGCCTCACCACAGCGTCATAACTGCATCATCACTGCATCATCACTGTATCATCAGAGCATCATCACATCATTTCAATGCATCATCACAGCATAATAACAGCATCATCACAGCATCATCACAACATCATCACTGCATCAACACAACATCATCACAGAATCATCACTGAATCATCACAGCGTCATCACAGCATCATCACAGCATCACAACAGCATCATCACTGCATCATCAAATCATGATCACTGCATCATGAAAGTGTCATCACAGCATCACCACAGCATCATCACAACAGTATCACAGTATCACAGAGTCATCACAACGTCATCATCACATCATCACTGCACCATAACTGTGTCATCACAGCATCATTACTGCATAATCACAACATCATCACGGTGTCATCGCAGCATAATCACAGCATAATCAGAGCATCACAACAGCATCATCGCATCGTCATCACTGCATCATCATTGCATCATCACAGCATCACAACAGCATCATCACAGCATCACAACAGCATCATCGCAGCATCATCACAGTATCATCAAAGCATCAGAGCTTCGCCATCACTGCATCATCACTGCATCATCACAGCATGATCACAGCATCATCACTGCATCATTACAGCATCATCACAACATCATCACAGCATCACGGCATCATCAAAGCGCCATAAAAGCGTCATCACAGCATCATCACTGCGTCATCACTCCATCATCACAGCATCATCAAAGCATCACAGCGTCATCACAGTATCATCACAGCATCACCACAGCTTCCTCACGGCGTCATTACATCATCAGTACAGTGTCATCAAAGCGTTATCACAGAATCATCACTGCATCATCACAGCATCATCACTGCATCATTACAGCGTCATCACAGTGTCATCACAGCTTCATCACAGCATCATCAGAGCGTCATTACAGCATCATGAAAGCACCATCACAGCGTCATCACAGCATCATAGCAGCATCATCACAGCATCATCACTGCATCATCACAGCATCACAGTGTCATCAAATTATCATCACTGCATCATCAGAGCATCACCAGAACTTCATCGCAGCATCATCAAAGCAACATCACAGCGTCACTACTGCAACATCACTGCATCATCTGAGCATCATCACAGCACCATCACAGCGTTATCACAGCGTCATCAAAGCACCATGACAACATCATGAAAGCGTCATCACAGTATCATCACAGTGTCATCAAATCATTATCACAGCATCATAAGAGCATCATTTCTGGTGCCAACACAGAAATCTTGTTTTTTTTGACCATGGGGCACTTTACTCAGCACCTGGCCTGATGGCCGCAGACGGGTCCCTATCTTTTAGGGGAAAAAGGATCCTGGGCCAGGAGCTGGCAGGGCTCATTGAGAGGGCTTTAAACTAGGTAAGAAGGGGGATGGGGCTGAAGCAAGGATTGTTGGGGCTGTGCCAGGGGGAACAATGGCAAGGCCGGAGGATAGGGCAATGGCCCAGCTGAAGTGCATCTACACCAATGCTCTGATGATGCTCTGATGATGCAGTGATGTTGCAGTAGTGACGCTGTGATGACGCTTTGATGATGCTGTGATGACGCGGTGATGATGATGTGATGATTCAGTGATTCTGCAGTATTGATACTGTGATGATGCTGAGATGATGCTGTAACGATGCAGTGATGATACAGTGATGATGCTGTGATGATGCTATAATAATGTTGTGATGATGCTGTGATGAAGATGTGATGATTCTGTGATGATGCTGTGATGATGCTGTCATGATGGTCTGATAACGTTGTCGTAACGCTGTGACGATGCTTCGATGATGTTGTGATGATTCTGTGATGATGCAATTATGATGCTGTGATGATGCAGTGATGATGCACTGATAATGCTGTTATGACGCTGTGATGACGTAGTAATGATGCTGTGATGATGCAGTGTTTACGCAGTTATGACGCTGTGATGATGCAGTGATTATGCATTAATGATTCTGTGATGATGCTGAGATGATATTTTGATGATGCAGTGATGACGCTGTGATGACCTTATTATGATGCTGTGATGATGCTGTGATGATGCTGTGATTAAGCAGCTACGATTCTGTGATGATGCTGTGATGATGCGGTGATGATACTGTGATGTTGCAGTAATGACGCTGCGATGAAGTTATGATGATGCAGTGATGATACTGTGATGACGCAGTGATGATGCAGTGATTATGCAGTAATGATACTGAGATGATGCAGTTACGATGCAGTGGTGATGCATTGATGACGCTGTAATTATGATGTGATTATGTAGTGATGATGTAGTGATTACGCTGTGATGATGCACTGATGATACTGTGAAGACGCTGTTATGATGCAGTGAGGAAGCAGTAATGATGCTGTGGTGTTGCTGAGATGATGCTGTGATGATTCATTGATGATGCAGTGATGATGCTATGATGATACTGTGAAGACGCTGTTATGATGCAGTGAGTAAGCACTAATGATGCTGTGATGTTGCTGAGATGATGCTGTGATGATTCATTAATGATGCAGTGATGATGCTGTGATGATGCTATGATTATGTTTTGATGATGCCTTGATGATTCTGTGATGACGCTGTGATGACTCTGTCGTGATGCTCTGATAACGCTGTCGTGATGCTGTGATGATGCTGCGATGATGTTGTGATGATGCAATGATTATGCTGTGATGATGTAGTAATGATGATGTTATGATGCCGAGGTGATGCAATGATGATGCTGTATTGACGCAGTGATGGTGCTGTGATGATGCAGAGTTTATGCAGTTATGACACTGTGATTATGCTTTGATGACGACGCAATGGTGATGTGACGATGCAGTGATGATGCTGTGATGATGCTGTGACGATGCAGTGATTACGCTGCGATGATGATGTGATGATGCTGCGATGATGCTGTGATGATGCAGTGATAATGATGTGATAATGCTGTGATGATGATGTGATGACGCAGTGATGATGATGTGATGACTCAGTGATTCTGCAGTATTGATACTGTGATGATGCTGAGATGATGCTGTAACGATGCAGTGATGATACAGTGATAATGCTGTGATGATGCTATAATAATGTTGTGATGAAGATGTGATGATTCTGTGATGACGCTGTGATGATGCTGTCGTGATGGTCTGATAACGTTGTCGTAACGCTGTGACGATGCTTCGATGATGTTGTGATGATTCTGTGATGATGCAATTATGATGCTGTGATGATGCAGTGATGATGCACTGATAATGCTGTTATGACGCTGTGATGACGTAGTAATGATGCTGTGATGATGCAGTGTTTACGCAGTTATGATGCTGTTATGATGCTTTGGTGAAGTTCTGATGATGCTGTGATGATGCAGTGATGATGCTGTGATGATGCTGTGGTGATGATGTGATGATGCTGTGATGATGCAGTGATCATGCAGTGATGATGTTGTGATGACGCAGTGATGATGTTGTGATGACGCAGTGACGATGCTGTGATGACGCTTGGATGACGCTATAGTGATTCTGTGATGATGCTGTAGTGGTACTATGATGATGCTGTGAGGATGCTGCGATGACGCTCTGATGACGCAGTAATCATGATGTAATGATGCTGTGATGACGCTGCGATGACACTGTAGTGATGCTGGGATGACGCTGTGATGATACTGAGATGACGTTGTGATGATGCAGTGATGATGCAGTGACGACGCAGTAATGATGCTGTGATCATGTAGTGATGATGTAGTGATTATGCTGTGATGACGCAGTGATGATGCTCTAATGATGCTGTGATTATGATGTGATGATGCATTGATCATGATGTGATGATGCTCTGATGATGCAGTGATGACTCTGTGATGATGCAGTGATTATGTAGCTATGATGCTGTGATGATGATGTGATGATGTAGTGATAATGATGTGATGATGCAGGGATGATGATGTGATGATGCAGGGATGATGATGTGATGATGTTGTGTTAATGCTGTGATGACGCTGTCATGATTCTGTGACGATGCAGTGATGATGCTGTGATGACCCTGTCATGATGTTGTGATGACGCTGTCGTGATGCTGTGATGATGCTGTGATGACAATATGATGACGTAGTTATGATGCTGTTATGATGCAGTCATTATGCAGTCATGATGCAGATATGAGGCTGTGATGACGCTGTGATGATATTGTGATGATGCTACGATGATGATGTGATGACGCAGTGATGATGCTGCGATGACTCTGTGATGACCCTATCGTGATTATGTGATAACGCTGTGATAACGCAATGATGACGCTGTGATGATGCTGTGATGATGCTGTGATTCTGAAGTAATGATGCTGTGAGGATGGTGTGGTGATGCTGAGATGATGATGTGATGATACTGTGATGACGCAGATATGACGCTGCGATGATGAAGTGATGATGCAGTGATGACTCTGTGATGATGCTGTGATAACGCAGTGATGATGCTGTGATGAAGCAATGATGATGTTGTAATGACGCAGTGTTTATGCAGTTATGACGCTGTGATGACCCTGTTATGATGCCTGTATGAGGATGCGATGATGCTGTGACTGTGCAGTGATGATGCAGTGATGATGCTGCGATGATGTAGTGATGATGCTGCGATGATGATATGATGATGCAGTGATGATACTGTGATAACATTGTGATGACGCAGTGATGATGCAGTGATGATGCTGTAATGATGCAGTGATTATGCAGTAATGATGCTGTAGTGACGTTGCGATTATGCTGTGATGATGCTGTGATGTTGCTGTGGTGACGCTGTGTTGAGGGTGTTGTGATGCTCTGATAACGCTGTTGTGATGCTGTGATGATGCAGTGATGCTGATGTGATGAAGCAGTGATGATGATGTGATGAAGCAGTGATGATACAGTGATTATGCTGTGATTAAGCTGTGATGACACAATTATGATGCTCTGATGATGCAGTGATGATGCAGTGTCGATGCAGTGATGATGCTGTGACGATACAGTGAAGGTGATGTGATGATGTAGTGATGATGATGTTATGATGCAGTGATGATATTGTGATGACGCTGTGATAATGCATTGATTATGCAGTAATGATGCTGAGATGATGCTGTGATGATGCAGTGGTGGTGCAGTGATGGTGCAGTGATGACGCAGTGATGATGCTGCGGTGATGATTTCAAGGTGCTGTGATGATGCAGTGATGGTGCTGTGAAGGCGCAGTAGTGATGCTTTGATTATGCTGTGATGATGCAGTGATTATGCAGCTATGGTGCAGTGATGATGCTGTGATGATACCGTGATGACGCTGTGATGACGGAGTGATGATGCTGTGATGACACTCTGATGATGTTGTGGTGATAATGTGATGATGCTGTGAAGATACTGTGATAACGCTTTTATTATGCAGTATTCATGCAGTAATGATTCTGTGATGATGCTGAGATGACGCTGCGATGATGCTGTGATGATGCTGTGATGAGTGTGATGACGCTCTGATGACACTATTATTGTGCTGAGATGATGCAGTGATGATGCAGTGATGAGACTGTGATGATGCTGTGAAGACGTTTTGATGATGCATTGATGATGATGTGATGATGTAGCTATGATGCTGTGACGATGCAGTGATGAAACCGTGATGACACTCTGATGATGTACTGAGTAAGCAGTAATGATGCTGCGATGATTCTGTGATGACACTGTAATGATGCTGTGATGAGGCAGAGATGATGCAGTGATGATGATGGGATTATGAAGTGATGAAGCTGTGATGATGCAGTGATGATGATGGGATTATGAAGTGATGATGATGTGATGATGCAGTGATGATACTGTGATGACGCTGTGATAATGCAGTGATTATGCGGAAATGATGCTGTGATGACACTGAGATGATGCTTTGATGATGCAGTGATGATGCTGTGAGGATGCAGTGAGGACACAGTGATGATGTTGTGCTGATGCTGTGATGATGTTTTGATTAGGCAGTGATGATGCTGTGGTGATGCAGTGATGATGCAGTGATGATGCAGTGATCAAAGCGTCATCACAGCATCATCACTGCATCACAACAGCATCATCACTGCATCATCAAATCATGATCACTGCATCATGAAAGTGTCATCACAGCATCACTACAGCATCATCACAACAGTATCACAGTATCACAGAGTCATCACAGCATCATCATCACATCATCACTGCACCATCACTGTGTCATCACAGCATCATTACTGCATAATCACAACATCATCACGGTGTCATCGCAGCATAATCACAGCATAATCAGAGCATCACAACAGCATCATCGCATCGTCACAGCATCATCACAGCATCATCACTGCATCATTACAGCGTCATCACAGTGTCATCACAGCTTCATCACAGCATCATCACAGCGTCATTACAGCATCATGAAAGCACCATCCCAGCGTCATCACAACATCATCGCAGCATCATCACAGCATCATCACTGCATCATCACAGCATCCCAATGTCATCAAATTATCATCACTGCATCATCAGAGCATCACCAGAACTTCATCGCAGCATCATCAAAGCAACATCACAGCGTCACTACTGCAACATCACTGCATCATCTGAGCATCATCACAGCATCATCACAGCACCATCACAGCGTTATCACAGCGTCATCAAAGCATCATCACAACATCATCAAAGCGTCATCACAGTATCATCACAGTGTCATCAAATCATTATCACAGCATCATAAGAGCATCATTTCTGGTGCCAACACAGAAATCTTGTTTTTTTTGACCATGGGGCACTTTACTCAGCACCTGGCCTGATGGCCGCAGACGGGTCCCTATCTTTTAGGGGAAAAAGGATCCTGGGCCAGGAGCTGGCAGGGCTCATTGAGAGGGCTTTAAACTAGGTAAGAAGGGGGATGGGGCTGAAGCAAGGATTGTTGGGGCTGTGCCAGGGGGAACAATGGCAAGGCCGGAGGATAGGGCAATGGCCCAGCTGAAGTGCATCTACACCAATGCTCTGATGATGCTCTGATGATGCAGTGATGTTGCAGTAGTGACGCTGTGATGACGCTTTGATGATGCTGTGATGATGCTGTGATGACGCGGTGATGATGATATGATGATGCAGTGATGATACTGTGATGACGCAGTGATGATGCAGTGATGATGATGTGATGATGCTGTGACAATGTATAGAATCATAGAATCTCCTGAGTTGGAAGGGACCCTTAAGGATCATCAAGTCCAACTCTTGACACCGCACAGGTCTACCCAAAATTTCAGATTATGTGACTAAGTGCACAGTCCAATCTCCTCTTAAATTCCGACAGGCTCGGTGCAGTGACCACTTCCCTGGGGAGCCTGTTCCAGTGTGCAACCACCCTCTCTGTGATGTAGTGATGATGCAGTGAAGATGCTGTGAGGATACTGTGATGATGCTGTGATGCTGCAGTGATGAAGCTGCGATCCTGCTGTGATGATGCTGTGATGATGCTGTGATGACGCGGTGATGATGATATGATGATGCAGTGATGATACTGTGATGACGCAGTGATGATGCAGTGATGATGATATGATGATGCAGTGATGGTGATGTGATGATGCTGTGACAATGTATAGAATCATAGAATCTCCTGAGTTGGAAGGGACCCTTAAGGATCATCAAGTCCAACTCTTGACACCGCACAGTCTACCCAAAAGTTCAGATTATGTGGCTAAGTGCACAGTCCAATCTCCTCTTAAATTCCGACAGGCTCGGTGCAGTGACCACTTCCCTGGGGAGCCTGTTCCAGTGTGCAACCACCCTCTCTGTGATGTAGTGATGATGCAGTGAAGATGCTGTGAGGATACTGTGATGATGCTGTGATGCTGCAGTGATGAAGCTGCGATCCTGCTGTGATGATGCAGTGATGATGATGTGATGATGCAGGGATGATGATGTGATGATGTTGTGTTAATGCTGTGATGACGCTGTCATGATTCTGTGACGATGCAGTGATGATGCTGTGATGACCCTGTCATGATGTTGTGATGACGCTGTCGTGATGCTGTGATGATGCTGTGATGACAATATGATGACGTAGTTATAATGCTGTTATGATGCAGTCATTATGCAGTGATGATGCAGATATGAGGCTGTGATGACGCTGTGATGATATTGTGATGATGCTACGATGATGATGTGATGACGCAGTGATGATGCTGCGATGACTCTGTGATGACCCTATCGACAGCGTCATCACAGCATTAACACAACATCATCACATCATCATCCCTGCATCATCACATCATCATCACTGCATCATCACAGCATCATCACAGCAGGATCGCAGCTTCATCACTGCAGCATCACAGCATCATCACAGCAGGATCGCAGCTTCATCACTGCAGCATCACAGCATCACAGAGAGGGTGGTTGCACACTGGAACAGGCTCCCCAGGGAAGTGGTCACTGCACCGAGCCTGTCTGAATTTAAGAAGAGATTGGACTGTGCACTTAGTCACATAATCTGAACTTTTGGGTAGACCTGTGCGGTGTCAAGAGTTGGACTAGATGATCCTTAAGGGTCCCTTCCAACTCAGGAGATTCTATGATTCTATGATTCTATGCTGTGATGATGCAGTGTTTATGCAGTTATGACGCTGTGATGACCCTGTTATGATGCCTGTATGAGGATACGATGATGCTGTGACTATGCAGTGATGATGCAGTGATGATGCTGCGATGATGCAGTGATGACGCTGCGATGATGATATGATGATGCAGTGATGATACTGTGATAAAGTTGTGATGACGCAGTGATGATGCTGTAATGATGCAGTGATTATGCAGTAATGATGCTGTAGTGACGCTGCGATTATGCTGTGCTGATGCTGTGATGTTGCTGTGGTGACGCTGTGTTGAGGGTGTTGTGGTGTTCTGATAACGCTGTTGTGATGCTGTGATGATGCTACGATGATATTGTGATGATGCTGTGATGATACCGTGATGATGCAGTGATGATGCTCTGATGCTGCTGCGATGACGCTGTGGTGACGATGTGATGATGCAGTGATGATGCAGTTATGATGCAGTGATGATGCAGTTATGACGCTTTAATGACATTGTGATGATATTGTGATTATGCTGTGATGACATAGCGATGATGCTGTGATGATTCTGTGATGACACTCTGATGATGATGTGATGATGCTGTGATGATGCTGTTATAACACTGTGATGACACTGTGATGATGCTGAGATTATGCTGTGAAGATGCAGTGATGATGCAGTGATGATGCAGTTATGACCCTGTGATGACGCTGTGATGATGCAGTGAGTAAGCAGTAAAGATGCTTTGATGATGCTGTTATGATGCTGCAATGATGCTGTGATGATGCTGTGGGCTGCTGTGATGACAATTTGATGACGTAGTGATGATTCTGTCATGACGCCATGATGCTGCTCTGATGCTGCTCTGACGATGCTGTGATTATGCTGTGATGACGCTCCGATGACACAGTGATGATGCTTTGATTACGCTGTGATGACGCATTGAAGATTATGTGATGATGATGTGATGATGCAGTAATGATGCTGTCATGATGCAGTGATGATGCTGTGATGTCGCTCTGATGATTCTGTGATGATGCTGTGATGATGCAGTTATGGTACTGTGATGACGCTGTGATAATGCAGTGATTATGTAGTAATGATTCTGTGATGATGCTGTGATGATGCTGTTATGATGCAGTGGTGATGCAGTGATGACTCTGTAATTATACTGTGATTATGTAGTGATGATGTAGTGATTACGGTGTGATGACGCAGTGATGATGCGGTGATGATGTGGTGATGATGCAGTGATGTTGAAGTGATGATGCAGTGATGACACTGTGATGAGGCAGCGATGATGCTGTGATGACACTGATGATGTTGTGATGATGATGTGATGATGCTGTGATGATGCAGTGAAGACGCAGTCATAATGCAGTGATGATGCTGCGATGACGCTATGATGATGCAGTGATGATATAATGAAGCAGTGATGACGCTGTGATGGTGCAGTGATGATGCTGTGATGATGCAGTGATGATGATATGATGAAGCAGTGATGATACAGTGATTATGCTGTGTTTTTATTTTGTGATGACACAATTATGATGCTGTGATGATGCAGTGATTATGCAGTGTTGATGCTGAGATGATGCTGTGATGATGCTATCGTAATGCTGTGATGATGTTGTGATGACACTGTGATGACGCTGTGATGATGATGTGATGATGCAGTGATGATGTTGTGATGATGCAGTGATGATACAGTGATTATGCTGTGATTAAATGTGTTGACACAATTATGATGCTCTGATGATGCAGTGATGATGCAGTGTTGATGCAGTGATGATGCTGTGATGATGCAGTGAAGATGATGGGATGATGCAGTGATGATGATGTCATGATGCAGTGATGATAGTTTGATGATGCAGTGATGGTGCAGTGATGATGCAGTGATGACGCAGTGATGATGCTGTGAAGGCGCAGTGGTGATGCTTTGATTATGCTGTGATGACGGAGTGATTATGTAGCTATGGTGCTGTGATGATACTGTGATGACATTGTGATGACGGAGTGATGATGCTGTGATGACACTCTGATGATGTTGTGATGATGCAGTATTTATGCAGTCATGATTCTGTGATGATGCTGAGATGATGCTGTGATGATGCAGTGATGATGCTGTGATGACGCTGCGATGATGTGATGATGCTTTGATGACTGTGATGACGCTCTGATGACAGAATTATGATGCTGAGATGATGCAGTGATGATGCTGTGATGACGCTGCGATGATGTGATGATGCTTTGATGACTGTGATGACGCTCTGATGACAGAATTATGATGCTGAGATGATGCAGTGATGATGCAATGATGATGCTGTGATGATGCTGTTATGACATTGTGATGACGCAGTGATGATGCTGTGATGATGCAGTGTTTATGTAGTTATGAGACTGTGATGATGCTGTGATGAGTGTGATGACGCTCTGATGACGCTATTATTGTGCTGAGATGATGCAGTGATGATGCAGTGATGAGACTGTGATGATGCTGTGATGAAGTTTTGATGATGCATTGATTATGATGTGGTGATGTAGCTATGATGCTGTGATGATGCAGTGATGAAACCGTGATGACACTCTGATGATGTACTGAGTAAGCAGTAATGATGCTGCGATGATTCTGTAATGATGCTGTAATTATGCGGTTATGATGCAGTGATTATGCAGTGATGATGCTGTCATGACACTGTAATGATGTTGTGATGAAGCTGTGATTATGCAGTGATGATGATGGGATTATGAAGTGATGATGATGTGATGATGCAGTGATGATACTGTGATGACGCTGTGATAATGCAGTGATTATGCGGAAATGATGCTGTGATGACACTGAGATGATGCTTTGATGATGCAGTGATGATGCAGTGATGATTCAGTGATCAAAGCCTCATCACAGCATCATCACAGCATCATCGCAGCGTCATCACAGCATCAGAGCGTCATGAAAGCATTATGAGACCGTCATCACAGCATAAGCATAGCATAATTACACCATCATAACAACATCATCACAGCGTCATCACAGCATCATCACAGCATCATCACAGCATTATCACAGCGTCACGAAAGCGTCATCACAGCATCATCACAGCATAATCGCAGCGTCATCAGAGCATCATCTCAGCATCATCACAGCATCATTACTGAATCATCACAGCATCATATCATCCTCATCAGAGAATCACAGCATCATCACAGCATCAGCACTGCATCATCACAACAACATCACAGTGTCATCAAAGCGTCATCATAGCATTATCAGAGCATCACAACAGCATCATCACTGCATCATCAGAACATCATCATAGTGTCATCAAACCGTCATCACAGCATCATCAGACCATAAGAACAACATCATCGCAGCGTCAAAACTGCATCATCACAGCATGATCACAGCATGATCACAGCGTCATCACAGCATCATAACAGCATTATCGTAGCCTCATCACAGCATAATCACAACATCATCACAGCATCATCGCTGCATCATTACAGCATCATCACTGCGTCATCACTGCATCATTACTACAACATCAGAACATTATCATAGTATCGTCAAAGCGTCATCACAGTATCATAACAGCATCACAACAGCATCATCACATCATCAATACTGCGTCATCACAGCATCATCAGAACATAGTCACACTGTCATCAAAACGTCATCACAGCATCACAACAGCATCATCACAGCATCCCAACAGTATCATCACTGCGTCATCACACCATCATCACAGCATCATCGAAGCATCATCACAGCATCATTAAAGCATCACAGCATCATCAAAGAGTCATCAGAGCGTCATCACAGCATCACCACTGCGTTATCAGAGCGTCATCAAAGAACCATCCCAGCGTCATCAGAGCTTCATCACAGCATCAACACAGCATCATCACAGTGTCATCAAAGAGTCATCACAGGATCATCAACGCATCATCAGAGAATCATCACAGAGTAATAACAACATTATCAGTGCGTCATCACAGTGTCATCACAGCATCATCACAGCATCAATACAACATCATCGCAGCGTCAGCACTGCATCATCACTGCATCATCACAGCATCATCGCATCATCGTCACAGCATCACAGCGTTATCACAGCGTCATCACAGCATCATCACTTTATCATCACTCCGTTATCACAGCATCATCACAGCATCATCACAGCGTCACCAAAGATTTGCAGCGTCATCATTGCATCATCACAGAATCATCAAAGCATCATCATAGCGTCATCAGAGCATTATCGCTGCCTCATCACTGCATCATCACTGCGTCATCACAACATCATCACTTCAACATCACAGCAACATCACACTGTCATCAAAGTGTCATCACAGCATCATTACTGCATCATCACAGCATCATAACACATCATCACCACATCACAACAGCATCATCACAGCATCAACACATCATCATCACTGCCTCATCACTGCATCATCACAGCATCATAACTGCGTCATCACAGCATCATCACAATATTATCACAGCCTCACCACAGTGTCATAACTGCATCATCACTGCATCATCACTGTATCATCAGAGCATCATCACATCATTTCACTGCATGATCACAGCATAATAACAGCATCATAACTGCATCATCACAGCATCATCACGGCATCATTACTGCATCATCACAGCATCATCAGAGCTTCAACAAAGCATCACATTGCCATCACAATGTCACCACTGAATCATCACAGCGTAATCACAGCATCATCAAAGCATCATCGCAGCGTCATCACTGCATCATTACTGCATCATCACAACATTATCATAGTGTCATCAAAGCATCATCACAGCATCAACACAGCGTCATCTGTGCATCATCACAGCATCATCACAACATCATCACAGCGTCATCACAGCATCATCACTGCATCATCATATCATCCTGAGAGCATCATAGCTGCATAATCACAGCATCATCAAATTGTCATAACAGCATCATCACAGCTTCATAATAGCATAATAACATCGTCATCACAGCGTCATCAAAGCATCATCACAGCGTCATCAGAGCATCACCATAGTATCATAACAGCATCATCAGAGCAACATCACTCCATCATTACAGCGTCATCACAGTGTCATCACAGCTTCATCACACCATCATCAAAGCATCACAATGTAATCAGTGTCATCATAGCGTCATCACAGCATCATCACTGCGTCATTACAGCATCATGAAAGCACCATCACAGCATCATCGCAGCATCATCACAGCATCATCACAGCATCATCACTGCATTACAGAGTCATCAAATTATCATCACTGCATCATCAGAGCATCACCAGAACTTCATCGCAGCATCATCAAAGCAACATCACAGCGTCACTACTGCAACATCACTGCATCATCTGAGCATCATCACAGCACCATCACAGCGTTATCACAGCATCCTCAAAGCATCACCACAACATCATCAAAGCGTCATCACAACATCATCACAGTGTCATCAAATCATTATCACAGCATCATCACAACAGCATCACCACAGCATCATAAGAGCATCATTTCTGGTGCCAACGCAGAAATCTTGTTTTTTTTGACCATGGGGCACTTTACTCAGCACCTGGCCTGATGGCCGCAGACGGGTCCCTATCTTTTAGGGGAAAAAGGATCCTGGGCCAGGAGCTGGCAGGGCTCATTGAGAGGGCTTTAAACTAGGTAAGAAGGGGGATGGGGCTGAAGCAAGGATTGTTGGGGCTGTGCCAGGGGGAACAATGGCAAGGCCGGAGGATAGGGCAATGGCCCAGCTGAAGTGCATCTACACCAATGCTCTGATGATGCTCTGATGATGCAGTGATGTT
This sequence comes from Clangula hyemalis, assembly GCA_963989345.1. The sequence continues at coordinate 1,849,444 of OZ022461.1, read as the reverse complement.
GCAGTAGTGACGCTGTGATGACGCTTTGATGATGCTGTGATGACGCGGTGATGATGATATGATGATGCAGTGATGATACTGTGATGATGCAGGGATTATGCAGTAATGATACTGAGATGATGCAGTTACGATGCAGTGGTGATGCATTGATGACGCTGTCATTATGATGTGATTATGTAGTGATGATGTAGTGATTACGCTGTGATGATGCACTGATGATACTGTGAAGACGCTGTTATGATTCAGTGAGGAAGCAGTAATGATGCTGTGGTGCTGCTGAGATGATGCTGTGATGATTCATTGATGATGCAGTGATGATGTTGTGATGATACTGTGAAGACGCTGTTATGATGCAGTGAGTAAGCACTAATGATGCTGTGATGTTGCTGAGATGATGCTGTGATGATTCATTAATGATGCAGTGATGATGCTGTGATGATGCTATGATTATGTTTTGATGATGCCTTGATGATTCTGTGATGACGCTGTGATGACTCTGTCGTGATGCTCTGATAACGCTGTCGTGATGCTGTGATGATGCTGCGATGATGTTGTGATGATGCAATGATTATGCCGTGATGATGTAGTAATGATGATGTTATGATGCCGAGGTGATGCAATGATGATGCTGTATTGACGCAGTGATGGTGCTGTGATGATGCAGAGTTTATGCAGTTATGACACTGTGATTATGCTTTGATGACGACGCAATGGTGATGTGACGATGCAGTGATGATGCTGTGATGATGCTGTGACGATGCAGTGATTACGCTGCGATGATGATGTGATGATGCTGCGAAGATGCTGTGATGATGCAGTGATAATGATGTGATAATGCTGTGATGATGATGTGATGACGCAGTGATGATGATGTGATGATTCAGTGATTCTGCAGTATTGATACTGTGATGATGCTGAGATGATGCTGTAACGATGCAGTGATGATACAGTGATGATGCTATAATAATGTTGTGATGATGCTGTGATGATGCAGTGTTTACGCAATTATGACGCTGTGATGATGCTTTGGTGAAGTTCTGATGATGCAGTGATGGTGCTGTGATGACGCATTGATGATGCTTAGATGATGCTGTGGTGATGCTCTGATGATGCTGTGATGATGCAGTGATGATGATGTGATGATGCTGTGGTGATGATGTGATGATGCTGTGATGATGCAGTGATCATGCAGTGATGATGTTTTTATGTCGCAGTGATGATGTTGTGATGACGCAGGGATGATGCTGCGATGATGCTATGGTGATGATGTGATGATGCTGTGATGACGCAGTGACGATGCTGTGATGACGCTTGGATGACGCTATAGTGATTCTGTGATGATGCTGTAGTGGTACTATGATGATGCTGTGAGGATGCTGCGATGACGCTCTGATGACGCAGTAATCATGATGTAATGATGCTGTGATGACGCTGCGATGACACTGTCGTGATGCTGTGATGACGCTGTGATGATACTGAGATGACGTTGTGATGATGCAGTGATGATGCAGTGATGACGCAGTAATGATGCTGTGATCATGTAGTGATGATGTAGTAATTATGCTGTGATGACGCAGTGATGATGCTCTGATGATGCTGTGATGATACTGTGATGACGCAGATATGACGCTGCGATGATGAAGTGATGATGCAGTGATGACTCTGTGATGATGCTGTGATAACGCAGTGATGATGCTGTGATGATGCAATGATGATGCTGTGATGATGCAGTGTTTATGCAGTTATGACGCTGTGATGACCCTGTTATGATGCCTGTATGAGGATGCGATTATGCTGTGACTATGCAGTGATGATGCAGTGATGATGCTGCGATGATGTAGTGATGATGCTGCCATGATGATATGATGATGCAGTGATGATACTGTGATAACATTGTGATGACGCAGTGATGATGCAGTGATGATGCTGTAATGATGCAGTGATTATGCAGTAATGATGCTGTAGTGACGTTGCGATTATGCTGTGATGATGCTGTGATGTTACTGTGGTGACGCTGTGTTGAGGGTGTTGTGATGCTCTGATAACGCTGTTGTGATGCTGTGATGATGCTACGATGATGTTGTGATGATGCTGTGATGACATAGCGATGATGCTGTGATGATTCTGTGATGTCACTCTGATGATGCTGTGATGATGCAATTATGGTACTGTGATGATGCTGTGATGATGCAGTGATGATATAGTGATGACGTTGTAATGATGCATTGATGATGCTGTATTGATCCTGTGATGACGCAGTGATTATGCAGTGATGACACCGTGATGACGCTGTAATGATGCAGTGAGTAAGCAGTAATGATAATGCGATGATGCTGTGATTATGCTGTGACGATGAGGTGATGATGCAGTGATTATGCAGTGATGATGCTGTCATGATACTCTAATGATGCTCTGATGATGCAGAGATGATGCAGTGATGTTGCTGTGATGATGATGTGATGATGCAGTGATGATAATGTGATGATGCTGTGATAATGCAGTGATTATGCTGTAATGATGCTCTGATGACACTGAGATAATGCTCTGATGCTGTAGATATGATGCTGTGAAGATGCAGTGAGGACGCAGTGATGATGCTGTGATGACGCTGTGATTATGCTGTGATGATGCAGTGATTATGCTGTGATGATGCAGTGATGATACTGGTACGACGCTGTTATAATGCAGTGATTATGCAGTAATGATGCTGTGATAATGCTTAGATCATGCTGTGATGATGTAGTGATTGTGCAGTGATGATGCAGTGATGACGCAGTCATGATGCTTTGATGACAATGCCAAGATACTCTGATGATGCTGTGATGATTCCTTGATGACGCTGAGATGATGCTGTTAGAGTGCAGTGATGATGCAGTGTTTATGCTGTGATGATGCTCTGATTGTGTTGTGATGATGCTGTGATGATGCTGTGATGATATTGTGATGATGCAGTGATGATGATGTGATGATGCTCTGATGATGATGTGATGATGCTGTGACAATGTATAGAATCATAGAATCATAGAATCTCCTGAGTTGGAAGGGACCCTTAAGGATCATCAAGTCCAACTCTTGACACCGCACAGGTCTACCCAAAAGTTCAGATTATGTGACTAAGTGCACAGTCCAATCTCTTCTTAAATTCCGACAGGCTCGGTGCAGTGACCACTTCCCTGGGGAGCCTGTTCCAGTGTGCAACCACCCTCTCTGTGATGTAGTGATGATGCAGTGAAGATGCTGTGAGGATACTGTGATGATGCTGTGATGCTGCAGTGATGAAGCTGCAATCCTGCTGTGATGATGCTGTGATGATGCAGTGATGATGATGTGATGATGCAGGGATGATGATGTGATGATGTTGTGTTAATGCTGTGATGACGCTGTCATGATTCTGTGACGATGCAGTGATGATGCTGTGATGACCCTGTCATGATGTTGTGATGACGCTGTCATGATGCTGTGATGACAATATGATGACGTAGTTATGATGCTTTTATGATGCAGTCATTATGCAGTTAAGATGCAGATATGAGGCTGTGATGACGCTGTGATGATGCTGTGATGATGCTGCGATGACGCTGTGATGACCTTATCGTGATTATGTGATAACGCTGTGATGATGCTGTGATTCTGAAGTAATGATGCTGTGATGATGCTGAGGTGATGCTGTGATGATGCAGTGATGATGCAGTGATGACTCAGTGATGATGCTGTGATGATGCTGTGATGACACTGCTGTGATGATGATGTGATTACGCAGCGATGATGCAGTAATGATTTTGTGATGATGATGTGATGATGTTGTGATGATGCAATGATGATGCTGTGATGATGCAGTGTTTATGCAGTTATGACGCTGTGATGACCCTGTTATGATGCCTGTATGAGGATACGATGATGCTGTGACTATGCAGTGATGATGCAGTGATGATGCTGCGATGATGCAGCGATGACATTGCGATGATGACATGATGATGCAGTGATGATACTGTGATAAAGTTGTGATGACGCAGTGATGATGCTGTAATGATGCAGTGATTATGCAGTAATGATGCTGTAGTGACGCTGCGATTATGCTGTGCTGATGCTGTGATGTTGCTGTTGTGAGGCTGTGTTGAGGGTGTTGTGGTGTTCTGATAACGCTGTTGTGATGCTGTGATGATGCTACGATGATATTGTGATGATGCTGTGATGATACCGTGATGATGCAGTGATGATGCTGTGATGCTGCTGCGATGATGCTGTGGTGACGATGTGATGATGCAGTGATGATGCAGTTATGATGCAGTGATGATGCAGTTATGACGCTTTAATGACATTGTGATGATATTGTGATTATGCTGTGATGACATAGCGATGATGCTGTGATGATTCTGTGATGACACTCTGATGATGATGTGATGATGCTGTGATGATGCTGTTATAACACTGTGATGACACTGTGATGATGCTGAGATTATGCTGTGAAGATGCAGTGATGATGCAGTGATGATGCAGTTATGACCCTGTGATGACGCTGTGATGACGCTGTGATGATGCAGTGAGTAAGCAGTAAAGATGCTTTGATGATGCTGTTATGATGCTGCAATGATGCTGTGATGATGCTGTGGGCTGCTGTGATGACAATTTGATGACGTAGTGATGATTCTGTCATGACGCCATGATGCTGCTCTGATGCTGCTCTGACGATGCTGTGATTATGCTGTGATGACGCTCCGATGACACAGTGATGATGCTGTGATGACGCTGTGATGACAATTTGATGATGAAGTGATGACTTTGTGATTACGCTGTGATGACGCATTGAAGATTATATGATGATGATGTGATGATGCAGTAATGATGCTGTCATGATGCAGTGATGATGCTGTAGATATGATGCTGTGAAGATGCAGTGAGGACGCAGAGATGATGCTGTGATGACAATGTGAAGATGCTGTGATGATGCAGTGATGGCGCAGTGATGATGCTGTGATGACACTGTGATTATGTGGTGATGATGATATGATGATGCTGTGATGATGCTGTGATGATGCTGTGATTATGCAGCTATGACGCTGTGATGACATAGTGATGATGCTGTGATGACGCTGTGATGATGATATGATGATGCTGTGATGATGCTGTGATGATGATGTTGTGATGATGAAGTGATGGTGCAGTGATGATACTGTGATGATGCAGTGATGATTCAGTGATGATTCTGTTATGATGCTTTGATGACGCAGTGATGACGCTGTGATGACGCTGTGATGATGCTGTGATGATGCTGTGATGACGCTGTGATTATGCTGTGATGATGCAGTGATTATGCTGTGATGATGTTGTGATGATGCTGTTATTATGCAATGATGATGATGAGATGATGCAGTGATGATGATGTGATGATGCAGTGATGATACTGGTACGACGCTGTTATAATGCAGTGATTATGCAGTAATGATGCTGTGATAATTCTTAGATGATGCTGTGATGATGTAGTGATTGTGCAGTGATGATGCAGTGATGACGCAGTCATGATGCTTTGATGACAATGCCAAGATACTCTGATGATGCTGTGATGATTCCTTGATGACGCTGAGATGATGCTGTGAGAGTGCAGTGATGATGCAGTGTTTATGCTGTGATGATGCTCTGATTATGTTGTGATGATGCTGTGATGATGCTGTGATGATATTGTGATGATGCAGTGATGATGATGTGATGCTCTGATGATGATGTGATGATGCTCTGATGATGCTTTCATGATATTGTGATAATGCAGTGATGATGTTGTGATAACGCAGTGATGATGCTGTGATGATGTTGTGATGATGCAGTGAAGATAATGGGATGATGCAGTGATGATGATGTCATGATGCAGTGATGATACTGTGATCACGCTGTGATAATGCAGTGATTATGCAGGAATGATGCTTTGATGATGCTGAGATGATGCAGTGATGACGCAGTGATGATGCTGCGGTGATGATTTGAAGGTGCTGTGATGATGCAGTGATGGTGCTGTGAAGGCGCAGTAGTGATGCTTTGATTATGCTGTGATGATGCAGTGACTATGCAGCTATGGTGCAGTGATGATGCTGTGATGATACCGTGATGACGCTGTGATGACGGAGTGATGATGCTGTGATGACACTCTGATGATGTTGTGGTGATAATGTGATGATGCTGTGAAGATACTGTGATAACGCTTTTATTATGCAGTATTCATGCAGTAATGATTCTGTGATGATGCTGAGATGACGCTGCGATGATGCTGTGATGATGCTGTGATGAGTGTGATGACGCTCTGATGACACTATTATTGTGCTGAGATGATGCAGTGATGATGCAGTGATGAGACTGTGATGATGCTGTGATGACGTTTTGATGATGCATTGATGATGTAGCTATGATGCTGTGACGATGCAATGATGAAACCGTGATGACACTCTGATGATGCAGCGAGTAAGCAGTAATGATGCTGCGATGATTCTGTGATGACACTGTAATGATGCTGTGATGAGGCAGAGATGATGCAGTGATGATGCTGTGATGATGTTGTGATGAAGCTGTGATGATGCAGTGATGATGATGGGATTATGAAGTGATGATGATGTGATGATGCAGTGATGATACTGTGATGACGCTGTGATAATGCAGTGATTATGCGGAAATGATGCTGTGATGACACTGATATGATGCTTTGATGATGCAGTGATGATGCTGTGAGGATGCAGTGAGGACACAGTGATGATGTTGTGCTGATGCTGTGATGATGTTTTGATTAGGCAGTGATGATGCTGTGGTGATGCAGTGATGATGCAGTGATGATGCAGTGATCAAAGCGTCATCACTGCATCATCACAGCATCATCAAAGCATCACAGCGTAATCAAAGCGTCATCACAGCTTCATCACAGTATCAACACAGCATTATCACATCATCATCACAGAATCATCATGCCATCATCACAGCATCATCGCAGCATCATCACAGCATCATTAAAGCATCACAGCGTCATCAAAGACTCATCACAGCATCATCACAGCATCACCACTGCGTCATCAGAGCGTCATCAAAGCACCATCACAGCTTCATCACAGCATCAACACAGCATCATCACAGTGTCATCAAAGCGTCATCACAACATCATCAGCGCGTCATCACTGAATCATCACAGCGTAATAACTACATCATCAGTGCGTCATCACAGCGTCATCACAGCATCTCTACAGCATCAACACAGCAATATCTCAGCGTCATCACTACATCATCGCAGCGTCATCACTGCATCATCACAGCATCATAAGTGCATCATCACAGCATCATCACAGCATCATAAAAACATCATCACATCATCATCATTGTATCATCACAGCATCATCATAGCGTCATCAGAGCATTATCGCTGCCTCATCACTGCATCATCACAGCATCATCACTGCATCATCACAGCATCATCACAATATTATCACAGCCTCACCACAGCGTCATAACTGCATCATCACAGCATCATCACATCATTTCAATGCATCATCACAGCATAATAACAGCATCATCACAGCATCATCACAACATCATCACTGCATCAACACAACATCATCACAGAATCATCACTGAATCATCACAGCGTCATCACAGCATCATCACAGCATCACAACAGCATCATCACTGCATCATCAAATCATGATCACTGCATCATGAAAGTGTCATCACAGCATCACCACAGCATCATCACAACAGTATCACAGTATCACAGAGTCATCACAGCGTCATCATCACATCATCACTGCACCATCACTGTGTCATCACAGCATCATTACTGCATAATCACAACATCATCACGGTGTCATCGCAGCATAATCACAGCATAATCAGAGCATCACAACAGCATCATCGCATCGTCATCACTGCATCATCATTGCATCATCGCAGCATCATCACAGTATCATCAAAGCATCACAGCGTCGCCATGACTGCATCATCACAGAATCATCACAGCATGATCACAGCATCATCACTGCATCATTACAGCATCATCACAACATCATCACAGCATCACGGCATCATCAAAGCGCCATAAAAGCGTCATCACAGCGTCATCACTGCATCATCACAACATCATCACAGCATGATCACAGCATCATCACTGCGTCATCACTCCATCATCACAGCATCATCAAAGCATCACAGCGTCATCACAGCTTACTCACGGCGTCATTACAGCGTCATCACAGTGCCATCACAGCTTCATCACAGCATCATCACAGCGTCATTACAGCATCATGAAAGCACCATCACAGCGTCATCACAGCGTCATCGCAGCATCATCAAAGCATCATCACAACATCATGAAAGCCTCATCACAGTATCATCACAGTGTCATCAAATCATTATCACAGCATCATAAGAGCATCATTTCTGGTGCCAACACAGAAATCTTGTTTTTTTTTTGACCATGGGGCACTTTACTCAGCACCTGGCCTGATGGCCGCAGACGAGTCCCTATCTTTTAGGGGAAAAAGGATCCTGGGCCAGGAGCTGGCAGGGCTCATTGAGAGGGCTTTAAACTAGTTAAGAAGGGGGATGGGGCTGAAGCAAGGATTGTTGGGGCTGTGCCAGGGGGGACAATGGCAAGGCCGGAGGATAGGGCAATGGCCCAGCTGAAGTGCATCTACACCAATGCTCTGATGATGCTCTGATGATGCAGTGATGTTGCAGTAGTGACGCTGTGATGACGCTTTGATGATGCTGTGATGACGCGGTGATGATGATATGATGATGCAGTGATGATACTGTGATGATGCTGTGATGATGCAGTGATTATGCATTAATGATTCTGTGATGATGCTGAGATGATATTTTGATGATGCAGTGATGACGCTGTGATGACCTTATTATGATGCTGTGATGATGCTGTGATTATGCAGCTACGATTCTGTGATGATGCTGTGATGATGCTGTGATGATGCTGTGCTGATGCTGTGATGATGTAGTAATGATACTGAGATGATGCAGTTATGATGCAGTGGTGATGCATTGATGACGCTGTCATTATGATGTGATTATGTAGTGATGATGTAGTGATTACGCTGTGATGATGCACTGATGATACTGTGAAGACGCTGTTATGATGCAGTGAGGAAGCAGTAATGATGCTGTGGTGTTGCTGAGATGATGCTGTGATGATTCATTGATGATGCAGTGATGATGCTATGATGATACTGTGAAGACGCTGTTATGATGCAGTGAGGAAGCACTAATGATGCTGTGATGTTGCTGAGATGATGCTGTGATGATTCATTGATGATGCAGTGATGATGCTGTGATGATGCTATGATTATGTTTTGATGATGCCTTGATGATTCTGTGATGACGCTGTGATGACTCTGTCGTGATGCTCTGATAACGCTGTTGTGATGCTGCGATGATGTTGTGATGATGCAATGATTATGCTGTGATGATGTAGTAATGATGATGTTATGATGCCGAGGTGATGCAATGATGATGCTCTATTGACGCAGTGATGGTGCTGTGATGATGCAGAGTTTATGCAGTTATGACACTGTGATTATGCTTTGATGACGACGCAATGGTGATGTGACGATGCAGTGATGATGCTGTGATGATGCTGTGACGATGCAGTGATTACGCTGCGATGATGATGTGATGATGCTGCGATGATGCTGTGATGATGCAGTGATAATGATGTGATAATGCTGTGATGATGATGTGATGACACAGTGATGATGATGTGATGATTCAGTGATTCTGCAGTATTGATACTGTGATGATGCTGAGATGATGCTGTAACGATGCAGTGATGATACAGTGATAATGCTGTGATGATGCTATAATAATGTTGTGATGATGCTGTGATGAAGATGTGATGATTCTGTGATGACGCTGTGATGATGCTGTCGTGATGGTCTGATAACGTTGTCGTAACGCTGTGACAATGCTTCGATGATGTTGTGATGATTCTGTGATGATGCAATTATGATGCTGTGATGATGCAGTGATGATGCACAGATAATGCTGTTATGACGCTGTGATGACGTAGTAATGATGCTGTGATGATGCAGTGTTTACGCAGTTATGACGCTGTGATGATGCTTTGGTGAAGTTCTGATGATGCAGTGATGGTGCTGCGATGACGCATTGATGATGCTTAGATGATGCTGTGATGATGCTCTGATGATGCTGTGATGATGCAGTGATGATGATGTGATGATGATTTGATGATGCTTTGATGATGCAGTGATCATGCAGTGATGATGTTGTGATGACGCAGTGATGATGTTGTGATGACGCAGTGATGATGCTGCGATGATGCTATGGTGATGATGTGATGATGCTGTGATGACGCTTGGATGATGCTATAGTGATTCTGTGATGATGCTGTAGTGGTACTATGATGATGCTGTGAGGATGCTGCGATGACACTGTCATGATGCTGTGATGACGCTGTGATGATACTGAGATGACGTTGTGATGATGCAGTGATGACGCAGTAATGATGCTGTGATCATGTAGTGATGATGTAGTAATTATGCTGTGATGACGCAGTGATGATGCTCTGATGATGCTGTGATTATGATGTGATGATGCATTGATCATGATGTGATGATGCTCTGATGATGCAGTGATGACTCTGTGATGATGCAGTGATTATGTAGCTATGATGCTGTGATGATGATGTGATGATGTAGTGATAATGATGTGATGATGCAGGGATGATGATGTGATGATGCAGGGATGATGATGTGATGATGTTGTGTTAATGCTGTGATGACGCTGTCATGATTTTGTGATGACGCTGTCGTGATGCTGTGATGATGCTGTGATGACAATATGATGACGTAGTTATGATGCTGTTATGATGCAGTCATTATGCAGTGATGATGCAGATATGAGGCTGTGATGACGCTGTGATGATATTGTGATGATGCTGCGATGATGATGTGATGACGCAGTGATGATGCTGCGATGACTCTGTGATGACCCTATCGTGACTATGTGATAACGCTGTGATGATGCTGTGATGATGCATTGATGATGCTGTGATGATGCTGTGATGATGCTGTGATTCTGAAGTAATGATGCTGTGAGGATGGTGAGGTGATGCTGTGATGACGCAGCGATGATGCTGTAATGATTTTGTGATGATGATGTGATGATGCTGTGATGATGATGAGATGATACTGTGATGACGCAGATATGACGCTGCGATGATGAAGTGACGATGCAGTGATGACTCTGTGATGATGCTGTGATAACACAGTGATGATGCTGTGATGATGCAATGATGATGCTGTGATGACGCAGTGTTTATGCAGTTATGACGCTGTGATGACCCTGTTATGATGCCTGTATGAGGATGCGGTGATGCTGTGACTGTGCAGTGATGATGCAGTGATGATGCTGCGATGATGTAGTGATGATGCTGCGATGATGATATGATGATGCAGTGATGATACTGTGATAACATTGTGATGACGCAGTGATGATGCAGTGATGATGCTGTAGTGACGTTGCGATTATGCTGTGATGATGCTGTGATGTTGCTGTGGTGACGCTGTGTTGAGGGTGTTGTGATGCTCTGATAACGCTGTTGTGATGCTGTGATGATGCTACGATGATGTTGTGATGATGCTGTGATGACATAGCGATGATGCTGTGATGATTCTGTGATGTCACTCTGATGATGCTGTGATGATGCAATTATGGTACTGTGATGATGCTGTGATGATGCAGTGATGATATAGTGATGACGTTGTGATGATGCATTGATGATGCTGTATTGATCCTGTGATGACGCAGTGATTATGCAGTGATGACACCGTGATGACGCTGTAATGATGCAGTGAGTAAGCAGTAATGATAATGCGATGATGCTGTGATTATGCTGTGACGATGAGGTGATGATGCAGTGATTGTGCAGTGATGATGCTGTCATGATACTCTAATGATGCTCTGATGATGCAGAGATGATGCAGTGATGTTGCTGTGATGATGATGTGATGATGCAGTGATGATAATGTGATGATGCTGTGATAATGCAGTGATTATGCTGTAATGATGCTCTGATGACACTGAGATAATGCTCTGATGCTGTAGATATGATGCTGTGAAGATGCAGTGAGGACGCAGAGATGATGCTGTGATGACAATGTGAAGATGCTGTGATGATGCAGTGATGGCGCAGTGATGATGCTGTGATGACACTGTGATTATGTGGTGATGATGATATGATGATGCTGTGATGATGCTTTGATTATGCAGCTATGACGCTGTGATGACATAGTGATGATGCTGTGATGACGCTGTGATGATGATAGGATGATGCTGTGATGATGCTGTGATGATGATGTCATGATGCAATGATGATGCAGTGGTGATGCTCTGATGATGCTGTAATGATGCTGTGACGATGAAGTGATGGTGCAGTGATGATACTGTGATGACACTGTGATGATGCAGTGATGATTCAGTGATGATTCTGTTATGATGCTATGATGACGCTATTATGATGCTGTGATGACGCTGCGACAATGATATGATGATCCTGTGATTACTCTGCGATGACGTTTTGATGACACTGCTATGATGCTGTGATGATGCTTTGATGACGCAGTGATGACGCAGTGATGATGCAGTGATTATGCTGTGATGATGTTGTGATGATGCTGTTATGATGCAATGATGATGATGAGATGATGCAGTGATAATGATGTGATGATGCAGTGATGATACTGGTACGACGCTGTTATAATGCAGTGATTGTGCAGTAATGATGCTGTGATAATGCTTAGATGATGCTGTGATGATGTAGTGATTGTGCAATGATGATGCAGTGATGACGCAGTCATGATGCTTTGATGACAATGCCAGGATACTCTGATAATGCTGTGATGATTCCTTGATGACGCTGAGATGATGCTGTGAGAGTGCAGTGATGATGCAGTGTTTATGCTGTGATGATGCTCTGATTATGTTGTGATGATGCTGTGATGATGCTGTGATGATATTGTGATAATGCAGTGATGATGTTGTGATAACGCAGTGATGATGCTGTGATGATGTTGTGATGATGCAGTGAAGATAATGGGATGATGCAGTGATGATGTTTTAATGGCGACGTGATGATGCTGTGATGATGCTGTGATGATGCAGTTAAGATAATGGGATGATGCAGTGATGATGATGTCATGATGCAGTGATGATACTGTGATCACGCTGTGATAATGCATTGATTATGCAGGAATGATGCTTTGATGATGCTGAGATGATGCTGTGATGATGCAGTGGTGGTGCAGTGATGATGCAGTGATGACGCAGTGATGATGCTGCGGTGATGATTTGAAGATGCTGTGATGATGCAGTGATGGTGCTGTGAAGGCGCAGTGGTGATGCTTTCATTATGCTGTGATGATGCAGTGATTATGCAGCTATGGTGCTGTGATGATGCTGTGATGATACTGTGATGACATTGTGATCACGGAGTGATGATGCTGTGATGACACTCTGATGATGCCGTGATGATAATGTGATGATGACGTGATGATGCTGTGATAACGCTTTTATTATGCAGTATTCATGCAGTAATGATTCTGTGATGATGCTGAGATGACGCTGCGATGATGATGTGATGATGCTGTGATGAGTGTGATGACGCTCTGATGACACTATTATTGTGCTGAGATGATGCAGTGATGATGCAGTGATGAGACTGTGATGATGCTGTGATGACGTTTTGATGATGCATTGATGATGATGTGATGATGTAGCTATGATGCTGTGACGATGCAGTGATGAAACCGTGATGACACTCTGATGATGTACTGAGTAAGCAGTAATGATGCTGCGATGATTCTGTGATGACACTGTAATGATGCTGTGATGAGGCAGAGATGATGCAGTGATGATGCTGTGATGATGTTGTGATGACGCTGTGATAATGCAGTGATTATGCGGAAATGATGCTGTGATGACACTGATATGATGCTTTGATGATGCAGTGATGATGCTGTGAGGATGCAGTGAGGACACAGTGATGATGTTGTGCTGATGCTGTGATGATGTTTTGATTAGGCAGTGATGATGCTGTGGTGATGCAGTGATGATGCAGTGATGATGCAGTGATCAAAGCGTCATCACAGCATCATCACAGCATCATCGCAGCGTCATCGCAGCGTCATCACTGCATCATCGCAGCGTCATCACTGCATCATCACTGCATCATCACAGCATCATTGCATCATCATCACAGCATCACCAAATATTCGCAGAGTCATCATTGCATCATCACAGAATCATCAAAGCACCATCATAGCGTCATCAGAGCATTATCGCTGCCTCATCACTGCATCATCACTGCGTCATCACAACATCATCACTTCAACATCACAGCAACATCACACTGTCATCAAAGCGTCATCACAGCATCATTACTGCATCATCACAGCATCATAACACATCATCACCACATCACAACAGCATCATCACAGCATTATAACAGCATCATCCAGGCGTCATCACTGCATCATCACAGCGTCACCACAGCGTCATCACTGCATCATCACAGCATCATCAAAGCATCACAGCGTAATCAAAGCGTCATCACAGCTTCATCATGGTATCAACACAGCATTATCGCATCATCATCACAGAATCATCATGCCATCATCACAGCATCATCGCAGCATCATCACAGCATCATTAAAGCATCACAGCGTCATCAAAGACTCATCACAGCATCATCACAGCATCACCACTGCGTCATCAGAGCGTCATCAAAGCACCATCACAGCTTCATCACAGCATCAACACAGCATCATCACAGTGTCATCAAAGCGTCATCACAACATCATCAGCGCGTCATCACTGAATCATCACAGCGTAATAACTACATCGTCAGTGCGTCATCACAGAGTCATCACAGCATCACTACAGCATCAACACAGCAACATCTCAGCGTCATCACTACATCATCGCAGCGTCATCACTGCATCATCACAGCATCATAAGTGCATCATCACAGCATCATCACAGCATCATAAAAACATCATCACATCATCATCATTGTATCATCACAGCATCATCATAGCGTCATCAGAGCATTATCGCTGCCTCATCACTGCATCATCACAGCATCATCACAATATTATCAAAGCCTCACCACAGCGTCATAACTGCATCATCACTGCATCATCACTGTATCATCAGAGCATCATCACATCATTTCAATGCATCTTCACAGCATAATAACAGCATCATCACGGCATCATCACAACATCATAACAGAATCATCACTGAATCATCACGGCATCATCACAGCATCACAACAGCATCAACACAACATCATCACAGAATCATCACTGAATCATCACAGCGTCATCACAGCATCATCACAGCATCACAACAGCATCATCACTGCATCATCAAATCATGATCACTGCATCATGAAAGTGTCATCACAGCATCACCACAGCATCATCACAACAGTATCACAGTATCACAGAGTCATCACAGCGTCATCATCACATCATCACTGCACCATCACTGTGTCATCACAGCATCATTACTGCATAATCACAACATCATCACGGTGTCATCGCAGCATAATCACAGCATAATCAGAGCATCACAACAGCATCATCGCATCGTCATCACTGCATCATCATTGCAGCATCACTGCATCATCACAGCATCACAACAGCATCATCGCAGCATCATCACAGTATCATCAAAGCATCACAGCGTCGCCATCACTGCATCATCACAGAATCATCACTGTATCATTGCAGCGGTATAACTGCATCATCACAGCATGATCACAGCATCATCACTGCATCATTACAGCATCATCACAACATCATCACAGCATCACGGCGTCATCAAAGCGCCATAAAAGCGTCATCACAGCATCATCACTGCGTCATCACTCCATCATCACAGCATCATCAAAGCATCACAGCGTCATCACAGTATCATCACAGCATCATCACAGCTTCCTCACTGCGTCATTACATCATCAGTACAGTGTCATCAAAGCGTTATCACAGAATCATCACTGCATCATCACAGCATCATCACTGCATCATTACAGCGTCATCACAGTGTCATCACAGCTTCATCACAGCATCATCACAGCGTCATTACAGCATCATGAAAGCACCATCACAGCGTCATCACAGCATCATCGCAGCATCATCACAGCATCATCACTGCATCATCACAGCATCACAGTGTCATCAAATTATCATCACTGCATCATCAGAGCATCACCAGAACTTCATCGCACCATCATCAAAGCAACATCACAGCGTCACTACTGCAACATCACTGCATCATCTGAGCATCATCACAGCACCATCACAGCGTTATCACAGCGTCATCAAAGCATCATCACAACATCATCAAAGTGTCATCACAGCATCATCACAGTGTCATCAAATCATTATCACAGCATCATAAGAGCATCATTTCTGGTGCCAACACAGAAATCTTGTTTTTTTTTTGACCATGGGGCACTTTACTCAGCACCTGGCCTGATGGCCGCAGATGGGTCCCTACCTTTTAGGGGAAAAAGGATCCTGGGCCAGGAGCTGGCAGGGCTCATTGAGAGGGCTTTAAACTAGGTAAGAAGGGGGATGGGGCTGAAGCAAGGATTGTTGGGGCTGTGCCAGGGGGAACAATGGCAAGGCCGGAGGATAGGGCAATGGCCCAGCTGAAGTGCATCTACACCAATGCTCTGATGATGCTCTGATGATGCAGTGATGTTGCAGTAGTGACGCTGTGATGACGCTTTGATGATGCTGTGATGACGCGGTGATGATGATATGATGATGCAGTGATGATACTGTGATGACGCTGTGATGATGCAGTGATTATGCATTAATGATTCTGTGATGATGCTGAGATGATATTTTGATGATGCAGTGATGATGCTGTGATGACCTTATTATGATGCTGTGATGATGCTGTGATGATACTGTGATTATGCAGCTACGATTCTGTGATGATGCTGTGATGATGCTGTGATGATGCTGTGATGATGCAGTGATCATGTAGTGGTGATGATGTGATGACGCAGGGATTCTGCAGTAATGACACAGTGATGATGCGGTGATGATACTGTGATGTTGCAGTAATGACGCTGCGATGAAGTTATGATGATGCAGTGATGATACTGTGATGACGCAGTGATGATGCAGTGATTATGCAGTAATGATACTGAGATGATGCAGTTACGATGCAGTGGTGATGCATTGATGACGCTGTAATTATGATGTGATTATGTAGTGATGATGTAGTGATTACGCTGTGATGATGCACTGATGATACTGTGAAGACGCTGTTATGATGCAGTGAGGAAGCAGTAATGATGCTGTGGTGTTGCTGAGATGATGCTGTGATGATTCATTGATGATGCAGTGATGATGCTGTGATGATACTGTGAAGACGCTGTTATGATGCAGTGAGTAAGCACTAATGATGCTGTGATGTTGCTGAGATGATGCTGTGATGATTCATTAATGATGCAGTGATGATGCTGTGATGATGCTATGATTATGTTTTGATGATGCCTTGATGATTTTGTGATGACGCTGTGATGACTCTGTCGTGATGCTCTGATAACGCTGTCGTGATGCTGTGATGATGCTGCGATGATGTTGTGATGATGCAATGATTATTCTGTGATGATGTAGTAATGATGATGTTATGATGCCGAGGTGATGCAATGATGATGCTGTATTGATGCACTGATGGTGCTGTGATGATGCAGAGTTTATGCAGTTATGACACTGTGATTATGCTTTGATGACGACGCAATGGTGATGTGACGATGCAGTGATTACGCTGCGATGATGATGTGATGATGCTGCGATGATGCTGTGATGAAGCAGTGATAATGATGTGATGACTCAGTGATTCTGCAGTATTGATACTGTGATGATGCTGAGATGATGCTGTAACAATGCAGTGATGATACAGTGATGATGCTATAATAATGTTGTGATGATGCTGTGATGAAGATGTGATGATTCTGTGATGACGCTGTGATGATGCTGTCGTGATGGTCTGATAACGTCGTAACACTGTGACGATGCTTCGATGATGTTGTGATGATTCTGTGATGATGCAATTATGATGCTGTGATAATGCAGTGTTGATGCACTGATAATGCTGTTATGACGCTGTGATGACGTAGTAATGATGCTGTGATGATGCAGTGTTTACGCAGTTATGACGCTGTGATGATGCTTTGGTGAAGTTCTGATGATGCAGTGATGGTGCTGTGATGACGCATTGATGATGCTTAGATGATGCTGTGCTGATGCTCTGATGATGCTGTGATGATGCAGTGATGATGCTGTGATGATGCTGTGATTCTGAAGTAATGATGCTGTGAGGATGGTGAGGTGATGCTGTGATGATACTGTGATGACGCAGATATGACGCTGCGATGATGAAGTGATGATGCAGTGATGACTCTGTGATGATGCTGTGATAACGCAGTGATGATGCTGTGATGATGCAATGATGATGCTGTGATGACGCAGTGTTTATGCAGTTATGACGCTGTGATGACCCTGTTATGATGCCTGTATGAGGATGCGATGATGCTGTGACTATGCAGTGATGATGCTGCGATGATGATATGATGATGTAGTGATGATGCTGCGATGATGATATGATGATGCAGTGATGATACTGTGATAACATTGTGATGACGCAGTGATGATGCAGTGATGATGCTGTAATGATGCAGTGATTATGCAGTAATGGTGCTGTAGTGATGTTGCGATTATGCTGTGATGATGCTGTGATGTTGCTGTGGTGACGCTGTGTTGAGGGTGTTGTGATGCTCTGATAACGCTGTTGTGATGCTGTGATGATGCTACGATGATGTTGTGATGATGCTGTGATGATACCGTGATGATGCAGTGATGATGCAGTGATGATGCTGTGATGTTGCTGCGATGACACTGTGGTGACGATGTGATGATGCAGTGATGATGCAGTTATGACGCTTTAATGACGTTGTGATGATATTGTGATGATGCTGTGATGACATAGCGATGATGCTGTGATGATTCTGTGATGTCACTCTGATGATGCTGTGATGATGCAATTATGGTACTGTGATGATGCTGTGATGATGCAGTGATGATATAGTGATGACGTTGTGATGATGCATTGATGATGCTGTATTGATCCTGTGATGACGCAGTGATTATGCAGTGATGACACCGTGATGACGCTGTAATGATGCAGTGAGTAAGCAGTAATGATAATGCGATGATGCTGTGATTATGCTGTGACGATGAGGTGATGATGCAGTGATTGTGCAGTGATGATGCTGTCATGATACTCTAATGATGCTCTGATGATGCAGAGATGATGCAGTGATGTTGCTGTGATGATGATGTGATGATGCAGTGATGATAATGTGATGATGCTGTGATAATGCAGTGATTATGCTGTAATGATGCTCTGATGACACTGAGATAATGCTCTGATGCTGTAGATATGATGCTGTGAAGATGCAGTGAGGACGCAGAGATGATGCTGTGATGACAATGTGAAGATGCTGTGATGATGCAGTGATGGCGCAGTGATGATGCTGTGATGACACTGTGATTATGTGGTGATGATGATATGATGATGCTGTGATGATGCTGTGATGATGCTGTGATTATGCAGCTATGACGCTGTGATGACATAGTGATGATGCTGTGATGACACTGTGATGATGATATGATGATGCTGTGATGATGCTGTGATGATGATGTCATGATGCAGTGGTGATGCTCTGATGATGCTGTAATGATGCTGTGACGATGAAGTGATGGTGCAGTGATGATACTGTGATGACACTGTGATGATGCAGTGATGATTCAGTGATGATTCTGTTATGATGCTATGATGACGCTATTATGATGCTGTGATGACGCTGCGACGATGATATGATGATCCTGTGATTACTCTGCGATGACGTTTTGATGACACTGCTATGATGCTGTGATGATGCTTTGATGACGCAGTGATGACGCTGTGATGACGCTGTGATGATGCTGTGATGATGCTGTGATGACGCTGTGATTATGCTGTGATGATGCAGTGATTATGCTGTGATGATGTTGTGATGATGCTGTCATGATGCAATGATGATGATGAGATGATGCAGTGATGATGATGTGATGATGCAGTGATGATACTGGTACGACGCTGTTATAATGCAGTGATTATGCAGTAATGATGCTGTGATAATGCTTAGATGATGCTGTGATGATGTAGTGATTGTGCAATGATGATGCAGTGATAACGCAGTCATGATGCTTTGATGACAATGCCAAGATACTGTGATGATGCTGTGATGATTCCTTGATGACGCTGAGATGATGCTGTGAGAGTGCAGTGATGATGCAGTGTTTATGCTGTGATGATGCTCTGATTATGTTGTGATGATGCTGTGATGATGCTGTGATGATGTTGTGATAACGCAGTGATGATGCTGTGATGATGTTGTGATGATGCAGTGAAGATAATGGGATGATGCAGTGATGATGTTTTAATGGCGACGTGATGATGCAGTGATGATGCTGTGATGATGCAGTGATGATACTGTGATCACGCTGTGATAATGCATTGATTATGCAGGAATGATGTTTTGATGATGCTGAGATGATGCTGTGATGATGCAGTGGTGGTGCAGTGATGATACAGTGATGACGCAGTGATGATGCTGCGATGATGATGTGACGAAGCAGTGAGGATACAGTGATTATGCTGTGATTAAGCTGTGATGACACAATTATGATGCTCTGATGATGCAGTGATGATGCAGTGTCGATGCAGTGATGATGCTGTGACGATGTAGTGAAGATGATATGATGATGCAGTGATGATGATGTTATGATGCAGTGATGATACTGTGATGACGCTGTGATAATGCATTGATTATGCAGTAATGATGCTGTGATGATGCTGAGATGATGCTGTCATGATGCAGTGATGGTGCAGTGATGATGATGTGATGATGCAGTGATGATAATGTGATGATGCTGTGATAATGCAGTGATTATGCTGTAATGATGCTCTGATGACACTGAGATAATGCTCTGATGCTGTAGATATGATGCTGTGAAGATGCAGTGAGGACGCAGAGATGGTGCTGTGATGACAATGTGAAGATGCTGTGATGATGCAGTGATGGCGCAGTGATGATGCTGTGATGACACTGTGATTATGTGGTGATGATGATATGATGATGCTGTGATGATGCTTTGATTATGCAGCTATGACACTGTGATGACATAGTGATGATGCTGTGATGACGCTGTGATGATGATAGGATGATGCTGTGATGATGCTGTGATGATGATGTCATGATGCAATGATGATGCAGTGGTGATGCTCTGATGATGCTGTAATGATGCTGTGACGATGAAGTGATGGTGCAGTGATGATACTGTGATGACACTGTGATGATGCAGTGATGATTCAGTGATGATTCTGTTATGATGCTATGATGACGCTATTATGATGCTGTGATGACGCTGCGACAATGATATGATGATCCTGTGATTACTCTGCGATGACGTTTTGATGACACTGCTATGATGCTGTGATGATGCTTTGATGACGCAGTGATGACGCAGTGATGATGCAGTGATTATGCTGTGATGATGTTGTGATGATGCTGTTATGATGCAATGATGATGATGAGATGATGCAGTGATAATGATGTGATGATGCAGTGATGATACTGGTACGACGCTGTTATAATGCAGTGATTGTGCAGTAATGATGCTGTGATAATGCTTAGATGATGCTGTGATGATGTAGTGATTGTGCAATGATGATGCAGTGATGACGCAGTCATGATGCTTTGATGACAATGCCAGGATACTCTGATAATGCTGTGATGATTCCTTGATGACGCTGAGATGATGCTGTGAGAGTGCAGTGATGATGCAGTGTTTATGCTGTGATGATGCTCTGATTATGTTGTGATGATGCTGTGATGATGCTGTGATGATATTGTGATAATGCAGTGATGATGTTGTGATAACGCAGTGATGATGCTGTGATGATGTTGTGATGATGCAGTGAAGATAATGGGATGATGCAGTGATGATGTTTTAATGGCGACGTGATGATGCTGTGATGATGCTGTGATGATGCAGTTAAGATAATGGGATGATGCAGTGATGATGATGTCATGATGCAGTGATGATACTGTGATCACGCTGTGATAATGCATTGATTATGCAGGAATGATGCTTTGATGATGCTGAGATGATGCTGTGATGATGCAGTGGTGGTGCAGTGATGATGCAGTGATGACGCAGTGATGATGCTGCGGTGATGATTTGAAGATGCTGTGATGATGCAGTGATGGTGCTGTGAAGGCGCAGTGGTGATGCTTTCATTATGCTGTGATGATGCAGTGATTATGCAGCTATGGTGCTGTGATGATGCTGTGATGATACTGTGATGACATTGTGATCACGGAGTGATGATGCTGTGATGACACTCTGATGATGCCGTGATGATAATGTGATGATGACGTGATGATGCTGTGATAACGCTTTTATTATGCAGTATTCATGCAGTAATGATTCTGTGATGATGCTGAGATGACGCTGCGATGATGATGTGATGATGCTGTGATGAGTGTGATGACGCTCTGATGACACTATTATTGTGCTGAGATGATGCAGTGATGATGCAGTGATGAGACTGTGATGATGCTGTGATGACGTTTTGATGATGCATTGATGATGATGTGATGATGTAGCTATGATGCTGTGACGATGCAGTGATGAAACCGTGATGACACTCTGATGATGTACTGAGTAAGCAGTAATGATGCTGCGATGATTCTGTGATGACACTGTAATGATGCTGTGATGAGGCAGAGATGATGCAGTGATGATGCTGTGATGATGTTGTGATGAAGCTGTGATGATGCAGTGATGATGATGGGATTATGAAGTGATGATGATGTGATGATGCAGTGATGATACTGTGATGACGCTGTGATAATGCAGTGATTATGCGGAAATGATGCTGTGATGACACTGATATGATGCTTTGATGATGCAGTGATGATGCTGTGAGGATGCAGTGAGGACACAGTGATGATGTTGTGCTGATGCTGTGATGATGTTTTGATTAGGCAGTGATGATGCTGTGGTGATGCAGTGATGATGCAGTGATGATGCAGTGATCAAAGCGTCATCACAGCATCATCACAGCATCATCGCAGCGTCATCGCAGCGTCATCACTGCATCATCGCAGCGTCATCACTGCATCATCACTGCATCATCACAGCATCATTGCATCATCATCACAGCATCACCAAATATTCGCAGAGTCATCATTGCATCATCACAGAATCATCAAAGCACCATCATAGCGTCATCAGAGCATTATCGCTGCCTCATCACTGCATCATCACTGCGTCATCACAACATCATCACTTCAACATCACAGCAACATCACACTGTCATCAAAGCGTCATCACAGCATCATTACTGCATCATCACAGCATCATAACACATCATCACCACATCACAACAGCATCATCACAGCATTATAACAGCATCATCCAGGCGTCATCACTGCATCATCACAGCGTCACCACAGCGTCATCACTGCATCATCACAGCATCATCAAAGCATCACAGCGTAATCAAAGCGTCATCACAGCTTCATCATGGTATCAACACAGCATTATCGCATCATCATCACAGAATCATCATGCCATCATCACAGCATCATCGCAGCATCATCACAGCATCATTAAAGCATCACAGCGTCATCAAAGACTCATCACAGCATCATCACAGCATCACCACTGCGTCATCAGAGCGTCATCAAAGCACCATCACAGCTTCATCACAGCATCAACACAGCATCATCACAGTGTCATCAAAGCGTCATCACAACATCATCAGCGCGTCATCACTGAATCATCACAGCGTAATAACTACATCGTCAGTGCGTCATCACAGCGTCATCACAGCATCACTACAGCATCAACACAGCAACATCTCAGCGTCATCACTACATCATCGCAGCGTCATCACTGCATCATCACAGCATCATAAGTGCATCATCACAGCATCATCACAGCATCATAAAAACATCATCACATCATCATCATTGTATCATCACAGCATCATCATAGCGTCATCAGAGCATTATCGCTGCCTCATCACTGCATCATCACAGCATCATCACAATATTATCAAAGCCTCACCACAGCGTCATAACTGCATCATCACTGCATCATCACTGTATCATCAGAGCATCATCACATCATTTCAATGCATCTTCACAGCATAATAACAGCATCATCACGGCATCATCACAACATCATCACAGAATCATCACTGAATCATCACGGCATCATCACAGCATCACAACAGCATCAACACAACATCATCACAGAATCATCACTGAATCATCACAGCGTCATCACAGCATCATCACAGCATCACAACAGCATCATCACTGCATCATCAAATCATGATCACTGCATCATGAAAGTGTCATCACAGCATCACCACAGCATCATCACAACAGTATCACAGTATCACAGAGTCATCACAGCGTCATCATCACATCATCACTGCACCATCACTGTGTCATCACAGCATCATTACTGCATAATCACAACATCATCACGGTCTCATCGCAGCATAATCACAGCATAATCAGAGCATCACAACAGCATCATCGCATCGTCATCACTGCATCATCATTGCAGCATCACTGCATCATCACAGCATCACAACAGCATCATCGCAGCATCATCACAGTATCATCAAAGCATCACAGCGTCGCCATCACTGCATCATCACAGAATCATCACTGTATCATCGCAGCGGTATAACTGCATCATCACAGCATGATCACAGCATCATCACTGCATCATTACAGCATCATCACAACATCATCACAGCATCACGGCGTCATCAAAGCGCCATAAAAGCGTCATCACAGCATCATCACTGCGTCATCACTCCATCATCACAGCATCATCAAAGCATCACAGCGTCATCACAGTATCATCACAGCATCATCACAGCTTCCTCACTGCGTCATTACATCATCAGTACAGTGTCATCAAAGCGTTATCACAGAATCATCACTGCATCATCACAGCATCATCACTGCATCATTACAGCGTCATCACAGTGTCATCACAGCTTCATCACAGCATCATCACAGCGTCATTACAGCATCATGAAAGCACCATCACAGCGTTATCACAGCATCATCGCAGCATCATCACAGCATCATCACTGCATCATCACAGCATCACAGTGTCATCAAATTATCATCACTGCATCATCAGAGCATCACCAGAACTTCATCGCACCATCATCAAAGCAACATCACAGCGTCACTACTGCAACATCACTGCATCATCTGAGCATCATCACAGCACCATTACAGCGTTATCACAGCATCATCAAAGCATCACCACAACATCATCAAAGTGTCATCACAGCATCATCACAGTGTCATCAAATCATTATCACAGCATCATCACAACAGCATCACCACAGCATCATAAGAGCATCATTTCTGGTGCCAACGCAGAAATCTTGTTTTTTTTGACCATGGGGCACTTTACTCAGCACCTGGCCTGATGGCCGCAGACGGGTCCCTATCTTTTAGGGGAAAAAGGATCCTGGGCCAGGAGCTGGCAGGGCTCATTGAGAGGGCTTTAAACTAGGTAAGAAGGGGGATGGGGCTGAAGCAAGGATTGTTGGGGCTGTGCCAGGGGGAACAATGGCAAGGCCGGAGGATAGGGCAATGGCCCAGCTGAAGTGCATCTACACCAATGCTCTGATGATGCTCTGATGATGCAGTGATGTTGCAGTAGTGACGCTGTGATGACGCTTTGATGATGCTGTGATGACGCGGTGATGATGATATGATGATGCAGTGATGATACTGTGATGACGCTGTGATGATGCAGTGATTATGCATTAATGATTCTGTGATGATGCTGAGATGATATTTTGATGATGCAGTGATGATGCTGTGATGACCTTATTATGATGCTGTGATGATGCTGTGATGATACTGTGATTATGCAGCTACGATTCTGTGATGATGCTGTGATGATGCTGTGATGATGCTGTGATGATGCAGTGATCATGTAGTGGTGATGATGTGATGACGCAGGGGTTCTGCAGTAATGATACAGTGATGATGCGGTGATGATACTGTGATGTTGCAGTAATGACGCTGCGATGAAGTTATGATGATGCAGTGATGATACTGTGATGACGCAGTGATGATGCAGTGATTATGCAGTAATGATACTGAGATGATGCAGTTACGATGCAGTGGTGATGCATTGATGACGCTGTAATTATGATGTGATTATGTAGTGATGATGTAGTGATTACGCTGTGATGATGCACTGATGATACTGTGAAGACGCTGTTATGATGCAGTGAGGAAGCAGTAATGATGCTGTGGTGTTGCTGAGATGATGCTGTGATGATTCATTGATGATGCAGTGATGATGCTGTGATGATACTGTGAAGACGCTGTTATGATGCAGTGAGTAAGCACTAATGATGCTGTGATGTTGCTGAGATGATGCTGTGATTATGTTTTGATGATGCCTTGATGATTTTGTGATGACGCTGTGATGACTCTGTCGTGATGCTCTGATAACGCTGTCGTGATGCTGTGATGATGCTGCGATGATGTTGTGATGATGCAATGATTATTCTGTGATGATGTAGTAATGATGATGTTATGATGCCGAGGTGATGCAATGATGATGCTGTATTGATGCACTGATGGTGCTGTGATGATGCAGAGTTTATGCAGTTATGACACTGTGATTATGCTTTGATGACGACGCAATGGTGATGTGACGATGCAGTGATTACGCTGCGATGATGATGTGATGATGCTGCGATGATGCTGTGATGAAGCAGTGATAATGATGTGATGACTCAGTGATTCTGCAGTATTGATACTGTGATGATGCTGAGATGATGCTGTAACAATGCAGTGATGATACAGTGATGATACTATAATAATGTTGTGATGATGCTGTGATGAAGATGTGATGATTCTGTGATGACGCTGTGATGATGCTGTCGTGATGGTCTGATAACGTCGTAACGCTGTGACGATGCTTCGATGATGTTGTGATGATTCTGTGATGATGCAATTATGATGCTGTGATAATGCAGTGTTGATGCACTGATAATGCTGTTATGACGCTGTGATGACGTAGTAATGATGCTGTGATGATGCAGTGTTTACGCAGTTATGACGCTGTGATGATGCTTTGGTGAAGTTCTGATGATGCAGTGATGGTGCTGTGATGACGCATTGATGATGCTTAGATGATGCTGTGCTGATGCTCTGATGATGCTGTGATGATGCAGTGATGATGCTGTGATGATGCTGTGATTCTGAAGTAATGATGCTGTGAGGATGGTGAGGTGATGCTGTGATGATACTGTGATGACGCAGATATGACGCTGCGATGATGAAGTGATGATGCAGTGATGACTCTGTGATGATGCTGTGATAACGCAGTGATGATGCTGTGATGATGCAATGATGATGCTGTGATGACGCAGTGTTTATGCAGTTATGACGCTGTGATGACCCTGTTATGATGCCTGTATGAGGATGCGATGATGCTGTGACTATGCAGTGATGATGCTGCGATGATGATATGATGATGTAGTGATGATGCTGCGATGATGATATGATGATGCAGTGATGATACTGTGATAACATTGTGATGACGCAGTGATGATGCAGTGATGATGCTGTAATGATGCAGTGATTATGCAGTAATGGTGCTGTAGTGACGTTGCGATTATGCTGTGATGATGCTGTGATGTTGCTGTGGTGACGCTGTGTTGAGGGTGTTGTGATGCTCTGATAACGCTGTTGTGATGCTGTGATGATGCTACGATGATGTTGTGATGATGCTGTGATGATACCGTGATGATGCAGTGATGATGCAGTGATGATGCTGTGATGTTGCTGCGATGACACTTGGTGACGATGTGATGATGCAGTGATGATGCAGTTATGACGCTTTAATGACGTTGTGATGATATTGTGATGATGCTGTGATGACATAGCGATGATGCTGTGATGATTCTGTGATGTCACTCTGATGATGCTGTGATGATGCAATTATGGTACTGTGATGATGCTGTGATGATGCAGTGATGATATAGTGATGACGTTGTGATGATGCATTGATGATGCTGTATTGATCCTGTGATGACGCAGTGATTATGCAGTGATGACACCGTGATGACGCTGTAATGATGCAGTGAGTAAGCAGTAATGATAATGCGATGATGCTGTGATTATGCTGTGACGATGAGGTGATGATGCAGTGATTGTGCAGTGATGATGCTGTCATGATACTCTAATGATGCTCTGATGATGCAGAGATGATGCAGTGATGTTGCTGTGATGATGATGTGATGATGCAGTGATGATAATGTGATGATGCTGTGATAATGCAGTGATTATGCTGTAATGATGCTCTGATGACACTGAGATAATGCTCTGATGCTGTAGATATGATGCTGTGAAGATGCAGTGAGGACGCAGAGATGATGCTGTGATGACAATGTGAAGATGCTGTGATGATGCAGTGATGGCGCAGTGATGATGCTGTGATGACACTGTGATTATGTGGTGATGATGATATGATGATGCTGTGATGATGCTGTGATGATGCTGTGATTATGCAGCTATGACGCTGTGATGACATAGTGATGATGCTGTGATGACACTGTGATGATGATATGATGATGCTGTGATGATGCTGTGATGATGATGTCATGATGCAGTGGTGATGCTCTGATGATGCTGTAATGATGCTGTGACGATGAAGTGATGGTGCAGTGATGATACTGTGATGACACTGTGATGATGCAGTGATGATTCAGTGATGATTCTGTTATGATGCTATGATGACGCTATTATGATGCTGTGATGACGCTGCGACGATGATATGATGATCCTGTGATTACTCTGCGATGACGTTTTGATGACACTGCTATGATGCTGTGATGATGCTTTGATGACGCAGTGATGACGCTGTGATGACGCTGTGATGATGCTGTGATGATGCTGTGATGACGCTGTGATTATGCTGTGATGATGCAGTGATTATGCTGTGATGATGTTGTGATGATGCTGTCATGATGCAATGATGATGATGAGATGATGCAGTGATGATGATGTGATGATGCAGTGATGATACTGGTACGACGCTGTTATAATGCAGTGATTATGCAGTAATGATGCTGTGATAATGCTTAGATGATGCTGTGATGATGTAGTGATTGTGCAATGATGATGCAGTGATAACGCAGTCATGATGCTTTGATGACAATGCCAAGATACTGTGATGATGCTGTGATGATTCCTTGATGACGCTGAGATGATGCTGTGAGAGTGCAGTGATGATGCAGTGTTTATGCTGTGATGATGCTCTGATTATGTTGTGATGATGCTGTGATGATGCTGTGATGATGTTGTGATAACGCAGTGATGATGCTGTGATGATGTTGTGATGATGCAGTGAAGATAATGGGATGATGCAGTGATGATGTTTTAATGGCGACGTGATGATGCAGTGATGATGCTGTGATGATGCAGTGATGATACTGTGATCACGCTGTGATAATGCATTGATTATGCAGGAATGATGTTTTGATGATGCTGAGATGATGCTGTGATGATGCAGTGGTGGTGCAGTGATGATACAGTGATGACGCAGTGATGATGCTGCGATGATGATGTGACGAAGCAGTGAGGATACAGTGATTATGCTGTGATTAAGCTGTGATGACACAATTATGATGCTCTGATGATGCAGTGATGATGCAGTGTCGATGCAGTGATGATGCTGTGACGATGTAGTGAAGATGATATGATGATGCAGTGATGATGATGTTATGATGCAGTGATGATACTGTGATGACGCTGTGATAATGCATTGATTATGCAGTAATGATGCTGTGATGATGCTGAGATGATGCTGTCATGATGCAGTGATGGTGCAGTGATGGTGCAGTGATGACGCAGTGATGATGCTGCGGTGATGAATTGAAGGTGCTGTGATGATGCAGTGATGGTGCTGTGAAGGCGCAGTAGTGATGCTTTGATTATGCTGTGATGATGCAGTGATTATGCAGCTATGGTGCAGTGATGATGCTGTGATGATACCGTGATGACGCTGTGATGACGGAGTGATGATGCTGTGATGACACTCTGATGATGTTGTGGTGATAATGTGATGATGCTGTGAAGATACTGTGATAACGCTTTTATTATGCAGTATTCATGCAGTAATGATTCTGTGATGATGCTGAGATGACGCTGCGATGATGATGTGATGATGCTGTGATGAGTGTGATGACGCTCTGATGACACTATTATTGTGCTGAGATGATGCAGTGATGATGCAGTGATGAGACTGTGATGATGCTGTGAAGACGTTTTGATGATGCATTGATGATGATGTGATGATGTAGCTATGATGCTGTGACGATGCAGTGATGAAACCGTGATGACACTCTGATGATGCAGCGAGTAAGCAGTAATGATGCTGCGATGATTCTGTGATGACACTGTAATGATGCTGTGGTGAGGCAGAGATGATGCAGTGATGATGCTGTGATGATGTTGTGATGAAGCTGTGATGATGCAGTGATGATGATGGGATTATGAAGTGATGATGATGTGATGATGCAGTGATGATACTGTGATGACGCTGTGATAATGCAGTGATTATGCGGAAATGATGCTGTGATGACACAGATGATGCTTTGATGATGCAGTGATGATGCTGTGAGGATGCAGTGAGGACACAGTGATGATGTTGTGCTGATGCTGTGATGATGTTTTGATTAGGCAGTGATGATGCTGTGGTGATGTAGTGATGATGCAGTGATGATGCAGTGATCAAAGCGTCATCACAGCATCATCACAGCATCGTCGCAGCGTCATCGCAGCGTCATCACTGCATCATCGCAGCGTCATCACTGCATCATCACAGCATCATCACAATATTATCACAGCCTCACCACAGCGTCATAACTGCATCATCACTGCATCATCACTGTATCATCAGAGCATCATCACATCATTTCACTGCATGATAACAGCATAATAACAGCATCATCACGGCATCATCACAACATCATCACTGCATCAACACAACATCATCACAGAATCATCACTGAATCATCACAGCGTCATCACAGCATCATCACAGCATCACAACAGCATCATCACTGCATCATCAAATCATGATCACTGCATCATGAAAGTGTCATCACAGCATCACCACAGCATCATCACAACAGTATCACAGTATCACAGAGTCATCACAGCGTCATCATCACATCATCACTGCACCATCACTGTGTCATCACAGCATCATTACTGCATAATCACAACATCATCACGGTGTCATCGCAGCATAATCACAGCATAATCAGAGCATCACAACAGCATCATCGCATCGTCATCACTGCATCATCATTGCATCATCACAGCATCATCACTGCATCATCACAGCATCACAACAGCATCATCGCAGCATCATCACAGTATCATCAAAGCATCACAGCGTCGCCATCACTGCATCATCACAGAATCATCACTGTATCATCGCAGCGGTATCACTGCATCATCACAGCATGATCACAGCATCATCACTGCATCATTACAGCATCATCACAACATCATCACAGCATCACGGCATCATCAAAGCGCCATAAAAGCGTCATCACAGCATCATCACTGCATCATCACAGCATCACAGTGTCATCAAATTATCATCACTGCATCATCAGAGCATCACCAGAACTTCATCGCAGCATCATCAAAGCAACATCACAGCGTCACTACTGCAACATCACTGCATCATCTGAGCATCATCACAGCCTCATCACAGCACCATCACACCGTTATCACAGCGTCATCAAAGCATCATCACAACATCATGAAAGCGTCATCACAGCATCATCACAGTGTCATCAAATCATTATCACAGCATCATAAGAGCATCATTTCTGGTGCCAACACAGAAATCTTGTTTTTTTTGACCATGGGGCACTTTACTCAGCACCTGGCCTGATGGCCGCAGACGGGTCCCTACCTTTTAGGGGAAAAAGGATCCTGGGCCAGGAGCTGGCAGGGCTCATTGAGAGGGCTTTAAACTAGGTAAGAAGGGGGATGGGGCTGAAGCAAGGATTGTTGGGGCTGTGCCAGGGGGAACAATGGCAAGGCCAGAGGATAGGGCAATGGCCCAGCTGAAGTGCATCTACACCAATGCTCTGATGATGCTCTGATGATGCAGTGATGTTGCAGTAGTGACGCTGTGATGACGCTTTGATGATGCTGTGATGATGCTGTGATGACGCGGTGATGATGATATGATGATGCAGTGATGATACTGTGATGATGCAGTGATTATGCATTAATGATTCTGTGATGATGCTGAGATGATATTTTGATGATGCAGTGATGACGCTGTGATGACCTTATTATGATGCTGTGATGATGCTGTGATTATGCAGCTACGATTCTGTGATGATGCTGTGATGATGCTGTGATGATGCTGTGATTATGCAGCTATGATTCTGTGATGATGCTGTGATGATGCGGTGATGATACTGTGATGTTGCAGTAATGACGCTGCGATGAAGTTATGATGATGCAGTGATGATACTGTGATGACGCAGTGATGATGCAGTGATTATGCAGTAATGATGCTGAGATGATGCAGTTATGATGCAGTGGTGATGCATTGATGACGCTGTAATTATGATGTGATTATGTAGTGATGATGTAGTGATTACGCTGTGATGATGCAGTGATGATACTGTGAAGACGCTGTTATGATGCAGTGAGGAAGCAGTAATGATGCTGTGGTGTTGCTGAGATGATGCTGTGATGATTCATTGATGATGCAGTGATGATGCTGTGATGATACTGTGAAGACGCTGTTATGATGCAGTGAGTAAGCACTAATGATGCTGTGATGTTGCTGAGATGATGCTGTGATGATTCATTAATGATGCAGTGATGATGCTGTGATGATGCTATGATTATGTTTTGATGATGCCTTGATGATTCTGTGATGACGCTGTGATGACTCTGTCGTGATGCTCTGATAACGCTGTCGTGATGCTGTGATGATGCTGCGATGATGTTGTGATGATGCAATGATTATGCTGTGATGATGTAGTAATGATGATGTTATGATGCCGAGGTGATGCAATGATGATGCTGTATTGACGCAGTGATGGTGCTGTGATGATGCAGAGTTTATGCAGTTATGACACTGTGATTATGCTTTGATGACGACGCAATGGTGATGTGACGATGCAGTGATGATGCTGTGATGATGCTGTGACGATGCAGTGATTACGCTGCGATGATGATGTGATGATGCTGCGATGATGCTGTGATGATGCAGTGATAATGATGTGATAATGCTGTGATGATGATGTGATGACGCAGTGATGATGATGTGATGACTCAGTGATTCTGCAGTATTGATACTGTGATGATGCTGAGATGATGCTGTAACGATGCAGTGATGATACAGTGATAATGCTGTGATGATGCTATAATAATGTTGTGATGAAGATGTGATGATTCTGTGATGACGCTGTGATGATGCTGTCGTGATGGTCTGATAACGTTGTCGTAACGCTGTGACGATGCTTCGATGATGTTGTGATGATTCTGTGATGATGCAATTATGATGCTGTGATGATGCAGTGATGATGCACTGATAATGCTGTTATGACGCTGTGATGACGTAGTAATGATGCTGTGATGATGCAGTGTTTACGCAGTTATGACGCTGTGATGATGCTTTGGTGAAGTTCTGATGATGCAGTGATGGTGCTCTGATGACGCATTGATGATGCTTAGATGATGCTGTGATGATGCTCTGATGATGCTGTGATGATGCAGTGATGATGATGTGATGATGCTGTGGTGATGATGTGATGATGCTGTGATGATGCAGTGATCATGCAGTGATGATGTTGTGATGACGCAGTGATGATGTTGTGATGACGCAGTGACGATGCTGTGATGACGCTTGGATGACGCTATAGTGATTCTGTGATGATGCTGTAGTGGTACTATGATGATGCTGTGAGGATGCTGCGATGACGCTCTGATGACGCAGTAAGCATGATGTAATGATGCTGTGATGACGCTGCGATGACACTGTCGTGATGCTGTGATGATGCTGTGATGATACTGAGATGACGTTGTGATGATGCAGTGATGATGCAGTGATGACGCAGTAATGATGCTGTGATCATGTAGTGATGATGTATTGATTATGCTGTGATGACGCAGTGATGATGCTCTGATGAAGCTGTGATTATCACAGAATCACAGAATTTCTAGGTTGGAAGGGACCTCAAGATCATCGAGTCCAACCTTTGACCTAACGCTAACAGTCCCCACTAAACCATATCCCTAAGTTCTACATCTAAACGTCTTTTAAAGACTTCCAGGGATGGTGACTCCACCACCTCCCTGGGCAGCCTGTTCCAGTACCTAACAACCCTTTCAGTAAAGAAGTTTTTCCTAACATCTAACCTAAAACTCCCCTGGCGCAACTTTAGCCCATTCCCCCTCGTTCTGTCACCGGGCACGTGGGAGAACAGGCCAACCCCCACCTCACTACAGCCACCTTTAAGGTACCTGTAAAGAGCGATAAGGTCGCCCCTGAGCCTCCTCTTCTCCAGGCTGAACAAGCCCAGCTCCCTCAGCCGCTCCTCGTAGGACTTGTTCTCCAGGCCCCTCACCAGCTTCGTCGCCCTCCTCTGGACCCGCTCAAGCACCTCGATGTCCTTCTTGTAGCGAGGGGCCCAAAACTGAACACAGTACTCGAGGTGCGGCCTCACCAGAGCCGAGTACAGGGGGACGATCACCTCCCTAGCCCTGCTGGCCACACTGTTTCTGATACAAGCCAGGATGCCGTTGGCCTTCTTGGCCACCTGAGCACACTGCTGGCTCATATCCAGCCGACTGTCCACCATCACTCCCAGGTCCTTCTCTGCCTGGCAGCTCTCCAACCACTCATCTCCCAGCCTGTAGCTCTGCTTGGGGTTGTTGCGCCCCAGGTGCAGGACCCGGCACTTGGCCTTATTGAACTTCATACAGTTGACCTCAGCCCATCGGTGCAGCCTATCCAGATCCTCCTGCAGAGCTTTCCTACCCTCGAGCAGATCGACACACGTACCTAACTTGGTGTCATCTGCAAACTTACTGAGGGTGCACTCAATGCCCTCGTCCAGATCATTGATGAAGATATTAAAGAGGACCGGCCCCAGCACCGAGCCCTGGGGGACACCACTAGTGACTGGCCTCCAACTGGACTTGACTCCATTTACCACGACTCTTTGGGCCCGGCTATCCAGCCAGTTTCTAACCCAACGAAGCGTGCGCCAGTCCAAGTCAAGAGCAGACAGTTTCTTGAGGAGAATGCTGTGGGAGACGGTGTCAAATGCCTTGCTGAAGTCAAGGTAGACCACATCCACAGCCTTTCCCTCATCCACCCAGCGCGTCACTTTGTCATAGAAGGAGATCAGGTTCGTCAAGCAGGATCTGCCTTCCATAAACCCATGCTGGCTGGGCCTGATCGCCTGCTTGCCCTGCAAGTGCTGCATGATGACTCTCAAGAGGATCTGCTCCATGAGCTTCCCCGGTACTGAGGTCAAACTGACAGGCCTGTAGTTTCCCGGGTCTGCCCTCCGGCCCTTCTTGTAGATGGGCGTCACATTTGCTAGTCGCCAGTCAGCTGGGACCTCCCCCGATAGCCAGGACTTCTGATAAATGATGGCCAGGGGCTTGGCCAGCTCTTCTGCCAGTTCTCTCAGTACCCTTGGGTGGATCCCATCCGGCCCCATCGATTTGTGCACCTCCAAGTGCCGTAGCAGGTCACCAACCAGTTCTTCGTTGATAGTGAGGGCCCCATCCTGCTCCCCATCCCCTTCCACCAGCTCAGGGTACTAATTTATGATGTACTAGATTATGATGTGATGATGCATTGATCATGATGTGATGACGCTCTGATGATGCAGTGATGACTCTGTGATGATGCAGTGATTATGTAGCTATGATGCTGTGATGATGATGTGATGATGTAGTGATAATGATGTGATGATGCAGGGATGATGATGTGATGATGCAGGGATGATGATGTGATGATGCTGTGTTAATGCTGTGATGACGCTGTCGTGATGCTGTGATGATGCTGTGATGACAATATGATGACGTAGTTATGATGCTGTTATGATGCAGTCATTATGCAGTGATGATGCAGATATGAGGCTGTGATGACGCTGTGATGATGCTGTGATGATGCTGCGATGAGGCTGTGATGACCTTATCATGATTATGTGATAACGCTGTGATGATGCTGTGATTCTGAAGTAATGATGCTGTGATGATGCTGTGATGATGCTGTGATTCTGAAGTAATGATGCTGTGAGGATGGTGAGGTGATGCTGTGATGACGCAGTGATGATGATGTGATTACGCAGCGATGATGCTGTAATGATTTTGTGATGATGATGTGATGATGCTGTGATGATGATGTGATGATACTGTGATGACGCAGATATGACGCTGCGATGATGAAGTGATGATGCAGTGATGACTCTGTGATGATGCTGTGATAACGAAGTGATGATGCTGTGATGATGCAATGATGGTGCTGTGATGACGCAGTGTTTATGCAGTTATGACGCTGTGATGACCCTGTTATGATGCCTGTATGAGGATGCGATGATGCTGTGACTATGCAGTGATGATGCAGTGATGATGCTGCGATGATGTAGTGATGATGCTGCCATGATGATATGATGATGCAGTGATGATACTGTGATAACATTGTGATGACGCAGTGATGATGCAGTGATGATGCTGTAATGATGCAGTGATTATGCAGTAATGATGCTGTAGTGACGTTGCGATTATGCTGTGATGATGCTGTGATGTTGCTGTGGTGACGCTGTGTTGAGGGTGTTGTGATGCTCTGATAACGCTGTTGTGATGCTGTGATGATGCTACGATGATGTTGTGATGATGCTGTGATGACATAGCGATGATGCTGTGATGATTCTGTGATGTCACTCTGATGATGCTGTGATGATGCAATTATGGTACTGTGATGATGCTGTGATGATGCTGTGATGATATAGTGATGACGTTGTGATGATGCATTGATGATGCTGTATTGATCCTGTGATGACGCAGTGATTATGCAGTGATGACACCGTGATGACGCTGTAATGATGCAGTGAGTAAGCAGTAATGATAATGCGATGATGCTGTGATTATGCTGTGACGATGAGGTGATGATGCAGTGATTGTGCAGTGATGATGCTGTCATGATACTCTAATGATGCTCTGATGATGCAGAGATGATGCAGTGATGTTGCTGTGATGATGATGTGATGATGCAGTGATGATAATGTGATGATGCTGTGATAATGCAGTGATTATGCTGTAATGATGCTCTGATGACACTGAGATAATGCTCTGATGCTGTAGATATGATGCTGTGAAGATGCAGTGAGGACGCAGAGATGGTGCTGTGATGACAATGTGAAGATGCTGTGATGATGCAGTGATGGCGCAGTGATGATGCTGTGATGACACTGTGATTATGTGGTGATGATGATATGATGATGCTGTGATGATGCTTTGATTATGCAGCTATGACGCTGTGATGACATAGTGATGATGCTGTGATGACGCTGTGATGATGATAGGATGATGCTGTGATGATGCTGTGATGATGATGTCATGATGCAATGATGATGCAGTGGTGATGCTCTGATGATGCTGTAATGATGCTGTGACGATGAAGTGATGGTGCAGTGATGATACTGTGATGACACTGTGATGATGCAGTGATGATTCAGTGATGATTCTGTTATGATGCTATGATGACGCTATTATGATGCTGTGATGACGCTGCGACAATGATATGATGATCCTGTGATTACTCTGCGATGACGTTTTGATGACACTGCTATGATGCTGTGATGATGCTTTGATGACGCAGTGATGACGCAGTGATGATGCAGTGATTATGCTGTGATGATGTTGTGATGATGCTGTTATGATGCAATGATGATGATGAGATGATGCAGTGATAATGATGTGATGATGCAGTGATGATACTGGTACGACGCTGTTATAATGCAGTGATTGTGCAGTAATGATGCTGTGATAATGCTTAGATGATGCTGTGATGATGTAGTGATTGTGCAATGATGATGCAGTGATGACGCAGTCATGATGCTTTGATGACAATGCCAGGATACTCTGATAATGCTGTGATGATTCCTTGATGACGCTGAGATGATGCTGTGAGAGTGCAGTGATGATGCAGTGTTTATGCTGTGATGATGCTCTGATTATGTTGTGATGATGCTGTGATGATGCTGTGATGATATTGTGATAATGCAGTGATGATGTTGTGATAACGCAGTGATGATGCTGTGATGATGTTGTGATGATGCAGTGAAGATAATGGGATGATGCAGTGATGATGTTTTAATGGCGACGTGATGATGCTGTGATGATGCTGTGATGATGCAGTTAAGATAATGGGATGATGCAGTGATGATGATGTCATGATGCAGTGATGATACTGTGATCACGCTGTGATAATGCATTGATTATGCAGGAATGATGCTTTGATGATGCTGAGATGATGCTGTGATGATGCAGTGGTGGTGCAGTGATGATGCAGTGATGACGCAGTGATGATGCTGCGATGAAGATGTGATGATTCTGTGATGACGCTGTGATGATGCTGTCGTGATGGTCTGATAACGTCGTAACGCTGTGACGATGCTTCGATGATGTTGTGATGATTCTGTGATGATGCAATTATGATGCTGTGATAATGCAGTGTTGATGCACTGATAATGCTGTTATGACGCTGTGATGACGTAGTAATGATGCTGTGATGATGCAGTGTTTACGCAGTTATGACGCTGTGATGATGCTTTGGTGAAGTTCTGATGATGCAGTGATGGTGCTGTGATGACGCATTGATGATGCTTAGATGATGCTGTGCTGATGCTCTGATGATGCTGTGATGATGCAGTGATGATGCTGTGATGATGCTGTGATTCTGAAGTAATGATGCTGTGAGGATGGTGAGGTGATGCTGTGATGATACTGTGATGACGCAGATATGACGCTGCGATGATGAAGTGATGATGCAGTGATGACTCTGTGATGATGCTGTGATAACGCAGTGATGATGCTGTGATGATGCAATGATGATGCTGTGATGACGCAGTGTTTATGCAGTTATGACGCTGTGATGACCCTGTTATGATGCCTGTATGAGGATGCGATGATGCTGTGACTATGCAGTGATGATGCTGCGATGATGATATGATGATGTAGTGATGATGCTGCGATGATGATATGATGATGCAGTGATGATACTGTGATAACATTGTGATGACGCAGTGATGATGCAGTGATGATGCTGTAATGATGCAGTGATTATGCAGTAATGGTGCTGTAGTGACGTTGCGATTATGCTGTGATGATGCTGTGATGTTGCTGTGGTGACGCTGTGTTGAGGGTGTTGTGATGCTCTGATAACGCTGTTGTGATGCTGTGATGATGCTACGATGATGTTGTGATGATGCTGTGATGATACCGTGATGATGCAGTGATGATGCAGTGATGATGCTGTGATGTTGCTGCGATGACACTGTGGT
This sequence comes from Clangula hyemalis, assembly GCA_963989345.1. The sequence goes on along the minus strand of OZ022461.1, from coordinate 1,809,616 downwards.
GACGATGTGATGATGCAGTGATGATGCAGTTATGACGCTTTAATGACGTTGTGATGATATTGTGATGATGCTGTGATGACATAGCGATGATGCTGTGATGATTCTGTGATGTCACTCTGATGATGCTGTGATGATGCAATTATGGTACTGTGATGATGCTGTGATGATGCAGTGATGATATAGTGATGACGTTGTGATGATGCATTGATGATGCTGTATTGATCCTGTGATGACGCAGTGATTATGCAGTGATGACACCGTGATGACGCTGTAATGATGCAGTGAGTAAGCAGTAATGATAATGCGATGATGCTGTGATTATGCTGTGACGATGAGGTGATGATGCAGTGATTGTGCAGTGATGATGCTGTCATGATACTCTAATGATGCTCTGATGATGCAGAGATGATGCAGTGATGTTGCTGTGATGATGATGTGATGATGCAGTGATGATAATGTGATGATGCTGTGATAATGCAGTGATTATGCTGTAATGATGCTCTGATGACACTGAGATAATGCTCTGATGCTGTAGATATGATGCTGTGAAGATGCAGTGAGGACGCAGAGATGATGCTGTGATGACAATGTGAAGATGCTGTGATGATGCAGTGATGGCGCAGTGATGATGCTGTGATGACACTGTGATTATGTGGTGATGATGATATGATGATGCTGTGATGATGCTGTGATGATGCTGTGATTATGCAGCTATGACGCTGTGATGACATAGTGATGATGCTGTGATGACACTGTGATGATGATATGATGATGCTGTGATGATGCTGTGATGATGATGTCATGATGCAGTGGTGATGCTCTGGTGATGCTGTAATGATGCTGTGACGATGAAGTGATGGTGCAGTGATGATACTGTGATGACACTGTGATGATGCAGTGATGATTCAGTGATGATTCTGTTATGATGCTATGATGACGCTATTATGATGCTGTGATGACGCTGCGACAATGATATGATGATCCTGTGATTACTCTGCGATGACGTTTTGATGACACTGCTATGATGCTGTGATGATGCTTTGATGACGCAGTGATGACGCTGTGATGACGCTGTGATGATGCTGTGATGACGCTGTGATTATGCTGTGATGATGCAGTGATTATGCTGTGATGATGTTGTGATGATGCTGTCATGATGCAATGATGATGATGAGATGATGCAGTGATGATGATGTGATGATGCAGTGATGATACTGGTACGACGCTGTTATAATGCAGTGATTATGCAGTAATGATGCTGTGATAATGCTTAGATGATGCTGTGATGATGTAGTGATTGTGCAATGATGATGCAGTGATAACGCAGTCATGATGCTTTGATGACAATGCCAAGATACTGTGATGATGCTGTGATGATTCCTTGATGACGCTGAGATGATGCTGTGAGAGTGCAGTGATGATGCAGTGTTTATGCTGTGATGATGCTCTGATTATGTTGTGATGATGCTGTGATGATGCTGTGATGATGTTGTGATAACGCAGTGATGATGCTGTGATGATGTTGTGATGATGCAGTGAAGATAATGGGATGATGCAGTGATGATGTTTTAATGGCGACGTGATGATGCAGTGATGATGCTGTGATGATGCAGTGATGATACTGTGATCACGCTGTGATAATGCATTGATTATGCAGGAATGATGTTTTGATGATGCTGAGATGATGCTGTGATGATGCAGTGGTGGTGCAGTGATGATACAGTGATGACGCAGTGATGATGCTGCGATGATGATGTGACGAAGCAGTGATGATACAGTGATTATGCTGTGATTAAGCTGTGATGACACAATTATGATGCTCTGATGATGCAGTGATGATGCAGTGTCGATGCAGTGATGATGCTGTGACGATGTAGTGAAGATGATATGATGATGCAGTGATGATGATGTCATGATGCAGTGATGATACTGTGATGACGCTGTGATAATGCATTGATTATGCAGTAATGATGCTGTGATGATGCTGAGATGATGCTGTGATGATGCAGTGGTGGTGCAGTGATGATGCAGTGATGACGCAGTGATGATGCTGCGATGATGATTTGAAGATGCTGTGATGATGCAGTGATGGTGCTGTGAAGGCGCAGTGGTGATGCTTTCATTATGCTGTGATGATGCAGTGATTATGCAGCTATGGTGCTGTGATGATGCTGTGATGATACTGTGATGACATTGTGATCACGGAGTGATGATGCTGTGATGACACTCTGATGATGCCGTGATGATAATGTGATGATGACGTGATGATGCTGTGATAACGCTTTTATTATGCAGTATTCATGCAGTAATGATTCTGTGATGATGCTGAGATGACGCTGCGATGATGATGTGATGATGCTGTGATGAGTGTGATGACGCTCTGATGACACTATTATTGTGCTGAGATGATGCAGTGATGATGCAGTGATGAGACTGTGATGATGCTGTGATGACGTTTTGATGATGCATTGATGATGATGTGATGATGGAGCTATGATGCTGTGACGATGCAGTGATGAAACCGTGATGACACTCTGATGATGTACTGAGTAAGCAGTAATGATGCTGCGATGATTCTGTGATGACACTGTAATGATGCTGTGATGAGGCAGAGATGATGCAGTGATGATGCTGTGATGATGTTGTGATGAAGCTGTGATGATGCAGTGATGATGATGGGATTATGAAGTGATGATGATGTGATGATGCAGTGATGATACTGTGATGACGCTGTGATAATGCAGTGATTATGCGGAAGTGATGCTGTGATGACACTGATATGATGCTTTGATGATGCAGTGATGATGCTGTGAGGATGCAGTGAGGACACAGTGATGATGTTGTGCTGATGCTGTGATGATGTTTTGATTAGGCAGTGATGATGCTGTGGTGATGCAGTGATGATGCAGTGATGATGCAGTGATCAAAGCGTCATCACAGCATCATCACAGCATCATCGCAGCGTCATCGCAGCGTCATCACTGCATCATCGCAGCGTCATCACTGCATCATCACTGCATCATCACAGCATCATTGCATCATCATCACAGCATCACCAAATATTCGCAGAGTCATCATTGCATCATCACAGAATCATCAAAGCACCATCATAGCGTCATCAGAGCATTATCGCTGCCTCATCACTGCATCATCACTGCGTCATCACAACATCATCACTTCAACATCACAGCAACATCACACTGTCATCAAAGCGTCATCACAGCATCATTACTGCATCATCACAGCATCATAACACATCATCACCACATCACAACAGCATCATCACAGCATTATAACAGCATCATCGCAGCGTCATCACTGCATCATCACAGCGTCACCACAGCGTCATCACTGCATCATCACAGCATCATCAAAGCATCACAGCGTAATCAAAGCGTCATCACAGCTTCATCATGGTATCAACACAGCATTATCGCATCATCATCACAGAATCATCATGCCATCATCACAGCATCATCGCAGCATCATCACAGCATCATTAAAGCATCACAGCGTCATCAAAGACTCATCACAGCATCATCACAGCATCACCACTGCGTCATCAGAGCGTCATCAAAGCACCATCACAGCTTCATCACAGCATCAACACAGCATCATCACAGTGTCATCAAAGCGTCATCACAACATCATCAGCGCGTCATCACTGAATCATCACAGCGTAATAACTACATCGTCAGTGCGTCATCACAGCGTCATCACAGCATCACTACAGCATCAACACAGCAACATCTCAGCGTCATCACTACATCATCGCAGCGTCATCACTGCATCATCACAGCATCATAAGTGCATCATCACAGCATCATCACAGCATCATAAAAACATCATCACATCATCATCATTGTATCATCACAGCATCATCATAGCGTCATCAGAGCATTATCGCTGCCTCATCACTGCATCATCACAGCATCATCACAATATTATCAAAGCCTCACCACAGCGTCATAACTGCATCATCACTGCATCATCACTGTATCATCAGAGCATCATCACATCATTTCAATGCATCTTCACAGCATAATAACAGCATCATCACGGCATCATCACAACATCATCACAGAATCATCACTGAATCATCACGGCATCATCACAGCATCACAACAGCATCAACACAACATCATCACAGAATCATCACTGAATCACCACAGCGTCATCACAGCATCATCACAGCATCACAACAGCATCATCACTGCATCATCAAATCATGATCACTGCATCATGAAAGTGTCATCACAGCATCACCACAGCATCATCACAACAGTATCACAGTATCACAGAGTCATCACAGCGTCATCATCACATCATCACTGCACCATCACTGTGTCATCACAGCATCATTACTGCATAATCACAACATCATCACGGTGTCATCGCAGCATAATCACAGCATAATCAGAGCATCACAACAGCATCATCGCATCGTCATCACTGCATCATCATTGCATCATCACTGCATCATCACAGCATCACAACAGCATCATCGCAGCATCATCACAGTATCATCAAAGCATCACAGCGTCGCCATCACTGCATCATCACAGAATCATCACTGTATCATCGCAGCGGTATAACTGCATCATCACAGCATGATCACAGCATCATCACTGCATCATTACAGCATCATCACAACATCATCACAGCATCACGGCATCATCAAAGCGCCATAAAAGCGTCATCACAGCATCATCACTGCATCATCACAGCATCACAGTGTCATCAAATTATCATCACTGCATCATCAGAGCATCACCAGAACTTCATCGCACCATCATCAAAGCAACATCACAGCGTCACTACTGCAACATCACTGCATCATCTGAGCATCATCACAGCACCATCACAGCACCATCACACCGTTATCACAGCGTCATCAAAGCATCATCACAACATCATGAAAGCGTCATCACAGCATCATCACAGTGTCATCAAATCATTATCACAGCATCATAAGAGCATCATTTCTGGTGCCAACACAGAAATCTTGTTTTTTTTGACCATGGGGCACTTTACTCAGCACCTGGCCTGATGGCCGCAGACGGGTCCCTACCTTTTAGGGGAAAAAGGATCCTGGGCCAGGAGCTGGCAGGGCTCATTGAGAGGGCTTTAAACTAGGTAAGAAGGGGGATGGGGCTGAAGCAAGGATTGTTGGGGCTGTGCCAGGGGGAACAATGGCAAGGCCAGAGGATAGGGCAATGGCCCAGCTGAAGTGCATCTACACCAATGCTCTGATGATGCTCTGATGATGCAGTGATGTTGCAGTAGTGACGCTGTGATGACGCTTTGATGATGCTGTGATGATGCTGTGATGACGCGGTGATGATGATATGATGATGCAGTGATGATACTGTGATGATGCAGTGATTATGCATTAATGATTCTGTGATGATGCTGAGATGATATTTTGATGATGCAGTGATGACGCTGTGATGACCTTATTATGATGCTGTGATGATGCTGTGATTATGCAGCTACGATTCTGTGATGATGCTGTGATGATGCTGTGATGATGCTGTGATTATGCAGCTATGATTCTGTGATGATGCTGTGATGATGCGGTGATGATACTGTGATGTTGCAGTAATGACGCTGCGATGAAGTTATGATGATGCAGTGATGATACTGTGATGACGCAGTGATGATGCAGTGATTATGCAGTGATGATGCTGAGATGATGCAGTTATGATGCAGTGGTGATGCATTGATGACGCTGTAATTATGATGTGATTATGTAGTGATGATGTAGTGATTACGCTGTGATGATGCACTGATGATACTGTGAAGACGCTGTTATGATGCAGTGAGGAAGCAGTAATGATGCTGTGGTGTTGCTGAGATGATGCTGTGATGATTCATTGATGATGCAGTGATGATGCTGTGATGATACTGTGAAGACGCTGTTATGATGCAGTGAGTAAGCACTAATGATGCTGTGATGTTGCTGAGATGATGCTGTGATGATTCATTAATGATGCAGTGATGATGCTGTGATGATGCTATGATTATGTTTTGATGATGCCTTGATGATTCTGTGATGACGCTGTGATGACTCTGTCGTGATGCTCTGATAACGCTGTCGTGATGCTGTGATGATGCTGCGATGATGTTGTGATGATGCAATGATTATGCTGTGATGATGTAGTAATGATGATGTTATGATGCCGAGGTGATGCAATGATGATGCTGTATTGACGCAGTGATGGTGCTGTGATGATGCAGTGATAATGATGTGATAATGCTGTGATGATGATGTGATGACGCAGTGATGATGATGTGATGACTCAGTGATTCTGCAGTATTGATACTGTGATGATGCTGAGATGATGCTGTAACGATGCAGTGATGATACAGTGATAATGCTGTGATGATGCTATAATAATGTTGTGATGAAGATGTGATGATTCTGTGATGACGCTGTGATGATGCTGTCGTGATGGTCTGATAACATTGTCGTAACGCTGTGACGATGCTTCGATGATGTTGTGATGATTCTGTGATGATGCAATTATGATGCTGTGATGATGCAGTGATGATGCACTGATAATGCTGTTATGACGCTGTGATGACGTAGTAATGATGCTGTGATGATGCAGTGTTTACGCAGTTATGACGCTGTGATGATGCTTTGGTGAAGTTCTGATGATGCAGTGATGGTGCTCTGATGACGCATTGATGATGCTTAGATGATGCTGTGATGATGCTCTGATGATGCTGTGATGATGCAGTGATGATGATGTGATGATGCTGTGATTCTGAAGTAATGATGCTGTGAGGATGGTGAGGTGATGCTGTGATGATACTGTGATGACGCAGATATGACGCTGCGATGATGAAGTGATGATGCAGTGATGACTCTGTGATGATGCTGTGATAACGCAGTGATGATGCTGTGATGATGCAATGATGATGCTGTGATGACGCAGTGTTTATGCAGTTATGACGCTGTGATGACCCTGTTATGATGCCTGTATGAGGATGCGATGATGCTGTGACTATGCAGTGATGATGCTGCGATGATGATATGATGATGTAGTGATGATGCTGCGATGATGATATGATGATGCAGTGATGATACTGTGATAACATTGTGATGACGCAGTGATGATGCAGTGATGATGCTGTAATGATGCAGTGATTATGCAGTAATGGTGCTGTAGTGACGTTGCGATTATGCTGTGATGATGCTGTGATGTTGCTGTGGTGACGCTGTGTTGAGGGTGTTGTGATGCTCTGATAACGCTGTTGTGATGCTGTGATGATGCTACGATGATGTTGTGATGATGCTGTGATGATACCGTGATGATGCAGTGATGATGCAGTGATGATGCTGTGATGTTGCTGCGATGACACTGTGGTGACGATGTGATGATGCAGTGATGATGCAGTTATGACGCTTTAATGACGTTGTGATGATATTGTGATGATGCTGTGATGACATAGCGATGATGCTGTGATGATTCTGTGATGTCACTCTGATGATGCTGTGATGATGCAATTATGGTACTGTGATGATGCTGTGATGATGCAGTGATGATATAGTGATGACGTTGTGATGATGCATTGATGATGCTGTATTGATCCTGTGATGACGCAGTGATTATGCAGTGATGACACCGTGATGACGCTGTAATGATGCAGTGAGTAAGCAGTAATGATAATGCGATGATGCTGTGATTATGCTGTGACGATGAGGTGATGATGCAGTGATTGTGCAGTGATGATGCTGTCATGATACTCTAATGATGCTCTGATGATGCAGAGATGATGCAGTGATGTTGCTGTGATGATGATGTGATGATGCAGTGATGATAATGTGATGATGCTGTGATAATGCAGTGATTATGCTGTAATGATGCTCTGATGACACTGAGATAATGCTCTGATGCTGTAGATATGATGCTGTGAAGATGCAGTGAGGACGCAGAGATGATGCTGTGATGACAATGTGAAGATGCTGTGATGATGCAGTGATGGCGCAGTGATGATGCTGTGATTACACTGTGATTATGTGGTGATGATGATATGATGATGCTGTGATGATGCTGTGATGATGCTGTGATTATGCAGCTATGACGCTGTGATGACATAGTGATGATGCTGTGATGACACTGTGATGATGATATGATGATGCTGTGATGATGATGTGATGATGATGTCATGATGCAGTGGTGATGCTCTGATGATGCTGTAATGATGCTGTGACGATGAAGTGATGGTGCAGTGATGATACTGTGATGACACTGTGATGATGCAGTGATGATTCAGTGATGATTCTGTTATGATGCTATGATGACGCTATTATGATGCTGTGATGACGCTGCGACAATGATATGATGATCCTGTGATTACTCTGCGATGACGTTTTGATGACACTGCTATGATGCTGTGATGATGCTTTGATGACGCAGTGATGACGCTGTGATGACGCTGTGATGATGCTGTGATGATGCTGTGATGACGCTGTGATTATGCTGTGATGATGCAGTGATTATGCTGTGATGATGTTGTGATGATGCTGTCATGATGCAATGATGATGATGAGATGATGCAGTGATGATGATGTGATGATGCAGTGATGATACTGGTACGACGCTGTTATAATGCAGTGATTATGCAGTAATGATGCTGTGATAATGCTTAGATGATGCTGTGATGATGTAGTGATTGTGCAATGATGATGCAGTGATAACGCAGTCATGATGCTTTGATGACAATGCCAAGATACTGTGATGATGCTGTGATGATTCCTTGATGACGCTGAGATGATGCTGTGAGAGTGCAGTGATGATGCAGTGTTTATGCTGTGATGATGCTCTGATTATGTTGTGATGATGCTGTGATGATGCTGTGATGATGTTGTGATAACGCAGTGATGATGCTGTGATGATGTTGTGATGATGCAGTGAAGATAATGGGATGATGCAGTGATGATGTTTTAATGGCGACGTGATGATGCAGTGATGATGCTGTGATGATGCAGTGATGATACTGTGATCACGCTGTGATAATGCATTGATTATGCAGGAATGATGTTTTGATGATGCTGAGATGATGCTGTGATGATGCAGTGGTGGTGCAGTGATGATACAGTGATGACGCAGTGATGATGCTGCGATGATGATGTGACGAAGCAGTGATGATACAGTGATTATGCTGTGATTAAGCTGTGATGACACAATTATGATGCTCTGATGATGCAGTGATGATGCAGTGTCGATGCAGTGATGATGCTGTGACGATGTAGTGAAGATGATATGATGATGCAGTGATGATGATGTTATGATGCAGTGATGATACTGTGATGACGCTGTGATAATGCATTGATTATGCAGTAATGATGCTGTGATGATGCTGAGATGATGCTGTCATGATGCAGTGATGGTGCAGTGATGGTGCAGTGATGACGCAGTGATGATGCTGCGGTGATGAATTGAAGGTGCTGTGATGATGCAGTGATGGTGCTGTGAAGGCGCAGTAGTGATGCTTTGATTATGCTGTGATGATGCAGTGATTATGCAGCTATGGTGCAGTGATGATGCTGTGATGATACCGTGATGACGCTGTGATGACGGAGTGATGATGCTGTGATGACACTCTGATGATGTTGTGGTGATAATGTGATGATGCTGTGAAGATACTGTGATAACGCTTTTATTATGCAGTATTCATGCAGTAATGATTCTGTGATGATGCTGAGATGACGCTGCGATGATGATGTGATGATGCTGTGATGAGTGTGATGACGCTCTGATGACACTATTATTGTGCTGAGATGATGCTGTGATGATGCAGTGATGTGACTGTGATGATGCTGTGATGACGTTTTGATGATGCATTGATGATGATGTGATGATGTAGCTATGATGCTGTGACGATGCAGTGATGAAACCGTGATGACACTCTGATGATGCAGCGAGTAAGCAGTAATGATGCTGCGATGATTCTGTGATGACACTGTAATGATGCTGTGGTGAGGCAGAGATGATGCAGTGATGATGCTGTGATGATGTTGTGATGAAGCTGTGATGATGCAGTGATGATGATGGGATTATGAAGTGATGATGATGTGATGATGCAGTGATGATACTGTGATGACGCTGTGATAATGCAGTGATTATGCGGAAATGATGCTGTGATGACACTGAGATGATGCTTTGATGATGCAGTGATGATGCTGTGAGGATGCAGTGAGGACACAGTGATGATGTTGTGCTGATGCTGTGATGATGTTTTGATTAGGCAGTGATGATGCTGTGGTGATGTAGTGATGATGCAGTGATGATGCAGTGATCAAAGCGTCATCACAGCATCATCACAGCATCGTCGCAGCGTCATCGCAGCGTCATCACTGCATCATCGCAGCGTCATCACTGCATCATCACAGCATCATCACAATATTATCACAGCCTCACCACAGCGTCATAACTGCATCATCACTGCATCATCACTGTATCATCAGAGCATCATCACATCATTTCACTGCATGATAACAGCATAATAACAGCATCATCACGGCATCATCACAACATCATCACTGCATCAACACAACATCATCACAGAATCATCACTGAATCATCACAGCGTCATCACAGCATCATCACAGCATCACAACAGCATCATCACTGCATCATCAAATCATGATCACTGCATCATGAAAGTGTCATCACAGCATCACCACAGCATCATCACAACAGTATCACAGTATCACAGAGTCATCACAGCGTCATCATCACATCATCACTGCACCATCACTGTGTCATCACAGCATCATTACTGCATAATCACAACATCATCACGGTGTCATCGCAGCATAATCACAGCATAATCAGAGCATCACAACAGCATCATCGCATCGTCATCACTGCATCATCATTGCATCATCACAGCATCATCACTGCATCATCACAGCATCACAACAGCATCATCGCAGCATCATCACAGTATCATCAAAGCATCACAGCGTCGCCATCACTGCATCATCACAGAATCATCACTGTATCATCGCAGCGGTATCACTGCATCATCACAGCATGATCACAGCATCATCACTGCATCATTACAGCATCATCACAACATCATCACAGCATCACGGCATCATCAAAGCGCCATAAAAGCGTCATCACAGCATCATCACTGCATCATCACAGCATCATCAGAGCATCATCACTGCATCATTACAGCATCATCACAGTGTCATCACAGCTTCATCACAGCATCATCACAGCGTCATTACAGCATCATGAAAGCACCATCACAGCGTCATCACAGCATCATCACTGCATCATCACAGCATCACAGTGTCATCAAATTATCATCACTGCATCATCAGAGCATCACCAGAACTTCATCGCAGCATCGTCAAAGCAACATCACAGCGTCACTACTGCAACATCACTGCATCATCTGAGCATCATCACAGCCTCATCACAGCACCATCACACCGTTATCACAGCGTCATCAAAGCATCATCACAACATCATGAAAGCGTCATCACAGCATCATCACAGTGTCATCAAATCATTATCACAGCATCATAAGAGCATCATTTCTGGTGCCAACACAGAAATCTTGTTTTTTTTGACCATGGGGCACTTTACTCAGCACCTGGCCTGATGGCCGCAGACGGGTCCCTACCTTTTAGGGGAAAAAGGATCCTGGGCCAGGAGCTGGCAGGGCTCATTGAGAGGGCTTTAAACTAGGTAAGAAGGGGGATGGGGCTGAAGCAAGGATTGTTGGGGCTGTGCCAGGGGGAACAATGGCAAGGCCAGAGGATAGGGCAATGGCCCAGCTGAAGTGCATCTACACCAATGCTCTGATGATGCTCTGATGATGCAGTGATGTTGCAGTAGTGACGCTGTGATGACGCTTTGATGATGCTGTGATGATGCTGTGATGACGCGGTGATGATGATATGATGATGCAGTGATGATACTGTGATGATGCAGTGATTATGCATTAATGATTCTGTGATGATGCTGAGATGATATTTTGATGATGCAGTGATGACGCTGTGATGACCTTATTATGATGCTGTGATGATGCTGTGATTATGCAGCTACGATTCTGTGATGATGCTGTGATGATGCTGTGATGATGCTGTGATTATGCAGCTATGATTCTGTGATGATGCTGTGATGATGCGGTGATGATACTGTGATGTTGCAGTAATGACGCTGCGATGAAGTTATGATGATGCAGTGATGATACTGTGATGACGCAGTGATGATGCAGTGATTATGCAGTAATGATGCTGAGATGATGCAGTTATGATGCAGTGGTGATGCATTGATGACGCTGTAATTATGATGTGATTATGTAGTGATGATGTAGTGATTACGCTGTGATGATGCAGTGATGATACTGTGAAGACGCTGTTATGATGCAGTGAGGAAGCAGTAATGATGCTGTGGTGTTGCTGAGATGATGCTGTGATGATTCATTGATGATGCAGTGATGATGCTGTGATGATACTGTGAAGACGCTGTTATGATGCAGTGAGTAAGCACTAATGATGCTGTGATGTTGCTGAGATGATGCTGTGATGATTCATTAATGATGCAGTGATGATGCTGTGATGATGCTATGATTATGTTTTGATGATGCCTTGATGATTCTGTGATGACGCTGTGATGACTCTGTCGTGATGCTCTGATAACGCTGTCGTGATGCTGTGATGATGCTGCGATGATGTTGTGATGATGCAATGATTATGCTGTGATGATGTAGTAATGATGATGTTATGATGCCGAGGTGATGCAATGATGATGCTGTATTGACGCAGTGATGGTGCTGTGATGATGCAGAGTTTATGCAGTTATGACACTGTGATTATGCTTTGATGACGACGCAATGGTGATGTGACGATGCAGTGATGATGCTGTGATGATGCTGTGACGATGCAGTGATTACACTGCGATGATGATGTGATGATGCTGCGATGATGCTGTGATGATGCAGTGATAATGATGTGATAATGCTGTGATGATGATGTGATGACGCAGTGATGATGATGTGATGACTCAGTGATTCTGCAGTATTGATACTGTGATGATGCTGAGATGATGCTGTAACGATGCAGTGATGATACAGTGATAATGCTGTGATGATGCTATAATAATGTTGTGATGAAGATGTGATGATTCTGTGATGACGCTGTGATGATGCTGTCGTGATGGTCTGATAACGTTGTCGTAACGCTGTGACGATGCTTCGATGATGTTGTGATGATTCTGTGATGATGCAATTATGATGCTGTGATGATGCAGTGATGATGCACTGATAATGCTGTTATGACGCTGTGATGACGTAGTAATGATGCTGTGATGATGCAGTGTTTACGCAGTTATGACGCTGTGATGATGCTTTGGTGAAGTTCTGATGATGCAGTGATGGTGCTGTGATGACGCATTGATGATGCTTAGATGATGCTGTGATGATGCTCTGATGATGCTGTGATGATGCAGTGATCATGCAGTGATGATGTTGTGATGACGCAGTGATGATGTTGTGATGACGCAGTGACGATGCTGTGATGACGCTTGGATGACGCTATAGTGATTCTGTGATGATGCTGTAGTGGTACTATGATGATGCTGTGAGGATGCTGCGATGACGCTCTGATGACGCAGTAAGCATGATGTAATGATGCTGTGATGACGCTGCGATGACACTGTCGTGATGCTGTGATGACGCTGTGATGATACTGAGATGACGTTGCGATGATGCAGTGATGATGCAGTGATGACGCAGTAATGATGCTGTGATCATGTAGTGATGATGTATTGATTATGATGTGATGACGCAGTGATGATGCTCTGATGAAGCTGTGATTATGATGTGATGATGCATTGATCATGATGTGATGACGCTCTGATGATGCAGTGATGACTCTGTGATGATGCAGTGATTATGTAGCTATGATGCTGTGATGATGATGTGATGATGTAGTGATAATGATGTGATGATGCAGGGATGATGATGTGATGATGCAGGGATGATGATGTGATGATGCTGTGTTAATGCTGTGATGACGCTGTCGTGATGCTGTGATGATGCTGTGATGACAATATGATGACGTAGTTATGATGCTGTTATGATGCAGTCATTATGCAGTGATGATGCAGATATGAGGCTGTGATGACGCTGTGATGATGCTGTGATGATGCTGCGATGAGGCTGTGATGACCTTATCATGATTATGTGATAACGCTGTGATGATGCTGTGATTCTGAAGTAATGATGCTGTGATGATGCTGTGATGATGCTGTGATTCTGAAGTAATGATGCTGTGAGGATGGTGAGGTGATGCTGTGATGACGCAGTGATGATGATGTGATTACGCAGCGATGATGCTGTAATGATTTTGTGATGATGATGTGATGATGCTGTGATGATGATGTGATGATACTGTGATGACGCAGATATGACGCTGCGATGATGAAGTGATGATGCAGTGATGACTCTGTGATGATGCTGTGATGATGCAATGATGGTGCTGTGATGACGCAGTGTTTATGCAGTTATGACGCTGTGATGACCCTGTTATGATGCCTGTATGAGGATGCGATGATGCTGTGACTATGCAGTGATGATGCAGTGATGATGCTGCGATGATGTAGTGATGATGCTGCCATGATGATATGATGATGCAGTGATGATACTGTGATAACATTGTGATGACGCAGTGATGATGCAGTGATGATGCTGTAATGATGCAGTGATTATGCAGTAATGATGCTGTAGTGACGTTGCGATTATGCTGTGATGATGCTGTGATGTTGCTGTGGTGACGCTGTGTTGAGGGTGTTGTGATGCTCTGATAACGCTGTTGTGATGCTGTGATGATGCTACGATGATGTTGTGATGATGCTGTGATGACATAGCGATGATGCTGTGATGATTCTGTGATGTCACTCAGATGATGCTGTGATGATGCAATTATGGTACTGTGATGATGCTGTGATGATGCTGTGATGATATAGTGATGACGTTGTGATGATGCATTGATGATGCTGTATTGATCCTGTGATGACGCAGTGATTATGCAGTGATGACACCGTGATGACGCTGTAATGATGCAGTGAGTAAGCAGTAATGATAATGCGATGATGCTGTGATTATGCTGTGACGATGAGGTGATGATGCAGTGATTATGCAGTGATGATGCTGTCATGATACTCTAATGATGCTCTGATGATGCAGAGATGATGCAGTGATGTTGCTGTGATGATGATGTGATGATGCAGTGATGATAATGTGATGATGCTGTGATAATGCAGTGATTATGCTGTAATGATGCTCTGATGACACTGAGATAATGCTCTGATGCTGTAGATATGATGCTGTGAAGATGCAGTGAGGACGCAGAGATGGTGCTGTGATGACAATGTGAAGATGCTGTGATGATGCAGTGATGGCGCAGTGATGATGCTGTGATGACACTGTGATTATGTGGTGATGATGATATGATGATGCTGTGATGATGCTGTGATGATGCTGTGATTATGCAGCTATGACGCTGTGATGACATAGTGATGATGCTGTGATGACGCTGTGATGATGATATGATGATGCTGTGATGATGATGTCATGATGATGTCATGATGCAATGATGATGCAGTGGTGATGCTCTGATGATTCTGTAATGATGCTGTGACGATGAAGTGATGGTGCAGTGATGATACTGTGATGACACTGTGATGATGCAGTGATGATTCAGTGATGATTCTGTTATGATGCTATGATGACGCTATTATGATGCTGTGATGACGCTGCGACGATGATATGATGATCCTGTGATTACTCTGCGATGACGTTTTGATGACACTGCTATGATGCTGTAATGATGCTCTGATGACACTGAGATAATGCTCTGATGCTGTAGATATGATGCTGTGAAGATGCAGTGAGGACGCAGAGATGGTGCTGTGATGACAATGTGAAGATGCTGTGATGATGCAGTGATGGCGCAGTGATGATGCTGTGATGACACTGTGATTATGTGGTGATGATGATATGATGATGCTGTGATGATGCTGTGATGATGCTGTGATTATGCAGCTATGACGCTGTGATGACATAGTGATGATGCTGTGATGACGCTGTGATGATGATATGATGATGCTGTGATGATGATGTCATGATGATGTCATGATGCAATGATGATGCAGTGGTGATGCTCTGATGATTCTGTAATGATGCTGTGACGATGAAGTGATGGTGCAGTGATGATACTGTGATGACACTGTGATGATGCAGTGATGATTCAGTGATGATTCTGTTATGATGCTATGATGACGCTATTATGATGCTGTGATGACGCTGCGACGATGATATGATGATCCTGTGATTACTCTGCGATGACGTTTTGATGACACTGCTATGATGCTGTGATGATGCTTTGGTGACGCAGTGATGACGCTGTGATTATGCTGTGATGATGCTGTGATGATGCTGTGATGATGTTGTGATGATGCTGTCATGATGCAATGATGATGATGAGATGATGCAGTGATGATGATGTGATGATGCAGTGATGATACTGGTACGACGCTGTTATAATGCAGTGATTATGCAGTAATGATGCTGTGATAATGCTTAGATGATGCTGTGATGATGTAGTGATTGTGCAGTGATGATGCAGTGATGACGCAGTCATGATGCTTTGATGACAATGCCAAGATACTCTGATGATGCTGTAATGATTCCTTGATGACGCTGAGATGATGCTGTGAGAGTGCAGTGATGATGCAGTGTTTATGCTGTGATGATTCACTGATGATGCTGTGATGATGCTCTGATGATGCTGTGATGATGCTGTGATGATATTGTGATGATGCAGTGATGATGATGTGATGATGCTCTGATGATGATGTGATGATGCTGTGATGATGCTGTGATGATATTGTGATAATGCAGTGATGATGTTGTGATAACGCAGTGATGATGCTGTGATGATGTTGTGATGATGCAGTGAAGATAATGGGATGATGCAGTGATGATGTTTTAATGGCAACGTGATGATGCTGTGATGATGCTGTGATGATGCAGTTAAGATAATGGGATGATGCAGTGATGATGATGTCATGATGCAGTGATGATACTGTGATCACGCTGTGATAATGCATTGATTATGCAGGAATGATGCTGTGACGATGCTGAGATGATGCTGTCATGATGCAGTAGTGGTGCAGTGATGATGCAGTGATGACGCAGTGATGATGTTGCGATGATGATTTGAAGATGCTTTGATGATGCAGTGATGGTGCTGTGAAGGCGCAGTGGTGATGCTTTCATTATGCTGTGATGATGCAGTGATTATGCAGCTATGGTGCTGTGATGATGCTGTGATGATACTGTGATGACATTGTGATGACGGAGTGATGATGCTGTGATGACACTCTGACGATGCCGTGATGATAATGTGATGATGCCGTGATGATGCTGTGAAGATACTGTGATGATGCTGAGATGATGCTGTGATGATGCTGTTATGACGCTGTGATGACGCAGTGATGATGCTGTGATGATGCAGTGATGATGATGTGATGAAGCAGTGATGATACAGTGATTATGCTGTGATTAAACTGTGATGATACAATTATGATGCTCTGATGATGCAGTGATGATGCAGTGTCGATGCAGTGATGATGCTGTGACGATGCAGTGAAGATGATGATGCAGTGATGATGATGTTATGATGCAGTGATGACGCAGTGATGATGCTGCGGTGATGATTTGAAGGTGCTGTGATGATGCAGTGATGGTGCTGTGAAGGCGCAGTAGTGATGCTTTGATTATGCTGTGATGATGCAGTGATTATGCAGCTATGGTGCAGTGATGATGCTGTGATGATACCGTGATGACGCTGTGATGACGGAGTGATGATGCTGTGATGACACTCTGATGACGTTGTGGTGATAATGTGATGATGCTGTGAAGATACTGTGATAACGCTTTTATTATGCAGTATTCATGCAGTAATGATTCTGTGATGATGCTGAGATGACGCTGCGATGATGATGTGATGATGCTGTGATGAGTGTGATGACGCTCTGATGACACTATTATTGTGCTGAGATGATGCAGTGATGATGCAGTGATGAGACTGTGATGATGCTGTGATGACGTTTTGATGATGCATTGATGATGATGTGATGATGGAGCTATGATGCTGTGACGATGCAGTGATGAAACCGTGATGACACTCTGATGATGTACTGAGTAAGCAGTAATGATGCTGCGATGATTCTGTGATGACACTGTAATGATGCTGTGATGAGGCAGAGATGATGCAGTGATGATGCTGTGATGATGTTGTGATGAAGCTGTGATGATGCAGTGATCATGATGGGATTATGAAGTGATGATGATGTGATGATGCAGTGATGATACTGTGATGACGCTGTGATAATGCAGTGATTATGCGGAAGTGATGCTGTGATGACACTGATATGATGCTTTGATGATGCAGTGATGATGCTGTGAGGATGCAGTGAGGACACAGTGATGATGTTGTGCTGATGCTGTGACGATGTTTTGATTACGCAGTGATGATGCTGTGGTGATGCAGTGATGACTGCATCTTCACTGCATCATCACAGCATCATCACAGCATAATCACATCATCATCACTGCATCATCACTGCATCATCACAGCATCATTGCATCATCATCAGAGCATCACCAAATATTCGCAGAGTCATCATTGCATCATCACAGAATCATCAAAGCACCATCATAGCGTCATCAGAGCATTATCGCTGCCTCATCACTGCCTCATCACTGCATCATCACTGCGTCATCACAACATCATCACTTCAACATCACAGCAACATCACACTGTCATCAAAGCGTCATCACAGCATCATTACTGCATCATCACAGCATCATAACACATCATCACCACATCACAACAGCATCATCACAGCATTATAACAGCATCATCCAGGCGTCATCACTGCATCATCACAGCGTCACCACAGCGTCATCACTGCATCATCACAGCATCATCAAAGCATCACAGCGTAATCAAAGCGTCATCACAGCTTCATCACGGTATCAACACAGCATTATCACATCATCATCACAGAATCATCATGCCATCATCACAGCATCATTGCAGCATCATCACAGCATCATTAAAGCATCACAGCGTCATCAAAGACTCATCACAGCGTCATCACAGCATCACCACTGCGTCATCAGAGCGTCATCAAAGCACCATCACAGCTTCATCACAGCATCAACACAGCATCATCACAGTGTCATCAAAGCGTCATCACAACATCATCAGCGCGTCATCACTGAATCATCACAGCGTAATAACTACATCATCAGTGCGTCATCACAGCGTCATCACAGCATCATTACTGCATCATCACAGCAACATCTCAGCGTCATCACTACATCATCGCAGCGTCATCACTGCATCATCACAGCATCATAAGTGCATCATCACAGCATCATCACAGCATCATAAAAACATCATCACAGCATCATTACTGCATCATAAAAACATCATCACATCATCATCATTGTATCATCACAGCATTATCATAGCGTCATCAGAGCATTATCGCTGCCTCATCACTGCATCATCACAGCATCATCACTGCATCATCACAGCATCATCACAATATTATCACAGCCTCACCACAGCGTCATAACTGCATCATCACTGCATCATCACTGTATCATCAGAGCATCATCACATCATTTCACTGCATGTTCACAGCATAATAACAGCATCATCACGGCATCATCACAACATCATCACTGCATCAACACAACATCATCACAGAATCATCACTGATTCATCTCAGCGTCATCACAGCATCATCACAGCATCACAACAGCATCATCACTGCATCATCAAATCATGATCACTGCATCATGAAAGTGTCATCACAGCATCACCACAGCATCATCACAACAGTATCACAGTATCACAGAGTCATCACAGCGTCATCATCACATCATCACTGCACCATCACTGTGTCATCACAGCATCATTACTGCATAATCACAACATCATCACGGTGTCATCGCAGCATAATCACAGCATAATCAGAGCATCACAACAGCATCATCGCATCGTCATCACTGCATCATCATTGCAGCATCACTGCATCATCACAGCATCACAACAGCATCATCGTAGCATCATCACAGTATCATCACAGTATCATCAAAGCATCACAGCGTCGCCATCACTGCATCATCACAGAATCATCACTGTATCATCGCAGCGGTATGACTGCATCATCACAGCATGATCACAGCATCATCACAGCATCATCACAACATCATCACAGCATCACGACATCGTCAAAGCGCCATAAAAGCGTCATCACAGCATCATCACTGCATCATCACAGCATCATCACAGCATCATCACTGCATCATTAAAGCGTCATCACAGTGTCATCACAGCTTCATCACAGCGTCATTACAACATCAGTACAGTGTCATCAAAGCGTTATCACAGAATCATCACTGCATCATCACAGCATTATCACTGCATCATTACAGCGTCATCACAGTGTCATCACAGCTTCATCACAGCATCATCAGAGCGTCATTACAGCATCATGAAAGCACCATCACAGCGTCATCACAGCATCATCGCAGCATCATCACAACATCATCACTGCATCATCACAGCATCACAGTGTCATCAAATTATCATCACTGCATCATCAGATCATCACAGCACCATCACAGCACCATCACAGCGTTATCACAGCGTCACCAAAGCATCATCACAGCATCATAAGAGCATCATTTCTGGTGCCAACACAATAATCTTGGTTTTTTTGACCATGGGGCACTTTACTCAGCACCTATATATCACTCTGATGATGCAGTGATGACTCTGTGATGATGCAGTGATTATGTAGCTATGATGCTGTGATGATGATGTGATGATGTAGTGATAATGATGTGATGATGGAGGGATGATGATGTGATGATGCAGGGATGATGATGTGATGATGTTGTGTTAATGCTGTGATGACACTGTCATGATTCTGTGACGATGCAGTGATGATGCTGTGATGACCCTGTCATGATGTTGTGATGACGCTGTCGTGATGCTGTGATGATGCTGTGATGACAATATGATGACGTAGTTATGATGCTTTTATGACGCAGTCATTATGCAGTTAAGATGCAGATATGAGGCTGTGATGACGCTGTGATGATGCTGTGATGATGCTGCGATGACACTGTGATGACCTTATCGTGATTATGTGATAACGCTGTGATGATGCTGTGATTCTGAAGTAATGATGCTGTGATGATGCTGAGGTGATGCTGTGATGATGCAGTGATGACGCAGTGATGATGCAGTGATGACTCAGTGATGATTCTGTGATGATGCTGTGATGACACTGCTGTGATGATGATGTGATTACGCAGCGATGATGCTGTAATGATTTTGTGATGATGATGTGATGATGTCATGGGTTTGTGAAGGGTAGGTCCTGCCTAACTAACCGGATTTCCTTTTATGATAAGATCACCCGTATGGTGGACCAAGGGAAACCAGCTGATGTGATTTTTTTGGACTTCAGCAAGGCTTTTGACACGGTTTCCCATAGGATCCTACTGGACAAAATGTCCACCATACAGCTAAATAAAAACATCATACGATGGGTGAGCAATTGGCTAACGGGCAGGGCCCAAAGGGTTATGGTAAATGGGGCTGCGTCAGGCTGGCGGGCGGTCACCAGTGGGGTCCCTCAAGGCTCCATTTTAGGGCCGGTACTTTTCAATATTTTTATAAACGATCTGGATGTAGGAATAGAGGGTATTTTGAGCAAGTTTGCTGATGACACCAAACTTGGAGGAGTTGTGGACTCGAATGAGGGTGGAAAGGCCTTGCAGAGGGACCTGGATAGGTTGGAGAGCTGGGCGATCACCAACCGCATGAAGTTCAATAAGAGCAAGTGCCGGGTCCTGCACCTGGGACGGGGAAACCCTGGCTGCACGTACAGACTGGGCGATGAGACGCTGGAGAGCAGCCTAGAAGAGAGGGATCTGCGGGTCGTGGTAGACAGCAAGTTGAATATGAGCCAGCAGTGTGCCCTGGCAGCCAGGAGGGCCAAGCGTGTCCTGGGGTGCATCAAGCACGGCATCGCTAGTAGGTCACGGGAGGTGATTGTCCCGCTCTACTCTGCGCTGGTGCGGCCTCACCTCGAGTACTGTGTGCAGTTCTGGGCACCGCAGTATAAAAAGGACATGAAACTGTTGGAGAGTGTCCAGAGGAGGGCTACGAAGATGGTGAAAGGCCTGGAGGGGAAGACGTACGAGGAACGGCTGAGGTCACTGGGCCTGTTCAGCCTGGAGAAGAGGAGGCTGAGGGGAGACCTCATCACAGTCTACAACTTCCTCGTAAGGGGGTGTCGAGAGGCAGGAGACCTTTTCTCCATTAACACCAGTGACAGGACCCGCGGGAACGGGGTTAAGCTGAGGCAGGGGAAATTTAGGCTAGACATCAGGAGGGGGTTCTTCACAGAGAGGGTGGTTGCACACTGGAACAGGCTCCCCAGGGAAGTGGTCACTGCACCGAGCCTGTCGGAATTTAAGAAGAGATTGGACTGTGCACTTAGTCACATGGTCTGAACTCTTGGGTAGACCTGTGCGGTGTCAAGAGTTGGACTAGATGATCCTTAAGGGTCCCTTCCAACTCAGGAGATTCTATGATTCTATGATTCTATGCTGTGATGATGCAGTGTTTATGCAGTTATGACGCTGTGATGACCCTGTTATGATGCCTGTACGAGGATACGATGATGCTGTGACTATGCAGTGATGATGCAGTGATGATGCTGCGATGATGCAGTGATGACGTTGCGATGATGATATGATGATGCAGTGATGATACTGTGATAAAGTTGTGATGACGCAGTGATGATGCTGTAATGATGCAGTGATTATGCAGTAATGATGCTGTAGTGACGCTGCGATTATGCTGTGCTGATGCTGTGATGTTGCTGTGGTGACGCTGTGTTGAGGGTGTTGTGGTGTTCTGATAACGCTGTTGTGATGCTGTGATGATGCTATGATGATATTGTGATGATGCTGTGATGATACCGTGATGATGCAGTGATGATGCTGTGATGCTGCTGCGATGACGCTGTGGTGACGATGTGATGATGCAGTGATGATGCAGTTATGATGCAGTGATGATGCAGTTATGACGCTTTAATGACATTGTGATGATATTGTGATTATGCTGTGATGACATAGCGATGATGCTGTGATGATTCTGTGATGACACTCTGATGATGATGTGATGATGCAGTGATGACGCTGTGATGTCGCTCTGATGATTCTGTGATGATGCTGTGATGATGCAGTTATGGTACTCTTATGACGCTGTGATAATGCAGTGATTATGTAGTAATGATTCTGTGATGATGCTGTGATGATGCAGTTATGATGCAGTGGTGATGCAGTGATGACTGTAATTATACTGTGATTATGTAGTGATGATGTAGTGATTACGGTGTGATGACGCAGTGATGATGCGGTGATGATGTGGTGATGATGCAGTGATGACACTGTGATGAGGCAGCGATGATGCTGTGATGACACTGATGATGTTGTGATGATTATGTGATGATGATGTGATGATGCTGTGATGATGCAGTGAAGACGCAGTGATAATGCAGTGATGATGCTGCGATGACGCTATGATGATGCAGTGATGATATAATGAAGCCGTGATGACGCTGTGATGGTGCAGTGATGATGCTGTGATGATGCAGTGAAGATGATGGGATGATGCAGTGATGATGATGTCATGATGCAGTGATGATACTGTGATGACGCTGTGATGATGCAGTGATGGTGCAGTGATGATGCAGTGATGACGCAGTGATGATGCTGTGAAGGCGCAGTGGTGATGCTTTGATTATGCTGTGATGACGGAGTGATTATGTAGCTATGGTGCTGTGATGATACTGTGATGACATTGTGATGACAGAGTGATGATGCTTAGATGACACTCTGATGATGTTGTGATGATAATGTGATGATGCCGTGATGATGCTGTGAAGATACTGTGATGACGCTGTGATGATGATGTGATGATGCTTTGATGACTGTGATGACGCTCTGATGACAGAATTATGATGCTGATATGATGCAGTGATGATGCAATGATGATGCTGTGATGATGCTGTTATGACGTTGTGATGACGCAGTGATGATGCTGTGATGATGCAGTGTTTATGTAGTTATGAGGCTGTGATGATGCAGTGATGATGCAGTGATGAGACTGTGATGATTCTGTGATGACGTTTTGATGATGCATTGATGATGATGTGGTGATGTAGCTATGATGCTGTGATGATGCAGTGATGAAACCGTGATTACACTCTGATGATGCAGCGAGTAAGCAGTAATGATGCTGCGATGATGCTTTGATGATGCTGTAATTATGCGGTTATGATGCAGTGATTATGCAGTGATGATGCTGTCATGACACTGTAATGATGTTGTGATGATGCAGTGATCATGATGGGATTATGAAGTGATGATGATGTGATGATGCAGTGATGATACTGTGATGACGCTGTGATAATGCAGTGATTATGCGGAAATGATGCTGTGATGACACTGAGATGATGCTTTGATGATGCAGTGATGATGCAGTGATGATTCAGTGATCAAAGCCTCATCACAGCATCATCACAGCATCATCGCAGCGTCATCACAGCATCAGAGCGTCATGAAAGCATTATGAGAGCATCATCACAGCATAAGCATAGCATAATTACACCATCATAACAACATCATCACAGCATCATCACAGCATTATCACAGCGTCACGAAAGCGTCATCACAGCATCATCACAGCATAATCGCAGCGTCATCAGAGCATCATCTCAGCATCATCACAGCATCGTTACTGAATCATCACAGGATCATATCATCCTCATCAGAGAATCACAGCATCATCACAGCATCAGCACTGCATCATCACAACAACATCACAGTGTCATCAAAGCGTCATCATAGCATTATCAGAGCATCACAACAGCATCATCACTGCATCATCAGAACATCATCACAGTGTCATCAAACCGTCATCACAGCATCATCAGACCATAGGAACAACATCATCGCAGCGTCAAAACTGCATCATCACAGCATGATCACAGCATGATCACAGCGTCATCACAGCATCATAACAGCATTATCGTAGCCTCATCACAGCATAATCACAACATCATCACAGCATCATCGCTGCATCATTACAGCATCATCACAGCATCATCACTGCGTCATCACTGCATCATTACTACATCATCAGAACATTATCATAGTATCGTCAAAGCGTCAACACAGTATCATCACAGCATCACAACAGCATCATCGCAGCATCATCACTGCATCATCACAGCATCACAACAGAATCATAACAAAATCATCGCAGCGTCATCAAAGCGTCATCACAGCGTCATCTCAGCATAAACACAGCATCATCAAAGCATCATAGCATCATCAAAGTGTCATCAGAACATCATCACGGCATCACTACAGCATCATCATATCATCACATCATTATTACAGCATCATCACAGAGTCATCACTGCGTCATCGCAGCATCATCACAACATCATCACTGCGTCATCATGCCATCATCACAGCATCATCGCAGCATCATCACAGCATCATTAAACATCACAGCGTCATCAAAGACTCATCACAGCGTCATCACAGCATCACCACTGCGTCATCAGAGCGTCATCAAAGCACCATCACAGCTTCATCACAGCATCAACACAGCATCATCACAGTGTCATCAAAGCGTCATCACAACATCATTACTGCATCATCACAGCATCATAACACATCATCACCACATTACAACAGCATCATCACAGCATCAACACATCATCATCACTGCCTCATCACTGCATCATCACAACATCATAACTGCATCATCACAGCATCATCACGGCATCATTACTGCATCATCACAGCATCATCAGAGCTTCAACAAAGCATCACATTGCCATCACAATGTCACCACTGAATCATCACAGCGTAATCACAGCATCATCAAAGCATCATCGCAGCGTCATCACTGCATCATTACTGCATCATCACAACATTATCATAGTGTCATCAAAGCGTCATCACAGCATCACAACAGCATCATCGTAGCACCATCACTGCATCATCACAGCATCACAACAGCATCAGCACAGCGTCATCTCTGCATCATCCAGGCGTCATCACAACATCATCTCAGCGTCACCACAGAGTCATCACTGCATCATCAAAGCATCACAACACCATCATCGCAGCATCATCGCAGCATCATAGCGTCGCCATCACTGCATCATCACAGAATCATCACTGTATCATCGCAGCGGTATCACTGCATCATCACAGCATCATCACAACATCATCACAGCATCCCAGCATCATGAAAGCGTCATCACAGCGTCATCACAGCATCATCACTGTATCATCACTCCGTCATTACAGCGTTATCAGAGCATCAGCACAGCATCACCAAAGCATCATCACATCATGATCACTGCAACATCACAGTATCATCACAGCATCATCATAGCGTCATCACAGCATCATCACAATATCATAACAGCATCATCGCAGTGTCATCACTGCATCATCATCATAGCATCATGACAACATCATCGCAGCATCATCGCAGTGTTATCAATGCATCATTACAGCATCATCACAGCATCATCGCAGCGTCATCACTGAATCATCACAGCATCATCATACCATCATGAAAGCATCACAGCGTCATCATTCAGTGTCAACATAGTATCATCACGTCATCATCTCAGGGTTATTGCAGCGTCATCACTGCGTCATCACACCATCATCACTGCGTCATCACAGCGTCATCACAGCATCATCACAGCATCATCACTGCATCATCACAGCGTCATCACAGAATCATCACAATATCATAACAGCATCATCGCAGTGTCATCACTGCATCATCATCATAGCATCATGACAACATCATCGTAGCATCATCGCAGTGTTATCAATGCATCATTACAGCATCATCACAGCATCATCGCAGCGTCATCAGAGCATCACCATAGTATCATCACAGCATCGTCACAACAACATCACTCCATCATAACAGCGTCATCACAGTGTCATCACAGCTTCATCACAGCATCATCAAAGCATCACAATGTAATCAGTGTCATCATAGCGTCATCACAGCATCATCACTGCGTCATTACAGCATCATGAAAGCACCATCACAGCATCATCGCAGCATCATTACAGCGTCATCACAGTGTCATCACAGCTTCATCACAGCATCATCACAGCGTCATTACAGCATCATGAAAGCACCATCACAGCGTCATCACAGCATCATCACAGCATCATCACTGCATCATCACTGCATCATCTGAGCATCATCACAGCCTCATCACAGCACCATCACAGCGTTATCACAGCGTCATCAAAGCATCATCACAACATCATCAAAGCGTCATCACAGCATCATCACAGTGTCATCAAATCATCATCACAGCATCATCACAACAGCGTCACCACAGCATCATAAGAGCATCATTTCTGGTGCCAACACAGAAATCTTGTTTTTTTTGACCATGGGGCACTTTACTCAGCACCTGGCCTGATGGCCGCAGACGGGTCCCTATCTTTTAGGGGAAAAAGGATCCTGGGCCAGGAGCTGGCAGGGCTCATTGAGAGGGCTTTAAACTAGGTAAGAAGGGGGATGGGGCTGAAGCAAGGATTGTTGGGGCTGTGCCAGGGGGAACAATGGCAAGGCCGGAGGATAGGGCAATGGCCCAGCTGAAGTGCATCTACACCAATGCTCTGATGATGCTCTGATGATGCAGTGATGTTGCAGTAGTGACGCTGTGATGACGCTTTGATGATGCTGTGATGACACTGTGATGATGCGGTGATGATGATATGATGATGCAGTGATGATACTGTGATGACGCAGTGATGATGCAGTGATTATGCAGTAATGATGCTGAGATGATGCAGTTATGATGCAGTGGTGATGCATTGATGACGCTGTAATTATGATGTGATTATGTAGTGATGATGTAGTGATTACGCTGTGATGATGCAGTGATGATACAGTGAAGACGCTGTTATGATGCAGTGAGGAAGCAGTAATGATGCTGTGGTGTTGCTGAGATGATGCTGTGATGATTCATTGATGATGCAGTGATGATGCTGTGATGATACTGTGAAGACGCTGTTATGATGCAGTGAGGAAGCAGTAATGATGCTGTGGTGTTGCTGAGATGATGCTGTGATGATTCATTGATGATGCAGTGATGATGCTGTGATGATACTGTGAAGACGCTGTTATGATTCAGTGAGGAAGCAGTTATGATGCTGTGATGTTGCTGAGATGATGCTGTGATGATTCATTAATGATGCAGTGATGATGCTATGATTATGTTTTGATGATGCCTTGATGATTCTGTGATGACGCTGTGATGACTCTGTCGTGATGCTCTGATAACGCTGTCGTGATGCTGTGATGATGCTGCGATGATGTTGTGATGATGCAATTGTGAGGAATGTTTTAACAATTCGTGTCCATAAAGAAAAATCCTGTCTGCTTCTTTCTGCTTCGGGGCTCTGCAATGGTAGCCAGACTCCTGAACCACAGATGCAGTGTGTCCCAGTCTCCCCCTCATTCTAGTCAATTTATCAAGTCTTCAGAAAATACTCCTCAAATTCTTGAGCTTGTTTGCCTTTGTTATTCCGGATTTCTATTTCTAGCAGTTACAGCCTTTTTTCTGTTGTTTTGTCTTCTTCGAAATTAACTTAACACAGCTATAGGTGTGACTATCCTTGTGAATGGCGGGTGAAGAATGTTTTAATTACTTGTGAAGTGTCAATAAGAAAGCTATTTGTGTTTGTATGTCTTCTTTGATGTCCGGGAGCCTCAGAATAGCTGATAACAACTAGTGACTATTATGGAACACTATGCAGGCCTCTGATATCTGGCCAGGTGTCCAAGAGATTAAGAAGAAGCTGAAGGACGGCTAAGAGACAAGACCTGCACGGGATGCTGTATAAACTTGACACAGTGCCAAAGGAGTACAAAGGGGAAGGACAAGAAAAAAACTTGGAGAGGAAGACTACTAGCCTTCAGCATGAAAGACCCTCAGAGGGACCACCGGAGACTGATGCGCATGCTCCAGTAGGAGGGACTGGACCCCGGAAGCTAATTAGAATAACCTATTTTTTTTAGAAGTAGTAATGAATATGTATTAATCTAGGAGTATAAAAATCGGCTACTTGATGTGGCTGGTGTGCGTCCTGGTGGAGCGGAGACTCCCGGTGCACCCAGCGCTGTTTGCTTACCTCTATTCTCTTAATAAATCCTATTTTCTTATTTAAACCTATTTTGAAGACTGAGCCATTTTTAACAATTTGGGGGCTCGTCCGGGATGGCTATGGTTCCTGAACCCTGATTTGATCCAGGAGAGGCGCCCCACCATTTGGTGGCTCCTGTTTGAGTCGGGTCGGGACTAATGCCATCCTGAACCTGAATAAAGGTAAGCAAAGAATTTGATTTTTTGAGCTCCCTTGCCGGCTGTATTGTTGGTCGTTTTTTTCCCGTAATTCTGAGCGCGAAGATCCGGACGAAGACGACGGAGTCGTAAGTGTTTGCGGAGACCGTTCGGTTGGGTAAATGTGCGGTTGCTCGTGTTTGTGTGTGAGAGTGTAACTGAGACTTCTAACGTCAGTGTGGAGGTCTTTTTTGTTGTTGTTGTTGTTGTTTTCTTACCGGTTCTAATCTCCAGGAGGGGGGCTTAGCCGGTGATTCTATAGGAGTGATTCCTATAGAATTCTGGACACGTGGGTGGGTGACAGGTCCTAAACCCCCTGCAAGACACTCTCACTTAGGGCAACCAAGGGCTGTGGGAATTGCCACTATTAAAATTCCCAAATGGGTCAGAAAAAAATCGAAGACCAAGGACCGAGAAGGGAGCGAATTACCAGATATACCACCAGAAAATCCATTAGGAATAATGATTGGAAATTGGAACAATAGGGGCCCCAGAAAAATTAAAAAGAGTAAATTAAAAATGACCCAGTATTATATGATAGAATGACCAAAAGAACTCTTAAGACCCCATGTATTTTGATCCACGGAGGACGGGGTCTGTCAGGCTTTGAACATTAATAGTAGAATACCCGTGGATCCGGAAAAGAGCAAGCTGAAACATTGGAATTAGAAATTAGAGAGCAATTGATTAAGAACGAATTTGTGCCTGTGCTGCACTTACACCTCCAGATAACAGGAGCCTCTCAGACCCCGAGAACCAGATCTAAAACAACCACATGGTTCGGACTTCAATCGAGGGGTCTGAGATAAGGAGGACTGTTCACAAAGGGACAGGTTATGCAGATGTATAGGAATGTTCATGTATATGTAACTCTTTACTAGATATAACCAAAGCAAGTTGCCACGTTAGGCGTGCACGACTTTGGTGGGACTACCCGCCCTGTGCCGCCCAGAACTAAGTAAACGTACCTACTTTACAATCTTACTGATTGTGGAGTCAGCTTTCTGTGAGTCATTTTGGTGAGCCAGGCAGGAGATACTCTGCTCGGCTGCGGGATCAGCTGCGGAGCGGACGCCCCTAGGTGCACCCCGAGTGTTTTGCTCGGAGGGGACTCCACTCTCAGCTGCTCACCACAGGAGCAAAGATCTCCTGAAACTGCAGACAAACGGTATGTTTTCAGCTCCTGGAGGGATACTAACTGGAGTGTTAATAATTGTATGTGTTATTTTTAAATGTCCAGGTATTTTGTGTTGAAAGTATTTGTGTAAGTGCAAGGGTTTTGAAACAAAGTGTTACAAGTCACTTCACGAAGAACACAGTCAGAGACAATACTTGTTTGATTGGTTAACATTCTAAATTATATTCTTGTGGTGTGAATGAGGTGTGCTAGAGGCCTCTCTGTGTGATTACTGTGTGAGTGAGCGAGTACAGAGTTCTGATCCGTATTCTCCGCAAAGGGAGTGGGCGGAGACGAACGAAGTGAAAAAGTTTTATCCAAGTTTTGAGTGATGGTGCCTAATATATGGGTCTGGCGGTGTATCTTGTGATCCTATTTTTGCTCTTAAATGCTTTGAGTGTGACAGTGAAAACGGGGGAGCCCGGAGCGGCGCCGGGAGATCGCAGCGGCGCCGGGCGACCCGAGAGACACGGAGAGACCGGACAGAAGCCGGAAAACGCGGGAAATTGAAGTAATCGCGGTGAGACGCAGGACATCCGAGATCGAGTTGCTACGGGAGACCATAGGCGTCAGTGGACAACAGCAGCCAACCCTCACCCTCACCGTGTGGCGAGTTGGTACATAGCAGCGGGGCGGAGATCAGGACCCTGCAGCCTGTCTAACGTAACCATGGAGGCAGCAGCGGCTGTGCTGCTTCTCCCTAGCATTCTTTTTATGAGAGGCTTATCTTGCAATGCAAAAAAAGAGTATTCGTCCCCAGATCGGTGTTATAACTATGTTTCTGGATAACATTCCGTGGGGTTACCACATTCTACAGATTACTAATGACGATTTAGCTCTATTGTGGGGCAGGAGTGCAGAGACGCAGATTACACTGCCAAATGACCACCGGCAGGCTCTTTCACAAATAGCTTCTAAGGTTGCAGCTGGCACTGCCTGCAGCCGTATAGTAGACGTTACACTCTCTTTCCTAACTAATAATCATGCGTCTCATCCATTTGTGGTGGATGGTCAGTGGCAAAAAGAAAAGGGAGAAGGGGGCTGACTGATTCATTTTTTTTTGGTGGTTCAGGCTTGAGCCCTGGGAATTTGGTAAGAAGGGGGAGAGCGAGTTTATTTAGGCATCAATACCATTTAAACCCCCATATTGACGGATACACAGGAGTGATTTCTTGTTTTGTATGGGCTTACTAACAAAGTGCATGAGAAAAATTCGGTCCTGTTGAAATGTAAATTTTTGTGGAAAAGGTGATAATGTTTGTCTAGAAGACTGGAGGCTACGTGCTTCAGCTGTTTTCCTGAAGTTCCATGGATTTATGATTGAAACGGGGCACAGAAAGCAAGGGGACTTTCACTAAGTATTGCAATCAGTGGTGGCCACTATATAAACTAAATGGCCACTTTATAATCAATCGACTATAACACTATCTTGCAATTAATGTTGTTTTTGAGGAGAGAAGGAAAATAGGATTAAATGTCTCATACTGATACGTTGTTTCAGCATCTTGGAGGAAAAGAGTGGAATTAAGTTGGCCCCTGACTGAGCCTTTGGTGTTGGCATGAGAAAAGTACAGGCTGGAGACAGATAAAGGAAGGGTTAAAAGAGTTGCTGAAGGTGTTAAAGGTGTGGCATGTAGTGTTTAACAGAGCTGTTTGAAGTTGAATGAGCAGGGAAAGAGGATGTAGGAATGTTAATAGTTCTGCCTCAACAGGAGGCTGTGATCCCAAAATCACCGGTGTGAGCCCTTTGGGGCAGAGGGACCATGATGGGTGTGAGAGAGTTGTCATGGACACAGAAAAGCAACGAACTCTTAAAACAACCTGAGTTTATGAGTGAGCTCAGATTGCCAATGGGACCGCTCAGGGAACTGTTGACAATTGCATTCCCCTGACCGGCCCCACGCTGGGACTATAGTCACCCCGGAAATAATGAACGGAAAATACCAAAATGTGGTTAAATTGGGAATTGAGAATCTGTTCCAACAAGATCCAAAAGAAACCCCTATGGAATTTTTGACTGACTCTGGAATGCAATGGAAAACAAAACAAAACAAACAAAGGAAACTGGAGAAAATAGGGGCTAAATTAGAACAAGGAAAATGGACTCTGCCAGACAGATGAAAGATATTGCCAAAGGCTTATGCGAAGCAAATATTGGGACGTTTGCATGCACGAACACATTGGGGTACAAAGGTGTTAAGTGATCATTTACTAAAACAATTTGGGTGCATTGTTTTTTTTTGTTTTTTTTTTTGTTTTTTTTTTTTTTTGAAATAGCAAAGCAAGTCACACAAGGTTGTTTAACTTGTCAGAGAATAAATAAGAAAATATTTCAACAAGAGACTGCAGGAGGAAGAAAAACAGCTTATCGGCCTTTCGAGAGAGTACAAGTTGATTTTACTGAATTGCCCAAAGTAGGGAGAATAAAATATTTATTGGTAATTGTGGATCATTTAACATAATGGGTAGAAGCTTATCCCGTGGCACGAGCTACGGCACAAGTGGTGGCAAAAATTTTATTGGAACACCTAATACCTAGATATGGGATAATCCAGTACATTGATTCTGACCAAGGCACACACTTTACTTCTAAAATAATAAAATTACTATGTCAATCATTGGGTATTCAGTGGGAATATCATACTCCGTGGCACCCACAAAGTTCAGGAAAAGTAGAAAGAATGAATCAAACAATAAAACAGCAATTGGCTAAATTGATGATTGAGACACAAATGCCTTGGATTCAATGCTTACCATTAGCACTTCTAAACATCAGAACGAAACCACATAATAAGACTGGATTATCACCATATGAAATGTTATATGGTATGCCTTATTCACAGGGGATGCCTCTGGGAGACAATGTAGTTGAGGATCGTAGCATCCAGAAATATATAGTTACTATTGGGAAAAGATTGCAAGAACTGAGAGAAATTGGAATACTGGCTCAGACACCACCTTTAGGATTCGCTATTCATCAAATTCAGCCAGGGGATAAGGTCTTAATAAAATCTTGGAAAGAAGAGTCATTACAACCCCGGTGGGAGGGACCGTATCTTGTTTTACTTACCACTGAAACAGCTGTGAGAACAGCAGAAAGGGGTTGGACCCATGTATCCAGAGTAAAAGGACCAGTAAATACCAAAGCTTGGAGGGTTGAGTCTGCTCCTGGGGAACTGAAGTTAAAGCTAAAAAAGGACTAATGTTCTGGCAATAAGGCTCGAAGAAGGGGACAAGCCTACAACGCATAAAGGGGAGAAGGCAAGACCGGGGCAGGACTCTCCACTGCGGTGTGTATAATGTGTATAGTCTACCGAGGGAGGCAACCCCTATGGGTATTGACTGCCGAGTGTGAGGGCCTCGACCGGACTTCTCCCACACTGAAAGACAAGCTGTCCCAGAAAGAAAAGAGAAACAAACGAGCGAATGAAAAAATATATGTATAGTAAGAGTTTTTTTAACCTATTGTAATTAGTTTTCCAGGAGCTGGACCACCCTCAGAGGCTGAACAGTGACCCAAGCTCAAATAGATCCTGGAGGTGGATCCAACCCCTATACTTGAAGGTATTTTTCACACCCCTACGATATTCTCTGGACGACGCAGAAGGTTGTTATATTTTCTGGTACTATTCATACAAGGGCAATTGAGCTATGGTAATAACTTTTTTATTCTGGGAGAGGAAGTAGCTAAAGCTTTTAATCTTAGCAATTGCTGGGTTTGTGGAGGACCAGGGGGAGCTGAAAGTTGGCCCTGGGTAGCTGGCCCAGTTGAGCCTAAGTGGTGGGTTAGCAATTTAAGTGAAGTTCATAATGGAACCCAATTTTGGAGAGATGAAGGGGGCCCGTGGCCATTGCATTCATCAGAAAAAGGTATATACTGTTTAAACAGAACAGGAACAGTAAAGGTAGGAAAAAGCATTTGTAAATGGACTTTGTCCCCTGGATATGAATGTACTGATCCTGAATGTAGACCTATAAACTGTACAGCAAGTAAAGGGAAATGGAATGTTACACATGTCCAGCTAAAAAAATGGGACTTGGCTGAAGTGCTCATCTAAGGAATTTTTTGGACCTGGATGTAAGGCCATGGCGAGAGCCCAATCAAAAGGACAATTCGACGTTCAAATTTTGAGTTGTCAGTGTGATAACACCACTAGGGAGCAACATGTGGTAAGAGTCTACCGCTGGGGGTGGCAAAATGAAAACGGGACACAAGTGTTTTTTTAAACATTTTTGGTCAGCTCGTGATGTGACAAGTCGTGAAGGGGAACTTAGCTGTAATTGTAAGTGGGAATCTTATGTGGGGGCTTGGAAGTGTATATATACAAGTACCAATGAAGCAAATATTGTAACGGGACCACTTGGTAATAATAATACTTTGTATTTTCACGCCCCAAGAAATAAAAAGGAATGGGATGGTCCTTTTCCGAATGGGACATGGGCTTTAAAAGGACATTATTGGGTATGTGACAAACAGGCCTATAAAAAGCTACCAAAGGACTGGTCAGGAATATGCTATGTGGGGTACATAAGACCCTTATTCTTTTTATTATCACAAATACAAGGAAAACACTTAGGAGTAAAATTATATGATGATCTTAATAGGGAAAAACGATATATTGATGCCTCTTTAGCTGGAGGTAGTGCCCAAAAATGGAGAGAAAATGAGTGGCCTCCTGAAAGAATCATACAGTATTATGGACCAGCTACCTGGAACCCGAATGAAGTAATATCTGGGGCCCGAGAACCTATTTATAATCTAAATCGAATAATTAGGTTACAAGCTGTCCTCGAAATAATAACCAATCAAACAGCAACAGCTCTAGACCTCTTGGCTGACCAGTCTACCCAAATGAGGAATGCTATTTTTCAACATAGAATGGTTTTAGACTATCTACTAGCAGAAGAGGGGGGTGTATGTGGTAAATTAAACGATTCTAATTGTTGCTTACAAATTGACGATAACGGGAAAGTAGTTAAGAAGATAACCAAAGAAATTAGAAAATTGGCCCATGTCCCAGCACAAACCTGGAAGGATATGGAATGGGATTTATTTTCATGGCTGCCTGGCCATTTTTAACACAATGATTATGCTGTAATGATGATGTTATGATGCCGAGGTGATGCAATGATGATGCTGTATTGACGCAGTGATGGTGCTGTGATGATGCAGAATTTATGCAGTTATGACACTGTGATTATGCTTTGATGACGACGCAATGGTGATGTGACGATGCAGTGATGATGCTGTGATGATGCTGTGACGATGCAGTGATTACGCTGCGATGATGATGTGATGATGCTGCGATGATGTTGTGATGATGCAGTGATAATGATGTGATAATGCTGTGATGATGATGTGATGACGCAGTGATGATGATGTGATGATTCAGTGATTCTGCAGTATTGATACTGTGATGATGCTGAGATGATGCTGTAACGATGCAGTGATGATACAGTGATAATGCTGTGATGATGCTATAATAATGTTGTGATGAAGATGTGATGATTCTGTGATGACGCTGTGATGATGCTGTCGTGATGGTCTGATAACGTTGTCGTAACGCTGTGACGATGCTTCGATGATGTTGTGATGATTCTGTGATGATGCAATTATGATGCTGTGATGATGCAGTGATGATGCACTGATAATGCTGTTATGACGCTGTGATGACGTAGTAATGATGCTGTGATGATGCAGTGTTTACGCAGTTATGACGCTGTGATGATGCTTTGGTGAAGTTCTGATGATGCAGTGATGGTGCTGTGATGACGCATTGATGATGCTTAGATGATGCTGTGATGATGCTCTGATGATGCTGTGATGATGCAGTGATGATGATGTGATGATGCTGTAGTGATGATGTGATGATGCTGTGATGATGCAGTGATCATGCAGTGATGATGTTGTGATGACGCAGTGATGATGTTGTGATGACGCAGTGACGATGCTGTGATGACGCTTGGATGACGCTATAGTGATTCTGTGATGATGCTGTAGTGGTACTATGATGATGCTGTGAGGATGCTGCGATGACGCTCTGATGACGCAGTAATCATGATGTAATGATGCTGTGATGACGCTGCGATGACACTGTCGTGATGCTGTGATGACGGTGATGACGCTGTGATGATGCTGTGATGATACTGAGATGACATTGTGATGATGCAGTGATGACGCAGTAATAATGCTGTGATCATGTAGTGATGATGTAGTGATTATCCTGTGATGACGCAGTGATGATGCTCTGATGATACTGTGATCACGCTGTGATAATGCATTGATTATGCAGGAATGATGCTTTGATGATGCTGAGATGATGCTGTGATGATGCAGTAGTGGTGCACTGATGATGATGTGATTACGCAGCGATGATGCTGTAATGATTTTGTGATGATGATGTGATGATGCTGTGATGATGATGTGATGATACTGTGATGACGCAGATATGACGCTGCGATGATGGTGATGATGCAGTGATGACTCTGTGATGATGCTGTGATAACGCAGTGATGATGCTGTGATGATGCAATGATGATGCTGTGATGACGCAGTGTTTATGCAGTTATGACGCTGTGATGACCCTGTTATGATGCCTGTATGAGGATGCGATGATGCTGTGACTATGCAGTGATGATGCAGTGATGATGCTGCGATGATGTAGTGATGATGCTGCCATGATGATATGATGATGCAGTGATGATACTGTGATAACATTGTGATGACGCAGTGATGATGCAGTGATGATGCTGTAATGATGCAGTGGTTATGCAGTAATGATGCTGTAGTGACGTTGCGATTATGCTGTGATGATGCTGTGATGATGCTGTGATGTTGCTGTGGTGACGCTGTGTTGAGGGTGTTGTGATGCTCTGATAACGCTGTTGTGATGCTGTGATGATGCTACGATGATGTTGTGATGATGCTGTGATGACATAGCGATGATGCTGTGATGATTCTGTGATGTCACTCTGATGATGCTGTGATGATGCAATTATGGTACTGTGATGATGCTGTGATGATGCAGTGATGATATAGTGATGACGTTGTGATGATGCATTGATGATGCTGTATTGATCCTGTGATGACGCAGTGATTATGCAGTGATGACACCGTGATGAAGCTGTAATAACGCTGTGATGATGATATGATGATGTTGTGATGATGATGTGATGATGATGTCATGATGCAATGATGATGCAGTGGTGATGCTCTGATGATGCTGTAATGATGCTGTGACGATGAAGTGATGGTGCAGTGATGATACTGTGATGACACTGTGATGATGCAGTGATGATTCAGTGATGATTCTGTTATGATGCTATGATGACGCTATTATGATGCTGTGATGACGCTGCGACGATGATATGATGATCCTGTGATTACTCTGCGATGACGTTTTGATGACACTGCTATGATGCTGTGGTGATGATTTGATGACGCAGTGATGACGCAGTGATGACGCTGTGATGATGCTGTGATGATGCTGTGATTATGCTGTGATGATGCAGTGATTATGCTGTGATGATGTTGTGATGATGCTGTTATGATGCAATGATGATGATGAGATGATGCAGTGATGATGATGTGATGATGCAGTGATGATACTGGTACGACGCTGTTATAATGCAGTGATTATGCAGTAATGATGCTGTGATAATGCTTAGATGATGCTGTGATGATGTAGTGATTGTGCAGTGATGATGCAGTGATCACAGAATCACAGAATCACAGAATTTCTAGGTTGGAAGAGACCTCAAGATCATCGAGTCCAACCTTTGACCTAACGCTAACAGTCCCCACTAAACCATATCCCTAAGCTCTACATCTAAACGTCTTTTAAAGACTTCCAGGGATGGTGACTCCACCACCTCCCTGGGCAGCCTGTTCCAGTACCTAACAACCCTTTCAGTAAAGAAGTTTTTCCTAACATCTAACCTAAAACTCCCCTGGCGCAACTTTAGCCCATTCCCCCTCGTTCTGTCACCGGGCATGTGGGAGAACAGGCCAACCCCCACCTCATTACAGCCACCTTTAAGGTACCTGTAAAGAGCGATAAGGTCGCCCCTGAGCCTCCTCTTCTCCAGGCTGAACAAGCCCAGCTCCCTCAGCCGCTCCTCGTAGGACTTGTTCTCCAGGCCCCTCACCAGCTTCGTCGCCCTCCTCTGGACCCGCTCAAGCACCTCGATGTCCTTCTTGTAGCGAGGGGCCCAAAACTGAACACAGTACTCGAGGTGCGGCCTCACCAGAGCCGAGTACAGGGGGACGATCACCTCCCTAGCCCTGCTGGCCACACTGTTTCTGATACAAGCCAGGATGCCGTTGGCCTTCTTGGCCACCTGAGCACACTGCTGGCTCATATCCAGCCGACTGTCCACCATCACTCCCAGGTCCTTCTCTGCCTGGCAGCTCTCCAACCACTCATCTCCCAGCCTGTAGCTCTGCTTGGGGTTGTTGCGCCCCAGGTGCAGGACCCGGCACTTGGCCTTATTGAACTTCATACAGTTGACCTCAGCCCATCGGTGCAGCCTATCCAGATCCTCCTGCAGAGCTTTCCTACCCTCGAGCAGATCGACACACGTACCTAACTTGGTGTCATCTGCAAACTTACTGAGGGTGCACTCAATGCCCTCGTCCAGATCATTGATGAAGATATTAAAGAGGACCGGCCCCAGCACCGAGCCCTGGGGGACACCACTAGTGACTGGCCTCCAACTGGACTTGACTCCATTTACCACGACTCTTTGGGCCCGGCTATCCAGCCAGTTTCTAACCCAACGAAGCGTGCGCCAGTCCAAGTCAAGAGCAGACAGTTTCTTGAGGAGAATGCTGTGGGAGACGGTGTCAAATGCCTTGCTGAAGTCAAGGTAGACCACATCCACAGCCTTTCCCTCATCCACCCAGCGCGTCACTTTGTCATAGAAGGAGATCAGGTTCGTCAAGCAGGATCTGCCTTCCATAAACCCATGCTGGCTGGGCCTGATCGCCTGCTTGCCCTGCAAGTGCTGCATGATGACTCTCAAGAGGATCTGCTCCATGAGCTTCCCCGGTACTGAGGTCAAACTGACAGGCCTGTAGTTTCCCGGGTCTGCCCTCCGGCCCTTCTTGTAGATGGGCGTCACATTTGCTAGTCGCCAGTCAGCTGGGACCTCCCCCGATAGCCAGGACTTCTGATAAATGATGGACAGGGGCTTGGCCAGCTCCTCTGCCAGTTCTCTCAGTACCCTTGGGTGGATCCCATCTGGCCCCATCGATTTGTGCACCTCCAAGTGCCGTAGCAGGTCACCAACCAGTTCTTCGTTGATAGTGAGGGCCCCATCCTGCTCCCCATTCCCTTCCACCAGCTCAGGGTACTGGGTATCCAGAGAACAACCGGTACTGCCGCTAAAGACTGAGGCGAAGAAGGCATTGAGCACCTCCGCCTTTTCCTCATCTCTTGTAACTAAGTTTCCCCCCGCATCCAGTAAAGGATGGAGATTCTCCTTAGTCCTCCTTTTTGTGTTAATGTATTTATAAAAACGTTTTTTGTTATCTTTAACGGCAGTAGCCAGATTGAGCTCCAGATGAGCTTTAGCCTTCCTAATTTTGTCCCTACACAGCCTCGCTACATCCTTATAGTCCTCCCTAGTGGCCTGCCCACTTTTCCAAAGATTATAAACCCTCTTTTTTCTCCTAAGCTCAAGCCACAATCCTCTGTTCAGCCAGGCTGGTCTTCTTCCCCGCTGGCTCATCTTTGGGCACATGGGGACAGACCGCTCCTGCGCCATTAAGATTTCCCTCTTAAAGAGCGCCCAGCCTTCCTGGACTCCTCTGCCCTTCAGAACCACCTCCCAAGGAACTCTACTAACTAGTGTCCTGAGCAGCCCAAAGTCAGCCCTCCGAAAGTCCAATACAGCCGTTTTACTGGTCCCCTTCCTGGCCTCGCCAAGAATAGTGAACTCCACCATTTCGTGGTCACTCTGCCCAAGACAGCTCCCGACAACCACATCCTCCACCAGTCCTTCTCTGTTTGTGAAGAGAAGGTCTAGCGGGGCACCACCCCTGGTAGGCTCACTAACCAGCTGCGTCAGGAAGCTATCTTCCACGCTCTCCAGAAACCTCCTAGACTGCTTTCTCTGGGCTATGTTGTGCTTCCAGGATATATCAGGGAAGTTGAAGTCCCCCACGAGTACAAGCGCTGAAGATTTTGCAACTTCTGTCAGCTGCCTGTAGAACTCCTCATCCGTCTCCTCATCCTGGTTCGGCGGTCTATAGCAGACCCCAACCAGGACACTAGCCTTGTTGTCCTTGCCGATCCTAACCCAAAGGGACTCGACCTTGTCATTCCTAGCCTCGAGTTCTAGAACATCGAAAGACTCTCTAATATAGAGAGCCACACCACCTCCCCTTCTGTGCTGCCTGTCCCTTCTGAAGAGCTTATAGCCAGGCATTGCAGCACTCCAGTCATGACTGTGGTCCCACCACGTCTCCGTGATGGCAACCAAGTCGTAGCCTGCCTGCTGCACGATGGCTTCCAGCTCCTCCTGTTTGTTACCCATGCTGCGTGCATTGGTGTACATGCACTTCAGCTGGGCCATTGCCCTATCCTCCGGCCTTGCCATTGTTCCCCCTGGCACAGCCCCAACGATCCTTGCTTCAGCCCTGTCCCCCTTCTCACCTAGTTTAAAGCCCTCTCAATGAGCCCTGCCAGCTCCTGGCCCAGGATCCTTTTTCCCCTAAAAGATAGGGACCCGTCTGCGGCCATCAGGCCAGGTGCTGAGTAAAGTGCCCCATGGTCGAAAAACCCAAGATTTCTGCGTTGGCACCAGCCCCGGAGCCACGTGTTTAACAGGTGGGCTTTCCGTGTCCTGTCTGTACCCCTCCCTGCCACCGTAGGGATGGACGAAAACACCACCTGCACTCCCGCTCCATCCACTAACCGTCCCAGCTCCCTAAAGTCTCTTTTGATAGCCTTCAAGCTTCTCTCTTCAATGTTGTCACAGCCCGCCTGGACTATCAAAAGAGGATAATAATCAGAGGGGCGTACCAGGTTGGGAAGCTTCCTGGCAACGTCCCTGACCCTGGCCCCAGGGAGGCAGCAGACTTCCCTACGGGTAGGGTCAGGCCGACAAATAGGGCCCTCTGTTCCCCTAAGACTAGAGTCTCCAACAACAATAACCCTTCTGTCTTTCTTGGTGGAGGCAGTCCTGAGGCGTGGAGTCGACTTCCTCACCCTAGGCATCCTCCTGGGAACACTTGGTACCTCTTCCTCAGCTACTGGTCTCTCAGTTTCCAGGGCCTCAAACCTGTTGCGTAAGGGCACCTGGGAAGGTGGGGCCGGAAGGGGAGGGCATCGCCTGCGATGTCGAGCAGGGACCTGTTTCCACTCCTCCTCAGCTCCCAGGTCCCCTCCCTCTGCCCGAGAGCAGCAGGGCAGGGGGTCCACCCCCATTTGGGGTGTCTCACCCCGGTACCTCTCCTTGAGGCCCTGCAGGGAGTTGCTCCACAAGTCTATCTCCCGCTCACACTCCCTGATAACCCTCAGCCTCTCGACCTCCTCCTTGAGCTCCGCCACCATGCGGATCATTACAGCGTCATCACGGTGTCATCACTGCATAATCACTGCGTCATCACAGGATCAATACAGCATCATCAATGCATCATCACAACGTCATCACTATATCATCACTGCATCATCACAGCATCATCACAGTACCATAATTGCATCATCACAGCATCATCAGAGTGACATCACAGAATCATCACAGCATCATCGCTATGTCATCACAGCATCATCACAACATCATTGTAGCATCATCACAGCATCACAACAGCGTTATCAGAGCATCACAACACCCTCAACACAGCGTCACCACAGCAACATCACAGCATCAGCACAGCATAATCGCAACGTCACTACAGCATCATTACTGCATAATCACTGCATCATTACAGCATCATCACTGCATCATCACTGCGTCATCACAATGTTATCACAGTATCATCACTGCATCATCATATCATCATCGCAGCATCATCACTACATCATCGCAGCATCATCACTGCATCATCACTGCATAGTCACAGCATCATCGCATCCTCATACAGGCATCATAACAGGGTCATCACAGCGTCATAACTGCATAAACACTGCGTCATCACAGCATCATCATTGCATCATCACAGCATCATCACTGCGTTATCACAGCATCATCACAGAGTCATCACTGCATCATCACTTCATCATCGCAGCGTCATATCTGCGTCATCACAGTATCATCACATCATCATCACAGCATCATCACATCATCATCACAAAATCATTACAGCATCATCGCTGCGTAATCACATCATCATCACTGCGTCATCACAGCATCACCCCACCATCCTCACAGCATCATTACTTCAGAATCACAGCATCATCACAGCATCATCACAGCATCATCATTGCATCATCACAGCATCATCACAGCGTTATCACATAATCACGATAGGGTCATCACAGAGTCATCGCAGCATCATCACTGCGTCATCACATCATCATCGCAGCATCATCACAATATCATCACAGCGTCATCACAGCCTCATATCTGCATCATAGAATCACAGAATTTCTAGGTTGGAAGAGACCTCAAGATCATCGAGTCCAACCTTTGACCTAACGCTAACAGTCCCCACTAAACCATATCCCTAAGCTCTACATCTAAACGTCTTTTAAAGACTTCCAGGGATGGTGACTCCACCACCTCCCTGGGCAGCCTGTTCCAGTACCTAACAACCCTTTCAGTAAAGAAGTTTTTCCTAACATCTAACCTAAAACTCCCCTGGCGCAACTTTAGCCCATTCCCCCTCGTTCTGTCACCGGGCATGTGGGAGAACAGGCCAACCCCCACCTCACTACAGCCACCTTTAAGGTACCTGTAAAGAGCGATAAGGTCGCCCCTGAGCCTCCTCTTCTCCAGGCTGAACAAGCCCAGCTCCCTCAGCCGCTCCTCGTAGGACTTGTTCTCCAGGCCCCTCACCAGCTTCGTCGCCCTCCTCTGGACCCGCTCAAGCACCTCGATGTCCTTCTTGTAGCGAGGGGCCCAAAACTGAACACAGTACTCGAGGTGCGGCCTCACCAGAGTCGAGTACAGGGGGACG
Organism: Clangula hyemalis; assembly: GCA_963989345.1. The sequence continues at coordinate 1,765,707 of OZ022461.1, read as the reverse complement.
ATCACCTCCCTAGCCCTGCTGGCCACACTGTTTCTGATACAAGCCAGGAAGCCGTTGGCCTTCTTGGCCACCTGAGCACACTGCTGGCTCATATCCAGCCGACTGTCCACCATCACTCCCAGGTCCTTCTCTGCCTGGCAGCTCTCCAACCACTCATCTCCCAGCCTGTAGCTCTGCTTGGGGTTGTTGCGCCCCAGGTGCAGGACCCGGCACTTGGCCTTATTGAACTTCATACAGTTGACCTCAGCCCATCGGTGCAGCCTATCCAGATCCTCCTGCAGAGCTTTCCTACCCTCGAGCAGATCGACACACGTACCTAACTTGGTGTCATCTGCAAACTTACTGAGGGTGCACTCAATGCCCTCGTCCAGATCATTGATGAAGATATTAAAGAGGACCGGCCCCAGCACCGAGCCCTGGGGGACACCACTAGTGACTGGCCTCCAACTGGACTTGACTCCATTTACCACGACTCTTTGGGCCCGGCTATCCAGCCAGTTTCTAACCCAACGAAGCGTGCGCCAGTCCAAGTCAAGAGCAGACAGTTTCTTGAGGAGAATGCTGTGGGAGACGGTGTCAAATGCCTTGCTGAAGTCAAGGTAGACCACATCCACAGCCTTTCCCTCATCCACCCAGCGCGTCACTTTGTCATAGAAGGAGATCAGGTTCGTCAAGCAGGATCTGCCTTCCATAAACCCATGCTGGCTGGGCCTGATCGCCTGCTTGCCCTGCAAGTGCTGCATGATGACTCTCAAGAGGATCTGCTCCATGAGCTTCCCCGGTACTGAGGTCAAACTGACAGGCCTGTAGTTTCCCGGGTCTGCCCTCCGGCCCTTCTTGTAGATGGGCGTCACATTTGCTAGTCGCCAGTCAGCTGGGACCTCCCCCGATAGCCAGGACTTCTGATAAATGATGGACAGGGGCTTGGCCAGCTCTTCTGCCAGTTCTCTCAGTACCCTTGGGTGGATCCCATCCGGCCCCATCGATTTGTGCACCTCCAAGTGCCGTAGCAGGTCACCAACCAGTTCTTCGTTGATAGTGAGGGCCCCATCCTGCTCCCCATCCCCTTCCACCAGCTCAGGGTACTAATTTATGATGTACTAGATTATGATGTGATGATGCATTGATCATGATGTGATGACGCTCTGATGATGCAGTGATGACTCTGTGATGATGCAGTGATTATGTAGCTATGATGCTGTGATGATGATGTGATGATGTAGTGATAATGATGTGATGATGCAGGGATGATGATGTGATGATGCAGGGATGATGATGTGATGATGCTGTGTTAATGCTGTGATGACGCTGTCGTGATGCTGTGATGATGCTGTGATGACAATATGATGACGTAGTTATGATGCTGTTATGATGCAGTCATTATGCAGTGATGATGCAGATATGAGGCTGTGATGACGCTGTGATGATGCTGTGATGATGCTGCGATGAGGCTGTGATGACCTTATCATGATTATGTGATAACGCTGTGATGATGCTGTGATTCTGAAGTAATGATGCTGTGATGATGCTGTGATGATGCTGTGATTCTGAAGTAATGATGCTGTGAGGATGGTGAGGTGATGCTGTGATGACGCAGTGATGATGATGTGATTACGCAGCGATGATGCTGTAATGATTTTGTGATGATGATGTGATGATGCTGTGATGATGATGTGATGATACTGTGATGACGCAGATATGACGCTGCGATGATGAAGTGATGATGCAGTGATGACTCTGTGATGATGCTGTGATAACGAAGTGATGATGCTGTGATGATGCAATGATGGTGCTGTGATGACGCAGTGTTTATGCAGTTATGACGCTGTGATGACCCTGTTATGATGCCTGTATGAGGATGCGATGATGCTGTGACTATGCAGTGATGATGCAGTGATGATGCTGCGATGATGTAGTGATGATGCTGCGATGATGATATGATGATGCAGTGATGATACTGTGATAACATTGTGATGACGCAGTGATGATGCAGTGATGATGCTGTAATGATGCAGTGATTATGCAGTAATGATGCTGTAGTGACGTTGCGATTATGCTGTGATGATGCTGTGATGTTGCTGTGGTGACGCTGTGTTGAGGGTGTTGTGATGCTCTGATAACGCTGTTGTGATGCTGTGATGATGCTACGATGATGTTGTGATGATGCTGTGATGACATAGCGATGATGCTGTGATGATTCTGTGATGTCACTCTGATGATGCTGTGATGATGCAATTATGGTACTGTGATGATGCTGTGATGATGCTGTGATGATATAGTGATGACGTTGTGATGATGCATTGATGATGCTGTATTGATCCTGTGATGACGCAGTGATTATGCAGTGATGACACCGTGATGACGCTGTAATGATGCAGTGAGTAAGCAGTAATGATAATGCGATGATGCTGTGATTATGCTGTGACGATGAGGTGATGATGCAGTGATTGTGCAGTGATGATGCTGTCATGATACTCTAATGATGCTCTGATGATGCAGAGATGATGCAGTGATGTTGCTGTGATGATGATGTGATGATGCAGTGATGATAATGTGATGATGCTGTGATAATGCAGTGATTATGCTGTAATGATGCTCTGATGACACTGAGATAATGCTCTGATGCTGTAGATATGATGCTGTGAAGATGCAGTGAGGACGCAGAGATGGTGCTGTGATGACAATGTGAAGATGCTGTGATGATGCAGTGATGGCGCAGTGATGATGCTGTGATGACACTGTGATTATGTGGTGATGATGATATGATGATGCTGTGATGATGCTGTGATGATGCTGTGATTATGCAGCTATGACGCTGTGATGACATAGTGATGATGCTGTGATGACGCTGTGATGATGATAGGATGATGCTGTGATGATGCTGTGATGATGATGTCATGATGCAATGATGATGCAGTGGTGATGCTCTGATGATGCTGTAATGATGCTGTGACGATGAAGTGATGGTGCAGTGATGATACTGTGATGACACTGTGATGATGCAGTGATGATTCAGTGATGATTCTGTTATGATGCTATGATGACGCTATTATGATGCTGTGATGACGCTGCGACGATGATATGATGATCCTGTGATTACTCTGCGATGACGTTTTGATGACACTGCTATGATGCTGTGATGATGCTTTGATGACGCAGTGATGACGCTGTGATGACGCTGTGATGATGCTGTGATGATGCTGTGATGACGCTGTGATTATGCTGTGATGATGCAGTGATTATGCTGTGATGATGTTGTGATGATGCTGTTATGATGCAATGATGATGATGAGATGATGCAGTGATGATGATGTGATGATGCAGTGATGATACTGGTACGACGCTGTTATAATGCAGTGATTATGCAGTAATGATGCTGTGATAATGCTTAGATGATGCTGTGATGATGTAGTGATTGTGCAGTGATGATGCAGTGATGACGCAGTCATGATGCTTTGATGACAATGCCAAGATACTCTGATGATGCTGTGATGATTCCTTGATGACGCTGAGATGATGCTGTGACAGTGCAGTGATGATGCAGTGTTTATGCTGTGATGATGCTCTGATTGTGTTGTGATGATGCTGTGATGATACTGTGATGATATTGTGACGATGATGTGATGATGATGTGATGATGCTCTGATGATGATGTGATGATGCTGTGATGATGCTGTGATGATATTGTGATAATGCAGTGATGATGTTGTGATAACGCAGTGATGATGCTGTGATGATGTTGTGATGATGCAGTGAAGATAATGGGATGATGCAGTGATGATGTTTTAATGGCGACGTGATGATGCTGTGATGATGCTGTGATGATGCAGTGATGATGATGTCATGATGCAGTGATGATACTGTGATCACGCTGTGATAATGCATTGATTATGCAGGAATGATGCTTTGATGATGCTGAGATGATGCTGTGATGATGCAGTGGTTGTGCAGTGATGATGCAGTGATGACGCAGTGATGATGCTGCGATGATGATTTGAAGATGCTGTGATGATGCAGTGATGGTGCTGTGAAGGCGCAGTGGTGATGCTTTCATTATGCTGTGATGATGCAGTGATTATGCAGCTATGGTGCTGTGATGATGCTGTGATGATACTGTGATGACATTGTGATGACGGAGTGATGATGCTGTGATGACACTCTGATGATGTTGTGATGATAATGTGATGATGCCGTGATGATGCTGTGAAGATACTGTGATGATGCTGAGATGATGCTGTGATGATGCTGTTATGACGCTGTGATGACGCAGTGATGATGCTGTGATGAGGCAGAGATGATGCAGTGATGATGCTGTGATGATGTTGTGATGAAGCTGTGATGATGCAGTGATGATGATGGGATTATGAAGTGATGATGATGTGATGATGCAGTGATGATACTGTGATGACGCTGTGATAATGCAGTGATTATGCGGAAATGATGCTGTGATGACACTGAGATGATGATTGATGATGCAGTGATGATGCTGTGAGGATGCAGTGAGGACACAGTGATGATGTTGTGCTGATACTGTGATGATGTTTTGATTACGCAGTGATGATGCTGTGGTGATGCAGTGATGATGCAGTGATGATGCAGTGATCAAAGCGTCATCACAGCATCATCACAGCATCATCACAGCGTCATCGCAGCGTCATCACTGCATCATCGCAGCGTCATCACTGCATCATCACAGCATCAACACTGCATCATCACAACATCATCAAATAATCATGAAAGCATCACAGCTTCATCAAAGCGTCATCAGAGCGTCAACACTGCATCTTCACTGCATCATCACAGCATCATCACAGCATCATCACTGCATCATCACAGCATCATCACTGCATCATCACAGCATCACCAAATATTCGCAGAGTCATCATTGCATCATCACAGAATCATCAAAGCACCATCATAGCGTCATCAGAGCATTATCGCTGCCTCATCACTGCCTCATCACTGCATCATCACTGCGTCATCACAACATCATCACTTCAACATCACAGCAACATCACACTGTCATCAAAGCGTCATCACAGCATCATTACTGCATCATCACAGCATCATAACACATCATCACCACATCACAACAGCATCATCACAGCATTATAACAGCATCATCCAGGGGTCATCACTGCATCATCACAGCGTCACCACAGCGTCATCACTGCATCATCACAGCATCATCAAAGCATCACAGCGTAATCAAAGCGTCATCACAGCTTCATCACGGTATCAACACAGCATTATCACATCATCATCACAGAATCATCATGCCATCATCACAGCATCATCGCAGCATCATCACAGCATCATTAAAGCATCACAGCGTCATCAAAGACTCATCACAGCGTCATCACAGCATCATCACTGCGTCATCAGAGCGTCATCAAAGCACCATCACAGCTTCATCACAGCATCAACACAGCATCATCACAGTGTCATCAAAGCGTCATCACAACATCATCAGCGCGTCATCACTGAATCATCACAGCGTAATAACTACATCATCAGTGCGTCATCACAGCGTCATCACAGCATCACGACAGCATCAACACAGCAACATCTCAGCGTCATCACTACATCATCGCAGCGTCATCACTGCATCATCACAGCATCATAAGTGCATCATCACAGCATCATCACAGCATCATAAAAACATCATCACATCATCATCATTGTATCATCACAGCATCATCATAGCGTCATCAGAGCATTATCGCTGCCTCATCACTGCATCATCACAGCATCATCACTGCATCATCACAGCATCATCACAATATTATCACAGCCTCACCACAGCGTCATAACTGCATCATCACTGCATCATCACTGTATCATCAGAGCATCATCACATCATTTCACTGCATGATCACAGCATAATAACAGCATCATCACGGCATCATCACAACATCATCACTGCATCAACACAACATCATCACAGCGTCATCACAGCATCATCACAGCATCACAACAGCATCATCACTGCATCATCAAATCATGATCACTGCATCATGAAAGTGTCATCACAGCATCACCACAGCATCATCACAACAGTATCACAGTATCACAGAGTCATCACAGCATCATCATCACATCATCACCGCACCATCACTGTGTCATCACAGCATCATTACTGCATAATCACAACATCATCACGGTGTCATCGCAGCATAATCACAGCATAATCAGAGCATCACAACAGCATCATCGCATCGTCATCACTGCATCATCATTGCATCATCACAGCATCATCACTGCATCATCACAGCATCACAACAGCATCATCGCAGCATCATCACAGTATCATCAAAGCATCACAGCGTCGCCATCACTGCATCATCACAGAACCATCATTGTATCATCGCAGCGGTATAACTGCATCATCACAGCATGATCACAGCATCATCACTGCATCATCACAGCATCATCACAACATCATCACAGCATCATCAAAGCATCACAGCGTCATCACAGTATCATGACAGCATCATCACAGCTTCCTCACGGCGTCATTACATCATCAGTACAGTGTCATCAAAGCGTTATCACAGAATCATCACTGCATCATCACAGCATCATCACTGCATCATTACAGCGTCATCACAGTGTCATCACAGCTTCATCACAGCATCATCAGAGCGTCATTACAGCATCATGAAAGCACCATCACAGCGTCATCACAGCATCATCGCAGCATCATCACAGCATCATCACTGCATCACAGCGTCATCAAATTATCATCACTGCATCATCAGAGCATCACCAGAACTTCATCGCAGCATCATCAAAGCAACATCACAGCGTCACTACTGCAACATCACTGCATCATCTGAGCATCATCACAGCCTCATCACAGCACCATCACAGCGTTATCACAGCGTCATCAAAGCATCATCACAACATCATGAAAGCGTCATCACAGTATCATCACAGTGTCATCAAATCATTATCACAGCATCATAAGAGCATCATTTCTGGTGCCAACGCAGAAATCTTGTTTTTTTTTGACCATGGGGCACTTTACTCTGCACCTGGCCTGATGGCCGCAGACGGGTCCCTATCTTTTAGGGGAAAAAGCATCCTGGGCCAGGAGCTGGCAGGGCTCATTGAGAGGGCTTTAAACTAGGTAAGAAGGGGGATGGGGCTGAAGCAAGGATTGTTGGGGCTGTGCCAGGGGGAACAATGGCAAGGCCGGAGGATAGGGCAATGGCCCAGCTGAAGTGCATCTACACCAATGCTCTGATGATGCTCTGATGATGCAGTGATGTTGCAGTAGTGACGCTGTGATGACGCTTTGATGATGCTGTGATGACGCGGTGATGATGATATGATGATGCAGTGATGATACTGTGATGACGCTGTGATGATGCAGTGATTATGCATTAATGATTCTGTGATGATGCTGAGATGATATTTTGATGATGCAGTGATGACGCTGTGATGACCTTATTATGATGCTGTGATGATGCTGTGATGATGCAGTGTTTATGTAGTTATGAGGCTGTGATGATGCAGTGATGATGCAGTGATGAGACTGTGATGATGCTGTGATGACGTTTTGATGATGCATTGATGATGATGTGGTGATGTAGCTATGATGCTGTGATGATGCAGTGATGAGACCGTGATGACACTCTGATGATGCAGCGAGTAAGCAGTAATGATGCTGCGATGATGCTTTGATGATGCTGTAATTATGCGGTTATGATGCAGTGATTATGCAGTGATGATTCTGTCATGACACTGTAATGATGTTGTGATGAAGCTGTGATGATGCAGTGATCATGATGGGATTATGAAGTGATGATGCAGTGATGATACTGTGATGACGCTGTGATAATGCAGTGATTATGCGGAAATGATGCTGTGATGACACTGAGATGATGCTTTGATGATGCAGTGATGATGCGGTGATGATTCAGTGATCAAAGCCTCATCACAGCATCATCACAGCATCATCACAGCGTCATCACAGCAGCATCACTACATCATCACTGTGTCGTCACAGCGTCATCACAGCATCACCACAGCATCATCACATCATCATCACTGCAACATCACAGTATCATCACAGCATCATCATAGCGTCATCACAGCATCATCACAATATCATAACAGCATCATCGCAGTGTCATCACTGCATCATCATCATAGCATCATGACAACATCATCGCAGCATCATCGCAGTTTTATCAATGCATCATTACAGCATCATCACAGCATCATCGCAGCGTCATCACTGAATCATCACAGCATCATCATACCATCATGAAAGCATCACAGCGTCATCATTCAGAGTGTCAACATAGTATCATCACGTCATCATCTCAGAGTTATTGCAGCGTCATCACTGCGTCATCACACCATCATCACTGCGTCATCACAGCGTCATCACAGCATCATCACTGCATCATCACAGCGTCATCACAGAATCATAACTGCATCATCACTGCATAAACACTGCATCAGCACAGCATCATCATAGCATCATCACAGCATCAACACAGCGTCATCTGTGCATCACCACAGCATCATCACAACATCATCACAGCGTCATCACAGCATCATCACTGCATCATCATATCATCCTGAGAGCATCATAGCTGCATAATCACAGCATCATCAAATTGTCATAACAGCATCATCACAGCTTCATAATAGCATAATAACATCGTCATCACAGCGTCATCAAAGCATCATCACAGCATCATCGCAGTGTCATCACACCATCATCACAGTATCATCACAATATTATCACAGCCTCACTACAGCGTCATAATTGCATCAACACTGCATTATCACTGCATCATCACAGCATAAACACATCATCATAAATGCATCATCACAGCTTCATCAATACATCTTCACAGCATCACAGCATCATCAAAGCATCATCACAGCGTCATCACAGCAGCATCACTACATCATCGCTGTGTCGTCACAGCGTCATCACAGCGTCACCACAGCATCATCACATCATCATCACTGCAACATCACAGTATCATCACAGCATCATCATAGCGTCATCACAGCATCATCACAATATCATAACAGCATCATCGCAGTGTCATCACTGCATCATCATCATAGCATCATGACAACATCATCGCAGCATCATCGCAGTGTTATCAATGCATCATTACAGCATCATCACAGCATCATCTCAGCGTCATCACTGAATCATCACAGCATCATCATACCATCATGAAAGCATCACAGCGTCATCATTCAGAGTGTCAACATAGTATCATCACGTCATCATCTCAGAGTTATTGCAGCGTCATCACTGCGTCATCACACCATCATCACTGCGTCATCACAGCGTCATCAAAGCATCATCACAGCGTCATCAGAGCATCACCATAGTATCATCACAGCAACATCACTCCATCATTACAGCGTCATCACAGCTTCATCACAGCATAATCAAAGCATCACAATGTAATCAGTGTCATCATAGCGTCATCACAGCATCATCACTGCATCATTACAGCATCATGAAAGCACCATCACAGCATCATCGCAACATCATCACAGCATCATCACTGCATCATCACAGCATCACAGCGTCATCAAATTATCATCACTGCATCATCAGAGCATCACCAGAAATTCATCGGAGCATCATCAAAGCAACATCACAGCGTCACTACTGCAACATCACTGCATCATCTGAGCATCATCACAGCCTCATCACAGCACCATCACAGCGTTATCACAGCGTCATCAAAGCATCATCACAACATCATCAAAGCGTCATCACAGCATCATCACAGTGTCATCAAATCATCATCACAGCATCATCACAACAGCATCAGCACAGCATCATAAGAGCATCATTTCTGGTGCCAACACAGAAATCTTGTTTTTTTTGACCATGGGGCACTTTACTCAGCACCTGGCCTGATGGCCGCAGACGGGTCCCTATCTTTTAGGGGAAAAAGCATCCTGGGCCAGGAGCTGGCAGGGCTCATTGAGAGGGCTTTAAACTAGGTAAGAAGGGGGATGGGGCTGAAGCAAGGATTGTTGGGGCTGTGCCAGGGGGAACAATGGCAAGGCCGGAGGATAGGGCAATGGCCCAGCTGAAGTGCATCTACACCAATGCTCTGATGATGCTCTGATGATGCAGTGATGTTGCAGTAGTGACGCTGTGATGACGCTTTGATGATGCTGTGATGACACTGTGATGATGCAGTGATTATGCATTAATGATTCTGTGATGATGCTGAGATGATATTTTGATGATGCAGTGATGACGCTGTGATGACCTTATTATGATGCTGTGATGAGGCTGTGATGATGCAGTGATCATGTAGTGGTGATGATGTGATGACGCAGGGATTCTGCAGTAACGATACAGTGATGATGCGGTGATTATACTGTGATGTTGCAGTAATGACGCTGCGATGAAGTTATGATGATGCAGTGACGATACTGTGATGACGCAGTGATGATGCAGTGATTATGCAGTAATGATGCTGAGATGATGCAGTTATGATGCAGTGGTGATGCATTGATGACGCTGTAATTATGATGTGATTATGTAGTGATGATGTAGTGATTACGCTGTGATGATGCAGTGATGATACTGTGAAGACGCTGTTATGATGCAGTGAGGAAGCAGTAATGATGCTGTGGTGTTGCTGAGATGATGCTGTGATGATTCATTGATGATGCAGTGATGATGCTGTGATGATGCTATGATTATGTTTTGATGATGCCTTGATGATTCTGTGGTGACGCTGTGATGACTCTGTCGTGATGCTCTGATAACGCTGTCGTGATGCTGTGATGATGCTGCGATGATCATAGAATCATAGAATATCCTGAGTTGGAAGGGACCCTTAAGGATCATCAAGTCCAACTCTTGACACCGCACAGGTCTACCCAAAAGTTCAGATCATGTGACTAAGTGCACAGTCCAATCTCTTCTTAAATTCAGACAGGCTCGGTGCAGTGACCACTTCCCTGGGGAGCCTGTTCCAGTGTGCAACCACCCTCTCTGTGAAGAACCCCCTCCTGATGTCAAGCCTAAATTTCCCCTGCCTCAGCTTAACCCCGTTCCCGCGGGTCCTGTCGCTGGTGTTAATGGAGAAAAGGTCTCCTGCCTCTCGACACCCCCTTACGAGGAAGTTGTAGACTGTGATGAGGTCTCCCCTCAGCCTCCTCTTCTCCAGGCTGAACAGGCCCAGTGACCTCAGCCGTTCATCGTACGTCTTCCCCTCCAGGCCTTTCACCATCTTCGTAGCCCTCCTCTGGACACTCTCCAACAGTTTCATGTCCTTTTTATACTGCGGTGCCCAGAACTGCACACAGTACTCGAGGTGAGGCCGCACCAGCGCAGAGTAGAGCGGGACAATCACCTCCCGTGACCTACTAGCGATGCCGTGCTTGATGCACCCCAGGACACGCTTGGCCCTCCTGGCTGCCAGGGCACACTGCTGGCTCATATTCAACTTGCTGTCTACCACGACCCGCAGATCCCTCTCTTCTAGGCTGCTCTCCAGCGTCTCATCGCCCAGTCTGTACGTGCAGCCAGGGTTTCCCCGTCCCAGGTGCAGGACCCGGCACTTGCTCTTATTGAACTTCATGCGGTTGGTGATCGCCCAGCTCTCCAACCTATCCAGGTCCCTCTGCAAGGCCTTTCCACCCTCATTCGAGTCCACAACTCCTCCAAGTTTGGTGTCATCAGCAAACTTGCTCAAAATACCCTCTATTCCTACATCCAGATCGTTTATAAAAATATTGAAAAGTACCGGCCCTAAAATGGAGCCTTGAGGGACCCCACTGGTGACCGCCCGCCAGCATGACACAGCCCCATTTACCATAACCTTTTGGGCCCTGCCCGTTAGCCAATTGCTCACCCATCATATGATGTTTTTATTTAGCTGTATGGTGGACATTTTGTCCAGTAGGATCCTATGGGAAACCGTGTCAAAAGCCTTGCTGAAGTCCAAAAAAATCACATCAGCTGGTTTCCCTTGGTCCACCATACGGGTGATCTTATCATAAAAGGAAATCCGGTTAGTTAGGCAGGACCTACCCTTCACAAACCCATGCTGGCTGGGACCAATGACTGCTTTGTCCCCCAGGTGCGCCTCAATAAGTTCCAGAACCATCTTCTCCATGATTTTACCCAGCACTGACGTGAGACTGACAGGCCTGTAATTGCTAGGGTCTTCTTTCTGACCCTTCTTGAAAATCGGCACAACATTTGCCAGCTTCCAGTCTACCGGGACCTCTCCAAATTCCCAGGATCGTTGAAAAATAATTGAGAGAGGTTCCGCGATGACGTCCGCCAGCTCTTTCAGCACCCGGGGATGAATCCCATCCGGACCCATGGACTTGTAGGGATCCAGGTGGAGTAGCAAATCCCGCACACGTTCAGGGTCGGTTGGGAGTTTGTCATCCCCACTGTCCCGGTCCTCCAGCTCAGGGCACCCTGGGTCCCAAAGCCCATCATCGGCATTGAAGACAGAGGCAAAGAAGGCGTTAAGCGTCTCTGCTTTGCCTATGTCATTGTCTGTGAGGAGACCTTCCCTATCAAGGAGCGGCCCTATGTATTCTTTAGTTCTCCTTTTTCCATTCACATATCTAAAAAAACCCTTTTTATTTTCTCTCACAGACACAGCCAGCTTCAACTCTAGGTGTGCTTTGGCCACACGAATTTTCTCCCTACAAACACGAACAGCATCCCTGTATTCTTTCCATGACACCTGGCCCTCCTTCCAGTAGCGAAACACTCTCTGTTTCCGCCTAATCTCCATTAGAATGTTCCTGGTCAGCCACGCCGGCCTCCTGCCCCGCCTGCCTGACTTGCGATATTTAGGAATTGCCTGATCTTGTGCTTCTAGGAGGCATTGCTTAAAGAATGACCAGCACTGGTGGACATCGAGGCCTTCAAGAGCAGTTTCCCAGGGGACCTTGCTGACTAGTTCCCTGAGCAGCCTGAAGTCCGCTTTCCCCATATCTAGGGATGAGGTTTTAGTGGCACTTTTCCTTCTGTCACCGTAAATTTTGAACTCAACCACTTCATGGTCGCTATGACCAAGGCGGCCACCAATCACCACATCTCCCACCAGACCCTCTCTGTTTACTAGCAACAGGTCTAGGAGGGCACCTTTCCTAGTTGGTTCCGTTAGCACCTGCACCAAGAAGTTATCATCTAGGTGCTTCATGAACCTCCTGGACTTGCTCGTGTCAGCCGTGTGGCACTCCCAGTTAACGTCTGGCAAGTTGAAGTCCCCTATAAGGACAAGAGGAGTTAATCTCGAGGCCTCTCTTAGTTCTGTAAAGAATAATTTATCGGCGCTATCGTCCTGGCCAGGCGGTCTGTAATAGACTCCCACAACAACATTCCCTTTATTCGTTCGTCCCTTGATCCTTACCCAGAGGCTCTCAACTTTGCCATCGCCGACCTGAAGTTCCACACAGTCCAGCCCCTGCTTCACATACATCGCCACAGATGTTGTGATGATGCAATGATTATGCTGTGATGATGTAGTAATGATGATGTTATGATGCCGAGGTGATGCAATGATGATGCTGTATTGACGCAGCGATGGTGCTGTGATGATGCACAGTTTATGCAGTTATGACACTGTGATTATGCTTTGATGACGACGCAATGGTGATGTGACGATGCAGTGATGATGCTGTGATGATGCTGTGACGATGCAGTGATTACGCTGCGATGATGATGTGATGATGCTGCGATGATGCTGTGATGATGCAGTGATAATGATGTGATAATGCTGTGATGATGATGTGATGACGCAGTGATGATGATGTGATGATTCAGTGATTCTGCAGTATTGATACTGTGATGATGCTGAGATGATGCTGTAACGATGCAGTGATGATACAGTGATAATGCTGTGATGATGCTATAATAATGTTGTGATGATGCTGTGATGAAGATGTGATGATTCTGTGATGACGCTGTGATGATGCTGTCGTGATGGTCTGATAACGTTGTCGTAACGCTGTGACGATGCTTCGATGATGTTGTGATGATTCTGTGATGATGCAATTATGATGCTGTGATGATGCAGTGATGATGCACTGATAATGCTGTTATGACGCTGTGATGACATAGTAATGATGCTGTGATGATGCAGTGTTTACGCAGTTATGACGCTGTGATGATGCTTTGGTGAAGTTCTGATGATGCAGTGATGGTGCTGTGATGACGCATTGATGATGCTTAGATGATGCTGTGATGATGCTCTGATGATGCTGTGATGATGCAGTGATGATGATGTGATGATGCTGTGGTGATGATGTGATGATGCTGTGATGATGCAGTGATCATGCAGTGATGATGTTGTGATGACGCAGTGATGATGTTGTGATGACGCAGTGATGATGCTACGATGATGCTATGGTGATGATGTGATGATGCTGTGATGACGCAGTGACGATGCTGTGATGACGCTTGGATGACGCTATAGTGATTCTGTGATGATGCTGTAGTGGTACTATGATGATGCTGTGAGGATGCTGCGATGACGCTCTGATGACACAGTAATCATGATGTAATGATGCTGTGATGACGCTGCGATGACACTGTCGTGATGCTGTGATGACGCTGTGATGACGCTGTGATGATACTGAGATGACGTTGTGATGATGCAGTGATGATGCAGTGATGACGCAGTAATGATGCTGTGATCATGTAGTGATGATGTAGTGATTATGCTGTGATGACGCAGTGATGATGCTCTGATGATGCTGTGATTATGATGTGATGATGCATTGAACATGATGTGATGATGCTCTGATGATGCAGTGATGACTCTGTGATGATGCAGTGATTATGTAGCTATGATGCTGTGATGATGATGTGATGATGTAGTGATAATGATGTGATGATGCAGGGATGATGATGTGATGATGCAGGGATGATGAAGTGATGATGTTGTGTTAATGCTGTGATGACGCTGTCATGATTCTGTGACGATGCAGTGATGATGCTGTTATGACCCTGTCATGATGTTGTGATGACGCTGTCGTGATGCTGTGATGATGCTGTGATGACAATATGATGACGTTGTTATGATGCAGTCATTATGCAGTGATGATGCAGATATGAGGCTGTGATGACGCTGTGATGATGCTGCGATGATGCAGTGATGACGCAGTAATGATGCTGCGATGACTCTGTGATGACCCTATCGTGATTATGTGATAACGCTGTGATGATGCTGTGATGATGCAATGATGATGCAGTGATGATGCTGTGATGATGCTGTAATTCTGAAGTAATGATGCTGTGAGGATGGTGAGGTGATGCTGTGATGACGCAGTGATGATGATGTGATTATGCAGCGATGATACTGTAATGATTTTGTGATGATGATGTGATGTTGCTGTGATGATGATGTGATGATACTGTGATGACGCAGATATGACGCTGCGATGATGAAGTGGTGATGCAGTGATGACTCTGTGATGATGCTGTGATAACGCAGTGATGATGCTGTGATGATGCAATGATGATGCTGTGATGACGCAGTGTTTATGCAGTTATGACGCTGTGATGACCCTGTTATGATGCCTGTATGAGGATGCGATGATGCTGTGACTATGCAGTGATGATGCAGTGATGATGCTGCGATGATGTAGTGATGATGCTGCGATGATGATATGATGATGCAGTGATGATACTGTGATAACATTGTGATGACGCAGTGATGATGCAGTGATGATGCTGTAATGATGCAGTGATTATGCAGTAATGATGCTGTAGTGACGTTGCGATTATGCTGTGATGATGCTGTGATGTTGCTGTGGTGACGCTGTGTTGAGGGTGTTGTGATGCTCTGATAACGCTGTTGTGATGCTGTGATGATGCTACGATGATGTTGTGATGATGCTGTGATGACATAGCGATGATGCTGTGATGATTCTGTGATGTCACTCTGATGATGCTGTGATGATGCAATTATGGTACTGTGATGATGCTGTGATGATGCAGTGATGATATAGTGATGACGTTGTGATGATGCATTGATGATGCTGTATTGATCCTGTGATGACGCAGTGATTATGCAGTGATGACACCGTGATGACGCTGTAATGATGCAGTGAGTAAGCAGTAATGATAATGCGATGATGCTGTGATTATGCTGTGACGATGAGGTGATGATGCAGTGATTATGCAGTGATGATGCTGTCATGATACTCTAATGATGCTCTGATGATGCAGAGATGATGCAGTGATGTTGCTGTGATGATGATGTGATGATGCAGTGATGATAATGTGATGATGCTGTGATAATGCAGTGATTATGCTGTAATGATGCTCTGATGACACTGAGATAATGCTCTGATGCTGTAGATATGATGCTGTGAAGATGCAGTGAGGAAGCAGAGATGATGCTGTGATGACAATGTGAAGATGCTGTGATGATGCAGTGATGGCGCGGTGATGATGCTGTGATGACACTGTGATTATGTGGTGATGATGATATGATGATGCTGTGATGATGCTGTGATTATGCAGCTATGACGCTGTGATGACATAGTGGTGATGCTGTGATGACGCTGTGATGATGATATGATGATGCTGTGATGATGCTGTGATGATGATGTCATGATGCAATGATGATGCAGTGGTGATGCTCTGATGATGCTGTAATGATGCTGTGACGATGAAGTGATGGTGCAGTGATGATACTGTGATGACACTGTGATGATGCAGTGATGATTCAGTGATGATTCTGTTATAATGCTATGATGACGCTATTATGATGCTGTGATGACGCTGCGACGATGATATGATGATCCTGTGATTACTCTGCGATGACGTTTTGATGACACTGCTATGATGCTGTGATGATGCTTTGATGACGCAGTGATGACGCTGTGATGACGCTGTGATGATGCCGTGATGATGCTGTGATGATGCAGTGATGATGATGTGATGATGCAGTGATGATACTGGTACGACGCTGTTATAATGCAGTGATTATGCAGTAATGATGCTGTGATAATGCTTAGATGATGCTGTGATGATGTAGTGATTGTGCAGTGATGATGCAGTGATGACGCAGTCATGATGCTTTGATGACAATGCCAAGATACTCTGATGATGCTGTGATGATTCCTTGATGACGCTGAGATGATGCTGTGAGAGTGCAGTGATGATGCAGTGTTTATGCTGTGATGATGCTCTGATTATGTTGTGATGATGTTGAGATGATGCTGTGATGATATTGTGATGATGCAGTGATGATGATGTGATGATGCTCTGATGATGATGTGATGATGCTGTGATGATGCTGTGATGATATTGTGATAATGCAGTGATGATGTTGTGATAACGCAGTGATGATGCTGTGATGATGTTGTGATGATGCCGTGAAGATAATGGGATGATGCAGTGATGATGTTTTAATGGCGACGTGATGATGCTGTGATGATGCTGTGATGATGCAGTTAAGATAATGGGATGATGCAGTGATGATGATGTCATGATGCAGTGATGATACTGTGATCATGCTGTGATAATGCATTGGTTATACAGGAATGATGCTTTGATGATGCTGAGATGATGATGTGATGATGCAGTGGTGGTGCAGTGATGATGCAGTGATGACACAGTGATGATGCTGCGATGATGATTTGAAAATGCTGTGATGATACAGTGATGGTGCTGTGAAGGCGCAGTGGTGATGCTTTCATTATGCTGTGATGATGCAGTGATTATGCAGCTATGATGCCATGATGATGCTGTGAAGATACTGTGATGATGCTGAGATGATGCTGTGATGATGCTGTTATGACGCTGTGATGACGCAGTGATGATGGTGTGATGATGCAGTGATGATGATGTGATGAAGCAGTGATGATACAGTGATTATGCTGTGATTAAGCTGTGATGACACAATTATGATGCTCTGATGATGCAGTGATGATGCAGTGTCGATGCAGTGATGATGCTGTGACGATGCAGTGAAGATGATGTGATGATGCAGTGATGATGATGTTATGATGCAGTGATGATACTGTGATGACGCTGTGATAATGCATTGATTATGCAGTAATGATGCTGTGATGATGCTGAGATGATGCTGTCATGATGCAGTGATGGTGCAGTGATGATGCAGTGATGACGCAGTGATGATGCTGCGGTGGTGATTTGAAGGTGCTGTGATGATGCAGTGATGGTGCTGTGAAGGCGCAGTAGTGATGCTTTGATTATGCTGTGATGATGCAGTGATTATGCAGCTATGATGCAGTGATGATGCTGTGATGATACCGTGATGACGCTGTGATGACGGAGTGATGATGCTGTGATGACACTCTGATGATGTTGTGGTGATAATGTGATGATGCTGTGAAGATACTGTGATAACGCTTTTATTATGCAGTATTCATGCAGTAATGATTCTGTGATGATGCTGAGATGACGCTGCGATGATGCTGTGATGATGCTGTGATGAGTGTGATGACGCTCTGATGACACTATTATTGTGCTGAGATGATGCAGTGATGATGCAGTGATGAGACTGTGATGATGCTGTGATGACGTTTTGATGATGCATTGATGATGATGTGATGATGTAGCTATGATGCTGTGACGATGCAGTGATGAAACCGTGATGACACTCTGATGATGCAGTTAGTAAGCAGTAATGATGCTGCGATGATTCTGTGATGACACTGTAATGATGCTGTGATGAGGCAGAGATGATGCAGTGATGATGCTGTGATGATGTTGTGATGAAGCTGTGATGATGCAGTGATGATGATGGGATTATGAAGTGATGATGATGTGATGATGCAGTGATGATACTGTGATGACGCTGTGATAATGCAGTGATTATGCGGAAATGATGCTGTGATGACACTGATATGATGCTTTGATGATGCAGTGATGATGCTGTGAGGATGCAGTGAGGACACAGTGATGATGTGCTGATGCTGTGATGATGTTTTGATTACGCAGTGATGATGCTGTGGTGATGCAGTGATGATGCAGTGATGATGCAGTGATCAAAGCGTCATCACAGCATCATCACAGCATCAACACTGCATCATCACTGCATCATCACAGCATCATCACAGCATAATCACATCATCATCACTGCATCATCACTGCATCATCACAGCATCATTGCATCATCATCACAGCATCACCAAATATTCGCAGAGTCATCATTGCATCATCACAGAATCATCAAAGCACCATCATAGCGTCATCAGAGCATTATCGCTGCCTCATCACTGCATCATCACTGCGTCATCACAACATCATCACTTCAACATCACAGCAACATCACACTGTCATCAAAGCGTCATCACAGCATCATTACTGCATCATCACAGCATCATAACACATCATCACCACATCACAACAGCATCATCACAGCATTATAACAGCATCATCCAGGCGTCATCACTGCATCATCACAGCGTCACCACAGCGTCATCACTGCATCATCACAGCATCATCAAAGCATCACAGCGTAATCAAAGCGTCATCACAGCTTCATCACGGTATCAACACAGCATTATCACATCATCATCACAGAATCATCATGCCATCATCACAGCATCATCGCAGCATCATCACAGCATCATTAAAGCATCACAGCGTCATCAAAGACTCATCACAGCGTCATCACAGCATCACCACTGCGTCATCAGAGCGTCATCAAAGCACCATCACAGCTTCATCACAGCATCAACACAGCATCATCACAGTGTCATCAAAGCATCATCACAACATCATCAGCGCGTCATCACTGAATCATCACAGCGTAATAACTACATCATCAGTGCGTCATCACAGCGTCATCACAGCATCACTACAGCATCAACACAGCAACATCTCAGTGTCATCACTACATCATCGCAGCGTCATCACTGCATCATCACAGCATCACCAAATATTCGCAGAGTCATCATTTCATCATCACAGAATAATCAAAGCACCATCATAGCGTCATCAGAGCATTATCGCTGCCTCATCACTGCCTCATCACTGCATCATCACTGCGTCATCACAACATCATCACTTCAACATCACAGCAACATCACACTGTCATCAAAGCGTCATCACAGCATCATTACTGCATCATCAAAGCATTATAACAGCATCGTCCAGGCGTCATCACTGCATCATCACAGCGTCACCACAGCGTCATCACTGCATCATCACAGCATCATCAAAGCATCACAGCGTAATCAAAGCGTCATCACAGCTTCATAACAGCATCAACACAGCATCATCACAGTGTCATCAAAGCGTCATCACAACATCATCAGCGCGTCGTCACTGAATCATCACAGCGTAATAACTACATCATCAGTGCGTCATCACAGCGTCATCACAGCATCACTACAGCATCAACACAGCAACATCTCAGCGTCATCACTACATCATCGCAGCGTCATCACTGCATCATCACAGCATCATAAGTGCATCATCACAGCATCATCACAGCATCATAAAAACATCATCACATCATCATCATTGTATCATCACAGCATCATCATAGCGTCATCAGAGCATTATCGCTGCCTCATCACTGCATCATCACAGCGTCATAACTGCATCATCACTGCATCATCACAGCATCATCACAGCATCATAAAAACATCATCACATCATCATCATTGTATCATCACAGCATCATCATAGCGTCATCAGAGCATTATCGCTGCCTCATCACTGCATCATCACAGCATCATCACTGCATCATCACAGCATCATCACAATATTATCACAGCCTCACCACAGCGCCATAACTGCATCATCACTGCATCATCACTGTATCATCAGAGCATCATCACATCATTTCAATGCATCATCACAGCATAATAACAGCATCATCACGGCATCATCACAACATCATCACTGCATCAACACAACATCATCACAGAATCATCACTGAATCATCACAGCGTCATCACAGCATCATCACAGCATCACAACAGCATCATCACTGCATCATCAAATCATGATCACTGCATCATGAAAGTGTCATCACAGCATCACCACAGCATCATCACAACAGTATCACAGTATCACAGAGTCGTCACAGCGTCATCATTACATCATCACTGCGCCATCACTGTGTCATCACAGCATCATTACTGCATAATCACAACATCATCACGGTGTCATCGCAGCATAATCACAGCATAATCAGAGCATCACAACAGCATCATCGCAGCATCATCACAGTATCATCAAAGCATCACAGCGTCGCCATCACTGCATCATCACAGAATCATCACTGTATCATCGCAGCGGTATCACTGCATCATCACAGCATCATCACAACATCATCACAGCATCACGGCATCATCAAAGCGCCATAAAAACGTCATCACAGCATCATCACTGCATCATCACTGCATCATCACAGCATCATCACAGCATGATCACAGCATCATCACAGCGTCATCACAGTATCATCACAGCATCATCAAAGCATCACAGCGTCATCACAGTATCATCACAGCATCATCACAGCTTCCTCACGGCGTCATTACATCATCAGTACAGTGTCATCAAAGCGTTATCACAGAATCATCACTGCATCATCACAGCATCATCACTGCATCATCAGAGTGTCATCACAGCATCATCACTGCGTCATCACTGCATCATCATATAATCATGACAGCATCATAGCTGTATAATCACAGCATCATCAAAGCATCATCACAGCATCATCAAAGCGTCATCAAATCATCATCACAGCATCATCACAACAGCATCACCACAGCATCATAAGAGCATCATTTCTGGTGCCAACACGGAAATCTTGTTTTTTTTTTGACCATGGGGCACTTTACTCAGCACCTGGCCTGATGGCCGCAGACGGGTCCCTATCTTTTAGGGGAAAAAGCATCCTGGGCCAGGAGCTGGCAGGGCTCATTGAGAGGGCTTTAAACTAGGTAAGAAGGGGGATGGGGCTGAAGCAAGGATTGTTGGGGCTGTGCCAGGGGGAACAATGGCAAGGCCGGAGGATAGGGCAATGGCCCAGCTGAAGTGCATCTACACCAATGCTCTGATGATGCTCTGATGATGCAGTGATGTTGCAGTAGTGACGCTGTGATGACGCTTTGATGATGCTGTGATGATGCGGTGATGATGATATGATGATGCAGTGATGATACTGTGATGACACTGTGATGATGCAGTGATGATGCAGTGATGATGCAGTGATGATGATATGATGATGCAGTGATGATGATGTGATGATGCTGTGACAATGTATAGAATCATAGAATCATAGAATCTCCTGAATTGGAAGGGACCCTTAAGGATCATCAAGTCCAACTCTTGACACCGCATAGGTCTACCCAAAAGTTCAGATTATGTGACTAAGTGCACAGTCCAATCTCTTCTTAAATTCCGACAGGCTCGTTGCAGTGACCACTTCCCTGGGGAGCCTGTTCCAGTGTGCAACCACCCTCTCTGTGATGTAGTGATGATGCAGTGAAGATGCTGTGAGGATACTGTGATGATGCTGTGATGCTGCAGTGATGAAGCTGCGATCCTGCTGTGATGATGCTGTGATGATGATGTGATGATGCAGGGATGATGATGTGATGATGTTGTGTTAATGCTGTGATGACGCTGTCATGATTCTGTGATGATGCAGTGATGATGCTGTGATGACAATGTCATGATGTTGTGATGACGCTGTCGTGATGCTGTGATGATGCTGTGATGACAATATGATGACGTAGTTATGATGCTTTTATGACGCAGTCATTATGCAGTTAAGATGCAGATATGAGGCTGTGATGACGCTGTGATGATGCTGTGATGATGCTGCGATGACGCTGTGATGACCTTATCGTGATTATGTGATAACGCTGTGATGATGCTGTGATTCTGAAGTAATGATGCTGTGATGATGCTGAGGTGATGCTGTGATGATGCAGTGATGATGCAGTGATGACGCAGTGATGATGCAGTGATGACTCAGTGATGATGCTGTGATGACACTGCTGTGATGATGATGTGATTACGCAGCGATGATGCTGTAATGATTTTGTGATGATGATGTGATGATGTCATGGGTTTGTGAAGGGTAGGTCCTGCCTAACTAACCGGATTTCCTTTTATGATAAGATCACCCGTATGGTGGACCAAGGGAAACCAGCTGATGTGATTTTTTTGGACTTCAGCAAGGCTTTTGACACGGTTTCCCATAGGATCCTACTGGACAAAATGTCCACCATACAGCTAAATAAAAACATCATACGATGGGTGAGCAATTGGCTAACGGGCAGGGCCCAAAGGGTTATGGTAAATGGGGCTGCGTCAGGCTGGCGGGCGGTCACCAGTGGGGTCCCTCAAGGCTCCATTTTAGGGCCGGTACTTTTCAATATTTTTATAAACGATCTGGATGTAGGAATAGAGGGTATTTTGAGCAAGTTTGCTGATGACACCAAACTTGGAGGAGTTGTGGACTCGAATGAGGGTGGAAAGGCCTTGCAGAGGGACCTGGATAGGTTGGAGAGCTGGGCGATCACCAACCGCATGAAGTTCAATAAGAGCAAGTGCCGGGTCCTGCACCTGGGACGGGGAAACCCTGGCTGCACGTACAGACTGGGCGATGAGACGCTGGAGAGCAGCCTAGAAGAGAGGGATCTGCGGGTCGTGGTAGACAGCAAGTTGAATATGAGCCAGCAGTGTGCCCTGGCAGCCAGGAGGGCCAAGCGTGTCCTGGGGTGCATCAAGCACGGCATCGCTAGTAGGTCACGGGAGGTGATTGTCCCGCTCTACTCTGCGCTGGTGCGGCCTCACCTCGAGTACTGTGTGCAGTTCTGGGCACCGCAGTATAAAAAGGACATGAAACTGTTGGAGAGTGTCCAGAGGAGGGCTACGAAGATGGTGAAAGGCCTGGAGGGGAAGACGTACGATGAACGGCTGAGGTCACTGGGCCTGTTCAGCCTGGAGAAGAGGAGGCTGAGGGGAGACCTCATCACAGTCTACAACTTCCTCGTAAGGGGGTGTCGAGAGGCAGGAGACCTTTTCTCCATTAATACCAGTGACAGGACCCGCGGGAACGGGGTTAAGCTGAGGCAGGGGAAATTTAGGCTAGACATCAGGAGGGGGTTCTTCACAGAGAGGGTGGTTGCACACTGGAACAGGCTCCCCAGGGAAGTGGTCACTGCACCGAGCCTGTCGGAATTTAAGAAGAGATTGGACTGTGCACTTAGTCACATGGTCTGAACTCTTGGGTAGACCTGTGCGGTGTCAAGAGTTGGACTAGATGATCCTTAAGGGTCCCTTCCAACTCAGGAGATTCTATGACTCTATGATTCTATGCTGTGATGATGCAGTGTTTATGCAGTTATGACGCTGTGATGACCCTGTTATGATGCCTGTACGAGGATACGATGATGCTGTGACTATGCAGTGATGATGCAGTGATGATGCTGCGATGATGCAGTGATGACGTTGCGATGATGATATGATGATGCAGTGATGATACTGTGATAAAGTTGTGATGACACAGTGATGATGCTGTAATGATGCAGTGATTATGCAGTAATGATGCTGTAGTGACGCTGCGATTATGCTGTGCTGATGCTGTGATGTTGCTGTGGTGACGCTGTGTTGAGGGTGTTGTGGTGTTCTGATAACGCTGTTGTGATGCTGTGATGATGCTACGATGATATTGTGATGATGCTGTGATGATACCGTGATGATGCAGTGATGATGCTGTGATGCTGCTGCGATGACGCTGTGGTGACGATGTGATGATGCAGTGATGATGCAGTTATGATGCAGTGATGATGCAGTTATGACGCTTTAATGACATTGTGATGATATTGTGATTATGCTGTGATGAAATAGCGATGATGCTGTGATGATTCTGTGATGACACTCTGATGATGATGTGATGATGCTGTGATGATGCTGTTATAACACTGTGATGACACTGTGATGATGCTGAGATTATGCTGTGAAGATGCAGTGATGATGCAGTTATGACCCTGTGATGACGCTGTGATGATGCAGTGAGTAAGCAGTAAAGATGCTTTGATGATGCTGTTATGATGCTGCAATGATGCTGTGATGATGCTGTGGGCTGCTGTGATGACAATTTGATGACGTAGTGATGATTCTATCATGACGCCATGATGCTGCTCTGATGCTGCTCTGATGCTGCTGTGATTATGCTGTGATGACGCTCTGATGACACAGTGATGATGCTGTGATGACGCTGTGATGACAATTTGATGATGAAGTGATGACTTTGTGATTACGCTGTGATGACGCATTGAAGATTATGTGATGATGATGTGATGATGCAGTTATGGTACTGTGATGACGTTGTGATAATGCAGTGATTATGTAGTAATGATTCTGTGATGATGCTGTGATGATGCAGTTATGATGCAGTGGTGATGCAGTGATGATGCTGTGAAGGCGCAGTGGTGATGCTTTGATTATGCTGTGATGACGGAGTGATTATGTAGCTATGGTGCTGTGATGATACTGTGATGACATTTTGATGACGGAGTGATGATGCTGTGATGACACTCTGATGATGTTGTGATGATAATGTGATGATGCCGTGATGATGCTGTGAAGATACTGTGATGACGCTGTGATGATGCAGTATTTATGCAGTAATGATTCTGTGATGATGCTGAGATGATGCTGTGATGATGCAATGATGATGCTGTGATGATGCTGTTATGACGTTGTGATGACGCAGTGATGATGCTGTGATGATGCAGTGTTTATGTAGTTATGAGGCTGTGATGATGCAGTGATGATGCAGTGATGAGACTGTGATGATGCTGTGATGACGTTTTGATGATGCATTGATGATGATGTGGTGATGTAGCTATGATGCTGTGATGATGCAGTGATGAGACCGTGATGACACTCTGATGATGCAGCGAGTAAGCAGTAATGATGCTGCGATGATGCTTTGATGATGCTGTAATTATGCGGTTATGATGCAGTGATTATGCAGTGATGATGCTGTCATGACACTGTAATGATGTTGTGATGAAGCTGTGATGATGCAGTGATCATGATGGGATTATGAAGTGATGATGATGTGATGATGCAGTGATGATACTGTGATGACGCTGTGATAATGCAGTGATTATGCGGAAATGATGCTGTGATGACACTGAGATGATGCTTTGATGATGCAGTGATGATGCAGTGATGATTCAGTGATCAAAGCCTCATCACAGCATCATCACAGCATCATCGCAGCGTTATCACAGCATCATCACAGCATCATCACAGCATTATCACAGCGTCACGAAAGCGTCATCACAGCATCATCACAGCATAATCGCAGCGTCATCAGAGCATCATCTCAGCATCATCACAGCATCATTTCTGAATCATCACAGCATCATATCATCCTCATCAGAGCATCACAGCATCATCACAGCATCAGCACTGCATCATCACAACAACATCACAGTGTCATCAAAGCGTCATCATAGCATTATCAGAGCATCACAACAGCATCATCACTGCATCATCAGAACATCATCACAGTGTCATCAAACCGTAATCACAGCATCATCAGGCCATAAGAACAACATCATCGCAGCGTCAAAACTGCATCATCACAGCATGATCACAGCGTCATCACAGCATCATAACAGCATCATTGCAGCATCATCACATCATCAATACTGCGTCATCACAGCATCATCAGAACATAATCACACTGTCATCAAAACGTCATCACAGCATCATCACGGCGTCATCACAGCATCATAACACATCATCACAGCATCACAACAGCATCATCACAGCTTCATAACAGCATCATCCAGGCGTAATCACAGCATCATCTAAGCACCATCACAGCGTCATCACTGCGTCATCACAACATTATCATCACAGCATCCCAACAGTATCATCACTGCGTCATCACACCATCATCACAGCATCATCGCAGCATCATCACAGCATCATTAAAGCATCACAGCATCATCAAAGAGTCATCACAGCGTCATCACAGCATCACCACTGCGTTTTCAGAGCGTCATCAAAGAACCATCCCAGCATCATCAGAGCTTCATCACAGCATCAACACAGCATCATCACAGTGTCATCAAAGAGTCATCACA
Organism: Clangula hyemalis; assembly: GCA_963989345.1. Next base: position 1,738,605 of record OZ022461.1, on the reverse strand, counting down.
ACATCATCAACGCATCATCACAGAATCATCACAGCGTAATAACAACATTATCAGTGCGTCATCACAGTGTCATCACAGCATCATCACAGCATCAATACAACATCATCGCAGTGTCATCACTGCATCATCACTGCATCATCACAGCATCATCGCATCATCGTCACAGCATCACAGCGTTATCACAGCGTCATCACAGCATCATCACTTTATCATCACTCCGTTATCACAGCATCATCACAGCATCATCGCAGCGTCACCAAAGATTCGCAGTGTCATCATTGCATCATCACAGAATCATCAAAGCATCATCATAGTATCATCAGAGCATTATCACTGCCTCATCACTGCATCATCAGTGCGTCATCACAACATCATCACTTCAACATAACATCAACATCACACTGTCATCAAAGCGTCATCACAGCATCATTACTGCATCATCACAGCATCATAACACATCATCACCACATCACAACAGCATCATCACAGCATCAACACATCATCATCACTGCCTCATCACTGCATCATCACAGCATCATAACTGCGTCATCACAGCATCATCACAATATTATCACAGCCTCACCACAGTGTCATAACTGCATCATCACTGCATCATCACTGTATCATCAGAGCATCATCACATCATTTCACTGCATGATCACAGCATAATAACAGCATCATAACTGCATCATCACAGCATCATCACGGCATCATTACTGCATCATCACAGCATCATCAGAGCTTCAACAAAGCATCACATTGCCATCACAATGTCACCACTGAATCATCACAGCGTAATCACAGCATCATCAAAGCATCATCGCAGCGTCATCACTGCATCATTACTGCATCATCACAACATTATCATAGTGTCATCAAAGCGTCATCACAGCATCACAACAGCATCATCATAGCACCATCACTGCATCATCACTGCATCATCACAGCATCACAACAGCATCAGCACAGCGTCATCTCTGCATCATCCAGGCGTCATCACAACATCATCTCAGCGTCACCACAGAGTCACCACTGCATCATCAAAGCATCACAACACCATCATCGCAGCATCATCGCAGCATCATAGCGTCGCCATGACTGCATCATCACAGAATCATCACTGTATCATCGCAGCGGTATCACTGCATCATCACAGCATCATCACAACATCATCACAGCATCCCAGCATCATGAAAGCGTCATCACAGCGTCATCACAGCATCATCACTGTATCATCACTCCGTCATTACAGCGTTATCAGAGCATCAGCACAGCATCACCAAAGCATCATCACTGCATCATCACAGCATCGTCACTGCATCATTACAATATCATCGCAGCGTCATCACTGCATCATCACAGCATCATCACAGCATCATCAAAGCATCATCACAGCGTCATCACAGCAGCATCACTACATCATCACTGTGTCGTCACAGCGTCATCACAGCATCACCACAGCATCATCACATCATCATCACTGCAACATCACAGTATCATCACAGCATCATCATAGCGTCATCACAGCATCATCACAATATCATAACAGCATCATCGCAGTGTCATCACTGCATCATCATCATAGCATCATGACAACATCATCGCAGCATCATCGCAGTGTTATCAATGCATCATTACAGCATCATCACAGCATCATCGCAGCGTCATCACTGAATCATCACAGCATCATCATACCATCATGAAAGCATCACAGCGTCATCATTCAGTGTCAACATAGTATCATCACGTCATCATCTCAGAGTTATTGCAGCGTCTTCACTGCTTCATCACACCATCATCACTGCGTCATCACAGCGTCATCACAGCATCATCACTGCATCATCACAGCATCAACACAGCGTCATCTGTGCATCACCACAGCATCATCACAACATCATCACAGCGTCATCACAGCATCATCACTGCATCATCATATCATCCTGAGAGCATCATAGCTGCATAATCACAGCATCATCAAATTGTCATAACAACATCATCACAGCTTCATAATAGCATAATAACATCGTCATCACAGCGTCATCAAAGCATCATCACAGCGTCATCAGAGCATCACCATAGTATCATCACAGCATCATCACAGCAACATCACTCCATCATTACAGCGTCATCGCAGCGTCATCACTGCATCATCACTGCGTCATCACAGTGTCATCAAAGCACCATCACAGCGTCAGCACAGCTTCCTCACAGCATCATCACAGCATCATCGCAGTGTCATCACACCATCATCACAGCATCATCACAATATTATCACAGCCTCACTACAGCGTCATAATTGCATCAACACTGCATTATCACTGCATCATCACAGGGTCATCACAGCATAAACACATCATCATAAATGCATCATCACAGCTTCATCAATACATCTTCACAGCATCACAGCATCATCAAAGCATCATCACAGCGACATCACTGCAACATCACAGTATCATCACAGCATCATCATAGCGTCATCACAGCATCATCACAATATCATAACAGCATCATCGTAGTGTCATCACTGCATCATCATCATAGCATCATGACAACATCATCGCAGCATCATCGCAGCGTCATCACTGAATCATCACAGCATCATCATACCATCATGAAAGCATCACAGCGTCATCATTCAGAGTGTCAACATAGTATCATCACGTCATCATCTCAGAGTTATTGCAGCGTCATCACTGCGTCATCACACCATCATCACTGTGTCATCACAGCGTCATCAAAGCATCATCACAGCGTCATCAGAGCATCACCATAGTATCATCACAGCATCATCACAGCAACATCACTCCATCATTACAGCGTCATCACAGTGTCATCACAGCTTCATCACAGCATCATCAAAGCATCACAATGTAATCAGTGTCATCATAGCGTCATCACAGCATCATCACTGCGTCATTACAGCATCATGAAAGCACCATCACAGCGTTATCACAGCGTCATCAAAGCATCATCACAGCATCATCACAACAGCATCACCACAGCATCATAAGAGCATCATTTCTGGTGCCAACGCAGAAATCTTGGTTTTTTTTGACCATGGGGCACTTTACTCAGCACCTGGCCTGATGGCCGCAGACGGGTCCCTATCTTTTAGGGGAAAAAGGATCCTGGGCCAGGAGCTGGCAGGGCTCATTGAGAGGGCTTTAAACTAGGTAAGAAGGGGGATGGGGCTGAAGCAAGGATTGTTGGGGCTGTGCCAGGGGGAACAATGGCAAGGCCGGAGGATAGGGCAATGGCCCAGCTGAAGTGCATCTACACCAATGCTCTGATGATGCTCTGATGATGCAGTGATGTTGCAGTAGTGACGCTGTGATGACGCTTTGATGATGCTGTGATGACGCGGTGATGATGATATGATGATGCAGTGATGATACTGTGATGACGCTGTGATGATGCAGTGATTATGCATTAATGATTCTGTGATGATGCTGAGATGATATTTTGATGATGCAGTGATGACGCTGTGATGACCTTATTATGATGCTGTGATGATGCTGTGATGATGCTGTGATTATGCAGCTACGATTCTGTGATGATGCTGTGATGATGCTGTGATGATGCAGTGATCATGTAGTGGTGATGATGTGATGACGCAGGGATTCTGCAGTAATGATACAGTGATGATGCGGTGATGATACTGTGATGTTGCAGTAATGACGCTGCGATGAAGTTATGATGATGCAGTGATGATACTGTGATGACGCAGTGATGATGCAGTGATTATGCAGTAATGATACTGAGATGATGCAGTTATGATGCAGTGGTGATGCATTGATGACGCTGTAATTATGATGTGATTATGTAGTGATGATGTAGTGATTACGCTGTGATGATGCAGTGATGAAGACGCTGTTATGATGCAGTGAGGAAGCAGTAATGATGCTGTGGTGTTGCTGAGATGATGCTGTGATGATTCATTGATGATGCAGTGATGATGCTGTGATGATACTGTGAAGACGCTGTTATAATGCAGTGAGGAAGCACTAATGATGCTGTGATGTTGCTGAGATAATGCTGTGATGATTCATTAATGATGCAGTGATGATGCTGTGATGATGCTATGATTATGTTTTGATGATGCCTTGATGATTCTGTGATGACGCTGTGATGACTCTGTCGTGATGCTCTGATAACGCTGTCGTGATGCTGTGATGATGCTGCGATGATGTTGTGATGATGCAATGATTATGCTGTGATGATGTAGTAATGATGATGTTATGATGCCGAGGTGATGCAATGATGATGCTGTATTGACGCAGTGATGGTGCTGTGATGATGCAGAGTTTATGCAGTTATGACACTGTGATTATGCTTTGATGACGACACAATGGTGATGTGACGATGCAGTGATGATGCTGTGACGATGCAGTGATTACGCTGCGATGATGATGTGATGACGCTGTGATGATGCTTTGGTGAAGTTCTGATGATGCAGTGATGGTGCTCTGATGACGCATTGATGATGCTTAGATGATGCTGTGATGATGCTCTGATGATGCTGTGATGATGCAGTGATGATGATGTGATGATGCTGTGGTGATGATGTGATGATGCTGTGATGATGCAGTGATCATGCAGTGATGATGTGATGACGCAGTGATGATGTGATGACGCGGTGATGATGCTGCGATGATGCTATGGTGATGATGTGATGATGCTGTGATGACGCAGTGACGATGCTGTGATGACGCTTGGATGACGCTATAGTGATTCTGTGATGATGCTGTAGTGGTACTATGATGATGCTGTGAGGATGCTGAGATGACGCTCTGATGACGCAGTAATCATGATGTAATGATGCTGTGATGACGCTGCGATGACACTGTCGTGATGCTGTGATGACGCTGTGATGATGCTGTGATGATACTGAGATGACGTTGTGATGATGCAGTGATGATGCAGTGATGACGCAGTAATGATGCTGTGATCATGTAGTGATGATGTAGTGATTATGCTGTGATGACACAGTGATGATGCTCTGATGATGCAGTGATGACTCTGTGATGATGCAGTGATTATGTAGCTATGATGCTGTGATGATGATGTGATGATGTAGTGATAATGATGTGATGATGCAGGGATGATGATGTGATGATGCAGGGATGATGATGTGATGATGTTGTGTTAATGTTGTGATGACGCTGTCATGATTCTGTGACGATGCAGTGATGATGCTGTGATGACCCTGTCATGATGTTGTGATGACGCTGTCGTGATGCTGTGATGATGCTGTGATGACAATATGATGACGTAGTTATGATGCTGTTATGATGCAGTCATTATGCAGTGATGATGCAGATATGAGGCTGTGATGACGCTGTGATGATATTGTGATGATGCTGCGATGATGATGTGATGACGCAGTGATGATGCTGCGATGACTCTGTGATGACCCTATCGTGATTATGTGATAACGCTGTGATGATGTTGTGATGATGCAATGATGATGCTGTGATGATGCTGTGATGATGCTGTGATTCTGAAGTAATGATGCTGTGAGGATGGTGGGGTGATGCTGTGATGACGCAGTGATGATGATGTGATTACGCAGCGATGATGCTGTAATGATTTTGTGATGATGATGTGATGATGCTGTGATGATGATGTGATGATACTGTGATGACGCAGATATGACGCTGCGATGATGAAGTGATGATGCAGTGATGACTCTGTGATGATGCTGTGATAACGCAGTGATGATGCTGTGATGATGCAATGATGATGCTGTGATGACGCAGTGTTTATGCAGTTATGACGCTGTGATGACCCTGTTATGATGCCTGTATGAGGATGCGATGATGCTGTGACTATGCAGTGATGATGCAGTGATGATGCTGCGATGATGTAGTGATGATGCTGCGATGATGATATGATGATGCAGTGATGATACTGTGATAACATTGTGATGACGCAGTGATGATGCAGTGATGATGCTGTAATGATGCAGTGATTATGCAGTAATGATGCTGTAGTGACGTTGCGATTATGCTGTGATGATGCTGTGATGTTGCTGTGGTGACGCTGTGATGACTCTGTCGTGATGCTCTGATAACGCTGTCGTGATGCTGTGATGATGCTGCGATGATGTTGTGATGATGCAATGATTATGCTGTGATGATGTAGTAATGATGATGTTATGATGCCGAGGTGATGCAATGATGATGCTGTATTGACGCAGTGATGGTGCTGTGATGCTGCAGAGTTTATGCAGTTATGACACTGTGATTATGCTTTGATGACGACGCAATGGTGATGTGACGATGCAGTGATGATGCTGTGACGATGCAGTGATTACGCTGCAATGATGATGTGATGATGCTGCGATGATGCTGTGATGATGCAGTGATAATGATGTGATAATGCTGTGATGATGATGTGATGACGCAGTGATGATGATGTGATGATTCAGTGATTCTGCAGTATTGATACTGTGATGATGCTGAGATGATGCTCTAACGATGCAGTGATGAAACAGTGATAATGCTGTGATGATGCTATAATAATGTTGTGATGATGCTGTGATGAAGATGTGATGATTCTGTGATGACGCTGTGATGATGCTGTCGTGATGGTCTGATAACGTTGTCGTAACACTGTGACGATGCTTCGATGATGTTGTGATGATTCTGTGATGATGCAATTATGATGCTGTGATGATGCAGTGATGATGCACTGATAATGCTGTTATGACGCTGTGATGACGTAGTAATGATGCTGTGATGATGCAGTGTTTACGCAGTTATGACGCTGTGATGATGCTTTGGTGAAGTTCTGATGATGCAGTGATGGTGCTCTGATGACGCATTGATGATGCTTAGATGATGCTGTGATGATGCTCTGATGATGCTGTGATGATGCAGTGATGATGATGTGATGATGCTGTGGTGATGATGTGATGATGCTGTGATGATGCAGTGATCATGCAGTGATGATGTGATGACGCAGTGATGATGTGATGACGCGGTGATGATGCTGCGATGATGCTATGGTGATGATGTGATGATGCTGTGATGACGCAGTGACGATGCTGTGATGACGCTTGGATGACGCTATAGTGATTCTGTGATGATGCTGTAGTGGTACTATGATGATGCTGTGAGGATGCTGAGATGACGCTCTGATGACGCAGTAATCATGATGTAATGATGCTGTGATGACGCTGCGATGACACTGTCGTGATGCTGTGATGACGCTGTGATGATGCTGTGATGATACTGAGATGACGTTGTGATGATGCAGTGATGATGCAGTGATGACGCAGTAATGATGCTGTGATCATGTAGTGATGATGTAGTGATTATGCTGTGATGACACAGTGATGATGCTCTGATGATGCAGTGATGACTCTGTGATGATGCAGTGATTATGTAGCTATGATGCTGTGATGATGATGTGATGATGTAGTGATAATGATGTGATGATGCAGGGATGATGATGTGATGATGCAGGGATGATGATGTGATGATGTTGTGTTAATGCTGTGATGACGCTGTCATGATTCTGTGACGATGCAGTGATGATGCTGTGATGACCCTGTCATGATGTTGTGATGACGCTGTCGTGATGCTGTGATGATGCTGTGATGACAATATGATGACGTAGTTATGATGCTGTTATGATGCAGTCATTATGCAGTGATGATGCAGATATGAGGCTGTGATGACGCTGTGATGATATTGTGATGATGCTGCGATGATGATGTGATGACGCAGTGATGATGCTGCGATGACTCTGTGATGACCCTATCGTGATTATGTGATAACGCTGTGATGATGTTGTGATGATGCAATGATGATGCTGTGATGATGCTGTGATGATGCTGTGATTCTGAAGTAATGATGCTGTGAGGATGGTGGGGTGATGCTGTGATGACGCAGTGATGATGATGTGATTACGCAGCGATGATGCTGTAATGATTTTGTGATGATGAAGTGATGATGCAGTGATGACTCTGTGATGATGCTGTGATGACGCAGATATGACGCTGCGATGATGCAATGATGATGCTGTGATGACGCAGTGTTTATGCAGTTATGACGCTGTGATGACCCTGTTATGATGCCTGTATGAGGATGCGATGATGCTGTGACTATGCAGTGATGATGCAGTGATGATGCTGCGATGATGTAGTGATGATGCTGCCATGATGATATGATGATGCAGTGATGATACTGTGATAACATTGTGATGACGCAGTGATGATGCAGTGATGATGCTGTAATGATGCAGTGATTATGCAGTAATGATGCTGTAGTGACGCTGCGATTATGCTGTGATGATGCTGTGATGTTGCTGTGGTGACGCTGTGTTGAGGGTGTTGTGATGCTCTGATAACGCTGTTGTGATGCTGTGATGATGCTACGATGATGTTGTGATGATGCTGTGATGACATAGCGATGATGCTGTGATGATTCTGTGATGTCACTCTGATGATGCTGTGATGATGCAATTATGGTACTGTGATGATGCTGTGATGATGCAGTGATGATATAGTGATGACGTTGTGATGATGCATTGATGATGCTGTATTGATCCTGTGATGACGCAGTGATTATGCAGTGATGACACCGTGATGACGCTGTAATGATGCAGTGAGTAAGCAGTAATGATAATGCGATGATGCTGTGATTATGCTGTGACGATGAGGTGATGATGCAGTGATTATGCAGTGATGATGCTGTCATGATACTCTAATGATGCTCTGATGATGCAGAGATGATGCAGTGATGTTGCTGTGATGATGATGTGATGATGCAGTGATGATAATGTGATGATGCTGTGATAATGCAGTGATTATGCTGTAATGATGCTCTGATGACACTGAGATAATGCTCTGATGCTGTAGATATGATGCTGTGAAGATGCAGTGAGGATGCAGAGATGATGCTGTGATGACAATGTGAAGATGCTGTGATGATGCAGTGATGGCGCAGTGATGATGCTGTGATGACACTGTGATTATGTGGTGATGATGATATGATGATGCTGTGATGATGCAGCTATGACGCTGTGATGACATAGTGATGATGCTGTGATGACGCTGTGATGATGCTGTGATGATGATGTCATGATGCAATGATGATGCAGTGGTGATGCTCTGATGATGCTGTAATGATGCTGTGACGATGAAGTGATGGTGCAGTGATGATACTGTGATGACACTGTGATGATGCAGTGATGACACTGTGATGATTCTGTTATGATGCTATGATGATTCTGTTATGATGCTATGATGACGCTATTATGATGCTGTGATGACGCTGCAACGATGATATGATGATCCTGTGATTACTCTGCGATGACGTTTTGATGACACTGCTATGATGCTGTGATGATGCTTTGATCATGCAGTTAAGATAATGGGATGATGCAGTGATGATGATGTCATGATGCAGTGATGATACTGTGATCACGCTGTGATAATGCATTGATTATGCAGGAATGATGCTGTGATCATGTAGTGATGATGTAGTGATTATGCTGTGATGACACAGTGATGATGCTCTGATGATGCAGTGATGACTCTGTGATGATGCAGTGATTATGTAGCTATGATGCTGTGATGATGATGTGATGATGTAGTGATAATGATGTGATGATGCAGGGATGATGATGTGATGATGCAGGGATGATGATGTGATGATGTTGTGTTAATGCTGTGATGACGCTGTCATGATTCTGTGACGATGCAGTGATGATGCTGTGATGACCCTGTCATGATGTTGTGATGACGCTGTCGTGATGCTGTGATGATGCTGTGATGACAATATGATGACGTAGTTATGATGCTGTTATGATGCAGTCATTATGCAGTGATGATGCAGATATGAGGCTGTGATGACGCTGTGATGATATTGTGATGATGCTGCGATGATGATGTGATGACGCAGTGATGATGCTGCGATGACTCTGTGATGACCCTATCGTGATTATGTGATAACGCTGTGATGATGTTGTGATGATGCAATGATGATGCTGTGATGATGCTGTGATGATGCTGTGATTCTGAAGTAATGATGCTGTGAGGATGGTGGGGTGATGCTGTGATGACGCAGTGATGATGATGTGATTACGCAGCGATGATGCTGTAATGATTTTGTGATGATGATGTGATGATGCTGTGATGATGATGTGATGATACTGTGATGACGCAGATATGACGCTGCGATGATGAAGTGATGATGCAGTGATGACTCTGTGATGATGCTGTGATAACGCAGGTATGCTGCTGTGATGATGCAATGATGATGCTGTGATGACGCAGTGTTTATGCAGTTATGACGCTGTGATGACCCTGTTATGATGCCTGTATGAGGATGCGATGATGCTGTGACTATGCAGTGATGATGCAGTGATGATGCTGCGATGATGTAGTGATGATGCTGCCATGATGATATGATGATGCAGTGATGATACTGTGATAACATTGTGATGACGCAGTGATGATGCAGTGATGATGCTGTAATGATGCAGTGATTATGCAGTAATGATGCTGTAGTGACGCTGCGATTATGCTGTGATGATGCTGTGATGTTGCTGTGGTGACGCTGTGTTGAGGGTGTTGTGATGCTCTGATAACGCTGTTGTGATGCTGTGATGATGCTACGATGATGTTGTGATGATGCTGTGATGACATAGCGATGATGCTGTGATGATTCTGTGATGTCACTCTGATGATGCTGTGATGATGCAATTATGGTACTGTGATGATGCTGTGATGATGCAGTGATGATATAGTGATGACGTTGTGATGATGCATTGATGATGCTGTATTGATCCTGTGATGACGCAGTGATTATGCAGTGATGACACCGTGATGACGCTGTAATGATGCAGTGAGTAAGCAGTAATGATAATGCGATGATGCTGTGATTATGCTGTGACGATGAGGTGATGATGCAGTGATTATGCAGTGATGATGCTGTCATGATACTCTAATGATGCTCTGATGATGCAGAGATGATGCAGTGATGTTGCTGTGATGATGATGTGATGATGCAGTGATGATAATGTGATGATGCTGTGATAATGCAGTGATTATGCTGTAATGATGCTCTGATGACACTGAGATAATGCTCTGATGCTGTAGATATGATGCTGTGAAGATGCAGTGAGGACGCAGAGATGATGCTGTGATGACAATGTGAAGATGCTGTGATGATGCAGTGATGGCGCAGTGATGATGCTGTGATGACACTGTGATTATGTGGTGATGATGATATGATGATGCTGTGATGATGCTGTGATGATGCTGTGATTATGCAGCTATGACGCTGTGATGACATAGTGATGATGCTGTGATGACGCTGTGATGATGATAGGATGATGCTCTGATGATGCTGTAATGATGCTGTGACGATGAAGTGATCGTGCAGTGATGATACTGTGATGACACTGTGATGATGCAGTGATGATTCAGTGATGATTCTGTTATGATGCTATGATGACGCTATTATGATGCTGTGATGACGCTGCGACGATGATATGATGATCCTGTGATTACTCTGCGATGACGTTTTGATGACACTGCTATGATGCTGTGATGATGCTTTGATGACGCAGTGATGACGCTGTGATGACGCTGTGATGATGCTGTGATGATGCTGTGATGACGCTGTGATTATGCTGTGATGATGCAGTGATTATGCTGTGATGATGTTGTGATGATGCTGTTATGATGCAATGATGATGATGAGATGATGCAGTGATGATGATGTGATGATGCAGTGATGATACTGGTACGACGCTGTTATAATGCAGTGATTATGCAGTAATGATGCTGTGATAATGCTTAGATGATGCTGTGATGATGTAGTGATTGTGCAGTGATGATGCAGTGATGACGCAGTCATGATGCTTTGATGACAATGCCAAGATACTCTGATGATGCTGTGATGATTCCTTGATGACGCTGAGATGATGCTGTGAGAGTGCAGTGATGATGCAGTGTTTATGCTGTGATGATGCTCTGATTGTGTTGTGATGATGCTGTGATGATACTGTGATGATATTGTGACGATGATGTGATGATGATGTGATGATGCTCTGATGATGATGTGATGATGCTGTGATGATGCTGTGATGATATTGTGATAATGCAGTGATGATGTTGTGATAACGCAGTGATGATGCTGTGATGATGTTGTGATGATGCAGTGAAGATAATGGGATGATGCAGTGATGATGTTTTAATGGCGACGTGATGATGCTGTGATGATGCTGTGATGATGCAGTGATGATGATGTCATGATGCAGTGATGATACTGTGATCACGCTGTGATAATGCATTGATTATGCAGGAATGATGCTTTGATGATGCTGAGATGATGCTGTGATGATGCAGTGGTGGTGCAGTGATGATGCAGTGATGACGCAGTGATGATGCTGCGATGATGATTTGAAGATGCTGTGATGATGCAGTGATGGTGCTGTGAAGGCGCAGTGGTGATGCTTTCATTATGCTGTGATGATGCAGTGATTATGCAGCTATGGTGCTGTGATGATGCTGTGATGATACTGTGATGACATTGTGATGACGGAGTGATGATGCTGTGATGACACTCTGATGATGTTGTGATGATAATGTGATGATGCCGTGATGATGCTGTGAAGATACTGTGATGATGCTGAGATGATGCTGTGATGATGCTGTTATGACGCTGTGATGACGCAGTGATGATGCTGTGATGAGGCAGAGATGATGCAGTGATGATGCTGTGATGATGTTGTGATGAAGCTGTGATGATGCAGTGATGATGATGGGATTATGAAGTGATGATGATGTGATGATGCAGTGATGATACTGTGATGACGCTGTGATAATGCAGTGATTATGCGGAAATGATGCTGTGATGACACTGAGATGATGATTGATGATGCAGTGATGATGCTGTGAGGATGCAGTGAGGACACAGTGATGATGTTGTGCTGATACTGTGATGATGTTTTGATTACGCAGTGATGATGCTGTGGTGATGCAGTGATGATGCAGTGATGATGCAGTGATCAAAGCGTCATCACAGCATCATCACAGCATCATCACAGCGTCATCGCAGCGTCATCACTGCATCATCGCAGCGTCATCACTGCATCATCACAGCATCAACACTGCATCATCACAACATCATCAAATAATCATGAAAGCATCACAGCTTCATCAAAGCGTCATCAGAGCGTCAACACTGCATCTTCACTGCATCATCACAGCATCATCACAGCATCATCACTGCATCATCACAGCATCATCACTGCATCATCACAGCATCACCAAATATTCGCAGAGTCATCATTGCATCATCACAGAATCATCAAAGCACCATCATAGCGTCATCAGAGCATTATCGCTGCCTCATCACTGCCTCATCACTGCATCATCACTGCGTCATCACAACATCATCACTTCAACATCACAGCAACATCACACTGTCATCAAAGCGTCATCACAGCATCATTACTGCATCATCACAGCATCATAACACATCATCACCACATCACAACAGCATCATCACAGCATTATAACAGCATCATCCAGGCGTCATCACTGCATCATCACAGCGTCACCACAGCATCATCACTGCGTCATCACTGCATCATCACAGCATCATCAAAGCATCACAGCGTAATCAAAGCGTCATCACAGCTTCATCACGGTATCAACACAGCATTATCACATCATCATCACAGAATCATCATGCCATCATCACAGCATCATCGCAGCATCATCACAGCATCATTAAAGCATCACAGCGTCATCAAAGACTCATCACAGCGTCATCACAGCATCACCACTGCGTCATCAGAGCGTCATCAAAGCACCATCACAGCTTCATCACAGCATCAACACAGCATCATAGAATCATAGAATCATAGAATATCCTGAGTTGAAAGGGACCCTTAAGGATCATCAAGTCCAACTCTTGACACCGCACAGGTCTACCCAAGAGTTCAGACCATGTGACTAAGTCATCACAGTGTCATCAAAGCGTCATCACAACATCATCAGCGCGTCATCACTGAATCATCACAGCGTAATAACTACATCATCAGTGCGTCATCACAGCGTCATCCCAGCATCACGACAGCATCAACACAGCAACATCTCAGCGTCATCACTACATCATCGCAGCGTCATCACTGCATCATCACAGCATCATAAGTGCCTCATCACAGCATCATCAGAGCATCATCAGAGCATTATCGCTGCCTCATCACTGCATCATCACTGCATCATCACTGTATCATCAGAGCATCATCACATCATTTCAATGCATGATCACAGCATAATAACAGCATCATCACGGCATCACGGCATCATCAAAGCGCCATAAAAGCGTCATCACAGCATCATCACTGCGTCATCACTCCATCATCACAGCATCATCAAAGCATCACAGCGTCATCACAGTATCATCACAGCATCATCACAGCTTCCTCACGGCGTCATTACATCATCAGTACAGTGTCATCAAAGCGTTATCACAGAATCATCACTGCATCATCACAGCATCATCACTGCATCATTACAGCTCATCACAGTGTCATCACAGCTTGATCACAGCATCATCACTGCATCATCACAGCATCACAGTGTCATCAAATTATCATCACTGCATCATCAGAGCATCACCAGAACTTCATCGCAGCATCATCACAGCACCATCACAGCGTTATCACAGCGTCATCAAAGCATCATTACAACATCATGAAAGCGTCATCACAGTATCATCACAGTGTCATCAAATCATTATCACAGCATCATAAGAGCATCATTTCTGGTGCCAACACAGAAATCTTGTTTTTTTTGACCATGGGGCACTTTACTCAGCACCTGGCCTGATGGCCGCAGACGGGTCCCTATCTTTTAGGGGAAAAAGGATCCTGGGCCAGGAGCTGGCAGGGCTCATTGAGAGGGCTTTAAACTAGGTAAGAAGGGGGATGGGGCTGAAGCAAGGATTGTTGGGGCTGTGCCAGGGGGAACAATGACAAGGCCGGAGGATAGGGCAATGGCCCAGCTGAAGTGCATCTACA
This sequence comes from Clangula hyemalis, assembly GCA_963989345.1. Next base: position 1,723,557 of record OZ022461.1, on the reverse strand, counting down.
CCAATGCTCTGATGATGCTCTGATGATGCAGTGATGTTGCAGTAGTGACGCTGTGATGACGCTTTGATGATGCTGTGATGACGCGGTGATGATGATATGATGATGCAGTGATGATACTGTGATGACGCTGTGATGATGCAGTGATTATGCATTAATGATTCTGTGATGATGCTGAGATGATATTTTGATGATGCAGTGATGACGCTGTGATGACCTTATTATGATGCTGTGATGATGCTGTGATTATGCAGCTACGATTCTGTGATGATGCTGTGATGATGCTGTGATGATGCAGTGATCATGTAGTGGTGATGATGTGATGACGCAGGGATTCTGCAGTAATGACACAGTGATGATGCGGTGATGATACTGTGATGTTGCAGTAATGACGCTGCGATGAAGTTATGATGATGCAGTGATGATACTGTGATGACGCAGTGATGATGCAGTGATTATGCAGTAATGATACTGAGATGATGCAGTTATGATGCAGTGGTGATGCATTGATGACGCTGTAATTATGATGTCATTATGTAGTGATGATGTAGTGATTACGCTGTGATGATGCACTGATGATACTGTATAGACGCTGTTATGATGCAATGAGGAAGCAGTAATGATGCTGTGGTGTTGCTGAGATGATGCTGTGATGATTCATTGATGATGCAGTGATGATGCTGTGATGATACTGTGAAGACGCTGTTATGATGCAGTGAGGAAGCACTAATGATGCTGTGATGTTGCTGAGATGATGCTGTGATGATTCATTAATGATGCAGTGATGATGCTGTGATGATGCTATGATTATGTTTTGATGATGCCTTGATGATTCTGTGATGACGCTGTGATGACTCTGTCGTGATGCTCTGATAACGCTGTCGTGATGCTGTGATGATGCTGCGATGATGTTGTGATGATGCAATGATTATGCTGTGATGATGTAGTAATGATGATGTTATGATGCCGAGGTGATGCAATGATGATGCTGTATTGACGCAGCGATGGTGCTGTGATGCTGCAGAGTTTATGCAGTTATGACACTGTGATTATGCTTTGATGACGACGCAATGGTGATGTGACGATGCAGTGATGATGCAGTGATGATGCTGTGACGATGCAGTGATTACGCTGCGATGATGATGTGATGATGCTGCGATGATGCTGTGATGATGCAGTGATAATGATGTGATAATGCTGTGATGATGATGTGATGACGCAGTGATGATGATGTGATGATTCAGTGATTCTGCAGTATTGATACTGTGATGATGCTGAGATGATGCTGTAACGATGCAGTGATGATACAGTGATAATGCTGTGATGATGCTATAATAATGTTGTGATGATGCTGTGATGAAGATGTGATGATTCTGTGATGACGCTGTGATGATGCTGTCGTGATGGTCTGATAACGTTGTCGTAACGCTGTGACGATGCTTCGATGATGTTGTGATGATTCTGTGATGATGCAATTATGATGCTGTGATGATGCAGTGATGATGCACTGATAATGCTGTTATGACGCTGTGATGACGTAGTAATGATGCTGTGATGATGCAGTGTTTACGCAGTTATGACGCTGTGATGATGCTTTGGTGAAGTTCTGATGATGCAGTGATGGTGCTCTGATGACGCATTGATGATGCTTAGATGATGCTGTGATGATGCTCTGATGATGCTGTGATGATGCAGTGATGATGATGTGATGATGCTGTAGTGATGATGTGATGATGCTGTGATGATGCAGTGATCATGCAGTGATGATGTTGTGATGACGCAGTGATGATGTTGTGATGACGCAGTGATGATGCTGCGATGATGCTATGGTGATGATGTGATGATGCTGTGATGACGCAGTGACGATGCTGTGATGACGCTTGGATGACGCTATAGTGATTCTGTGATGATGCTGTAGTGGTACTATGATGATGCTGTGAGGATGCTGCGATGACGCTCTGATGACGCAGTAATCATGATGTAATGATGCTGTGATGACGCTGTGATGACGCTGTGATGATACTGAGATGACGTTGTGATGATGCAGTGATGATGCAGTGATGACGCAGTAATGATGCTGTGATAATGTAGTGTTGATGTAGTGATTATGCTGTGATGACGCAGTGATGATGCTCTGATGATGCTGTGATGATGATGTGATGATGTAGTGATAATGATGTGATGATGCAGGGATGATGATGTGATGATGCAGGGATGACGATGTGATGATGTTGTGTTAATGCTGTGATGACGCTGTCATGATTCTGTGACGATGCAGTGATGATGCTGTGATGACCCTGTCATGATGTTGTGATGACGCTGTCGTGATGCTGTGATGATGCTGTGATGACAATATGATGACGTAGTTATGATGCTGTTATGATGCAGTCATTATGCAGTGATGATGCAGATATGAGGCTGTGATGACGCTGTGATGATATTGTGATGATGCAGTGATGATGCTGCGATGATGTAGTGATGATGCTGCGATGATGATATGATGATGCAGTGATGATACTGTGATAACATTGTGATGACGCAGTGATGATGCAGTGATGATGCTGTAATGATGCAGTGATTATGCAGTAATGATGCTGTAGTGACGTTGCGATTATGCTGTGATGATGCTGTGATGTTGCTGTGGTGACGCTGTGTTGAGGGTGTTGTGATGCTCTGATAATGCTGTTGTGATGCTGTGATGATGCTACGATGATGTTGTGATGATGCTGTGATGTCACTCTAATGATGCTGTGATGATGCAATTATGGTACTGTTATGATGCTGTGATGATGCAGTGATGATATAGTGATGACGTTGTGATGATGCATTGATGATGCTGTATTGATCCTGTGATGACACAGTGATTATGCAGTGATGACACCGTGATGACGCTGTAATGATGCAGTGAGTAAGCAGTAATGATAATGCGATGATGCTGTGATTATGCTGTGACGATGAGGTGATGATGCAGTGATTATGCAGTGATGATGCTGTCATGATACTCTAATGATGCTCTGATGATGCAGAGATGATGCAGTGATGTTGCTGTGATGATGATGTGATGATGCTGTGATTCTGAAGTAATGATGCTGTGAGGATGGTGAGGTGATGCTGTGATGACGCAGTGATGATGATGTGATTACGCAGCGATGATGCTGTAATGATTTTGTGATGATGATGTGATGATGCTGTGATGATGATGTGATGATACTGTGATGACGCAGATATGACGCTGCGATGATGAAGTGATGATGCAGTAATGACTCTGTGATGATGCTGTGATAACGCAGTGATGATGCTGTGATGATGCAATGATGATGCTGTGATGACGCAGTGTTTATGCAGTTATGACGCTGTGATGACCCTGTTATGATGCCTGTATGAGGATGCGATGATGTTGTGACTATGCAGTGATGATGCAGTGATGATGCTGCGATGATGTAGTGATGATGCTGCGATGATGATATGATGATGCAGTGATGATACTGTGATAACATTGTGATGACGCAGTGATGATGCAGTGATGATGCTGTAATGATGCAGTGATTATGCAGTAATGATGCTGTAGTGACGTTGCGATTATGCTGTGATGATGCTGTGATGTTGCTGTGGTGACGCTGTGTTGAGGGTGTTGTGATGCTCTGATAATGCTGTTGTGATGCTGTGATGATGCTACGATGATGTTGTGATGATGCTGTGATGTCACTCTAATGATGCTGTGATGATGCAATTATGGTACTGTTATGATGCTGTGATGATGCAGTGATGATATAGTGATGACGTTGTGATGATGCATTGATGATGCTGTATTGATCCTGTGATGACACAGTGATTATGCAGTGATGACACCGTGATGACGCTGTAATGATGCAGTGAGTAAGCAGTAATGATAATGCGATGATGCTGTGATTATGCTGTGACGATGAGGTGATGATGCAGTGATTATGCAGTGATGATGCTGTCATGATACTCTAATGATGCTCTGATGATGCAGAGATGATGCAGTGATGTTGCTGTGATGATGATGTGATGATGCAGTGATGATAATGTGATGATGCTGTGATAATGCAGTGATTATGCTGTAATGATGCTCTGATGACACTGAGATAATGCTCTGATGCTGTAGATATGATGCTGTGAAGATGCAGTGAGGACGCAGAGATGATGCTGTGATGACAATGTGAAGATGCTGTGATGATGCAGTGATGGCGCAGTGATGATGCTGTGATGACACTGTGATTATGTGGTGATGATGATATGATGATGCTGTGATGATGCTGTGATGATGCTGTGATGATGCTGTGATTATGCAGCTATGACGCTGTGATGACATAGTGATGATGCTGTGATGACGCTGTGATGATGATAGGATGATGCTGTGATGATGCTGTGATGATGATGTCATGATGCAATGATGATGCAGTGGTGATGCTCTGATGATGCTGTAATGATGCTGTGACGATGAAGTGATGGTGCAGTGATGATACTGTGATGACACTGTGATGATGCAGTGATGATTCAGTGATGATTCTGTTATGATGCTATGATGACGCTATTATGATGCTGTGATGACGCTGCGACGATGATATGATGATCCTGTGATTACTCTGCGATGACGTTTTGATGACACTGCTATGATGCTGTGATGATGCTTTGATGACGCAGTGATGACGCTGTGATGACGCTGTGATGATGCTGTGATGATGCTGTGATGACGCTGTGATTATGCTGTGATGATGCAGTGATTATGCTGTGATGATGTTGTGATGATGCTGTTATGATGCAATGATGATAATGAGATGATGTAGTGATGATATTGTGATGATGCAGTGATGATGATGTGATGATGCTCTGATGATGATGTGATGATGCTGTGATGATGCTGTGATGATATTGTGATAATGCAGTGATGATGTTGTGATAACGCAGTGATGATGCTGTGATGATGTTGTGATGATGCAGTGAAGATAATGGGATGATGCAGTGATGATGTTTTAATGGCGACGTGATGATGCTGTGATGATGCTGTGATGATGCAGTTAAGATAATGGGATGATGCAGTGATGATGATGTCATGATGCAGTGGTGATACTGTGATCACGCTGTGATAATGCATTGATTATGCAGGAATGATGCTTTGATGATGCTGAGATGATGCTGTGATGATGCAGTGATGACGCAGTGATGATGCTCTGATGATGCAGTTATGACTCTGTGATGATGCAGTGATTATGTAGCTATGATGCTGTGATGATGATGTGATGATGTAGTGATAATGATGTGATGATGCAGGGATGATGACGTGATGATGCAGGGATGACGATGTGATGATGTTGTGTTAATGCTGTGATGACGCTGTCATGATTCTGTGACGATGCAGTGATGATGCTGTGATGACCCTGTCATGATGTTGTGATGACGCTGTCGTGATGCTGTGATGATGCTGTGATGACAATATGATGACGTAGTTATGATGCTGTTATGATGCAGTCATTATGCAGTGATGATGCAGATATGAGGCTGTGATGACGCTGTGATGATATTGTGATGATGCTGCGATGATGATGTGATGACGCAGTGATGATGCTGCGATGACTCTGTGATGACCCTATCGTGATTATGTGATAACGCTGTGATGATGTTGTGATGATGCAATGATGATGCTGTGATGATGCTGTGATGATGCTGTGATTCTGAAGTAATGATGCTGTGAGGATGGTGGGGTGATGCTGTGATGACGCAGTGATGATGATGTGATTACGCAGCGATGATGCTGTAATGATTTTGTGATGATGATGTGATGATGCTGTGATGATGATGTGATGATACTGTGATGACGCAGATATGACGCTGCGATGATGAAGTGATGATGCAGTGATGACTCTGTGATGATGCTGTGATAACGCAGTGATGATGCTGTGATGATGCAATGATGATGCTGTGATGACGCAGTGTTTATGCAGTTATGACGCTGTGATGACCCTGTTATGATGCCTGTATGAGGATGCGATGATGCTGTGACTATGCAGTGATGATGCAGTGATGATGCTGCGATGATGTAGTGATGATGCTGCCATGATGATATGATGATGCAGTGATGATACTGTGATAACATTGTGATGACGCAGTGATGATGCAGTGATGATGCTGTAATGATGCAGTGATTATGCAGTAATGATGCTGTAGTGACGTTGCGATTATGCTGTGCTGATGCTGTGATGTTGCTGTGGTGACGCTGTGTTGAGGGTGTTGTGATGCTCTGATAACGCTGTTGTGATGCTGTGATGATGCTACGATGATGTTGTGATGATGCTGTGATGACATACCGATGATGCTGTGATGATTCTGTGATGTCACTCTGATGATGCTGTGATGATGCAATTATGGTACTGTGATGATGCTGTGATGATGCAGTGATGATATAGTGATGACGTTGTGATGATGCATTGATGATGCTGTATTGATCCTGTGATGACGCAGTGATTATGCAGTGATGACACCGTGATGACGCTGTAATGATGCAGTGAGTAAGCAGTAATGATAATGCGATGATGCTGTGATTATGCTGTGACGATGAGGTGATGATGCAGTGATTATGCAGTGATGATGCTGTCATGATACTCTAATGATGCTCTGATGATGCAGAGATGATGCAGTGATGTTGCTGTGATGATGATGTGATGATGCAGTGATGATAATGTGATGATGCTGTGATAATGCAGTGATTATGCTGTAATGATGCTCTGATGACACTGAGATAATGCTCTGATGCTGTAGATATGATGCTGTGAAGATGCAGTGAGGACGCAGAGATGATGTTGTGATGACAATGTGAAGATGCTGTGATGATGCAGTGATGGCGCAGTGAGGATGCTGTGATGACACTGTGATTATGTGGTGATGATGATATGATGATGCTGTGATGATGCTGTGATGATGCTGTGATTATGCAGCTATGACGCTGTGATGACATAGTGATGATGCTGTGATGACGCTGTGATGATGATAGGATGATGCTGTGATGATGCTGTGATGATGATGTCATGATGCAATGATGATGCAGTGGTGATGCTCTGATGATGCTGTGACGATGAAGTGATGGTGCAGTGATGATACTGTGATGACACTGTGATGATGCAGTGATGATTCAGTGATGATTCTGTTATGATGCTATGATGACGCTATTATGATGCTGTGATGACGCTGCGACGATGATATGATGATCCTGTGATTACTCTGCGATGACGTTTTGATGACACTGCTATGATGCTGTGATGATGCTTTGATGACGCAGTGATGATGCTGTGATGACGCTGTGATGATGCTGTGATGATGCTGTGATGATGTTGTGATGATGCTGTTATGATGCAATGATGATGATGAGATGATGTAGTGATGATATTGTGATGATGCAGTGATGATGATGTGATGATGCTCTGATGATGATGTGATGATGCTGTGATGATGCTGTGATGATATTGTGATAATGCAGTGATGATGTTGTGATAACGCAGTGATGATGCTGTGATGATGTTGTGATGATGCAGTGAAGATAATGGGATGATGCAGTGATGATGATGTCATGATGCAGTGATGATACTGTGATCACGCTGTGATAATGCATTGATTATGCAGGAATGATGCTTTGATGATGCTGAGATGATGCTGTGATGATGCAGTGATGACGCAGTGATGATGCTGCGATGATGATTTGAAGATGCTGTGATGATGCAGTGATGGTGCAGTGATGATGCAGTGATGACGCAGTGATGATGCTGCGATGATGATTTGAAGATGCTGTGATGATGCAGTGATGGTGCTGTGAAGGCGCAGTGGTGATGCTTTCATTATGCTGTGATGATGCAGTGATTATGCAGCTATGGTGCTGTGATGATGCTGTGATGATACTGTGATGATATTGTGATGACGGAGTGATGATGCTGTGATGACACTCTGATGATGTTGTGATGATAATGTGATGATTCCGTGATGATGCTGTGAAGATGCTGTTATGACGCTGTGATGACGCAGTGATGATGCTGTGATGATGCAGTGATGATGATGTGATGAAGCAGTGATGATACAGTGATTATGTTGTGATTAAGCTGTGATGACACAATTATTATGCTCTGATGATGCAGTGTCGATGCAGTGATGATGCTGTGACGATGCACTGAAGATGATGTGATGATGCAGTGATGATGATGTTAAGATGCAGTGATGATGCTCTGATGATGCTCTGATGATGCTGTGATGATGCTGTGATGATGCAGTTAAGATAATGGGATGATGCAGTGATGATGATGTCATGATGCAGTGATGATACTGTGATGACGCTGTGATAATGCATTGATTATGCAGTAATGATGCTGTGATGATGCTGAGATGATGCTGTCATGATGCAGTGATGGTGCAGTGATGATGCAGTGATGACGCAGTGATGATGCTGCGGTGATGAATTGAAGGTGCTGTGATGATGCAGTGATGGTGCTGTGAAGGCGCAGTAGTGATGCTTTGATTATGCTGTGATGATGCAGTGATTATGCAGCTATGGTGCAGTGATGATGCTGTGATGATACCGTGATGACGCTGCGATGATGATGTGATGATGCTGTGATGAGTGTGATGACGCTCTGATGACACTATTATTGTGCTGAGATGATGCAGTGATGATGCAGTGATGAGACTGTGATGATGCTGTGATGACGTTTTGATGATGCACTGATGATGATGTGATGATGTAGCTATGATGCTGTGACGATGCAGTGATGAAACCGTGATGACACTCTGATGATGTACTGAGTAAGCAGTAATGATGCTGCGATGATTCTGTGATGACACTGTAATGATGCTGTGATGAGGCAGAGATGATGCAGTGATGATGCTGTGATGATGTTGTTATGAAGCTGTGATGATGCAGTGATGATGATGGGATTATGAAGTGATGATGATGTGATGATGCAGTGATGATTCTGTGATGACGCTGTGATAATGCAGTGTTTATGCGGAAATGATGCTGTGATGACACTGAGATGAGGATTTGATGATGCAGTGATGATGCTGTGAGGATGCAGTGAGGACACAGTGATGATGTTGTGCTGATGCTGTGATGATGTTTTGATTACGCAGTGATGATGCTGTGGTGATGCAGTGATGATGCAGTGATGATGCAGTGATCAAAGCGTCATCACAGCATCATCACAGCATCATCGCAGCATCATCGCAGCGTCATCGCAGCGTCATCACTGCATCATCGCAGCGTCATCACTGCATCATCACAGCATCAACACTGCATCATCACTGCATCATCACAACATCATCAAATAATCATGAAAGCATCACAGCTTCATCAAAGCGTCATCAGAGCGTCAACACTGCATCTTCACTGCATCATCACAGCATCATCACAGCATAATCACATCATCATCACTGCATCATCACTACATCATCATCAGCATCATTGCATCATCATCACAGCATCACCAAATATTCGCAGAGTCATCATTGCATCATCACAGAATCATCAAAGCACCATCATAGCGTCATCAGAGCATTATCGTTGCCTCATCACTGCATCATCACTGCATCATCACAGCATCATCACTGCATCATCACAGCATCATCACAATATTATCACAGCCTCACCACAGCGTCATAACTGCATCATCACTGCATCATCACTGTATCATCAGAGCATCATCACATCATTTCAATGCATGATCACAGCATAATAACAGCATCATCACGGCATCATCACAACATCATCAAAGCATCAACACAACATCATCACAGAATCATCACTAAATCACAACAGCGTCATCAGAGCATCATCGCAGCATCATCACAGCATCATCACTGCATCATCACAGCATCACAGTGTCATCAAATTATCATCACTGCATCATCAGAGCATCACCAGAACTTCATCGCAGCATCATCAAAGCAACATCACAGCGTCACTACTGCAACATCACTGTATCATCTGAGTATCATCACAGCATCATCACAGCACCATCACAGCGTTATCACAGCGTCATCAAAGCATCATTACAACATCATGAAAGCGTCATCACAGTATCATCACAGTGTCATCAAATCATTATCACAGCATCATAAGAGCATCATTTCTGGTGCCAACACAGAAATCTTGTTTTTTTTTGACCATGGGGCACTTTACTCAGCACCTGGCCTGATGGCCGCAGACGGGTACCTATCTTTTAGGGGAAAAAGGATCCTGGGCCAGGAGCTGGCAGGGCTCATTGAGAGGGCTTTAAACTAGGTAAGAAGGGGGATGGGGCTGAAGCAAGGATTGTTGGGGCTGTGCCAGGGGGAACAATGGCAAGGCCGGAGGATAGGGCAATGGCCCAGCTGAAGTGCATCTACACCAATGCTCTGATGATGCTCTGATGATGCAGTGATGTTGCAGTAGTGACACTGTGATGACGCTTTGATTATGCTGTGATGACGCGGTGATGATGATATGATGATGCAGTGATGATACTGTGATGACGCTGTGATGATGCAGTGATTATGCATTAATGATTCTGTGATGATGCTGAGATGATATTTTGATGATGCAGTGATGACGCTGTGATGACCTTATTATGATGCTGTGATGATGCTGTGATTATGCTGTGATGATGCAGTGATCATGTAGTGGTGATGATGTGATGACGCAGGGATTCTGCAGTAATGACACAGTGATGATGCGGTGATGATACTGTGATGTTGCAGTAATGACGCTGCGATGAAGTTATGATGATGCAGTGATGATACTGTGATGACGCAGTGATGATGCAGTGATTATGCAGTAATGATACTGAGATGATGCAGTTATGATGCAGTGGTGATGCATTGATGACGCTGTAATTATGATGTGATTATGTAGTGATGATGTAGTGATTACGCTGTGATGATGCACTGATGATACTGTGAAGACGCTGTTATGATGCAGTGAGGAAGCAGTAATGATGCTGTGGTGTTGCTGAGATGATGCTGTGATGATTCATTGATGATGCAGTGATGATGCTATGATGATACTGTGAAGACGCTGTTATGATGCAGTGAGGAAGCACTAATGATGCTGTGATGTTGCTGAGATGATGCTGTGATGATTCATTGATGATGCAGTGATGATGCTGTGATGATGCTATGATTATGTTTTGATGATGCCTTGATGATTCTGTGATGACGCTGTGATGACTCTGTCGTGATGCTCTGATAACGCTATCGTGATGCTGTGATGATGCTGCGATGATGTTGTGATGATGCAATGATTATGCTGTGATGATGTAGTAATGATGATGTTATGATGCCGAGGTGATGCAATGATGATGCTGTATTGACGCAGTGATGGTGCTGTGATGATGCAGAGTTTATGCAGTTATGACACTGTGATTATGCTTTGATGACGACGCAATGGTGATGTGACGATGCAGTGATGATGCTGTGATGATGCTGTGACGATGCAGTGATTACGCTGCGATGATGATGTGATGATGCTGCGATGATGCTGTGATGATGCAGTGATAATGATGTGATAATGCTGTGATGATGATGTGATGACGCAGTGATGATGATGTGATGATTCAGTGATTCTGCAGTATTGATACTGTGATGATGCTGAGATGATGCTGTAACGATGCAGTGATGATACAGTGATAATGCTGTGATGATGCTATAATAATGTTGTGATGATGCTGTGATGAAGATGTGATGATTCTGTGATGACGCTGTGATGATGCTGTCGTGATGGTCTGATAACGTTGTCGTAACACTGTGACGATGCTTCGATGATGTTGTGATGATTCTGTGATGATGCAATTATGATGCTGTGATGATGCAGTGATGATGCACTGATAATGCTGTTATGACGCTGTGATGACGTAGTAATGATGCTGTGATGATGCAGTGTTTACGCAGTTATGACGCTGTGATGATGCTTTGGTGAAGTTCTGATGATGCAGTGATGGTGCTCTGATGACGCATTGATGATGCTTAGATGATGCTGTGATGATGCTCTGATGATGCTGTGATGATGCAGTGATGATGATGTGATGATGCTGTGGTGATGATGTGATGATGCTGTGATGATGCAGTGATCATGCAGTGATGATGTGATGACACAGTGATGATGTTGTGATGACGCTGCGATGATGCTATGGTGATGATGTGATGATGCTGTGATGACGCAGTGACGATGCTGTGATGACGCTTGGATGACGCTATAGTGATTCTGTGATGATGCTGTAGTGGTACTATGATGATGCTGTGAGGATGCTGAGATGACGCTCTGATGACGCAGTAATCATGATGTAATGATGCTGTGATGACGCTGCGATGACACTGTCGTGATGCTGTGATGACGCTGTGATGATGCTGTGATGATACTGAGATGACGTTGTGATGATGCAGTGATGATGCAGTGATGACGCAGTAATGATGCTGTGATCATGTAGTGATGATGTAGTGATTATGCTGTGATGACACAGTGATGATGCTCTGATGATGCAGTGATGACTCTGTGATGATGCAGTGATTATGTAGCTATGATGCTGTGATGATGATGTGATGATGTAGTGATAATGATGTGATGATGCAGGGATGATGATGTGATGATGCAGGGATGACGATGTGATGATGTTGTGTTAATGCTGTGATGACGCTGTCATGATTCTGTGACGATGCAGTGATGATGCTGTGATGACCCTGTCATGATGTTGTGATGACGCTGTCGTGATGCTGTGATGATGCTGTGATGACAATATGATGACGTAGTTATGATGCTGTTATGATGCAGTCATTATGCAGTGATGATGCAGATATGAGGCTGTGATGACGCTGTGATGATATTGTGATGATGCTGCGATGATGATGTGATGACGCAGTGATGATGCTGCGATGACTCTGTGATGACCCTATCGTGATTATGTGATAACGCTGTGATGATGTTGTGATGATGCAATGATGATGCTGTGATGATGCTGTGATGATGCTGTGATTCTGAAGTAATGATGCTGTGAGGATGGTGGGGTGATGCTGTGATGACGCAGTGATGATGATGTGATTACGCAGCGATGATGCTATAATGATTTTGTGATGATGATGTGATGATGCTGTGATGATGATGTGATGATACTGTGATGACGCAGATATGACGCTGCGATGATGAAGTGATGATGCAGTGATGACTCTGTGATGATGCTGTGATAACGCAGTGATGATGCTGTGATGATGCAATGATGATGCTGTGATGACGCAGTGTTTATGCAGTTATGACGCTGTGATGACCCTGTTATGATGCCTGTATGAGGATGCGATGATGCTGTGACTATGCAGTGATGATGCAGTGATGATGCTGCGATGATGTAGTGATGATGCTGCGATGATGATATGATGATGCAGTGATGATACTGTGATAACATTGTGATGACGCAGTGATGATGCAGTGATGATGCTGTAATGATGCAGTGATTATGCAGTAATGATGCTGTAGTGACGCTGCGATTATGCTGTGCTGATGCTGTGATGTTGCTGTGGTGACGCTGTGTTGAGGGTGTTGTGATGCTCTGATAACGCTGTTGTGATGCTGTGATGATGCTACGATGATGTTGTGATGATGCTGTGATGACATAGCGATGATGCTGTGATGATTCTGTGATGTCACTCTGATGATGCTGTGATGATGCAATTATGGTACTGTGATGATGCTGTGATGATGCAGTGATGATATAGTGATGACGTTGTGATGATGCATTGATGATGCTGTATTGATCCTGTGATGACGCAGTGATTATGCAGTGATGACACCGTGATGACGCTGTAATGATCCGCATGGTGGCGGAGCTCAAGGAGGAGGTCGAGAGGCTGAGGGTTATCAGGGAGTGTGAGCGGGAGATAGACTTGTGGAGCAACTCCCTGCAGGGCCTCAAGGAGAGGTACCGGGGTGAGACACCCCAAATGGGGGTGGACCCCCTGCCCTGCTGCTCTCGGGCAGAGGGAGGGGACCTGGGAGCTGAGGAGGAGTGGAAACAGGTCCCTGCTCGACATCGCAGGCGATGCCCTCCCCTTCCGGCCCCACCTTCCCAGGTGCCCTTACGCAACAGGTTTGAGGCCCTGGAAACTGAGAGACCAGTAGCTGAGGAAGAGGTACCAAGTGTTCCCAGGAGGATGCCTAGGGTGAGGAAGTCGACTCCACGCCTCAGGACTGCCTCCACCAAGAAAGACAGAAGGGTTATTGTTGTTGGAGACTCTAGTCTTAGGGGAACAGAGGGCCCTATTTGTCGGCCTGACCCTACCCGTAGGGAAGTCTGCTGCCTCCCTGGGGCCAGGGTCAGGGACGTTGCCAGGAAGCTTCCCAACCTGGTACGCCCCTCTGATTATTATCCTCTTTTGATAGTCCAGGCGGGCTGTGACAACATTGAAGAGAGAAGCTTGAAGGCTATCAAAAGAGACTTTAGGGAGCTGGGACGGTTAGTGGATGGAGCGGGAGTGCAGGTGGTGTTTTCGTCCATCCCTACGGTGGCAGGGAGGGGTACAGACAGGACACGGAAAGCCCACCTGTTAAACACGTGGCTCCGGGGCTGGTGCCAACGCAGAAATCTTGGGTTTTTCGACCATGGGGCACTTTACTCAGCACCTGGCCTGATGGCCGCAGACGGGTCCCTATCTTTTAGGGGAAAAAGGATCCTGGGCCAGGAGCTGGCAGGGCTCATTGAGAGGGCTTTAAACTAGGTGAGAAGGGGGACAGGGCTGAAGCAAGGATCGTTGGGGCTGTGCCAGGGGGAACAATGGCAAGGCCGGAGGATAGGGCAATGGCCCAGCTGAAGTGCATGTACACCAATGCACGCAGCATGGGTAACAAACAGGAGGAGCTGGAAGCCATCGTGCAGCAGGCAGGCTACGACTTGGTTGCCATCACGGAGACGTGGTGGGACCACAGTCATGACTGGAGTGCTGCAATGCCTGGCTATAAGCTCTTCAGAAGGGACAGGCAGCACAGAAGGGGAGGTGGTGTGGCTCTCTATATTAGAGAGTCTTTCGATGTTCTAGAACTCGAGGCTAGGAATGACAAGGTCGAGTCCCTTTGGGTTAGGATCGGCAAGGACAACAAGGCTAGTGTCCTGGTTGGGGTCTGCTATAGACCGCCGAACCAGGATGAGGAGACGGATGAGGAGTTCTACAGGCAGCTGACAGAAGTTGCAAAATCTTCAGCGCTTGTACTCGTGGGGGACTTCAACTTCCCTGATATATCCTGGAAGCACAACATAGCCCAGAGAAAGCAGTCTAGGAGGTTTCTGGAGAGCGTGGAAGATAGCTTCCTGACGCAGCTGGTTAGTGAGCCTACCAGGGGTGGTGCCCCGCTAGACCTTCTCTTCACAAACAGAGAAGGACTGGTGGAGGATGTGGTTGTCGGGAGCTGTCTTGGGCAGAGTGACCACGAAATGGTGGAGTTCACTATTCTTGGCGAGGCCAGGAAGGGGACCAGTAAAACGGCTGTATTGGACTTTCGGAGGGCTGACTTTGGGCTGCTCAGGACACTAGTTAGTAGAGTTCCTTGGGAGGTGGTTCTGAAGGGCAGAGGAGTCCAGGAAGGCTGGGCGCTCTTTAAGAGGGAAATCTTAATGGCGCAGGAGCGGTCTGTCCCCATGTGCCCAAAGATGAGCCAGCGGGGAAGAAGACCAGCCTGGCTGAACAGAGGATTGTGGCTTGAGCTTAGGAGAAAAAAGAGGGTTTATAATCTTTGGAAAAGTGGGCAGGCCACTAGGGAGGACTATAAGGATGTAGCGAGGCTGTGTAGGGACAAAATTAGGAAGGCTAAAGCTCATCTGGAGCTCAATCTGGCTACTGCCGTTAAAGATAACAAAAAACGTTTTTATAAATACATTAACACAAAAAGGAGGACTAAGGAGAATCTCCATCCTTTACTGGATGCGGGGGGAAACTTAGTTACAAGAGATGAGGAAAAGGCGGAGGTGCTCAATGCCTTCTTCGCCTCAGTCTTTAGCGGCAGTACCGGTTGTTCTCTGGATACCCAGTACCCTGAGCTGGTGGAAGGGAATGGGGAGCAGGATGGGGCCCTCACTATCAACGAAGAACTGGTTGGTGACCTGCTACGGCACTTGGAGGTGCACAAATCGATGGGGCCGGATGGGATCCACCCAAGGGTACTGAGAGAACTGGCAGAGGAGCTGGCCAAGCCCCTGTCCATCATTTATCAGAAGTCCTGGCTATCGGGGGAGGTCCCAGCTGACTGGCGACTAGCAAATGTGACGCCCATCTACAAGAAGGGCCGGAGGGCAGACCCGGGAAACTACAGGCCTGTCAGTTTGACCTCAGTACCGGGGAAGCTCATGGAGCAGATCCTCTTGAGAGTCATCATGCAGCACTTGCAGGGCAAGCAGGCGATCAGGCCCAGCCAGCATGGGTTTATGGAAGGCAGATCCTGCTTGACGAACCTGATCTCCTTCTATGACAAAGTGACGCGCTGGGTGGATGAGGGAAAGGCTGTGGATGTGGTCTACCTTGACTTCAGCAAGGCATTTGACACCGTCTCCCACAGCATTCTCCTCAAGAAACTGTCTGCTCTTGACTTGGACTGGCGCACGCTTCGTTGGGTTAGAAACTGGCTGGATAGCCGGGCCCAAAGAGTCGTGGTAAATGGAGTCAAGTCCAGTTGGAGGCCAGTCACTAGTGGTGTCCCCCAGGGCTCGGTGCTGGGGCCGGTCCTCTTTAATATCTTCATCAATGATCTGGACGAGGGCATTGAGTGCACCCTCAGTAAGTTTGCAGATGACACCAAGTTAGGTACGTGTGTCGATCTGCTCGAGGGTAGGAAAGCTCTGCAGGAGGATCTGGATAGGCTGCACCGATGGGCTGAGGTCAACTGTATGAAGTTCAATAAGGCCAAGTGCCGGGTCCTGCACCTGGGGCGCAACAACCCCAAGCAGAGCTACAGGCTGGGAGATGAGTGGTTGGAGAGCTGCCAGGCAGAGAAGGACCTGGGAGTGATGGTGGACAGTCGGCTGGATATGAGCCAGCAGTGTGCTCAGGTGGCCAAGAAGGCCAACGGCATCCTGGCTTGTATCAGAAACAGTGTGGCCAGCAGGGCTAGGGAGGTGATCGTCCCCCTGTACTCGGCTCTGGTGAGGCCGCACCTCGAGTACTGTGTTCAGTTTTGGGCCCCTCGCTACAAGAAGGACATCGAGGTGCTTGAGCGGGTCCAGAGGAGGGCGACGAAGCTGGTGAGGGGCCTGGAGAACAAGTCCTACGAGGAGCGGCTGAGGGAGCTGGGCTTGTTCAGCCTGGAGAAGAGGAGGCTCAGGGGCGACCTTATCGCTCTTTACAGGTACCTTAAAGGTGGCTGTAGTGAGGTGGGGGTTGGCCTGTTCTTCCACATGCCCGGTGACAGAACGAGGGGGAATGGGCTAAAGTTGCGCCAGGGGAGTTTTAGGTTAGATGTTAGGAAAAACTTCTTTACTGAAAGGGTTGTTAGGTACTGGAACAGGCTGCCCAGGGAGGTGGTGGAGTCACCATCCCTGGAAGTCTTTAAAAGACGTTTAGATGTAGAGCTTAGGGATATGGTTTAGTGGGGACTGTTAGCGTTAGGTCAAAGGTTGGACTCGATGATCTTGAGGTCTCTTCCAACCTAGAAATTCTGTGATTCTATGATGCAGATATGAGGCTGTGATGACGCTGTGATGATATTGTGATGATGCTGCGATGATGATGTGATGACGCAGTGATGATGCTGCGATGACTCTGTGATGACCCTATCGTGATTATGTGATAACGCTGTGATGATGCTGTGATGATGCAATGATGATGCTGTGATGATGCTGTGATGATGCTGTGATTCTGAAGTAATGATGCTGTGAGGATGGTGGGGTGATGCTGTGATGACGCAGTGATGATGATGTGATTACGCAGCGATGATGCTGTAATGATTTTGTGATTATGATGTGATGATGCTGTGATGATGATGTGATGATACTGTGATGACGCAGATATGACGCTGCGATGATGAAGTGATGATGCAGTGATGACTCTGTGATGATGCTGTGATAACGCAGTGATGATGCTGTGATGATGCAATGATGATGCTGTGATGACGCAGTGTTTATGCAGTTATGACGCTGTGATGACCCTGTTATGATGCCTGTATGAGGATGCGATGATGCTGTGACTATGCAGTGATGATGCAGTGATGATGCTGCGATGATGTAGTGATGATGCTGCCATGATGATATGATGATGCAGTGATGATACTGTGATAACATTGTGATGACGCAGTGATGATGCAGTGATGATGCTGTAATGATGCAGTGATTATGCAGTAATGATGCTGTAGTGACGTTGCGATTATGCTGTGCTGATGCTGTGATGTTGCTGTGGTGACGCTGTGTTGAGGGTGTTGTGATGCTCTGATAACGCTGTTGTGATGCTGTGATGATGCTACAATGATGTTGTGATGATGCTGTGATGACATAGCGATGATGCTGTGATGATTCTGTGATGTCACTCTGATGATGCTGTGATGATGCAATTATGGTACTGTGATGATGCTGTGATGATGCAGTGATGATATAGTGATGACGTTGTGATGATGCATTGATGATGCTGTATTGATCCTGTGATGACGCAGTGATTATGCAGTGATGACACCGTGATGACGCTGTAATGATCCGCATGGTGGCGGAGCTCAAGGAGGAGGTCGAGAGGCTGAGGGTTATCAGGGAGTGTGAGCGGGAGATAGACTTGTGGAGCAACTCCCTGCAGGGCCTCAAGGAGAGGTACCGGGGTGAGACACCCCAAATGGGGGTGGACCCCCTGCCCTGCTGCTCTCGGGCAGAGGGAGGGGACCTGGGAGCTGAGGAGGAGTGGAAACAGGTCCCTGCTCGACATCGCAGGCGATGCCCTCCCCTTCCGGCCCCACCTTCCCAGGTGCCCTTACGCAACAGGTTTGAGGCCCTGGAAACTGAGAGACCAGTAGCTGAGGAAGAGGTACCAAGTGTTCCCAGGAGGATGCCTAGGGTGAGGAAGTCGACTCCACGCCTCAGGACTGCCTCCACCAAGAAAGACAGAAGGGTTATTGTTGTTGGAGACTCTAGTCTTAGGGGAACAGAGGGCCCTATTTGTCGGCCTGACCCTACCCGTAGGGAAGTCTGCTGCCTCCCTGGGGCCAGGGTCAGGGACGTTGCCAGGAAGCTTCCCAACCTGGTACGCCCCTCTGATTATTATCCTCTTTTGATAGTCCAGGCGGGCTGTGACAACATTGAAGAGAGAAGCTTGAAGGCTATCAAAAGAGACTTTAGGGAGCTGGGACGGTTAGTGGATGGAGCGGGAGTGCAGGTGGTGTTTTCGTCCATCCCTACGGTGGCAGGGAGGGGTACAGACAGGACACGGAAAGCCCACCTGTTAAACACGTGGCTCCGGGGCTGGTGCCAACGCAGAAATCTTGGGTTTTTCGACCATGGGGCACTTTACTCAGCACCTGGCCTGATGGCCGCAGACGGGTCCCTATCTTTTAGGGGAAAAAGGATCCTGGGCCAGGAGCTGGCAGGGCTCATTGAGAGGGCTTTAAACTAGGTGAGAAGGGGGACAGGGCTGAAGCAAGGATCGTTGGGGCTGTGCCAGGGGGAACAATGGCAAGGCCGGAGGATAGGGCAATGGCCCAGCTGAAGTGCATGTACACCAATGCACGCAGCATGGGTAACAAACAGGAGGAGCTGGAAGCCATCGTGCAGCAGGCAGGCTACGACTTGGTTGCCATCACGGAGACGTGGTGGGACCACAGTCATGACTGGAGTGCTGCAATGCCTGGCTATAAGCTCTTCAGAAGGGACAGGCAGCACAGAAGGGGAGGTGGTGTGGCTCTCTATATTAGAGAGTCTTTCGATGTTCTAGAACTCGAGGCTAGGAATGACAAGGTCGAGTCCCTTTGGGTTAGGATCGGCAAGGACAACAAGGCTAGTGTCCTGGTTGGGGTCTGCTATAGACCGCCGAACCAGGATGAGGAGACGGATGAGGAGTTCTACAGGCAGCTGACAGAAGTTGCAAAATCTTCAGCGCTTGTACTCGTGGGGGACTTCAACTTCCCTGATATATCCTGGAAGCACAACATAGCCCAGAGAAAGCAGTCTAGGAGGTTTCTGGAGAGCGTGGAAGATAGCTTCCTGACGCAGCTGGTTAGTGAGCCTACCAGGGGTGGTGCCCCGCTAGACCTTCTCTTCACAAACAGAGAAGGACTGGTGGAGGATGTGGTTGTCGGGAGCTGTCTTGGGCAGAGTGACCACGAAATGGTGGAGTTCACTATTCTTGGCGAGGCCAGGAAGGGGACCAGTAAAACGGCTGTATTGGACTTTCGGAGGGCTGACTTTGGGCTGCTCAGGACACTAGTTAGTAGAGTTCCTTGGGAGGTGGTTCTGAAGGGCAGAGGAGTCCAGGAAGGCTGGGCGCTCTTTAAGAGGGAAATCTTAATGGCGCAGGAGCGGTCTGTCCCCATGTGCCCAAAGATGAGCCAGCGGGGAAGAAGACCAGCCTGGCTGAACAGAGGATTGTGGCTTGAGCTTAGGAGAAAAAAGAGGGTTTATAATCTTTGGAAAAGTGGGCAGGCCACTAGGGAGGACTATAAGGATGTAGCGAGGCTGTGTAGGGACAAAATTAGGAAGGCTAAAGCTCATCTGGAGCTCAATCTGGCTACTGCCGTTAAAGATAACAAAAAACGTTTTTATAAATACATTAACACAAAAAGGAGGACTAAGGAGAATCTCCATCCTTTACTGGATGCGGGGGGAAACTTAGTTACAAGAGATGAGGAAAAGGCGGAGGTGCTCAATGCCTTCTTCGCCTCAGTCTTTAGCGGCAGTACCGGTTGTTCTCTGGATACCCAGTACCCTGAGCTGGTGGAAGGGAATGGGGAGCAGGATGGGGCCCTCACTATCAACGAAGAACTGGTTGGTGACCTGCTACGGCACTTGGAGGTGCACAAATCGATGGGGCCGGATGGGATCCACCCAAGGGTACTGAGAGAACTGGCAGAGGAGCTGGCCAAGCCCCTGTCCATCATTTATCAGAAGTCCTGGCTATCGGGGGAGGTCCCAGCTGACTGGCGACTAGCAAATGTGACGCCCATCTACAAGAAGGGCCGGAGGGCAGACCCGGGAAACTACAGGCCTGTCAGTTTGACCTCAGTACCGGGGAAGCTCATGGAGCAGATCCTCTTGAGAGTCATCATGCAGCACTTGCAGGGCAAGCAGGCGATCAGGCCCAGCCAGCATGGGTTTATGGAAGGCAGATCCTGCTTGACGAACCTGATCTCCTTCTATGACAAAGTGACGCGCTGGGTGGATGAGGGAAAGGCTGTGGATGTGGTCTACCTTGACTTCAGCAAGGCATTTGACACCGTCTCCCACAGCATTCTCCTCAAGAAACTGTCTGCTCTTGACTTGGACTGGCGCACGCTTCGTTGGGTTAGAAACTGGCTGGATAGCCGGGCCCAAAGAGTCGTGGTAAATGGAGTCAAGTCCAGTTGGAGGCCAGTCACTAGTGGTGTCCCCCAGGGCTCGGTGCTGGGGCCGGTCCTCTTTAATATCTTCATCAATGATCTGGACGAGGGCATTGAGTGCACCCTCAGTAAGTTTGCAGATGACACCAAGTTAGGTACGTGTGTCGATCTGCTCGAGGGTAGGAAAGCTCTGCAGGAGGATCTGGATAGGCTGCACCGATGGGCTGAGGTCAACTGTATGAAGTTCAATAAGGCCAAGTGCCGGGTCCTGCACCTGGGGCGCAACAACCCCAAGCAGAGCTACAGGCTGGGAGATGAGTGGTTGGAGAGCTGCCAGGCAGAGAAGGACCTGGGAGTGATGGTGGACAGTCGGCTGGATATGAGCCAGCAGTGTGCTCAGGTGGCCAAGAAGGCCAACGGCATCCTGGCTTGTATCAGAAACAGTGTGGCCAGCAGGGCTAGGGAGGTGATCGTCCCCCTGTACTCGGCTCTGGTGAGGCCGCACCTCGAGTACTGTGTTCAGTTTTGGGCCCCTCGCTACAAGAAGGACATCGAGGTGCTTGAGCGGGTCCAGAGGAGGGCGACGAAGCTGGTGAGGGGCCTGGAGAACAAGTCCTACGAGGAGCGGCTGAGGGAGCTGGGCTTGTTCAGCCTGGAGAAGAGGAGGCTCAGGGGCGACCTTATCGCTCTTTACAGGTACCTTAAAGGTGGCTGTAGTGAGGTGGGGGTTGGCCTGTTCTCCCACATGCCCGGTGACAGAACGAGGGGGAATGGGCTAAAGTTGCGCCAGGGGAGTTTTAGGTTAGATGTTAGGAAAAACTTCTTTACTGAAAGGGTTGTTAGGTACTGGAACAGGCTGCCCAGGGAGGTGGTGGAGTCACCATCCCTGGAAGTCTTTAAAAGACGTTTAGATGTAGAGCTTAGGGATATGGTTTAGTGGGGACTGTTAGCGTTAGGTCAAAGGTTGGACTCGATGATCTTGAGGTCTCTTCCAACCTAGAAATTCTGTGATTCTATGATGCAGATATGAGGCTGTGATGACGCTGTGATGATATTGTGATGATGCTGCGATGATGATGTGATGACGCAGTGATGATGCTGCGATGACTCTGTGATGACCCTATCGTGATTATGTGATAACGCTGTGATGATGCTGTGATGATGCAATGATGATGCTGTGATGATGCTGTGATGATGCTGTGATTCTGAAGTAATGATGCTGTGAGGATGGTGGGGTGATGCTGTGATGACGCAGTGATGATGATGTGATTACGCAGCGATGATGCTGTAATGATTTTGTGATGATGATGTGATGATGCTGTGATGATGATGTGATGATACTGTGATGACGCAGATATGACGCTGCGATGATGAAGTGATGATGCAGTGATGACTCTGTGATGATGCTGTGATAACGCAGTGATGATGCTGTGATGATGCAATGATGATGCTGTGATGACGCAGTGTTTATGCAGTTATGACGCTGTGATGACCCTGTTATGATGCCTGTATGAGGATGCGATGATGCTGTGACTATGCAGTGATGATGCAGTGATGATGCTGCGATGATGTAGTGATGATGCTGCGATGATGATATGATGATGCAGTGATGATACTGTGATAACATTGTGATGACGCAGTGATGATGCAGTGATGATGCTGTAATGATGCAGTGATTATGCAGTAATGATGCTGTAGTGACGTTGCGATTATGCTGTGCTGATGCTGTGATGTTGCTGTGGTGACGCTGTGTTGAGGGTGTTGTGATGCTCTGATAACGCTGTTGTGATGCTGTGATGATGCTACGATGCTACGATGATGTTGTGATGATGCTGTGATGACATAGCGATGATGCTGTGATGATTCTGTGATGTCACTCTGATGATGCTGTGATGATGCAATTATGGTACTGTGATGATGCTGTGATGATGCAGTGATGATATAGTGATGACGTTGTGATGATGCATTGATGATGCTGTATTGATCCTGTGATGACGCAGTGATTATGCAGTGATGACACCGTGATGACGCTGTAATGATCCGCATGGTGGCGGAGCTCAAGGAGGAGGTCGAGAGGCTGAGGGTTATCAGGGAGTGTGAGCGGGAGATAGACTTGTGGAGCAACTCCCTGCAGGGCCTCAAGGAGAGGTACCGGGGTGAGACACCCCAAATGGGGGTGGACCCCCTGCCCTGCTGCTCTCGGGCAGAGGGAGGGGACCTGGGAGCTGAGGAGGAGTGGAAACAGGTCCCTGCTCGACATCGCAGGCGATGCCCTCCCCTTCCGGCCCCACCTTCCCAGGTGCCCTTACGCAACAGGTTTGAGGCCCTGGAAACTGAGAGACCAGTAGCTGAGGAAGAGGTACCAAGTGTTCCCAGGAGGATGCCTAGGGTGAGGAAGTCGACTCCACGCCTCAGGACTGCCTCCACCAAGAAAGACAGAAGGGTTATTGTTGTTGGAGACTCTAGTCTTAGGGGAACAGAGGGCCCTATTTGTCGGCCTGACCCTACCCGTAGGGAAGTCTGCTGCCTCCCTGGGGCCAGGGTCAGGGACGTTGCCAGGAAGCTTCCCAACCTGGTACGCCCCTCTGATTATTATCCTCTTTTGATAGTCCAGGCGGGCTGTGACAACATTGAAGAGAGAAGCTTGAAGGCTATCAAAAGAGACTTTAGGGAGCTGGGACGGTTAGTGGATGGAGCGGGAGTGCAGGTGGTGTTTTCGTCCATCCCTACGGTGGCAGGGAGGGGTACAGACAGGACACGGAAAGCCCACCTGTTAAACACGTGGCTCCGGGGCTGGTGCCAACGCAGAAATCTTGGGTTTTTCGACCATGGGGCACTTTACTCAGCACCTGGCCTGATGGCCGCAGACGGGTCCCTATCTTTTAGGGGAAAAAGGATCCTGGGCCAGGAGCTGGCAGGGCTCATTGAGAGGGCTTTAAACTAGGTGAGAAGGGGGACAGGGCTGAAGCAAGGATCGTTGGGGCTGTGCCAGGGGGAACAATGGCAAGGCCGGAGGATAGGGCAATGGCCCAGCTGAAGTGCATGTACACCAATGCACGCAGCATGGGTAACAAACAGGAGGAGCTGGAAGCCATCGTGCAGCAGGCAGGCTACGACTTGGTTGCCATCACGGAGACGTGGTGGGACCACAGTCATGACTGGAGTGCTGCAATGCCTGGCTATAAGCTCTTCAGAAGGGACAGGCAGCACAGAAGGGGAGGTGGTGTGGCTCTCTATATTAGAGAGTCTTTCGATGTTCTAGAACTCGAGGCTAGGAATGACAAGGTCGAGTCCCTTTGGGTTAGGATCGGCAAGGACAACAAGGCTAGTGTCCTGGTTGGGGTCTGCTATAGACCGCCGAACCAGGATGAGGAGACGGATGAGGAGTTCTACAGGCAGCTGACAGAAGTTGCAAAATCTTCAGCGCTTGTACTCGTGGGGGACTTCAACTTCCCTGATATATCCTGGAAGCACAACATAGCCCAGAGAAAGCAGTCTAGGAGGTTTCTGGAGAGCGTGGAAGATAGCTTCCTGACGCAGCTGGTTAGTGAGCCTACCAGGGGTGGTGCCCCGCTAGACCTTCTCTTCACAAACAGAGAAGGACTGGTGGAGGATGTGGTTGTCGGGAGCTGTCTTGGGCAGAGTGACCACGAAATGGTGGAGTTCACTATTCTTGGCGAGGCCAGGAAGGGGACCAGTAAAACGGCTGTATTGGACTTTCGGAGGGCTGACTTTGGGCTGCTCAGGACACTAGTTAGTAGAGTTCCTTGGGAGGTGGTTCTGAAGGGCAGAGGAGTCCAGGAAGGCTGGGCGCTCTTTAAGAGGGAAATCTTAATGGCGCAGGAGCGGTCTGTCCCCATGTGCCCAAAGATGAGCCAGCGGGGAAGAAGACCAGCCTGGCTGAACAGAGGATTGTGGCTTGAGCTTAGGAGAAAAAAGAGGGTTTATAATCTTTGGAAAAGTGGGCAGGCCACTAGGGAGGACTATAAGGATGTAGCGAGGCTGTGTAGGGACAAAATTAGGAAGGCTAAAGCTCATCTGGAGCTCAATCTGGCTACTGCCGTTAAAGATAACAAAAAACGTTTTTATAAATACATTAACACAAAAAGGAGGACTAAGGAGAATCTCCATCCTTTACTGGATGCGGGGGGAAACTTAGTTACAAGAGATGAGGAAAAGGCGGAGGTGCTCAATGCCTTCTTCGCCTCAGTCTTTAGCGGCAGTACCGGTTGTTCTCTGGATACCCAGTACCCTGAGCTGGTGGAAGGGAATGGGGAGCAGGATGGGGCCCTCACTATCAACGAAGAACTGGTTGGTGACCTGCTACGGCACTTGGAGGTGCACAAATCGATGGGGCCGGATGGGATCCACCCAAGGGTACTGAGAGAACTGGCAGAGGAGCTGGCCAAGCCCCTGTCCATCATTTATCAGAAGTCCTGGCTATCGGGGGAGGTCCCAGCTGACTGGCGACTAGCAAATGTGACGCCCATCTACAAGAAGGGCCGGAGGGCAGACCCGGGAAACTACAGGCCTGTCAGTTTGACCTCAGTACCGGGGAAGCTCATGGAGCAGATCCTCTTGAGAGTCATCATGCAGCACTTGCAGGGCAAGCAGGCGATCAGGCCCAGCCAGCATGGGTTTATGGAAGGCAGATCCTGCTTGACGAACCTGATCTCCTTCTATGACAAAGTGACGCGCTGGGTGGATGAGGGAAAGGCTGTGGATGTGGTCTACCTTGACTTCAGCAAGGCATTTGACACCGTCTCCCACAGCATTCTCCTCAAGAAACTGTCTGCTCTTGACTTGGACTGGCGCACGCTTCGTTGGGTTAGAAACTGGCTGGATAGCCGGGCCCAAAGAGTCGTGGTAAATGGAGTCAAGTCCAGTTGGAGGCCAGTCACTAGTGGTGTCCCCCAGGGCTCGGTGCTGGGGCCGGTCCTCTTTAATATCTTCATCAATGATCTGGACGAGGGCATTGAGTGCACCCTCAGTAAGTTTGCAGATGACACCAAGTTAGGTACGTGTGTCGATCTGCTCGAGGGTAGGAAAGCTCTGCAGGAGGATCTGGATAGGCTGCACCGATGGGCTGAGGTCAACTGTATGAAGTTCAATAAGGCCAAGTGCCGGGTCCTGCACCTGGGGCGCAACAACCCCAAGCAGAGCTACAGGCTGGGAGATGAGTGGTTGGAGAGCTGCCAGGCAGAGAAGGACCTGGGAGTGATGGTGGACAGTCGGCTGGATATGAGCCAGCAGTGTGCTCAGGTGGCCAAGAAGGCCAACGGCATCCTGGCTTGTATCAGAAACAGTGTGGCCAGCAGGGCTAGGGAGGTGATCGTCCCCCTGTACTCGGCTCTGGTGAGGCCGCACCTCGAGTACTGTGTTCAGTTTTGGGCCCCTCGCTACAAGAAGGACATCGAGGTGCTTGAGCGGGTCCAGAGGAGGGCGACGAAGCTGGTGAGGGGCCTGGAGAACAAGTCCTACGAGGAGCGGCTGAGGGAGCTGGGCTTGTTCAGCCTGGAGAAGAGGAGGCTCAGGGGCGACCTTATCGCTCTTTACAGGTACCTTAAAGGTGGCTGTAGTGAGGTGGGGGTTGGCCTGTTCTCCCACATGCCCGGTGACAGAACGAGGGGGAATGGGCTAAAGTTGCGCCAGGGGAGTTTTAGGTTAGATGTTAGGAAAAACTTCTTTACTGAAAGGGTTGTTAGGTACTGGAACAGGCTGCCCAGGGAGGTGGTGGAGTCACCATCCCTGGAAGTCTTTAAAAGACGTTTAGATGTAGAGCTTAGGGATATGGTTTAGTGGGGACTGTTAGCGTTAGGTCAAAGGTTGGACTCGATGATCTTGAGGTCTCTTCCAACCTAGAAATTCTGTGATTCTATGATGCAGATATGAGGCTGTGATGACGCTGTGATGATATTGTGATGATGCTGCGATGATGATGTGATGACGCAGTGATGATGCTGCGATGACTCTGTGATGACCCTATCGTGATTATGTGATAACGCTGTGATGATGCTGTGATGATGCAATGATGATGCTGTGATGATGCTGTGATGATGCTGTGATTCTGAAGTAATGATGCTGTGAGGATGGTGGGGTGATGCTGTGATGACGCAGTGATGATGATGTGATTACGCAGCGATGATGCTGTAATGATTTTGTGATGATGATGTGATGATGCTGTGATGACGCAGATATGACGCTGCGATGATGAAGTGATGATGCAGTGATGACTCTGTGATGATGCTGTGATAACGCAGGTATGCTGCTGTGATGATGCAATGATGATGCTGTGATGACGCAGTGTTTATGCAGTTATGACGCTGTGATGACCCTGTTATGATGCCTGTATGAGGATGCGATGATGCTGTGACTATGCAGTGATGATGCAGTGATGATGCTGCGATGATGTAGTGATGATGCTGCGATGATGATATGATGATGCAGTGATGATACTGTGATAACATTGTGATGACGCAGTGATGATGCAGTGATGATGCTGTAATGATGCAGTGATTATGCAGTAATGATGCTGTAGTGACGTTGCGATTATGCTGTGCTGATGCTGTGATGTTGCTGTGGTGACGCTGTGTTGAGGGTGTTGTGATGCTCTGATAACGCTGTTGTGATGCTGTGATGATGCTACGATGATGTTCTGATGATGCTGTGATGAAGATGTGATGATGCTGTCATGATGGTCTGATAACGTTGTCGTAACGCTGTGACGATGCTTCGATGATGTTGTGATGATTCTGTGATGATGCAATTATGATGCTGTGATGATGCAGTGATGATGCACTGATAATGCTGTTATGACGCTGTGATGACGTAGTAATGATGCTGTG
Organism: Clangula hyemalis; assembly: GCA_963989345.1. The sequence continues at coordinate 1,695,210 of OZ022461.1, read as the reverse complement.
ATGATGCAGTGTTTACGCAGTTATGACGCTGTGATGATGCTTTGGTGAAGTTCTGATGATGCAGTGATGGTGCTGTGATGACGCATTGATGATGCTTAGATGATGCTGTGATGATGCTCTGATGATGCTGTGATGATGCAGTGATGATGATGTGATGATGCTGTGGTGATGATGTGATGATGCTGTGATGATGCAGTGATCATGCAGTGATGATGTTGTGATGACGCAGTGATGATGTTGTGATGACGCAGTGATGATGCTGCGATGATGCTATGGTGATGATGTGATGATGCTGTGATGACGCAGTGACGATGCTGTGATGACGCTTGGATGACGCTATAGTGATTCTGTGATGATGCTGTAGTGGTACTATGATGATGCTGTGAGGATGCTGCGATGACGCTCTGATGACGCAGTAATCATGATGTAATGATGCTGTGATGACGCTGCGATGACACTGTCGTGATGCTGTGATGACGCTGTGATGACGCTGTGATGATACTGAGATGACGTTGTGATGATGCAGTGATGATGCAGTGATGACGCAGTAATGATGCTGTGATCATGTAGTGATGATGTAGTGATTATGCTGTGATGACGCAGTGATGATGCTCTGATGATGCTGTGATTATGATGTGATGATGCATTGATCATGATGTGTTGATGCTCTGATGATGCAGTGATGACTCTGTGATGATGCAGTGATAATGTAGCCATGATGCTGTGATGATGATGTGATGATGTAGTGATAATGATGTGATGATGCAGGGATGATGATGTGATGATGTTGTGTTAAAGCTGTGATGACGCTGTCATGATTCTGTGACGATGCAGTGATGATGCTGTGATGACCCTGTCATGATGTTGTGATGACGCTGTCGTGATGCTGTGATGATGCTGTGATGACAATATGATGACGTAGTTATGATGCTGTTATGATGCAGTCATTATGCAGTGATGATGCAGATATGAGGCTGTGATGACGCTGTGATGATATTGTGATGATGCTGCGATGATGATGTGATGACGCAGTGATGATGCTGCGATGACTCTGTGATGACCCTATCGTGATTATGTGATAACGCTGTGATGATGCTGTGATGATGCAATGATGATGCTGTGATGATGCTGTGATTCTGAAGTAATGATGCTGTGAGGATGGTGAGGTGATGCTGTGATGACGCAGTGATGATGATGTGATTACGCAGCGATGATGCTGTAATGATTTTGTGATGATGATGTGATGATGCTGTGATGATGATGTGATGATACTGTGATGACGCAGATATGACGCTGCGATGATGAAGTGATGATGCAGTGATGACTCTGTGATGATGCTGTGATAACGCAGGTATGCTGCTGTGATGATGCAATGATGATGCTGTGATGACGCAGTGTTTATGCAGTTATGACGCTGTGATGACCCTGTTATGATGCCTGTATGAGGATGCGATGATGCTGTGACTATGCAGTGATGATGCAGTGATGATGCTGCGATGATGTAGTGATGATGCTGCCATGATGATATGATGATGCAGTGATGATACTGTGATAACATTGTGATGACGCAGTGATGATGCAGTGATGATGCTGTAATGATGCAGTGATTATGCAGTAATGATGCTGTAGTGACGTTTCGATTATGCTGTGATGATGCTGTGATGTTGCTGTGGTGACGCTGTGTTGAGGGTGTTGTGATGCTCTGATAACGCTGTTGTGATGCTGTGATGATGCTACGATGATGTTGTGATGATGCTGTGATGTCACTCTGATGATGCTGTGATGATGCAATTATGGTACTGTGATGATGCTGTGATGATGCAGTGATGATATAGTGATGACGTTGTGATGATGCATTGATGATGCTGTATTGATCCTGTGATGACGCAGTGATTTTGCAGTGATGACACCGTGATGACGCTGTAATGATGCAGTGAGTAACAGTAATGATAATGCGATGATGCTGTGATTATGCTGTGACGATGAGGTGATGATGCAGTGATTATGCAGTGATGATGCTGTCATGATACTCTAATGATGCTCTGATGATGCAGAGATGATGCAGTGATGTTGCTGTGATGATGATGTGATGATGCAGTGATGATAATGTGATGATGCTGTGATAATGCAGTGATTATGCTGTAATGATGCTCTGATGACACGGAGATAATGCTCTGATGCTGTAGATATGATGCTGTGAAGATGCAGTGAGGACGCAGAGATGATGCTGTGATGACAATGTGAAGATGCTGTGATGATGCAGTGATGGCGCAGTGATGATGCTGTGATGACACTGTGATTATGTGGTGATGATGATATGATGATGCTGTGATGATGCTGTGATGATGCTGTGATGATGCAGCTATGACGCTGTGATGACATAGTGATGATGCTGTGATGATGCTGTGATGATGATGTCATGATGATGTCATGATGCAGTGGTGATGCTCTGATGATGCTGTAATGATGCTGTGACGATGAAGTGATGGTGCAGTGATGATACTGTGATGACACTGTGATGATGCAGTGATGATTCAGTGATGATTCTGTTATGATGCTATGATGACGCTATTATGATGCTGTGATGACGCTGCGACGATGATATGATGATCCTGTGATTACTCTGCGATGACGTTTTGATGACACTGCTATGATGCTGTGATGATGCTTTGATGATGCAGTGATGACGCTGTGATGACGCTGTGATGATGCTGTGATGATGCTGTGATGACGCTGTGATGATGCTGTGATGATGCAGTGATTATGCTGTGATGATTTTGTGATGATGCTATTATGATGCAATGATGATGATGAGATGATGCAGTGATGATGATGTGATGATGCAGTGATGATACTGGTACGACGCTGTTATAATGCAGTGATTATGCAGTAATGATGCTGTGATAATGCTTAGATGATGCTGTGATGATGTAGTGATTGTGCAGTGATGATGCAGTGATGATGCAGTCATGATGCTTTGATGACAATGCCAAGATACTCTGATGATGCTGTGATGATTCCTTGATGACGCTGAGATGATGCTGTGAGAGTGCAGTGATGATGCAGTGTTTATGCTGTGATGATGCTCTGATTATGTTGTGATGATGCTGTGATGATGCTGTGATGATATTGTGATGATGCAGTGATGATGATGTGATGATGCTCTGATGATGATGTGATGATGCTGTGATGATGCTGTGATGATATTGTGATAATGCAGTGATGATGTTGTGATAACGCAGTGATGATGCTGTGATGATGTTGTGATGATGCAGTGAAGATAATGGGATGATGCAGTGATGATGTTTTAATGGCGACGTGATGATGCTGTGATGATGCTGTGATGATGCAGTTAAGATAATGGGATGATGCAGTGATGATGATGTCATGATGCAGTGATGATACTGTGATCACGCTGTGATAATGCATTGATTATGCAGGAATGATGCTTTGATGATGCTGAGATGATGCTGTGATGATGCAGTGGTGGTGCAGCGATGATGCAGTGATGACGCAGTGATGATGCTGCGATGATGATTTGAAGATGCTGTGATGATGCAGTGATGGTGCTGTGAAGGCGCAGTGGTGATGCTTTCATTATGCTGTGATGATGCAGTGATTATGCAGCTATGGTGCTGTGATGATGCTGTGATGATACTGTGATGACATTGTGATGACGGAGTGATGATGCTGTGATGACACTCTGATGATGCCGTGATGATAATGTGATGATGCCGTGATGATGCTGTGAAGATACTGTGATGATGCTGAGATGATGCTGTGATGATGCTGTTATGACGCTGTGATGACGCAGTGATGATGCTGTGATGATGCAGTGATGATGATGTGATGAAGCAGTGATGGTACAGTGATTATGCTGTGATTAAGCTGTGATGACACAATTATGATGCTCTGATGATGCAGTGATGATGCAGTGTCGATGCAGTGATGATGCTGTGACGATGCAGTGATGATGATGTGATGATGCAGTGATGATGATGTTATGATGCAGTGATGATACTGTGATGACGCTGTGATTAAGCTGTGATGACACAATTATGATGCTCTGATGATGCAGTGATGATGCAGTGATGACGCAGTGATGATGCTGCGATGATGATTTGAAGATGCTGTGATGATGCAGTGATGGTGCTGTGAAGGCGCAGTAGTGATGCTTTGATTATGCTGTGATGATGCAGTGATTATGCAGCTATGGTGCAGTGATGATGCTGTGATGATACCGTGATGACGCTGTGATGACAGAGTGATGATGCTGTGATGACACTCTGATGATGTTGTGGTGATAATGTGATGATGCTGTGAAGATACTGTGATAACGCTTTTATTATGCAGTATTCATGCAGTAATGATTCTGTGATGATGCTGAGATGACGCTGCGATGATGATGTGATGATGCTGTGATGAGTGTGATGACGCTCTGATGACACTATTATTGTGCTGAGATGATGCAGTGATGATGCAGTGATGAGACTGTGAAGATGCTGTGATGACGTTTTGATGATGCATTGATGATGATGTGATGATGTAGCTAAGATGCTGTGACGATGCAGTGATGAAACCGTGATGACACTCTGATGATGTACTGAGTAAGCAGTGATGATGCTGTGATGATGTTGTGATGAAGCTGTGATGATGCAGTGATGATGATGGGATTATGAAGTGATGATGATGTGATGATGCAGTGATGATACTGTGATGACGCTGTGATAATGCAGTGATTATGCGGAAATGATGCTGTGATGACACTGAGATGATGCTTTGATGATGCAGTGATGATGCTGTGAGGATGCAGTGAGGACACAGTGATGATGTTGTGCTGATGCTGTGATGATGTTTTGATTACGCAGTGATGATGCTGTGGTGATGCAGTGATGATGCAGTGATGATGCAGTGATCAAAGCGTCATCACAGCATCATAACAGCATCGTCGCAGCGTCATCGCAGTGTCATCACTGCATCATCGCAGCGTCATCACTGCATCATCACTGCGTCATCACAACATCATCACTTCAACATCACAGCAACATCAAAGCATCACAGCGTAATCAAAGCGTCATCACAGCTTCATCACGGTATCAACACAGCATTATCACATCATCATCACAGAATCATCATGCCATCATCACAGCATCATCGCAGCATCATCACAGCATCATTAAAGCATCACAGCGTCATCAAAGACTCATCACAGCGTCATCACAGCATCACCACTGCGTCATCAGAGCGTCATCAAAGCACCATCACAGCTTCATCACAGCATCAACACAGCATCATCACAGTGTCATCAAAGCGTCATCACAACATCATCAGCGCGTCATCACTGAATCATCACAGCGTAATAACTACATCATCAGTGCGTCATCACAGCGTCATCCCAGCATCACGACAGCATCAACACAGCAACATCTCAGCGTCATCACTACATCATCGCAGCGTCATCACTGCATCATCACAGCATCATAAGTGCCTCATCACAGCATCATCACAGCATCATAAAAACATCATCACATCATCATCATTGTATCATCACAGCATCATCATAGCGTCATCAGAGCATTATCGCTGCCTCATCACTGCATCATCACAGCATCATCACTGCATCATCACAGCATCATCACAATATTATCACAGCCTCACCACAGCGTCATAACTGCATCATCACTGCATCATCACTGTATCATCAGAGCATCATCACATCATTTCAATGCATCATCACAGCATAATAACAGCATCATCACGGCATCATCACAACATCATCACTGCATCAACACAACATCATCACAGAATCATCACTGAATCATCACAGTGTCATCACAGCATCATCACAGCATCACAACAGCATCATCACTGCATCATCAAATCATGATCACTGCATCATGAAAGTGTCATCACAGCATCACCACAGCATCATCACAACAGTATCACAGTATCACAGAGTCATCACAGCGTCATCATCACATCATCACTGCACCATCACTGTGTCATCACAGCATCATTACTGCATAATCACAACATCATCACGGTGTCATCGCAGCATAATCACAACATAATCAGAGCATCACAACAGCATCATCGCATCGTCGTCACTGCATCATCATTGCATCATCACAGCATCATCACTGCATCATCACAGCATCACAACAGCATCATCGCAGCATCATCACAGTATCATCAAAGCATCACAGCGTCGCCATCACTGCATCATCACAGAATCATCACTGTATCATCGCAGCGGTATCACTGCATCATCACAGCATGATCACAGCATTATCACTGCATCATCACAGCATCATCACAACATCATCACAGCATCACGGAATCATCAAAGCACCATAAAAACGTCATCACAGCATCATCACTGCATCATCACAGCATCATCACAGCATGATCACAGCATCATCACTGCGTCATCACTCCATCATCACAGCATCATCAAAGCATCACAGCGTCATCACAGTATCATCACAGCATCATCACAGCTTCCTCACGGCGTCATTACATCATCAGTACAGTGTCATCAAAGCGTTATCACAGAATCATCACTGCATCATCACAGCATCATCACTGCATCATCAGAGTGTCATCACAGCATCATCACTGCGTCATCACTGCATCATCATATAATCATGACAGCATTATAGCTGTATAATCACAGCATCATCAAAGCATCATCACAGCATCATCAAAGCGTCATCAAATCATCATCACAGCATCATCACAACAGCGTCACCACAGCATCATAAGAGCATCATTTCTTGTGCCAATGCAGAAATCTTGTTTTTTTTTGACCATGGGGCACTTTACTCAGCACCTGGCCTGATTGCCGCAGACGGGTCCCTATCTTTTAGGGGAAAAAGGATTCTGGGCCAGGAGCTGGCAGGGCTCATTGAGAGGGCTTTAAACTAGGTAAGAAGGGGGATGGGGCTGAAGCAAGGATTGTTGGGGCTGTGCCAGGGGGATCAATGGCAAGGCCGGAGGATAGGGCAATGGCCCAGCTGAAGTGCATCTACACCAATGCTCTGATGATGCTCTGATGATGCAGTGATGTTGCAGTAGTGACGCTGTGATGACGCTTTGATGATGCTGTGATGACACTGTGATGATGCGGTGATGATGATATGATGATGCAGTGATGATACTGTGATGATGCTGTGATGATGCAGTGATGATGATATGATGATGCAGTGATGATGATGTGATGATGCTGTGACAATGTATAGAATCATAGAATCATAGAATCTCCTGAGTTGGAAGGGACCCTTAAGGATCATCAAGTCCAACTCTTGACACCGCATAGGTCTACCCAAAAGTTCAGATTATGTGACTAAGTGCACAGTCCAATCTCTTCTTAAATTCCGACAGGCTCGGTGCAGTGACCACTTCCCTGGGGAGCCTGTTCCAGTGTGCAACCACCCTCTCTGTGATGTAGTGATGATGCAGTGAAGATGCTGTGAGGATACTGTGATGATGCTGTGATGCTGCAGTGATGAAGCTGCGATCCTGCTGTGATGATGCTGTGATGATGCAGTGATGATGATGTGATGATGCAGGGATGATGATGTGATGATGTTGTGTTAATGCTGTGATGACGCTGTCATGATTCTGTGACGATGCAGTGATGATGCTGTGATGACCCTGTCATGATGTTGTGATGACGCTGTCGTGATGCTGTGATGATGCTGTGATGACAATATGATGACGTAGTTATGATGCTTTTATGACGCAGTCATTATGCAGTTAAGATGCAGATATGAGGCTGTGATGACGCTGTGATGACGCAGTGATGATGCTGCGATGACGCTGTGATGACCTTATCGTGATTATGTGATAACGCTGTGATGATGCTGTGATTCTGAAGTAATGATGCTGTGATGATGCTGAGGTGATGCTGTGATGATGCAGTGATGACACTGCTGTGATGATGATGTGATTACGCAGCAATGATGCTGTAATGATTTTGTGATGATGATGTGATGATGTCATGGGTTTGTGAAGGGTAGGTCCTGCCTAACTAACCGGATTTCCTTTTATGATAAGATCACCCGTATGGTGGACCAAGGGAAACCAGCTGATGTGATTTTTTTGGACTTCAGCAAGGCTTTTGACACGGTTTCCCATAGGATCCTACTGGACAAAATGTCCACCATACAGCTAAATAAAAACATCATACGATGGGTGAGCAATTGGCTAACGGGCAGGGCCCAAAGGGTTATGGTAAATGGGGCTGCGTCAGGCTGGCGGGCGGTCACCAGTGGGGTCCCTCAAGGCTCCATTTTAGGGCCGGTACTTTTCAATATTTTTATAAACGATCTGGATGTAGGAATAGAGGGTATTTTGAGCAAGTTTGCTGATGACACCAAACTTGGAGGAGTTGTGGACTCGAATGAGGGTGGAAAGGCCTTGCAGAGGGACCTGGATAGGTTGGAGAGCTGGGCGATCACCAACCGCATGAAGTTCAATAAGAGCAAGTGCCGGGTCCTGCACCTGGGACGGGGAAACCCTGGCTGCACGTACAGACTGGGCGATGAGACGCTGGAGAGCAGCCTAGAAGAGAGGGATCTGCGGGTCGTGGTAGACAGCAAGTTGAATATGAGCCAGCAGTGTGCCCTGGCAGCCAGGAGGGCCAAGCGTGTCCTGGGGTGCATCAAGCACGGCATCGCTAGTAGGTCACGGGAGGTGATTGTCCCGCTCTACTCTGCGCTGGTGCGGCCTCACCTCGAGTACTGTGTGCAGTTCTGGGCACCGCAGTATAAAAAGGACATGAAACTGTTGGAGAGTGTCCAGAGGAGGGCTACGAAGATGGTGAAAGGCCTGGAGGGGAAGACGTACGAGGAACGGCTGAGGTCACTGGGCCTGTTCAGCCTGGAGAAGAGGAGGCTGAGGGGAGACCTCATCACAGTCTACAACTTCCTCGTAAGGGGGTGTCGAGAGGCAGGAGACCTTTTCTCCATTAACACCAGTGACAGGACCCGCGGGAACGGGGTTAAGCTGAGGCAGGGGAAATTTAGGCTAGACATCAGGAGGGGGTTCTTCACAGAGAGGGTGGTGGCACACTGGAACAGGCTCCCCAGGGAAGTGGTCACTGCACCGAGCCTGTCGGAATTTAAGAAGAGATTGGACTGTGCACTTAGTCACATGGTCTGAACTCTTGGGTAGACCTGTGCGGTGTCAAGAGTTGGACTAGATGATCCTTAAGGGTCCCTTCCAACTCAGGAGATTCTATGATTCTATGCTGTGATGATGCAGTGTTTATGCAGTTATGACGCTGTGATGACCCTGTTATGATGCCTGTATGAGGATACGATGATGCTGTGACTATGCAGTGATGATGCAGTGATGATGCTGCGATGATGCAGTGATGACGTTGCGATGATGATATGATGATGCAGTGATGATACTGTGATAAAGTTGTGATGACGCAGTGATGATGCTGTAATGATGCAGTGATTATGCAGTAATGATGCTGTAGTGACGCTGCGATTATGCTGTGCTGATGCTGTGATGTTGCTGTGGTGACGCTGTGTTGAGGGTGTTGTGGTGTTCTGATAACGCTGTTGTGATGCTGTGATGATGCTACGATGATATTGTGATGATGCTGTGATGATACCGTGATGATGCAGTGATGATGCTGTGATGCTGCTGCGATGACGCTGTGGTGACGATGTGATGATGCAGTGATGATGCAGTTATGATGCAGTGATGATGCAGTTATGACGCTTTAATGACATTGTGATGATATTGTGATTATGCTGTGATGACATAGCGATGATGCTGTGATGATTCTGTGATGACACTCTGATGATGATGGGATGATGCTGTGATGATGCTGTTATAACACTGTGATGACACTGTGATGATGCTGAGATTATGCTGTGAAGATGCAGTGATGATGCAGTGATGATGCAGTTATGACCCTGTGATGACGCTGTGATGATGCAGTGAGTAAGCAGTAAAGATGCTTTGATGATGCTGTTATGATGCTGCAATGATGCTGTGATGATGCTGTGGGCTGCTGTGATGACAATTTGATGACGTAGTGATGATTCTGTCATGACGCCATGATGCTGCTCTGATGCTGCTCTGACGATGCTGTGATTATGCTGTGATGACGCTCTGATGACACAGCGATGATGCTGTGATGACGCTGTGATGACAATTTGATGATGATGTGATGACTTTGTGATTACGCTGTGATGACGCATTGAAGATTATGTGATGATGATGTGATGATGCAGTTATGGTACTGTGATGACGCTGTGATAATGCAGTGATTATGTATTAATGATTCTGTGATGATGCTGTGATGATGCAGTTATGATGCAGTGGTGATGCAGTGATGATGCTGTGAAGGCGCAGTGGTGATGCTTTCATTATGCTGTGATGACGGAGTGATTATGTAGCTATGGTGCTGTGATGATACTGTGATGACATTTTGATGTCGGAGTGATGATGCTGTGATGACACTCTGATGATGTTGTGATGATAATGTGATGATGCCGTGATGATGCTGTGAAGATACTGTGATGATGCTGTGATGATGCAGTATTTATGCAGTAATGATTCTGTGATGATGCTGAGATGATGCTGTGATGATGCAGTGATGATGCTGTGATGACGCTGCGATGATGATGTGATGATGCTTTTATGACTGTGATGACGCTCTGATGACAGAATTATGATGCTGAGATGATGCAGTGATGATGCAATGATGATGCTGTGATGATGCTGTTATGACATTGTGATGACGCAGAGATGATGCTGTGATGATGCAGTGTTTATGTAGTTATGAGGCTGTGATGATGCTGTGATGATGCAGTGATGAGACCGTGATGACACTCTGATGATGCAGCGAGTAAGCAGTAATGATGCTGCGATGATGCTTTGATGATGCTGTAATTATGCGGTTATGATGCAGTGATTATGCAGTGATGATTCTGTCATGACACTGTAATGATGTTGTGATGAAGCTGTGATGATGCAGTGATGATGATGGGATTATGAAGTGATGATGATGTGATGATGCAGTGATGATACTGTGATGACGCTGTGATAATGCAGTGATTATGCGGAAATGATGCTGTGATGACACTGAGATGATGCTTTGATGATGCAGTGATGATGCAGTGATGATTCAGTGATCAAAGCCTCATCACAGCATCATCACAGCATCATCGCAGCGTCATCACAGCATCATCACAGCATCATCACAGCATTATCACAGCGTCACGAAAGCGTCATCACAGCATCATCACAGCATAATCGCAGCGTCATCAGAGCATCATCTCAGCATCATCACAGCAGCATTACTGAATCATCACAGCATCATATCATCCTCATCAGAGCATCACAGCATCATCACAGCATCAGCACTGCATCATCACAACAACATCACAGTGTCATCAAAGCGTCATCATAGCATTATCAGAGCATCACAACAGCATCATCACTGCATCATCAGAACATCATCACAGTGTCATCAAACCGTCATCACAGCATCATCAGACCATAAAAACAACTTCATCGCAGCGTCAAAACTGCATCATCACAGCATGATCACAGCATGATCACAGCGTCATCACAGTATCATCACTGCATCATCATATCATCATCACCGCGTCATCACAGCATCATCACTGCGTCATCACTGCATCATTACTAAATCATCAGAACATTATCATAGTATCGTCAAAGCGTCAACACAGTATCATCACAGCATCACAACAGCATCATCGCAGCATCATCACTGCATCATCACAACAGAATCATAACAAAATCATCGCAGCGTCATCAAAGCGTCATCACAACGTCATCAAAGCATCACAGCATCATCAAAGTGTCATCAGAACATCATCACGGCATCACTACAGCATCATCATATCATCACATCATTATTACAGCATCATCACAGTGTCATCACTGCATCATCACAGCATTATCATCACAGCATCCCAACAGTATCATCACTGCGTCATCACACCATCATCACAGCATCATCGCAGCATCATCACAGCATCATTAAAGCATCACAGCATCATCAAAGAGTCATCACAGCGTCATCACAGCATCACCACTGCGTTATCAGAGCGTCATCAAAGAACCATCCCAGCGTCATCAGAGCTTCATCACAGCATCAACACAGCATCATCACAGTGTCATCAAAGAGTCATCACAGCATCATCAACGCATCATCACAGAATCATCACAGCGTAATAACAACATTATCAGTGCGTCATCACAGTGTCATCACAGTGTCATCACAGCATCAATACAACATCATCGCAGCGTCATCACTGCATCATCACTGCATCATCACAGCATCATCGCATCATCGTCGCAGCATCACAGCGTTATCACAGCGTCATCACAGCATCATCACTTTATCATCACTCCGTTATCACAGCATCATCACAGCATCATCACAGCGTCACCAAAGATTCGCAGTGTCATCATTGCATCATCACAGAATCATCAAAGCATCATCATAGTATCATCAGAGCATTATCGCTGCCTCATCACTGCATCATCACTGCGTCATCACAACATCATCACTTCAACATCACAGCAACATCACACTGTCATCAAAGCGTCATCACAGCATCATTACTGCATCATCACAGCATCATAACACATCATCACCACATCACAACAGCATCATCACAGCATCAACACATCATCATCACTGCCTCATCACTGCATCATCACAGCATCATAACTGCGTCATCACAGCATCATCACAATATTATCACAGCCTCACCACAGTGTCATAACTGCATCATCACTGCATCATCACTGTATCATCAGAGCATCATCACATCATTTCACTGCATGATCACAGCATAATAACAGCATCATAACTGCATCATCACAGCATCATCACGGCATCATTACTGCATCATCACAGCATCATCAGAGCTTCAACAAAGCATCACATTGCCATCACAATGTCACCACTGAATCATCACAGCGTAATCACAGCATCATCAAAGCATCATCGCAGCGTCATCACTGCATCATTACTGCATCATCACAACATTATCATAGTGTCATCAAAGCGTCATCACAGCATCACAACAGCATCATCGTAGCACCATCACTGCATCATCACTGCATCATCACAGCATCACAACAGCATCAGCACAGCGTCATCTCTGCATCATCCAGGCGTCAACACAACATCATCTCAGCGTCACCACAGAGTCATCACTGCATCATCAAAGCATCACAACACCATCATCGCAGCATCATCGCAGCATCATAGCGTCGCCATCACTGCATCATCACAGAATCATCACTGTATCATCGCAGCGGTATCACTGCATCATCACAGCATCATCACAACATCATCACAGCATCCCAGCATCATGAAAGCGTCATCACAGCATCATCACTGTATCATCACTCCGTCATTACAGCGTTATCAGAGCATCAGCACAGCATCACCAAAGCATCATCACTGCATCATCACAGCATCATCACTGCATCATTACAATATCATCGCAGCGTCATCACTGCATCATCACAGAATCATCACAGCATCATCAAAGCATCATCACAGCGTCATCACAGCAGCATCACTACATCATCACTGTGTCGTCACAGCGTCATCACAGCATCACCACAGCATCATCACATCATCATCACTGCAACATCACAGTATCATCACAGCATCATCATAGCGTCATCACAGCATCATCACAATATCATAACAGCATCATCGCAGTGTCATCACTGCATCATCATCATAGCATCATGACAACATCATCGCAGCATCATCGCAGTGTTATCAATGCATCACTACAGCATCATCACAGCATCATCGAAGCATCATCACTGAATCATCACAGCATCATCATACCATCATGAAAGCATCACAGCGTCATCATTCAGAGTGTCAACATAGTATCATCACGTCATCATCTCAGAGTTATTGCAGCGTCATCACTGCGTCATCACACCATCATCACTGCGTCATCACAGCGTCATCACAGCGTCATCACAGCATCATCACTGCATCATCACTGCATAAACACTGCATCTGCACAGCATCATCATAGCATCATCACAGCATCAACACAGCATCATCATAGCATCATCACAGCATCAACACAGCGTCATCTGTGCATCACCACAGCATCATCACAACATCATCACAGCGTCATCACAGCGTCATCACTGCATCATCGCAGGGTCTTCACTGCATCATCACAGCATCAACACTGCATCATCACAGCATCATTGCATCATCATCACAGCATCACCAAATATTCGCAGAGTCATCATTGCATCATCACAGAATCATCAATGCACCATCATAGCGTCATCAGAGCATTATCGCTGCCTCATCACTGCCTCATCACTGCATCATCACTGCGTCATCACAACATCATCACTTCAACATCACAGCAACATCACACTGTCATCAAAGCGTCATCACAGCATCATTACTGCATCATCACAGCATCATAACACATCATCACCACATCACAACAGCATCGTCACAGCATTATAACAGCATCATCCAGGCGTCATCACTGCATCATCACAGCGTCACCACAGCGTCATCACTGCATCATCACAGCATCATCAAAGCATCACAGCGTAATCAAAGCGTCATCACAGCTTCATCACGGTATCAACACAGCATTATCACATCATCATCACAGAATCATCATGCCATCATCACAGCATCATCGCAGCATCATCACAGCATCATTAAAGCATCACAGCGTCATCAAAGACTCATCACAGCGTCATCACAGCATCACCACTGCGTCATCAGAGCGTCATCAAAGCACCATCACAGCTTCATCACAGCATCAACACAGCATCATCACAGTGTCATCAAAGCGTCATCACAACATCATCAGCGCGTCATCACTGAATCATCACAGCGTAATAACTACATCATCAGTGCGTCATCACAGCGTCATCCCAGCATCACGACAGCATCAACACAGCAACATCTCAGCGTCATCACTACATCATCGCAGCGTCATCACTGCATCATCACAGCATCATAAGTGCCTCATCACAGCATCATCAGAGCATCATAAAAACATCATCACATCATCATCATTGTATCATCACAGCATCATCATAGCGTCATCAGAGCATTATCGCTGCCTCATCACTGCATCATCACAGCATCATCACTGCATCATCACTGCATCATCACAATATTATCACAGCCTCACCACAGCGTCATAACTGCATCATCACTGCATCATCACTGTATCATCAGAGCATCATCACATCATTTCAATGCATAATAACAGCATCATCACGGCATCATCACAACATCATCACTGCATCAACACAACATCATCACAGAATCATCACTGAATCATCACAGCGTCATCACAGCATCATCACTGCATCATCAAATCATGATCACTGCATCATGATAGTGTCATCACAGCATCACCACAGCATCATCACAACAGTATCACAGTATCACAGCATCATCACAGCGTCATCATCACATCATCACTGCACCATCACTGTGTCATCACAGCATCATTACTGCATAATCACAACATCATCACGGTGTCATCGCAGCATAATCACAGCATAATCAGAGCATCACAACAGCATCATCGCATCATCATTGCATCATCACTGCATCATCACAGCATCACAACAGCATCATCACAGCATCATCACAGTATCATCAAAGCATCAGAGCGTCGCCATCACTGCATCATCACAGAATCATCACAGCATGATCACAGCATCATCACTGCATCATCACAGCATGATCACAGCATCATCACTGCATCATCACAGCATCACGGCATCATCAAAGCGCCATAAAAGCGTCATCACAGCATCATCACTGCGTCATCACTCCATCATCACAGCATCATCAAAGCATAACAACGTCATCTCAGTATCATCACAGCATCATCACAGCTTCCTCACGGCGTCATTACATCATCAGTACAGTGTCATCAAAGCGTTATCACAGAATCATCACTGCATCATCACAGCATCATCACTGCATCATTACAGCGTCATCACAGTGTCATCACAGCTTCATCACAGCATCATCACAGCGTCATTACAGCATCATGAAAGCACCATCACAGCGTCATCACAGCATCATCACAGCATAATCACTGCATCATCACTGCATTATCACAGCATCATAGTGTCATCAAATTATCATCACTGCATCATCAGAGCATCATCACAGCCTCATCACAGCACCATCACAGCGTTATCACAGCGTCATCAAAGCATCATCACAACATCATGAAAGCGTCATCACAGTATCATCACAGTGTCATCAAATCATTATCACAGCATCATAAGAGCATCATTTCTGGTGCCAACACAGAAATCTTGTTTTTTTTGATCATGGGGCACTTTACTCAGCACCTGGCCTGATGGCCGCAGACGGGTCCCTATCTTTTAGGGGAAAAAGGATCCTGGGCCAGGAGCTGGCAGGGCTCATTGAGAGGGCTTTAAACTAGGTAAGAAGGGGGATGGGGCTGAAGCAAGGATTGTTGGGGCTGTGCCAGGGGGAACAATGGCAAGGCCGGAGGATAGGGCAATGGCCCAGCTGAAGTGCATCTACACCAATGCTCTGATGATGCTCTGATGATGCAGTGATGTTGCAGTAGTGACGCTGTGATGACGCTTTGATGATGCTGTGATGATGCTGTGATGACGCGGTGATGATGATATGATGATGCAGTGATGATACTGTGATGACGCAGTAATGATGCAGTGATGATGATGTGATGATGCTGTGACAATGTATAGAATCATAGAATCTCCTGAGTTGGAAGGGACCCTTAAGGATCATCAAGTCCAACTCTTGACACCGCACAGGTCTACCCAAAATTTCAGATTATGTGACTAAGTGCACAGTCCAATCTCCTCTTAAATTCCGACAGGCTCGGTGCAGTGACCACTTCCCTGGGGAGCCTGTTCCAGTGTGCAACCACCCTCTCTGTGATGTAGTGATGATGCAGTGAAGATGCTGTGATGATGCTGTGATGATGCTGTGATGATGCTGTGATGATGCAGTGATCATGTAGTGGTGATGATGTGATGACGCAGGGATTCTGCAGTGATGATACAGTGATGATGCGGTGATGATACTGTGATGTTGCAGTAATGACGCTGCGATGAAGTTATGATGATGCAGTGATGATACTGTGATGACGCAGTGATGATGCAGTGATTATGCAGTAATGATACTGAGATGATGCAGTTATGATGCAGTGGTGATGCATTGATGACGCTGTAATTATGATGTGATTATGTAGTGATGATGTAGTGATTACGCTGTGATGATGCACTGATGATACTGTGAAGACGCTGTTATGATGCAGTGAGGAAGCAGTAATGATGCTGTGGTGTTGCTGAGATGATGCTGTGATGATTCATTGATGATGCAGTGATGATGCTGTGATGATACTGTGAAGACGCTGTTATGATGCAGTGAGTAAGCACTAATGATGCTGTGATGTTGCTGAGATGATGCTGTGATGATTCATTAATGATGCAGTGATGATGCTGTGATGATGCTATGATTATGTTTTGATGATGCCTTGATGATTCTGTGATGACGCTGTGATGACTCTGTCGTGATGCTCTGATAACGCTGTCGTGATGCTGTGATGATGCTGCGATGATGTTGTGATGATGCAATGATTATGCTGTGATGATGTAGTAATGATGATGTTATGATGCCGAGGTGATGCAATGATGATGCTCTATTGACGCAGTGATGGTGCTGTTATGATGCAGTGTTTATGCAGTTATGACACTGTGATTATGCTTTGATGACGACGCAATGGTGATGTGACAATGCAGTGATGATGCTGTGATGATGCTGTGACGATGCAGTGATTACGCTGCGATGATGATGTGATAATGCTGTGATGATGATGTGATGACGCAGTGATGATGATGTGATGATTCAGTGATTCTGCAGTATTGATACTGTGATGATGCTGAGATGATGCTGTAACGATGCAGTGATGATACAGTGATAATGCTGTGATGATGCTATAATAATGTTGTGATGATGCTGTGATGAAGATGTGATGATTCTGTGATGACGCTGTGATGATGCTGTCGTGATGGTCTGATAACGTTGTCGTAACGCTGTGACGATGCTTCGATGATGTTGTGATGATGCTGTGACGATGCAGTGAAGATGATGTAATGATGCAGTGATGATACTGTGATGACGCTGTGATAATGCATTGATTATGCAGTAATGATGCTGTGATGATGCTGAGATGATGTTGTGATGATGCAGTGAAGATAATGGGATGATGCAGTGATGATGTTTTAATGGCAACGTGATGATGCTGTGATGATGCAGTTAAGATAATGGGATGATGCAGTGATGATACTGTGATTACGCTGTGATAATGCATTGATTATGCAGTAATGATGCTGTGATGATGCAGTGATGGTGCAGTGATGATGCAGTGATGACGCTGCGGTGATGATTTGAAGGTGCTGTGATGATGCAGTGATGGTGCTGTGAAGGCGCAGTAGTGATGCTTTGATTATGCTGTGATGATGCAGTGATTATGCAGCTATGGTGCAGTGATGATGCTGTGATGATACCGTGATGACGCTGTGATGACGGAGTGATGATGCTGTGATGACACTCTGATGATGTTGTGGTGATAATGTGATGATGCTGTGAAGATACTGTGATAACGCTTTTATTATGCAGTATTCATGCAGTAATGATTCTGTGATGATGCTGAGATGACGCTGCGATGATGCTGTGATGATGCTGTGATGAGTGTGATGACGCTCTGATGACACTATTATTGTGCTGAGATGATGCAGTGATGATGCAGTGATGATGCAGTGATCAAAGCGTCATCACAGCATCATCGCAGCATCGTCGCAGCGTCATCGCAGCGTCATCACTGCATCATCGCAGCGTCATCACTGCATCATCACAGCATCAACACTGCATCATCACTGCATCATCACGACATCATCAAATAATCATGAAAACATCACAGCTTCATCAAAGCGTCATCAGAGCGTCAACACTGCATCTTCACAGCATCATCACAGCATAATCACATCATCATCACTGCATCATCACTGCATCATTGCATCATCATCACAGCATCACCAAATATTCGCAGAGTCATCATTGCATCATCACAGAATCATCAAAGCACCATCATAGCGTCATCAGAGCATTATCGCTGCCTCATCACTGCATCATCACTGCCTCATCACTGCGTCATCACAACATCATCACTTCAATATCACAGCAACATCACACTGTCATCAAAGCGTCATCACAGCATCATTACTGCATCATCACAGCATCATAACGCATCATCACCACATCAC
Organism: Clangula hyemalis; assembly: GCA_963989345.1. The sequence continues at coordinate 1,675,839 of OZ022461.1, read as the reverse complement.
AACAGCATCATCACAGCATTATAACAGCATCATCCAGGCGTCATCACTGCATCATCACAGCGTCACCACAGCGTCATCACTGCATCATCACAGCATCATCAAAGCATCACAGCGTAATCAAAGCGTCATCACAGCTTCATCACGGTATCAACACAGCATTATCACATCATCATCACAGAATCATCATGCCATCATCACAGCATCATCACAGCATCATCAGAGCATCATTAAAGCATCACAGCGTCATCAAAGACTCATCACAGCGTCATCACAGCATCACCACTGCGTCATCAGAGCGTCATCAAAGCACCATCACAGCTTCATCACAGCATCAACACAGCATCATCACAGTGTCATCAAAGCGTCATCACAACATCATCAGCGCGTCATCACTGAATCATCACAGCGTAATAACTACATCATCAGTGCGTCATCACAGCGTCATCACAGCATCACTACAGCATCAACACAGCAACATCTCAGCGTCATCACTACATCATCGCAGCGTCATCACTGCATCATCACAGTATCATAAGTGCATCATCACAGCATCATCACAGCATCATAAAAACATCATCACAATATTATCACAGCCTCACCACAGCGTCATAACTGCATCATCACTGCATCATCACTGTATCATCAGAGCATCATCACATCATTTCAATGCATGATCACAGCATAATAACAGCATCATCACGGGATCATCACAACATCATCGCAGAATCATCACTGAATCATCACAGCGTCATCACAGCATCATCACAGCATCACAACAGCATCATCACTGCATCATCAAATCATGATCACTGCATCATGAAAGTGTCATCACAGCATCACCACAGCATCATCACAACAGTATCACAGTATCACAGAGTCATCACAGCGTCATCATCACATCATCACTGCACCATCACTGTGTCATCACAGCATCATTACTGCATAATCACAACATCATCACGGTGTCATCGAAGCATAATCACAGCATAATCAGAGCATCACAACAGCATCATCGCATCGTCATCACTGCATCATCATTGCATCATCACTGCATCATCACTGCATCATCACAGCATCACAACAGCATCATCACAGTATCATCAAAGAATCACAGCGTCGCCATCACTGCATCATCACAGAATCATCACAGCATGATCACAGCATCATCACTGCATCATCACAGCATGATCACAGCATCATCACTGCATCATTACAGCATCATCACAACATCATCACAGCATCACGGCATCATCAAAGCGCCATAAAAGCGTCATCACAGCATCATCACTGCATAATCACAGCATCATCACAGCATGATCACAGCATCATCACTGCGTCATCACTCCATCATCACAGCATCATCAAAGCATCACAGCGTCATCACAGTATCATCACAGCATCATCACAGCTTCCTCACGGCGTCATTACATCATCAGTACAGTGTCATCAAAGTGTTATCACAGAATCATCACTGCATCATCACAGCATCATCACTGCATCATCAGAGTGTCATCACAGCATCATCACTGCGTCATCACTGCATCATCATATAATCATGACAGCATCATAGCTGTATAATCACAGCATCATCAAAGCGTCATCACAGCATCATCAAAGCATCATCACAGCGTCATCAGAGCATCACCATAGTATCATCACAGCATCATCACAGCAACATCACTCCATCATTACAGCGTCATCACAGTGTCATCACAGCGTCATCACAGCATCATCAAAGCATCACAATGTAATCAGTGTCATCATAGCGTCATCACAGCATCATCACTGCGTCATTACATCATCATGAAAGCACCATCACAGCATCATCGCAGCATCATCACAGCATCATCACAGCATCATCACTGCATCATCACAGCATCACAGCGTCATCAAATTATCATCACTGCATCATCAGAGCATCACCAGAACTTCATCGCAGCATCATCAAAGCAACATCACAGCGTCACTACTGCAACATCACTGCATCATCTGAGCATCATCACAGCCTCATCACAGCACCATCACAGCGTTATCACAGCGTCATCAAAGCATCATCACAACATCATCAAAGCGTCATCACAGCATCATCACAGTGTCATCAAATCATCATCACAGCATCATCACAACAGCATCACCACAGCATCATAAGAGCATCATTTCTGGTGCCAACGCAGAAATTTTGTTTTTTTTGACCATGGGGCACTTTACTCTGCACCTGGCCTGATGGCTGCAGACGGGTCCCTATCTTTTAGGGGAAAAAGGATCCTGGGCCAGGAGCTGGCAGGGCTCATTGAGAGGGCTTTAAACTAGGTAAGAAGGGGGATGGGGCTGAAGCAAGGATTGTTGGGGCTGTGCCAGGGGGAACAATGGCAAGGCCGGAGGATAGGGCAATGGCCCAGCTGAAGTGCATCTACACCAATGCTCTGATGATGCAGTGATGTTGCAGTAGTGACGCTGTGATGACGCTTTGATGATGCTGTGATGATGATGTGATGATGCAGTGATAATGATGTGATGATGCAGTGATGATGATATGATGATGCAGTGATGATGATGTGATGATGATGTGACAATGTATAGAATCATAGAATCTCCTGAGTTGGAAGGGACCCTTAAGGATCATCTAGTCCAACTCTTGACACCGCACAGGTCTACCCAAAAGTTCAGATTATGTGACTAAGTGCACAGTCCAATCTCTTCTTAAATTCCGACAGGCTCGGTGCAGTGACCACTTCCCTGGGGAGCCTGTTCCAGTGTGCAACCACCCTCTCTGTGATGTAGTGATGATGCAGTGAAGATGCTGTGAGGATACTGTGATGATGCTGTGATGCTGCAGTGATGAAGCTGCGATCCTGCTGTGATGATGCTGTGATGATGCAGTGATGATGATGTGATGATGCAGGGATGATGATGTGATGATGTTGTGTTATTGCTGTGATGACGCTGTCATGATTCTGTGACGATGCAGTGATGATGCTGTGATGACCCTGTCATGATGTTGTGATGACGCTGTCGTGATGCTGTGATGATGCTGTGATGACAATATGATGACGTAGTTATGATGCTTTTATGACGCAGTCATTATGCAGTTAAGATGCAGATATGAGGCTGTGATGACGCTGTGATGATGCTGTGATGATGCTGCGATAACGCTGTGATGACCTTATCGTGATTATGTGATAACGCTGTGATGATGCTGTGATTCTGAAGTAATGATGCTGTGATGATGCTGAGGTGATGCTGTGATGATGCAGTGATGACACTGCTGTGATGATGATGTGATTACGCAGCGATGATGCTGTAATGATTTTGTGATGATGATGTGATGATGTCATGGGTTTGTGAAGGGTAGGTCCTGCCTAACTAACCGGATTTCCTTTTATGATAAGATCACCCGTATGGTGGACCAAGGGAAACTAGGTGATGTGATTTTTTTGGACTTCAGCAAGGCTTTTGACACGGTTTCCCATAGGATCCTACTGGACAAAATGTCCACCATACAGCTAAATAAAAACATCATACGATGGGTGAGCAATTGGCTAACGGGCAGGGCCCAAAGGGTTATGGTAAATGGGGCTGCGTCAGGCTGGCGAGCGGTCACCAGTGGGGTCCCTCAAGGCTCCATTTTAGGGCCGGTACTTTTCAATATTTTTATAAACGATCTGGATGTAGGAATAGAGGGTATTTTGAGCAAGTTTGCTGATGACACCAAACTTGGAGGAGTTGTGGACTCGAATGAGGGTGGAAAGGCCTTGCAGAGGGACCTGGATAGGTTGGAGAGCTGGGCGATCACCAACCGCATGAAGTTCAATAAGAGCAAGTGCCGGGTCCTGCACCTGGGACGGGGAAACCCTGGCTGCACGTACAGACTGGGCGATGAGACGCTGGAGAGCAGCCTAGAAGAGAGGGATCTGGGGGTCGTGGTAGACAGCAAGTTGAATATGAGCCAGCAGTGTGCCCTGGCAGCCAGGAGGGCCAAGCGTGTCCTGGGGTGCATCAAGCACGGCATCGCTAGTAGGTCACGGGAGGTGATTGTCCCGCTCTACTCTGCGCTGGTGCGGCCTCACCTCGAGTACTGTGTGCAGTTCTGGGCACCGCAGTATAAAAAGGACATGAAACTGTTGGAGAGTGTCCAGAGGAGGGCTACGAAGATGGTGAAAGGCCTGGAGGGGAAGACGTACGAGGAACGGCTGAGGTCACTGGGCCTGTTCAGCCTGGAGAAGAGGAGGCTGAGGGGAGACCTCATCACAGTCTACAACTTCCTCGTAAGGGGGTGTCGAGAGGCAGGAGACCTTTTCTCCATTAACACCAGTGACAGGACCCGCGGGAACGGGGTTAAGCTGAGGCAGGGGAAATTTAGGCTAGACATCAGGAGGGGGTTCTTCACAGAGAGGGTGGTTGCACACTGGAACAGGCTCCCCAGGGAAGTGGTCACTGCACCGAGCCTGTCGGAATTTAAGAAGAGATTGGACTGTGCACTTAGTCACATGGTCTGAACTCTTGGGTAGACCTGTGCGGTGTCAAGAGTTGGACTAGATGATCCTTAAGGGTCCCTTCCAACTCAGGAGATTCTATGATTCTATGATTCTATGCTGTGATGATGCAGTGTTTATGCAGTTATGACGCTGTGATGACCCTGTTATGATGCCTGTATGAGGATACGATGATGCTGTGACTATGCAGTGATGATGCAGTGATGATGCTGCGATGATGCAGTGATGACGTTGCGATGATGATATGATGATGCAGTGATGATACTGTGATAAAGTTGTGATGACGCAGTGATGATGCTGTAATGATGCAGTGATTATGCAGTAATGATGCTGTAGTGACGCTGCGATTATGCTGTGCTGATGCTGTGATGTTGCTGTGGTGACGCTGTGTTGAGGGTGTTGTGGTGTTCTGATAACGCTGTTGTGATGCTGTGATGATGCTACGATGATATTGTGATGATGCTGTGATGATACCGTGATGATGCAGTGATGATGCTGTGATGCTGCTGCGATGACGCTGTGGTGATGATGTGATGATGCAGTGATGATGCAGTTATGATGCAGTGATGATGCAGTTATGACGCTTTAATGACATTGTGATGATATTGTGATTATGCTGTGATGACATAGCGATGATGCTGTGATGATTCTGTGATGACACTCTGATGATGATGTGATGATGCTGTGATGATGCTGTTATAACACTGTGATGACACTGTGATGATGCTGAGATTATGCTGTGAAGATGCAGTGATGATGCAGTGATGATGCAGTTATGACCCTGTGATGACGCTGTGATGATGCAGTGAGTAAGCAGTAAAGATGCTTTGATGATGCTGTTATGATGCTGCAATGATGCTGTGATGATGCTGTGGGCTGCTGTGATGACAATTTGATGACGTAGTGATGATTCTGTCATGACGCCATGATGCTGCTCTGATGCTGCTCTGACGATGCTGTGATTATGCTGTGATGACGCTCTGATGACACAGTGATGATGCTGTGATGACGCTGTGATGACAATTTGATGATGAAGTGATGACTTTGTGATTACGCTGTGATGACGCATTGAAGATTATGTGATGATGATGTGATGATGCAGTAATGATGCTGTCATGATGCAGTGATGATGCTGTGATGTCGCTCTGATGATTCTGTGATGATGCTGTGATGATGCAGTTGTGGTACTGTGATGACGCTGTGATAATGCAGTGATTATGTAGTAATGATTCTGTGATGATGCTGTGATGATGCTGTTATGATGCAGTGGTGATGCAGTGATGACTCTGTACTTATACTGTGATTATGTAGTGATGATGTAGTGATTACGGTGTGATGACGCAGTGATGATGCGGTGATGATGTGGTGATGATGCAGTGATGATGAAGTGATGATGCAGTGATGACACTGTGATGAGGCAGCGATGATGCTGTGATGACACTGATGATGTTGTGATGATGATGTGATGATGCTGTGATGATGCAGTGAAGACGCAGTGATAATGCAGTGATGATGCTGCGATGACGCTATGATGATGCAGTGATGATATAATGAAGCCGTGATGACGCTGTGATGGTGCAGTGATGATGCTGTGATGATGCAGTGATGATGATGTGAGGAAGCAGTGATGATACAGTGACTATGCTGTGTTTAATTTGTGATGACACAATTATGATGCTGTGATGATGCAGTGATTATGCAGTGTTGATGCTGAGATGATGCTGTGATGATGCTATCGTAATGCTGTGTTGATGTTGTGATGACGCTGTGATGACGCTGTGATGATGATGTGATGATGTTGTGATGATGCACTGATGATACAGTGATTATGCTGTGATTAAATGTGTTGACACAACTATGATGCTCTGATGATGCAGTGATGATGCAGTGTTGATGCAGTGATGATGCTGTGATGATGCAGTGAAAATGATGGGATGATGCAGTCATGATGATGTCATGATGCAGTGATGATACTGTGATGACGCTGTGATGATGCAGTGATGGTGCAGTGATGATGCAGTGATGACGCAGTCATGATGCTTTGATGACAATGCCAAGATACTCTGATGATGCTGTGATGATTCCTTGATGACGCTGAGATGATGCTGTGAGAGTGCAGTGATGATGCATTGTTTATGCTGTGATGATGCTCTGATTGTGTTGTGATGATGCTGTGATGATGCTGTGATGATATTGTGATGATGCAGTGATGATGATGTGATGATGCTCTGATGCTGATGTGATGATGCTGTGATGATGCTGTGATGATATTGTGATAATGCAGTGATGATGTTGTGATAACGCAGTGATGATGCTGTGATGATGTTGTGATGATGCAGTGAAGATAATGGGATGATGCAGTGATGATGTTTTAATGGCGACGTGATGATGCTGTGATGATGCTGTGATGATATTGTGATGATGCAGTGATGATGATGTGATGATGCTCTGATGATGATGTGATGATGCTGTGATGATGCTGTGATGATATTGTGATAATGCAGTGATGATGTTGTGATAACGCAGTGATGATGCTGTGATGATGTTGTGATGATGCAGTGAAGATAATGGGATGATGCAGTGATGATGATGTCATGATGCAGTGATGATACTGTGATCACGCTGTGATAATGCATTGATTATGCAGGAATGATGCTTTGATGATGCTGAGATGATGCTGTGATGATGCAGTGGTGGTGCAGTGATGATGCAGTGATGACGCAGTGATGATGCTGTGATGATGTTGTGATGAAGCTTTGATGATGCAGTGATGATGATGGGATTATGAAGTGATGATGATGTGATGATGCAGTGATGATACTGTGATGACGCTGTTATAATGCAGTGATTATGCGGAAATGATGCTGTGATGACACTGAGATGATGCTTTGATGATGCAGTGATGATGCTGTGAGGATGCAGTGAGGACACAGTGATGATGTTGTGCTGATGCTGTGATGATGTTTTGATTAGGCAGTGATGATGCTGTGGTGATGCAGTGATGATGCAGTGATGATGCAGTGATCAAAGCGTCATCACAGCATCATCACAGCATCATCGCAGCGTCATCGCAGCGTCATCACTGCATCATCGCAGCGTCATCACTGCATCATCACAGCATCAACACTGCATCATCACAACATCATCAAATAATCATGAAAGCATCACAGCTTCATCAAAGCGTCATCAGAGCGTCAACACTGCATCTTCACTGCATCATCACAGCATCATCACAGCATAATCACAGCATCATCACTGCATCATCACTGCATCATCACTGCATCATCACAGCATCATTGCATCATCATCACAGCATCACCAAATATTCGCAGAGTCATCATTGCATCATCACAGAATCATCAAAGCACCATCATAGCATCATCAGAGCATTATCGCTGCCTCATCACTGCCTCATCACTGCATCATCACTGCGTCATCACAACATCATCACTTCAACATCACAGCAACATCACACTGTCATCAAAGCGTCATCACAGCATCATTACTGCATCATCACAGCATCATAACACATCATCACCACATCACAACAGCATCGTCACAGCATTATAACAGCATCATCCAGGCGTCATCACTGCATCATCACAGCGTCACCACAGCGTCATCACTGCATCATCACAGCATCATCAAAGCATCACAGCGTAATCAAAGCGTCATCACAGCTTCATCACGGTATCAACACAGCATTATCACATCATCATCACAGAATCATCATGCCATCATCACAGCATCATCGCAGCATCATCACAGCATCATTAAAGCATCACAGCGTCATCAAAGACTCATCACAGCGTCATCACAGCATCACCACTGCGTCATCAGAGCGTCATCAAAGCACCATCACAGCTTCATCACAGCATCAACACAGCATCATCACAGTGTCATCAAAGCATCATCACAACATCATCAGCGCGTCATCACTGAATCATCACAGCGTAATAACTACATCATCAGTGCGTCATCACAGCGTCATCACAGCATCACTACAGCATCAACACAGCAACATCTCAGTGTCATCACTACATCATCGCAGCGTCATCACTGCATCATCACAGCATCATAAGTGCATCATCACAGCATCATCACAGCATCATAAAAACATCATCACATCATCATCATTGTATCATCACAGCATCATCATAGCGTCATCAGAGCATTATCGCTGCCTCATCACTGCATCATCACAGCATCATCACTGCATCATCACAGCATCATCACAATATTATCACAGCCTCACCACAGCGTCATAACTGCATCATCACTGCATCATCACTGTATCATCAGAGCATCATCACATCATTTCAATGCATAATAACAGCATCATCACGGCATCATCACAACATCATCACTGCATCAACACAACATCATCACAGAATCATCACTGAATCATCACAGCGTCATCACAGCATCATCACTGCATCATCAAATCATGATCACTGCATCATGAAAGTGTCATCACAGCATCACCACAGCATCATCACAACAGTATCACAGTATCACAGCATCATCACAGCGTCATCATCACATCATCACTGCACCATCACTGTGTCATCACAGCATCACAACAGCATCATCACAGCATCATCACAGTATCATCAAAGCATCAGAGCGTCGCCATCACTGCATCATCACAGAATCATCACAGCATGATCACAGCATCATCACTGCATCATCACAGCATGATCACAGCATCATCACTGCATGATCACAGCATCATCACAGCGTCACGGCATCATCAAAGCGCCATAAAAGCGTCATCACAGCATCATCACTGCGTCATCACTCCATCATCACAGCATCATCAAAGCATAACAACGTCATCACAGTATCATCACAGCATCATCACAGCTTCCTCACGGCGTCATTACATCATCAGTACAGTGTCATCAAAGCGTTATCACAGAATCATCACTGCATCATCACAGCATCATCACTGCATCATTACAGCGTCATCACAGTGTCATCACAGCTTCATCACAGCATCATCACAGCGTCATTACAGCATCATGAAAGCACCATCACAGCGTCATCACAGCATCATCACAGCATAATCACTGCATCGTCACTGCATCATCACAGCATCATAGTGTCATCAAATTATCATCACTGCATCATCAGAGCATCATCACAGCCTCATCACAGCACCATCACAGCGTTATCACAGCGTCATCAAAGCATCATCACAACATCATGAAAGCGTCATCACAGTATCATCACAGTGTCATCAAATCATTATCACAGCATCATAAGAGCATCATTTCTGGTGCCAACACAGAAATCTTGTTTTTTTTGACCATGGGGCACTTTACTCAGCACCTGGCCTGATGGCCGCAGACGGGTCCCTATCTTTTAGGGGAAAAAGGATCCTGGGCCAGGAGCTGGCAGGGCTCATTGAGAGGGCTTTAAACTAGGTAAGAAGGGGGATGGGGCTGAAGCAAGGATTGTTGGGGCTGTGCCAGGGGGAACAATGGCAAGGCCGGAGGATAGGGCAATGGCCCAGCTGAAGTGCATCTACACCAATGCTCTGATGATGCTCTGATGATGCAGTGATGTTGCAGTAGTGACGCTGTGATGACGCTTTGATGATGCTGTGATGACGCGGTGATGATGATATGATGATGCAGTGATGATACTGTGATGACGCTGTGATGATGCAGTGATTATGCATTAATGATTCTGTGATGATGCTGAGATGATATTTTGATGATGCAGTGATGACGCTGTGATGACCTTATTATGATGCTGTGATGATGCTGTGATGATGCTGTGATTATGCAGCTACGATTCTGTGATGATGCTGTGATGATGCTGTGATGATGCTGTGATGATGCAGTGATCATGTAGTGGTGATGATGTGATGACGCAGGGATTCTGCAGTAATGATACGTTGATGATGCGGTGATGATACTGTGATGTTGCAGTAATGACGCTGCGATGAAGTTATGATGATGCAGTGATGATACTGTGATGACGCAGTGATGATGCAGTGATTATGCAGTAATGATACTGAGATGATGCAGTTATGATGCAGTGGTGATGCATTGATGACGCTGTAATTATGATGTGATTATGTAGTGATGATGTAGTGATTACGCTGTGATGATGCACTGATGATACTGTGAAGACACTGTTATGATGCAGTGAGGAAGCAGTAATGATGCTGTGGTGTTGCTGAGATGATGCTGTGATGATTCATTGATGATGCAGTGATGATGCTGTGATGATACTGTGAAGACGCTGTTATGATGCAGTGAGGAAGCACTAATGATGCTGTGATGTTGCTGAGATGATGCTGTGATGATTCATTAATGATGCAGTGATGATGCTGTGATGATGCTATGATTATGTTTTGATGATGCCTTGATGATTCTGTGATGACGCTGTGATGACTCTGTCGTGATGCTCTGATAACGCTGTCGTGATGCTGTGATGATGCTGCGATGATGTTGTGATGATGCAATGATTATGCTGTGATGATGTAGTAATGATGATGTTATGATGCCGAGGTGATGCAATGATGATGCTGTATTGACGCAGTGATGGTGCTGTGATGATGCAGAGTTTATGCAGTTATGACACTGTGATTATGCTTTGATGACGACGCAATGGTGATGTGACGATGCAGTGATGATGCTGTGATGATGCTGTGATAATGCTGTGATGATGATGTGATGACGCAGTGATGATGATGTGATGATTCAGTGATTCTGCAGTATTGATACTGTGATGATGCTGAGATGATGCTGTAACGATGCAGTGATGATACAGTGATAATGCTGTGATGATGCTATAATAATGTTGTGATGATGCTGTGATGAAGATGTGATGATTCTGTGATGACGCTGTGATGATGCTGTCGTGATGGTCTGATAACGTTGTCGTAACGCTGTGACGATGCTTCGATGATGTTGTGATGATGCTGTGACGATGCAGTGAAGATGATGTGATGATGCAGTGATGATACTGTGATGACGCTGTGATAATGCATTGATTATGCAGTAATGATGCTGTGATGATGCTGAGATGATGTTGTGATGATGCAGTGAAGATAATGGGATGATGCAGTGATGATGTTTTAATGGCAACGTGATGATGCTGTGATGATGCAGTTAAGATAATGGGATGATGCAGTGATGATACTGTGATCACGCTGTGATAATGCATTGATTATGCAGTAATGATGCTGTGATAATGCAGTGATGGTGCAGTGATGATGCAGTGATGACGCAGTGATGATGCTGCGGTGATGATTTGAAGGTGCTGTGATGATGCAGTGATGGTGCTGTGAAGGCGCAGTAGTGATGCTTTGATTATGCTGTGATGATTCAGTGATTATGCAGCTATGGTGCAGTGATGATGCTGTGATGATACCGTGATGACGCTGTGATGACGGAGTGATGATGCTGTGATGACACTCTGATGATGTTGTGGTGATAATGTGATGATGCTGTGAAGATACTGTGATAACGCTTTTATTATGCAGTATTCATGCAGTAATGATTCTGTGATGATGCTGAGATGACGCTGCGATGATGATGTGATGATGCTGTGATGAGCGTGATGACGCTCTGATGACACTATTATTGTGCTGAGATGATGCAGTGATGATGCAGTGATCAAAGCGTCATCACAGCATCATCGCAGCATCGTCGCAGCGTCATCGCAGCGTCATCACTGCATCATCGCAGCGTCATCACTGCATCATCACTGCATCATCACAACATCATCAAATAATCATGAAAACATCACAGCTTCATCAAAGCGTCATCAGAGCGTCAACACTGCATCTTCACTGCATCATCACAGCATCATCACAGCATAATCACATCATCATCACTGCATCATCACTGCATCATCACTGCATCATCACAGCATCATTGCATCATCATCACAGCATCACCAAATATTCGCAGAGTCATCATTGCATCATCACAGAATCATCAAAGCACCATCATAGCGTCATCAGAGCATTATCGCTGCCTCATCACTGCCTCATCACTGCATCATCACTGCGTCATCACAACATCATCACTTCAACATCACAGCAACATCACACTGTCATCAAAGCGTCATCACAGCATCATTACTGCATCATCACAGCATCATAACACATCATCACCACATCACAACAGCATCGTCACAGCATTATAACAGCATCATCCAGGCGTCATCACTGCATCATCACAGCGTCACCACAGCGTCATCACTGCATCATCACAGCATCCTCAAAGCATCACAGCGTAATCAAAGCGTCATCACAGCTTCATCACGGTATCAACACAGCATTATCACATCATCATCACAGAATCATCATGCCATCATCACAGCATCATCGCAGCATCATCACAGCATCATTAAAGCATCACAGCGTCATCAAAGACTCATCACAGCGTCATCACAGCATCACCACTGCGGCATCAGAGCGTCATCAAAGCACCATCACAGCTTCATCACAGCATCAACACAGCATCATCACAGTGTCATCAAAGCGTCATCACAACATCATCAGCGCGTCATCACTGAATCATCACAGCGTAATAACTACATCATCAGTGCGTCATCACAGCGTCATCACAGCATCACTACAGCATCAACACAGCAACATCTCAGCGTCATCACTACATCATCGCAGCGTCATCACTGCATCATCACAGCATCATAAGTGCCTCATCACAGCATCATCACAGCATCATAAAAACATCATCACAATATTATCACAGCCTCACCACAGCGTCATAACTGCATCATCACTGCATCATCACTGTATCATCAGAGCATCATCACATCATTTCAATGCATGATCACAGCATAATAACAGCATCATCACGGCATCATCACAACATCATCGCAGAATCATCACTGAATCATCACAGCGTCATCACAGCATCATCACAGCATCACAACAGCATCATCACTGCATCATCAAATCATGATCACTGCATCATGAAAGTGTCATCACAGCATCACCACAGCATCATCACAACAGTATCACAGTATCACAGAGTCATCACAGCGTCATCATCACATCATCACTGCACCATCACTGTGTCATCACAGCATCATTACTGCATAATCACAACATCATCACGGTGTCATCGAAGCATAATCACAGCATAATCAGAGCATCACAACAGCATCATCGCATCGTCATCACTGCATCATCATTGCATCATCACAGCATCATCACTGCATCATCACAGCATCACAACAGCATCATCACAGTATCATCAAAGCATCACAGCGTTGCCATCACTGCATCATCACAGAATCATCACAGCATGATCAGAGCATCATCACTGCATCATCACAGCATGATCACAGCATCATCACTGCATCATTACAGCATCATCACAACATCATCACAGCATCACGGCATCATCAAAGCGCCATAAAAGCGTCATCACAGCATCATCACTGCATCATTACAGCATCATCACAGCATGATCACAGCATCATCACTGCGTCATCACTCCATCATCACAGCATCATCACAGCTTCCTCACGGCGTCATTACATCATCAGTACAGTGTCATCAAAGTGTTATCACAGAATCATCACTGCATCATCACAGCATCATCACTGCATCATCAGAGTGTCATCACAGCATCATCACTGCGTCATCACTGCATCATCATATAATCATGACAGCATCATAGCTGTATAATCACAGCATCATCAAAGCGTCATCACAGCATCATCAAAGCATCATCACAGCGTCATCAGAGCATCACCATAGTATCATCACAGCATCATCACAGCAACATCACTCCATCATTACAGCGTCATCACAGTGTCATCACAGCGTCATCACTCTATCATCACAGCATCACAATGTAATCAGTGTCATCATAGCGTCATCACAGCATCATCACTGCGTCATTACATCATCATGAAAGCACCATCACAGCATCATCGCAGCATCATCACTGCATCATCACAGCATCACAGCGTCATCAAATTATCATCACTGCATCATCAGAGCATCACCAGAACTTCACCTCAGCATCATCAAAGCAACATCACAGCGTCACTACTGCAACATCACTGCATCATCTGAGCATCATCACAGCCTCATCACAGCACCATCACAGCGTTATCACAGCGTCATCAAAGCATCATCACAACATCATCAAAGCGTCATCACAGCATCATGACAGTGTCATCAAATCATCATCACAGCATCATCACAACAGCATCACCACAGCATCATAAGAGCATCATTTCTGGTGCCAACGCAGAAATCTTGTTTTTTTTGACCATGGGGCACTTTACTCAGCACCTGGCCTGATGGCCGCAGACGGGTCCCTATCTTTTAGGGGAAAAAGGATCCTGGGCCAGGAGCTGGCAGGGCTCATTGAGAGGGCTTTAAACTAGGTGAGAAGGGGGATGGAGCTGAAGCAAGGATTGTTGGGGCTGTGCCAGGGGGAACAATGGCAAGGCCGGAGGATAGGGCAATGGCCCAGCTGAAGTGCATCTACACCAATGCTGTGATGATGCTCTGATGTTGCAGTAGTGACGCTGTGATGACGCTTTGATGATGCTGTGATGACGCGGTGATGATGCAGTGATTATGTAGCTATGATGCTGTGATGATGATGTGATGATGCAGTGATAATGATGTGATGATGCAGTGATGATGATATGATGATGCAGTGATGATGATGTGATGATGCTGTGACAATGTATAGAATCATAGAATCTCCTGAGTTGGAAGGGACCCTTAAGGATCATCAAGTCCAACTCTTGACACCGCACAGGTCTACCCAAAAGTTCAGATTATGTGACTAAGTGCACAGTCCAATCTCTTCTTAAATTCCGACAGGCTCGGTGCAGTGACCACTTCCCTGGGGAGCCTGTTCCAGTGTGCAACCACCCTCTCTGTGATGTAGTGATGATGCAGTGAAGATGCTGTGAGGATACTGTGATGATGCTGTGATGCTGCAGTGATGAAGCTGCGATCCTGCTGTGATGATGCTGTGATGATGATGTGATGATGCAGGGATGATGATGTGATGATGTTGTGTTATTGCTGTGATGATGCTGTCATGATTCTGTGACGATGCAGTGATGATGCTGTGATGACCCTGTCATGATGTTGTGATGACGCTGTCGTGATGCTGTGATGATGCTGTGATGACAATATGATGACGTAGTTATGATGCTTTTATGATGCAGTCATTATGCAGTTAAGATGCAGATATGAGGCTGTGATGACGCTGTGATGATGCTGTGATGATGCTGCGATGACGCTGTGATGACCTTATCGTGATTATGTGATAACGCTGTGATGATGCTGTGATTCTGAAGTAATGATGCTGTGATGATGCTGAGGTGATGCTGTGATGATGCAGTGATGACACTGCTGTGATGATGATGTGATTACGCAGCGATGATGCTGTAATGATTTTGTGATGATGATGTGATGATGTCATGGGTTTGTGAAGGGTAGGTCCTGCCTAACTAACCTGATTTCCTTTTATGATAAGATCACCCGTATGGTGGACCAAGGGAAACTAGGTGATGTGATTTTTTTGGACTTCAGCAAGGCTTTTGACACGGTTTCCCATAGGATCCTACTGGACAAAATGTCCACCATACAGCTAAATAAAAACATCATACGATGGGTGAGCAATTGGCTAACGGGCAGGGCCCAAAGGGTTATGGTAAATGGGGCTGCGTCAGGCTGGCGGGCGGTCACCAGTGGGGTCCCTCAAGGCTCCATTTTAGGGCCGGTACTTTTCAATATTTTTATAAACGATCTGGATGTAGGAATAGAGGGTATTTTGAGCAAGTTTGCTGATGACACCAAACTTGGAGGAGTTGTGGACTCGAATGAGGGTGGAAAGGCCTTGCAGAGGGACCTGGATAGGTTGGAGAGCTGGGCGATCACCAACCGCATGAAGTTCAATAAGAGCAAGTGCCGGGTCCTGCACCTGGGACGGGGAAACCCTGGCTGCACGTACAGACTGGGCGATGAGACGCTGGAGAGCAGCCTAGAAGAGAGGGATCTGGGGGTCGTGGTAGACAGCAAGTTGAATATGAGCCAGCAGTGTGCCCTGGCAGCCAGGAGGGCCAAGCGTGTCCTGGGGTGCATCAAGCACGGCATCGCTAGTAGGTCACGGGAGGTGATTGTCCCGCTCTACTCTGCGCTGGTGCGGCCTCACCTCGAGTACTGTGTGCAGTTCTGGGCACCGCAGTATAAAAAGGACATGAAACTGTTGGAGAGTGTCCAGAGGAGGGCTACGAAGATGGTGAAAGGCCTGGAGGGGAAGACGTACGAGGAACGGCTGAGGTCACTGGGCCTGTTCAGCCTGGAGAAGAGGAGGCTGAGGGGAGACCTCATCACAGTCTACAACTTCCTCGTAAGGGGGTGTCGAGAGGCAGGAGACCTTTTCTCCATTAACACCAGTGACAGGACCCGCGGGAACGGGGTTAAGCTGAGGCAGGGGAAATTTAGGCTAGACATCAGGAGGGGGTTCTTCACAGAGAGGGTGGTTGCACACTGGAACAGGCTCCCCAGGGAAGTGGTCACTGCACCGAGCCTGTCGGAATTTAAGAAGAGATTGGACTGTGCACTTAGTCACATGGTCTGAACTCTTGGGTAGACCTGTGCGGTGTCAAGAGTTGGACTAGATGATCCTTAAGGGTCCCTTCCAACTCAGGAGATTCTATGATTCTATGCTGTGATGATGCAGTGTTTATGCAGTTATGACGCTGTGATGACCCTGTTATGATGCCTGTATGAGGATACGATGATGCTGTGACTATGCAGTGATGATGCAGTGATGATGCTGCGATGATGCAGTGATGACGTTGCGATGATGATATGATGATGCAGTGATGATACTGTGATAAAGTTGTGATGACGCAGTGATGATGCTGTAATGATGCAGTGATTATGCAGTAATGATGCTGTAGTGACGCTGCGATTATGCTGTGCTGATGCTGTGATGTTGCTGTGGTGACGCTGTGTTGAGGGTGTTGTGGTGTTCTGATAACGCTGTTGTGATGCTGTGATGATGCTACGATGATATTGTGATGATGCTGTGATGATACCGTGATGATGCAGTGATGATGCTGTGATGCTGCTGCGATGACGCTGTGGTGACGATGTGATGATGCAGTGATGATGCAGTTATGATGCAGTTATGACGCTTTAATGACATTGTGATGATATTGTGATTATGCTGTGATGACATAGCGATGATGCTGTGATGATTCTGTGATGACACTCTGATGATGATGGGATGATGCTGTGATGATGCTGTTATAACACTGTGATGACACTGTGATGATGCTGAGATTATGCTGTGAAGATGCAGTGATGATGCAGTGATGATGCAGTTATGACCCTGTGATGACGCTGTGATGATGCAGTGAGTAAGCAGTAAAGATGCTTTGATGATGCTGTTATGATGCTGCAATGATGCTGTGATGATGCTGTGGGCTGCTGTGATGACAATTTGATGACGTAGTGATGATTCTGTCATGACGCCATGATGCTACTCTGATGTTGCTCTGCCGATGCTGTGATTATGCTGTGATGACGCTCTGATGACACAGTGATGATGCTGTGATGACGCTGTGATGACAATTTGATGATGAAGTGATGACTTTGTGATTACGCTGTGATGACGCATTGAAGATTATGTGATGATGATGTGATGATGCAGTAATGATGCTGTCATGATGCAGTGATGATGCTGTGATGTCGCTCTGATGATTCTGTGATGATGCTGTGATGATGCAGTTGTGGTACTGTGATGACGCTGTGATAATGCAGTGATTATGTAGTAATGATTCTGTGATGATGCTGTGATGATGCTGTTATGATGCAGTGAAGACGCAGTCATAATGCAGTGATGATGCTGCGATGACGCTATGATGATGCAGTGATGATATAATGAAGCCGTGATGACGCTGTGATGGTGCAGTGATGATGCTGTGATGATGCAGTGATGATGATGTGATGAAGCAGTGATGATACAGTGATTATGCTGTGTTTAATTTGTGATGACACACTTATGATGCTGTGATGATGCAGTGATTATGCAGTGTTGATGCTGAGATGATGCTGTGATGATGCTATCGTAATGCTGTGTTGATGTTGTGATGACGCTGTGATGACGCTGTGATGATGATGTGATGATGTTGTGATGATGCAGTGATGATACAGTGATTATGCTGTGATTAAATGTGTTGACACAATTATGATGCTCTGATGATGCAGTGATGATGCAGTGTTGATGCAGTGATGATGCTGTGATGATGCAGTGAAAATGATGGGATGATGCAGTGATGATGATGTCATGATGCAGTGATGATACTGTGATGACGCTGTGATGATGCAGTGATGGTGCAGTGATGATGCAGTGATGACGCAGTGATGATGCTGTGAAGGCGCAGTGGTGATGCTTTGATTATGCTGTGATGACGGAGTGATTATGTAGCTATGGTGCTGTGATGATACTGTGATGACATTGTGATGACGGAGTGATGATGCTGTGATGACACTCTGATGATGTTGTGATGATACTGTGATGATGCCGTGATGATGCTGTGAAGATACTGTGATGACGCTGTGATGATGCAGTATTTATGCAGTCATGATTCTGTGATGATGCTGAGATGATGCTGTGATGATTCAGTGATGATGCTGTGATGACGCTGCGATGATGATGTGATGATGCTTTTATGACTGTGATGACGCTCTGATGACAGAATTATGATGCTGAGATGATGCAGTGATGATGCAATGATGATGCTGTGATGATGCTGTTATGACGTTGTGATGACGCAGTGATGATGCTGTGATGATGCAGTGTTTATGTAGTTATGAGGCTGTGATGATGCAGTGATGATGCAGTGATGAGACTGTGATGACGTTTTGATGATGCAGCGAGTAAGCAGTAATGATGCTGCGATGATGCTTTGATGATGCTGTAATTATGCGGTTATGATGCAGTGATTATGCAGTGATGATGCTGTCATGACACTGTAATGATGTTGTGATGAAGCTGTGATGATGCAGTGATGATGATGGGATTATGAAGTGATGATGATGTGATGATGCAGTGATGATACTGTGATGACGCTGTGATAATGCAGTGATTATGCGGAAATGATGCTGTGATGACACTGATATGATGCTTTGATGATGCAGTGATGATGCTGTGAGGATGCAGTGAGGACACAGTGATGATGTTGTGCTGATGCTGTGATGATGTTTTGATTACGCAGTGATGATGCTGTGGTGATGCAGTGATGATGCAGTGATGATGCAGTGATCAAAGCGTCATCACAGCATCATCACAGCATCATCGCAGCGTCATCGCAGCGTCATCACTGCATCATCGCAGCGTCATCACTGCATCATCACAGCATCAAAACTGCATCATCACAGCATCATTGCATCATCATCACAGCATCACCAAATATTCGCAGAGTCATCATTGCATCATCACAGAATCATGAAAGCACCATCATAGCGTCATCAGAGCATTATCGCTGCCTCATCACTGCATCATCACTGCATCATCACTGCATCATCACTGCGTCATTACAACATCATCACTTCAACATCACAGCAACATCACACTGTCATCAAAGCGTCATCACAGCATCATTACTGCATCATCACAGCATCATAACACATCATCACCACATCACAACAGCATCATCACAGCATTATAACAGCATCATCCAGGCGTCATCACTGCATCATCACAGCGTCACCACAGCGTCATCACTGCATCATCACAGCATCCTCAAAGCATCACAGCGTAATCAAAGCGTCATCACAGCTTCATCACGGTATCAACACAGCATTATCACATCATCATCACAGAATCATCATGCCATCATCACAGCATCATCGCAGCATCATCACAGCATCATTAAAGCATCACAGCGTCATCAAAGACTCATCACAGCATCACCACTGCGTCATCAGAGCGTCATCAAAGCACCATCACAGCTTCATCACAGCATCAACACAGCATCATCACAGTGTCATCACAGCGTCATCACAGCATCACTACAGCATCAACACAGCAACATCTCAGCGTCATCACTACATCATCGCAGCGTCATCACTGCATCATCACAGCATCATAAGTGCATCATCACAGCATCATCACAGCATCATAAAAACATCATCACAATATTATCACAGCATCACCACAGCGTCATAACTGCATCATCACTGCATCATCACTGTATCATCAGAGCATCATCACATCATTTCAATGCATGATCACAGCATAATAACAGCATCATCATGGCATCATCACAACATCATCACAGAATCATCACTGAATCATCACAGCGTCATCACAGCATCATCACAGCATCACAACAGCATCATCACTGCATCATCAAATCATGATCCCTGCATCATGAAAGTGTCATCACAGCATCACCACAGCATCATCACAACAGTATCACAGTATCACAGAGTCATCACAGCGTCATCATCACATCATCACTGCACCATCACTGTGTCATCACAGCATCATTACTGCATAATCACAACATCATCACGGTGTCATCGCAGCATAATCACAGCATAATCAGAGCATCAAAACAGCATCATCGCATCGTCATCACTGCATCATCATTGCATCATCACAGCATCATCACTGCATCATCACAGCATCACAACAGCATCATCGCAGCATCATCACAGTATCATCACTGCGTCATCACTCCATCATCACAGCATCATCAAAGCATCACAGCGTCATCACAGTATCATCACAGCATCATCACAGCTTCCTCACGGCGTCATTACATCATCAGTACAGTGTCATCAAAGCGTTATCACAGCATCATCACTGCATCATCAGAGTGTCATCACAGCATCATCACTGCGTCATCACTGCATCATCATATAATCATGACAGCATCATAGATGTATAATCACAGCATCATCAAAGCGTCATCACAGCATCATCAAAGCGTCATCAAATCATCATCACAGCATCATCACAACAGCATCACCACAGCATCATAAGAGCATCATTTCTGGTGCCAACGCAGAAATCTTGTTTTTTTTGACCATGGGGCACTTTACTCAGCACCTGACCTGATGGCCGCAGATGGGTCCCTATCTTTTAGGGGAAAAAGGATCCTGGGCCAGGAGCTGGCAGGGCTCATTGAGAGGGCTTTAAACTAGGTAAGAAGGGGGATGGGGCTGAAGCAAGGATTGTTGGGGCTGTGCCAGGGGGAACAATGGCAAGGCCGGAGGATAGGGCAATGGCCCAGCTGAAGTGCATCTACACCAATGCTCTGATGATGCTCTGATGATGCAGTGATGTTGCAGTAGTGACGCTGTGATGACGCTTTGATGATGCTGTGATGACACTGTGATGATGCGGTGATGATGATATGATGATGCAGTGATGATACTGTGATGATGCAGTGATGGTGCAGTGATGATGATATGATGATGCAGTGATGATGATGTGATGATGCTGTGACAATGTATAGAATCATAGAATCATAGAATCTCCTGAGTTGGAAGGGACCCTTAAGGATCATCAAGTCCAACTCTTGACACCGCATATGTCTACCCAAATGTTCAGATTATGTGACTAAGTGCACAGTCCAATCTCTTCTTAAATTCCGACAGGCTCGGTGCAGTGACCACTTCCCTGGGGAGCCTGTTCCAGTGTGCAACCACCCTCTCTGTGATGTAGTGATGATGCAGTGAAGATGCTGTGAGGATACTGTGATGATGCTGTGATGCTGCAGTGATGAAGCTGCGATCCTGCTGTGATGATGCTGTGATGATGCAGTGATGATGATGTGATGATGCAGGGATGATGATGTGATGATGTTGTGTTAATGCTGTGATGACGCTGTCATGATTCTGTGACGATGCAGTGATGATGCTGTGATGACCCTGTCATGATGTTGTGATGACGCTGTCGTGATGCTGTGATGATGCTGTGATGACAATATGATGACGTAGTTATGATGCTTTTATGACGCAGTCATTATGCAGTTAAGATGCAGATATGAGGCTGTGATGACGCTGTGATGACGCAGTGATGATGCTGCGATGACGCTGTGATGACCTTATCGTGATTATGTGATAACGCTGTGATGATGCTGTGATTCTGAAGTAATGATGCTGTGATGATGCTGAGGTGATGCTGTGATGATGCAGTGATGACACTGCTGTGATGATGATGTGATTACGCAGCAATGATGCTGTAATGATTTTGTGATGATGATGTGATGATGTCATGGGTTTGTGAAGGGTAGGTCCTGCCTAACTAACCGGATTTCCTTTTATGATAAGATCACCCGTATGGTGGACCAAGGGAAACCAGCTGATGTGATTTTTTTGGACTTCAGCAAGGCTTTTGACACGGTTTCCCATAGGATCCTACTGGACAAAATGTCCACCATACAGCTAAATAAAAACATCATACGATGGGTGAGCAATTGGCTAACGGGCAGGGCCCAAAGGGTTATGGTAAATGGGGCTGCGTCAGGCTGGCGGGCGGTCACCAGTGGGGTCCCTCAAGGCTCCATTTTAGGGCCGGTACTTTTCAATATTTTTATAAACGATCTGGATGTAGGAATAGAGGGTATTTTGAGCAAGTTTGCTGATGACACCAAACTTGGAGGAGTTGTGGACTCGAATGAGGGTGGAAAGGCCTTGCAGAGGGACCTGGATAGGTTGGAGAGCTGGGCGATCACCAACCGCATGAAGTTCAATAAGAGCAAGTGCCGGGTCCTGCACCTGGGACGGGGAAACCCTGGCTGCACGTACAGACTGGGCGATGAGACGCTGGAGAGCAGCCTAGAAGAGAGGGATCTGGGGGTCGTGGTAGACAGCAAGTTGAATATGAGCCAGCAGTGTGCCCTGGCAGCCAGGAGGGCCAAGCGTGTCCTGGGGTGCATCAAGCACGGCATCGCTAGTAGGTCACGGGAGGTGATTGTCCCGCTCTACTCTGCGCTGGTGCGGCCTCACCTCGAGTACTGTGTGCAGTTCTGGGCACCGCAGTATAAAAAGGACATGAAACTGTTGGAGAGTGTCCAGAGGAGGGCTACGAAGATGGTGAAAGGCCTGGAGGGGAAGACGTACGAGGAACGGCTGAGGTCACTGGGCCTGTTCAGCCTGGAGAAGAGGAGGCTGAGGGGAGACCTCATCACAGTCTACAACTTCCTCGTAAGGGGGTGTCGAGAGGCAGGAGACCTTTTCTCCATTAACACCAGTGACAGGACCCGCGGGAACGAGGTTAAGCTGAGGCAGGAGAAATTTAGGCTAGACATCAGGAGGGGGTTCTTCACAGAGAGGGTGGTTGCACACTGGAACAGGCTCCCCAGGGAAGTGGTCACTGCACCGAGCCTGTCGGAATTTAAGAAGAGATTGGACTGTGCACTTAGTCACATGGTCTGAACTCTTGGGTAGACCTGTGCGGTGTCAAGAGTTGGACAAGATGATCTAGTAATGATGCTGTGATGATACCGTGATGATGCAGTGATGATGCTGTGATGCTGCTGCGATGACGCTGTGGTGACGATGTGATGATGCAGTGATGATGCAGTTATGATGCAGTGATGATGCAGTTATGACGCTTTAATGACATTGTGATGATATTGTGATTATGCTGTGATGACATAGCGATGATGCTGTGATGATTCTGTGATGACACTCTGATGATGATGGGATGATGCTGTGATGATGCTGTTATAACACTGTGATGACACTGTGATGATGCTGAGATTATGCTGTGAAGATGCAGTGATGATGCAGTGATGATGCAGTTATGACCCTGTGATGACGCTGTGATGATGCAGTGAGTAAGCAGTAAAGATGCTTTGATGATGCTGTTATGATGCTGCAATGATGCTGTGATGATGCTGTGGGCTGCTGTGATGACAATTTGATGACGTAGTGATGATTCTGTCATGACGCCATGATGCTGCTCTGATTCTGCTCTGACAATGCTGTGATTATGCTGTGATGACGCTCTGATGACACAGTGATGATGCTGTGATGACGCTGTGATGACAATTTGATGATGAAGTGATGACTTTGTGATTACGCTGTGATGACGCATTGAAGATTATGTGATGATGATGTGATGATGCAGTAATGATGCTGTCATGATGCAGTGATGATGCAGTGTTTACGCAGTTATGACGCTATGATGATGCTTTGGTGAAGTTCTGATGATGCAGTGATGGTGCTGTGATGACGCATTGATGATGCTTAGATGATGCTTTGATGATGCTCTGATGATGCTGTGATGATGCAGTGATCATGCAGTGATGATGTTGTGAT
This sequence comes from Clangula hyemalis, assembly GCA_963989345.1. The sequence goes on along the minus strand of OZ022461.1, from coordinate 1,651,026 downwards.
GACGCAGTGATGATGTTGTGATGACGCAGTGACGATGCTGTGATGACGCTTGGATGACGCTATAGTGATTCTGTGATGATGCTGTAGTGGTACTATGATGATGCTGTGAGGACGCTGCGATGACGCTCTGATGACGCAGTAGTCATGATGTAATGATGCTGTGATGACGCTGCGATGACACTGTCGTGATGCTGTGATGACGCTGTGATGATGCTGTGATGATACTGAGATCACGTTGTGATGATGCAGTGATGATGCAGTGATGACGCAGTAATGATGCTGTGATCATGTAGTGATGATGTAGTGATTATGCTGTGATGACGCAGTGATGATGCTCTGATGATGCTGTGATTATGATGTGATGATGCATTGATCATGATGTGATGATGCTCTGATGATGCAGTGATGACTCTGTGATGATGCAGTGATTATGTAGCTATGATGCTGTGATGATGATGTGATGATGTAGTGATAATGATGTAATGATGCAGGGATGATGATGTGATGATGTTGTGTTAATGCTGTGATGACGCTGTCATGATTCTGTGACGATGCAGTGATGATGCTGTGATGACCCTGTCATGATGTTGTGATGACGCTGTCGTGATGCTGTGATGATGCTGTGATGACAATATGATGACGTAGTTATGATGCTGTTATGATGCAGTCATTATGCAGTGATGATGCAGATATGAGGCTGTGATGACGCTGTGATGATATTGTGATGATGCTGCGATGATGATGTGATGACGCAGTGATGATGCTGCGATGACTCTGTGATGACCCTATCGTGATTATGTGATAACGCTGTGATGATGCTGTGATGATGCAATGATGATGCTGTGATGATGCTGTGATGATGCTGTGATTCTGAAGTAATGATGCTGTGAGTATGGTGGGGTGATGCTGTGATGACGCAGTGATGATGATGTGATTACGCAGCGATGATGCTGTAATGATTTTGTGATGATGATGTGATGATGCTGTGATGATGATGTGATGATACTGTGATGACGCAGATATGACGCTGCGATGATGAAGTGATGATGCAGTGATGACTCTGTGATGATGCTGTGATAACGCAGTGATGATGCTGTGATGATGCAATGATGATGCTGTGATGACGCAGTGTTTATGCAGTTATGACGCTGTGATGACCCTGTTATGATGCCTGTATGAGGATGCGATGATGCTGTGACTATGCAGTGATGATGCAGTGATGATGCTGCGATGATGTAGTGATGATGCTGCGATGATGATATGATGATGCAGTGATGATACTGTGATAACATTGTGATGACGCAGTGATGATGCAGTGATGATGCTGTAATGATGCAGTGATTATGCAGTAATGATGCTGTAGTGACGTTGCGATTATGCTGTGCTGATGCTGTGATGTTGCTGTGGTGACGCTGTGTTGAGGGTGTTGTGATGCTCTGATAACGCTGTTGTGATGCTGTGATGATGCTACGATGATGTTGTGATGATGCTGTGATGACATAGCGATGATGCTGTGATGATTCTGTGATGTCACTCTGATGATGCTGTGATGATGCTGTGATTATGCAGCTATGACGCTGTGATGACATAGTGATGATGCTGTGTTGACGCTGTGATGATGATAGGATGATGCTGTGATGATGCTGTGATGATGATGTCATGATGCAATGATGATGCAGTGGTGATGCTCTGATGATGCTGTAATGATGCTGTGACGATGAAGTGATGGTGCAGTGATGATACTGTGATGACACTGTGATGATGCAGTGATGATTCAGTGATGATTCTGTTATGATGCTATGATGACGCTATTATGATGCTGTGATGACGCTGCGACGATGATATGATGATCCTGTGATTACTCTGCGATGACGTTTTGATGACACTGCTATGATGCTGTGATGATGCTTTGATGACGCAGTGATGACGCTGTGATGACGCTGTGATGATGCTGTGATGATGCTGTGATGACGCTGTGATTATGCTGTGATGATGCAGTGATTATGCTGTGATGATGTTTTGATGATGCTCTTATGATGCAATGATGATGATGAGATGATGCAGTGATGATGCAGTGATGATGCAGTGATGATACTGGTACGACGCTGTTATAATGCAGTGATTATGCAGTAATGATGCTGTGATAATGCTTAGATGATGCTGTGATGATGTAGTGATTGTGCAGTGATGATGCAGTGATGACGCAGTCATGATGCTTTGATGACAATGCCAAGATACTCTGATGATGCTGTGATGATTCCTTGATGACGCTGAGATGATGCTGTGAGAGTGCAGTGATGATGCAGTGATGATGATGTGATGATGCTCGGATGATGCTGTGATGATGTTGTGATGATGCAGTGAAGATAATGGGATGATGCAGTGATGATGTTTTAATGGCGACGTGATGATGCTGTGATGATGCTGTGATGATGCAGTTAAGATAATGGGATGATGCAGTGATGATGATGTCATGATGCAGTCATGATACTGTGATCACGCTGTGATAATGCATTGATTATGCAGGAATGATGCTTTGATGATGCTGAGATGATGCTGTGATGATGCAGTGGTGGTGCAGTGATGATGCAGTGATGACGCAGTGATGATGCTGCGATGATGATTTGAAGATGCTGTGATGATGCAGTGATGGTGCTGTGAAGGCGCAGTGGTGATGCTTTCATTATGCTGTGATGATGCAGTGATTATGCAGCTATGGTGCTGTGATGATGCTGTGATGATACTGTGATGACATTGTGATGACGGAGTGATGATGCTGTGATGACACTCTGATGATGTTGTGATGATAATGTGATGATGCCGTGATGATGCTGTGAAGATACTGTGATGATGCTGAGATGATGCTGTGATGATGCTGTTATGACGCTGTGATGACGCAGTGATGATGCTGTGATGATGCAGTGATGATGATTTGATGAAGCAGTGATGATACAGTGATTATGCTGTGATTAAGCTGTGATGACACAATTATGATGCTCTGATGATGCAGTGATGATGCAGTGTCGATGCAGTGATGACGCTGTGAAGGCGCAGTAGTGATGCTTTGATTATGCTGTGATGATGCAGTGATTATGCAGCTATGGTGCAGTGATGACGCTGTGATGACGGAGTGATGATGCTGTGATGACACTGATGATGTTGTGGTGATAATGTGATGATGCTGTGAAGATACTGTGATAACGCTTTTATTATGCAATATTCATGCAGTAATGATTCTGTGATGATGCTGAGATGACGCTGCGATGATGATGTGATGATGCTGTGATGAGTGTGATGACGCTCTGATGACACTATTATTGTGCTGAGATGATGCAGTGATGATGCAGTGATGAGACTGTGATGATGCTGTGATGACGTTTTGATGATGCATTGATGATGATGTGATGATGTAGCTATGATGCTGTGACGATGCAGTGATGAAACCGTGATGACACTCTGATGATGTACTGAGTAAGCAGTAATGATGCTGCGATGATTCTGTGATGACACTGTAATGATGCTGTGATGAGGCAGAGATGATGCAGTGATGATGCTGTGATGACGCTGTGATTATGCTGTGATGATGCAGTGATGATGCTGTGATGATGTTGTGATGAAGCTGTGATGATGCAGTGATGATGATGGGATTATGAAGTGATGATGATGTGATGATGCAGTGATGATACTGTGATGACGCTGTGATAATGCAGTGATTATGCGGAAATGATGCTGTGATGACACTGATATGATGGTTTGATGATGCAGTGATGATGCTGTGAGGATGCAGTGAGGACACAGTGATGATGTTGTGCTGATGCTGTGATGATGTTTTGATTACGCAGTGATGATGCTGTGGTGATGCAGTGATCAAAGCGTCATCACAGCATCATCACAGCATCATCGCAGCGTCATCGCAGCGTCATCACTACATCATCGCAGCGTCATCACTGCATCATCACAGCATCAACACTGCATCATCACTGCATCATCACAACATCATCAAATAATCATGAAAGCATCACAGCTTCATCAGAGCGTCAACACTGCATCTTCACTGCATCATCACAGCATCATCACAGCATCATAACAGCATAATCACTGCATCATCACTGCATCATCACTGCATCATCACAGCATCATTGCATCATCATCACAGCATCACCAAATATTCGAAGAGTCATCATTGCATCATCACAGAATCATCAAAGCACCATCATAGCGTCATCAGAGCATTATCGCTGCCTCATCATTGCCTCATCACTGCCTCATCACTGCGTCATCACAACATCATCACTTCAACATCACAGCAACATCACACTGTCATCAAAGCGTCATCACAGCATCATTACTGCATCATCACAGCATCATAACACATCATCACCACATCACAACAGCATCATCACAGCATTATAACAGCATCATCCAGGCGTCATCACTGCATCATCACAGCGTCACCACAGCGTCATCACTGCATCATCACAGCATCATCAAAGCATCACAGCGTAATCAAAGCGTCATCACAGCTTCATCACGGTATCAACACAGCATTATCACATCATCATCACAGAATCATCATGCCATCATCACAGCATCATCGCAGCATCATCAGAGCATCATTAAAGCATCACAGCGTCATCAAAGACTCATCACAGCGTCATCACAGCATCACCACTGCGTCATCAGAGCGTCATCAAAGCACCATCACAGCTTCATCACAGCATCAACACAGCATCATCACAGTGTCATCAAAGCGTCATCACAACATCATCAGCGCGTCATCACTGAATCATCACAGCGTAATAACTACATCATCAGTGCGTCATCACAGCGTCATCCCAGCATCACGACAGCATCAACACAGCAACATCTCAGCGTCATCACTACATCATCGCAGCGTCATCACTGCATCATCACAGCATCATAAGTGCCTCATCACAGCATCATCAGAGCATCATCAGAGCATTATCGCTGCCTCATCACTGCATCATCACAGCATCATCACTGCATCATCACTGCATCATCACAATATTATCACAGCCTCACCACAGCGTCATAACTGCATCATCACTGCATCATCACTGTATCATCAGAGCATCATCACATCATTTCAATGCATAATAACAGCATCATCACGGCATCATCACAACATCATCACTGCATCAACACAACATCATCACAGAATCATCACTGAATCATCACAGCGTCATCACAGCATCATCACTGCATCATCAAATCATGATCACTGCATCATGATAGTGTCATCACAGCATCACCACAGCATCATCACAACAGTATCACAGTATCACAGAGTCATCACAGCGTCATCATCACATCATCACTGCACCATCACTGTGTCATCACAGCATCATTACTGCATAATCACAACATCATCACGGTGTCATCACAGCATAATCACAGCATAATCAGAGCATCACAACAGCATCATCGCATCGTCATCACTGCATCATCACAGCATCATCACTGCATCATCACAGCATCACAACAGCATCATCGCAGCATCATCACAGTATCATCAAAGCATCACAGCGTCGCCATCACTGCATCATCACAGAATCATCACTGTATCATCGCAGCGGTATAACTGCATCATCACAGCATGATCACAGCATCATCACTGCATCATCACAGCATCATCACAACATCATCACAGCATCACGGCATCATCAAAGCGCCATAAAAGCATCATCACAGCATCATCACTGCGTCATCACTCCATCATCACAGCATCATCAAAGCATCACAGCGTCATCACAGTATCATCACAGCTTCCTCACGGCGTCATTACATCATCAGTACAGTGTCATCAAAGCGTAATCACAGAATCATCACTGCATCATCACAGCATCATCACTGCATCATTACAGCGTCATCACAGTGTCATCACAGCTTCATCACAGATTCATCACAGCATCACAGTGTCATCAAATTATCATCACTGCATCATCAGAGCATCACCAGAACTTCATCGCAGCATCATCACAGCACCATCACAGCGTTATCACAGCGTCATCAAAGCATCATTACAACATCATGAAAGCGTCATCACAGTATCATCACAGTGTCATCAAATCATTATCACAGCATCATAACAGCATCATTTCTGGTGCCAACACAGAAATCTTGTTTTTTTTGACCATGGGGCACTTTACTCTGCACCTGGCCTGATGGCCGCAGACGGGTCCCTATCTTCTAGGGGAAAAAGGATCCTGGGCCAGGAGCTGGCAGGGCTCATTGAGAGGGCTTTAAACTAGGTAAGAAGGGGGATGGGGCTGAAGCAAGGATTGTTGGGGCTGTGCCAGGGGGAACAATGGCAAGGCCGGAGGATAGGGCAATGGCCCAGCTGAAGTGCATCTACACCAATGCTCTGATGATGCTCTGATGATGCAGTGATGTTGCAGTAGTGACGCTGTGATGACGCTTTGATGATGCTGTGATGACACTGTAATGATGCGGTGATGATGATATGATGATGCAGTGATGATACTGTGATGATGCAGTGATGGTGCAGTGATGATGATATGATGATGCAGTGATGAGGATGTGATGATGCTGTGACAATGTATAGAATCATAGAATCATAGAATCTCCTGAGTTGGAAGGGACCCTTAAGGATCATCAAGTCCAACTCTTGACACCGCACAGGTCTACCCAAAAGTTCAGATTATGTGACTAAGTGCACAGTCCAATCTCTTCTTAAATTCCGACAGGCTCGGTGCAGTGACCACTTCCCTGGGGAGCCTGCTCCAGTGTGCAACCACCCTCTCTGTGATGTAGTGATGATGCAGTGAAGATGCTGTGAGGATACTGTGATGCTGCAGTGATGAAGCTGCGATCCTGCTGTGATGATGCTGTGATGATGCAGTGATGATGATGTGATGATGCAGGGATGATGATGTGATGATGTTGTGTTAATGCTGTGATGACGCTGTCATGATTCTGTGACGATGCAGTGATGATGCTGTGATGACCCTGTCATGATGTTGTGATGACGCTGTCGTGATGCTGTGATGATGCTGTGATGACAATATGATGACGTAGTTATGATGCTTTTATGATGCAGTCATTATGCAGTTAAGATGCAGATATGAGGCTGTGATGACGCTGTGATGATGCTGTGATGATGCTGCGATGACGCTGTGATGACCTTATCGTGATTATGTGATAACGCTGTGATGATGCTGTGATGATGCTGAGGTGATGCTGTGATGATGCAGTGATGATGCAGTGATGACGCAGTGATGATGCAGTGATGACTCAGTGATGATGCTGTGATGATGCTGTGATGACACTGCTGTGATGATGATGTGATTACGCAGCGATGATGCTGTAATGATTTTGTGATGATGATGTGATGATGTTGTGATGATGCAATGATGATGCTGTGATGATGCAGTGTTTATGCAGTTATGACGCTGTGATGACCCTGTTATGATGCCTGTATGAGGATGCGATGATGCTGTGACTATGCAGTGATGATGCAGTGATGATGCTGCGATGATGCAGTGATGACGTTGCGATGATGATATGATGATGCAGTGATGATACTGTGATAACATTGTGATGACGCAGTGATGATGCCGTGATGATGCTGTAATGATGCAGTGATTATGCAGTAATGATGCTGTAGTGACGCTGCGATTATGCTGTGCTGATGCTGTGATGTTGCTGTGGTGACGCTGTGTTGAGGGTGTTGTGGTGTTCTGATAACGCTGTTGTGATGCTGTGATGATGCTACGATGATATTGTGATGATGCTGTGATGATACCGTGATGATGCAGTGATGATGCTGTGATGCTGCTGCGATGACGCTGTGGTGACGATGTGATGATGCAGTGATGATGCAGTTATGATGCAGTGATGATGCAGTTATGACGCTTTAATGACATTGTGATGATATTGTGATTATACTGTGATGACATAACGATGATGTTGTGATGATTCTGTGATGACACTCTGATGATGATGTGATGATGCTGTGATGATGCTGTTATAACACTGTGATGACACTGTGATGATGCTGAGATTATGCTGTGAAGATGCAGTGATGATGCAGTGATGATGCAGTTATGACCCTGTGATGACGCTGTGATGATGCAGTGAGTAAGCAGTAAAGATGCTTTGATGATGCTGTTATGATGCTGCAATGATGCTGTGATGATGCTGTGGGCTGCTGTGATGACAATTTGATGACGTAGTGATGATTCTGTCATGACGCCATGATGCTGCTCTGATGCTGCTCTGATGATGCTGTGATTATGCTGTGATGAGGCTCTGATGACACAGTGATGATGCTGTGATGACGCTGTGATGACAATTTGATGATGAAGTGATGACTTTGTGATTACGCTGTGATGACGCATTGAAGATTATGTGATGATGATGTGATGATGCAGTAATGATGCTGTCATGATGCAGTGATGATGCTGTAGATATGATGCTGTGAAGATGCAGTGAGGACGCAGAGATGATGCTGTGATGACAATGTGAAGATGCTGTGATGATGCAGTGATGGCGCAGTGATGATGCTGTGATGACACTGTGATTATGTGGTGATGATGATATGATGATGCTGTAATGATGCTGTGATGATGCTTTGATTATGCACCTATGATGCTGTGATGACATAGTGATGATGCTGTGATGACGCTGTGATGATGATATGATGATGCTGTGATGATGCTGTGATGATGATGTCATGATGCAATGATGATGCAGTGGTGATGCTCTGATGATGCTGTAATGATGCTGTGACGATGAAGTGATGGTGCAGTGATGATACTGTGATGACACTGTGATGATGCAGTGAAGATTCAGTGATGATTCTGTTATGATGCTATGATGACGCTATTATGATGCTGTGATGACGCTGCGACGATGATATGATGATCCTGTGATTACTCTGCGATGACGTTTTGATGACACTGCTATGATGCTGTGATGATGCTTTGATGACGCAGTGATGACGCTGTGATGACGCTGTGATGATGCTGTGATGATGCTGTGATTTCGCAGTGATGAGGCTGTGATGATGCAGTGATTATGCTGTGATGATGTTGTGATGATGCTGTTATGATGCAATGATGATGATGAGATGATGCAGTGATGATGATGTGATGATGCAGTGATGATACTGGTACGACGCTGTTATAATGCAGTGATTATGCAGTAATGATGCTGTGATAATGCTTAGATGATGCTGTGATGATGTAGTGATTGTGCAGTGATGATGCAGTGATGACGCAGTCATGATGCTTTGATGACAATGCCAAGATACTCTGATGATGCTGTGATGATTCCTTGATGACGCTGAGATGATGCTGTGAGAGTGCAGTGATGATGCAGTGTTTATGCTGTGATGATGCTCTGATTGTGTTGTGATGATGCTGTGATGATGCTGTGATGATATTGTGATGATGCAGTGATGATGATGTGATGATGTTCTGATGATGATGTGATGATGCTGTGATGATGCTGTGATGATATTGTGATAATGCAGTGATGATGTTGTGATAACGCAGTGATGATGCTGTGATGATGTTGTGATGATGCAGTGAAGATAATGGGATGATGCAGTGATGACGTTTTAATGGCGACGTGATGATGCTGTGATGATGCTGTGATGATGCAGTGAAGATAATTGGATGATGCAGTGATGATGATGTCATGATGCAGTGATGATACTGTGATCACCCTGTGATAATGCATTGATTATGCAGGAATGATGCTGTGATGATGCTGAGATGATGCTGTCATGATGCAGTGGTGGTGCAGTGATGATGCGGTGATGACGCAGTGATGATGCTGCGATGATGATTTGAAGATGCTGTGATGATGCAGTGATGGTGCTGTGAAGGCGCAGTGGTGATGCTTTCATTATGCTGTGATGATGCAGTGATTATGCAGCTATGGTGCTGTGATGATGCTGTGATGATACTGTGATGACATTGTGATGACGGAGTGATGATGCTGTGATGACACTCTGATGATGCCGTGATGATAATGTGATGATGCCGTGATGATGCTGTGAAGATACTGTGATGATGCTGAGATGATGCTGTGATGATGCAGTGATGATGATGTGATGAAGCAGTGATGATACAGTGATTATGCTGTGATTAAGCTGTGATGACACAATTATGATGCTCTGATGATGCAGTGATGATGCAGTGTCGATGCAGTGATGATGCTGTGACGATGCAGTGAAGATGATGTGATGATGCAGTGATGATGATGTAATGATGCAGTGATGATACTGTGATGACGCTGTGATAATGCATTGATTATGCAGTAATGATGCTGTGATGATGCTGAGATGATGCTGTCATGATGCAGTGATGGTGCAGTGATGATGCAGTGATGACGCAGTGATGATGCTGCGGTGATGATTTGAAGGTGCTGTGATGATGCAGTGATGGTGCTGTGAAGGCGCAGTAGTGATGCTTTGATTATGCTGTGATGATGCAGTGATTATGCAGCTATGGTGCTGTGATGATGCTGTGATGATACCGTGATGACGCTGTGATGACAGAGTGATGATGCTGTGATGACACTCTGATGATGTTGTGGTGATAATGTGATGATGCTGTGAAGATACTGTGATAACGCTTTTATTATGCAGTATTCATGCAGTAATGATTCTGTGATGATGCTGAGATGACACTGCGATGATGATGTGATGATGCTGTGATGAGTGTGATGACGCTCTGATGACACTATTATTGTGCTGAGATGATGCAGTGATGATGCAGTGATGAGACTGTGATGATGCTGTGATGACGTTTTGATGATGCATTGATGATGATGTGATGATGTAGCTATGATGCTGTGACGATGCAGTGATGAAACCGTGATGACACTCTGATGATGTACTGAGTAAGCAGTAATGATGCTGCGATGATTCTGTGATGACACTGTAATGATGCTGTGATGAGGCAGAGATGATGCAGTGATGATGCTGTGATGATGTTGTGATGAAGCTGTGATGATGCAGTGATGATGATGGGATTATGAAGTGATGATGATGTGATGATGCAGTGATGATACTGTGATGACGCTGTGATAATGCAGTGATTATGCGGAAATGATGCTGTGATGACACTGATATGATGCTTTGATGATGCAATGATGATGCTGTGAGGATGCAGTGAGGACACAGTGATGATGTTGCGCTGATGCTGTGATGATGTTTTGATTACGCAGTGATGATGCTGTGGTGATGCAGTGATGATGCAGTGATGATGCAGTGATCAAAGCGTCATCACAGCATCATCACAGCATCATTGCAGCGTCATCGCAGCGTCATCACTGCATCATCGCAGCGTCATCACTGCATCATCACAGCATCATCACTGCATCATCACTGCATCATCACAGCATCATTGCATCATCATCACAGCATCACCAAATATTCGAAGAGTCATCATTGCATCATCACAGAATCATCAAAGCACCATCATAGCGTCATCAGAGCATTATCGCTGCCTCATCACTGCCTCATCACTGCATCATCACTGCGTCATCACAACATCATCACTTCAACATCACAGCAACATCACACTGTCATCAAAGCGTCATCACAGCATCATTACTGCATCATCACAGCATCATAACACATCATCACCACATCACAACAGCATCATCACAGCATTATAACAGCATCATCCAGGCGTCATCACTGCATCATCACAGCGTCAACACAGCGTCATCACTGCATCATCACAGCATCATCAAAGCATCACAGCGTAATCAAAGCGTCATCACAGCTTCATCACGGTATCAACACAGCATTAACACATCATCATCACACAATCATCATGCCATCATCACAGCATCATCGCAGCATCATCACAGCATCATTAAAGCATCACAGCGTCATCAAAGACTCATCACAGCGTCATCACAGCATCACCACTGCGTCATCAGAGCGTCATCAAAGCACCATCACAGCTTCATCACAGCATCAACACAGCATCATCACAGTGTCATCAAAGCGTCATCACAACATCATCAGCGCGTCATCACTGAATCATCACAGCGTAATAACTACATCATCAGTGCGTCATCACAGCGTCATCACAGCATCACTACAGCATCAACACAGCAATATCTCAGCGTCATCACTACATCATCGCAGCGTCATCACTGCATCATCACAGCATCATAAGTGCATCATCACAGCATCATCACAGCATCATAAAAATTTCATCACATCATCATCATTGTATCATCACAGCATCATCATAGCGTCATCAGAGCATTATCGCTGCCTCATCACTGCATCATCACAGCATCATCACTGCATCATCACAGCATCATCACAATATTATCACAGCCTCACCACAGCGTCATAACTGCATCATCACTGCATCATCACTGTATCATCAGAGCATCATCACATCATTTCAATGCATCATCACAGCATAATAACAGCATCATCACGGCATCATCACAACATCATCACTGCATCAACACAACATCATCACAGAATCATCACTGAATCATCACAGCGTCATCACAGCATCATCACAGCATCACAACAGCATCATCACTGCATCATCAAATCATGATCACTGCATCATGAAAGTGTCATCACAGCATCACCACAGCATCATCACAACAGTATCACAGTATCACAGAGTCATCACAGCGTCATCATCACATCATCACTGCACCATCACTGTGTCATCACAGCATCATTACTGCATAATCACAACATCATCACGGTGTCATCGCAGCATAATCACAGCATAATCAGAGCATCACAGCAGCATCATCGCATCGTCATCACTGCATCATCATTGCATCATCACTGCATCATCACAGCATCACAACAGCATCATCGCAGCATCATCACAGTATCATCAAAGCATCAGAGCGTCGCCATCACTGCATCATCACAGAATCATCACAGCATGATCACAGCATCATCACTGCATCATCACAGCATGATCACAGCATCATCAAAGCATCACAGCGTCATCACAGTATCATCACAGCATCATCACAGCTTCCTCACGGCGTCATTACATCATCAGTACAGTGTCATCAAAGCGTTATCACAGAATCATCACTGCATCATCACAGCATCATCACTGCATAATTACAGCGTCATCACAGTGTCATCACAGCTTCATCACAGCATCATCACAGCGTCATTACAGCATCATGAAAGCACCATCACAGCGTCATCACAGCATCATCGCAGCATCATCACAGCATCATCACTGCATCATCACAGCATCACAGTGTCATCAAATTATCATCACTGCATCATCAGAGCATCACCAGAACTTCATCGCAGCATCATCAAAGCAACATCACAGCGTCACTACTGCAACATCACTGCATCATCTGAGCATCATCACAGCCTCATCACAGCACCATCACAGCGTTATCACAGCGTCATCAAAGCATCATCACAACATCATGAAAGCGTCATCACAGTATCATCACAGTGTCATCAAATCATTATCACAGCATCATAAGAGCATCATTTCTGGTGCCAACACAGAAATCTTGTTTTTTTTTGACCATGGGGCACTTTACTCAGCACCTGGCCTGATGGCCGCAGACGGGTCCCTATCCTTTAGGGGAAAAAGGATCCTGGGCCAGGAGCTGGCAGGGCTCATTGAGAGGGCTTTAAACTAGGTAAGAAGGGGGATGGGGCTGAAGCAAGGATTGTTGGGGCTGTGCCAGGGGGGACAATGGCAAGGCCGGAGGATAGGGCAATGGCCCAGCTGAAGTGCATCTACACCAATGCTCTGATGATGCTCTAATGATGCAGTGGTGTTGCAGTAGTGACGCTGCGATGACGTTTGATGATGCTGTGATGACGCGGTGATGATGATATGATGATGCAGTGATGATACTGTGATGACGCTGTGATGATGCAGTGATTATGTATTAATGATTCTGTGATGATGCTGAGATGATATTTTGATGATGCAGTGATGACGCTGTGATTATGCAGCTACGATACTGTGATGATGCTGTGATGATGCTGTGATGATGCAGTGATCATGTAGTGCTGATGATGTGATGACGCAGGGATTCTGCAGTAATGATACAGTGATGATGCGGTGATGATACTGTGATGTTGCAGTAATGACGCTGCGATGAAGTTATGATGATGCAGTGATGATACTGTGATGACGCAGTGATGATGCAGTGATTATGCAGTAATGATACTGAGATGATGCAGTTATGATGCAGTGGTGATGCATTGATGACGCTGTAATTATGATGTGATTATGTAGTGATGATGTAGTGATTACGCTGTGATGATGCACTGATGATACTGTGAAGACGCTGTTATGATGCAGTGAGGAAGCAGTAATGATGCTGTGGTGTTGCTGAGATGATGCTGTGATGATTCATTGATGATGCAGTGATGATGCTGTGATGATACTGTGAAGACGCTGTTATGATGCAGTGAGTAAGCACTAATGATGCTGTGATGTTGCTGAGATGATGCTGTGATGATTCATTAATGATGCAGTGATGATGCTGTGATGATGCTATGATTATGTTTTGATGATGCCTTGATGATTCTGTGATGACGCTGTGATGACTCTGTCGTGATGCTCTGATAACGCTGTCGTGATGCTGTGATGATGCTTCAATGATGTGATGATTCTGTGATGATGCAATTATGATGCTGTGATGATGCAGTGATGATGCACTGATAATGCTGTTATGACGCTGTGATGACGTAGTAATGACGCTGTGATGATGCTTTGGTGAAGTTCTGATGATGCAGTGATGGTGCTGTGATGACGCATTGATGATGCTTAGATGATGCTCTGATGATGCTCTGATGATGCTGTGATGATGATGTGATGATGCTGTGGTGATGATGTTATGATGCTGTGATGATGCAGTGATCATGCAGTGATGATGTTGTGATGACGCAGTGATGATGCTGCGATGATGCTATGATGATGATGTGATGATGCTGTGATGACGCAGTGACGATGCTGTGATGACGCTTGGATGACGCTATAGTGATTCTGTGATGATGCTGTAGTGGTACTATGATGATGCTGTGAGGATGCTGCGATAACACTCTGATGACGCAGTAATCATGATGTAATGATGCTGTGATGACGCTGCGATGACACTGTCGTGATGCTGTGATGACGCTGTGATGATACTGAGATGACGTTGTGATGATGCAGTGATGATGCAGTGATGACGCAGTAATGATGCTGTGATCATGTAGTGATGATGTAGTGATTATGCTGTGATGACGCAGTGATGATGCTCTGATGATGCAGTGATGACTCTGTGATGATGCAGTGATTATGTAGCTATGATGCTGTGATGAGGATGTGATGATGTAGTGATAATGATGTGATGATGCAGGGATGATGATGTGATGATGCAGGGATGATGATGTGATGATGTTGTGTTAATGCTGTGATGACGCTGTCATGATTCTGTGACGATGCAGTGATGATGCTGTGATGACCCTGTCATGATGTTGTGATGACGCTGTCGTGATGCTGTGATGATGCTGTGATGACAATATGATGACGTAGTTATGATGCTGTTATGATGCAGTCATTATGCAGTGATGATGCAGATATGAGGCTGTGATGACGCTGTGATGATATTGTGATGATGCTGCGATGATGATGTGATGACGCAGTGATGATGCTGCGATGACTCTGTGATGACCCTATTGTGATTATGTGATAACGCTGTGATGATGCTGTGATGATGCAATGATGACTCTGCGAATATTTGGTGATGCTGTGATGATGACGCAATGATGCTGTGATGATGCAGTGATGATGATGGGATTATGCTGTGATGATGCTGTGATGATGCAGTGAAGATGCAGTATTGACGCTCTGATGACGCTTTGATGAAGCTGTGATGATGCTGTGAGGATGGTGAGGTGATGCTGTGATGACTCAGTGATGATGATGTGATTACGCAGCGATGATGCTGTAATGATTTTGTGATGATGATGTGATGATGCTGTGATAACGCAGTGATGATGCTGTGATGATGCAATGATGATGCTGTGATGACGCAGTGTTTATGCAGTTATGACGCTGTGATGACCCTGTTATGATGCCTGTATGAGGATGCGATGATGCTGTGACTATGCAGTTTTGATGCAGTGATGATGCTGCGATGATGTAGTGATGATGCTGCCATGATGATATGATGATGCAGTGATGATACTGTGATAACATTGTGATGACGCAGTGATGATGCAGTGATGATGCTGTAATGATGCAGTGATTATGCAGTAATGATGCTGTAGTGACGTTGCGATTATGCTGTGATGATGCTGTGATGTTGCTGTGGTGACGCTGTGTTGAGGGTGTTGTGATGCTCTGATAACGCTGTTGTGATGCTGTGATGATGCTACGATGATGTTGTGATGATGCTGTGATGACATAGCGATGATGCTGTGATGATTCTGTGATGTCACTCTGATGATGCTGTGATGATGCAATTATGGTACTGTGATGATGCTGTGATGATGCAGTGATGATATAGTGATGACGTTGTGATGATGCATTGATGATGCTGTATTGATCCTGTGATGACGCAGTGATTATGCAGTGATGACACCGTGATGACGCTGTAATGATGCAGTGAGTAAGCAGTAATGATAATGCGATGATGCTGTGATTATGCTGTGACGATGAGGTGATGATGCAGTGATTGTGCAGTGATGATGCTGTCATGATACTCTAATGATGCTCTGATGATGCAGTGATGTTGCTGTGATGATGATGTGATGATGCAGTGATGATAATGTGATGATGCTGTGATAATGCAGTGATTATGCTGTAATGATGCTCTGATGACACTGAGATAATGCTCTGATGCTGTAGATATGATGCTGTGAAGATGCAGTGAGGACGCAGAGATGATGCTGTGATGACAATGTGAAGATGCTGTGATGATGCAGTGATGGCGCAGTGATGATGCTGTGATGACACTGTGATTATGTGGTGATGATGATATGATGATGCTGTGATGATGCTGTGATTATGCAGCTATGACGCTGTGATGACATAGTGATGATGCTGTGATGACGCTGTGATGATGATATGATGATGCTGTGATGATGATGTCATGATGCAATGATGATGCAGTGGTGATGCTCTGATGATGCTGTAATGATGCTGTGACGATGAAGTGATGGTGCAGTGATGATACTGTGATGACACTGTGATGATGCAGTGATGATTCAGTGATGATTCTGTTATGATGTTATGATGACGCTATTATGATGCTGTGATGACGCTGCGACGATGATATGATGATCCTGTGATTACTCTGCGATGACGTTTTGATGACACTGCTATGATGCTGTGATGATGCTTTGATGACGCAGTGATGACGCTGTGATGACGCTGTGATGATGCTGTGATGATGCTGTGATGACGCTGTGATGATGCTGTGATGATGCAGTGATTATGCTGTGATGATGTTGTGATGATGCTGTTATGATGCAATGATGATGATGAGATGATGCAGTGATGATGCAGTGATGATGCAGTGATGATACTGGTACGACGCTGTTATAATGCAGTGAGTATGCAGTAATGATGCTGTGATAATGCTTAGATGATGCTGTGATGATGTAGTGATTGTGCAGTGATGATGCAGTGATGACGCAGTCATGATGCTTTGATGACAATGCCAAGATACTCTGATGATGCTGTGATGATTCCTTGATGACGCTGCGATGATGCTGTGATGAGTGTGATGACGCTCTGATGACACTACTATTGTGCTGAGATGATGCAGTGATGATGCAGTGATGAGACTGTGATGATGCTGTGATGACGTTTTGATGATGCATTGATGATGATGTGATGATGTAGCTATGATGCTGTGATGATGCAGTGATGAAACCGTGATGACACTCTGATGATGTACTGAGTAAGCAGTAATGATGCTGCGATGATTCTGTGATGACACTGTAATGATGCTGTGATGAGGCAGAGATGATGCAGTGATGATGATGTGATGATGTTGTGATGAAGCTGTGATGATGCAGTGATGATGATGGGATTATGAAGTGATGATGATGTGATGATGCAGTGATGATACTGTGATGACTCTGTGATAATGCAGTGATTATGCGGAAATGATGCTGTGATGACACTGATATGATGCTTTGATGATGCAGTGATGATGCTGTGAGGATGCAGTGAGGACACAGTGATGATGTTGTGCTGATGCTGTGATGATGTTTTGATTACGCAGTGATGATGCTGTGGTGATGCAGTGATGATGCAGTGATGATGCAGTGATCAAAGCGTCATCACAGCATCATCACAGCATCGTCGCAGCGTCATCGCAGCGTCATCACTGCATCATCGCAGCGTCATCACTGCATCATCACAGCATCAACACTGCATCATCACTGCATCATCACAACATCATCAAATAATCATGAAAACATCACAGCTTCATCAAAGCGTCATCAGAGCGTCAACACTGCATCTTCACTGCATCATCACAGCATCATCACATCATCATCACTGCATCATCACTGCATCATCACAGCATCATTGCATCATCATCACAGCATCACCAAATATTCGCAGAGTCATCATTGCATCATCACAGAATCATCAAAGCACCATCATAGCGTCATCAGAGCATTATCGCTGCCTCATCACTGCCTCATCACTGCATCATCACTGCGTCATCACAACATCATCACTTCAACATCACAGCAACATCACACTGTCATCAAAGCGTCATCACAGCATCATTACTGCATCATCACAGCATCATAACACATCATCCAGGCGTCATCACTGCATCATCACAGCGTCACCACAGCGTCATCACTGCATCATCACAGCATCATCAAAGCATCACAGCGTAATCAAAGCGTCATCACAGCTTCATCACGGTATCAACACAGCATTATCACGTCATCATCACAGAATCATCATGCCATCATCACAGCATCATCGCAGCATCATCACAGCATCATTAAAGCATCACAGCGTCATCAAAGACTCATCACAGCGTCATCACAGCATCACCACTGCGTCATCAGAGCGTCATCAAAGCACCATCACAGCTTCATCACAGCATCAACACAGCATCGTCACAGTGTCATCAAAGCGTTATCACAACATCATCAGCGCGTCATCACTGAATCATCACAGCGTAATAACTACATCATCAGTGCGTCATCACAGCGTCATCACAGCATCACTACAGCATCAACACAGCAACATCTCAGCGTCATCATTACATCATCGCAGCGTCATCACTGCATCATCACAGCATCATCACAATATTATCACAGCCTCACCACAGCGTCATAACTGCATCATCACTGCATCATCACTGTATCATCAGAGCATCATCACATCATTTCAATGCATGATCACAGCATAATAACAGCATCATCACGGCATCATCACAACATCATCACTGCATCAACACAACATCATCACAGAATCATCACTGAATCATCACAGCGTCATCACAGCATCATCACAGCATCACAACAGCATCATCACTGCATCATCAAATCATGATCACTGCATCATGAAAGTGTCATCACAGCATCACCACAGCATCATCACAACAGTATCACAGTATCACAGAGTCATCACAGCGTCATCATCACATCATCACTGCACCATCACTGTGTCATCACAGCATCATTACTGCATAATCACAACATCATCACGGTGTCATCGCAGCATAATCACAGCATAATCAGAGCATCACAACAGCATCATCGCATCGTCATCACTGCATCATCATTGCATCATCACAGCATCATCACTGCATCATCACAGCATCACAACAGCATCATCGCAGCATCATCACAGTATCATCAAAGCATCACAGCGTCGCCATCACTGCATCATCACAGAATCATCATTGTATCATCGCAGCGGTATCACTACATCATAACAGCATGATCACAGCATCATCACTGCATCATTACAGCATCATCACAACATCATCACAGCATCACGGCATCATCAAAGCGCCATAAAAACGTCATCACAGCATCATCACTGCATCATCACAGCATCATCACAGCATGATCACAGCATCATCACTGCGTCATCACTCCATCATCACAGCATCATCAAAGCATCACAGCGTCATCACAGTATCATCACAGCATCATCACAGCTTCCTCACAGCGTCATTACATCATCAGTACAGTGTCATCAAAGTGTTATCACAGAATCATCACTGCATCATCACAGCATCATCACTGCATCATCAGAGTGTCATCACAGCATCATCACTGCGTCATCACTGCATCATCATATAATCATGACAGCATCATAGCTGTATAATCACAGCATCATCAAAGCGTCATCACAGCATCATCAAAGCGTCATCAAATCATCATCACAGCATCATCACAAAAGCATCACCACAGCATCATAAGAGCATCATTTCTGGTGCCAACGCAGAAATCGTGGGTTTTTCGTCCATGGGGCACTTTACTCAGCACCTGGCCAGATGGCCGCAGACGGGTCCCTATCTTTTAGGGGAAAAAGGATCCTGGGCCAGGAGCTGGCAGGGCTCATTGAGAGGGCTTTAAACTAGGTAAGAAGGGGGATGGGGCTGAAGCAAGGATTGTTGGGGCTGTGCCAGGGGGAACAATGGCAAGGCCGGAGGATAGGGCAATGGCCCAGCTGAAGTGCATCTACACCAATGCTCTGATGATGCTCTGATGATGCAGTGATGTTGCAGTAGTGACGCTGTGATGACGCTTTGATGATGCTGTAATGACACTGTGATGATGCGGTGATGATGATATGATGATGCAGTGATGATACTGTGATGACGCTGTGATGATGCAGTGATTATGCATTAATGATTCTGTGATGATGCTGAGATGATATTTTGATGATGCAGTGATGACGCTGTGATGACCTTATTATGATGCTGTGATGATGCTGTGATTATGCAGCTACGATTCTGTGATGATGCTGTGATGATGCTGTGATGATGCAGTGATCATGTAGTGGTGATGATGTGATGACGCAGGGATTCTGCAGTAATGATACAGTGATGATGCGGTGATGATACTGTGATGTTGCAGTAATGACGCTGCGATGAATTTATGATGATGCAGTGATGATACTGTGATGACGCAGTGATGATGCAGTGATTATGCAGTAATGATACTGAGATGATGCAGTTATGATGCAGTGGTGATGCATTGATGACGCTGTAATTATGATGTGATGATGTAGTGATTACGCTGTGATGATGCACTGATGATACTGTGAAGACGCTGTTATGATGCAGTGATGATGCAGTGATGATGCTGTGACAATGTATAGAATCATAGATTCTCCTGAGTTGGAAGGGACCCTTAAGGATCATCAAGTCCAACTCTTGACACCGCATTTTTCTACCCAAAAGTTCAGATTATGTGACTAAGTGCACAATCCAATCTCTTCTTAAATTCAGACAGGCTCGGTGCAGTGACCACTTCCCTGGGGAGCCTGTTCCAGTGTGCAACCACCCTCTCTGTGATGTAGTGATGATGCAGTGAAGATGCTGTGAGGATACTGTGATGATGCTGTGATGCTGCAGTGATGAAGCTGCGATCCTGCTGTGATGATGCTGTGATGATGCAGTGATGATGATGTGATGATGCAGGGATGATGATGTGATGATGTTGTGTTAATGCTGTGATGACGCTGTCATGATTCTGTGACGATGCAGTGATGATGCTGTGATGACCCTGTCATGATGTTGTGATGACGCTGTCGTGATGCTGTGATGATGCTGTGATGACAATATGATGACGTAGTTATGATGCTGTTATGATGCAGTCATTATGCAGTGATGATGCAGATATGAGGCTGTGATGAGGCTGTGATGATATTGTGATGATGCTGCGATGATGATGTGATGACGCAGTGATGATGCTGCGATGACTCTGTGATGACCCTATCGTGATTATGTGATAACGCTGTGATGATGCTGTGATGATGCAATGATGATGCTGTGATGATGCTGTGATTCTGAAGTAATGATGCTGTGAGGATGGTGAGGTGATGCTGTGATGACGCAGTGATGATGATGTGATTACGCAGCGATGATGCTGTAATGATTTTGTGATGATGATGTGATGATGCTGTGATGATGATGTGATCATACTGTGATGACGCAGATATGACGCTGCGATGATGAAGTGATGATGCAGTGATGACTCTGTGATGATGCTGTGATAACGCAGTGATGATGCTGTGATGATGCAATGATGATGCTGTGATGACGCAGTGTTTATGCAGTTATGACGCTGTGATGACCCTGTTATGATGCCTGTATGAGGATGCGATGATGCTGTGACTATGCAGTGATGATGTAGTGATGATGCTGTAATGATGCAGTGATTATGCAGTAATGATGCTGTAGTGACGTTGCGATTATGCTGTGATGATGCTGTGATGTTGCTGTGGTGACGCTGTGTTGAGGGTGTTGTGATGCTCTGATAACGCTGTTGTGATGCTGTGATGATGCTACGATGATGTTGTGATGATGCTGTGATGACATAGCGATGATGCTGTGATGATTCTGTGATGTCACTCTGATGATGCTGTGATGATGCAATTATGGTACTGTGATGATGCTGTGATGATGCAGTGATGATATAGTGATGACGTTGTGATGATGCATTGATGATGCTGTATTGATCCTGTGATGACGCAGTGATTATGCAGTGATGACACCGTGATGACGCTGTAATGATGCAGTGAGTAAGCAGTAATGATAATGCGATGATGCTGTGATTATGCTGTGACGATGAGGTGATGATGCAGTGATTATGCAGCGATGATGCTGTCATGATACTCTAATGATGCTCTGATGATGCAGAGATGATGCAGTGATGTTGCTGTGATGATGATGTGATGATGCAGTGATGATAATGTGATGATGCTGTGATAATGCAGTGATTATGCTGTAATGATGCTCTGATGACACTGAGATAATGCTCTGATGCTGTAGATATGATGCTGTGAAGATGCAGTGAGGACGCAGAGATGATGCTGTGATGACAATGTGAAGATGCTGTGATGATGCAGTGATGGCGCAGTGATGATGCTGTGATGACACTGTGATTATGTGGTGATGATGATATGATGATGCTGTGATGATGCTGTGATGATGCTGTGATTATGCAGCTATGACGCTGTGATGACATAGTGATGATGCTGTGATGACGCTGTGATGATGATAGGATGATGCTGTGATGATGCTGTGATGATGCTGTGATGATGCTGTGATGATGATATGATGCAGTGGTGATGCTCTGATGATGCTGTAATGATGCTGTGACGATGAAGTGATGGTGCAGTGATGATACTGTGATGACACTGTGATGATGCAGTGATGATTCAGTGATGATTCTGTTATGATGCTATGATGACGCTATTATGATGCTGTGATGACGCTGCGACGATGATATGATGATCCTGTGATTACTCTGCGATGACGTTTTGATGACACTGCTATGATGCTGTGATGACGCTGTGATGACGCAGTGATGACGCTGTGATGATGCTGTGATGATGCTGTGATGATGCTGTGATGACGCTGTGATTATGCTGTGATGATGTTGTGATGATGCTGTTATGATGCAATGATGATGATGAGATGATGCAGTGATGATGATGTGATGATGCAGTGATGATACTGGTACGACGCTGTTATAATGCAGTGATTATGCAGTAATGATGCTGTGATAATGCTTAGATGATGCTGTGATGATGTAGTGATTGTGCAGTGATGATGCTGTGATGACGCAGTCATGATGCTTTGATGACAATGCCAAGATACTCTGATGATGCTGTGATGATTCCTTGATGACGCTGAGATGATGCTGTGAG
Organism: Clangula hyemalis; assembly: GCA_963989345.1. The sequence continues at coordinate 1,627,129 of OZ022461.1, read as the reverse complement.
AGTGCAGTGATGATGCAGTGTTTATGCTGTGATGATGCTCTGATTGTGTTGTGATGATGCTGTGATGATACTGTGATGATATTGTGATGATGCAGTGATGATGATGTGATGATGCTCTGATGATGATGTGATGATGCTGTGATGATGCTGTGATGATATTGTGATAATGCAGTGATGATGTTGTGATAACGCAGTGATGATGCTGTGATGATGTTGTGATGATGCAGTGAAGATAATGGGATGATGCAGTGATGATGATGTCATGATGCAGTGATGATACTGTGATCACGCTGTGATAATGCATTGTTTATGCAGGAATGATGCTTTGATGATGCTGAGATGATGCTGTAATGATGCAGTGGTGGTGCAGTGATGATGCAGTGATGACGCAGTGATGATGCTGCGATGATGATTTGAAGATGCTGTGATGATGCAGTGATGGTGCTGTGAAGGCGCAGTGGTGATGCTTTCATTATGCTGTGATGATGCAGTGATTATGCAGCTATGGTGCTGTGATGATGCTGTGATGATACTGTGATGACATTGTGATGACCGAGTGATGATGCTGTGATGACACACTGATGATGCCGTGATGATAATGTGATGATGCCGTGATGATGCTGTGAAGATACTGTGATGATGCTGAGATGATGCTGTGATGATGCTGTTATGACGCTGTGATGACGCAGTGATGATGCTGTGATGATGCAGTGATGATGATGTGATGAAGCAGTGATGATACAGTGATTATGCTGTGTTTAATTTGTGATGACACAATTATGATGCTCTGATGATGCAGTGATGATGCAGTGTCGATGCAGTGATGATGCTGTGACGATGCAGTGAAGATGATGTGATGATGATGTTATGATGCAGTGATGATACTGTGATGACGCTGTGATAATGCATTGATTATGCAGTAATGATGCTGTGATGATGCTGAGATGATGTTGTGATGATGCAGTGAAGATAATAGGATGATGCAGTGATGATGTTTTAATGGCGACGTGATGATGCTGTGATGATGCAGTTAAGATAATGGGATGATGCAGTGATGATGATGTCATGATGCAGTGATGATACTGTGATCACGCTGTGATAATGCATTGATTATGCAGTAATGATGCTGTGATGATGCTGAGATGATGCTGTCATGATGCAGTGATGGTGCAGTGATGATGCAGTGATGACGCAGTGATGATGCTGCGGTGATGATTTGAAGGTGCTGTGATGATGCAGTGATGGTGCTGTGAAGGCGCAGTAGTGATGCTTTGATTATGCTGTGATGATGCAGTGATTATGCAGCTATGGTGCTGTGATGATGCTGTGATGATACCGTGATGACGGAGTGATGATGCTGTGATGACACTCTGATGATGTTGTGATGATAATGTGATGATGCTGTGAAGATACTGTGATAACGCTTTTATTATGCAGTATTCATGCAGTAATGATTCTGTGATGATGCTGAGATGACGCTGCGATGATGATGTGATGATGCTGTGATGAGTGTGATGACGCTCTGATGACACTATTATTGTGCTGAGATGATGCAGTGATGATGCAGTGATGAGACTGTGATGATGCTGTGATGACGTTTTGATGATGCATTGATGATGATGTGATGATGTAGCTATGATGCTGTGACGATGCAGTGATGAAACCGTGATGACACTCTGATGATGTACTGAGTAAGCAGTAATGATGCTGCGATGATTCTGTGATGACACTGTAATGATGCTGTGATGAGGCAGAGATGATGCAGTGATGATGCTGTGACGATGCAGTGAAGATGATGTGATGATGATGTGATGATGCAGTGATGATACTGTGATGACGCTGTGATAATGCAGTGATTATGCGGAAATGATGCTGTGATGACACTGATATGATGCTTTGATGATGCAGTGATGATGCTGTGAGGATGCAGTGAGGACACAGTGATGATGTTGTGCTGATGCTGTGATGATGTTTTGATTAGGCAGTGATGATGCTGTGGTGATGCAGTGATGATGCAGTGATGATGCAGTGATCAAAGCGTCATCACAGCATCATCACAGCATCATCGCAGCGTCATCGCAGCGTCATCACTGCATCATCGCAGCGTCATCACTGCATCATCACAGCATCAACACTGCATCATCACTGCATCATCACAACATCATCAAATAATCATGAAAGCATCACAGCTTCATCAAAGCGTCATCAGAGCGTCAACACTGCATCTTCACGGCATCATCACAGCATCATCACAGCATAATCACAGCATCATCACTGCATCATCACTGCATCATCACAGCATCATTGCATCATCATCACAGCATCACCAAATATTCGCAGAGTCATCATTGCATCATCAAAGGATCATCAAAGCACCATCATAGCGTCATCAGAGCATTATCGCTGCCTTATCACTGCCTCATCACTGCATCATCACTGCGTCATCACAACATCATCACTTCAACATCACAGCAACATCACACTGTCATCAAAGCGTCATCACAGCATCATTACTGCATCATCACAGCATCATAACACATCATCACCACATCACAACAGCATCATCACAGCATCAACACATCATCATCACTGCCTCATCACTGCATCATCACAGCATCATAACTGCGTCATCACAGCATCATAACTGCGTCATCACAGCATCATCACATCATTTCACTGCATGATCACAGCATAATAACAGCATCATAACTGCATCATCACAGCATCATCACGGCATCATTACTGCATCATCACAGCATCATCAGAGCTTCAACAAAGCATCACATTGGCATCACAATGTCACCACTGAATCATCACAGCGTAATCACAGCATCATCAAAGCATCATCGCAGCGTCATCACTGCATCATTACTGCATCATCACAACATTATCATAGTGTCATCAAAGCGTCATCACAGCATCACAACAGCATCATCGTAGCACCATCACTGCATCATCACTGCATCATCACAGCATCACAACAGCATCAGCACAGCGTCATCTCTGCATCATCCAGGCGTCATCACAACATCATCTCAGCGTCACCACAGAGTCATCACTGCATCATCAAAGCATCACAACACCATCATCGCAGCATCATCACAGCATCATAACGTCGCCATCACTGCATCATCACAGAATCATCACTGTATCATCGCAGCGGTATCACTGCATCATCACAGCATCATCACAACATCATCACAGCATCCCAGCATCATGAAAGCGTCATCACAGCGTCATCACAGCATCATCACTGTATCATCACTCCGTCATTGCAACGTTATCAGAGCATCAGCACAGCATCACCAAAACATCATCACTGCATCATCACAGCATCGTCACTGCATCATTACAATATCATCGCAGCATCATCACTGCATCATCACAGCATCATCACAGCATCATCAAAGCATCATCACAGCGTCATCACAGCAGCATCACTACATCATCACTGTGTCGTCACAGCGTCATCACAGCATCACCACAGCATCATCACATCATCATCACTGCAACATCACAGTATCATCACAGCATCATCACAGCAACATCACTCCATCATTACAGCGTCATCACAGTGTCATCACAGCTTCATCAAAGCATCATCAAAGCATCACAATGTAATCAGTGTCATCATAGCGTCATCACAGCATCATCACTGCGTCATTACATCATCATGAAAGCACCATCACAGCATCATCGCAGCATCATCACAGCATCATCACAGCATCATCACTGCATCATCACAGCATCACAGCGTCATCAAATTATCATCACTGCATCATCAGAGCATCACCAGAACTTCACCGCAGCATCATCAAAGCAACATCACAGCGTCACTACTGCAACATCACTGCATCATCTGAGCATCATCACAGCCTCATCACAGCACCATCACAGCGTTATCACAGCGTCATCAAAGCATCATCACAACATCATCAAAGCGTCATCACAGCATCATCACAGTGTCATCAAATCATCATCACAGCATCATCACAACAGCATCACCAGAGCATCATAAGAGCATCATTTCTGGTGCCAACGCAGAAATCTTGTTTTTTTTGACCATGGGGCACTTTACTCAGCACCTGGCCTGATGGCCGCAGACGGGTCCCTATCTTTTAGGGGAAAAAGGGTCCTGGGCCAGGAGCTGGCAGGGCTCATTGAGAGGGCTTTAAACTAGGTAAGAAGGGGGATGGGGCTGAAGCAAGGATTGTTGGGGCTGTGCCAGGGGGAACAATGGCAAGGCCGGAGGATAGGGCAATGGCCCAGCTGAAGTGCATCTACACCAATGCTCTGATGATGCTCTGATGATGCAGTGATGTTGCAGTAGTGACGCTGTGATGACGCTTTGATGATGCTGTGATGACGCGGTGATGATGATATGATGATGCAGTGATGATACTGTGATGACGCTGTGATGATGCAGTGATTATGCAATAATGATTCTGTGATGATGCTGTGATGATATTTTGATGATGCAGTGATGACGCTGTAATGACCTTATTATGATGCTGTGATGCTGCTGTGATGATGCTGTGATTATGCAGCTACGATTCTGTGATGATGCTGTGATGATGCTGTGATGATGCAGTGATCATGTAGTGGTGATGATGTGATGACGCAGGGGTTCTGCAGTAATGATACAGTGATGATGCGGTGATGATACTGTGATGTTGCAGTAATGACGCTGCGATGAAGTTATGATGATGCAGTGATGATACTGTGATGACGCAGTGATGATGCAGTGATTATGCAGTAAGGATACTGAGATGATGCAGTTACGATGCAGTGGTGATGCATTGATGACGCTGTAATTATGATGTGATTATGTAGTGATGATGTAGTGATTACGCTGTGATGATGCACTGATGATACTGTGAAGACGCTGTTATGATGCAGTGAGGAAGCAGTAATGATGCTGTGGTGTTGCTGAGATGATGCTGTGATGATTCATTGATGATGCAGTGATGATGCTGTGATGATACTGTGAAGACGCTGTTATGATGCAGTGAGTAAGCACTAATGATGCTGTGATGTTGCTGAGATGATGCTGTGATGATTCATTAATGATGCAGTGATGATGCTGTGATGATGCTATGATTATGTTTTGATGATGCCTTGATGATTCTGTGATGACGCTGTGATGACTCTGTCGTGATGCTCTGATAACGCTGTCGTGATGCTGTGATGATGCTGCGATGATGTTGTGATGATGCAATGATTATGCTGTGATGATGTAGTAATGATGATGTTATGATGCCGAGGTGATGCAATGATGATGCTCTATTGACGCAGTGATGGTGCTGTGATGATGCAGAGTTTATGCAGTTATGACACTGTGATTATGCTTTGATGACGACGCAATGGTGATGTGACGATGCAGTGATGATGCTGTGACGATGCAGTGATTACGCTGCGATGATGATGTGATGGTGCTGCGATGATGCTGTGATGATGCAGTGATAATGATGTGATAATGCTGTGATGATGATGTGATGACGCAGTGATGATGATGTGATGATTCAGTGATTCTGCAGTATTGATACTGTGATGATGCTGAGATGATGCTGTAACGATGCAGTGATGATACAGTGATAATGCTGTGATGATGCTATAATAATGTTGTGATGATGCTGTGATGATGCAGTGATAATGATGTGATGACGCAGTGATGATGCTCTGATGATGCTGTGATTATGATGTGATGACGCTGTCATGATTCTGTGACGATGCAGTGATGACGCTGTGATGACCCTGTCATGATGTTTTGATGACGCTGTCGTGATGCTGTGATGATGCTGTGATGACAATATGATGACGTAGTTATGATGCTGTTATGATGCAGTCATTATGCAGTGATGATGCAAATATGAGGCTGTGATGACGCTGTGATGATATTGTGATGATGCTGCGATGATGATGTGATGACGCAGTGATGATGCTGCGATGACTCTGTGATGACCCTATCGTGATTATGTGATAACGCTGTGATGATGCTGTGATGATGCAATGATCATGCTGTGATGACGCAGTGTTTATGCAGTTATGACGCTGTGATGACCCTGTTATGATGCCTGTATGAGGATGCGATGATGCTGTGACTATGCAGTGATGATGCAGTGATGATGCTATGATGTAGTGATGATGCTGCGATGATGTTATGATGATGCAGTGATGATACTGTGATAACATTGTGATGACGCAGTGATGATGCAGTGATGATGCTGTAATGATGCAGTGATTATGCAGTAATGATGCTGTAGTGACGTTGCGATTATGCTGTGATGATGCTGTGATGTTGCTGTGGTGACGCTGTGTTGAGGGTGTTGTGATGCTCTGATAACGCTGTTGTGATGCTGTGATGATGCTACGATGATGTTGTGATGATGCTGTGATGACATAGCGATGATGCTGTGATGATTCTGTGATGTCACTCTGATGATGCTGTGATGATGCAATTATGGTACTGTGATGATGCTGTGATGATGCAGTGATGATATAGTGATGACGTTGTGATGATGCATTGATGATGCTGTATTGATCCTGTGATGACGCAGTGATTATGCAGTGATGACACCGTGATGACGCTGTAATGATGCAGTGAGTAAGCAGTAATGATAATGCGATGATGCTGTGATTATGCTGTGACGATGAGGTGATGATGCAGTGATTATGCAGCGATGATGCTGTCATGATACTCTAATGATGCTCTGATGATGCAGAGATGATGCAGTGATGTTGCTGTGATGATGATGTGATGATGCAGTGATGATAATGTGATGATGCTGTGATAATGCAGTGATTATGCTGTAATGATGCTCTGATGACACTGAGATAATGCTCTGATGCTGTAGATATGATGCTGTGAAGATGCAGTGAGGACGCAGAGATGATGCTGTGATGACAATGTGAAGATGCTGTGATGATGCAGTGATGGCGCAGTGATGATGCTGTGATGACACTGTGATTATGTGGTGATGATGATATGATGATGCTGTGATGATGCTGTGATGATGCTGTGATGATGCTGTGATTATGCAGCTATGACGCTGTGATGACATAGTGATGATGCTGTGATGACGCTGTGATGATGATCTGATGATGCTGTAATGATGCTGTGACGATGAAGTGATGGTGCAGTGATGATACTGTGATGACACTGTGATGATGCAGTGATGATTCAGTGATGATTCTGTTATGATGCTATGATGACGCTATTATGATGCTGTGATGACGCTGCGACGATGATATGATGATCCTGTGATTACTCTGCGAAGACGTTTTGATGACACTGCTATGATGCTGTGATGATGCTTTGATGACGCAGTGATGACGCTGTGATGACGCTGTGATGACGCTGTGATGACGCTGTGATTATGCTGTGATGATGCAGTGATTATGCTGTGATGATGTTGTGATGATGCTGTTATGATGCAATGATGATGATGAGATTATGCAGTGATGATACTGGTACGACGCTGTTATAATGCAGTGATTATTCAGTAATGATGCTGTGATAATGCTTAGATGATGCTGTGATGATGTAGTGATTGTGCAGTGATGATGCAGTGATGACGCAGTCATGATGCTTTGATGACAATGCCAAGATACTCTGATGATGCTGTGATGATTCCTTGATGACGCTGAGATGATGCTGTGAGAGTGCAGTGATGATGCAGTGTTTATGCTGTGATGATGCTCTGATTGTGTTGTGATGATGCTGTGATGATACTGTGATGATATTGTGATGATGATGTGATGATGATGTGATGATGCTCTGATGATGATGTGATGATGCTGTGATGATGCTGTGATGATATTGTGATAATGCAGTGATGATGTTGTGATAACGCAGTGATGATGCTGTGATGATGTTGTGATGATGCAGTGAAGATAATGGGATGATGCAGTGATGATGTTTTAATGGCGACGTGATGATGCTGTGATGATGCAGTTAAGATAATGGGATGATGCAGTGATGATGATGTCATGATGCAGTGATGATACTGTGATCACGCTGTGATAATGCATTGTTTATGCAGGAATGATGCTTTGATGATGCTGAGATGATGCTGCGATGATGATTGGAAGATGCTGTGATGATGCAGTGATGGTGCTGTGAAGGCGCAGTGGTGATGCTTTGATTATGCTGTGATGATGCAGTGATTATGCAGCTATGGTGCAGTGATGATGCTGTGATGATACCGTGATGACGCTGTGATGACGGAGTGATGATGCTGTGATGACACTCTGATGATGTTGTGGTGATAATGTGATGATGCTGTGAAGATACTGTGATAACGCTTTTATTATGCAGTATTCATGCAGTAATGATTCCGTGATGATGCTGAGATGACGCTGCGATGATGATGTGATGATGCTGTGATGAGTGTGATGACGCTCTGATGACACTATTATTGTGCTGAGATGATGCAGTGATGATGCAGTGATGAGACTGTGATGACGCTGTGATAATGCAGTGATTATGCGGAAATGATGCTGTGATGACACTGATATGATGCTTTGATGATGCAGTGATGATGCTGTGAGGATGCAGTGAGGACACCGTTATGATGTTGTGCTGATGCTGTGATGATGTTTTGATTACGCAGTGATGATTCTGTGGTGATGCAGTGATGATGCAGTGATCAAAGCGTCATCACAGCATCATCACAGCATCATCACAGCGTCATCGCAGCGTCATCACTGCATCATCGCAGCGTCATCACTGCATCATCACAGCATCAACACTGCATCATCACTGCATCATCACAACATCATCAAATAATCATGAAAGCATCACAGCTTCATCAGAGCGTCAACACTGCATCTTCACTGCATCATCACAGCATCATCACAGCATCATAACAGCATAATCACTGCATCATCACTGCATCATCACTGCATCATCACAGCATCATTGCATCATCATCACAGCATCACCAAATATTCGCAGAGTCATCATTGCATCATCACAGAATCATCAAAGCACCATCATAGCGTCATCAGAGCATTATCGCTGCCTCATCATTGCCTCATCACTGCCTCATCACTGCGTCATCACAACATCATCACTTCAACATCACAGCAACATCACACTCTCATCAAAGCGTCATCACAGCATCATTACTGCATCATCACAGCATCATAACACATCATCACCACATCACAACAGCATCATCACAGCATTATAACAGCATCATCCAGGCGTCATCACTGCATCATCACAGCGTCACCACAGCGTCATCACTGCATCATCACAGCATCATCAAAGCATCACAGCGTAATCAAAGCGTCATCACAGCTTCATCACGGTATCAACACAGCATTATCACGTCATCATCACAGAATCATCATGCCATCATCACAGCATCATCGCAGCATCATCACAGCATCATTAAAGCATCACAGCGTCATCAAAGACTCATCACAGCGTCATCACAGCATCACCACTGCGTCATCAGAGCGTCATCAAAGCACCATCACAGCTTCATCACAGCATCAACACAGCATCGTCACAGTGTCATCAAAGCGTTATCACAACATCATCAGCGCGTCATCACTGAATCATCACAGCGTAATAACTACATCATCAGTGCGTCATCACAGCGTCATCACAGCATCACTACAGCATCAACACAGCAACATCTCAGCGTCATCATTACATCATCGCAGCGTCATCACTGCATCATCACAGCATCATCACAATATTATCACAGCCTCACCACAGCGTCATAACTGCATCATCACTGCATCATCACTGTATCATCAGAGCATCATCACATCATTTCAATGCATGATCACAGCATAATAACAGCATCATCACGGCATCATCACAACATCATCACTGCATCAACACAACATCATCACAGAATCATCACTGAATCATCACAGCGTCATCACAGCATCATCACAGCATCACAACAGCATCATCACTGCATCATCAAATCATGATCACTGCATCATGAAAGTGTCATCACAGCATCACCACAGCATCATCACAACAGTATCACAGTATCACAGAGTCATCACAGCGTCATCATCACATCATCACTGCACCATCACTGTGTCATCACAGCATCATTACTGCATAATCACAACATCATCACGGTGTCATCGCAGCATAATCACAGCATAATCAGAGCATCACAACAGCATCATCGCATCGTCATCACTGCATCATCATTGCATCATCACAGCATCATCACTGCATCATCACAGCATCACAACAGCATCATCGCAGCATCATCACAGTATCATCAAAGCATCAGAGCGTCGCCATCACTGCATCATCACAGAATCATCATTGTATCATCGCAGCGGTATCACTACATCATAACAGCATGATCACAGCATCATCACTGCATCATTACAGCATCATCACAACATCATCACAGCATCACGGCATCATCAAAGCGCCATAAAAACGTCATCACAGCATCATCACTGCATCATCACAGCATCATCACAGCATGATCACAGCATCATCACTGCGTCATCACTCCATCATCACAGCATCATCAAAGCATCACAGCGTCATCACAGTATCATCACAGCATCATCACAGCTTCCTCACGGCGTCATTACATCATCAGTACAGTGTCATCAAAGTGTTATCACAGAATCATCACTGCATCATCACAGCATCATCACTGCATCATCAGAGTGTCATCACAGCATCATCACTGCGTCATCACTGCATCATCATATAATCATGACAGCATCATAGCTGTATAATCACAGCATCATCAAAGCGTCATCACAGCATCATCAAAGCGTCATCAAATCATCATCACAGCATCATCACAAAAGCATCACCACAGCATCATAAGAGCATCATTTCTGGTGCCAACGCAGAAATCGTGGGTTTTTCGTCCATGGGGCACTTTACTCAGCACCTGGCCAGATGGCCGCAGACGGGTCCCTATCTTTTAGGGGAAAAAGGATCCTGGGCCAGGAGCTGGCAGGGCTCATTGAGAGGGCTTTAAACTAGGTAAGAAGGGGGATGGGGCTGAAGCAAGGATTGTTGGGGCTGTGCCAGGGGGAACAATGGCAAGGCCGGAGGATAGGGCAATGGCCCAGCTGAAGTGCATCTACACCAATGCTCTGATGATGCTCTGATGATGCAGTGATGTTGCAGTAGTGACGCTGTGATGACGCTTTGATGATGCTGTAATGACACTGTGATGATGCGGTGATGATGATATGATGATGCAGTGATGATACTGTGATGACGCTGTGATGATGCAGTGATTATGCATTAATGATTCTGTGATGATGCTGAGATGATATTTTGATGATGCAGTGATGACGCTGTGATGACCTTATTATGATGCTGTGATGATGCTGTGATTATGCAGCTACGATTCTGTGATGATGCTGTGATGATGCTGTGATGATGCAGTGATCATGTAGTGGTGATGATGTGATGACGCAGGGATTCTGCAGTAATGATACAGTGATGATGCGGTGATGATACTGTGATGTTGCAGTAATGACGCTGCGATGAATTTATGATGATGCAGTGATGATACTGTGATGACGCAGTGATGATGCAGTGATTATGCAGTAATGATACTGAGATGATGCAGTTATGATGCAGTGGTGATGCATTGATGACGCTGTAATTATGATGTGATGATGTAGTGATTACGCTGTGATGATGCACTGATGATACTGTGAAGACGCTGTTATGATGCAGTGATGATGCAGTGATGATGCTGTGACAATGTATAGAATCATAGATTCTCCTGAGTTGGAAGGGACCCTTAAGGATCATCAAGTCCAACTCTTGACACCGCATTTTTCTACCCAAAAGTTCAGATTATGTGACTAAGTGCACAATCCAATCTCTTCTTAAATTCAGACAGGCTCGGTGCAGTGACCACTTCCCTGGGGAGCCTGTTCCAGTGTGCAACCACCCTCTCTGTGATGTAGTGATGATGCAGTGAAGATGCTGTGAGGATACTGTGATGATGCTGTGATGCTGCAGTGATGAAGCTGCGATCCTGCTGTGATGATGCTGTGATGATGCAGTGATGATGATGTGATGATGCAGGGATGATGATGTGATGATGTTGTGTTAATGCTGTGATGACGCTGTCATGATTCTGTGACGATGCAGTGATGATGCTGTGATGACCCTGTCATGATGTTGTGATGACGCTGTCGTGATGCTGTGATGATGCTGTGATGACAATATGATGACGTAGTTATGATGCTTTTATGACGCAGTCATTATGCAGTTAAGATGCAGATATGAGGCTGTGATGACGCTGTGATGATATTGTGATGATGCTGCGATGATGATGTGATGACGCAGTGATGATGCTGCGATGACTCTGTGATGACCCTATCGTGATTATGTGATAACGCTGTGATGATGCTGTGATGATGCTGTGATGATGCTGTGATGATGCTGTGATTCTGAAGTAATGATGCTGTGAGGATGGTGAGGTGATGCTGTGATGACGCAGTGATGATGATGTGATTACGCAGCGATGATGCTGTAATGATTTTGTGATGATGATGTGATGATGCTGTGATGATGATGTGATCATACTGTGATGACGCAGATATGACGCTGCGATGATGAAGTGATGATGCAGTGATGACTCTGTGATGATGCTGTGATAACGCAGTGATGATGCTGTGATGATGCAATGATGATGCTGTGATGACGCAGTGTTTATGCAGTTATGACGCTGTGATGACCCTGTTATGATGCCTGTATGAGGATGCGATGATGCTGTGACTATGCAGTGATGATGCAGTGATGATGCTGTAATGATGCAGTGATTATGCAGTAATGATGCTGTAGTGACGTTGCGATTATGCTGTGATGATGCTGTGATGTTGCTGTGGTGACGCTGTGTTGAGGGTGTTGTGATGCTCTGATAACGCTGTTGTGATGCTGTGATGATGCTACGATGATGTTGTGATGATGCTGTGATGACATAGCGATGATGCTGTGATGATTCTGTGATGTCACTCTGATGATGCTGTGATGATGCAATTATGGTACTGTGATGATGCTGTGATGATGCAGTGATGATATAGTGATGACGTTGTGATGATGCATTGATGATGCTGTATTGATCCTGTGATGACGCAGTGATTATGCAGTGATGACACCGTGATGACGCTGTAATGATGCAGTGAGTAAGCAGTAATGATAATGCGATGATGCTGTGATTATGCTGTGACGATGAGGTGATGATGCAGTGATTATGCAGCGATGATGCTGTCATGATACTCTAATGATGCTCTGATGATGCAGAGATGATGCAGTGATGTTGCTGTGATGATGATGTGATGATGCAGTGATGATAATGTGATGATGCTGTGATAATGCAGTGATTATGCTGTAATGATGCTCTGATGACACTGAGATAATGCTCTGATGCTGTAGATATGATGCTGTGAAGATGCAGTGAGGACGCAGAGATGATGCTGTGATGACAATGTGAAGATGCTGTGATGATGCAGTGATGGCGCAGTGATGATGCTGTGATGACACTGTGATTATGTGGTGATGATGATATGATGATGCTGTGATGATGCTGTGATGATGCTGTGATTATGCAGCTATGACGCTGTGATGACATAGTGATGATGCTGTGATGACGCTGTGATGATGATAGGATGATGCTGTGATGATGCTGTGATGATGCTGTGATGATGATATGATGCAGTGGTGATGCTCTGATGATGCTGTAATGATGCTGTGACGATGAAGTGATGGTGCAGTGATGATACTGTGATGACACTGTGATGATGCAGTGATGATTCAGTGATGATTCTGTTATGATGCTATGATGACGCTATTATGATGCTGTGATGACGCTGCGACGATGATATGATGATCCTGTGATTACTCTGCGATGACGTTTTGATGACACTGCTATGATGCTGTGATGATGCTTTGATGACGCAGTGATGACGCTGTGATGATGCTGTGATGATGCTGTGATGATGCTGTGATGACGCTGTGATTATGCTGTGATGATGTTGTGATGATGCTGTTATGATGCAATGATGATGATGAGATGATGCAGTGATGATGATGTGATGATGCAGTGATGATACTGGTACGACGCTGTTATAATGCAGTGATTATGCAGTAATGATGCTGTGATAATGCTTAGATGATGCTGTGATGATGTAGTGATTGTGCAGTGATGATGCAGTGATGACGCAGTCATGATGCTTTGATGACAATGCCAAGATACTCTGATGATGCTGTGATGATTCCTTGATGACGCTGAGATGATGCTGTGAGAGTGCAGTGATGATGCAGTGTTTATGCTGTGATGATGCTCTGATTGTGTTGTGATGATGCTGTGATGATGCTGTGATGATATTGTGATGATGCAGTGATGATGATGTGATGATGCTCTGATGATGATGTGATGATGCAGTGAAGATAATGGGATGATGCAGTGATGATGTTTTAATGGCGACGTGATGATGCTGTGATGATGCAGTTAAGATAATGGGATGATGCAGTGATGATGATGTCATGATGCAGTGATGATACTGTGATCACGCTGTGATAATGCATTGTTTATGCAGGAATGATGCTTTGATGATGCTGAGATGATGCTGTAATGATGCAGTGGTGGTGCAGTGATGATGCAGTGATGACGCAGTGATGATGCTGCGATGATGATTTGAAGATGCTGTGATGATGCAGTGATGGTGCTGTGAAGGCGCAGTGGTGATGCTTTCATTATGCTGTGATGATGTAGTGACTATGCAGCTATGGTGCAGTGATGATGCTGTGATGATACCGTGATGACGCTGTGATGACAGAGTGATGATGCTGTGATGACACTCTGATGATGTTGTGGTGATGCTGTGAAGATACTGTGATAACGCTTTTATTATGCAGTATTCATGCAGTAATGATTCTGTGATGATGCTGAGATGACGCTGCGATGATGATGTGATGATGCTGTGATGAGTGTGATGACGCTCTGATGACACTATTATTGTGCTGAGATGATGCAGTGATGATGCAGTGATGAGACTGTGATGATGCTGTGATGACGTTTTGATGATGCATTGATGATGATGTGATGATGTAGCTATGATGCTGTGACGATGCAGTGATGAAACCGTGATGACACTCTGATGATGTACTGAGTAAGCAGTAATGATGCTGCGATGATTCTGTGATGACACTGTAATGATGCTGTGATGAGGCAGAGATGATGCAGTGATGATGCTGTGACGATGCAGTGAAGATGATGTGATGATGATGTGATGATGCAGTGATGATACTGTGATGACGCTGTGATAATGCAGTGATTATGCGGAAATGATGCTGTGATGACACTGATATGATGCTTTGATGATGCAGTGATGATGCTGTGAGGATGCAGTGAGGACACAGTGATGATGTTGTGCTGATGCTGTGATGATGTTTTGATTAGGCAGTGATGATGCTGTGGTGATGCAGTGATGATGCAGTGATGATGCAGTGATCAAAGCGTCATCACAGCATCATCACAGCATCATCGCAGCGTCATCGCAGCGTCATCACTGCATCATCGCAGCGTCATCACTGCATCATCACAGCATCAACACTGCATCATCACTGCATCATCACAACATCATCAAATAATCATGAAAGCATCACAGCTTCATCAAAGCGTCATCAGAGCGTCAACACTGCATCTTCACGGCATCATCACAGCATCATCACAGCATAATCACAGCATCATCACTGCATCATCACTGCATCATCACAGCATCATTGCATCATCATCACAGCATCACCAAATATTCGCAGAGTCATCATTGCATCATCAAAGGATCATCAAAGCACCATCATAGCGTCATCAGAGCATTATCGCTGCCTTATCACTGCCTCATCACTGCATCATCACTGCGTCATCACAACATCATCACTTCAACATCACAGCAACATCACACTGTCATCAAAGCGTCATCACAGCATCATTACTGCATCATCACAGCATCATAACACATCATCACCACATCACAACAGCATCATCACAGCATCAACACATCATCATCACTGCCTCATCACTGCATCATCACAGCATCATAACTGCGTCATCACAGCATCATAACTGCGTCATCACAGCATCATCACATCATTTCACTGCATGATCACAGCATAATAACAGCATCATAACTGCATCATCACAGCATCATCACGGCATCATTACTGCATCATCACAGCATCATCAGAGCTTCAACAAAGCATCACATTGCCATCACAATGTCACCACTGAATCATCACAGCGTAATCACAGCATCATCAAAGCATCATCGCAGCGTCATCACTGAATCATTACTGCATCATCACAACATTATCATAGTGTCATCAAAGCGTCATCACAGCTTCACAACAGCATCATCGTAGCACCATCACTGCATCATCACTGCATCATCACAGCATCACAACAGCATCAGCACAGCGTCATCTCTGCATCATCCAGGCGTCATCACAACATCATCTCAGCGTCACCACAGAGTCATCACTGCATCATCAAAGCATCACAACACCATCATCGCAGCATCATCACAGCATCATAACGTCGCCATCACTGCATCATCACAGAATCATCACTGTATCATCGCAGCGGTATCACTGCATCATCACAGCATCATCACAACATCATCACAGCATCCCAGCATCATGAAAGCGTCATCACAGCGTCATCACAGCATCATCACTGTATCATCACTCCGTCATTGCAGCGTTATCAGAGCATCAGCACAGCATCACCAAAGCATCATCACTGCATCATCACAGCATCGTCACTGCATCATTACAATATCATCGCAGCGTCATCACTGCATCATCACAGCATCATCACAGCATCATCAAAGCATCATCACAGCGTCATCACAGCAGCATCACTACATCATCACTGTGTCGTCACAGCATCATCACAGCATCACCACAGCATCATCACATCATCATCACTGCAACATCACAGTATCATCACAGCATCATCACAGCAACATCACTCCATCATTACAGCGTCATCACAGTGTCATCACAGCTTCATCAAAGCATCATCAAAGCATCACAATGTAATCAGTGTCATCATAGCGTCATCACAGCATCATCACTGCGTCATTACATCATCATGAAAGCACCATCACAGCATCATCGCAGCATCATCACAGCATCATCACAGCATCATCACTGCATCATCACAGCATCACAGCGTCATCAAATTATCATCACTGCATCATCAGAGCATCACCAGAACTTCACCGCAGCATCATCAAAGCAACATCACAGCGTCACTACTGCAACATCACTGCATCATCTGAGCATCATCACAGCCTCATCACAGCACCATCACAGCGTTATCACAGCGTCATCAAAGCATCATCACAACATCATCAAAGCGTCATCACAGCATCATCACAGTGTCATCAAATCATCATCACAGCATCATCACAACAGCATCACCACAGCATCATAAGAGCATCATTTCTGGTGCCAACGCAGAAATCTTGTTTTTTTTGACCATGGGGCACTTTACTCTGCACCTGGCCTGATGGCCGCAGACGGGTCCCTATCTTTTAGGGGAAAAAGGGTCCTGGGTCAGGAGCTGGCAGGGCTCATTGAGAGGGCTTTAAACTAGGTAAGAAGGGGGATGGGGCTGAAGCAAGGATTGTTGGGGCTGTGCCAGGGGGAACAATGGCAAGGCCGGAGGATAGGGCAATGGCCCAGCTGAAGTGCATCTACACCAATGCTCTGATGATGCTCTGATGATGCAGTGATGTTGCAGTAGTGACGCTGTGATGACGCTTTGATTATGCTGTGATGACGCGGTGATGATGATATGATGATGCAGTGATGATACTGTGATGACGCTGTGATGATGCAGTGATTATGCAATAATGATTCTGTGATGATGCTGTGATGATATTTTGATGATGCAGTGATGACGCTGTGATGACCTTATTATGATGCTGTGATGATGCTGTGATGATGCTGTGATTATGCAGCTACGATTCTGTGATGATGCTGTGATGATGCTGTGATGATGCAGTGATCATGTAGTGGTGATGATGTGATGACGCAGGGGTTCTGCAGTAATGATACAGTGATGATGCGGTGATGATACTGTGATGTTGCAGTAATGACGCTGCGATGAAGTTATGATGATGCAGTGATGATACTGTGATGACGCAGTGATGATGCAGTGATTATGCAGTAAGGATACTGAGATGATGCAGTTACGATGCAGTGGTGATGCATTGATGACGCTGTAATTATGATGTGATTATGTAGTGATGATGTAGTGATTACGCTGTGATGATGCACTGATGATACTGTGAAGACGCTGTTATGATGCAGTGAGGAAGCAGTAATGATGCTGTGGTGTTGCTGAGATGATGCTGTGATGATTCATTGATGATGCAGTGATGATGCTGTGATGATACTGTGAAGACGCTGTTATGATGCAGTGAGTAAGCACTAATGATGCTGTGATGTTGCTGAGATGATGCTGTGATGATTCATTAATGATGCAGTGATGATGCTGTGATGATGCTATGATTATGTTTTGATGATGCCTTGATGATTCTGTGATGACGCTGTGATGACTCTGTCGTGATGCTCTGATAACGCTGTCGTGATGCTGTGATGATGCTGCGATGATGTTGTGATGATGCAATGATTATGCTGTGATGATGTAGTAATGATGATGTTATGATGCCGAGGTGATGCAATGATGATGCTCTATTGACGCAGTGATGGTGCTGTGATGATGCAGAGTTTATGCAGTTATGACACTGTGATTATGCTTTGATGACGACGCAATGGTGATGTGACGATGCAGTGATGATGCTGTGACGATGCAGTGATTACGCTGCGATGATGATGTGATGATGCTGCGATGATGCTGTGATGATGCAGTGATAATGATGTGATAATGCTGTGATGATGATGTGATGACGCAGTGATGATGATGTGATGATTCAGTGATTCTGCAGTATTGATACTGTGATGATGCTGAGATGATGCTGTAACGATGCAGTGATGATACAGTGATAATGCTGTGATGATGCTATAATAATGTTGTGATGATGCTGTGATGATGCAGTGATAATGATGTGATGACGCAGTGATGATGCTCTGATGATGCTGTGATTATGTTGTGATGACTCTGTCATGATTCTGTGACGATGCAGTGATGACGCTGTGATGACCCTGTCATGATGTTGTGATGACGCTGTCGTGATGCTGTGATGATGCTGTGATGACAATATGATGACGTAGTTATGATGCTGTTATGATGCAGTCATTATGCAGTGATGATGCAAATATGAGGCTGTGATGACGCTGTGATGATATTGTGATGATGCTGCGATGATGATGTGATGACGCAGTGATGATGCTGCGATGACTCTGTGATGACCCTATCGTGATTATGTGATAACGCTGTGATGATGCTGTGATGATGCAATGATCATGCTGTGATGACGCAGTGTTTATGCAGTTATGACGCTGTGATGACCCTGTTATGATGCCTGTATGAGGATGCGATGATGCTGTGACTATGCAGTGATGATGCAGTGATGATGCTATGATGTAGTGATGATGCTGCGATGATGTTATGATGATGCAGTGATGATACTGTGATAACATTGTGATGACGCAGTGATGATGCAGTGATGATGCTGTAATGATGCAGTGATTATGCAGTAATGATGCTGTAGTGACGTTGCGATTATGCTGTGATGATGCTGTGATGTTGCTGTGGTGACGCTGTGTTGAGGGTGTTGTGATGCTCTGATAACGCTGTTGTGATGCTGTGATGATGCTACGATGATGTTGTGATGATGCTGTGATGACATAGCGATGATGCTGTGATGATTCTGTGATGTCACTCTGATGATGCTGTGATGATGCAATTATGGTACTGTGATGATGCTGTGATGATGCAGTGATGATATAGTGATGACGTTGTGATGATGCATTGATGATGCTGTATTGATCCTGTGATGACGCAGTGATTATGCAGTGATGACACCGTGATGACGCTGTAATGATGCAGTGAGTAAGCAGTAATGATAATGCGATGATGCTGTGATTATGCTGTGACGATGAGGTGATGATGCAGTGATTATGCAGCGATGATGCTGTCATGATACTCTAATGATGCTCTGATGATGCAGAGATGATGCAGTGATGTTGCTGTGATGATGATGTGATGATGCAGTGATGATAATGTGATGATGCTGTGATAATGCAGTGATTATGCTGTAATGATGCTCTGATGACACTGAGATAATGCTCTGATGCTGTAGATATGATGCTGTGAAGATGCAGTGAGGACGCAGAGATGATGCTGTGATGACAATGTGAAGATGCTGTGATGATGCAGTGATGGCGCAGTGATGATGCTGTGATGACACTGTGATTATGTGGTGATGATGATATGATGATGCTGTGATGATGCTGTGATTATGCAGCTATGACGCTGTGATGACATAGTGATGATGCTGTGATGACGCTGTGATGATGATCTGATGATGCTGTAATGATGCTGTGACGATGAAGTGATGGTGCAGTGATGATACTGTGATGACACTGTGATGATGCAGTGATGATTCAGTGATGATTCTGTTATGATGCTATGATGACGCTATTATGATGCTGTGATGACGCTGCGACGATGATATGATGATCCTGTGATTACTCTGCGAAGACGTTTTGATGACACTGCTATGATGCTGTGATGATGCTTTGATGACGCAGTGATGACGCTGTGATGACGCTGTGATGACGCTGTGATGATGCTGTGATGACGCTGTGATTATGCTGTGATGATGCAGTGATTATGCTGTGATGATGTTGTGATGATGCTGTTATGATGCAATGATGATGATGAGATTATGCAGTGATGATACTGGTACGACGCTGTTATAATGCAGTGATTATTCAGTAATGATGCTGTGATAATGCTTAGATGATGCTGTGATGATGTAGTGATTGTGCAGTGATGATGCAGTGATGACGCAGTCATGATGCTTTGATGACAATGCCAAGATACTCTGATGATGCTGTGATGATTCCTTGATGACGCTGAGATGATGCTGTGAGAGTGCAGTGATGATGCAGTGTTTATGCTGTGATGATGCTCTGATTGTGTTGTGATGATGCTGTGATGATACTGTGATGATATTGTGATGATGATGTGATGATGATGTGATGATGCTCTGATGATGATGTGATGATGCTGTGATGATGCTGTGATGATATTGTGATAATGCAGTGATGATGTTGTGATAACGCAGTGATGATGCTGTGATGATGTTGTGATGATGCAGTGAAGATAATGGGATGATGCAGTGATGATGTTTTAATGGCGACGTGATGATGCTGTGATGATGCAGTTAAGATAATGGGATGATGCAGTGATGATGATGTCATGATGCAGTGATGATACTGTGATCACGCTGTGATAATGCATTGTTTATGCAGGAATGATGCTTTGATGATGCTGAGATGATGCTGCGATGATGATTGGAAGATGCTGTGATGATGCAGTGATGGTGCTGTGAAGGCGCAGTGGTGATGCTTTGATTATGCTGTGATGATGCAGTGATTATGCAGCTATGGTGCAGTGATGATGCTGTGATGATACCGTGATGACGCTGTGATGACGGAGTGATGATGCTGTGATGACACTCTGATGATGTTGTGGTGATAATGTGATGATGCTGTGAAGATACTGTGATAACGCTTTTATTATGCAGTATTCATGCAGTAATGATTCCGTGATGATGCTGAGATGACGCTGCGATGATGATGTGATGATGCTGTGATGAGTGTGATGACGCTCTGATGACACTATTATTGTGCTGAGATGATGCAGTGATGATGCAGTGATGAGACTGTGATGACGCTGTGATAATGCAGTGATTATGCGGAAATGATGCTGTGATGACACTGATATGATGCTTTGATGATGCAGTGATGATGCTGTGAGGATGCAGTGAGGACACCGTTATGATGTTGTGCTGATGCTGTGATGATGTTTTGATTACGCAGTGATGATTCTGTGGTGATGCAGTGATGATGCAGTGATCAAAGCGTCATCACAGCATCATCACAGCATCATCACAGCGTCATCGCAGCGTCATCACTGCATCATCGCAGCGTCATCACTGCATCATCACAGCATCAACACTGCATCATCACTGCATCATCACAACATCATCAAATAATCATGAAAGCATCACAGCTTCATCAGAGCGTCAACACTGCATCTTCACTGCATCATCACAGCATCATCACAGCATCATAACAGCATAATCACTGCATCATCACTGCATCATCACTGCATCATCACAGCATCATTGCATCATCATCACAGCATCACCAAATATTCGCAGAGTCATCATTGCATCATCACAGAATCATCAAAGCACCATCATAGCGTCATCAGAGCATTATCGCTGCCTCATCATTGCCTCATCACTGCCTCATCACTGCGTCATCACAACATCATCACTTCAACATCACAGCAACATCACACTGTCATCAAAGCGTCATCACAGCATCATTACTGCATCATCACAGCATCATAACACATCATCACCACATCACAACAGCATCATCACAGCATTATAACAGCATCATCCAGGCGTCATCACTGCATCATCACAGCGTCACCACAGCGTCATCACTGCATCATCACAGCATCATCAAAGCATCACAGCGTAATCAAAGCGTCATCACAGCTTCATCACGGTATCAACACAGCATTATCACATCATCATCACAGAATCATCATGCCATCATCACAGCATCATCGCAGCATCATCACAGCATCATTAAAGCATCACAGCGTCATCAAAGACGAATCACAGCGTCATCACAGCATCACCACTGCGTCATCAGAGCGTCATCAAAGCACCATCACAGCTTCATCACAGCATCAACACAGATTCATCAAAGTGTCATCAAAGCGTCATCACAACATCATCAGCGCATCATCACTGAATCATCACAGCGTAATAACTACATCATCAGTGCGTCATCACAGCGTCATCACAGCATCACTACAGCATCAACACAGCAATATCTCAGTGTCATCACTACATCATCGCAGCGTCATCACTGCATCATCACAGCATCATAAGTGCATCATCACAGCATCATCACAGCATCATAAAAACATCATCACATCATCATCATTGTATCATCACAGCATCATCATAGCGTCATCAGAGCATTATCGCTGCCTCATCACTGCATCATCACAGCATCATCACTGCATCATCACAGCATCATCACAATATTATCACAGCCTCACCACAGCGTCATAACTGCATCATCACTGCATCATCACTGTATCATCAGAGCATCATCACATCATTTCAATGCATGATCACAGCATAATAACAGCATCATCACGGCATCAGCACAACATCATCACTGCATCAACACAACATCATCACAGAATCATCACTGAATCATCACAGCGTCATCACAGCATCATCACAGCATCACAACAGCATCATCACTGCATCATCAAATCATGATCACTGCATCATGAAAGTGTCATCACAGCATCACCACAGCATCATCACAACAGTATCACAGTATCACAGAGTCATCACAGCGTCATCATCACATCATCACTGCACCATCACTGTGTCATCACAGCATCATTACTGCATAATCACAACATCATCACGGTGTCATCGCAGCATAATCACAGCATAATCAGAGCATCACAACAGCATCATCGCATCGTCATCACTGCATCATCATTGCATCATCACAGCATCATCACTGCATCATCACAGCATCACAACAGCATCATCGCAGCATCATCACAGTATCATCAAAGCATCACAGCGTCGCCATCACTGCATCATCACAGAATCATCCCTGTATCATCACAGCGGTATCACTGCATCATCACAGCATGATCACAGCATCATCACTGCATCATTACAGCATCATCACAACATCATCACAGCATCACGGCATCATCAAATCGCCATAAAAGCGTCATCACAGCATCATCACTGCATCATCACAGCATCATCACAGCATGATCACAGCATCGTCACTGCGTAATCACTCCATCATCACAGCATCATCAAAGCATCACAGCGTCATCACAGTATCATCACAGCATCATCACAGCTTCCTCACGGCGTCATTACATCATCAGTACAGTGTCATCAAAGTGTTATCACAGAATCATCACTGCATCATCACAGCATCATCACTGCATCATCAGAGTGTCATCACAGCATCATTACTGCGTCATCACTGCATCATCATATAATCATGACAGCATCATAGCTGTATAATCACAGCATCATCAAAGCGTCATCAAAGCATCATCAAAGCATCATCACAGCGTCATCAGAGCATCACCATAGTATCATCACAGCAACATCACTCCATCATTACAGCGTCATCACAGTGTCATCACAGCTTCATCAAAGCATCACAATGTAATCAGTGTCATCATAGCGTCATCACAGAATCATCACTGCGTCATTACAGCATCATGAAAGCACCATCACAGCATCATCGCAGCATCATCACAGCATCATCACAGCATCATCACTGCATCATCACAGCATCACAGCGTCATCAAATTATCATCACTGCATCATCAGAGCATCACCAGAACTTCACCGCAGCATCATCAAAGCAACATCACAGCGTCACTACTGCAACATCACTGCATCATCTGAGCATCATCACAGCCTCATCACAGCACCATCACAGCGTTATCACAGCGTCATCAAAGCATCATCACAACAGCATCAAAGCGTCATCACAGCATCATCACAGTGTCATCAAATCATCATCACAGCATCATCAGAACAGCACCCACAGCATCATAAGAGCATCATTTCTGGTGCCAACACAGAAATCTTGTTTTTTTTTGACGATGGGGCACTTTACTCTGCACCTGGCCTGATGGCCGCAGACGGGTCCCTATCTTTTAGGGGAAAAAGGATCCTGGGCCAGGAGCTGGCAGGGCTCATTGAGAGGGCTTTAAACTAGGTAAGAAGGGGGATGGGGCTGAAGCAAGGATTGTTGGGGCTGTGCCAGGGGGAACAATGGCAAGGCCGGAGGATAGGGCAATGGCCCAGCTGAAGTGCATCTACACCAATGCTCTGATGATGCTCTGATGATGCAGTGATGTTGCAGTAGTGACGCTGTGATGACGCTTTGATGATGCTGTGATGACTCGGTGATGATGCAGTGATTATGTAGCTATGATGCTGTGATGATGATGTGATGATGCAGTGATAATGATGTGATGATGCAGTGATGATGATATGATGATGCAGTGATGATGATGTGATGATGCTGTGACAATGTATAGAATCATAGAATCTCCTGAGTTGGAAGGGACCCTTAAGGATCATCAAGTCCAACTCTTGACACCGCACAGGTCTACCCAAAAGTTCAGATTACGTGACTAAGTGCACAGTCCAATCTCTTCTTAAATTCCGACAGGCTCGGTGCAGTGACCACTTCCCTGGGGAGCCTGTTCCAGTGTGCAACCACCCTCTCTGTGATGTAGTGATGATGCAGTGAAGATGCTGTGAGGATACTGTGATGATGCTGTGATGCTGCAGTGATGAAGCTGCGATCCTGCTGTGATGATGCTGTGATGATGCAGTGATGATGATGTGATGATGCAGGGATGATGATGTGAAGATGTTGTGTTAATGCTGTGATGACGCTGTCATGATTCTGTGACGATGCAGTGATGATGCTGTGATGACCCTGTCATGATGTTGTGATGACGCTGTCGTGATGCTGTGATGATGCTGTGATGACAATATGATGACGTAGTTATGATGCTTTTATGATGCAGTCATTATGCAGTTAAGATGCAGATATGAGGCTGTGATGACGCTGTGATGATGCTGTGATGATGCTGCGATGACGCTGTGATGACCTTATCGTGATTATGTGATAACGCTGTGATGATGCTGTGATTCTGAAGTAATGATGCTGTGATGATGCTGTGATGATGCTGTGATGATGCTGTGATTCTGAAGTAATGATGCTGTGATGATGCTGAGGTGATGCTGTGATGATGCAGTGATGACACTGCTGTGATGATGATGTGATTATGCAGCGATGATGATGTAATGATTTTGTGATGATGATGTGATGATGTCATGGGTTTGTGAAGGGTAGGTCCTGCCTAACTAACCGGATTTCCTTTTATGATAAGATCACCCGTATGGTGGACCAAGGGAAACCAGCTAATGTGATTTTTTTGGACTTCAGCAAGGCTTTTGACACGGTTTCCCATAGGATCCTACTGGACAAAATGTCCACCATACAGCTAAATAAAAACATCATACGATGGGTGAGCAATTGGCTAACGGGCAGGGCCCAAAGGGTTATGGTAAATGGGGCTGCGTCAGGCTGGCGGGCGGTCACCAGTGGGGTCCCTCAAGGCTCCATTTTAGGGCCGGTACTTTTCAATATTTTTATAAACGATCTGGATGTAGGAATAGAGGGTATTTTGAGCAAGTTTGCTGATGACACCAAACTTGGAGGAGTTGTGGACTCGAATGAGGGTGGAAAGGCCTTGCAGAGGGACCTGGATAGGTTGGAGAGCTGGGCGATCACCAACCGCATGAAGTTCAATAAGAGCAAGTGCCGGGTCCTGCACCTGGGACGGGGAAACCCTGGCTGCACGTACAGACTGGGCGATGAGACGCTGGAGAGCAGCCTAGAAGAGAGGGATCTGCGGGTCGTGGTAGACAGCAAGTTGAATATGAGCCAGCAGTGTGCCCTGGCAGCCAGGAGGGCCAAGCGTGTCCTGGGGTGCATCAAGCACGGCATCGCTAGTAGGTCACGGGAGGTGATTGTCCCGCTCTACTCTGCGCTGGTGCGGCCTCACCTCGAGTACTGTGTGCAGTTCTGGGCACCGCAGTATAAAAAGGACATGAAACTGTTGGAGAGTGTCCAGAGGAGGGCTACGAAGATGGTGAAAGGCCTGGAGGGGAAGACGTACGAGGAACGGCTGAGGTCACTGGGCCTGTTCAGCCTGGAGAAGAGGAGGCTGAGGGGAGACCTCATCACAGTCTACAACTTCCTCGTAAGGGGGTGTCGAGAGGCAGGAGACCTTTTCTCCATTAACACCAGTGACAGGACCCGCGGGAACGGGGTTAAGCTGAGGCAGGGGAAATTTAGGCTAGACATCAGGAGGGGGTTCTTCACAGAGAGGGTGGTGGCACACTGGAACAGGCTCCCCAGGGAAGTGGTCACTGCACCGAGCCTGTCGGAATATAAGAAGAGATTGGACTGTGCACTTAGTCACATGGTCTGAACTCTTGGGTAGACCTGTGCGGTGTCAAGAGTTGGACTAGATGATCCTTAAGGGTCCCTTCCAACTCAGGATATTCTATGATTCTATGATTCTATGCTGTGATGATGCAGTGTTTATGCAGTTATGACGCTGTGATGACCCTGTTATGATGCCTGTATGAGGATACGATGATGCTGTGACTATGCAGTGATGATGCAGTGATGATGCTGCGATGATGCAGTGATGACGTTGCGATGATGATATGATGATGCAGTGATGATACTGTGATAAAGTTGTGATGACGCAGTGATGATGCTGTAATGATGCAGTGATTATGCAGTAATGATGCTGTAGTGACGCTGCGATTATGCTGTGATGATGCTGTGATGTTGCTGTGGTGACGCTGTGTTGAGGGTGTTGTGGTGTTCTGATAACGCTGTTGTGATGCTGTGATGATGCTACGATGATATTGTGATGATGCTGTGATGATACCGTGATGATGCAGTGATGATGCTGTGATGCTGCTGCGATGACGCTGTGGTGACGATGTGATGATGCAGTGATGATGCAGTTATGATGCAGTGATGATGCAGTTATGACGCTTTAATGACATTGTGATGATATTGTGATTATGCTGTGATGACATAGCGATGATGCTGTGATGATTCTGTGATGACACTCTGATGATGATGTGATGATGCTGTGATGATGCTGTTATAACACTGTGATGACACTGTGATGATGCTGAGATTATGCTGTGAAGATGCAGTGATGATGCAGTGATGATGCAGTTATGACCCTGTGATGACGCTGTGATGATGATGTGATGATGCAGTGATGATGATGTCATGATGCAGTGATGATACTGTGATGACGCTGTGATGATGCAGTATTTATGCAGTAATGATTCTGTGATGATGCTGAGATGATATTTTGATGATGCAGTGATGACGCTGTGATGACCTTATTATGATGCTGTGATGATGCTGTGATGATGCTGTGATTATGCAGCTACGATTCTGTGATGATGCTGTAATGATGCGGTGATGATACTGTGATGTTGCAGTAATGACGCTGCGATGAAGTTATGATGATGCAGTGATGATACTGTGATGACGCAGTGATGATGCAGTGATTATGCAGTAAGGATACTGAGATGATGCAGTTACGATGCAGTGGTGATGCATGGATGACGCTGTAATTATGATGTGATTATGTAGTGATGATGTAGTGATTACGCTGTGATGATGCACTGATGATACTGTGAAGACGCTGTTATGATGCAGTGAGGAAGCAGTAATGATGCTGTGGTGTTGCTGAGATGATGCTGTGATGATTCATTGATGATGCAGTGATGATGCTGTGATGATACTGTGAAGACGCTGTTATGATGCAGTGAGTAAGCACTAATGATGCTGTGATGTTGCTGAGATGATGCTGTGATGATTCATTAATGATGCAGTGATGATGCTGTGATGATGCTATGATTATGTTTTGAAGATGCCTTGATGATTCTGTGATGACGCTGTGATGACTCTGTCGTGATGCTCTGATAACGCTGTCGTGATGCTGTGATGATGCTGCGATGATGTTGTGATGATGCAATGATTATGCTGTGATGATGTAGTAATGATGATGTTATGATGCCGAGGTGATGCAATGATGATGCTGTATTGACGCAGCGATGGTGCTGTGATGCTGCAGTGTTTATGCAGTTATGACACTGTGATTATGCTTTGATGACGACGCAATGGTGATGTGACGATGCAGTGATGATGCTGTGATGATGCTGTGACGATGCAGTGATTACGCTGCGATGATGATGTGATGATGCTGCGATGATGCTGTGATGATGCAGTGATAATGATGTGATAATGCTGTGATGATGATGTGATGACGCAGTGATGATGATGTGATGACGCAGTGATGATGATGTGATGATTCAGTGATTCTGCAGTATTGATACTGTGATGATGCTGAGATGATGCTGTAACGATGCAGTGATTACGCTGCGATGATGATGTGATGATGCTGCGATGATGCAGTGATGGTGCAGTGATGATGCAGTGATCATGCAGTGATGATGTTGTGATGACGCAGTGATGATGTTGTGATGACGCAGTGATGATGCTGCGATGATGCTATGATGATGATGTGATGATGCTGTGATGACGCAGTGACGATGCTGTGATGACGCTTGGATGACGCTATAGTGATTCTGTGATGATGCTGTAGTGGTACTATGATGATGCTGTGAGGATGCTGCGATGACGCTCTGATGACGCAGTAATCATGATGTAATGATGCTGTGATGATGCTGCGATGACACTGTCGTGATGCTGTGATGACGCTGTGATGACGCTGTGATGATACTGAGATGACGTTGTGATGATGCAGTGATGATGCAGTGATGACGCAGTAATGATGCTGTGATCATGTAGTGATGATGTAGTGATTATGCTGTGATGACGCAGTGATGATGCTCTGATGATGCTGTGATTATGATATGATGATGCATTGATCATGATGTGATGATGCTCTGATGATGCAGTGATGACTCTGTGATGATGCAGTGATTATGTAGCTATGATGCTGTGATGATGATGTGATGATGTAGTGATAATGATGTGATGATGCAGGGATGATGATGTGATGATGTTGTGTTAATGCTGTGATGACGCTGTCATGATTCTGTGACGATGCAGTGATGATGCTGTGATGACCCTGTCATGATGTTGTGATGACGCTGTCGTGATGCTGTGATGATGCTGTGATGACAATATGATGACGTAGTTATGATGCTGTTATGATGCAGTCATTATGCAGTGATGATGCAGATATGAGGCTGTGATGACGCTGTGATGATATTGTGATGATGCTGCGATGATGATGTGATGACGCAGTGATGATGCTGCGATGACTCTGTGATGATCCTATCGTGATTATGTGATAACGCTGTGATGATGCTGTGATGATGCAATGATGATGCTGTGATGATGCTGTGATGATGCTGTGATGATGCTGTGATGATGCTGTGATTCTGAAGTAATGATGCTGTGAGTATGGTGGGGTGATGCTGTGATGACGCAGTGATGATGATGTGATTACGCAGCGATGATGCTGTAATGATTTTGTGATGATGATGTGATGATACTGTGATGACGCAGATATGATGCTGCGATGATGAAGTGATGATGCAGTGATGACTCTGTGATGATGCTGTGATAACGCAGTGATGATGCTGTGATGATGCTGTGATGATGCTGTGATTCTGAAGTAATGATGCTGTGAGGATGGTGAGGTGATGCAGTGATGACTCTGTGATGATGCTGTGATAACGCAGTGATGATGCTGTGATGATGCAATGATGATGCTGTGATGATGCAGTGTTTATGCAGTTATGACGCTGTGATGACCCTGTTATGATGCCTGTATGAGGATGCGATAATGCTGTGACTATGCAGTGATGATGCAGTGATGATGCTGCGATGATGCAGTGATGACGTTGCGATGATGATATGATGATGCAGTGATGATACTGTGATAAAGTTGTGATGACGCAGTGATGATGCTGTAATGATGCAGTGATTATGCAGTAATGATGCTGTAGTGACGCTGCGATTATGCTGTGCTGATGCTGTGATGTTGCTGTGATGACGCTGTGTTGAGGGTGTTGTGGTGTTCTGTTAACTCTGTTGTGATGCTGTGATGATGCTACGATGATATTGTGATGATGCTGTGATGATACCGTGATGATGCAGTGATGATGCTGTGATGCTGCTGCGATGACGCTGTGGTGACGATGTGATGATGCAGTGATGATGCAGTTATGATGCAGTGATGATGCAGTTATGACGCTTTAATGACATTGTGATGATATTGTGATTATGCTGTGATGACATAGCGATGATGTTGTGATGATTCTGTGATGACACTCTGATGATGATGTGATGATGCTGTGATGATGCTGTTATAACACTGTGATGACACTGTGATGATGCTGAGATTATGCTGTGAAGATGCAGTGATGATGCAGTGATGATGCAGTTATGACCCTGTGATGACGCTGTGATGATGCAGTGAGTAAGCAGTAAAGATGCTTTGATGATGCTGTTATGATGCTGCAATGATGCTGTGATGATGCTGTGGGCTGCTGTGATGACAATTTGATGACATAGTGATGATTCTGTCATGACGCCATGATGCTGCTCTGATGCTGCTCTGATGATGCTGTGATTATGCTGTGATGACGCTCTGATGACACAGTGATGATGCTGTGATGACGCTGTGATGACAATTTGATGAAGAAGTGATGACTTTGTGATTACGCTGTGATGACGCATTGAAGATTATTTGATGATGCTGTGATGATGCAGTAATGATGCTGTCATGATGCAGTGATGATGCTGTAGATATGATGCTGTGAAGATGCAGTGAGGACGCAGAGATGATGCTGTGATGACAATGTGAAGATGCTGTGATGATGCAGTGATGGCGCAGTGATGATGCTGTGATGACACTGTGATTATGTGGTGATGATGATATGATGATGCTGTGATGATGCTTTGATTATGCAGCTATGACGCTGTGATGACATAGTGATGATGCTGTGATGACGCTGTGATGATGATATGATGATGCTGTGATGATGCTGTGATGATGATGTCATTATGCAATGATGATGCAGTGGTGATGCTCTGATGATGCTGTAATGATGCTGTGACGATGAAGTGATGGTGCAGTGATGATACTGTGATGACACTGTGATGATGCAGTGATGATTCAGTGATGATTCTGTTATGATGCTATGATGACGCTATTATGATGCTGTGATGACGCTGCGACGATGATATGATGATCCTGTGATTACTCTGCGATGACGTTTTGATGACACTGCTATGATGCTGTGATGATGCTTTGATGACGCAGTGATGACGCTGTGATGACGCTGTGATGATGCTGTGATGATGCTGTGATGACGCTGTGATTATGCTGTGATGATGCAGTGATTATGCTGTGATGATGTTGTGATGATGCTGTTATGATGCAATGATGATGATGAGATGATGCAGTGATGATGATGTGATGATGCAGTGATGATACTGGTACGACGCTGTTATAATGCAGTGATTATGCAGTAATGATGCTGTGATAATGCTTAGATGATGCTGTGATGATGTAGTGATTGTGCAGTGATGATGCAGTGATGACGCAGTCATGATGCTTTGATGACAATGCCAAGATACTCTGATGATGCTGTGATGATTCCTTGATGACGCTGAGATGATGCTGTGAGAGTGCAGTGATGATGCAGTGTTTATGCTGTGATGATGCTCTGATTGTGTTGTGATGATGCTGTGATGATGCTGTGATGATATTGTGATGATGCAGTGATGATGATGTGATGATGCTCTGATGATGTTGTGATAACGCAGTGATGATGCTGTGATGATGTTGTGATGATGCAGTGAAGATAATGGGATGATGCAGTGATGATGTTTTAATGGCGACGTGATGATGCTGTGATGATGCTGTGATGATGCAGTTAAGATAATGGGATGATGCAGTGATGATGATGTCATGATGCAGTGATGATACTGTGATCACGCTGTGATAATGCATTGATTATGCAGGAATGATGCTTTGATGATGCTGAGATGATGCTGTGATGATGCAGTGGTGGTGCAGTGATGATGCAGTGATGACGCAGTGATGATGCTGCGATGATGATTTGAAGATGCTGTGATGATGCAGTGATGGTGCTGTGAAGGCGCAGTGGTGATGCTTTCATTATGCTGTGATGATGCAGTGATTATGCAGCTATGGTGCTGTGATGATGCTGTGATGATACTGTGATGACATTGTGATGACGGAGTGATGATGCTGTGATGACACTCTGATGATGTTGTGATGATAATGTGATGATGCTGTGAAGATACTGTGATAACGCTTTTATTATGCAGTATTCATGCAGTAATGATTCTGTGATGATGCTGAGATGACGCTGCGATGATGATGTGATGATGCTGTGATGAGTGTGATGACGCTCTGATGACACTATTATTGTGCTGAGATGATGTAGTGATGATGCAGTGATGAGACTGTGATGATGCTGTGATGACGTTTTGATGATGCATTGATGATGATGTGATGATGTAGCTATGATGCTGTGACGATGCAGTGATGAAACCGTGATGACACTCTGATGATGTACTGAGTAAGCAGTAATGATGCTGCGATGATTCTGTGATGACACTGTAATGATGCTGTGATGAGGCAGAGATGATGCAGTGATGATGCTGTGATGATGTTGTGATGAAGCTGTGATGATGCAGTGATGATGATGGGATTATGAAGTGATGATGATGTGATGATGCAGTGATGATACTGTGATGACGCTGTGATAATGCAGTGATTATGCGGAAATGATGCTGTGATGACACTGAGATGATGCTTTGTTGATGCAGTTATGATGCTGTGAGGATGCAGTGAGGACACAGTGATGATGTTGTGCTGATGCTGTGATGATGTTTTGATTACGCAGTGATGATGCAGTGATGATGCAGTGATCAAAGCGTCATCACAGCATCATCACAGCATCATTGCAGCGTCATCGCAGTGTCATCACTGCATCATCGCAGCGTCATCACTGCATCATCACAGCATCAACACTGCATCATCACTGCATCATCACAACATCATCAAATAATCATGAAAGCATCACAGCTTCATCAAAGCGTCATCAGAGCCTCAACACTGCATCTTCACTGCATCATCACAGCATCATCACAGCATAATCACATCATCATCACTGCATCATCTCTGCATCATCACAGCATCATTGCATCATCATCACAGCATCACCAAATATTCGCAGAGTCATCATTGCATCATCACAGAATCATCAAAGCACCATCATAGCATCATCAGAGCATTATCGCTGCCTCATCACTGCCTCATCACTGCATCATCACTGCGTCATCACAACATCATCACTTCAACATCACAGCAACATCACACTGTCATCAAAGCGTCATCACAGCATCATTACTGCATCATCACAGCATCATAACACATCATCACCACATCACAACAGCATCATCACAGCATTATAACAGCATCATCCAGGCGTCATCACTGCATCATCACAGCGTCACCACAGCGTCATCACTGCATCATCACAGCATCATCAAAGCATCACAGCGTAATCAAAGCGTCATCACAGCTTCATCACGGTATAAACACAGCATTATAACATCATCATCACACAATCATCATGCCATCATCACACCATCATCGCAGCATCATCACAGCATCATTAAAGCATCACAGCGTCATCAAAGACTCATCACAGCGTCATCACAGCATCACCACTGCGTCATCAGAGCGTCATCAAAGCACCATCACAGCTTCATCACAGCATCAACACAGCATCATCACAGTGTCATCAAAGCGTCATCACAACATCATCAGCGCGTCATCACTGAATCATCACAGCATAATAACTACATCATCAGTGCGTCATCACAGCGTCATCACAGCATCATAAGTGCATCATCACAGCATCATAACAGCATCATAAAAACATCATCACATCATCATCATTGTATCATCACAGCATCATCATAGCGTCATCAGAGCATTATCGGTGCCTCATCACTGCATCATCACAGCATCATCACTGCATCATCACAGCATCATCACAATATTATCACAGCCTCACCACAGCGTCGTAACTGCATCATCACTGCATCATCACTGTATCATCAGAGCATCATCACATCATTTCAATGCATGATCACAGCATAATAACAGCATCATCACAGCATCATCACAACATCATCACAGAATCATCACTGAATCATCACAGCGTCATCACAGCATCATCACAGCATCATCACTGCATCATCACAGCATCATCACTGCATCATCACAGCATCATGAAAGTGTCATCACAGCATCACCACAGCATCATCACAACAGTATCACAGTATCACAGAGTCATCACAGCGTCATCATCACATCATCACTGCACCATCACTGTGTCATCACAGCATCATTACTGCATAATCACAACATCATCACGGTGTCATCGCAGCATAATCACAGCATAATCAGAGCATCACAACAGCATCATCGCATCGTCATCACTGCATCATCATTGCATCATCACTGCATCATCACAGCATCACAACAGCATCATCGCAGCATCATCACAGTATCATCAAAGCATCAGAGCGTCGCCATCACTGCATCATCACAGAATCATCACAGCATGATCACAGCATCATCACTGCATCATCACAGCATCGTCACAGCATCACGGCATCATCAAAGCGCCATAAAAGCGTCATCACAGCATCATCACTGTGTCATCACTCCATCATCACAGCATCATCAAAGCATCACAGCGTCATCACAGTATCATCACAGCATCATCACAGCTTCCTCACGGCGTCATTACATCATCAGTACAGTGTCATCAAAGCGTTATCACAGAATCATCACTGCATCATCACAGCATCATCACTGCATCATTACAGCGTCATCACAGTGTCATCACAGCTTCATCACAGCATCATCACAGCGTCATTACAGCATCATGAAAGCACCATCACAGCATCATCGCAGCATCATCGCAGCATCATCACAGCATCATCACAGCATCACAGTGTCATCAAATTATCATCACTGCATCATCAGAGCATCACCAGAACTTCATCGCAGCATCATCAAAGCAACATCACAGCGTCACTACTGCAACATCACTGCATCATCTGAGCATCATCACAGCCTCATCACAGCACCATCACAGCGTTATCACAGCGTCATCAAAGCATCATCACAACATCATGAAAGCGTCATCACAGTATCATCACAGTGTCATCAAATCATTATCACAGCATCATAAGAGCATCATTTCTGGTGCCAACACAGAAATCTTGGGTTTTTTGACCATGGGGCACTTTACTCAGCACCTGGCCTGATGGCCGCAGACGGGTCCCTGTCTTCTAGGGGAAAAAGCATCCTGGGCCAGGAGCTGGCAGGGCTCATTGAGAGGGCTTTAAACTAGGTAAGAAGGGGGATGGGGCTGAAGCAAGGATTGTTGGGGCTGTGCCAGGGGGAACAATGGCAAGGCCGGAGGATAGGGCAATGGCCCAGCTGAAGTGCATCTACACCAATGCTCTGATGATGCTCTGATGATGCAGTGATGTTGCAGTAGTGACGCTGTGATGACGCTTTGATGATGCTGTGATGATGATATGATGATGATATGATGATGCAGTGATGATACTGTGATGACGCTGTGATGATGCAGTGATTATGCATTAATGATTCTGTGATGATGCTGAGATGATATTTTGATGATGCAGTGATGACGCTGTGATGACCTTATTATGATGCTGTGATGATGCTGTGATGATGCTGTGATTATGCAGCTACGATTCTGTGATGATGCTGTGAGGATGCTGCGATGACACTCTGATGACGCAGTAATCATGATGTAATGATGCTGTGATGACGCTGCGATGACACTGTCGTGATGCTGTGATGACGCTGTGATGATACTGAGATGACGTTGTGATGATGCAGTGATGATGCAGTGATGACGCAGTAATGATGCTGTGATCATGTAGTGATGATGTAGTGATTACGCTGTGATGACCCAGTGATGATGCTCTGATGATGCTGTGATTATGATGTGATGATGCATTGATCATGATGTGATGATGCTCTGATGATGCAGTGATGACTCTGTGATGATGCAGTGATTATGTAGCTATGATGTTGTGATGATGATGTGATGATGTAGTGATAATGATGTGATGATGCAGGGATGATGATGTGATGATGCAGGGATGATGATGTGATGATGTTGTGTTAATGCTGTGATGACGCTGTCATGATTCTGTGACGATGCATTGATGATGCTGTGATGACCCTGTCATGATGTTGTGATGACGCTGTCGTGATGCTGTGATGATGCTGTGATGACAATATGATGACGTAGTTATGATGCTGTTATGATGCAGTCATTATGCAGTGATGATGCAGATATGAGGCTGTGATGACGCTGTGATGATATTGTGATGATGCTGCGATGATGATGTGATGACGCAGTGATGATGCTGCGATGACTCTGTGATGACCATATCGTGATTATGTGATAACGCTGTGATGATGCTGTGATGATGCAATGATGATGCTGCGATGATGTAGTGATGATGCTGCAATGATGATATGATGATGCAGTGATGATACTGTGATAACATTGTGATGACGCAGTGATCATGCAGTGATGATGCTGTAATGATGCAGTGATTATGCAGTAATGATGCTGTAGTGACGTTGCGATTATGCTGTGATGATGCTGTGATGTTGCTGTGGTGACGCTGTGTTGAGGGTGTTGTGATTCTCTGATAACGCTGTTGTGATGCTGTGATGATGCTACGATGATGTTGTGATGATGCTGTGATGACATAGCGATGATGCTGTGATGATTCTGTGATGTCACTCTGATGATGCTGTGATGATGCAATTATGGTACTGTGATGATGCTGTGATGATGCAGTGATGATATAGTGATGACGTTGTGATGATGCATTGATGATGCTGTATTGATCCTGTGATGACGCAGTGATTATGCAGTGATGACACCGTGATGACGCTGTAATGATGCAGTGAGTAAGCAGTAATGATAATGCGATGATGCTGTGATTATGCTGTGACGATGAGGTGATGATGCAGTGATTATGCAGTGATGATGCTGTCATGATACTCTAATGATGCTCTGATGATGCAGAGATGATGCAGTGATGTTGCTGTGATGATGATGTGATGATGCAGTGATGATAATGTGATGATGCTGTGATAATGCAGTGATTATGCTGTAATGATGCTCTGATGACACTGAGATAATGCTCTGATGCTGTAGATATGATGCTGTGAAGATGCAGTGAGGACGCAGAGATGATGCTGTGATGACAATGTGAAGATGCTGTGATGATGCAGTGATGGCGCAGTGATGATGCTGTGATGACACTGTGATTATGTGGTGATGATGATATGATGATGCTCTGATGATGCAGCTATGACGCTGTGATGACATAGTGATGATGCTGTGATGACATAGTGATGATGCTGTGATGATGCTGTGATGATGATGTCATGATGCAATGATGATGCAGTGGTGATGCTCTGATGATGCTGTAATGATGCTGTGATGATGAAGTGATGGTGCAGTGATGATACTGTGATGACACTGTGATGATGCAGTGATGATTCAGTGATGATTCTGTTTTGATGCTATGTTGACGCTATTATGATGCTGTGATGACGCTGCGACGATGATATGATGATCCTGTGATTACTCTGCGATGACGTTTTGATGACACTGCTATGATGCTGTGATGATGCTTTGATGACGCAGTGATGACGCTGTGATGACGCTGTGATGATGCTGTGATGATGCTGTGATGACGCAGTGATGAGGCTGTGATGATGCAGTGATTATGCTGTGATGATGTTGTGATGATGCTGTTATGATGCAATGATGATGATGAGATGATGCAGTGATGATGATGTGATGATGCACTGATGATACTGATACGACGCTGTTATAATGCAGTGATTATGCAGTAATGATGCTGTGATAATGCTTAGATGATGCTGTGATGATGTAGTGATTGTGCAGTGATGATGCAGTGATGACGCAGTCATGATGCTTTGATGACAATGCCAAGATACTCTGATGATGCTGTGATGATTCCTTGATGACGCTGAGATGATGCAGTGTTTATGCTGTGATGATGCTCTGATTGTGTTGTGATGATGCTGTGATAATGCTGTGATGATGCTGTGATGATGCTGTGATGATATTGTGATGATGCAGTGATGATGATGTGATGATGCTGTGATGATGCTGTGATGATGTTGTGATGATGCAGTGAAGATAATGGGATGATGCAGTGATGATGTTTTAATGGCGACGTGATGATGCTGTGATGATGCTGTGATGATGCAGTTAAGATAATGGGATGATGCAGTGATGATGATGTCATGATGCAGTGATGATACTGTGATCACGCTGTGATAATGCATTGATTATGCAGGAATGATGCTTTGATGATGCTGAGATGATGCTGTGATGATGCAGTGGTGGTGCAGTGATGATGCAGTGATGACGCAGTGATGATGCTGCGATGATGATTTGAAGATGCTGTGATGATGCAGTGATGGTGCTGTGAAGGCGCAGTGGTGATGCTTTCATTATGCTGTGATGATGCAGTGATTATGCAGCTATGGTGCTGTGATGATGCTGTGATGATACTGTGATGACATTGTGATGACAGAGTGATGATGCTGCGATGACACTCTGATGATGCTGTGATGATTATGTGATGATGCCGTGATGATGCTGTGAAGATACTGTGATGATACTGAGATGATGCTGTGATGATGCTATTATGACGCTGTGATGATGCAGTGATGATGATTTGATGAAGCAGTGATGATACAGTGATTATGCTGGGATTAAGCTGTGATGACACAATTATGATGCTCTAATGATGCAGTGATGATGCAGTGTCGATGCAGTGATGATGCTGTGACGATGCTGTGATGATACCGTGATGACGCTGTGATGACGGAGTGATGATGCTGTGATGACACTCTGATGATGTTGTGGTGATAATGTGATGATGCTTTGAAGATACTGTGATAACGCTTTTATTATGCAGTATTCATGCATTAATGATTCTGTGATGATGCTGAGATGACGCTGCGATGATGATGTGATGATGCTGTGATGAGTGTGATGACGCTCTGATGACACTATTATTGTGCTGAGATGATGCAGTGATGATGCAGTGATGAGACTGTGATGATGCTGTGATGAAGTTTTGATGATGCATTGATGATGATGTGATGATGGAGCTATGATGTTGTGATGATGCAGTGATGAAACCGTGATGACACTCTGATGATGTACTGAGTAAACAGTAATGATGCTGCGATGATTCTGTGATGACACTGTAATGATGCTGTGAAGAGGCAGTGATGATGCTGTGATGATGTTGTGATGAAGCTGTGATGATGCAGTGATGATGATGGGATTATGAAGTGATGATGATGTGATGATGCAGTGATGATACTGTGATGACGCTGTGATAATGCAGTGATTATGCGGAAATGATGCTGTGATGACACTGATATGATGCTTTGATGATGCAGTGATGATGCTGTGAGGATGCAGTGAGGACACAGTGATGATGTTGTGCTGATGCTGTGATGATGTTTTGATTACGCAGTGATGATGATGTGATGATGCAGTGATGATGCAGTGATCAAAGCGTCATCACAGCATCATCACAGAATCATCGCAGCGTCATCACTGCATCATCGCAGCGTCATCACTGCATCATCACAGCATCAACACAGCATCATCACTGCATCATCACAACATCATCAAATAATCATGAAAGCATCACAGATTCATCAAAGCGTCATCAGAGCGTCAACACTGCATCTTCACTGCATCATCACAGCATCATCACAGCATAATCACATCATCATCACTGCATCATCACTGCATCATCACTGCATCATTGCATCATCATCACAGCATCACCAAATATTCGCAGAGTCATGATTGCATCATCACAGAATCATCAAAGCACCATCATAGCGTCATCAGAGCATTATCGCTGCCTCATCACTGCCTCATCACTGCCTCATCACAGCATCATCACTGCATCATCACAGCATCATCACAATATTATCACAGCCTCACCACAGCGTCATAACTGCATCATCACTGCGTCATCACTGTATCATCAGAGCATCATCACATCATTTCAATGCATCATCACAGCATAATAACAGCATCATCACGGCATCATCACAACATCATCACTGCATCAACACAACATCATCACAGAATCATCACTGAATCATCACAGCGTCATCACAGCATCATCGCAGCATCACAACAGCATCATCACTGCATCATCAAATCATGATCACTGCATCATGAAAGTGTCATCACAGCATCACCACAGCATCATCACAACAGTATCACAGTATCACAGAGTCATCACAGCGTCATCATCACATCATCACTGCACCATCACTGTGTCATCACAGCATCATTACTGCATAATCACAACATCATCACGGTGTCATCGCAGCATAATCACAGCATAATCAGAGCATCACAACAGCATCATCGCATCGTCATCACTGCTTCATCATTGCGTCATCACAGCATCATCACAGCATCACAACAGCATCATCGCAGCATCATCA
Organism: Clangula hyemalis; assembly: GCA_963989345.1. Next base: position 1,585,502 of record OZ022461.1, on the reverse strand, counting down.
CAGTATCATCAAAGCATCACAGCGTCGCCATCACTGCATCATCACAGAATCATCACAGCATGATCACAGCATCATCACTGCATCATTACAGCATCATCACAGCATGATCACAGCATCATCACTGCATCATCACTCCATCATCACAGCATCATCAAAGCATCACAGCGTCATCACACCTTCCTCATGGCGTCATTACAGCGTCATCACAGTGCCATCACAGCTTCATCACAGCATCATCACACCGTCATTACAGCATCATGAAAGCACCATCACAGCATCATCACAGCATCATTGCAGCATCATCACAGCATCATCAAAGCATCACAGCGTCATCAAAGCATCATCACAACATCATGAAAGCGTCATCACAGTATCATCACAGTGTCATCAAATCATTATCACAGCATCATAAGAGCATCATTTCTGGTGCCAACACAGAAATCTTGGGTTTTTTGACCATGGGGCACTTTACTCAGCACCTGGCCTGATGGCCGCAGACGGGTCCCTGTCTTCTAGGGGAAAAAGGATCCTGGGCCAGGAGCTGGCAGGGCTCATTGAGAGGGCTTTAAACTAGGTAAGAAGGGGGATGGGGCTGAAGCAAGGATTGTTGGGGCTGTGCCAGGGGGAACAATGGCAAGGCCGGAGGATAGGGCAATGGCCCAGCTGAAGTGCATCTACACCAATGCTCTGATGATGCTCTGATGATGCAGTGATGTTGCAGTAGTGACGCTGTGATGACGCTTTGATGATGCTGTGATGACGCGGTGATGATGATATGATGATGCAGTGATGATACTGTGATGACGCTGTGATGATGCAGTGATTATGCATTAATGATTCTGTGATGATGCTGAGATGATATTTTGATGATGCAGTGATGACGCTGTGATGACCTTATTATGATGCTGTGATGATGCTGTGATGATGCTGTGATTATGCAGCTACGATTCTGTGATGATGCTGTAATGATGCGGTGATGATACTGTGATGTTGCAGTAATGACGCTGCGATGAAGTTATGATGATGCAGTGATGATACTGTGATGACGCAGTGATGATGCAGTGATTATGCGGTAATGATACTGAGATGATGCAGTTACGATGCAGTGGTGATGCATTGATGACGCTGTAATTATGATGTGATTATGTAGTGATGATGTAGTGATTACGCTGTGATGATGCACTGATGATACTGTGAAGACGCTGTTATGATGCAGTGAGGAAGCAGTAATGATGCTGTGGTGTTGCTGAGATGATGCTGTGATGATTCATTGATGATGCAGTGATGATGCTGTGATGATACTGTGAAGACACTGTTATGATGCAGTGAGTAAGCACTAATGATGCTGTGATGTTGCTGAGATGATGCTGTGATGATTCATTAATGATGCAGTGATGATGCTGTGATGATGCTATGATTATGTTTTGATGATGCCTTGATGATTCTGTGATGACGCTGTGATGACTCTGTCGTGATGCTCTGATAACGCTGTCGTGATGCTGTGATGATGCTGTGATGATGTTGTGATGATGCAATGATTATTCTGTGATGATGTAGTAATGATGATGTTATGATGCCGAGGTGATGCAATGATGATGCTGTATTGACGCAGTGATGGTGCTGTGATGATGCAGAATTTATGCAGTTATGACACTGTGATTATGCTTTGATGACGACGCAATGGTGATGTGACGATGCAGTGATGATGCTGTGATGATGCTGTGACGATGCAGTGATTACGCTGCGATGATGATGTGATGATGCTGCGATGATGCTGTGATGATGCAGTGATAATGATGTGATAATGCTGTGATGATGATGTGATGACGCAGTGATGATGATGTGATGATTCAGTGATTCTGCAGTATTGATACTGTGATGATGCTGAGATGATGCTGTAACGATGCAGTGATGATACAGTGATAATGCTGTGATGATGCTATAATAATGTTGTGATGATGCTGTGATGAAGATGTGATGATTCTGTGATGACGCTGTGATGATGCTGTCGTGATGGTCTGATAACGTTGTCGTAATGCTGTGACGATGCTTCGATGATGTTGTGATGATTCTGTGATGATGCAATTATGATGCTGTGATGATGCAGTGATGATGCACTGATAACGCTGTTATGACGCTGTGATGACGTAGTAATGATGCTGTGATGATGCAGTGTTTACGCAGTTATGACGCTGTGATGATGCTTTGGTGAAGTTCTGATGATGCAGTGATGGTGCTGTGATGACGCATTGATGATGCTTAGATGATGCTGTGCTGATGCTCTGATGATGCTGTGATGATGCAGTGATGATGATGTGATGATGCTGTGATGATGCAGTGATCATGCAGTGATGATGTTGTGATCATGCAGTGATGATGTTGTGATGACGCAGTGATGATGCTGCGATGATTCTGTGATGACACTGTAATGATGCTGTGAAGATGCAGTGATGATGCTGTGATGATGTTGTGATGAAGCTGTGATGATGCAGTGATGATGATGGGATTATGAAGTGATGATGATGTGATGATGCAGTGATGATACTGTGATGACGCTGTGATAATGCAGTGATTATGCGGAAATGATGCTGTGATGACACTGATATGATGCTTTGATGATACAGTGATAATGCTGTGATGATGCTATAATAATGTTGTGATGATGCTGTGATGAAGATGTGATGATTCTGTGATGACGCTGTGATGATGCTGTCGTGATGGTCTGATAACGTTGTCGTAACGCTGTGACGATGCTTCGATGATGTTATGATGATTCTGTGATGATGCAATTATGATGCTGTGATGATGCAGTGATGATGCACTGATAATGCTGTTATGACGCTGTGATGACGTAGTAATGATGCTGTGATGATGCAGTGTTTACGCAGTTATGACGCTGTGATGATGCTTTGGTGAAGTTCTGATGATGCAGTGATGGTGCTGTGATGACGCATTGATGATGCTTAGATGATGCTGTGCTGATGCTCTGATGATGCTGCGATGATGCTATGGTGATGATGTGATGATGCTGTGATGACGCAGTGACGATGCTGTGATGACGCTTGCATGACGCTATAGTGATTCTGTGATGATGCTGTAGTGGTACTATGATGATGCTGTGAGGATGCTGCGATGACGCTCTGATGACACAGTAATCATGATGTAATGATGCTGTGATGACGCTGCTATGACACTGTCGTGATGCTGTGATGACGCTGTGATGATACTGAGATGACGTTGTGATGATGCAGTGATGATGCAGTGATGACGCAGTAATGATGCTGTGATCATGTAGTGATGATGTAGTGATTATGCTGTGATGACGCAGTGATGATGCTCTGATGATGCTGTGATTATGATGTGATGATGCATTGATCATGATGTGATGATGCTCTGACGATGCAGTCATGACTCTGTGGTGATGCAGTGATTATGTAGCTATGATGCTGTGATGATGATGTGATGATGTAGTGATAATGATGTGATGATGCAGGGATGATGATGTGATGATGCAGGGATGATGATGTGATGATGTTGTGTTAATGCTGTGATGACGCTGTCATGATTCTGTGACGATGCAGTGATGATGCTGTGATGACCCTGTCATGATGTTGTGATGACGCTGTCGTGATGCTGTGATGATGCTGTGATGACAATATGATGACGTAGTTATGATGCTGTTATGATGCAGTCATTATGCAGTGATGATGCAGATATGAGGCTGTGATGACGCTGTGATGATATTGTGATGATGCTGCGATGATGATGTGATGACGCAGTGATGATGCTGCGATGACTCTGTGATGACCCTATCGTGATTATGTGATAACGCTGTGATGATGCTGTGATGATGCAATGATGATGCTGTGATGATGCTGTAATGATGCTGTGATTCTGAAGTAATGATGCTGTGAGGATGGTGAGGTGATGCTGTGATGACGCAGTGATGATGATGTGATTACGCAGGGATGATGCTGTAATGATTTTGTGATGATGATGTGATGATGCTGTGATGATGATGTGATGATACTGTGATGACGCAGATATGACGCTGCGATGATGAAGTGATGATGCAGTGATGACTCTGTGATGATGGCTGTGATAACGCAGTGATGATGCTGTGATGACGCAGTGTTTATGCAGTTATGACGCTGTGATGACCCTGTTATGATGCCTGTATGAGGATGCGATGATGCTGTGACTATGCAGTGATGATGCAGTGATGATGCTGCGATGATGTAGTGATGATGCTGCGATGATGATATGATGATGCAGTGATGATACTGTGATAACATTGTGATGACGCAGTGATCATGCAGTGATGATGCTGTAATGATGCAGTGATTATGCAGTAATGATGCTGTAGTGACGTTGCGATTATGCTGTAATGATGCTGTGATGTTGCTGTGGTGACGCTGTGTTGAGGGTGTTGTGATGCTCTGATAATGCTGTTGTGATGCTGTGATGATGCTACGATGATGTTGTGATGATGCTGTGATGACATAGCGATGATGCTGTGATGATTCTGTGATGTCCCTCTGATGATGCTGTGATGATGCAATTATGGTACTGTGATGATGCTGTGATGATGCAGTGATGATATAGTGATGACGTTGTGATGATGCATTGATGATGCTGTATTGATCCTGTGATGACGCAGTGATTATGCAGTGATGACACCGTGATGACGCTGTAATGATGCAGTGAGTAAGCAGTAATGATAATGCGATGATGCTGTGATTATGCTGTGACGATGAGGTGATGATGCAGTGATTATGCAGTGATGATGCTGTGATGATGATGTGATGATGCAGTGATGATAATGTGATGATGCTGTGATAATGCAGTGATTATGCTGTAATGATGCTCTGATGACACTGAGATAATGCTCTGATGCTGTAGATATTATATGTAAATATGCTGTGAAGATGCAGTGATGGCGCAGTGATGATGCTGTGATGACACTGTGATTATGTGGTGATGATGATATGATGATGCTGTGATGATGCTGTGATGATGCTGTGATTATGCACCTATGACGCTGTGATGACATAGTGATGATGCTGTGATGATGCTGTGATGATGATATGATGATGCTGTGATGATGATGTCATGATGCAATGATGATGCAGTGGTGATGCTCTGATGATGCTGTAATGATGCTGTGACGATGAAGTGATGGTGCAGTGATGATACTGTGATGACTCTGTTATGATGCTATGATGACGCTATTATGATGCTGTGATGACGCTGCGACGATGATATGATGATCCTGTGATTACTCTGCGATGACGTTTTGATGACACTGCTATGATGCTGTGATGATGCTTTGATGACGCAGTGATGACGCTGTGATGACGCTGTGATGATGCTTTGATGATGCTGTGATGACGCTGTGATTATGCTGTGATGATGCAGTGATTATGCTGTGATGATGTTGTGATGATGCTGTTATGATGCAATGATGATGATGAGATGATGCAGTGATGATGATGTGATGATGCAGTGATGATACTGGTACGACGCTGTTATAATGCAGTGATTATGCAGTAATGATGCTGTGATAATGCTTAGATGATGCTGTGATGATGTAGTGATTGTGCAGTGATGATGCAGTGATGACGCAGTCATGATGCTTTGATGACAATGCCAAGATACTCTGATGATGCTGTGATGATTCCTTGATGACGCTGAGATGATGCTGTGAGAGTGCAGTGATGATGCAGTGTTTATGCTGTGATGATGCTCTGATTATGTTGTGATGATCCTGTGATGATGCTGTGATGATATTGTGATGATGCAGTGATGATGATGTGATGATGCTCTGATGATGATGTGATGATGCTGTGATGATATTGTGATAATGCAGTGATGATGTTGTGATAACGCAGTGATGATGCTGTGATGATGTTGTGATGATGCAGTGAAGATAATGGGATGATGCAGTGATGATGTTTTAATGGCGACGTGATGATGCTGTGATGATGCTGTGATGATGCAGTTAAGATAATGGGATGATGCAGTGATGATGATGTCATGATGCAGTGATGATACTGTGATCACGCTGTGATAATGCATTGATTATGCAGGAATGATGCTTTGATGATGCTGAGATGATGCTGTGATGATGCAGTGGTGGTGCTGTGACGGCGCAGTGGTGATGCTTTCATTATGCTGTGATGATGCAGTGATTATGCAGCTATGGTGCTGTGATGATGCTGTGATGATACTGTGATGACATTGTGATGACGGAGTGATGATGCTGTGATGACACTCTGATGATGCCGTGATGATAATGTGATGATATCTTGATGATGCTGTGAAGATACTGTGATGATGCTGAGATGATGCTGTGATGATGCTGTTATGACGCTGTGATGACGCAGTGATGATGCTGTGATGATGCAGTGATGATACAGTGATTATGCTGTTTTTAAGCTGTGATGACACGATTATGATGCTCTGATGATGCAGTGATGATGCAGTGTCGATGCAGTGATGATGCTGTGACGATGCAGTGAAGATGATGTGATGATGCAGTGATGATGATGTTATGATGCAGTGATGATACTGTGATGACGCTGTGATAATGCATTGATTATGCAGTAATGATGCTGTGATGATGCTGAGATGATGCTGTCATGATGCAGTGATGGTGCAGTGATGATGCAGTGATGACGCAGTGACGATGCTGCGGTGATGATTTGAAGGTGCTGTGATGATGCAGTGATGGTGCTGTGAAGGCGCAGTAGTGATGCTTTGATTATGCTGTGATGATGTAGTGACTATGCAGCTATGGTGCAGTGATGATGCTGTGATGATACCGTGATGACGCTGTGATGACAGAGTGATGATGCTGTGATGACACTCTGATGATGTTGTGGTGATGCTGTGAAGATACTGTGATAACGCTTTTATTATGCAGTATTCATGCAGTAATGATTCTGTGATGATGCTGAGATGACGCTGCGATGATGATGTGATGATGCTGTGATGAGTGTGATGACGCTCTGATGACACTATTATTGTGCTGAGATGATGCAGTGATGATGCAGTGATGAGACTGTGATGATGCTGTGATGACGTTTTGATGATGCATTGATGATGATGTGATGATGTAGCTATGATGCTGTGACGATGCAGTGATGAAACCGTGATGACACTCTGATGATGTACTGAGTAAGCAGTAATGATGCTGCGATGATTCTGTGATGACACTGTAATGATGCTGTGATGAGGCAGAGATGATGCAGTGATGATGCTGTGATGATGTTGTGATGAAGCTGTGATGATGCATTGATGATGATGGGATTATGAAGTGATGATGATGTGATGATGCAGTGATGATACTGTGATGACGCTGTGATAATGCAGTGATTATGCGGAAATGATGCTGTGATGACACTGAGATGATGCTTTGTTGATGCAGTTATGATGCTGTGAGGATGCAGTGAGGACACAGTGATGATGTTGTGCTGATGCTGTGATGATGTTTTGATTAGGCAGTGATGATGCTGTGGTGATGCAGTGAAGATGCAGTGATGATGCAGTGATCAAAGCGTCATCACAGCATCATCACAGCATCATCGCAGCGTCATCGCAGCGTCATCACTGCATCATCGCAGCGTCATCACTGCATCATCACAGCATCAACACTGCATCATCACTGCATCATCACAACATCATCAAATAATCATGAAAGCATCACAGCTTCATCAAAGCGTCATCAGAGCGTCAACACTGCATCTTCACTGCATCATCACAGCATCATCACAGCATAATCACAGCATCATCACTGCATCATCACTGCATCATCACTGCATCATCACTGCATCATCACAGCATCATGGCATCATCATCACAGCATCACCAAATATTCGCAGAGTCATCATTGCATCATCACAGAATCATCAAAGCACCATCATAGCGTCATCAGAGCATTATCGCTGCCTCATCACTGCCTCATCACTGCATCATCACTGCGTCATCACAACATCATCACTTCAACATCACAGCAACATCACACTGTCATCAAAGCGTCATCACAGCATCATTACTGCATCATCACAGCATCATAACACATCATCTCCACATCACAACAGCATCATCACAGCATTATAACAGCATCATCCAGGCGTCATCACTGCATCATCACAGCGTCACCACAGCGTCATCACTGCATCATCACAGCATCATCAAAGCATCACAGCATAATCAAAGCGTCATCACAGCTTCATCACGGTATCAACACAGCATTATCACATCATCATCACACAATCATCATGCCATCATCACAGCATCATCGCAGCATCATCACAGCATCATTAAAGCATCACAGCGTCATCAAAGACTCATCACAGCGTCACCACAGCATCACCACTGCGTCATCAGAGCGTCATCAAAGCACCATCACAGCTTCATCACAGCATCAACACAGCATCATCACAGTGTCATCAAAGCGTCATCACAACATCATCAGCGCGTCATCACTGAATCATCACAGCGTAATAATTACATCGTCTGTGCGTCATCACAGCGTCATCACAGCATCACTACAGCATCAACACAGCAACATCTCAGCATCATCACTACATCATCGCAGCGTCATCACTGCATCATCACAGCATCATAAGTGCATCATCACAGCATCATCACTGCATCATCACAGCATCATCACAATATTATCACAGCCTCACCACAGCGTCATAACTGCATCATCACTGCATCATCACTGTATCATCAGAGCATCATCACATCATTTCACTGCATGGTCACAGCATAATAACTGCATCATCACGGCATCATCACAGCATCATCACAGAATCATCACTGAATCACCACAGCGTCATCACAGCATCATCACAGCATCACAACAGCATCATCACTGCATCATCAAATCATGATCACTGCATCATGAAAGTGTCATCACAGCATCACCACAGCATCATCACAACAGTATCACAGTATCACAGAGTCATCACAGCGTCATCATCACATCATCACTGCACCATCACTGTGTCATCACAGCATCATTACTGCATAATCACAACATCATCACGGTGTCATCGCAGCATAATCACAGCATAATCAGAGCATCACAACAGCATCATCGCATCGTCATCACTGCATCATCATTGCATCATCACAGCATCATCACTGCATCATCACAGCATCACAACAGCATCATCGCAGCATCATCACAGTATCATCAAAGCATCACAGCGTCGCCATCACTGCATCATCACAGAATCATCACTGTATCATCGCAGCGGTATCACTGCATCATCACAGCATGATCACAGCATCATCACTGCATCATTACAGCATCATCACAACATCATCACAGCATCACGGCATCATCAAAGCGCCATAAAAGCGTCATCACAGCATCATCACTGCATCATCACAGCATCATCACAGCATGATCACAGCATCATCACTGCGTCATCACTCCATCATCACAGCATCATCAAAGCATCACAGCGTCATCACAGTATCATCACAGCATCATCACAGCTTCCTCACGGCGTCATTACATCATCAGTACAGTGTCATCAAAGTGTTATCACAGAATCATCACTGCATCATCACAGCATCATCACTGCATCATCACTGCATCATCATATAATCATGACAGCATCATAGCTGTATAATCACAACATCATCAAAGCGTCATCACAGCATCATCAAAGCGTCATCAAATCATCATCACAGCATCATCACAACAGCATCACCACAGCATCATAAGAGCATCATTGCTGGTGCCAACGCAGAAATCTTGTTTTTTTTGACCATGGGGCACTTTACTCAGCACCTGGCCTGATGGCCGCAGACGGGTCCCTATCTTTTAGGGGAAAAAGGATCCTGGGCCAGGAGCTGGCAGGGCTCATTGAGAGGGCTTTAAACTAGGTAAGAAGGGGGATGGGGCTGAAGCAAGGATTGTTGGGGCTGTGCCAGGGGGAACAATGGCAAGGCCGGAGGATAGGGCAATGGCCCAGCTGAAGTGCATCTACACCAATGCTCTGATGATGCTCTGATGATGCAGTGATGTTGCAGTAGTGACGCTGTGATGACGCTTTGATGATGCTGTGATGACGCGGTTATGATGCAGTGATTATGTAGCTATGATGCTGTGATGATGATGTGATGATGCAGTGATAATGATGTGATGATGCAGTGATGATGATATGATGATGCAGTGATGATGATGTGATGATGCTGTGACAATGTATAGAATCATAGAATCTCCTGAGTTGGAAGGGACCCTTAAGGATCATCAAGTCCAACTCTTGACACCGCACAGGTCTACCCAAAAGTTCAGATTATGTGACTAAGTGCACAGTCCAATCTCTTCTTAAATTCCGACAGGCTCGGTGCAGTGACCACTTCCCTGGGGAGCCTGTTCCAGTGTGCAACCACCCTCTCTGTGATGTAGTGATGATGCAGTGAAGATGCTGTGAGGATACTGTGATGATGCTGTGATGCTGCAGTAATGAAGCTGCGATCCTGCTGTGATGATGCTGTGATGATGCAGTGATGATGATGTGATGATGCAGGGATGATGATGTGATGATGTTGTGTTAATGCTGTGATGACGCTGTCATGATTCTGTGACGATGCAGTGATGATGCTGTGATGACCCTGTCATGATGTTGTGATGACGCTGTCATGATGCTGTGATGATGCTGTGATGACAATATGATGACGTAGTTATGATGCTTTTATGATGCAGTCATTATGCAGTTAAGATGCAGATATGAGGCTGTGATGACGCTGTGATGATGCTGTGATGATGCTGCGATGACGCTGTGATGACCTTATCGTGATTATGTGATAACGCTGTGATGATGCTGTGATTCTGAAGTAATGATGCTGTGATGATGCTGAGGTGATGCTGTGATGATGCGGTGATGATGCAGTGATGACGCAGTGATGATGCAGTGATGACTCAGTGATGATGCTGTGATGATGCAGTGATGACACTGCTGTGATGATGATGTGATTACACAGCGATGATGCTGTAATGATTTTGTGATGATGATGTGATGATGTTGTGATGATGCAATGATGATGCTGTGATGATGCAGTGTTTATGCAGTTATGACGCTGTGATGACCCTGTTATGATGCCTGTATGAGGATGCGATGATGCTGTGACTATGCAGTGATGATGCAGTGATGATGCTGCGATGATGCAGTGATGACGTTGCGATGATGATATGATGATGCAGTGATGATACTGTGATAAAGTTGTGATGACGCAGTGATGATGCTGTAATGATGCAGTGATTATGCAGTAATGATGCTGTAGTGACGCTGCGATTATGCTGTGCTGATGCTGTGATGTTGCTGTGGTGACGCTGTGTTGAGGGTGTTGTGGTGTTCTGATAACGCTGTTGTGATGCTGTGATGCTGCTGCGATGACGCTGTGGTGACGATGTGATGATGCAGTGATGATGCAGTTATGATGCAGTGATGATGCAGTTATGACGCTTTAATGACATTGTGATGATATTGTGATTATGCTGTGATGACATAGCGATGATGTTGTGATGATTCTGTGATGACACTCTGATGATGATGTGATGACACTGTGATGATGCTGAGATTATGCTGTGAAGATGCAGTGATGATGCAGTGATGATGCAGTTATGACCCTGTGATGACGCTGTGATGATGCAGTGAGTAAGCAGTAAAGATGCTTTGATGATGCTGTTATGATGCTGCAATGATGCTGTGATGATGCTGTGGGCTGCTGTGATGACAATTTGATGACGTAGTGATGATTCTGTCATGACGCCATGATGCTGCTCTGATGCTGCTCTGACGATGCTGTGATTATGCTGTGATGACGCTCTGATGACACAGTGATGATGCTGTGATGACGCTGTGATGACAATTTGATGATGAAGTGATGACTTTGTGATTACGCTGTGATGACGCATTGAAGATTATGTGATGATGATGTGATGATGCAGTAATGATGCTGTCATGATGCAGTGATGATGCTGTAGATATGATGCTGTGAAGATGCAGTGAGGACGCAGAGATGATGCTGTGATGACAATGTGAAGATGCTGTGATGATGCAGTGATGGCGCAGTGATGATGCTGTGATGACACTGTGATTATGTGGTGATGATGATATGATGATGCTGTGATGATGCTGTGATGATGCTTTGATTATGCAGCTATGACGCTGTGATGACATAGTGATGATGCTGTGATTATGCAGCTATGACGCTGTGATGACATAGTGATGATGCTGTGATGATGCTGTGATGATGATGTCATGATGCAATGATGATGCAGTGGTGATGCTCTGATGATGCTGTAATGATGCTGTGACGATGAAGTGATGGTGCAGTGATGATACTGTGATGACACTGTGATGATGCAGTGATGATTCAGTGATGATTCTGTTATGATGCTATGATGACGCTATTATGATGCTGTGATGACGCTGCGACGATGATATGATGATCCTGTGATTACTCTGCGATGACGTTTTGATGACACTGCTATGATGCTGTGATGATGCTTTGATGACGCAGTGATGACGCTGTGATGACGCTGTGATGATGCTGTGATGATGCTGTGATGACGCTGTGATTATGCTGTGATGATGCAGTGATTATGCTGTGATGATGTTGTGATGATGCTGTTATGATGCAATGATGATGATGAAATGATGCAGTGATGATGATGTGATGATGCAGTGATGATACTGGTACGACGCTGTTATAATGCAGTGATTATGCAGTAATGATGCTGTGATAATGCTTAGATGATGCTGTGATGATGTAGTGATTGTGCAGTGATGATGCAGTGATGACGCAGTCATGATGCTTTGATGACAATGCCAAGATACTCTGATGATGCTGTGATGATTCCTTGATGACGCTGAGATGATGCTGTGAGAGTGCAGTGATGATGCAGTGTTTATGCTGTGATGATGCTCTGATTGTGTTGTGATGATGCTGTGATGATGCTGTGATGATATTGTGATGATGCAGTGATGATGATGTGATGATGCTCTGATGATGATGTGATGATGCTGTGATGATGCTGTGATGATATTGTGATAATGCAGTGATGATGTTGTGATAACGCAGTGATGATGCTGTGATGATGTTGTGATGATGCAGTGAAGATAATGGGATGATGCAGTGATGATGTTTTAATGGCGACGTGATGATGCTGTGATGATGCTGTGATGATGCAGTTAAGATAATGGGATGATGCAGTGATGATGATGTCATGATGCAGTGATGATACTGTGATGACGCTGTGATAATGCATTGATTATGCAGTAATGATGCTGTGATGATGCTGAGATGATGCTGTCATGATGCAGTGATGGTGCAGTGATGATGCAGTGATGACGCAGTGATGATGCTGCGGTGATGATTTGAAGGTGCTGTGATGATGCAGTGATGGTGCTGTGAAGGCGCAGTGGTGATGCTTTGATTATGCTGTGATGATGCAGTGATTATGCAGCTATGGTGCAGTGATGATGCTGTGATGATACCGTGATGACGCTGTGATGACGGAGTGATGATGCTGTGATGACACTCTGATGATGTTGTGGTGATAATGTGATGATGCTGTGAAGATACTGTGATAACGCTTTTATTATGCAGTATTCATGCAGTAATGATTCTGTGATGATGCTGAGATGACGCTGCGATGATGATGTGATGATGCTGTGATGAGTGCCATTTGCCGAGGCGATCGGCTCCGGGGCAATGATTCTGTGATGATGCTGAGATGACGCTGCGATGATGATGTGATGATGCTGTGATGAGTGCCATTTGCCGAGGCGATCGGCTCCGGGGCAGACGCGTTCTGCAGCGGAGCGGGGGATCGGGCCAGGCAGGGCTGAATTTTCCGGCATCGAGCCTACTTGAGGGAGCCGCCAGGACCCGGCAGCCCTCGTGAGGGAGGCTGACGAGGCGAAGGCGGAGTCAGCAGCATCAGCGGCGGGCTATTTAAACCGGGCGCCACTGCCATTTCACTGCCATTTGCCGAGGCGATCGGCTCCGGGGCAGACGCGTTCTGCAGCGGAGCGGGGGATCGGGCCAGGCAGGGCTGAATTTTCCGGCATCGAGCCTACTTGAGGGAGCCGCCAGGACCCGGCAGCCCTCGTGAGGGAGGCTGACGAGGCGAAGGCGGAGCCAGCAGCGTCAGCGGCGGGCTATTTAAACCGGGCGCCACCGCCATTTCACTGCCATTTGCCGAGGCGATCGGCTCCGGGGCAGACGCGTTCTGCAGCGGAGCGGGGGATCGGGCCAGGCAGGGCTGAATTTTCCGGCATCGAGCCTACTTGAGGGAGCCGCCAGGACCCGGCAGCCCTCGTGAGGGAGGCTGACGAGGCGAAGGAGGAGCCAGCAGCGCCCCCCCCCAGCCGTTCAAAAGCTGTCCCTAGGGAGCGCGAGCGACCAGGAGCGCGGCGACCAGGACGGGCAAACAGGGCGTGGCGCGTCAGAAGGGAGTGGCGTGGCAGTTAGCGCGGCAGTTCGCGCAGGCAGGGCGAGCAGGAAGGGCGGAGCGCTCTCCCCCGCCCACACGAACACCTCTTAACGACAGCCGTTAGCTAGGTGATAATGGTCTCCACCAGGCACGGTGTGCTCTCCAGGAAGTCGGTACACACCCAGACCGACCGCCCGTTACAGAATGCAGCAGTTCAGGTCACCGGATGTAAGGAGTGTCTGAGCCTGTTGCTGCCATCGGGGGGAGGCAGAGACGCTGCGTGCGTGAGGTGCGAGCAGGTGGATGACCTGATCCGCATGGTGGCGGAGCTCAAGGAGGAGGTGGAGAGGCTGAGGGTTATCAGGGAGTGTGAGCGGGAGATAGACTTGTGGAGTAACTCCCTGCAGGGCCTCAAGGAGAGGTACCGGGGTGAGACACCCCAAATGGGGGTGGACCCCCTGCCCTGCTGCTGTCGGGCAGAGGGAGGGGACCTGGGAGCTGAGGAGGAGTGGAAACAGGTCCCTGCTCGACATCGCAGGCGATGCCCTCCCCTTCCGGCCCCACCTTCCCAGGTGCCCTTATGCAACAGGTTTGAGGCCCTGGAAACTGAGAGACCAGTAGCTGAGGAAGAGGTACCAAGTGTTCCCAGGAGGATGCCTAGGGTGAGGAAGTCGACTCCACGCCTCAGGACTGCCTCCATCAAGAAAGACAGAAGGGTTATTGTTGTTGGAGACTCTAGTCTTAGGGGAACAGAGGGCCCTATTTGTCGGCCGGACCCTACCCGTAGGGAAGTCTGCTGCCTCCTTGGGGCCAGGGTCAGGGACGTTGCCAGGAAGCTTCCCAACCTGGTACGCCCCTCTGATTATTATCCTCTTTTGATAGTCCAGGCGGGCAGTGACAACATTGAAGAGAGAAGCTTGAAGGCTATCAAAAGAGACTTTAGGGGGCTGGGACGGTTAGTGGATGGAGCGGGAGTGCAGGTGGTGTTTTCGTCCATCCCTACGGTGGCAGGGAGGGGTACAGACAGGACATGGAAAGCCCACCTGTTAAACACGTGGCTCCGGGGCTGGTGCCAACGCAGAAATCTTGGGTTTTTTGACCATGGGGCACTTTACTCAGCACCTGGCCTGATGGCCGCAGACGGGTCCCTATCTTTTAGGGGAAAAAGGATCCTGGGCCAGGAGCTGGCAGGGCTCATTGAGAGGGCTTTAAACTAGGTAAGAAGGGGGATGGGGCTGAAGCAAGGATCGTTGGGGCTGTGCCAGGGGGAACAATGGCAAGGCCGGAGGATAGGGCAGTGGCCCAGCTGAAGTGCATCTACACCAATGCACGCAGCATGGGTAACAAACAGGAGGAGCTGGAAGCCATCGTGCAGCAGGCAGGCTACGACTTGGTTGCCATCACGGAGACGTGGTAGGACCACAGTCATGACTGGAGTGCTGCAATGCCTGGCTATAAGCTCTTCAGAAGGGACAGGCAGCACAGAAGGGGAGGTGGTGTGGCTCTCTATATTAGAGAGTCTTTCGATGTTGTAGAACTCGAGGCTAGGAATGACAAGGTCGAGTCCCTTTGGGTTAGGATCGGCAAGGACAACAAGGCTAGTGTCCTGGTCGGGGTCTGCTATAGACTGCCGAACCAGGATGAGGAGACGGATGAGGAGTTCTACAGGCAGCTGACAGAAGTTGCAAAATCTTCAGCGCTTGTACTCGTGGGGGACTTCAACTTCCCTGATATATCCTGGAAGCACAACACAGCCCAGAGAAAGCAGTCTAGGAAGTTTCTGGAGAGCGTGGAAGATAGCTTCCTGACGCAGCTGGTTAGTGAGCCTACCAGGGGTGGTGCCCCGCTAGACCTTCTCTTCACAAACAGAGAAGGACTGGTGGAGGATGTGGTTGTCGGGAGCTGTCTTGGGCAGAGTGACCACGAAATGGTGGAGTTCACTATTCTTGGCGAGGCCAGGAAGGGGACCAGTAAAACGGCTGTATTGGACTTTCGGAGGGCTGACTTTGGGCTGCTCAGGACACTAGTTGGTAGAGTTCCTTGGGAGGTGGTTCTGAAGGGCAGAGGAGTCCAGGAAGGCTGGGCGCTCTTTAAGAGGGAAATCTTAATGGCGCAGGAGCGGTCTGTCCCCATGTGCCGAAAGATGAGCCAGCGGGGAAGAAGACCAGCCTGGCTGAACAGAGGATTGTGGCTTGAGCTTAGGAGAAAAAAGAGGGTTTATAATCTCTGGAAAAGTGGGCAGGCCACTAGGGAGGACTATAAGGATGTAGCGAGGCTGTGTAGGGACAAAATTAGGAAGGCTAAAGCTCATCTGGAGCTCAATCTGGCTACTGCCGTTAAAGATAACAAAAAACGTTTTTATAAATACATTAACACAAAAAGGAGGACTAAGGAGAATCTCCATCCTTTACTGGATGCGGGGGGAAACTTAGTTACAAGAGATGAGGAAAAGGCGGAGGTGCTCAATGCCTTCTTCGCCTCAGTCTTTAGCGGCAGTACCGGTTGTTCTCTGGATACCCAGTACCCTGAGCTGGTGGAAGGGGATGGGGAGCAGGATGGGGCCCTCACTATCAACGAAGAACTGGTTGGTGACCTGCTACGGCACTTGGAGGTGCACAAATCGATGGGGCCGGATGGGATCCACCCAAGGGTACTGAGAGAACTGGCAGAGGAGCTGGCCAAGCCCCTGTCCATCATTTATCAGCAGTCCTGGCTATCGGGGGAGGTCCCAGCTGACTGGCGACTAGCAAATGTGACGCCCATCTACAAGAAGGGCCGGAGGGCAGACCCAGGAAACTACAGGCCTGTCAGTTTGACCTCAGTACCGGGGAAGCTCATGGAGCAGATCCTCTTGAGAGTCATCATGCAGCACTTGCAGGGCAAGCAGGCGATCAGGCCCAGCCAGCATGGGTTTATGGAAGGCAGATCCTGCTTGACGAACCTGATCTCCTTCTATGACAAAGTGACGCGCTGGGTGGATGAGGGAAAGGCTGTGGATGTGGTCTACCTTGACTTCAGCAAGGCATTTGACACCGTCTCCCACAGCATTCTCCTCAAGAAACTGTCTGCTCTTGACTTGGACTGGCGCACGCTTCGTTGGGTTAGAAACTGGCTGGATAGCCAGGCCCAAAGAGTCGTGGTAAATGGAGTCAAGTCCAGTTGGAGGCCAGTCACTAGTGGCGTCCCCCAGGGCTCGGTGCTGGGGCCGGTCCTCTTTAATATCTTCATCAATGATCTGGACGAGGGCATTGAGTGCACCCTCAGTAAGTTTGCAGATGACACCAAGTTAGGTACGTGTGTCGATCTGCTCGAGGGTAGGAAAGCTCTGCAGGAGGATCTGGATAGGCTGCACCGATGGGCTGAGGTCAACTGTATGAAGTTCAATAAGGCCAAGTGCAGGGTCCTGCACCTGGGGCGCAACAACCCCAAGCAGAGCTACAGGCTGGGAGATGAGTGGTTGGAGAGCTGCCAGGCAGAGAAGGACCTGGGAGTGATGGTGGACAGTCGGCTGGATATGAGCCAGCAGTGTGCTCAGGTGGCCAAGAAGGCCAACGGCATCCTGGCTTGTATCAGAAACAGTGTGACCAGCAGGGCTAGGGAGGTGATCGTCCCCCTGTACTCGGCTCTGGTGAGGCCGCACCTCGAGTACTGTGTTCAGTTTTGGGCCCCTCGCTACAAGAAGGACATCGAGGTGCTTGAGCGGGTCCAGAGGAGGGCGACGAAGCTGGTGAGGGGCCTGGAGAACAAGTCCTACGAGGAGCAGCTGAAGGAGCTGGGCTTGTTCAGCCTGGAGAAGAGGAGGCTCAGGGGCGACCTTATCGCTCTTTACAGGTACCTCAAAGGTGGCTGTAGTGAGGTGGGGGTTGGCCTGTTCTCCCACGTGCCCGGTGACAGAACGAGGGGGAATGGGCTAAAGTTGCGCCAGGGGAGTTTTAGGTTAGATGTTAGGAAAAACTTCTTTACTGAAAGGGTTGTTAGGTACTGGAACAGGCTGCCCAGGGAGGTGGTGGAGTCACCATCCCTGGAAGTCTTTAAAAGACGTTTAGATGTAGAGCTTAGGGATATGGTTTAGTGGGGACTGTTAGCGTTAGGTCAAAGGTTGGACTCGATGATCTTGAGGTCTCTTCCAACCTAGAAATTCTGTGATTCTGTGATTCTGTGAGTGTGATGACGCTCTGATGACACTATTATTGTGCTGAGATGATGCAGTGATGATGCAGTGATGAGACTGTGATGATGCTGTGATGACGTTTTGATGATGCATTGATGATGATGTGATGATGTAGCTATGATGCTGTGACGATGCAGTGATGAAACCGTGATGACACTCTGATGATGTACTGAGTAAGCAGTAATGATGCTGCGATGATTCTGTGATGACACTGTAATGATGCTGTGATGAGGCAGAGATGATGCAGTGATGATGCTGTGATGATGGTGTGATGATGCAGTGATGATACTGTGATGACGCTGTGATAATGCAGTGATTATGCGGAAATGATGCTGTGATGACACTGATATGATGCTTTGATGAAGCAGTGATGATGCTGTGAGGATGCAGTGAGGACACAGTGATGATGTTGTGCTGATGCTGTGATGATGGTTTGATTACGCAGTGATGATGCTGTGGTGATGCAGTGATGATGCAGTGATGATGCAGTGATCAAAGCGTCATCACAGCATCATCACAGCATCATCGCAGCATCATCACAGAATCATCGCAGCGTCATCACTGCATCATCGCAGCGTCATCACTGCATCATCACAGCATCAACACTGCATCATCACTGCATCATCACAACATCATCAAATAATCATGAAAGCATCACAGCTTCATCAAAGCGTCATCAGAGCGTCAACACTGCATCTTCACTGCATCATCACAGCATCATCACAGCATAATCACATCATCATCACTGCATCATTGCATCATCACTGCATCATCACAGCATCATTGCATCATCATCACAGCATCACCAAATATTCGCAGAGTCATCATTGCATCATCAAAGGATCATCAAAGCACCATCATAGCGTCATCAGAGCATTATCGCTGCCTCATCACTGCCTCATCACTGCCTCATCACTGCCTCATCACTGCGTCATCACAACATCATCACTTCAACATCACAGCAACATCACACTGTCATCAAAGCGTCATCACAGCATCATTACTGCATCATCACAGCATCATAACACATCATCACCACATCACAACAGCATCATCACAGCATTATAACAGCATCATCCAGGCGTCATCACTGCATCATCACAGCGTCACCACAGCGTCATCACTGCATCATCACAGCATCATCAAAGCATCACAGCGTAATCAAAGCGTCATCACAGCTTCATCACGGTATAAACACAGCATTATCACATCATCATCACACAATCATCATGCCATCATCACAGCATCATCGCAGCATCATCACAGCATCATTAAAGCATCACAGCGTCATCAAAGACTCATCACAGCGTCATCACAGCATCACCACTGCGTCATCAGAGTGTCATCAAAGCACCATCACAGCTTCATCACAGCATCAACACAGCATCATCACAGTGTCATCAAAGCGTCATCACAACATCATCAGCGCGTCATCACTGAATCATCACAGCATAACTACATCATCAGTGCGTCATCACAGCGTCATCACAGCATCATAAATGCATCATCACAGCATCATCACAGCATCATAAAAACATCATCACATCATCATCATTGTATCATCACAGCATCATCATAGCGTCATCAGAGTATTATCGCTGCCTCATCACTGCATCATCACAGCATCATCACTGCATCATCACAGCATCATCACAATATTATCACAGCCTCACCACAGCGTCATAACTGCATCATCACTGCATCATCACTGTATCATCAGAGCATCATCACATCATTTCAATGCATGATCACAGCATAATAACAGCATCATCACGGCATCATCACAACATCATCACAGAATCATCACTGAATCATCACAGCGTCATCACAGCATCATCACTGCATCATCACACCATCATCAAATCATGATCACTGCATCATGAAAGTGTCA
Organism: Clangula hyemalis; assembly: GCA_963989345.1. The sequence goes on along the minus strand of OZ022461.1, from coordinate 1,564,970 downwards.
TCACAGCATCACCACAGCATCATCACAACAGTATCACAGTATCACAGAGTCATCACAGCGTCATCATCACATCATCACTGCACCATCACTGTGTCATCACAGCATCATTACTGCATAATCACAACATCATCACGGTGTCATCGCAGCATAATCACAGCATAATCAGAGCATCACAACAGCATCATCGCATCGTCATCACTGCATCATCATTGCATCATCACAGCATCATCACTGCATCACAACAGCATCATCGCAGCATCATCACAGTATCATCAAAGCATCACAGCGTTGCCATCACTGCATCATCACAGAATCATCACAGCATGATCACAGCATCATCACTGCATCATCACAGTATGATCACAGCATCATCACAGCATCATCACAGCATCATCACAGCATCACGGCATCATCAAAGCGCAATAAAAGCGTCATCACAGCATCATCACTGCGTCATCACTCCATCATCACAGCATCATCAAAGCATCACAGCGTCATCACAGTATCATCACAGCATCATCACAGATTCCTCACGGCGTCATTACATCATCAGTACAGTGTCATCAAAGCGTTATCACAGAATCATCACTGCATCATCACAGCATCATCACAGTGTCATCACAGCTTCATCACAGCATCATCAGAGCGTCATTACAGCATCATGAAAGCACCATCACAGCGTCATCACAGCATCATCGCAGCATCATCACAGCATCATCACAGCACCATCACAGCATTATCACAGCGTCATCAAAGCATCATCACAACATCATGAAAGCGTCATCACAGTATCATCACAGTGTCATCAAATCATTATCACCACAGCATCATAAGAGCATCATTTCTGGTGCCAACGCAGAAATCTTGTTTTTTTTGACCATGGGGCACTTTACTCAGCACCTGGCCTGATGGCCGCAGACGGGTCCCTATCCTTTAGGGGAAAAAGGATCCTGGGCCAGGAGCTGGCAGGGCTCATTGAGAGGGCTTTAAACTAGGTAAGAAGGGGGATGGGGCTGAAGCAAGGATTGTTGGGGCTGTGCCAGGGGGAACAATGGCAAGGCCGGAGGATAGGGCAATGGCCCAGCTGAAGTGCATCTACACCAATGCTCTGATGATGCTCTGATGATGCAGTGATGTTGCAGTAGTGACGCTGTGATGACGCTTTGATGATGCTGTGATGATGCTGTGATGACGCGGTGATGATGATATGAAGATGCAGTGATGATACTCTGATGACGCTGTGATGATGCAGTGATTATGCATTAATGATTCTGTGATGATGCTGAGATGATATTTTGATGATGCAGTGATGACGCTGTGATGACCTTATTATGATGCTGTGATGATGCTGTGATGATGCTGTGATTATGCAGCTACGATTCTGTGATGATGCTGTGATGATGCTGTGATGATGCAGTAATGACGCTGCGATGAAGTTATGATGATGCAGTGATGATACTGTGATGATGCAGTGATGATGCAGTGATTATGCAGTAATGATACTGAGATGATGCAGTTATGATGCAGTGGTGATGCATTGATGACGCTGTAATTATGATGTGATTATGTAGTGATGATGTAGTGATTACGCTGTGATGATGCACTGATGATACTGTGAAGACGCTGTTATGATGCAGTGAGGAAGCAGTAATGATGCTGTGATGTTGCTGAGATGATGCTGTGATGATTCATTAATGATGCAGTGATGATGCTGTGATGATGCTATGATTATGTTTTGATGATGCCTTGATGATTCTGTGATGACGCTGTGATGACTCTGTCGTGATGCTCTGATAACGCTGTCGTGATGCTGTGATGATGCTGCGATGATGTTGTGATGATGCAGTGATTACGCTGCGATGATGATGTGATGATGCTGCGATGATGCTGTGATGATGCAGTGATAATGATGTGATAATGCTGTGATGATGATGTGATGACGCAGTGATGATGTGATGATTCAGTGATTCTGCAGTACTGATACTGTGATGATGCAGTGATAATGATGTGATAATGCTGTGATGATGATGTGATGACGCAGTGATGATGTGATGATTCAGTGATTCTGCAGTACTGATACTGTGATGATGCAGTGATAATGATGTGATAATGCTGTGATGATGATGTGATGACGCAGTGATGATGTGATGATTCAGTGATTCTGCAGTATTGATACTGTGATGATGCTGAGATGATGCTCTAACGATACAGTGATAATGCTGTGATGATGCTATAATAATGTTGTGATGATGCTGTGATGAAGATGTGATGATTCTGTGATGACGCTGTGATGATGCTGTCGTGATGGTCTGATAACATTGTCGTAAAGCTGTGACGATGCTTCGATGATGTTGTGATGATTCTGTGATGATGCAATTATGATGCTGTGATGATGCAGTGATGATGCACTGATAATGCTGTTATGACGCTGTGATGACGTAGTAATGATGCTGTGATGATGCAGTGTTTACGCAGTTATGACGCTGTGATGATGCTTTGGTGAAGTTCTGATGATGCAGTGATGGTGCTGTGATGACGCATTGATGATGCTTAGATGATGCTCTGATGATGCTCTGATGATGCTGTGATGATGCAGTGATGATGATGTGATGATGCTGTGGTGATGATGTTATGATGCTGTGATGATGCAGTGATCATGCAGTGATGATGTTGTGATGACGCAGTGATGATGTTGTGATGACGCAGTGATGATGCTGCGATGATGCTATGATGATGATGTGATGATGCTGTGATGACGCAGTGACGATGCTGTGATGACGCTTGGATGACGCTATAGTGATTCTGTGATGATGCTGTAGTGGTACTATGATGATGCTGTGATGACGCTGCGATGACACTGTCGTGATGCTGTGATGACGCTGTGATGATGCTGTGATGATACTGAGATGACGTTGTGATGATGCAGTGATGATGCAGTGATGACGCAGTAATGATGCTGTGATCATGTAGTGATGATGTAGTGATTATGCTGTGATGACTCAGTGATGATGCTCTGATGATGCTGTGATTATGATGTGATGATGCATTGATTATGTAGCTATGATGCTGTGATGATGATGTGATGATGTAGTGATAATGATGTGATGATGCAGGGATGATGATGTGATGATGCAGGGATGATGATGTGATGATGTGTTAATGCTGTGATGACGTTGTCATGATTCTGAGACGATGCAGTGATGATGCTGTGATGACCCTGTCATGATGTTGTGATGACGCTGTCGTGATGCTGTGATGATGCTGTGATGACAATATTATGACGTAGTTATGATGCTGTTATGATGCAGTCATTATGCAGTGATGATGCAGATATGAGGCTGTGATGATGCTGTGATGATATTGTGATGATGCTGCGATGATGATGTGATGACGCAGTGATGATGCTGCGATGACTCTGTGATGACCCTATCGTGATTATGTGATAACGCTGTGATGATGCTGTGATGATGCAATGATGATGCTGCGATGATGTAGTGATGATGCTGCGATGATGATATGATGATGCAGTGATGATACTGTGATAACATTGTGATGACGCAGTGATGATGCAGTGATGATGCTGTAATGATGCAGTGATTATGCAGTAATGATGCTGTAGTGACGTTGCGATTATGCTGTGATGATGCTGTGATGTTGCTGTGGTGACGCTGTGTTGAGGGTGTTGTGATGCTCTGATAACGCTGTTGTGATGCTGTGATGATGCTACGATGATGTTGTGATGATGCTGTGATGACATAGCGATGATGCTGTGATGATTCTGTGATGTCACTCTGATGATGCTGTGATGATGCAATTATGGTACTGTGATGATGCTGTGATGATGCAGTGATGATATAGTGATGACGTTGTGATGATGCATTGATGATGCTGTATTGATCCTGTGATGACGCAGTGATTATGCAGTGATGACACCGTGATGACGCTGTAATGATGCAGTGAGTAAGCAGTAATGATAATGCGATGATGCTGTGATTATGCTGTGACGATGAGGTGATGATGCAGTGATTATGCAGTGATGATGCTGTCATGATACTCTAATGATGCTCTGATGATGCAGAGATGATGCAGTGATGTTGCTGTGATGATGATGTGATGATGCAGTGATGATAATGTGATGATGCTGTGATAATGCAGTGATTATGCTGTAATGATGCTCTGATGACACTGAGATAATGCTCTGATGCTGTAGATATGATGCTGTGAAGATGCAGTGAGGACGCAGAGATGATGCTGTGATGACAATGTGAAGATGCTGTGATGATGCAGTGATGGCGCAGTGATGATGCTGTGATGACACTGTGATTATGTGGTGATGATGATATGATGATGCTGTGATGATGCTGTGATGATGCTGTGATTATGCAGCTATGACGCTGTGATGACATAGTGATGATGCTGTGATGACGCTGTGATGATGATAGGATGATGCTGTGATGATGCTGTGATGATGATGTCATGATGCAATGATGATGCAGTGGTGATGCTCTGATGATGCTGTAATGATGCTGTGATGATGAAGTGATGGTGCAGTGATGATACTGTGATGACACTGTGATGATGCAGTGATGATTCAGTGATGATTCTGTTATGATGTTATGATGACGCTATTATGATGCTGTGATGACGCTGCGACGATGATATGATGATCCTGTGATTACTCTGCGATGACGTTTTGATGACACTGCTATGATGCTGTGATGATGCTTTGATGACGCAGTGATGACGCTGTGATGACGCTGTGATGATGCTGTGATGATGCTGTGATGACGCTGTGATTATGCTGTGATGATGCAGTGATTATGCTGTGATGATGTTGTGATGATGCTGTTATGATGCAATGATGATGATGAGATGATGCAGTGATGATGATGTGATGATGCAGTGATGATACTGGTACGACGCTGTTATAATGCAGTGATTATGCAGTAATGATGCTGTGATAATGCTTAGATGATGCTGTGATGGTGTAGTGATTTTGCAGTGATGATGCAGTGATGAGACTGTGATGATGCTGTGATGACGTTTTGATGATGCATTGATGATGATGTGATGATGGAGCTATGATGCTGTGATGATGCAGTGATGAAACCGTGATGACACTCTGATGATGTACTGAGTAAGCAGTAATGATGCTGCGATGATTCTGTGATGACACTGTAATGATGCTGTGATGAGGCAGAGATGATGCAGTGATGATGCTGTGATAATGTTGTGATGAAGCTGTGATGATGCAGTGATGATGATGGGATTATGAAGTGATGATGATGTGATGATGCAGTGATGATACTGTGATGACGCTGTGATAATGCAGTGATTATGCGGAAATGATGCTGTGATGACACTGATATGATGCTTTGATGATGCAGTGATGATGCTGTGAGGATGCAGTGAGGACACAGTGATGATGTTGCGCTGATGCTGTGATGATGTTTTGATTACGCAGTTATGATGCTGTGGTGATGCAGTGATGATGCAGTGATGATGCAGTGATCAAAGCGTCATCACAGCATCATCACAGAATCATCGCAGCGTCATCACTGCATCATCGCAGCGTCATCACTGCATCATCACAGCATCAACACTGCATCATCACTGCATCATCACAACATCATCAAATAATCATGAAAGCATCACAGCTTCATCAAAGCGTCATCAGAGCGTCAACACTGCATCTTCACTGCATCATCACAGCATCATCACAGCATAATCACAGCATCATCACTGCATCATCACAGCATCATTTCATCATCATCACAGCATCACCAAATATTCGCAGAGTCATCATTGCATCATCACAGAATCATCAAAGCACCATCATAGCGTCATCAGAGCATTATCGCTGCCTCATCACTGCCTCATCACTGCATCATCACTGCGTCATCACAACATCATCACTTCAACATCACAGCAACATCACACTGTCATCAAAGCGTCATCACAGCATCATTACTGCATCATCACAGCATCATAACACATCATCACCACATCACAACAGCATCATCACAGCATTATAACAGCATCATCCAGGCGTCATCACTGCATCATCACAGCGTCACCACAGCGTCATCACTGCATCATCACAGCATCATCAAAGCATCACAGCGTAATCAAAGCGTCATCACAGCTTCATCACGGTATCAAAACAGCATTATCACATCATCATCACCGAATCATCATGCCATCATCACAGCATCATCACAGCATCACGGCATCATCAAAGCGCCATAAAAGCGTCATCACAGCATCATCACTGCATCATCACAGCATCATCACAGCATGATCACAGCATCATCACTGCGTCATCACTCCATCATCTCAGCATCATCAAAGCATCACAGCGTCATCACAGTATCATCACAGCATCATCACAGCTTCCTCACGGCGTCATTACATCATCAGTACAGTGTCATCAAAGTGTTATCACAGAATCATCACTGCATCATCACAGCATCATCACTGCATCATCAGAGTGTCATCAGAGCATCATCACTGCATCATCACTGCATCATCATATAATCATGACAGCATCATATCTGTATAATCACAGCATCATCAAAGCGTCATCACAGCATCATCACAACAGCATCACCACAGCATCATAAGAGCATCATTTCTGGTGCCAATGCAGAAATCTTGTTTTTTTTGACCATGGGGCACTTTACGCAGCACCTGGCCTGATGGCCGCAGACGGGTCCCTATCTTTTAGGGGGAAAAGGATCCTGGGCCAGGAGCTGGCAGGGCTCATTGAGAGGGCTTTAAACTAGGTAAGAAGGGGGATGGGGCTGAAGCAAGGATTGTTGGGGCTGTGCCAGGGGGAACAATGGCAAGGCCGGAGGATAGGGCAATGGCCCAGCTGAAGTGCATCTACACCAATGCTCTGATGATGCTCTGATGATGCAGTGATGTTGCAGTAGTGACGCTGTGATGACGCTTTGATGATGCTGTGATGACGCTGTGATGATGCGGTGATGATGATATGATGATGCAGTGATGATACTGTGATGATGCTGTGATGATGCAGTGATGATGATATGATGATGCAGTGATGATGATGTGATGATGCTGTGACAATGTATAGAATCATAGAATCATAGAATCTCCTGAGTTGGAAGGGACCCTTAAGGATCACAGAATCACACAGAATCACAGAATTTCTAGGTTGGAAGAGACCTCAAGATCATCGAGTCCAACCTTTGACCTAACGCTAACAGTCCCCACTAAACCATATCCCTAAGCTCTACAGGATCATCAAGTCCAACTCTTGACACCGCACAGGTCTACCCAAAAGTTCAGATTATGTGACTAAGTGCACAGTCCAATCTCTTCTTAAATTCCGACAGGCTCGGTGCAGTGACCACTTCCCTGGGGAGCCTGTTCCAGTGTGCAACCACCCTCTCTGTGATGTAGTGATGATGCAGTGAAGATGCTGTGAGGATACTGTGATGATGCTGTGATGCTGCAGTGATGAAGCTGCGATCCTGCTGTTATGATGCTGTAATGATGCAGGGATGATGATGTGATGATGCAGGGATGATGATGTGATGATGTTGTGTTAATGCTGTGATGACGCTGTCATGATTCTGTGACGATGCAGTGATGATGCTGTGATGACCCCTGTCATGATGTTGTGATGACGCTGTCGTGATGCTGTGATGATGCTGTGATGACGCTGTGATGACCTTATCGTGATTATGTGATAACGCTGTGATGATGCTGTGATTCTGAAGTAATGATGCTGTGATGATGCTGAGGTGATGCTGTGATGATGCAGTGATGACACTGCTGTGATGATGATATGATTACGCAGCGATGATGCTGTAATGATTTTGTGATGATGATGTGATGATGTCATGGGTTTGTGAAGGGTAGGTCCTGCCTAACTAACCGGATTTCCTTTTATGATAAGATCACCCGTATGGTGGACCAAGGGAAACCAGCTGATGTGATTTTTTTGGACTTCAGCAAGGCTTTTGACATGGTTTCCCATAGGATCCTACTGGACAAAATGTCCACCATACAGCTAAATAAAAACATCATACGATGGGTGAGCAATTGGCTAACGGGCAGGGCCCAAAGGGTTATGGTAAATGGGGCTGCGTCAGGCTGGCGGGCGGTCACCAGTGGGGTCCCTCAAGGCTCCATTTTAGGGCCGGTACTTTTCAATATTTTTATAAACGATCTGGATGTAGGAATAGAGGGTATTTTGAGCAAGTTTGCTGATGACACCAAACTTGGAGGAGTTGGGGACTCGAATGAGGGTGGAAAGGCCTTGCAGAGGGACCTGGATAGGTTGGAGAGCTGGGCGATCACCAACCGCATGAAGTTCAATAAGAGCAAGTGCCGGGTCCTGCACCTGGGACGGGGAAACCCTGGCTGCACGTACAGACTGGGCGATGAGACGCTGGAGAGCAGCCTAGAAGAGAGGGATCTGCGGGTCGTGGTAGACAGCAAGTTGAATATGAGCCAGCAGTGTGCCCTGGCAGCCAGGAGGGCCAAGCGTGTCCTGGGGTGCATCAAGCACGGCATCGCTAGTAGGTCACGGGAGGTGATTGTCCCGCTCTACTCTGCGCTGGTGCGGCCTCACCTCGAGTACTGTGTGCAGTTCTGGGCACCGCAGTATAAAAAGGACATGAAACTGTTGGAGAGTGTCCAGAGGAGGGCTACGAAGATGGTGAAAGGCCTGGAGGGGAAGACGTACGAGGAACGGCTGAGGTCACTGGGCCTGTTCAGCCTGGAGAAGAGGAGGCTGAGGGGAGACCTCATCACAGTCTACAACTTCCTCGTAAGGGGGTGTCGAGAGGCAGGAGACCTTTTCTCCATTAACACCAGTGACAGGACCCGCGGGAACGGGGTTAAGCTGAGGCAGGGGAAATTTAGGCTAGACATCAGGAGGGGGTTCTTCACAGAGAGGGTGGTTGCACACTGGAACAGGCTCCCCAGGGAAGTGGTCACTGCACCGAGCCTGTCGGAATTTAAGAAGAGATTGGACTGTGCACTTAGTCACATGGTCTGAACTCTTGGGTAGACCTGTGCGGTGTCAAGAGTTGGACTAGATGATCCTTAAGGGTCCCTTCCAACTCAGGAGATTCTATGATTCTATGATTCTATGCTGTGATGATGCAGTGTTTATGCAGTTATGACGCTGTGATGACCCTGTTATGATGCCTGTACGAGGATACGATGATGCTGTGACTATGCAGTGATGATGCAGTGATGATGCTGCGATGATGCAGTGATGACGTTGCGATGATGATATGATGATGCAGTGATGATACTGTGATAAAGTTGTGATGACGCAGTGATGATGCTGTAATGATGCAGTGATTATGCAGTAATGATGCTGTAGTGACGCTGCGATTATGCTGTGCTGATGCTGTGATGTTGCTGTGGTGACGCTGTGTTGAGGGTGTTGTGGTGTTCTGATAACGCTGTTGTGATGCTGTGATGATGCTACGATGATATTGTGATGATGCTGTGATGAAACCGTGATGATGCAGTGATGATGCTGTGATGCTGCTGCGATGACGCTGTGGTGACGATGTGATGATGCAGTGATGATGCAGTTATGATGCAGTGATGATGCAGTTATGACGCTTTAATGACATTGTGATGATATTGTGATTATGCTGTGATGACATAGCGATGATGCTGTGATGATTCTGTGATGACACTCTGATGATGATGTGATGATACTGTGATGATGCTGTTATAACACTGTGATGACACTGTGATGATGCTGAGATTATGCTGTGAAGATGCAGTGATGATGCAGTGATGATGCAGTTATGACCCTGTGATGACGCTGTGAGGATGCAGTGAGTAAGCAGTAAAGATGCTTTGATGATGCTGTTATGATGCTGCAATGATGCTGTGATGATGCTGTGGGCTGCTGTGATGACAATTTGATGACGTAGTGATGATTCTGTCATGACGCCATGATGCTGCTCTGATGCTGCTCTGATGATGCTGTGATTATGCTGTGATGATGCTCTGATGACACAGTGATGATGCTGTGATGACGCTGTGATGACAATTTGATGATGAAGTGATGACTTTGTGATTACGCTGTGATGACGCATTGAAGATTATGTGATGATGATGTGATGATGCAGTAATGATGCTGTCATGATGCAGTGATGATGCTGTGATGTCGCTCTGATGATTCTGTGATGATGCGGTGATGATGCAGTTATGGTACTGTGATGACGCTGTGATAATGCAGTGATTATGTAGTAATGATTCTGTGATGATGCTGTTATGATGCAGTGGTGATGCAGTGGTGATGCAGTGATGACTCTGTAATTATACTGTGATTATGTAGTGATGATGTAGTGATTACGGTGTGATGACGCAGTGATGATGCGGTGATGATGTGGTGATGATGCAGTGATGATGAAGTGATGATGCAGTGATGACACGGTGATGAGGAAGCGATGATGCTGTGATGACACTGATGATGTTGTGATGATGATGTGATGATGCTGTGATGATGCAGTGAAGACGCAGTGATAATGCAGTGATGATGCTGCGATGACGCTATGATGATGCAGTGATGATATAATGAAGCAGTGATGACGCTGTGATGGTGCAGTGATGATGCTGTGATGATGCAGTGATGATGATGTGATGAAGCAGTGATGATACAGTGATTATGCTGTGTTTAATTTGTGATGACACAATTATGATGCTGTGATGATGCAGTGATTATGCAGTGTTGATGCTGAGATGATGCTGTGATGATGCTATCGTAATGCTGTGATGATGTTGTGATGACGCTGTGATGACGCTGTGATGATGATGTGATGATGCAGTGATGATGTTGTGATGATGCAGTGATGATACAGTGATTATGCTGTGATTAAATGTGTTGACACAATTATGATGCTCTGATGATGCAGTGCTGATGCAGTGTTGATGCAGTGATGATGCTGTGATGATGCAGTGAAGATGATGGAATGATGCAGTGATGATGATGTCATGATGCAGTGATGATACTGTGATGACGCTGTGATGATGCAGTGATGATGCAGTGATGATTCAGTGATCAAAGCCTCATCACAGCATCATCACAGCATCATCGCAGCGTCATCACAGCATCAGAGCGTCATGAAAGCATTATGAGAGCGTCATCACAGCATAAGCATAGCATAATTACACCATCATAAAAACATCATCACAGCATCATCACAGCATTATCACAGCGTCACGAAAGCGTCATCACAGCATCATCACAGCATAATCGCAGCGTCATCAGAGCATCATCTCAGCATCATCACAGCATCATATCATCCTCATCAGAGAATCACAGCATCATCACAGCATCAGCACTGCATCATCACAACAACATCACAGTGTCATCAAAGCGTCATCATAGCATTATCAGAGCATCACAACAGCATCATCACTGCATCATCAGAACATCACCACAGTGTCATCAAACCGTCATCACAGCATCATCAGACCATAAGAACAACATCATCGCAGCGTCAAAACTGCATCATCACAGCATGATCACAGCATAATCACAACATCATCACAGCATCATCGCTGCATCATTACAGCATCATCACAGCATCATCACTGCGTCATCACTGCATCATTACTACATCATCAGAACATTATCATAGTATCGTCAAAGCGTCAACACAGTATCATCACAGCATCACTACAGCATCATCGCTGCATCATCACTGCATCATCACAGCATCACAACAGAATCATAACAAAATCATCGCAGCGTCATCAAAGCGTTATCACAGCGTCATCACAGCATCATCACAGCATCATCAAAGCATCACAGCATCATCAAAGTGTCATCAGAACATCATCACGGCATCACTACAGCATCATCATATCATCACATCATTATTACAGCATCATCACAGAGTCATCACTGCGTCATCGCAGCATCATCACAGCATCATCACAACATCATCACTGCATCATCACAGCATCATCGCAGCGTCATCACAGCATCATCACAGAATCATTGCAGCATCATCACATCATCAATACTGCGTCATCACAGCATCATCAGAACATAATCACACTGTCATCAAAACGTCATCACAGCATCATCACGGCATCATCACAGCATCATACCACATCACCACAGCATCACAACAGCATCATCACAGCTTCATAACAGCATCATCCAGGCATAATCACAGCATCATCACAGCACCATCACAGCGTCATCACTGCATCATCACAACATTATCATCACAGCATCCCAACAGTATCATCACTGCGTCATCACACCATCATCACAGCATCATCACAGCGTAATAACAACATTATCAGTGCGTCATCACAGTGTCATCACAGCATCATCACAGCATCAATACAACATCATCGCAGCGTCATCACTGCATCATCACTGCATCATCACAGCATCATCGCATCATCGTCACAGCATCACAGCGTTATCACAGCGTCATCACAGCATCATCACTTTATCATCACTCCGTTATCACAGCATCATCACAGCATCATCACAGCATCACCAAAGATTCGCAGCGTCATCATTGCATCATCACAGAATCATCAAAGCATCATCATAGCGTCATCAGAGCATTATCGCTGCCTCATCACTGCATCATCACTGCGTCATCACAACATCATCACTTCAACATCACAGCAACATCACACTGTCATCAAAGCGTCATCACAGCATCATTACTGCATCATCACAGCATCATAACACATCATCACCACATCACAACAGCATCATCACAGCATCAACATATCATCATCACTGCCTCATCACTGCATTATCACAGCATCATAACTGCGTCATCACAATATTATCACAGCCTCACCACAGTGTCATAACTGCATCATCACTGCATCATCACTGTATCAGCAGAACATCATCACATCATTTCACTGCATGATCACAGCATAATAACAGCATCATAACTGCATCACCACAGAGTCATCACGGCATCATTACTGCATAATCACAGCATCATCAGAGCTTCAACAAATCATCACATTGCCATCACAATGTCACCACTGAATCATCACAGCGTAATCACAGCATCATCAAAGCATCATCGCAGCGTCATCACTGCATCATTACTGCATCATCACAACATTATCATAGTGTCATCAAAGCGTCATCACAGCATCACAACAGCATCATCGTAGCACCATCACTGCATCATCACTGCATCATCACAGCATCACAACAGCATCAGCACAGCATCATCTCTGCATCATCCAGGCGTCATCAAAACATCATCTCAGCGTCACCACAGAGTCATCACTGCATCATCAAATCATCACAACACCATAATCGCAGCATCATCACAGCATCATAGCATCGCCATCACTGCATCATCACAGAATCATCACTGTATCATCGCAGCGGTATCACTGCATCATCACAGCATCATCACAACATCATCACAGCATCCCAGCATCATGAAAGCGTCATCGCAGCGTCATCACAGCATCATCACTGTATCATCACTCCGTCATTACAGCGTTATCAGAGCATCAGCACAGCATCAGCAAAGCATCATCACTGCATCATCACAGCATCGTCACTGCATCATTACAATATCATCGCAGCGTCATCACTGTATCATCACAGCATCATCACATCATCATCACTGCAACATCACAGTATCATCACAGCATCATCATAGCGTCATCACAGCATCATCACAATATCATAACAGCATCATCGCAGTGTCATCACTGCATCATCATCATAGCATCATGACAACATCATCGCAGCATCATCGCAGTGTTATCAATGCATCATTACAGCATCATCACAGCATCATCGCAGCGTCATCACTGAATCATCACAGCATCATCATACCATCATGAAAGCATCACAGCGTCATCATTCAGAGTGTCAACATAGTATCATCACGTCATCATCTCAGAGTTATTGCAGCGTCATCACTGTGTCATCACACCATCATCACTGCGTCATCACAGCGTCATCAGAGCATCACCATAGTATCATTACAGCATCATCACAGCAACATCACTCCATCATTACAGCGTCATCACAGTGTCATCATAGCGTCATCACAGCATCATCACTGCGTCATTACAGCATCATGAAAGCACCATCACAGCATCATCGCAGCATCATCACAGCATCATCACTGCATCATCACAGCATCACAGCGTCATCAAATTATCATCACTGCATCATCAGAGCATCACCAGAAATTCATCGCAGCATCATCAAAGCAACATCACAGCGTCACTACTGCAACATCACTGCATCATCTGAGCATCATCACAGCCTCATCACAGCACCATCACAGCGTTATCACAGCGTCATCAAAGCATCATCACAACATCATCAAAGTGTCATCACAGCATCATCACAGTGTCATCAAATCATCATCACAGCATCATCACAACAGCATCACCACAGCATCATAAGAGCATCATTTCTGGTGCCAACGCAGAAATCTTGTTTTTTTTGACCATGGGGCACTTTACTCAGCACCTGGCCTGATGGCCGCAGACGGGTCCCTATCTTTTAGGGGAAAAAGCATCCTGGGCCAGGAGCTGGCAGGGCTCATTGAGAGGGCTTTAAACTAGGTAAGAAGGGGGATGGGGCTGAAGCAAGGATTGTTGGGGCTGTGCCAGGGGGAACAATGGCAAGGCCGGAGGATAGGGCAATGGCCCAGCTGAAGTGCATCTACACCAATGCTCTGATGATGCTCTGATGATGCAGTGATGTTGCAGTAGTGACGCTGTGATGACGCTTTGATGATGCTGTGATGACGCGGTGATGATGATATGATGATGCAGTGATGATACTGTGATGACGCTGTGATGATGCAGTGATTATGCATTAATGATTCTGTGATGATGCTGAGATGATATTTTGATGATGCAGTGATGACGCTGTGATGACCTTATTATGATGCTGTGATGATGCTGTGATGATACAGTGATCATGTAGTGGTGATGATGTGATGACGCAGGGATTCTGCAGTAATGATACAGTGATGATGCGGTGATGATACTGTGATGTTGCAGTAATGACGCTGCGATGAAGTTATGATGATGCAGTGATGATACTGTGATGACGCAGTGATGATGCAGTGATTATGCAGTAATGATACTGAGATGATGCAGTTATGATGCAGTGGTGATGCATTGATGACGCTGTAATTATGATGTGATTATGTAGTGATGATGTAGTGATTACGCTGTGATGATGCACTGATGATACTGTGAAGACGCTGTTATGATGCAGTGAGGAAGCAGTAATGATGCTGTGGTGTTGCTGAGATGATGCTGTGATGATTCATTGATGATGCAGTGATGATGCTGTGATGATACTGTGAAGACGCTGTTATGATGCAGTGAGTAAGCACTAATGATGCTGTGATGTTGCTGAGATGATGCTGTGATGATTCATTAATGATGCAGTGATGATGCTGTGATGATGCTATGATTATGTTTTGATGATGCCTTGATGATTCTGTGATGACGCTGTGATGACTCTGTCGTGATGCTCTGATAACGCTGTCGTGATGCTGTGATGATGCTGCGATGATGTTGTGATGATGCAATGATTATGCTGTGATGATGTAGTAATGATGATGTTATGATGCCGAGGTGATGCAATGATGATGCTCTATTGACGCAGTGATGGTGCTGTGATGATGCAGAGTTTATGCAGTTATGACACTGTGATTATGCTTTGATGACGACGCAATGGTGATGTGACGATGCAGTGATGATGCTGTGATGATGCAGTGATTACGCTGCGATGATGATGTGATGATGCTGCGATGATGCTGTGATGATGCAGTGATAATGATGTGATAATGCTGTGATGATGATGTGATGACGCAGTGATGATGATGTGATGATTCAGTGATTCTGCAGTATTGATACTGTGATGATGCTGAGATGATGCTGTAACGATGCAGTGATGATACAGTGATAATGCTGTGATGATGCTATAATAATGTTGTGATGATGCTGTGATGAAGATGTGATGATTCTGTGATGACGCTGTGATGATGCTGTCGTGATGGTCTGATAACGTTGTCGTAACGCTGTGACGATGCTTCGATGATGTTATGATGATTCTGTGATGATGTAATTATGATGCTGTGATGATGCAGTGATGATGCACTGATAATGCTGTAATGACGCTGTGATGACGTAGTAATGATGCTGTGATGATGCAGTGTTTACGCAGTTATGACGCTGTGATGATGCTTTGGTGAAGTTCTGATGATGCAGTGATGGTGCTGTGATGACGCATTGATGATGCTTAGATGATGCTGTGATGATGCTCTGATGATGCTGTGATGATGCAGTGATGATGATGTGATGATGCTGTGGTGATGATGTGATGATGCTGTGATGATGCAGTGATCATGCAGTGATGATGTTGTGATGCCGCAGTGACGATGCTGTGATGACGCTTGGATGACGCTATAGTGATTCTGTGATGATGCTGTAGTGGTACTATGATGATGCTGTGAGGATGCTGCGATGACGCTCTGATGACGCAGTAATCATGATGTAATGATGCTGTGATGACGCTGTGATGACACAGTCGTGATGCTGTGATGACGCTGTGATGATGCTGTGATGATACTGAGATGACGTTGTGATGATGCAGTGATGACGCAGTAATGATGCTGTGATCATGTAGTGATGATGTAGTGATTATGCTGTGATGACGCAGTGATGATGCTCTGATGATGCTGTGATTATGATGTGATGATGCATTGATCATGATGTGATGATGCTCTGATTATGCAGTGATGACTCTGTGATGATGCAGTGATTATGTAGCTATGATGCTGTGATGATGATGTGATGATGTAGGGATGGTGATGTGATGATGTGTTAATGCTGTGATGACGCTGTCATGATTCTGTGATGATGCAGTGATGATGTTGTGATGACCCTGTCATGATGTTGTGATGACGCTGTCGTGATGCTGTGATGACAATATGATGACGTAGTTATGATGCTGTTATGATGCAATCATTATGCAGTGATGATGCAGATATGAGGCTGTGATGACGCTGTGATGATATTGTGATGATGGTGCGATGATGATGTGATGACGCAGTGATGATGCTGCGATGACTCTGTGATGACCCTATCGTGATTATGTGATAACGCTGTGATGATGCTGTGATGATGCAATGATGATGCTGTGATGATGCTGTGTTGATGCAGTGATTCTGAAGTAATGATGCTGTGAGGATGGTGAGGTGATGCTGTGATGACGCAGTGATGATGATGTGATTACGCAGCGATGATGCTGTAATGATTTTGTGATGATGATGTGATGATGCTGTGATGATGATGTGATGATACTGTGATGACGCAGATATGACGCTGCGATGATGAAGTGATGATGCAGTGATGACTCTGTGATGATGCTGTGATAACGCAGTGATGATGCTGTGATGATGTAATGATGATGCTGTGATGACGCAGTGTTTATGCAGTTATGACGCTGTGATGACCCTGTTATGATGCCTGTATGAGGATGCGATGATGCTGTGACTATGCAGTGATGACGCAGTGATGATGCAGTGATGATGCTGTAATGATGCAGTGATTATGCAGTAATGATGCTGTAGTGACGTTGCGATTATGCTGTGATGATGCTGTGATGTTGCTGTGGTGACGCTGTGTTGAGGGTGTTGTGATGCTCTGATAACGCTGTTGTGATGCTGTGATGATGCTACGATGATGTTGTGATGATGCTGTGATGACATAGCGATGATGCTGTGATGATTCTGTGATGTCACTCTGATGATGCTGTGATGATGCAATTATGGTACTGTGATGATGCTGTGATGATGCAGTGATGATATAGTGATGACGTTGTAATGATGCATTGATGATGCTGTATTGATCCTGTGATGACGCAGTGATTATGCAGTGATGACACCGTGATGACGCTGTAATGATGCAGTGAGTAAGCAGTAATGATAATGCGATGATGCTGTGATTATGCTGTGATTATGCTGTGACGATGAGGTGATGATGCAGTGATTATGCAGTGATGATGCTGTCATGATACTCTAATGATGCTCTGATGATGCAGAGATGATGCAGTGATGTTGCTGTGATGATGATGTGATGATGCAGTGATGATAATGTGATGATGCTGTGATAATGCAGTGATTATGCTGTAATGATGCTCTGATGACACTGAGATAATGCTCTGATGCTGTAGATATGATGCTGTGAAGATGCAGTGAGGACGCAGAGATGATGCTGTGATGACAATGTGAAGATGCTGTGATGATGCAGTGATGGCGCAGTGATGATGCTGTGATGACACTGTGATTATGTGGTGATGATGATATGATGATGCTGTGATGACATAGTGATGATGCTGTGATGACGCTGTGATGATGATAGGATGATGCTGTGATGATGCTGTGATGATGATGTCATGATGCAATGATGATGCAGTGGTGATGCTCTGATGATGCTGTAATGATGCTGTGACGATGAAGTGATGGTGCAGTGATGATATTGTGATGACACTGTGATGATGCAGTGATGATTCAGTGATGATTCTGTTATGATGCTATGATGACGCTATTATGATGCTGTGATGACGCTGCGACGATGATATGATGATCCTGTGATTACTCTGCGATGACGTTTTGATGACACTGCTATGATGCTGTGATGATGCTTTGATGACGCAGTGATGACGCTGTGATGACGCTGTGATGATGCTGTGATGATGCTGTGATGACGCTGTGATTATGCTGTGATGATGCAGTGAGTATGCTGTGATGAAGTTGTGATGATGCTGTTATGATGCAATGATGATGATGAGATGATGCAGTGATGATGTGATGATGCAGTGATGATGCAGTGATGATGATGTGATGATGCTCTGATGATGATGTGATGATGCTGTGATGATGCTGTGATGATATTGTGATAATGCAGTGATGATGTTGTGATAACGCAGTGATGATGCTGTGATGATGCAGTGAAGATAATGGGATGATGCAGTCATGACGTTTTAATGGCGACGTGATGATGCTGTGATGATGCTGTGATGATGCAGTTAAGATAATGGGATGATGCAGTGATGATGATGTCATGATGCAGTGATGATACTGTGATCACGCTGTGCTAATGCATTGATTATGCAGGAATGATGCTTTGATGATGCTGAGATGATGCTGTGATGATGCAGTGGTGGTGCTGTGAAGGCGCAGTGGTGATGCTTTCATTATGCTGTGATGATGCATTGATTATGCAGCTATGGTGCTGTGATGATGCTATGATGATACTGTGATGACATTGTGATGACGGAGTGATGATGCTGTGATGACACTCTGATGATGCCGTGATGATAATGTGATGATGCCGTGATGATGCTGTGAAGATACTGTGATGATGCTGAGATGATGCTGTGATGATGCTGTTATGACGCTGTGATGACGCAGTGATGATGCTGTGATGATGCAGTGATGATGATGTGATGAAGCAGTGATGATACAGTGATTATGCTGTGATTAAGCTGTGATGACACAATTATGATGCTCTGATGATGCAGTGATGATGCAGTGTCGATGCAGTGATGATGCTGTGACGATGCAGTGAAGATGATGTGATGATGCAGTGATGATGATGTTATGATGCAGTGATGATACTGTGATGACGCTGTGATAATGCATTGATTATGCAGTAATGATGCTGTGATGATGCTGAGATGATGCTGTCATGATGCAGTGATGGTGCAGTGATGATGCAGTGATGACGCAGTGATGATGCTGCGGTGATGATTTGAAGGTGCTGTGATGATGCAGTGATGGTGCTGTGAAGGCGCAGTAGTGATGCTTTCATTATGCTGTGATGATGCAGTGATTATGCAGCTATGGTGCAGTGATGATGCTGTGATGATACCGTGATGACGCTGTGATGACGGAGTGATGATGCTGTGATGACACTGATGATGTTGTGGTGATAATGTGATGATGCTGTGAAAATACTGTGATAACGCTTTTATTATGCAGTATTCATGCAGTAATGATTCTGTGATGATGCTGAGATGACGCTGCGATGACGATGTGATGATGCTGTGATGAGTGTGATGACGCTCTGATGACACTATTATTGTGCTGAGATGATGCAGTGATGATGCAGTGATGAGACTGTGATGATGCTGTGATGACGTTTTGATGATGCATTGATGATGATGTGATGATGTAGCTATGATGCTGTGACGATGCAGTGATGAAACCGTGATGACACTCTGATGATGTACTGAGTAAGCAGTAATGATGCTGCGATGATTCTGTGATGACACTGTAATGATGCTGTGATGAGGCAGAGATGATGCAGTGATGATGCTGTGATGATGTTGTGATGAAGCTGTGATGATGCAGTGATGATGATGGGATTATGAAGTGATGATGATGTGATGATGCAGTGATGATACTGTGATGACGCTGTGATAATGCAGTGATTATGCGGAAATGATGCTGTGATGACACTGAGATGATGCTTTGATGATGCAGTGATGATGCTGTGAGGATGCAGTGAGGACACAGTGATGATGTTGTGCTGATGCTGTGATGATGTTTTGATTACGCAGTGATGATGCTGTGGTGATGCAGTGATGATGCAGTGATGATGCAGTGATCAAAGCGTCATCACAGCATCATCACAGCATCATCGCAGCGTCATCGCAGCGTCATCACTGCATCATCGCAGCGTCATCACTGCATCATCACAGCATCAACACTACATCATCACTGCATCATCACAACATCATCAAATAATCATGAAAGCATCACAGCTTCATCAAAGCGTCATCAGAGCGTCAACACTGCATCTTCACTGCATCATCACAGCATCATCACAGCATAATCACATCATCATCACTGCATCATCACAGCATCATTGCATCATCATCACAGCATCACCAAATATTCGCAGAGTCATCATTGCATCATCACAGAATCATCAAAGCACCATCATAGCGTCATCAGAGCATTATCGCTGCCTCATCACTGCCTCATCACTGCATCATCACTGCGTCATCACAACATCATCACTTCAACATCACAGCAACATCACACTGTCATCAAAGCGTCATCACAGCATGATTACTGCATCATCACAGCATCATAACACATCATCACCACATCACAACAGCATCATCACAGCATTATAACAGCATCATCCAGGCGTCATCACTGCATCATCACAGCATCACCACAGCGTCATCACTGCATCATCACAGCATCATCAAAGCATCACAGCGTAATCAAAGCGTCATCACAGCTTCATCACGGTATCAACACAGCATTATCACATCATCATCACAAATTCATCATGCCATCATCACAGCATCATCGCAGCATCATCACAGCATCATTAAAGCATCACAGCGTCATCAAAGACTCATCACAGCGTCATCACAGCATCACCACTGCGTCATCAGAGCGTCATCAAAGCACCATCACAGCTTCATCACAGCATCAACACAGCATCATCACAGTGTCATCAAAGCGTCATCACAACATCATCAGCGCGTCATCACTGAATCATCACAGCGTAATAACTACATCATCAATGCGTCATCACAGCGTCATCACAGCATCACTACAGCATCAACACAGCAACATCTCAGCGTCATCACTACATCATCGCAGTGTCATCACTGCATCATCACAGCATCATAAGTGCATCATCACAGCATCATCACAGCATCATAAAAACATCATCACATCATCATCATTGTATCATCACAGCATCATCATAGCGTCATCAGAGTATTATCGCTGCCTCATCACTGCATCATCACAGCATCATCACTGCATCATCACAGCATCATCACAATATTATCACAGCCTCACCACAGCATCATAACTGCATCATCACTGCATCATCACTGTATCATCAGAACATCATCACATCATTTCAATGCATGATCACAGCATAATAACA
The DNA here is from genome assembly GCA_963989345.1 of Clangula hyemalis. The sequence continues at coordinate 1,542,992 of OZ022461.1, read as the reverse complement.
GCATCATCACGGCATCATCACAGCATCATCACAGAATCATCACTGAATCATCACAGCGTCATCACAGCATCATCACAGCATCACAACAGCATCATCACTGCATCATCAAATCATGATCACTGCATCATGAAAGTGTCATCACAGCATCACCACGGCATCATCACAACAGTATCACAGTATCACAGAGTCATCACAGCGTCATCATCACACCATCACTGCACCACCACTGTGTCATCACAGCATCATTACTGCATAATCACAACATCATCACGGTGTCATCGCAGCATAATCACAGCATAATCAGAGCATCACAACAGCATCATCGCATTGTCATCACTGCATCATCATTGCATCATCACAGCATCATCACTGCATCATCACAGCATCACAACAGCATCATCGCAGCATCATCACAGTATCATCAAAGCATCACAGCGTCGCCATCACTGCATCATCACAGAATCATCACTGTATTATCGCAGCGGTATCACTGCATCATCACAGCATGATCACAGCATCATCACTGCATCATCACAGCATCATCACAACATCATCACTGCATCATCACAGCATCATCACAACATCATCACAGCATCACAGCATCATCAAAGCGCCATAAAAACGTCATCACAGCATCATCACTCCATCATCACAGCATGATCACAGCATGATCACAGCATCATCACTGCGTCATCACTCTATCATCACAGCATCATCAAAGCATCACAGCGTCATCACAGTATCATCACAGCATCATCACAGCTTCCTCACGGCGTCATTACATCATCAGTACAGTGTCATCAAAGCGTTATCACAGAATCATCACTGCATCATCACAGCATCATCACTGCATCATCAGAGTGTCATCACAGCATCATCACTGCGTCATCACTGCATCATCATATAATCATGACAGCATCATAGCTGTATAATCACAGCATCATCAAAGCGTCATCACAGCATCATCAAAGCGTCATCAAATCATCATCACAGCATCATCACAACAGCATCACCACAGCATCATAAGAGCATCATTGCTGGTGCCAACGCAGAAATCTTGTTTTTTTTGACCATGGGGCACTTTACTCAGCACCTGGCCTGATGGCCGTAGACGGGTCCCTATCTTTTAGGGGAAAAAGCATCCTGGGCCAGGAGCTGGCAGGGCTCATTGAGAGGGCTTTAAACTAGGTAAGAAGGGGGATGGGGCTGAAGCAAGGATTGTTGGGGCTGTGCCAGGGGGAACAATGGCAAGGCCGGAGGATAGGGCAATGGCCCAGCTGAAGTGCATCTACACCAATGCTCTGATGATGCTCTGATGATGCAGTGATGTTGCAGTAGTGACGCTGTGATGACGCTTTGATGATGCTGTGATGACACTGTGATGATGTGGTGATGATGATATGATGATGCAGTGATGATACTGTGATGATGCTGTGATGATGCAGTGATGATGCAGTGATGATGATATGATGATGCAGTGATGATGATGTGATGATGCTGTGACAATGTATAGAATCATAGAATCATAGAATCTCCTGAGTTGGAAGGGACCCTTAAGGATCATCAAGTCCAACTCTTGACACCGCATAGGTCTACCCAAAAGTTCAGATTATGTGACTAAGTGCACAGTCCAATCACTTCTTAAAATTCCGACAAGCTCGGTGCAGTGACCACTTCCCTGGGGAGCCTGTTCCAGTGTGCAACCACCCTCTCTGTGATGTAGTGATGATGCAGTGAAGATGCTGTGAGGATACTGTGATGATGCTGTGATGCTGCAGTGATGAAGCTGCGATCCTGCTGTGATGATGCTGTGATGATGCAGTGATGATGATGTGATGATGCAGGGATGATGATGTGATGATGTTGTGTTAATGCTGTGATGACGCTGTCATGATTCTGTGACGATGCAGTGATGATGCTGTGATGACCCTGTCATGATGTTGTGATGACGCTGTCGTGATGCTGTGATGATGCTGTGATGACAATATGATGACGTAGTTATGATGCTTTTATGATGCAGTCATTATGCAGTTAAGATGCAGATATGAGGCTGTGATGACGCTGTGATGATGCTGTGATGATGCTGCGATGACGCTGTGATGACCTTATCGTGATTATGTGATAACGCTGTGATGATGCTGTGATTCTGAAGTAATGATGCTGTGATGATGCTGAGGTGATGCTGTGATGATGCAGTGATGATGCAGTGATGACGCAGTGACGATGCAGTGATGACTCAGTGATCATGCTGTGATGATGCTGTGATGACACTGCTGTGATGATGATGTGATTACGCAGCGATGATGCTGTAATGATTTTGTGATGATGATGTGATGATGTCATGGGTTTGTGAAGGGTAGGTCCTGCCTAACTAACCGGATTTCCTTTTATGATAAGATCACCCGTATGGTGGACCAAGGGAAACCAGCTGATGTGATTTTTTTGGACTTCAGCAAGGCTTTTGACACGGTTTCCCATAGGATCCTACTGGACAAAATGTCCACCATACAGCTAAATAAAAACATCATACGATGGGTGAGCAATTGGCTAACGGGCAGGGCCCAAAGGGTTATGGTAAATGGGGCTGTGTCAGGCTGGCGGGCGGTCACCAGTGGGGTCCCTCAAGGCTCCATTTTAGGGCCGGTACTTTTCAATATTTTTATAAACGATCTGGATGTAGGAATAGAGGGTATTTTGAGCAAGTTTGCTGATGACACCAAACTTGGAGGAGTTGCGGACTCGAATGAGGGTGGAAAGGCCTTGCAGAGGGACCTGGATAGGTTGGAGAGCTGGGCGATCACCAACCGCATGAAGTTCAATAAGAGCAAGTGCCGGGTCCTGCACCTGGGACGGGGAAACCCTGGCTGCACGTACAGACTGGGCGATGAGACGCTGGAGAGCAGCCTAGAAGAGAGGGATCTGCGGGTCGTGGTAGACAGCAAGTTGAATATGAGCCAGCAGTGTGCCCTGGCAGCCAGGAGGGCCAAGCGTGTCCTGGGGTGCATCAAGCACGGCATCGCTAGTAGGTCACGGGAGGTGATTGTCCCGCTCTACTCTGCGCTGGTGCGGCCTCACCTCGAGTACTGTGTGCAGTTCTGGGCACCGCAGTATAAAAAGGACATGAAACTGTTGGAGAGTGTCCAGAGGAGGGCTACGAAGATGGTGAAAGGCCTGGAGGGGAAGACGTACGAGGAACGGCTGAGGTCACTGGGCCTGTTCAGCCTGGAGAAGAGGAGGCTGAGGGGAGACCTCATCACAGTCTACAACTTCCTCGTAAGGGGGTGTCGAGAGGCAGGAGACCTTTTCTCCATTAACACCAGTGACAGGACCCGCGGGAACGGGGTTAAGCTGAGGCAGGGGAAATTTAGGCTAGACATCAGGAGGGGGTTCTTCACAGAGAGGGTGGTGGCACACTGGAACAGGCTCCCCAGGGAAGTGGTCACTGCACCGAGCCTGTCGGAATTTAAGAAGAGATTGGACTGTGCACTTAGTCACATGGTCTGAACTCTTGGGTAGACCTGTGCGGTGTCAAGAGTTGGACTAGATGATCCTTAAGGGTCCCTTCCAACTCAGGATATTCTATGATTCTATGATTCTATGCTGTGATGATGCAGTGTTTATGCAGTTATGACACTGTGATGACCCTGTTATGATGCCTGTATGAGGATACGATGATGCTGTGACTATGCAGTGATGATGCAGTGATGATGCTGCGATGATGCAGTGATGACGTTGCGATGATGATATGATGATGCAGTGATGATACTGTGATAAAGTTGTGATGACGCAGTGATGATGCTGTAATGATGCAGTGATTATGCAGTAATGATGCTGTAGTGACGCTGCGATTATGCTGTGCTGATGCTGTGATGTTGCTGTGGTGACGCTGTGTTGAGGGTGTTGTGGTGTTCTGATAACGCTGTTGTGATGCTGTGATGATGCTACGATGATATTGTGATGATGCTGTGATGATACCGTGATGATGCAGTGATGATGCTGTGATGCTGCTGCGATGACGCTGTGGTGACGATGTGATGATGCAGTGATGATGCAGTTATGATGCAGTTATGACGCTTTAATGACATTGTGATGATATTGTGATTATGCTGTGATGACATAGCGATGATGCTGTGATGATTCTGTGATGACACTCTGATGATGATGTGATGATGCTGTGATGATGCTGTTATAACACTGTGATGACACTGTGATGATGCTGAGATTATGCTGTGAAGATGCAGTGATGATGCAGTGATGATGCAGTTATGACCCTGTGATGACGCTGTGATGATGCAGTGAGTAAGCAGTAAAGATGCTTTGATGATGCTGTTATGATGCTGCAATGATGCTGTGATGATGCTGTGGGCTGCTGTGATGACAATTTGATGACGTAGTGATGATTCTGTCACGACGCCATGATGCAGCTCTGATGCTGCTCTGATGATGCTGTGATTATGCTGTGATGACGCTCTGATGACACAGTGATGATGCTGTGATGACGCTGTGATGACAATTTGATGATGAAGTGATGACTTTGTGATTACGCTGTGATGACGCATTGAAGATTATGTGATGATGATGTGATGATGCAGTAATGATGCTGTCATGATGCAGTGATGATGCTGTGATGTCGCTCTGATGATTCTGTGATGATGCTGTGATGATGCAGTTATGGTACTGTGATGACGCTGTGATAATGCAGTGATTATGTAGTAATGATTCTGTGATGATGCTGTGATGATGCAGTTATGATGCAGTGGTGATGCAGTGATGACTCTGTAATTATACTGTGATTATGTAGTGATGATGTAGTGATTACGGTGTGATGACGCAGTGATGATGCGGTGATGATGTGGTGATGATGCAGTGATGATGAAGTGATGATGCAGTGATGACACGGTGATGAGGAAGCGATGATGCAGTGATGACACCGATGATGTTGTGATGATGATGTGATGATGCTGTGATGATGCAGTGAAGACGCAGTGATAATGCAGTGATGATGCTGCGATGACGCTATGATGATGCAGTGATGATATAATGAAGCAGTGATGACGCTGTGATGGTGCAGTGATGATGCTGTGATGATGCAGTGATGATGATGTGATGAAGCAGTGATGATACAGTGATTATGCTGTGTTTAATTTGTGATGACACAATTATGATGCTGTGATGATGCAGTGATTATGCAGTGTTGATGCTGAGATGATGCTGTGATGATGCTATCGTAATGCTGTGATGATGTTGTGATGACGCTGTGATGACGCTGTGATGATGATGTGATGATGCAGTGATGATGTTGTGATGATGCAGTGATGATACAGTGATTATGCTGTGATTAAATGTGTTGACACAATTATGATGCTCTGATTATGCAGTGATGATGCAGTGTTGATGCAGTGATGATACAGTGATTATGCAGTGAAGATGATGGGATGATGCAGTGATGATGATGTCATGATGCAGTGATGATACTGTGATGACGCTGTGATGATGCAGTGATGGTGCAGTGATGATGCAGTGATGACGCAGTGATGATGCTGTGAAGGCGCAGTGGTGATGCTTTGATTATGCTGTGATGACGGAATGATTATGTAGCTATGGTGCTGTGATGATACTGTGATGACATTGTGATGACGGAGTGATGATGCTGTGATGACACTCTGATGATGTTGTGATGATAATGTGATGATGCCGTGATGATGCTGTGAAGATACTGTGATGACGCTCTGATGATGCAGTATTTATGCAGTAATGATTCTGTGATGATGCTGAGATGATGCTGTGATGATGCAGTGATGATGCTGTGATGACGCTGCGATGATGATGTGATGATGCTTTGATGACTGTGATGACGCTCTGATGACAGAATTATGATGCTGAGATGATGCGGTGATGATGCAATGATGATGCTGTGATGATGCTGTTATGACGTTGTGATGACGCAGTGATGATGCTGTGATGATGCAGTGTTTATGTAGTTATGAGGCTGTGATGATGCAGTGATGATGCAGTGATGAGACTGTGATGATGCTGTGATGACGTTTTGATGATGCATTGATGATGATGTGGTGATGTAGCTATGATGCTGTGATGATGCAGTGATGAGACCGTGATGACACTCTGATGATGCAGCGAGTAAGCAGTAATGATGCTGCGATGATACTTTGATGATGCTGTAATTATGCCGTTATGATGCAGTGATTATGCAGTGATGATGCTGTCATGACACTGTAAAGATGTTGTGATGAAGCTGTGATGATGCAGTGATCATGATGGGATTATGAAGTGATGATGTGATGATGATGCAGTGATGATACTGTGATGACGCTGTGATAATGCAGTGATTATGCGGAAATGATGCTGTGATGACACTGAGATGATGCTTTGATGATGCAGTGATGATGCAGTGATGATTCAGTGATCAAAGCCTCATCACAGCATCATCACAGCATCATCGCAGCGTCATCACAGCATCAGAGCGTCATGAAAGCATTATGAGACCGTCATCACAGCATAAGCATAGCATAATTACACCATCATAACAACATCATCACAGCATCATTACTGAATCATCACAGCATCATATCATCCTCATCAGAGAATCACAGCATCATCACAGCATCAGCACTGCATCATCACAACAACATCACAGTGTCATCAAAGCGTTATCATAGCATTATCAGAGCATCACAACAGCATCATCACTGCATCATCAGAACATCATCACAGTGTCATCAAACCGTCATCACAGCATCATCAGACCATAAGAACAACATCATCGCAGCGTCAAAACTGCATCATCACAGCATGATCACAGCATGATCACAGCGTCATCACAGCATCATAACAGCATTATCGTAGCCTCATCACAGCATAATCACAACATCATCACAGCATCATCTCTGCATCATTACAGCATCATCACAGCATCATCACTGCGTCATCACTGCATCATTACTACATCATCAGAACATTATCATAGTATCGTCAAAACGTCAACACAGTATCATCACAGCATCACAACAGCATCATCGCAGCATCATCACTGCATCATCACAGCATCACAACAGAATCATAACAAAATCATCACAGCGTCATCAAAGCATCACAGCATCATCAAAGTGTCATCAGAACATCATCACGGCATCACTACAGCATCATCATATCATCACATCATTATTACAGCATCATCACAGAGTCATCACTGCGTCATCGCAGCATCATCACAGCATCATCACAACATCATCACTGCATCATCACAACATCATCACTGCATCATCACAGCATCATCGCAGCGTCATCACAGCATCATCACAGCATCATTGCAGCATCATCACATCATCAATACTGCGTCATCACAGCATCATCAGAACATAATCACACTGTCATCAAAACATCATCACAGCATCATCACGGCATCATCACAGCATCATAACACATCATCACAGCATCACAACAGCATCATCACAGCTTCATAACAGCATCATCCAGGCGTAATCACAGCATCATCTAAGCACCATCACAGCGTCATCACTGCGTCATCACAACATTATCATCACAGCATCCCAACAGTATCATCACTGCGTCATCACACCATCATCACAGCATCATCGCAGCATCATCACAGCATCATTAAAGCATCACAGCATCATCAAAGAGTCATCACAGCGTCATCACAGCATCACCACTGCGTTATCAGAGCGTCATCAAAGAACCATCCCAGCGTCATCAGAGCTTCATCACAGCATCAACACAGCATCATCACAGTGTCATCAAAGAGTCATCACAGGATCATCAATGCATCATCACAGAATCATCACAGCGTAATAACAACATTATCAGTGCGTCATCACAGTGTCATCACAGCATCATCACAGCATCAATACAACATCATCGCAGCGTCATCACTGCATCATCACTGCATCATCACAGCATCATCGCATCATCGTCACAGCATCACAGCGTTATCACAGCGTCATCACAGCATCATCACTTTATCATCACTCCGTTATCACAGCATCATCACAGCATCATCACAGCGTCACCAAAGATTTGCAGCGTCATCATTGCATCATCACAGAATCATCAAAGCATCATCATAGCGTCATCAGAGCATTATCGCTGCCTCATCACTGCATCATCACTGCGTCATCACAACATCATAACACATCATCACCACATCACAACAGCATCATCACAGCATCAACACATCATCATCACTGCCTCATCACTGCATCATCACAGCATCATAACTGCGTCATCACAGCATCATCACAATATTATCACAGCCTCACCACAGTGTCATAACTGCATCATCACTGCATCATCACTGTATCATCAGAGCATCATCACATCATTTCACTGCATGATCACAGCATAATAACAGCATCATCACGGCATCATCACAACATCATCACTGCATCAACACAACATCATCACAGAATCATCACTGAATCATCACAGCGTCATCACAGCATCATCACAGCATCACAACAGCATCATCACTGCATCATCAAATCATGATCACTGCATCATGAAAGTGTCATCACAGCATCACCACAGCATCATCACAACAGTATCACAGTATCACAGAGTCATCACAGCGTCATCATCACATCATCACTGCACCATCACTGTGTCATCACAGAATCATTACTGCATAATCACAACATCATCACGGTGTCATCGCAGCATAATCACAGCATAATCAGAGCATCACAACAGCATCATCGCATCGTCATCACTGCATCATCATTGCATCATCACAGCATTATCACAGCATCACAACAGCATCATCGCAGCATCATCACAGTATCATCAAAGCATCACAGCGTCGCCATCACTGCATCATCACAGAATCATCACTGTATCTTCGCAGCGGTATCACTGCATCATCACAGCATGATCACAGCATCATCACTGCATCATTACAGCATCATCACAACATCATCACAGCATCACGGCATCATCAAAGCGCCATAAAAGCGTCATCACAGCATCATCACTGCATCATCACTGCATCATCACAGCATCATCACAGCATGATCACAGCATCATCACTGCGTCATCACTCCATCATCACAATATTATCACAGCCTCACCACAGTGTCATAACTGCATCATTACTGCATCATCACTGTATCATCAGAGCATCATCACATCATTTCACTGCATGATCACAGCATAATAACAGCATCATAACTGCATCATCACAGCATCATCACGGCATCATTACTGCATCATCACAGCATCATCAGAGCTTCAACAAAGCATCACATTGCCAATACAATGTCACCACTGAATCATCACAGCGTAATCACAGCATCATCAAAGCATCATCGCAGCGTCATCACTGCATCATTACTGCATCATCACAACATTATCATAGTGTCATCAAAGCGTCATCACAGCATCACAACAGCATCATCGTAGCACCATCACTGCATCATCACTGCATCATCACAGCATCACAACAGCATCAGCACAGCGTCATCTCTGCATCATCCAGGCGTCATCACAACATCATCTCAGCGTCACCACAGAGTCATCACTGCATCATCAAAGCATCACAACACCATCATCGCAGCATCATAGCGTTGCCATCACTGCATCATCACAGAATCATCACTGTATCATCGCAGCGGTATCACTGCATCATCACAGCATCATCACAACATCATCACAGCATCCCAGCATCATGAAAGCGTCATCACAGCGTCATCACAGCATCATCACTGTATCATCACTCCGTCATTACAGCGTTATCAGAGCATCAGCACAGCATCACCAAAGCATCATCACTGCATCATCACAGCATCGTCACTGCATCATTACAATATCATCGCAGTGTCATCACTGCATCATCACAGCATCATCACAGCATCATCAAAGCATCATCACAGCGTCATCACAGCAGCATCACTACATCATCACTGTGTCGTCACAGCGTCATCACAGCATCACCACAGCATCATCACATCATCATCACTGCAACATCACAGTATCATCACAGCATCATCATAGCGTCATCACAGCATCATCACAATATCATAACAGCATCATCGCAGTGTCATCACTGCATCATCATCATAGCATCATGACAACATCATCGCAGCATCATCGCAGTGTTATCAATGCATCATTACAGCATCATCACAGCATCATCGCAGCGTCATCACTGAATCATCACAGCATCATCATACCATCATGAAAGCATCACAGCACCATCATTCAGTGTCAACATAGTATCATCACGTCATCATCTCAGAGTTATTGCAGCGTCATCACTGCGTCATCACACCATCATCACTGCGTCATCACAGCGTCATCACAGCATCATCACAGCATCATCACTGCATCATCACAGCGTCATCACAGAATCATAACTGCATCATCACTGCATAAACACTGCATCAGCACAGCATCATCACAGCGTCATCACAGCGTCATCACTGCATCATCACTGCATCATCATATCATCCTGAGAGCATCATAGCTGCATAATCACAGCATCATCAAATTGTCATAACAGCATCATCACAGCTTCATAATAGCATAATAACATCGTCATCACAGCGTCATCAAAGCATCATCACAGCGTCATCAGAGCATCACCATAGTATCATCACAGCATCATCACAGCAACATTACTCCATCATTACAGCGTCATCACAGCGTCATCACTGCATCATCACTGCGTCATCACAGTGTCATCAAAGCACCATCACAGCGTCAGCACAGCTTCCTCACAGCATCATCACAGCATCATCGCAGTGTCATCACACCATCATCACAGTATTATCACAGCCTCACTACAGCGTCATAATTGCATCAACACTGCATTATCACTGCATCATCACAGCGTCATCACAGCATAAACACGTCATCATAAATGCATCATCACAGCTTCATCAATACATCTTCACAGCATCACAGCATCATCAAAGCATCATCACAGCGTCATCACTGCAACATCACAGTATCATCACAGCATCATCATAGCGTCATCACAGCATCATCACAATATCATAACAGCATCATCGCAGTGTCATCACTGCATCATCATCATAGCATCATGACAACATCATCGCAGCATCATCGCAGTGTTATCAATGCATCATTACAGCATCATCACAGCATCATCGCAGCGTCATCACTGAATCATCACAGCATCATCATACCATCATGAAAGCATCACAGCGTCATCATTCAGAGTGTCAACATAGTATCATCACGTCATCATCTCAGAGTTATTGCAGCGTCATCACTGCGTCATCACACCATCATCACTGTGTCATCACAGCGTCATCAAAGCATCATCACAGCGTCATCAGAGCATCACCATAGTATCATCACAGCATCATCACAGCAACATCACTCCATCATTACAGCGTCATCACAGTGTCATCACAGCTTCATCACAGCATCATCAAAGCATCACAATGTAATCAGTGTCATCATAGCGTCATCACAGCATCATCACTGCGTCATTACAGCATCATGAAAGCACCATCACAGCGTTATCACAGCGTCATCAAAGCATCATCACAACATCATCAAAGCGTCATCACAGCGTCATCAAATCATCATCACAGCATCATCACAACAGCATCACCACAGCATCATAAGAGCATCATTGCTGGTGCCAACGCAGAAATCTTGGTTTTTTTGACCATGGGGCACTTTACTCAGCACCTGGCCTGATGGCCGCAGACGGGTCCCTATCTTTTAGGGGAAAAAGGATCCTGGGCCAGGAGCTGGCAGGGCTCATTGAGAGGGCTTTAAACTAGGTAAGAAGGGGGATGGGGCTGAAGCAAGGATTGTTGGGGCTGTGCCAGGGGGAACAATGGCAAGGCCGGAGGATAGGGCAATGGCCCAGCTGAAGTGCATCTACACCCATGCTCTGATGATGCTCTGATGATGCAGTGATGTTGCAGTAGTGACGCTGTGATGACGCTTTGATGATGCTGTGATGATGCGGTGATGATGATATGATGATGCAGTGATGATACTGTGATGACGCTGTGATGATGCAGTGATTATGCATTAATGATTCTGTGATGATGCTGAGATGATATTTTGATGATGCAGTGATGACGCTGTGATGACCTTATTATGATGCTGTGATGATGCTGTGATGATGCTGTGATTATGCAGCTACGATTCTGTGATGATGCTGTGATGATGCTGTGATGATGCAGTGATCATGTAGTGGTGATGATGTGATGACGCAGGGATTCTGCAGTAATGATACAGTGATGATGCGGTGATGATACTGTGATGTTGCAGTAATGACGCTGCGATGAAGTTATGATGATGCAGTGATGATACTGTGATGACGCAGTGATGATGCAGTGATTATGCAGTAATGATACTGAGATGATGCAGTTATGATGCAGTGGTGATGCATTGATGACGCTGTAATTATGATGTGATTATGTAGTGATGATGTAGTGATTACGCTGTGATGATGCACTGATGATACTGTGAAGACGCTGTTATGATGCAGTGAGGAAGCAGTAATGATGCTGTGGTGTTGCTGAGATGATGCTGTGATGATTCATTGATGATGCAGTGATGATGCTGTGATGATACTGTGAAGACACTGTTATGATGCAGTGAGGAAGCACTAATGATGCTGTGATGTTGCTGAGATGATGCTGTGATGATTCATTAATGATGCAGTGATGATGCTGTGATGATGCTATGATTATGTTTTGATGATGCCTTGATGATTCTGTGATGACGCTGTGATGACTCTGTCGTGATGCTCTGATAATGCTGTGATGATGCTGTGATGATATTGTGATGATACAATGATTATGCTGTGATGATGTAGTAATGATGATGTTATGATGCCGAGGTGAAGCAATGATGATGCTGTATTGACGCAGTGATGGTGCTGTGATGATGCAGAGTTTATGCAGTTATGACACTGTGATTATGCTTTGATGACGACGCAATGGTGATGTGACGATGCAGTGATGATGCTGTGATGATGCTGTGATGATGCAGTGATTACGCTGCGATGATGATGTGATGATGCTGCGATGATGCAATGATGATGATGAGATGATGCAGTGATGATGATGTGATGATGCAGTGATGATACTGGTACGACGCTGTTATAATGCAGTGATTATGCAGTAATGATGCTGTGATAATGCTTAGATGATGCTGTGATGATGTAGTGATTGTGCAGTGATGATGCAGTGATGATGCTTTGATGACAATGCCAAGATACTCTGATGATGCTGTGATGATTCCTTGATGACGCTGAGATGATGCTGTGAGAGTGCAGTGATGATGCAGTGTTTATGCTGTGATGATGCTCTGATTGTGTTGTGATGATGCTGTGATGATGCTGTGATGATATTGTGATGATGCAGTGATGATGATGTGATGATGCTCTGATGATGATGTGATGATACTGTGATGATGCTGTGATGATATTGTGATAATGCAGTGATGATGTTGTGATAACGCAGTGATGATGCTGTGATGATGTTGTGATGATGCAGTGAAGATAATGGGATGATGCAGTGATGATGTTTTAATGGCGACGTGATGATGCTGTGATGATGCTGTGATGATGCAGTTAAGATAATGGGATGATGCAGTGATGATGATGTCATGATGCAGTGATGATACTGTGATCACGCTGTGATAATGCATTGATTATGCAGGAATGATGCTTTGATGATGCTGAGATGATGCTGTGATGATGCAGTGGTGGTGCAGTGATGATGCAGTGATGACGCAGTGATGATGCTGCGATGATGATTTGAAGATGCTGTGATGATGCAGTGATGGTGCTGTGAAGGCGCAGTGGTGATGCTTTCATTATGCTGTGATGATGCTGTGATTATGTAGCTATGGTGCAGTGATGATGCTGTGATGATACTGTGATGACATTGTGATGACGGAGTGATGATGCTGTGATGACACTCTGATGATGTTGTGATGATAATGTGATGATGCCGTGATGATGCTGTGAAGATACTGTGATGACGCAGTGATGATGCTGTGATGATGCAGTGATGATGATGTGATGAAGCAGTGATGATACAGTGATTATGCTGTGATTAAGCTGTGATGACACAATTATGATGCTCTGATGATGCAGTGATGATGCAGTGTCGATGCTGTGATGACGCTGTGATTATGCTTTGATGATGCAGTGATTATGCTGTGATGATGTTGTGATGATGCTGTTATGATGCAATGTTGATGATGAGATGATGCAGTGATGATGATGTGATGATGCAGTGATGATACTGGTACGATGCTGTTATAATGCAGTGATTATGCAGTAATGATGCTGTGATAATGCTTAGATGATGCTGTGATGATGTAGTGATTGTGCAGTGATGATGCAGTGATGACGCAGTCATGATGCTTTGATGACAATGCCAAGATACTCTGATGATGCTGTGATGATTCCTTGATGACGCTGAGATGATGCTGTGAGAGTGCAGTGATGATGCAGTGTTTATGCTGTGATGATGCTCTGATTGTGTTGTGATGATGCTGTGATGATGCTGTGATGATATTGTGATGATGCAGTGATGATGATGTGATGAAGAAGTGATGATACAGTGATTATGCTGTGATTAAGCTGTGATGACACAATTATGATGCTCTGATGACGCAGTGATGATGTTGTGATGACGCAGTGATGATGCTGCGATGATGCTATGGTGATGATGTGATGATGCTGTGATGACGCAGTGACGATGCTGTGATGACGCTTGCATGACGCTATAGTGATTCTGTGATGATGCTGTAGTGGTACTATGATGATGCTGTGAGGATGCTGCGATGACGCTCTGATGACGCAGTAATCATGATGTAATGATGCTGTGATGACGCTGCGATGACACTGTCGTGATGCTGTGATGACGCTGTGATGACGCTGTGATGATACTGAGATGACGTTGTGATGATGCAGTGATGATGCAGTGATGACGCAGTAATGATGCTGTGATCATGTAGTGATGATGTAGTGATTATGCTGTGATGACGCAGTGATGATGCTCTGATGATGCTGTGATTATGATGTGATGATGCATTGATCATGATGTGATGATGCTCTGATGATGCAGTGATGACTCTGTGATGATGCAGTGATAATGTAGCCATGATGCTGTGATGATGATGTGATGATGTAGTGATAATGATGTGATGATGCAGGGATGATGATGTGATGATGTTGTGTTAATGCTGTGATGACGCTGTCATGATTCTGTGACGATGCAGTGATGATGCTGTGATGACCCTGTCATGATGTTGTGATGACGCTGTCGTGATGCTGTGATGATGCTGTGATGACAATATGATGACGTAGTTATGATGCTGTTATGATGCAGTCATTATGCAGTGATGATGCAGATATGAGGCTGTGATGACGCTGTGATGATATTGTGATGATGCTGCGATGATGATGTGATGACGCAGTGATGATGCTGCGATGACTCTGTGATGACCCTATCGTGATTATGTGATAACGCTGTGATGATGCAATGATGATGCTGTGATGATGCTGTGATCATGCTGTGATGATGCTGTGATTATGAAGTAATGATGCTGTGAGGATGGTGAGGTGATGCTGTGATGACGCAGTGATGATGATGTGATTACGCAGCGATGATGCTGTAATGATTTTGTGATGATGCTGTGATGATGCTGTGATGATGATGTGATGATACTGTGATGACGCAGATATGACGCTGCGATGATGAAGTGATGATGCAGTGATGACTCTGTGATGATGCTGTGATAATGCAGTGATGATGCTGTGATGATGCAATGATGATGCTGTGATGACGCAGTGTTTATGCAGTTATGACGCTGTGATGACCCTGTTATGATGCCTGTATGAGGATGCGATGATGCTGTGACTATGCAGTGATGATGCAGTGATGATGCTGCGATGATGTAGTGATGATGCTGCGATGATGATATGATGATGCAGTGATGATACTGTGATAACATTGCGATGACGCAGTGATGATGCAGTGATGATGCTGTAATGATGCAGTGATTATGCAGTAATGATGCTGTAGTGACGTTGCGATTATGCTGTGATGATGCTGTGATGTTGCTGTGGTGACGCTGTGTTGAGGGTGTTGTGATGCTCTGATAACGCTGTTGTGATGCTGTGATGATGCTACGATGATGTTGTGATGATGCTGTGATGACATAGCGATGATGCTGTGATGATTCTGTGATGTCACTCTGATGATGCTGTGATGATGCAATTATGGTACTGTGATGATGCAGTGATGATATAGTGATGACGTTGTGATGATGCATTGATGATGCTGTATTGATCCTGTGATGACGCAGTGATTATGCAGTGATGACACCGTGATGACGCTGTAATGATGCAGTGAGTAAGCAGTAATGATAATGCGATGATGCTGTGATTATGCTGTGACGATGAGGTGATGATGCAGTGATTATGCAGTGATGATGCTGTCATGATACTCTAATGATGCTCTGATGATGCAGAGATGATGCAGTGATGTTTCTGAGATGATGATGTGATGATGCAGTGATGATAATGTGATGATGCTGTGATAATGCAGTGATTATGCTGTAATGATGCTCTGATGACACTGAGATAATGCTCTGATGCTGTAGATATGATGCTGTGAAGATGCAGTGAGGACGCAGAGATGATGCTGTGATGACAATGTGAAGATGCTGTGATGATGCAGTGATGGCGCAGTGATGATGCTGTGATGACACTGTGATTATGTGGTGATGATGATATGATGATGCTGTGATGATGCTGTGATGATGCTGTGATTATGCAGCTATGGCGCTGTGATGACATAGTGATGATGCTGTGATGACGCTGTGATGATGATCTGATGATGCTGTGATGATGCTGTGATGATGATGTCATGATGCAATGATGATGCAGTGGTGATGCTCTGATGATGCTGTAATGATGCTGTGACGATGAAGTGATGGTGCAGTGATGATACTGTGATGACACTGTGATGATGCAGTGATGATTCAGTGATGATTCTGTTATGATGCTATGATGACGCTATTATGATGCTGTGATGACGCTGCGACGATGATATGATGATCCTGTGATTACTCTGCGATGACGTTTTGATGACACTGCTATGATGCTGTGATGATGCTTTGATGACGCAGTGATGACGCTGTGATGACGTTGTGATGATGCAGTGATGATGCAGTGATGACGCAGTAATGATGCTGTGATCATGTAGTGATGATGTAGTGATTATGCTGTGATGACGCAGTGATGATGCTCTGATGATGCTGTGATTATGATGTGATGATGCATTGATCATGATGTGATGATGCTCTGATGATGCAGTGATGACTCTGTGATGATGCAGTGATAATGTAGCCATGATGCTGTGATGATGATGTGATGATGTAGTGATAATGATGTGATGATGCAGGGATGATGATGTGATGATGCAGGGATGATGATGTGATGATGTTGTGTTAATGCTGTGATGACGCTGTCATGATTCTGTGACGATGCAGTGATGATGCTGTGATGACCCTGTCATGATGTTGTGATGACGCTGTCGTG
This sequence comes from Clangula hyemalis, assembly GCA_963989345.1. The sequence continues at coordinate 1,525,405 of OZ022461.1, read as the reverse complement.
ATGCTGTGATGATGCTGTGATGACAATATGATGACGTAGTTATGATGCTGTTATGATGCAGTCATTATGCAGTGATGATGCAGATATGAGGCTGTGATGACGCTGTGATGATATTGTGATGATGCTGCGATGATGATGTGATGACGCAGTGATGATGCTGCGATGACTCTGTGATGACCCTATCGTGATTATGTGATAACGCTGTGATGATGCAATGATGATGCTGTGATGATGCTGTGATCATGCTGTGATGATGCTGTGATTATGAAGTAATGATGCTGTGAGGATGGTGAGGTGATGCTGTGATGACGCAGTGATGATGATGTGATTACGCAGCGATGATGCTGTAATGATTTTGTGATGATGATGTGATGATGCTGTGATGATGATGTGATGATACTGTGATGACGCAGATATGACGCTGCGATGATGAAGTGATGATGCAGTGATGACTCTGTGATGATGCTGTGATAATGCAGTGATGATGCTGTGATGATGCAATGATGATGCTGTGATGACGCAGTGTTTATGCAGTTATGACGCTGTGATGACCCTGTTATGATGCCTGTATGAGGATGCGATGATGCTGTGACTATGCAGTGATGATGCAGTGATGATGCTGCGATGATGTAGTGATGATGCTGCGATGATGATATGATGATGCAGTGATGATACTGTGATAACATTGCGATGACGCAGTGATGATGCAGTGATGATGCTGTAATGATGCAGTGATTATGCAGTAATGATGCTGTAGTGACGTTGCGATTATGCTGTGATGATGCTGTGATGTTGCTGTGGTGACGCTGTGTTGAGGGTGTTGTGATGCTCTGATAACGCTGTTGTGATGCTGTGATGATGCTACGATGATGTTGTGATGATGCTGTGATGACATAGCGATGATGCTGTGATGATTCTGTGATGTCACTCTGATGATGCTGTGATGATGCAATTATGGTACTGTGATGATGCAGTGATGATATAGTGATGACGTTGTGATGATGCATTGATGATGCTGTATTGATCCTGTGATGACGCAGTGATTATGCAGTGATGACACCGTGATGACGCTGTAATGATGCAGTGAGTAAGCAGTAATGATAATGCGATGATGCTGTGATTATGCTGTGACGATGAGGTGATGATGCAGTGATTATGCAGTGATGATGCTGTCATGATACTCTAATGATGCTCTGATGATGCAGAGATGATGCAGTGATGTTGCTGTGATGATGATGTGATGATGCAGTGATGATAATGTGATGATGCTGTGATAATGCAGTGATTATGCTGTAATGATGCTCTGATGACACTGAGATAATGCTCTGATGCTGTAGATATGATGCTGTGAAGATGCAGTGAGGACGCAGAGATGATGCTGTGATGACAATGTGAAGATGCTGTGATGATGCAGTGATGGCGCAGTGATGATGCTGTGATGACACTGTGATTATGTGGTGATGATGATATGATGATGCTGTGATGATGCTGTGATGATGCTGTGATTATGCAGCTATGGCGCTGTGATGACATAGTGATGATGCTGTGATGACGCTGTGATGATGATCTGATGATGCTGTGATGATGCTGTGATGATGATGTCATGATGCAATGATGATGCAGTGGTGATGCTCTGATGATGCTGTAATGATGCTGTGACGATGAAGTGATGGTGCAGTGATGATACTGTGATGACACTGTGATGATGCAGTGATGATTCAGTGATGATTCTGTTATGATGCTATGATGACGCTATTATGATGCTGTGATGACGCTGCGACGATGATATGATGATCCTGTGATTACTCTGCGATGACGTTTTGATGACACTGCTATGATGCTGTGATGATGCTTTGATGACGCAGTGATGACGTTGTGATGATGCAGTGATGATGCAGTGATGACGCAGTAATGATGCTGTGATCATGTAGTGATGATGTAGTGATTATGCTGTGATGACGCAGTGATGATGCTCTGATGATGCTGTGATTATGATGTGATGATGCATTGATCATGATGTGATGATGCTCTGATGATGCAGTCATGACTCTGTGATGATGCAGTGATAATGTAGCCATGATGCTGTGATGATGATGTGATGATGTAGTGATAATGATGTGATGATGCAGGGATGATGATGTGATGATGCAGGGATGATGATGTGATGATGTTGTGTTAATGCTGTGATGACGCTGTCATGATTCTGTGACGATGCAGTGATGATGCTGTGATGACCCTGTCATGATGTTGTGATGACGCTGTCGTGATGCTGTGATGATGCTGTGATGACAATATGATGACGTAGTTATGATGCTGTTATGATGCAGTCATTATGCAGTGATGATGCAGATATGAGGCTGTGATGACGCTGTGATGATATTGTGATGATGCTGCGATGATGATGTGATGACGCAGTGATGATGCTGCGATGACTCTGTGATGACCCTATCGTGATTATGTGATAACGCTGTGATGATGCAATGATGATGCTGTGATGATGCTGTGATGATGCTGTGATTCTGAAGTAATGATGCTGTGAGGATGGTGAGGTGATGCTGTGATGACGCAGTGATGATGATGTGATTACGCAGCAATGATGCTGTAATGATTTTGTGATGATGATGTGATGATGCTGTGATGATGATGTGATGATACTGTGATGACGCAGATATGACGCTGCGATGATGAAGTGATGATGCAGTGATGACTCTGTGATGATGCTGTGATAACGCAGTGATGATGCTGTGATGATGCAATGATGATGCTGTGATGACGCAGTGTTTATGCAGTTATGACGCTGTGATGACCCTGTTATGATGCCTGTATGAGGATGCGATGATGCTGTGACTATGCAGTGATGATGCAGTGATGATGCTGCGATGATGTAGTGATGATGCTGCCATGATGATATGATGATGCAGTGATGATACTGTGATAACATTGTGATGACGCAGTGATGATGCTGTGATGATGCTGTGATGATGCTGTGATGATGATGTCATGATGCAATGATGATGCAGTGGTGATGCTCTGATGATGCTGTAATGATGCTGTGACGATGAAGTGATGGTGCAGTGATGATATTGTGATGACACTGTGATGATGCAGTGATGATTCAGTGATGATTCTGTTATGATGCTATGATGACGCTATTATGATGCTGTGATGACGCTGCGACGATGATATGATGATCCTGTGATTACTCTGCGATGACGTTTTGATGACACTGCTATGATGCTGTGATGATGCTTTGATGACGCAGTGATGACGCTGTGATGACGCTGTGATGATGCTGTGATGATGCTGTGATGACGCTGTGATTATGCTGTGATGATGCAGTGAGTATGCTGTGATGAAGTTGTGATGATGCTGTTATGATGCAATGATGATGATGAGATGATGCAGTGATGATGTGATGATGCAGTGATGATGCAGTGATGATGATGTGATGATGCTCTGATGATGATGTGATGATGCTGTGATGATGCTGTGATGATATTGTGATAATGCAGTGATGATGTTGTGATAACGCAGTGATGATGCTGTGATGATGCAGTGAAGATAATGGGATGATGCAGTCATGACGTTTTAATGGCGACGTGATGATGCTGTGATGATGCTGTGATGATGCAGTTAAGATAATGGGATGATGCAGTGATGATGATGTCATGATGCAGTGATGATACTGTGATCACGCTGTGCTAATGCATTGATTATGCAGGAATGATGCTTTGATGATGCTGAGATGATGCTGTGATGATGCAGTGGTGGTGCTGTGAAGGCGCAGTGGTGATGCTTTCATTATGCTGTGATGATGCATTGATTATGCAGCTATGGTGCTGTGATGATGCTATGATGATACTGTGATGACATTGTGATGACGGAGTGATGATGCTGTGATGACACTCTGATGATGCCGTGATGATAATGTGATGATGCCGTGATGATGCTGTGAAGATACTGTGATGATGCTGAGATGATGCTGTGATGATGCTGTTATGACGCTGTGATGACGCAGTGATGATGCTGTGATGATGCAGTGATGATGATGTGATGAAGCAGTGATGATACAGTGATTATGCTGTGATTAAGCTGTGATGACACAATTATGATGCTCTGATGATGCAGTGATGATGCAGTGTCGATGCAGTGATGATGCTGTGACGATGCAGTGAAGATGATGTGATGATGCAGTGATGATGATGTTATGATGCAGTGATGATACTGTGATGACGCTGTGATAATGCATTGATTATGCAGTAATGATGCTGTGATGATGCTGAGATGATGCTGTCATGATGCAGTGATGGTGCAGTGATGATGCAGTGATGACGCAGTGATGATGCTGCGGTGATGATTTGAAGGTGCTGTGATGATGCAGTGATGGTGCTGTGAAGGCGCAGTAGTGATGCTTTCATTATGCTGTGATGATGCAGTGATTATGCAGCTATGGTGCAGTGATGATGCTGTGATGATACCGTGATGACGCTGTGATGACGGAGTGATGATGCTGTGATGACACTGATGATGTTGTGGTGATAATGTGATGATGCTGTGAAAATACTGTGATAACGCTTTTATTATGCAGTATTCATGCAGTAATGATTCTGTGATGATGCTGAGATGACGCTGCGATGACGATGTGATGATGCTGTGATGAGTGTGATGACGCTCTGATGACACTATTATTGTGCTGAGATGATGCAGTGATGATGCAGTGATGAGACTGTGATGATGCTGTGATGACATTTTGATGATGCATTGATGATGATGTGATGATGTAGCTATGATGCTGTGACGATGCAGTGATGAAACCGTGATGACACTCTGATGATGTACTGAGTAAGCAGTAATGATGCTGCGATGATTCTGTGATGACACTGTAATGATGCTGTGATGAGGCAGAGATGATGCAGTGATGATGCTGTGATGATGTTGTGATGAAGCTGTGATGATGCAGTGATGATGATGGGATTATGAAGTGATGATGATGTGATGATGCAGTGATGATACTGTGATGACGCTGTGATAATGCAGTGATTATGCGGAAATGATGCTGTGATGACACTGAGATGATGCTTTGATGATGCAGTGATGATGCTGTGAGGATGCAGTGAGGACACAGTGATGATGTTGTGCTGATGCTGTGATGATGTTTTGATTACGCAGTGATGATGCTGTGGTGATGCAGTGATGATGCAGTGATGATGCAGTGATCAAAGCGTCATCACAGCATCATCACAGCATCATCGCAGCGTCATCGCAGCGTCATCACTGCATCATCGCAGCGTCATCACTGCATCATCACAGCATCAACACTACATCATCACTGCATCATCACAACATCATCAAATAATCATGAAAGCATCACAGCTTCATCAAAGCGTCATCAGAGCGTCAACACTGCATCTTCACTGCATCATCACAGCATCATCACAGCATAATCACATCATCATCACTGCATCATCACAGCATCATTGCATCATCATCACAGCATCACCAAATATTCGCAGAGTCATCATTGCATCATCACAGAATCATCAAAGCACCATCATAGCGTCATCAGAGCATTATCGCTGCCTCATCACTGCCTCATCACTGCATCATCACTGCGTCATCACAACATCATCACTTCAACATCACAGCAACATCACACTGTCATCAAAGCGTCATCACAGCATGATTACTGCATCATCACAGCATCATAACACATCATCACCACATCACAACAGCATCATCACAGCATTATAACAGCATCATCCAGGCGTCATCACTGCATCATCACAGCGTCACCACAGCGTCATCACTGCATCATCACAGCATCATCAAAGCATCACAGCGTAATCAAAGCGTCATCACAGCTTCATCACGGTATCAACACAGCATTATCACATCATCATCACAAATTCATCATGCCATCATCACAGCATCATCGCAGCATCATCACAGCATCATTAAAGCATCACAGCGTCATCAAAGACTCATCACAGCGTCATCACAGCATCACCACTGCGTCATCAGAGCGTCATCAAAGCACCATCACAGCTTCATCACAGCATCAACACAGCATCATCACAGTGTCATCAAAGCGTCATCACAACATCATCAGCGCGTCATCACTGAATCATCACAGCGTAATAACTACATCATCAATGCGTCATCACAGCGTCATCACAGCATCACTACAGCATCAACACAGCAACATCTCAGCGTCATCACTACATCATCGCAGTGTCATCACTGCATCATCACAGCATCATAAGTGCATCATCACAGCATCATCACAGCATCATAAAAACATCATCACATCATCATCATTGTATCATCACAGCATCATCATAGCGTCATCAGAGTATTATCGCTGCCTCATCACTGCATCATCACAGCATCATCACTGCATCATCACAGCATCATCACAATATTATCACAGCCTCACCACAGCATCATAACTGCATCATCACTGCATCATCACTGTATCATCAGAACATCATCACATCATTTCAATGCATGATCACAGCATAATAACAGCATCATCACGGCATCATCACAGCATCATCACAGAATCATCACTGAATCATCACAGCGTCATCACAGCATCATCACAGCATCACAACAGCATCATCACTGCATCATCAAATCATGATCACTGCATCATGAAAGTGTCATCACAGCATCACCACGGCATCATCACAACAGTATCACAGTATCACAGAGTCATCACAGCGTCATCATCACACCATCACTGCACCACCACTGTGTCATCACAGCATCATTACTGCATAATCACAACATCATCACGGTGTCATCGCAGCATAATCACAGCATAATCAGAGCATCACAACAGCATCATCGCATTGTCATCACTGCATCATCATTGCATCATCACAGCATCATCACTGCATCATCACAGCATCACAACAGCATCATCGCAGCATCATCACAGTATCATCAAAGCATCACAGCGTCGCCATCACTGCATCATCACAGAATCATCACTGTATTATCGCAGCGGTATCACTGCATCATCACAGCATGATCACAGCATCATCACTGCATCATCACAGCATCATCACAACATCATCACTGCATCATCACAGCATCATCACAACATCATCACAGCATCACAGCATCATCAAAGCGCCATAAAAACGTCATCACAGCATCATCACTCCATCATCACAGCATCATCACAGCATGATCACAGCATCATCACTGCGTCATCACTCCATCATCACAGCATCATCAAAGCATCACAGCGTCATCACAGTATCATCACAGCATCATCACAGCTTCCTCACGGCGTCATTACATCATCAGTACAGTGTCATCAAAGCGTTATCACAGAATCATCACTGCATCATCACAGCATCATCACTGCATCATCAGAGTGTCATCACAGCATCATCACTGCGTCATCACTGCATCATCATATAATCATGACAGCATCATAGCTGTATAATCACAGCATCATCAAAGCGTCATCACAGCATCATCAAAGCGTCATCAAATCATCATCACAGCATCATCACAACAGCATCACCACAGCATCATAAGAGCATCATTGCTGGTGCCAACGCAGAAATCTTGTTTTTTTTGACCATGGGGCACTTTACTCAGCACCTGGCCTGATGGCCGTAGACGGGTCCCTATCTTTTAGGGGAAAAAGCATCCTGGGCCAGGAGCTGGCAGGGCTCATTGAGAGGGCTTTAAACTAGGTAAGAAGGGGGATGGGGCTGAAGCAAGGATTGTTGGGGCTGTGCCAGGGGGAACAATGGCAAGGCCGGAGGATAGGGCAATGGCCCAGCTGAAGTGCATCTACACCAATGCTCTGATGATGCTCTGATGATGCAGTGATGTTGCAGTAGTGACGCTGTGATGACGCTTTGATGATGCTGTGATGACACTGTGATGATGTGGTGATGATGATATGATGATGCAGTGATGATACTGTGATGATGCAGTGATGATGCAGTGATGATGATATGATGATGCAGTGATGATGATGTGATGATGCTGTGACAATGTATAGAATCATAGAATCATAGAATCTCCTGAGTTGGAAGGGACCCTTAAGGATCATCAAGTCCAACTCTTGACACCGCATAGGTCTACCCAAAAGTTCAGATTATGTGACTAAGTGCACAGTCCAATCACTTCTTAAAATTCCGACAAGCTCGGTGCAGTGACCACTTCCCTGGGGAGCCTGTTCCAGTGTGCAACCACCCTCTCTGTGATGTAGTGATGATGCAGTGAAGATGCTGTGAGGATACTGTGATGATGCTGTGATGCTGCAGTGATGAAGCTGCGATCCTGCTGTGATGATGCTGTGATGATGCAGTGATGATGATGTGATGATGCAGGGATGATGATGTGATGATGTTGTGTTAATGCTGTGATGACGCTGTCATGATTCTGTGACGATGCAGTGATGATGCTGTGATGACCCTGTCATGATGTTGTGATGACGCTGTCGTGATGCTGTGATGATGCTGTGATGACAATATGATGACGTAGTTATGATGCTTTTATGATGCAGTCATTATGCAGTTAAGATGCAGATATGAGGCTGTGATGACGCTGTGATGATGCTGTGATGATGCTGCGATGACGCTGTGATGACCTTATCGTGATTATGTGATAACGCTGTGATGATGCTGTGATTCTGAAGTAATGATGCTGTGATGATGCTGAGGTGATGCTGTGATGATGCAGTGATGATGCAGTGATGACGCAGTGACGATGCAGTGATGACTCAGTGATCATGCTGTGATGATGCTGTGATGACACTGCTGTGATGATGATGTGATTACGCAGCGATGATGCTGTAATGATTTTGTGATGATGATGTGATGATGTCATGGGTTTGTGAAGGGTAGGTCCTGCCTAACTAACCGGATTTCCTTTTATGATAAGATCACCCGTATGGTGGACCAAGGGAAACCAGCTGATGTGATTTTTTTGGACTTCAGCAAGGCTTTTGACATGGTTTCCCATAGGATCCTACTGGACAAAATGTCCACCATACAGCTAAATAAAAACATCATACGATGGGTGAGCAATTGGCTAACGGGCAGGGCCCAAAGGGTTATGGTAAATGGGGCTGCGTCAGGCTGGCGGGCGGTCACCAGTGGGGTCCCTCAAGGCTCCATTTTAGGGCCGGTACTTTTCAATATTTTTATAAACGATCTGGATGTAGGAATAGAGGGTATTTTGAGCAAGTTTGCTGATGACACCAAACTTGGAGGAGTTGGGGACTCGAATGAGGGTGGAAAGGCCTTGCAGAGGGACCTGGATAGGTTGGAGAGCTGGGCGATCACCAACCGCATGAAGTTCAATAAGAGCAAGTGCCGGGTCCTGCACCTGGGACGGGGAAACCCTGGCTGCACGTACAGACTGGGCGATGAGACGCTGGAGAGCAGCCTAGAAGAGAGGGATCTGGGGGTCGTGGTAGACAGCAAGTTGAATATGAGCCAGCAGTGTGCCCTGGCAGCCAGGAGGGCCAAGCGTGTCCTGGGGTACATCAAGCACGGCATCGCTAGTAGGTCACGGGAGGTGATTGTCCCGCTCTACTCTGCGCTGGTGCGGCCTCACCTCGAGTACTGTGTGCAGTTCTGGGCACCGCAGTATAAAAAGGACATGAAACTGTTGGAGAGTGTCCAGAGGAGGGCTACGAAGATGGTGAAAGGCCTGGAGGGGAAGACGTACGAGGAACGGCTGAGGTCACTGGGCCTGTTCAGCCTGGAGAAGAGGAGGCTGAGGGGAGACCTCATCACAGTCTACAACTTCCTCGTAAGGGGGTGTCGAGAGGCAGGAGACCTTTTCTCCATTAACACCAGTGACAGGACCCGCGGGAACGGGGTTAAGCTGAGGCAGGGGAAATTTAGGCTAGACATCAGGAGGGGGTTCTTCACAGAGAGGGTGGTGGCACACTGGAACAGGCTCCCCAGGGAAGTGGTCACTGCACCGAGCCTGTCGGAATTTAAGAAGAGATTGGACTGTGCACTTAGTCACATGGTCTGAACTCTTGGGTAGACCTGTGCGGTGTCAAGAGTTGGACTAGATGATCCTTAAGGGTCCCTTCCAACTCAGGATATTCTATGATTCTATGATTCTATGCTGTGATGATGCAGTGTTTATGCAGTTATGACACTGTGATGACCCTGTTATGATGCCTGTATGAGGATACGATGATGCTGTGACTATGCAGTGATGATGCAGTGATGATGCTGCGATGATGCAGTGATGACGTTGCGATGATGATATGATGATGCAGTGATGATACTGTGATAAAGTTGTGATGACGCAGTGATGATGCTGTAATGATGCAGTGATTATGCAGTAATGATGCTGTAGTGACGCTGCGATTATGCTGTGCTGATGCTGTGATGTTGCTGTGGTGACGCTGTGTTGAGGGTGTTGTGGTGTTCTGATAACGCTGTTGTGATGCTGTGATGATGCTACGATGATATTGTGATGATGCTGTGATGATACCGTGATGATGCAGTGATGATGCTGTGATGCTGCTGCGATGACGCTGTGGTGACGATGTGATGATGCAGTGATGATGCAGTTATGATGCAGTTATGACGCTTTAATGACATTGTGATGATATTGTGATTATGCTGTGATGACATAGCGATGATGCTGTGATGATTCTGTGATGACACTCTGATGATGATGTGATGATGCTGTGATGATGCTGTTATAACACTGTGATGACACTGTGATGATGCTGAGATTATGCTGTGAAGATGCAGTGATGATGCAGTGATGATGCAGTTATGACCCTGTGATGACGCTGTGATGATGCAGTGAGTAAGCAGTAAAGATGCTTTGATGATGCTGTTATGATGCTGCAATGATGCTGTGATGATGCTGTGGGCTGCTGTGATGACAATTTGATGACGTAGTGATGATTCTGTCACGACGCCATGATGCAGCTCTGATGCTGCTCTGATGATGCTGTGATTATGCTGTGATGACGCTCTGATGACACAGTGATGATGCTGTGATGACGCTGTGATGACAATTTGATGATGAAGTGATGACTTTGTGATTACGCTGTGATGACGCATTGAAGATTATGTGATGATGATGTGATGATGCAGTAATGATGCTGTCATGATGCAGTGATGATGCTGTGATGTCGCTCTGATGATTCTGTGATGATGCGGTGATGATGCAGTTATGGTACTGTGATGACGCTGTGATAATGCAGTGATTATGTAGTAATGATTCTGTGATGATGCTGTGATGATGCAGTTATGATGCAGTGGTGATGCAGTGATGACTCTGTAATTATACTGTGATTATGTAGTGATGATGTAGTGATTACGGTGTGATGACGCAGTGATGATGCGGTGATGATGTGGTGATGATGCAGTGATGATGAAGTGATGATGCAGTGATGACACTGTGATGAGGAAGCGATGATGCAGTGATGACACCGATGATGTTGTGATGATGATGTGATGATGCTGTGATGATGCAGTGAAGACGCAGTGATAATGCAGTGATGATGCTGCGATGACGCTATGATGATGCAGTGATGATATAATGAAGCAGTGATGACGCTGTGATGGTGCAGTGATGATGCTGTGATGATGCAGTGATGATGATGTGATGAAGCAGTGATGATACAGTGATTATGCTGTGTTTAATTTGTGATGACACAATTATGATGCTGTGATGATGCAGTGATTATGCAGTGTTGATGCTGAGATGATGCTGTGATGATGCTATCGTAATGCTGTGATGATGTTGTGATGACGCTGTGATGACGCTGTGATGATGATGTGATGATGCAGTGATGATGTTGTGATGATGCAGTGATGATACAGTGATTATGCTGTGATTAAATGTGTTGACACAATTATGATGCTCTGATGATGCAGTGATGATGCAGTGTTGATGCAGTGATGATGCTGTGAAGATGATGGGATGATGCAGTGATGATGATGTCATGATGCAGTGATGATACTGTGATGACGCTGTGATGATGCAGTGATGGTGCAGTGATGATGCAGTGATGACGCAGTGATGATGCTGTGAAGGCGCAGTGGTGATGCTTTGATTATGCTGTGATGACGGAATGATTATGTAGCTATGGTGCTGTGATGATACTGTGATGACATTGTGATGACGGAGTGATGATGCTGTGATGACACTCTGATGATGTTGTGATGATAATGTGATGATGCCGTGATGATGCTGTGAAGATACTGTGATGACGCTCTGATGATGCAGTATTTATGCAGTAATGATTCTGTGATGATGCTGAGATGATGCTGTGATGATGCAGTGATGATGCTGTGATGACGCTGCGATGATGATGTGATGATGCTTTGATGACTGTGATGACGCTCTGATGACAGAATTATGATGCTGAGATGATGCGGTGATGATGCAATGATGATGCTGTGATGATGCTGTTATGACGTTGTGATGACGCAGTGATGATGCTGTGATGATGCAGTGTTTATGTAGTTATGAGGCTGTGATGATGCAGTGATGATGCAGTGATGAGACTGTGATGATGCTGTGATGACGTTTTGATGATGCATTGATGATGATGTGGTGATGTAGCTATGATGCTGTGATGATGCAGTGATGAGACCGTGATGACACTCTGATGATGCAGCGAGTAAGCAGTAATGATGCTGCGATGATGCTTTGATGATGCTGTAATTATGCCGTTATGATGCAGTGATTATGCAGTGATGATGCTGTCATGACACTGTAAAGATGTTGTGATGAAGCTGTGATGATGCAGTGATCATGATGGGATTATGAAGTGATGATGTGATGATGATGCAGTGATGATACTGTGATGACGCTGTGATAATGCAGTGATTATGCGGAAATGATGCTGTGATGACACTGAGATGATGCTTTGATGATGCAGTGATGATGCAGTGATGATTCAGTGATCAAAGCCTCATCACAGCATCATCACAGCATCATCGCAGCGTCATCACAGCATCAGAGCGTCATGAAAGCATTATGAGACCGTCATCACAGCATAAGCATAGCATAATTACACCATCATAACAACATCATCACAGCATCATTACTGAATCATCACAGCATCATATCATCCTCATCAGAGAATCACAGCATCATCACAGCATCAGCACTGCATCATCACAACAACATCACAGTGTCATCAAAGCGTTATCATAGCATTATCAGAGCATCACAACAGCATCATCATGCATCATCAGAACATCATCACAGTGTCATCAAACCGTCATCACAGCATCATCAGACCATAAGAACAACATCATCGCAGCGTCAAAACTGCATCATCACAGCATGATCACAGCATGATCACAGCGTCATCACAGCATCATAACAGCATTATCGTAGCCTCATCACAGCATAATCACAACATCATCACAGCATCATCTCTGCATCATTACAGCATCATCACAGCATCATCACTGCGTCATCACTGCATCATTACTACATCATCAGAACATTATCATAGTATCGTCAAAACGTCAACACAGTATCATCACAGCATCACAACAGCATCATCGCAGCATCATCACTGCATCATCACAGCATCACAACAGAATCATAACAAAATCATCACAGCGTCATCAAAGCATCACAGCATCATCAAAGTGTCATCAGAACATCATCACGGCATCACTACAGCATCATCATATCATCACATCATTATTACAGCATCATCACAGAGTCATCACTGCGTCATCGCAGCATCATCACAGCATCATCACAACATCATCACTGCATCATCACAACATCATCACTGCATCATCACAGCATCATCGCAGCGTCATCACAGCATCATCACAGCATCATTGCAGCATCATCACATCATCAATACTGCGTCATCACAGCATCATCAGAACATAATCACACTGTCATCAAAACATCATCACAGCATCATCACGGCATCATCACAGCATCATAACACATCATCACAGCATCACAACAGCATCATCACAGCTTCATAACAGCATCATCCAGGCGTAATCACAGCATCATCTAAGCACCATCACAGCGTCATCACTGCGTCATCACAACATTATCATCACAGCATCCCAACAGTATCATCACTGCGTCATCACACCATCATCACAGCATCATCGCAGCATCATCACAGCATCATTAAAGCATCACAGCATCATCAAAGAGTCATCACAGCGTCATCACAGCATCACCACTGCGTTATCAGAGCGTCATCAAAGAACCATCCCAGCGTCATCAGAGCTTCATCACAGCATCAACACAGCATCATCACAGTGTCATCAAAGAGTCATCACAGGATCATCAACGCATCATCACAGAATCATCACAGCGTAATAACAACATTATCAGTGCGTCATCACAGTGTCATCACAGCATCATCACAGCATCAATACAACATCATCGCAGCGTCATCACTGCATCATCACTGCATCATCACAGCATCATCGCATCATCGTCACAGCATCACAGCGTTATCACAGCGTCATCACAGCATCATCACTTTATCATCACTCCGTTATCACAGCATCATCACAGCATCATCACAGCGTCACCAAAGATTTGCAGCGTCATCATTGCATCATCACAGAATCATCAAAGCATCATCATAGCGTCATCAGAGCATTATCGCTGCCTCATCACTGCATCATCACTGCGTCATCACAACATCATAACACATCATCACCACATCACAACAGCATCATCACAGCATCAACACATCATCATCACTGCCTCATCACTGCATCATCACAGCATCATAACTGCGTCATCACAGCATCATCACAATATTATCACAGCCTCACCACAGTGTCATAACTGCATCATCACTGCATCATCACTGTATCATCAGAGCATCATCACATCATTTCACTGCATGATCACAGCATAATAACAGCATCATCACGGCATCATCACAACATCATCACTGCATCAACACAACATCATCACAGAATCATCACTGAATCATCACAGCGTCATCACAGCATCATCACAGCATCACAACAGCATCATCACTGCATCATCAAATCATGATCACTGCATCATGAAAGTGTCATCACAGCATCACCACAGCATCATCACAACAGTATCACAGTATCACAGAGTCATCACAGCGTCATCATCACATCATCACTGCACCATCACTGTGTCATCACAGAATCATTACTGCATAATCACAACATCATCACGGTGTCATCGCAGCATAATCACAGCATAATCAGAGCATCACAACAGCATCATCGCATCGTCATCACTGCATCATCATTGCATCATCACAGCATTATCACAGCATCACAACAGCATCATCGCAGCATCATAACAGTATCATCAAAGCATCACAGCGTCGCCATCACTGCATCATCACAGAATCATCACTGTATCTTCGCAGCGGTATCACTGCATCATCACAGCATGATCACAGCATCATCACTGCATCATTACAGCATCATCACAACATCATCACAGCATCACGGCATCATCAAAGCGCCATAAAAGCGTCATCACAGCATCATCACTGCATCATCACTGCATCATCACAGCATCATCACAGCATGATCACAGCATCATCACTGCGTCATCACTCCATCATCACAATATTATCACAGCCTCACCACAGTGTCATAACTGCATCATTACTGCATCATCACTGTATCATCAGAGCATCATCACATCATTTCACTGCATGATCACAGCATAATAACAGCATCATAACTGCATCATCACAGCATCATCACGGCATCATTACTGCATCATCACAGCATCATCAGAGCTTCAACAAAGCATCACATTGCCAATACAATGTCACCACTGAATCATCACAGCGTAATCACAGCATCATCAAAGCATCATCGCAGCGTCATCACTGCATCATTACTGCATCATCACAACATTATCATAGTGTCATCAAAGCGTCATCACAGCATCACAACAGCATCATCGTAGCACCATCACTGCATCATCACTGCATCATCACAGCATCACAACAGCATCAGCACAGCGTCATCTCTGCATCATCCAGGCGTCATCACAACATCATCTCAGCGTCACCACAGAGTCATCACTGCATCATCAAAGCATCACAACACCATCATCGCAGCATCATAGCGTTGCCATCACTGCATCATCACAGAATCATCACTGTATCATCGCAGCGGTATCACTGCATCATCACAGCATCATCACAACATCATCACAGCATCCCAGCATCATGAAAGCGTCATCACAGCGTCATCACAGCATCATCACTGTATCATCACTCCGTCATTACAGCGTTATCAGAGCATCAGCACAGCATCACCAAAGCATCATCACTGCATCATCACAGCATCGTCACTGCATCATTACAATATCATCGCAGTGTCATCACTGCATCATCACAGCATCATCACAGCATCATCAAAGCATCATCACAGCGTCATCACAGCAGCATCACTACATCATCACTGTGTCGTCACAGCGTCATCACAGCATCACCACAGCATCATCACATCATCATCACTGCAACATCACAGTATCATCACAGCATCATCATAGCGTCATCACAGCATCATCACAATATCATAACAGCATCATCGCAGTGTCATCACTGCATCATCATCATAGCATCATGACAACATCATCGCAGCATCATCGCAGTGTTATCAATGCATCATTACAGCATCATCACAGCATCATCGCAGCGTCATCACTGAATCATCACAGCATCATCATACCATCATGAAAGCATCACAGCACCATCATTCAGTGTCAACATAGTATCATCACGTCATCATCTCAGAGTTATTGCAGCGTCATCACTGCGTCATCACACCATCATCACTGCGTCATCACAGCGTCATCACAGCATCATCACAGCATCATCACTGCATCATCACAGCGTCATCACAGAATCATAACTGCATCATCACTGCATAAACACTGCATCAGCACAGCATCATCACAGCGTCATCACAGCGTCATCACTGCATCATCACTGCATCATCATATCATCCTGAGAGCATCATAGCTGCATAATCACAGCATCATCAAATTGTCATAACAGCATCATCACAGCTTCATAATAGCATAATAACATCGTCATCACAGCGTCATCAAAGCATCATCACAGCGTCATCAGAGCATCACCATAGTATCATCACAGCATCATCACAGCAACATTACTCCATCATTACAGCGTCATCACAGCGTCATCACTGCATCATCACTGCGTCATCACAGTGTCATCAAAGCACCATCACAGCGTCAGCACAGCTTCCTCACAGCATCATCACAGCATCATCGCAGTGTCATCACACCATCATCACAGTATTATCACAGCCTCACTACAGCGTCATAATTGCATCAACACTGCATTATCACTGCATCATCACAGCGTCATCACAGCATAAACACGTCATCATAAATGCATCATCACAGCTTCATCAATACATCTTCACAGCATCACAGCATCATCAAAGCATCATCACAGCGTCATCACTGCAACATCACAGTATCATCACAGCATCATCATAGCGTCATCACAGCATCATCACAATATCATAACAGCATCATCGCAGTGTCATCACTGCATCATCATCATAGCATCATGACAACATCATCGCAGCATCATCGCAGTGTTATCAATGCATCATTACAGCATCATCACAGCATCATCGCAGCGTCATCACTGAATCATCACAGCATCATCATACCATCATGAAAGCATCACAGCGTCATCATTCAGAGTGTCAACATAGTATCATCACGTCATCATCTCAGAGTTATTGCAGCGTCATCACTGCGTCATCACACCATCATCACTGTGTCATCACAGCGTCATCAAAGCATCATCACAGCGTCATCAGAGCATCACCATAGTATCATCACAGCATCATCACAGCAACATCACTCCATCATTACAGCGTCATCACAGTGTCATCACAGCTTCATCACAGCATCATCAAAGCATCACAATGTAATCAGTGTCATCATAGCGTCATCACAGCATCATCACTGCGTCATTACAGCATCATGAAAGCACCATCACAGCGTTATCACAGCGTCATCAAAGCATCATCACAGCATCATCACAACAGCATCACCACAGCATCATAAGAGCATCATTGCTGGTGCCAATGCAGAAATCTTGTTTTTTTTGACCATGGGGCACTTTACTCAGCACCTGGCCTGATGGCCGCAGACGGGTCCCTATCTTTTAGGGGAAAAAGGATCCTGGGCCAGGAGCTGGCAGGGCTCATTGAGAGGGCTTTAAACTAGGTAAGAAGGGGGATGGGGCTGAAGCAAGGATTGTTGGGGCTGTGCCAGGGGGAACAATGGCAAGGCCGGAGGATAGGGCAATGGCCCAGCTGAAGTGCATCTACACCCATGCTCTGATGATGCTCTGATGATGCAGTGATGTTGCAGTAGTGACGCTGTGATGACGCTTTGATGATGCTGTGATGATGCGGTGATGATGATATGATGATGCAGTGATGATACTGTGATGACGCTGTGATGATGCAGTGATTATGCATTAATGATTCTGTGATGATGCTGAGATGATATTTTGATGATGCAGTGATGACGCTGTGATGACCTTATTATGATGCTGTGATGATGCTGTGATGATGCTGTGATTATGCAGCTACGATTCTGTGATGATGCTGTGATGATGCTGTGATGATGCAGTGATCATGTAGTGGTGATGATGTGATGACGCAGGGATTCTGCAGTAATGATACAGTGATGATGCGGTGATGATACTGTGATGTTGCAGTAATGACGCTGCGATGAAGTTATGATGATGCAGTGATGATACTGTGATGACGCAGTGATGATGCAGTGATTATGCAGTAATGATACTGAGATGATGCAGTTATGATGCAGTGGTGATGCATTGATGACGCTGTAATTATGATGTGATTATGTAGTGATGATGTAGTGATTACGCTGTGATGATGCACTGATGATACTGTGAAGACGCTGTTATGATGCAGTGAGGAAGCAGTAATGATGCTGTGGTGTTGCTGAGATGATGCTGTGATGATTCATTGATGATGCAGTGATGATGCTGTGATGATACTGTGAAGACACTGTTATGATGCAGTGAGGAAGCACTAATGATGCTGTGATGTTGCTGAGATGATGCTGTGATGATTCATTAATGATGCAGTGATGATGCTGTGATGATGCTATGATTATGTTTTGATGATGCCTTGATGATTCTGTGATGACGCTGTGATGACTCTGTCGTGATGCTCTGATAATGCTGTGATGATGCTGTGATGATATTGTGATGATACAATGATTATGCTGTGATGATGTAGTAATGATGATGTTATGATGCCGAGGTGAAGCAATGATGATGCTGTATTGACGCAGTGATGGTGCTGTGATGATGCAGAGTTTATGCAGTTATGACACTGTGATTATGCTTTGATGACGACGCAATGGTGATGTGACGATGCAGTGATGATGCTGTGATGATGCTGTGATGATGCAGTGATTACGCTGCGATGATGATGTGATGATGCTGCGATGATGCAATGATGATGATGAGATGATGCAGTGATGATGATGTGATGATGCAGTGATGATACTGGTACGACGCTGTTATAATGCAGTGATTATGCAGTAATGATGCTGTGATAATGCTTAGATGATGCTGTGATGATGTAGTGATTGTGCAGTGATGACGCAGTGATGATGCTTTGATGACAATGCCAAGATACTCTGATGATGCTGTGATGATTCCTTGATGACGCTGAGATGATGCTGTGAGAGTGCAGTGATGATGCAGTGTTTATGCTGTGATGATGCTCTGATTGTGTTGTGATGATGCTGTGATGATGCTGTGATGATATTGTGATGATGCAGTGATGATGATGTGATGATGCTCTGATGATGATGTGATGATACTGTGATGATGCTGTGATGATATTGTGATAATGCAGTGATGATGTTGTGATAACGCAGTGATGATGCTGTGATGATGTTGTGATGATGCAGTGAAGATAATGGGATGATGCAGTGATGATGTTTTAATGGCGACGTGATGATGCTGTGATGATGCTGTGATGATGCAGTGAAGAAAATGGGATGATGCAGTGATGATGATGTCATGATGCAGTGATGATACTGTGATCACGCTGTGATAATGCATTGATTATGCAGGAATGATGCTTTGATGATGCTGAGATGATGCTGTGATGATGCAGTGGTGGTGCAGTGATGATGCAGTGATGACGCAGTGATGATGCTGCGATGATGATTTGAAGATGCTGTGATGATGCAGTGATGGTGCTGTGAAGGCGCAGTGGTGATGCTTTCATTATGCTGTGATGATGCTGTGATTATGTAGCTATGGTGCAGTGATGATGCTGTGATGATACTGTGATGACATTGTGATGACGGAGTGATGATGCTGTGATGACACTCTGATGATGTTGTGATGATAATGTGATGATGCCGTGATGATGCTGTGAAGATACTGTGATGACGCAGTGATGATGCTGTGATGATGCAGTGATGATGATGTGATGAAGCAGTGATGATACAGTGATTATGCTGTGATTAAGCTGTGATGACACAATTATGATGCTCTGATGATGCAGTGATGATGCAGTGTCGATGCTGTGATGACGCTGTGATTATGCTTTGATGATGCAGTGATTATGCTGTGATGATGTTGTGATGATGCTGTTATGATGCAATGTTGATGATGTGATGATGCAGTGATGATACTGGTACGATGCTGTTATAATGCAGTGATTATGCAGTAATGATGCTGTGATAATGCTTAGATGATGCTGTGATGATGTAGTGATTGTGCAGTGATGATGCAGTGATGACGCAGTCATGATGCTTTGATGACAATGCCAAGATACTCTGATGATGCTGTGATGATTCCTTGATGACGCTGAGATGATGCTGTGAGAGTGCAGTGATGATGCAGTGTTTATGCTGTGATGATGCTCTGATTGTGTTGTGATGATGCTGTGATGATGCTGTGATGATATTGTGATGATGCAGTGATGATGATGTGATGAAGAAGTGATGATACAGTGATTATGCTGTGATTAAGCTGTGATGACACAATTATGATGCTCTGATGACGCAGTGATGATGTTGTGATGACGCAGTGATGATGCTGCGATGATGCTATGGTGATGATGTGATGATGCTGTGATGACGCAGTGACGATGCTGTGATGACGCTTGCATGACGCTATAGTGATTCTGTGATGATGCTGTAGTGGTACTATGATGATGCTGTGAGGATGCTGCGATGACGCTCTGATGACGCAGTAATCATGATGTAATGATGCTGTGATGACGCTGCGATGACACTATCGTGATGCTGTGATGACGCTGTGATGACGCTGTGATGATACTGAGATGACGTTGTGATGATGCAGTGATGATGCAGTGATGACGCAGTAATGATGCTGTGATCATGTAGTGATGATGTAGTGATTATGCTGTGATGACGCAGTGATGATGCTCTGATGATGCTGTGATTATGATGTGATGATGCATTGATCATGATGTGATGATGCTCTGATGATGCAGTGATGACTCTGTGATGATGCAGTGATAATGTAGCCATGATGCTGTGATGATGATGTGATGATGTAGTGATAATGATGTGATGATGCAGGGATGATGATGTGATGATGCAGGGATGATGATGTGATGATGTTGTGTTAATGCTGTGATGACGCTGTCATGATTCTGTGACGATGCAGTGATGATGCTGTGATGACCCTGTCATGATGTTGTGATGACGCTGTCGTGATGCTGTGATGATGCTGTGATGACAATATGATGACGTAGTTATGATGCTGTTATGATGCAGTCATTATGCAGTGATGATGCAGATATGAGGCTGTGATGACGCTGTGATGATATTGTGATGATGCTGCGATGATGATGTGATGACGCAGTGATGATGCTGCGATGACTCTGTGATGACCCTATCGTGATTATGTGATAACGCTGTGATGATGCTGTGATGATGCAATGATGATGCTGTGATCATGCTGTGATGATGCTGTGATTATGAAGTAATGATGCTGTGAGGATGGTGAGGTGATGCTGTGATGACGCAGTGATGATGATGTGATTACGCAGCGATGATGCTGTAATGATTTTGTGATGATGATGTGATGATGCTGTGATGATGATGTGATGATACTGTGATGACGCAGATATGACGCTGCGATGATGAAGTGATGATGCAGTGATGACTCTGTGATGATGCTGTGATAATGCAGTGATGATGCTGTGATGATGCAATGATGATGCTGTGATGACGCAGTGTTTATGCAGTTATGACGCTGTGATGACCCTGTTATGATGCCTGTATGAGGATGCGATGATGCTGTGACTATGCAGTGATGATGCAGTGATGATGCTGCGATGATGTAGTGATGATGCTGCCATGATGATATGATGATGCAGTGATGATACTGTGATAACATTGTGATGACGCAGTGATGATGCAGTGATGATGCTGTAATGATGCAGTGATTATGCAGTAATGATGCTGTAGTGACGTTGCGATTATGCTGTGATGATGCTGTGATGTTGCTGTGGTGACGCTGTGTTGAGGGTGTTGTGATGCTCTGATAACGCTGTTGTGATGCTGTGATGATGCTACGATGATGTTGTGATGATGCTGTGATGACATAGCGATGATGCTGTGATGATTCTGTGATGTCACTCTGATGATGCTGTGATGATGCAATTATGGTACTGTGATGATGCAGTGATGATATAGTGATGACGTTGTGATGATGCATTGATGATGCTGTATTGATCCTGTGATGACGCAGTGATTATGCAGTGATGACACCGTGATGACGCTGTAATGATGCAGTGAGTAAGCAGTAATGATAATGCGATGATGCTGTGATTATGCTGTGACGATGAGGTGATGATGCAGTGATTATGCAGTGATGATGCTGTCATGATACTCTAATGATGCTCTGATGATGCAGAGATGATGCAGTGATGTTGCTGTGATGATGATGTGATGATGCAGTGATGATAATGTGATGATGCTGTGATAATGCAGTGATTATGCTGTAATGATGCTCTGATGACACTGAGATAATGCTCTGATGCTGTAGATATGATGCTGTGAAGATGCAGTGAGGACGCAGAGATGATGCTGTGATGACAATGTGAAGATGCTGTGATGATGCAGTGATGGCGCAGTGATGATGCTGTGATGACACTGTGATTATGTGGTGATGATGATATGATGATGCTGTGATGATGCTGTGATGATGCTGTGATTATGCAGCTATGGCGCTGTGATGACATAGTGATGATGCTGTGATGACGCTGTGATGATGATCTGATGATGCTGTGATGATGCTGTGATGATGATGTCATGATGCAATGATGATGCAGTGGTGATGCTCTGATGATGCTGTAATGATGCTGTGACGATGAAGTGATGGTGCAGTGATGATACTGTGATGACACTGTGATGATGCAGTGATGATTCAGTGATGATTCTGTTATGATGCTATGATGACGCTATTATGATGCTGTGATGACGCTGCGACGATGATATGATGATCCTGTGATTACTCTGCGATGACGTTTTGATGACACTGCTATGATGCTGTGATGATGCTTTGATGACGCAGTGATGACGCTGTGATGACGTTGTGATGATGCAGTGATGATGCAGTGATGACGCAGTAATGATGCTGTGATCATGTAGTGATGATGTAGTGATTATGCTGTGATGACGCAGTGATGATGCTCTGATGATGCTGTGATTATGATGTGATGATGCATTGATCATGATGTGATGATGCTCTGATGATGCAGTGATGACTCTGTGATGATGCAGTGATAATGTAGCCATGATGCTGTGATGATGATGTGATGATGTAGTGATAATGATGTGATGATGCAGGGATGATGATGTGATGATGCAGGGATGATGATGTGATGATGTTGTGTTAATGCTGTGATGACGCTGTCATGATTCTGTGACGATGCAGTGATGATGCTGTGATGACCCTGTCATGATGTTGTGATGACGCTGTCGTGATGCTGTGATGATGCTGTGATGACAATATGATGACGTAGTTATGATGCTGTTATGATGCAGTCATTATGCAGTGATGATGCAGATATGAGGCTGTGATGACGCTGTGATGATATTGTGATGATGCTGCGATGATGATGTGATGACGCAGTGATGATGCTGCGATGACTCTGTGATGACCCTATCGTGATTATGTGATAACGCTGTGATGATGCAATGATGATGCTGTGATGATGCTGTGATGATGCTGTGATTCTGAAGTAATGATGCTGTGAGGATGGTGAGGTGATGCTGTGATGACGCAGTGATGATGATGTGATTACGCAGCAATGATGCTGTAATGATTTTGTGATGATGATGTGATGATGCTGTGATGATGATGTGATGATACTGTGATGACGCAGATATGACGCTGCGATGATGAAGTGATGATGTAGTGATGACTCTGTGATGATGCTGTGATAACGCAGTGATGATGCTGTGATGATGCAATGATGATGCTGTGATGACGCAGTGTTTATGCAGTTATGACGCTGTGATGACCCTGTTATGATGCCTGTATGAGGATGCGATGATGCTGTGACTATGCAGTGATGATGCAGTGATGATGCTGCGATGATGTAGTGATGATGCTGCGATGATGATATGATGATGCAGTGATGATACTGTGATAACATTGTGATGACGCAGTGATGATGCAGTGATGATGCTGTAATGATGCAGTGATTATGCAGTAATGATGCTGTAGTGACGTTGCGATTATGCTGTGATGATGCTGTGATGTTGCTGTGGTGACGCTGTGTTGAGGGTGTTGTGATGCTCTGATAACGCTGTTGTGATGCTGTGATGATGCTACGATGATGTTGTGATGATGCTGTGATGACATAGCGATGATGCTGTGATGATGCAATTATGGTACTGTGATGATGCTGTGATGATGCAGTGATGATATAGTGATGACGTTGTGATGATGCATTGATGATGCTGTATTGATCCTGTGATGACGCAGTGATTTTGCAGTGATGACACCGTGATGACGCTGTAATGATGCAGTGAGTAAGCAGTAATGATAATGCGATGATGCTGTGATTATGCTGTGACGATGAGGTGATGATGCAGTGATTATGCAGTGATGATGCTGTCATGATACTCTAATGATGCTCTGATGATGCAGAGATGATGCAGTGATGTTGCTGTGATGATGATGTGATGATGTAGTGATAATGATGTGATGATGCAGGGATGATGATGTGATGATGTTGTGTTAATGTTGTGATGACGCTGTCATGATTCTGTGACGATGCAGTGATGATGCTGTGATGACCCTGTCATGATGTTGTGATGACGCTGTCGTGATGCTGTGATGATGCTATGATGACAATATGATGACGTAGTTATGATGCTGTTATGATGCAGTCATTACGCAGTGATGATGCAGATATGAGGCTGTGATGACGCTGTGATGATATTGTGATGATGCTGCGATGATGATGTGATGACGCAGTGATGATGCTGCGATGACTCTGTGATGACCCTATCGTGATTATGTGATAACGCTGTGATGATGCTGTGACGATGCAATGATGATGCTGTGATGATGATGTGATGATGCTGTGATGATGATGTGATGATACTGTGATGACGCAGATATGACGCTGCGATGATGAAGTGATGATGCAGTGATGACTCTGTGATGATGCTGTGATAACGCAGTGATGATGCTGTGATGATGCAATGATGATGCTCTGATGACGCAGTGTTTATGCAGTTATGACGCTGTGATGACCCTGTTATGATGCCTGTATGAGGATGCGATGATGCTGTGACTATGCAGTGATGATGCAGTGATGATGCTGCGATGATGTAGTGATGATGCTGTGATGATGATATGATGATGCATTGATGATAATGTGATGATGCTGTGATAATGCAGTGATTATGCTGTAATGATGCTCTGATGACACTGAGATAATGCTCTGATGCTGTAGATATGATGCTGTGAAGATGCAGTGAGGACGCAGAGATGATGCTGTGATGACAATGTGAAGATGCTGTGATGATGCAGTGATGGCGCAGTGATGATGCTGTGATGACACTGTGATTATGTGGTGATGATGATATGATGATGCTGTGATGATGCTGTGATGATGCTGTGATTATGCAGCTATGACGCTGTGATGACATAGTGATGATGCTGTGATGATGCTGTGATGATGCTGTGATGATGATATCATGATGCAGTGGTGATGCTCTGATGATGCTGTAATGATGCTGTGACGATGAAGTGATGGTGCAGTGATT
This sequence comes from Clangula hyemalis, assembly GCA_963989345.1. The sequence goes on along the minus strand of OZ022461.1, from coordinate 1,499,059 downwards.
ATACTGTGATGACACTGTGATGATGCAGTGACGATTCAGCGATGATTCTGTTATGATGTTATGGTGACGCTATTATGATGCTGTGATGACGCTGCGACGATGATATGATGATCCTGTGATTACTCTGCGATGACGTTTTGATGACACTGCTATGATGCTGTGATGATGCTTTGATGACGCAGTGATGACGCTGTGATGACGCTGTGATGATGCTGTGATGATGCTGTGATGACGCTGTGATTATGCTGTGATGATGCAGTGATTATGCTGTGATGATGTTGTGATGATGCTGTTATGATGCAATGATGATGATGAGATGATGCAGTGATGATGATGTGATGATGCAGTGATGATACTGGTACGACGCTGTTATAATGCAGTGATTATGCAGTAATGATGCTGTGATAATGCTTAGATGATGCTGTGATGATGTAGTGATTGTGCAGTGATGATGCAGTGATGACGCAGTCATGATGCTTTGATGACAATGCCAAGATACTCTGATGATGCTGTGATGATTCCTTGATGACGCTGAGATGATGCTGTGAGAGTGCAGTGATGATGCAGTGTTTATGCTGTGATGATGCTCTGATTATGTTGTGATGATGCTGTGATGATGCTGTGATGATGCTGTGATGATATTGTGATGATGCAGTGATGATGATGTGATGATGCTCTGATGACGATGTGATGGTGCTGTGATGATGCTGTGATGATATTGTGATAATGCAGTGATGATGTTGTGATAACGCAGTGATGATGCTGTGATGATGTTGTGATGATGCAGTGAAGATAATGGGATGATGCAGTGATGATGTTTTAATGGCGACGTGATGATGCTGTGATGATGCTGTGATGATGCAGTGAAGAAAATGGGATGATGCAGTGATGATGATGTCATGATGCAGTGATGATACTGTGATCACGCTGTGATAATGCATTGATTATGCAGGAATGATGCTTTGATGATGCTGAGATGATGCTGTGATGATGCAGTGGTGGTGCAGTGATGATGCAGTGATGACGCAGTGATGATGCTGCGATGATGATTTGAAGATGCTGTGATGATGCAGTGATGGTGCTGTGAAGGCGCAGTGGTGATGCTTTCATTATGCTGTGATGATGCAGTGATTATGCAGCTATGGTGCAGTGATGATGCTGTGATGATACTGTGATGACATTGTGATGACGGAGTGATGATGCTGTGATGACACTCTGATGACGTTGTGGTGATAATGTGATGATGCTGTGAAGATACTGTGATAACGCTTTTATTATGCAGTATTCATGCAGTAATGATTCTGTGATGATGCTGAGATGACGCTGCGATGATGATGTGATGATGCTGTGATGAGTGTGATGACGCTCTGATGACACTATTATTGTGCTGAGATGATGCAGTGATGATGCAGTGATGAGACTGTGATGATGCTGTGATGACGTTTTGATGATGCATTGATGATGATGTGATGATGTAGCTATGATGCTGTGACGATGCAGTGATGAAACCGTGATGACACTCTGATGATGTACTGAGTAAGCAGTAATGATGCTGCGATGATTCTGTGATGACACTGTAATGATGCTGTGATGAGGCAGAGATGGTGCAGTGATGATGCTGTGATGATGTTGTGATGAAGCTGTGATGATGCAGTGATGATGATGGGATTATGAAGTGATGATGATGTGATGATGCAGTGATGATACTGTGATGACGCTGTGATAATGCAGTGATTATGCGGAAATGATGCTGTGATGACACTGAGATGATGCTTTGTTGATGCAGTTATGATGCTGTGAGGATGCAGTGAGGACACAGTGATGATGTTGTGCTGATGCTGTGATGATGTTTTGATTACGCAGTGATGATGCTGTGGTGATGCAGTGATGATGCAGTGATGATGCAGTGATCAAAGCGTCATCACTGCATCATCACAGCATCAACACTGCATCATCACTGCATCATCACAACATCATCAAATAATCATGAAAGCATCACAGCTTCATCAAAGCGTCATCAGAGCGTCAACACTGCATCTTCACTGCATCATCACAGCATCATCACAGCATAATCACATCCTCATCACTGCATCATCACTGCATCATCACAGCATCATTGCATCATCATCACAGCATCACCAAATATTCGCAGAGTCATCATTGCATCATCACAGAATCATCAAAGCACCATCATAGCGGCATCAGAGCATTATCGCTGCCTCATCACTGCCTCATCACTGCATCATCACTGCATCATCACAACATCATCACTTCAACATCACAGCAACATCACACTGTCATCAAAGCGTCATCACAGCATCATTACTGCATCATCACAGCATCATAACACATCATCACCACATCACAACAGCATCATCACAGCATTATAACAGCATCGTCCAGGCGTCATCACTGCATCATCACAGCATCATCAAAGCATCACAGCGTAATCAAAGCGTCATCACAGCTTCATCACGGTATCAACACAGCATTATCACATCATCATCACAGAATCATCATGCCATCATCACAGCATCATCGCAGCATCATCACAGCATCATTAAAGCATCACAGCGTCATCAAAGACTCATCACAGCATCATCACAGCATCACCACTGCGTCATCAGAGCGTCATCAAAGCACCATCACAGCTTCATCACAGCATCAACACAGCATCATCACAGTGTCATCAAAGCGTCATCACAACATCATCAGCGCGTCATCACTGAATCATCACAGCGTAATAACTACATCATCAGTGCGTCATCACAGCGTCATCACAGCATCTCTACAGCATCAACACAGCAATATCTCAGCGTCATCACTACATCATCGCAGCGTCATCACTGCATCATCACAGCATCATAAGTGCATCATCACAGCATCATCACAGCATCATAAAAACATCATCACATCATCATCATTGTATCATCACAGCATCATCATAGCGTCATCAGAGCATTATCGCTGCCTCATCACTGCATCATCACAGCATCATCACTGCATCATCACAGCATCATCACAATATTATCACAGCCTCACCACAGCGTCATAACTGCGTCATCACTGCATCATCACTGTATCATCAGAGCATCATCACATCATTTCAATGCATGATCACAGCATAATAACAGCATCATCACGGCATCATCACAGCATCATCACAGAATCATCACTGAATCATCACAGCGTCATCACAGCATCATCACAGCATCACAACAGCATCATCACTGCATCATCAAATCATGATCACTGCATCATGAAAGTGTCATCACAGCATCACCACAGCATCATCACAACAGTATCACAGTATCACAGAGTCATCACAGCGTCATCATCACATCATCACTGCACCATCACTGTGTCATCACAGCATCATTACTGCATAATCACAACATCATCACGGTGTCATCGCAGCATAATCACAGCATAATCAGAGCATCACAACAGCATCATCGCATCGTCATCACTGCATCATCATTGCATCATCACAGCATCATCACTGCATCATCACAGCATCACAACAGCATCATCGCAGCATCATCACAGTATCATCAAAGCATCACAGCGTCGCCATCACTGCATCATCACAGAATCATCACTGTATCATCGCGGTGGTATCACTGCATCATCACAGCATGATCACAGCATTATCACTGCATCATCACAGCATCATCACAGCATCATCACAGCAGCACGGCATCATCAAAGCGCCATAAAAACGTCATCACAGCATCATCACTCCATCATCACAGCATCATCACAGCATGATCACAGCATCATCACTGCGTCATCACTCCATCATCACAGCATCATCAAAGCATCACAGCATCATCACAGTATCTTCACAGCATCATCACAGCTTCCTCACGGCGTCATTACATCATCAGTACAGTGTCATCAAAGCGTTATCACAGAATCATCACTGCATCATCACAGCATCATCACTGCATCATCAGAGTGTCATCACAGCATCATCACTGCGTCATCACTGCATCATCATATAATCATGACAGCATTATAGCTGTATAATCACAGCATCATCAAAGCATCATCACAGCATCATCAAAGCGTCATCAAATCATCATCACAGCATCATCACAACAGCGTCACCACAGCATCATAAGAGCATCATTTCTGGTGCCAACGCAGAAATCTTGTTTTTTTTGACCATGGGGCACTTTACTCAGCACCTGGCCTGATGGCCGCAGACGGGTCCCTATCTTTTAGGGGAAAAAGGATCCTTGGCCAGGAGCTGGCAGGGCTCATTGAGAGGGCTTTAAACTAGGTAAGAAGGGGGATGGGGCTGAAGCAAGGATTGTTGGGGCTGTGCCAGGGGGAACAATGGCAAGGCCGGAGGATAGGGCAATGGCCCAGCTGAAGTGCATCTACACCAATGCTCTGATGATGCTCTGATGATGCAGTGATGTTGCAGTAGTGACGCTGTGATGACGCTTTGATGATGCTGTGATGACACTGTGATGATGCGGTGATGATGATATGATGATGCAGTGATGATACTGTGATGATGCTGTGATGATGCAGTGATGATGATATGATGATGCAGTGATGATGATGTGATGATTCTGTGACAATGTATAGAATCATAGAATCATAGAATCTCCTGAGTTGGAAGGGACCCTTAAGGATCATCAAGTCCAACTCTTGACACCGCATAGGTCTACCCAAAAGTTCAGATTATGTGACTAAGTGCACACTCCAATCTCTTCTTAAATTCCGACAGGCTCGGTGCAGTGACCACTTCCCTTGGGAGCCTGTTCCAGTGTGCAACCACCCTCTCTGTGATGTAGTGATGATGCAGTGAAGATGCTGTGAGGATACTGTGATGATGCTGTGATGCTGCAGTGATGAAGCTGCGATCCTGCTGTGATGATGCTGTGATGATGCAGTGATGATGATGTGATGATGCAGGGATGATGATGTGATGATGTTGTGTTAATGCTGTGATGACGCTGTCATGATTCTGTGACGATGCAGTGATGATGCTGTGATGACCCTGTCATGATGTTGTGATGACGCTGTCGTGATGCTGTGATGATGCTGTGATGACAATATGATGACATAGTTATGATGCTTTTATGATGCAGTCATTATGCAGTTAAGATGCAGATATGAGGCTGTGATGACGCTGTGATGATGCTGTGATGATGCTGCGATGACTCTGTGATGACCTTATCGTGATTATGTGATAACGCTGTGATGATGCTGTGATTCTGAAGTAATGATGCTGTGATGATGCTGAGGTGATGCTGTGATGATGCTGTGATGACACTGCTGTGATGATGATGTGATTACGCAGCGATGATGCTGTAATGATTTTGTGATGATGATGTGATGATGTCATGGGTTTGTGAAGGGTAGGTCCTGCCTAACTAACCGGATTTCCTTTTATGATAAGATCACCCGTATGGTGGACCAAGGGAAACCAGCTGATGTGATTTTTTTGGACTTCAGCAAGGCTTTTGACACGGTTTCCCATAGGATCCTACTGGACAAAATGTCCACCATACAGCTAAATAAAAACATCATACGATGGGTGAGCAATTGGCTAACGGGCAGGGCCCAAAGGGTTATGGTAAATGGGGCTGCGTCAGGCTGGCGGGCGGTCACCAGTGGGGTCCCTCAAGGCTCCATTTTAGGGCCGGTACTTTTCAATATTTTTATAAACGATCTGGATGTAGGAATAGAAGGTATTTTGAGCAAGTTTGCTGATGACACCAAACTTGGAGGAGCTGTGGACTCGAATGAGGGTGGAAAGGCCTTGCAGAGGGACCTGGATAGGTTGGAGAGCTGGGCGATCACCAACCGCATGAAGTTCAATAAGAGCAAGTGCCGGGTCCTGCACCTGGGACGGGGAAACCCTGGCTGCACGTACAGACTGGGCGATGAGACGCTGGAGAGCAGCCTAGAAGAGAGGGATCTGGGGGTCGTGGTAGACAGCAAGTTGAATATGAGCCAGCAGTGTGCCCTGGCAGCCAGGAGGGCCAAGCGTGTCCTGGGGTGCATCAAGCACGGCATCGCTAGTAGGTCACGGGAGGTGATTGTCCCGCTCTACTCTGCGCTGGTGCGGCCTCACCTCGAGTACTGTGTGCAGTTCTGGGCACCGCAGTATAAAAAGGACATGAAACTGTTGGAGAGTGTCCAGAGGAGGGCTACGAAGATGGTGAAAGGCCTGGAGGGGAAGACGTACGAGGAACGGCTGAGGTCACTGGGCCTGTTCAGCCTGGAGAAGAGGAGGCTGAGGGGAGACCTCATCACAGTCTACAACTTCCTCGTAAGGGGGTGTCGAGAGGCAGGAGACCTTTTCTCCATTAACACCAGTGACAGGACCCGCGGGAACGGGGTTAAGCTGAGGCAGGGGAAATTTAGGCTAGACATCAGGAGGGGGTTCTTCACAGAGAGGGTGGTTGCACACTGGAACAGGCTCCCCAGGGAAGTGGTCACTGCACCGAGCCTGTCGGAATTTAAGAAGAGATTGGACTGTGCACTTAGTCACATGGTCTGAACTCTTGGGTAGACCTGTGCGGTGTCAAGAGTTGGACTAGATGATCCTTAAGGGTCCCTTCCAACTCAGGAGATTCTATGATTCTATGATTCTATGCTGTGATGATGCAGTGTTTATGCAGTTATGACGCTGTGATGACCCTGTTATGATGCCTGTACGAGGATACGATGATGCTGTGACTATGCAGTGATGATGCAGTGATGATGCTGCGATGATGCAGTGATGACGTTGCGATGATGATATGATGATGCAGTGATGATACTGTGATAAAGTTGTGATGACGCAGTGATGATGCTGTAATGATGCAGTGATTATGCAGTAATGATGCTGTAGTGACGCTGCGATTATGCTGTGCTGATGCTGTGATGTTGCTGTGGTGACGCTGTGTTGAGGGTGTTGTGGTGTTCTGATAACGCTGTTGTGATGCTGTGATGATGCTACGATGATATTGTGATGATGCTGTGATGATACCGTGATGATGCAGTGATGATGCTGTGATGCTGCTGCGATGACGCTGTGGTGACGATGTGATGATGCAGTGATGATGCAGTTATGATGCAGTGATGATGCAGTTATGACGCTTTAATGACATTGTGATGATATTGTGATTATGCTGTGATGACATAGCGATGATGCTGTGATGATTCTGTGATGACACTCTGATGATGATGGGATGATGCTGTGATGATGCTGTTATAACACTGTGATGACACTGTGATGATGCTGAGATTATGCTGTGAAGATGCAGTGATGATGCAGTGATGATGCAGTTATGACCCTGTGATGATGCAGCGAGTAAGCAGTAAAGATGCTTTGATGATGCTGTTATGATGCTGCAATGATGCTGTGATGATGCTGCGGGCTGCTGTGATGACAATTTGATGACGTAGTGATGATTCTGTCATGACGCCATGATGCTGCTCTAATGCTGCTCTGATGCTGCTGTGATTATGCTGTGATGACGCTCTGATGACACAGTGATGATGCTGTAATGACGCTGTGATGACAATTTGATGATGAAGTGATGACTTTGTGATTACGCTGTGATGACGCATTGAAGATTATGTGATGATGATGTGATGATGCAGTAATGATGTTGTCATGATGCAGTGATGATGCTGTGATGTCGCTCTGATGATTCTGTGATGATGCAGTTATGGTACTGTGATGACGCTGTGATAATGCAGTGATTATGTAGTAATGATTCTGTGATGATGCTGTGATGATGCAGTGGTGATGCAGTGATGACTGTAATTATAGTGTGATTATGTAGTGATGATGTAGTGATTACGGTGTGATGACGCAGTGATGATGCGGTGATGATGTGGTGATGATGCAGTGATGATGAAGTGATGATGCAGTGATGACACTTTGATGATGCTGTGAAGGCGCAGTGGTGATGCTTTGATTATGCTGTGATGAGGGAGTGATTATGTAGCTATGGTGCTGTGATGATACTGTGATGACATTTTGATGACGGAGTGATGATGCTGTGATGATAATGTGATGATGCCGTGATGATGCTGTGAAGATACTGTGATGACGCTGTGATGATGCAGTATTTATGCAGTAATGATTCTGTGATGATGCTGAGATGATGCTGTGATTATGCAGTGATGATGCTGTGATGACGCTGCGATGATGATGTGATGATGCTTTGATGACTGTGATGACGCTCTGATAAGAGAATTATGATGCTGAGATGATGCAGTGATGATGCAATGATGCTGCTGTGATGATGCTGTTATGACGTTGTGATGACGCAGTGATGATGATGTGGTGATGTAGCTATGATGCTGTGATGATGCAGTGATGAGACCGTGATGACACTCTGATGATGCAGCGAGTAAGCAGTAATGATGCTGCGATGATGCTTTGATGATGCTGTAATTATGCGGTTATGATGCAGTGATTATGCAGTGATGATGCTGTCATGACACTGTAATGATGTTGTGATGAAGCTGTGATGATGCAGTGATCATGATGGGATTATGAAGTGATGATGATGTGATGATGCAGTGACGATACTGTGATGACGCTGTGATAATGCAGTGATTATGCGGAAATGATGCTGTGATGACACTGAGATGATGCTTTGATGATGCAGTGATGATGCAGTGATGATTCAGTGATCAAAGCCTCATCACAGCATCATCACAGCATCATCGCAGCGTCATCACAGCATTAGAGCGTCATGAAAGCATTATGAGAGCGTCATCACAGCATAAGCATAGCATAATTACACCATCATAACCACATCATCACAGCGTCATCACAGCATCATCACAGCATCATCACAGCATTATCACAGCGTCACGAAAGCGTCATCACAGCATCATCACAGCATAATCGCAGCGTCATCAGAGCATCATCTCAGCATCATCACAGCATCATTACTGAATCATCACAGCATCATATCATCCTCATCAGAGCATCACAGCATCATCAAAGCATCAGCACTGCATCATCACAACAACATCACAGTGTCATCAAAGCGTCATCATAGCATTATCAGAGCATCACAACAGCATCATCACTGCATCATCAGAACATCATCACAGTGTCATCAAACCGTCATCACAGCATCATCAGACCATAAGAACAACATCATCGCAGCGTCAAAACTGCATGATCACAGCATGATCACAGCGTCATCACAGCATCATAACAGCATTATCGTAGCCTCATCACAGCATAATCACAACATCATCACAGCATCATCGCTGCATCATTACAGCATCATCACAGCATCATCACTGCGTCATCACTGCATCATTACTACATCATCAGAACATTATCATAGTATCGTCAAAGCGTCAACACAGTATCATCACAGCATCACAACAGCATCATCGCAGCATCATCACTGCATCATCACTGCATCACAACAGAATCATAACAAAATCATCGCAGCGTCATCAAAGCGTCATCAGAACATCATCACGGCATCACTACAGCATCATCATATCATCACATCATTATTACAGCATCATCACAACATCATCACTGCATCATCACAGCATCATCGCAGCGTCATCACAGCATCATCACAGCATCATTGCAGCATCATCACATCATCAATACTGCGTCATCACAGCATCATCAGAACATAATCACACTGTCATCAAAACGTCATCACAGCATCATTACGGCATCATCACAGTATCATAACACATCATCACAGCATCACAACAGCATCATCACAGCTTCATAACAGCATCATCCAGGCGTAATCACAGCATCATCACAGCACCATCACAGCGTCATCACTGCATCATCACAGCATTATCATCACAGCATCCCAACAGTATCATCACTGCGTCATCACACCATCATCACAGCATCATCGCAGCATCATCACAGCATCATTAAAGCATCACAGCATCATCAAAGAGTCATCACAGCGTCATCACAGCATCACCACTGCGTTATCAGAGCGTCATCAAAGAACCATCCCAGCGTCATCAGAGCTTCATCACAGCATCAACACAGCATCATCACAGTGTCATCAAAGAGTCATCACAGGATCATCAACGCATCATCACAGAATCATCACAGCGTAATAACAACATTATCAGTGCGTCATCACAGTGTCATCACAGCATCATCACAGCATCAATACAACATCATCGCAGCGTCATCACTGCATCATCACTGCATCATCACAGCATCATCGCATCATCGTCACAGCATCACAGCGTTATCACAGCGTCATCACAGCATCATCACTTTATCATCACTCCGTTATCACAGCATCATCACAGCATCATCACAGCGTCACCAAAGATTTGCAGCGTCATCATTGCATCATCACAGAATCATCAAAGCATCATCATAGCGTCATCAGAGCATTATCGCTGCCTCATCAATGCCTCATCACTGCATCATCACTGCGTCATCACAACATCATCACTTCAACATCACAGCAACATCACACTGTCATCAAAGCGTCATCACAGCATCATAACACATCATCACCACATCACAACAGCATCATCACAGCATCAACACATCATCATCACTGCCTCATCACTGCATCATCACAGCATCATAACTGCGTCATCACAGCATCATCATAATATTATCACAGCCTCACCACAGTGTCATAACTGCATCATCACTGCATCATCACTGTATCATCAGAGCATCATCACATCATTTCACTGCATGATCACAGCATAATAACAGCATCATAACTGCATCATCACAGCATCATCACGGCATCATTACTGCATCATCACAGCATCATCAGAGCTTCAACAAAGGATCACATTGCCATCACAATGTCACCACTGAATCATCACAGCGTAATCACAGCATCATCAAAGCATCATCGCAGCGTCATCACTGCATCATTACTGCATCATCACAACATTATCATAGTGTCATCAAAGCGTCATCACAGCATCACAACAGCATCATCGTAGCACCATCACTGCATCATCACTGCATCATCACAGCATCACAACAGCATCAGCACAGCGTCATCTCTGCATCATCCAGGCGTCATCACAACATCATCTCAGCGTCACCACAGAGTCATCACTACATCATCAAAGCATCACAACACCATCATCGCAGCATCATCGCAGCATCATAGCGTCACCATCACTGCATCATCACAGAATCATCACTGTATCATCGCAGCGGTATCACTGCATCATCACAGCATCATCACAACATCATCACAGCATCCCAGCATCATGAAAGCGTCATCACAGCGTCATCACAGCATCATCACTGTATCATCACTCCGTCATTACAGCGTTATCAGAGCATCAGCACAGCATCACCAAAGCATCATCACTGCATCATCACAGCATCGTCACTGCATCATTAGAATATCATCGCAGCGTCATCACAGCAGCATCACTACATCATCACTGTGTCGTCACAGCGTCATCACAGCATCACCACAGCATCATCACATCATCATCACTGCAACATCACAGTATCATCACAGCATCATCATAGCGTCATCACAGCATCATCACAATATCATAACAGCATCATCGCAGTGTCATTACTGCATCATCATCATAGCATCATGACAACATCATCGCAGCATCATCGCAGTGTTATCAATGCATCATTACAGCATCATCACAGCATCATCGCAGCGTCATCACTGAATCATCACAGCATCATCATACCATCATGAAAGCATCACAGCGTCATCATTCAGAGTGTCAACATAGTATCATCACGTCATCATCTCAGAGTTATTGCAGTGTCATCACTGCGTCATCACACCATCATCACTGCATCATCACAGCGTCATCAAAGCATCATCACAGCGTCATCAGAGCATCACCATAGTATCATCACAGCATCATCACAGCAACATCACTCAATCATTACAGCGTCATCACAGTGTCATCACAGCTTCATCACAGCATCATCAAAGCATCACAATGTAATCAGTGTCATCATAGCGTCATCACAGCATCATCACTGCGTCATTACAACATCATGAAAGCACCATCACAGCATCATCGCAGCATCATCACAGCATCATCACTGCATCATCACAGCGTCATCAAATTATCATCACTGCATCATCAGAGCATCACCAGAAATTCATCGCAGCATCATCACACCATCATCACTGCATCATCACAGCCTCATCACAGCACCATCACAGCGTTATTACAGCGTCATCAAAGCATCATCACAACATCATCAAAGCGTCATCACAGCATCATCACAGTGTCATCAAATCATCATCACAGCATCATCATAACAGCATCACCACAGCATCATAAGAGCATCATTTCTGGTGCCAACGCAGAAATCTTGTTTTTTTTGACCATGGGGCACTTTACTCAGCACCTGGCCTGATGGCCGCAGACGGGTCCCTATCTTTTAAGGGAAAAAGGATCCTGGGCCAGGAGCTGGCAGGGCTCATTGAGAGGGCTTTAAACTAGGTAAGAAGGGGGATGGGGCTGAAGCAAGGATTGTTGGGGCTGTGCCAGGGGGAACAATGGCAAGGCCGGAGGATAGGGCAATGGCCCAGCTGAAGTGCATCTACACCAATGCTCTGATGATGCTCTGATGATGCAGTGATGTTGCAGTAGTGACGCTGTGATGACGCTTTGATGATGCTGTGATGACACTGTGATGATGCAGTGATTATGCATTAATGATTCTGTGATGATGCTGAGATGATATTTTGATGATGCAGTGATGACGCTGTGATGACCTTATTATGATGCTGTGATGATGCTGTGATGATGCAGTGATCATGTAGTGGTGATGATGTGATGACGCAGGGATTCTGCAGGAATGATACAGTGATGATGCGGTGATGATACTGTGATGTTGCAGTAATGACGCTGCGATGAAGTTATGATGATGCAGTGATGATACTGTGATGACGCAGTGATGATGCAGTGATTATGCAGTAATGATACTGAGATGATGCAGTTACGATGCAGTGGTGATGCATTGATGACGCTGTAATTATGAAGTGATTATGTAGTGATGATGTAGTGATTACGCTGTGATGATGCAGTGATGATACTGTGAAGACGCTGTTATGATGCAGTGCGGAAGCAGTACTGATGCTGTGGTGTTGCTGTGATGATGCTGTGACGATGCAGTGATTACGCTGCGATGATGATGTGATGATGCTGCGAGGATGCTGTGATGATGCAGTGATAATGATGTGATAATGCTGTGATGATGATGTGATGACGCAGTGATGATGATGTGATGATTCAGTGATTCTGCAGCATTGATACTGTGATGATGCTGAGATGATGCTGTAACGATGCAGTGATGATACAGTGATAATGCTGTGATGATGGTATAATAATGTTGTGATGATTCTGTGATGATGCTGTCGTGATGGTCTGATAACGTTGTCGTAACGCTGTGACGATGCTTCGATGATGTTGTGATGATTCTGTGACGATGCAATTATGATGCTGTGATGATGCAGTGATGATGCACTGATAATGCTGTTATGACGCTGTGATGACGTAGTAATGATGCTGTGATGATGCAGTGTTTACGCAGTTATGACGCTGTGATGATGCTTTGGTGAAGTTCTGATGATGCAGTGATGGTGCTGTGATGACGCATTGATGATGCTTAGATGATGCTGTGATGATGCTCTGATGATGCTGTGATGATGCAGTGATGATGTTGTGATGACGCAGTGATGATGTTGTGATGACGCAGTGACGATGCTGTGATGACGCTTGGATGACGCTATAGTGATTCTGTTATGATGCTGTAGTGGTACTATGATGATGCTGTGAGGATGCTGCGATGACGCTCTGATGACGCAGTAATCATGATGTAATGATGCTGTGATGACGCTGCGATGACACTGTCGTGATGCTGTGATGACGCTGTGATGATGCTGTGATGATACTGAGATGACGTTGTGATGATGCAGTGATGATGCAGTGATGACGCAGTAATGATGCTGTGATCATGTAGTGATGATGTAGTGATTATGCTGTGATGACGCAGTGATGACGCTCTGATGATGCAGTGATGACTCTGTGATGATGCAGTGATTATGTAGCTATGATGCTGTGATGATGATGTGATGATGTAGGGATGATGATGTGATGATGCAGGGATGATGATGTGATGATGCAGGGATGATGATGTGATGATGTTGTGTTAATGCTGTGATGACGCTGTCATGATTCTGTGACGATGCAGTGATGATGCTGTGATGACCCTGTCATGATGTTGTGATGACGCTGTCGTGATGCTGTGATGATGCTGTGATGACAATATGATGACGTAGTTATGATGCTGTTATGATGCAGTCATTATGCAGTGATGATGCAGATATGAGGCTGTGATGACGCTGTGATGATATTGTGATGATGCTGCGATGATGATGTGATGACGCAGTGATGATGCTGCGATGACTCTGTGATGACCCTATCGTGATTATGTGATAACGCTGTGATGATGCTGTGATGATGCAATGATGATGCTGTGATGATGCTGTGATGATGCTGTGATTCTGAAGTAATGATGCTGTGAGGATGGTGAGGTGATGCTGTGATGACGCAGTGATGATGATGTGATTACGCAGCGATGATGCTGTAATGATTTTGTGATGATGATGTGATGATGCTGTGATGATGATGTGATGATACTGTGATGACGCAGATATGACGCTGTGATGATGAAGTGATGATGCAGTGATGACTCTGTGATGATGCTGTGATAACGCAGTGATGATGCTGTGATGATGCAATGATGATGCTGTGATGACGCAGTGTTTATGCAGTTATGACGCTGTGATGACCCTGTTATGATGCCTGTATGAGGATGCGATGATGCTGTGACTATGCAGTGATGATGCAGTGATGATGCTGCGATGATGTAGTGATGATGCTGCGATGATGTTATGATGATGCAGTGATGATACTGTGATAACATTGTGATGACGCAGTGATGACGCAGTGATGATGCTGTAATGATGCAGTGATTATGCAGTAATGATGCTGTAGTGACGTTGCGATTATGCTGTGATGATGCTGTGATGTTGCTGTGGTGACGCTGTGTTGAGGGTGTTGTGATGCTCTGATAACGCTGTTGTGATGCTGTGATGATGCTACGATGATGTTGTGATGATGCTGTGATGACATAGCGATGATGCTGTGATGATTCTGTGATGTCACTCTGATGATGCTGTGATGATGCAATTATGGTACTGTGATGATGCTGTGATGATGCAGTGATGATATAGTGATGACGTTGTGATGATGCATTGATGATGCTGTATTGATCCTGTGATGACGCAGTGATTATGCAGTGATGACACCGTGATGACGCTGTAATGATGCAGTGAGTAAGCAGTAATGATAATGCGATGATGCTGTGATTATGCTGTGACGATGAGGTGATGATGCAGTGATTATGCAGTGATGATGCTGTCATGATACTCTAATGATGCTCTGATGATGCAGAGATGATGCAGTGATGTTGCTGTGATGATGATGTGATGATGCAGTGATGATAATGTGATGATGCTGTGATAATGCAGTGATTATGCTGTAATGATGCTCTGATGACACTGAGATAATGCTCTGATGCTGTAGATATGATGCTGTGAAGATGCAGTGAGGACGCAGAGATGATGCTGTGATGACAATGTGAAGATGCTGTGATGATGCAGTGATGGCGCAGTGATGATGCTGTGATGACACTGTGATTATGTGGTGATGATGATATGATGATGCTGTGATGATGCTGTGATGATGCTGTGATTATGCAGCTATGACGCTGTGATGACATAGTGATGATGCTGTGATGACGCTGTGATGATGATAGGATGATGCTGTGATGATGCTGTGATGATGATAGGATGATGCTGTGATGATGCTGTGATGATGATGTCATGATGCAATGATGATGCAGTGGTGATGCTCTGATGATGCTGTAATGATGCTGTGACGATGAAGTGATGGTGCAGTGATGATACTGTGATGACACTGTGATGATGCAGTGATGATTCAGTGATGATTCTGTTATGATGCTATGATGACGCTATTATGATGCTGTGATGACGCTGCGACGATGATATGATGATCCTGTGATTACTCTGCGATGACGTTTTGATGACACTGCTATGATGCTGTGATGATGCTTTGATGACGCAGTGATGACGCTGTGATGACGCTGTGATGATGCTGTGATTATGCTGTGATGACGCTGTGATTATGCTGTGATGATGCAGTGATTATGCTGTGATGATGTTGTGATGATGCTGTCATGATGCAATGATGATGATGAGATGATGCAGTGATGATGATGTGATGATGCAGTGATGATACTGGTACGACGCTGTTATAATGCAGTGATTATGCAGTAATGATGCTGTGATAATGCTTAGATGATGCTGTGATGATGTAGTGATTGTGCAGTGATGATGCAGTGATGACGCAGTCATGATGCTTTGATGACAATGCCAAGATACTCTGATGATGCTGTGATGATTCCTTGATGACGCTGAGATGATGCTGTGAGAGTGCAGTGATGATGCAGTGTTTATGCTGTGATGATGCTCTGATTGTGTTGTGATGATGCTGTGATGATGCTGTGATGATATTGTGATGATGCAGTGATGATGATGTGATGATGCTCTGATGATGATGTGATGATGCTGTGATGATATTGTGATAATGCAGTGATGATGTTGTGATAACGCAGTGATGATGCTGTGATGATGTTGTGATGATGCAGTGAAGATAATGGGATGATGCAGTGATGATGTTTTAATGGCGACGTGATGATGCTGTTATGATGCTGTGATGATGCA
This sequence comes from Clangula hyemalis, assembly GCA_963989345.1. The sequence goes on along the minus strand of OZ022461.1, from coordinate 1,482,236 downwards.
GTTAAGATAATGGGATGATGCAGTGATGATGATGTCATGATGCAGTGATGATACTGTGATCACGCTGTGATAATGCATTGATTATGCAGGAATGATGCTTTGATGATGCTGAGATGATGCTGTGATGATGCAGTGGTGGTGCAGTGATGATGCAGTGATGACGCAGTGATGATGCTGCGATGATGATTTGAAGATGCTGTGATGATGCAGTGATGGTGCTGTGAAGGCGCAGTGGTGATGCTTTCATTATGCTGTGATGATGCAGTGATTATGCAGCTATGGTGCTGTGATGATGCTGTGATGATACTGTGATGACATTGTGATGACGGAGTGATGATGCTGTGATGACACTCTGATGATGTTGTGATGATAATGTGATGATGCCGTGATGATGCTGTGAAGATAATGGGATGATGCTGAGATGGTGCTGTGATGATGCTGTTATGACGCTGTGATGACGCAGTGATGATGCTGTGATGATGCAGTGATGATGATGTGATGAAGCAGTGATGATACAGTGATTATGCTGTGATTAAGCTGTGATGACACAATTATGATGCTCTGATGATGCAGTGATGATGCAGTGTCGATGCAGTGATGATGCTGTGACGATGCAGTGAAGATGATGTGATGATGCAGTGATGATGATGTTATGATGCAGTGATGATACTGTGATGACGCTGTGATAATGCATTGATTATGCAGTAATGATGCTGTGATGATGCTGAGATGATGCTGTCATGATGCAGTGATGGTGCAGTGATGATGCAGTGATGACGCAGTGATGATGCTGCGGTGATGATTTGAAGGTGCTGTGATGATGCAGTGATGGTGCTGTGAAGGCGCAGTAGTGATGCTTTGATTATGCTGTGATGATGCAGTGATTATGCAGCTATGGTGCAGTGATGATGCTGTGATGATACCGTGATGACGCTGTGATGACGGAGTGATGATGCTGTGATGACACTCTGATGATGTTGTGGTGATAATGTGATGATGCTGTGAAGATACTGTGATAACGCTTTTATTATGCAGTATTCATGCAGTAATGATTCTGTGATGATGCTGAGATGACGCTGCGATGATGATGTGATGATGCTGTGATGAGTGTGATGACGCTCTGATGACACTATTATTGTGCTGAGATGATGCAGTGATGATGCAGTGATGAGACTGTGATGATGCTGTGATGACGTTTTGATGATGCATTGATGATGATGTGATGATGGAGCTATGATGCTGTGACGATGCAGTGATGAAACCGTGATGACACTCTGATGATGTACTGAGTAAGCAGTAATGATGCTGCGATGATTCTGTGATGACACTGTAATGATGCTGTGATGAGGCAGAGATGATGCAGTGATGATGCTGTGATGATGTTGTGATGAAGCTGTGATGATGCAGTGATCATGATGGGATTATGAAGTGATGATGATGTGATGATGCAGTGATGATACTGTGATGACTCTGTGATAATGCAGTGATTATGCGGAAATGATGCTGTGATGACACTGAGATGATGCTTTGATGATGCAGTGATGATGCTGTGAGGATGCAGTGAGGACACAGTGATGATGTTGTGCTGATGCTGTGATGATGTTTTGATTACGCAGTGATGATGCTGTGGTGATGCAGTGATGATGCAGTGATGATGCAGTGATCAAAGCGTCATCACAGCATCATCACAGCATCATCGCAGCGTCATCGCAGCGTCATCACTGCATCATCGCAGCGTCATCACTGCATCATCACAGCATCAACACTGCATCATCACTGCATCATCACAACATCATCAAATAATCATGAAAGCATCACAGCTTCATCAAAGCGTCATCAGAGCGTCAACACTGCATCTTCACTGCATCATCACAGCATCATCACAGCATAATCACATCATCATCACTGCATCATCACTGCATCATCACTGCATCATCACAGCATCATGGCATCATCATCACAGCATCACCAAATATTCGCAGAGTCATCATTGCATCATCACAGAATCATCAAAGCACCATCATAGCGTCATCAGAGCATTATCGCTGCCTCATCACTGCCTCATCACTGCCTCATCACTGCGTCATCACAACATCATCACTTCAACATCACAGCAACTTCACACTGTCATCAAAGCGTCATCACAGCATCATTACTGCATCATCACAGCATCATAACACATCATCACCACATCACAACAGCATCATCACAGCATTATAACAGTATCATCCAGGCGTCATCACTGCATCATCACAGCGTCATCAAAGCATCACAGCGTAATCAAAGCGTCATCACAGCTTCATCACGGTATCAACACAGCATTATCACATCATCATCACAGAATCATCATGCCATCATCACAGCATCATCGCAGCATCATCACAGCATCATTAAAGCATCACAGCGTTATCAAAGACTCATCACAGCGTCATCACAGCATCACCACTGCGTCATCAGAGCGTCATCAAAGCACCATCACAGCTTCATCACAGCATCAACACAGCATCATCACAGTGTCATCACTACATCATCGCAGCGTCATCACTGCATCATCACAACATCATCACAGCATCATAAGTGCATCATCACAGCATCATCACAGCATCATAAAAACATCATCACATCATCATCATTGTATCATCACAGCATCATCATAGCGTCATCAGAGCATTATCGCTGCCTCATCACTGCATCATCACAGCATCATCACTGCATCATCACAGCATCATCACAATATTATCACAGCCTCACCACAGCGTCATAACTGCATCATCACTGCATCATCACTGTATCATCAGAGCATCATCACATCATTTCAATGCATGATCACAGCATAATAACAGCATCATCACGGCATCATCACAACATCATCACAGAATCATCACTGAATCATCACAGCGTCATCACAGCATCATCACAGCATCACAACAGCATCATCACTGCATCATCAAATCACGATCACTGCATCATGAAAGTGTCATCACAGCATCACCACAACATCATCACAACAGTATCAAAGTATCACAGAGTCATCACAGCGTCATCATCACATCATCACTGCACCATCACTGTGTCATCACAGCATCATTACTGCATAATCACAACATCATCACGGTGTCATCGCAGCATAATCACAGCATAATCAGAGCATCACAACAGCATCATCGCTCGTCATCACTGCATCATCATTGCATCATCACAGCATCATCACTGCGTCATCACCGCATCATCATATAATCATGACAGCATCATAGCTGTATAATCACAGCATCATCAAAGCGTCATCAAATCATCATCACAGCATCATCACAACAGCATCAGCACAGCATCATAAGAGCATCATTTCTGGTGCCAACACAGAAATCTTGTTTTTTTTGACCATGGGGCACTTTACTCAGCACCTGGCCTGATGGCCGCAGACGGGTCCCTATCTTTTAGGGGAAAAAGGATCCTGGGCCAGGAGCTGGCAGGGCTCATTGAGAGGGCTTTAAACTAGGTAAGAAGGGGGATGGGGCTGAAGCAAGGATTGTTGGGGCTGTGCCAGGGGGAACAATGGCAAGGCCGGAGGATAGGGCAATGGCCCAGCTGAAGTGCATCTACACCAATGCTCTGATGATGCTCTGATGATGCAGTGATGTTGCAGTAGTGACGCTGTGATGACGCTTTGATGATGCTGTGATGACACTGTGATGATGCAGTGATTATGCATTAATGATTCTGTGATGATGCTGAGATGATATTTTGATGATGCAGTGATGACGCTGTGATGACCTTATTATGATGCTGTGATGATGCTGTGATGATGCAGTGATCATGTAGTGGTGATGATGTGATGACGCAGGGATTCTGCAGTAATGATACAGTGATGATGCGGTGATGATACTGTGATGTTGCAGTAATGACGCTGCGATGAAGTTATGATGATGCAGTGATGATACTGTGATGACGCAGTGATGATGCAGTGATTATGCAGTAATGATACTGAGATGATGCAGTTACGATGCAGTGGTGATGCATTGATGACGCTGTAATTATGAAGTGATTATGTAGTGATGATGTAGTGATTACGCTGTGATGATGCAGTGATGATACTGTGAAGACGCTGTTATGATGCAGTGCGGAAGCAGTACTGATGCTGTGGTGTTGCTGAGATGATGCTGTGATGATTCATTGATGATGCAGTGATGATGCTGTGATGATGCTGTGACGATGCAGTGATTACGCTGCGATGATGATGTGATGATGCTGCGAGGATGCTGTGATGATGCAGTGATAATGATGTGATAATGCTGTGATGATGATGTGATGACGCAGTGATGATGATGTGATGATTCAGTGATTCTGCAGCATTGATACTGTGATGATGCTGTGATGATGCTATGATTATGTTTTGATGATGCCTTGATGATTCTGTGATGACGCTGTGATGACTCTGTCGTGATGCTCTGATAACGCTGTCGTGATGCTGTGATGATGCTGCGATGATGTTGTGATGATTCTATGATGATGCAATTATGATGCTGTGATGATGCAGTGATGATGCACTGATAATGCTGTTATGACGCTGTGATGACGTAGTAATGATGCTGTGATGATGCAGTGTTTACGCAGTTATGACGCTGTGATGATGCTTTGGTGAAGTTCTGATGATGCAGTGATGGTGCTGTGATGACGCATTGATGATGCTTAGATGATGCTGTGATGATGCTCTGATGATGCTGTGATGATGCAGTGATGATGATGTGATGATGCTGTGGTGATGATGTGATGATGCTGTGATGATGCAGTGATCATGCAGTGATGATGTTGTGATGACGCAGTGATGATGTTGTGATGACGCAGTGACGATGCTGTGATGACGCTTGGATGACGCTATAGTGATTCTGTGATGATGCTGTAGTGGTACTATGATGATGCTGTGAGGATGCTGCGATGACGCTCTGATGACGCAGTAATCATGATGTAATGATGCTGTGATGACGCTGCGTTGACACTGTCGTGATGCTGTGATGACGCTGTGATGATGCTGTGATGATACTGAGATGACGTTGTGATGATGCAGTGATGATGCAGTGATGACGCAGTAATGATGCTGTGATCATGTAGTGATGATGTAGTGATTATGCTGTGATGACGCAGTGATGATGCTCTGATGATGCTGTGATTATGATGTGATGATGCATTGATCATGATGTGATGACGCTCTGATGATGCAGTGATGACTCTGTGATGATGCAGTGATTATGTAGCTATGATGCTGTGATGATGATGTGATGATGTAGGGATGATGATGTGATGATGCAGGGATGATGATGTGATGATGCAGGGATGATGATGTGATGATGTTGTGTTAATGCTGTGATGACGCTCTCATGATTCTGTGACGATGCAGTGATGATGCTGTGATGACCCTGTCATGATGTTGTGATGACGCTGTCGTGATGCTGTGATGATGCTGTGATGACAATATGATGACGTAGTTATGATGCTGTTATGATGCAGTCATTATGCAGTGATGATGCAGATATGAGGCTGTGATGACGCTGTGATGATATTGTGATGATGCTGCGATGATGATGTGATGACGCAGTGATGATGCTGCGATGACTCTGTGATGACCCTATCGTGATTATGTGATAACGCTGTGATGATGCTGTGATGATGCAATGATGATGCTGTGATGATGCTGTGATGATGCTGTGATTCTGAAGTAATGATGCTGTGAGGATGGTGAGGTGATGCTGTGATGACGCAGTGATGATGATGTGATTACGCAGCGATGATGCTGTAATGATTTTGTGATGATGATGTGATGATGCTGTGATGATGATGTGATGATACTGTGATGACGCAGATATGACGCTGTGATGATGAAGTGATGATGCAGTGATGACTCTGTGATGATGCTGTGATAACGCAGTGATGATGCTGTGATGATGCAATGATGATGCTGTGATGACGCAGTGTTTATGCAGTTATGACGCTGTGATGACCCTGTTATGATGCCTGTATGAGGATGCGATGATGCTGTGACTATGCAGTGATGATGCAGTGATGATGCTGCGATGATGTAGTGATGATGCTGCGATGATGATATGATGATGCAGTGATGATACTGTGATAACATTGTGAGGACGCAGTGATGATGCAGTGATGATGCTGTAATGATGCAGTGATTATGCAGTAATGATGCTGTAGTGACGTTGCGATTATGCTGTGATGATGCTGTGATGTTGCTGTGGTGACGCTGTGTTGAGGGTGTTGTGATGCTCTGATAACGCTGTTGTGATGCTGTGATGATGCTACGATGATGTTGTGATGATGCTGTGATGACATAGCGATGATGCTGTGATGATTCTGTGATGTCACTCTGATGATGCTGTGATGATGCAATTATGGTACTGTGATGATGCTGTGATGATGCAGTGATGATATAGTGATGACGTTGTGATGATGCATTGATGATGCTGTATTGATCCTGTGATGACGCAGTGATTATGCAGTGATGACACCGTGATGACGCTGTAATGATGCAGTGAGTAAGCAGTAATGATAATGCGATGATGCTGTGATTATGCTGTGACGATGAGGTGATGATGCAGTGATTATGCAGTGATGATGCTGTCATGATACTCTAATGATGCTCTGATGATGCAGAGATGATGCAGTGATGTTGCTGTGATGATGATGTGATGATGCAGTGATGATAATGTGATGATGCTGTGATAATGCAGTGATTATGCTGTAATGATGCTCTGATGACACTGAGATAATGCTCTGATGCTGTAGATATGATGCTGTGAAGATGCAGTGAGGACGCAGAGATGATGCTGTGATGACAATGTGAAGATGCTGTGATGATGCAGTGATGGCGCAGTGATGATGCTGTGATGACACTGTGATTATGTGGTGATGATGATATGATGATGCTGTGATGATGCTGTGATGATGCTGTGATTATGCAGCTATGGCGCTGTGATGACATAGTGATGATGCTGTGATGACGCTGTGATGATGATCTGATGATGCTGTGATGATGCTGTGATGATGATGTCATGATGCAATGATGATGCAGTGGTGATGCTCTGATGATGCTGTAATGATGCTGTGACGATGAAGTGATGGTGCAGTGATGATACTGTGATGACACTGTGATGATGCAGTGATGATTCAGTGATGATTCTGTTATGATGCTATGATGACGCTATTATGATGCTGTGATGACGCTGCGACGATGATATGATGATCCTGTGATTACTCTGCGATGACGTTTTGATGACACTGCTATGATGCTGTGATGATGCTTTGATGACGCAGTGATGACGCTGTGATGACGCTGTGATGATGCTGTGATGATGCTGTGATGACGCTGTGATTATGCTGTGATGATGCAGTGATTATGCTGTGATGATGTTGTGATGATGCTGTTATGATGCAATGATGATGATGAGATGATGCAGTGATGATGATGTGATGATGCAGTGATGATACTGGTACGACGCTGTTATAATGCAGTGATTATGCAGTAATGATGCTGTGATAATGCTTAGATGATGCTGTGATGATGTAGTGATTGTGCAGTGATGATGCAGTGATGACGCAGTCATGATGCTTTGATGACAATGCCAAGATACTCTGATGATGCTGTGATGATTCCTTGATGACGCTGAGATGATGCTGTGAGAGTGCAGTGATGATGCAGTGTTTATGCTGTGATGATGCTCTGATTGTGTTGTGATGATGCTGTGATGATGCTGTGATGATATTGTGATGATGCAGTGATGATGATGTGATGATGCTCTGATGATGATGTTGTGATGATGCAGTGAAGATAATGGGATGATGCAGTGATGATGTTTTAATGGCGACGTGATGATGCTGTGATGATGTTGTGATGATGCAGTGAAGATAATGGGATGATGCAGTGATGATGTTTTAATGGCGACGTGATGATGCTGTGATGATGCTGTGATGATGCAGTTAAGATAATGGGATGATGCAGTGATGATGATGTCATGATGCAGTGATGATACTGTGATCACGCTGTGATAATGAATTGATTATGCAGGAATGATGCTTTGATGATGCTGAGATGATGCTGTGATGATGCAGTGGTGGTGCAGTGATGATGCAGTGATGATGCAGTGATGATGCTGTGATGATGCTGTGATGATGCAGTTAAGATGATGTGATGATGCAGTGATGATGATGTTATGATGCAGTGATGATACTGTGATCACGCTGTGATAATGCATTGATTATGCAGTAATGATGCTGTGATGATGCTGAGATGATGCTGTCATGATGCAGTGATGGTGCAGTGATGATGCAGTGATGACGCAGTGATGATGCTGCGGTGATGATTTGAAGGTGCTGTGATGATGCAGTGATGGTGCTGTGAAGGCGCAGTAGTGATGCTTTGATTATGCTGTGATGATGCAGTGATTATGCAGCTATGGTGCAGTGATGATGCTGTGATGATACCGTGATGACGCTGTGATGACGGAGTGATGATGCTGTGATGACACTCTGATGATGTTGTGGTGATAATGTGATGATGCTGTGAAGATACTGTGATAACGCTTTTATTATGCAGTATTCATGCAGTAATGATTCTGTGATGATGCTGAGATGACGCTGCGATGATGCTGTGATGATGCTGTGATGAGTGTGATGACGCTCTGATGACACTATTATTGTGCTGAGATGATGCAGTGATGATGCAGTGATGAGACTGTGATGATGCTGTGATGACGTTTTGATGATGCATTGATGATGATGTGATGATGTAGCTATGATGCTGTGACGATGCAGTGATGAAACCGTGATGACACTCTGATGATGTACTGAGTAAGCAGTAATGATGCTGCGATGATTCTGTGATGACACTGTAATGATGCTGTGATGAGGCAGAGATGATGCAGTGATGATGCTGTGATGATGTTGTGATGAATCTGTGATGATGCAGTGATGATGATGGGATTATGAAGTGATGATGATGTGATGATGCAGTGATGATACTGTGATGACTCTGTGATAATGCAGTGATTATGCGGAAATGATGCTGTGATGACACTGAGATGATGCTTTGATGATGCAGTGATGATGCTGTGAGGATGCAGTGAGGACACAGTGATGATGTTGTGCTGATTATGTGATGATGTTTTGATTACGCAGTGATGATGCTGTGGTGATGCAGTGATGATGCAGTGATGATGCAGTGATCAAAGCGTCATCACAGCATCATCGCAGTGTCATCGCAGCGTCATCGCAGCATCATCACTGCATCATCGCAGCGTCATCACTTCATCATCACAGCATCAACACTGCATCATCACTGCATCATCACAACATCATCAAATAATCATGAAAGCATCACAGCTTCATCAAAGCGTCATCAGAGCGTCAACACTGCATCTTCACTGCATCATCACAGCATCATCACAGCATAATCACATCATCATCACTGCATCATCACTGCATCATCACTGCATCATCACTGTATCATCAGAGCATCGTCACATCATTTCAATGCATGATCACAGCATAATAACAGCATCATCACAGCATCATCACAACATCATCACAGAATCATCACTGAATCATCACAGCGTCATCACAGCATCATCACAGCATCACAACAGCATCATCACTGCATCATCAAATCATGATCACTGCATCATGAAAGTGTCATCACAGCATCACCACAGCATCATCACAACAGTATCACAGTATCACAGAGTCATCACAGCGTCATCATCACATCATCACTGCACCATCACTGTGTCATCACAGCATCATTACTGCATAATCACAACATCATCACGGTGTCATCGCAGCATAATCACAGCATAATCAGAGCATCACAACAGCATCATCGCATCGTCATCACTGCATCATCATTGCATCATCACTGCATCATCACAGCATCACAACAGCATCATCGCAGCATCATCACAGTATCATCAAAGCATCAGAGCGTCGCCATCACTGCATCATCACAGAATCATCACAGCATGATCACAGCATCATCACTGCATCATCACAGCATCATCACAGCATCACGGCATCATCAAAGCGCCATAAAAGCGTCATCACAGCATCATCACTGTGTCATCACTCCATCATCACAGCATCATCAAAGCATCATTACAGCGTCATCACAGTGTCATCACAGTGTCATCACAGCATCATCACGGCATCATTACATCATCAGTACAGTGTCATCAAAGCGTTATCACAGAATCATCACTGCATCATCACAGCATCATCACTGCATCATTACAGCGTCATCACAGTGTCATCACAGCTTCATCACAGCATCATTACAGCATCATGAAAGCACCATCACAGCGTTATCACAGCGTCATCAAAGCATCATCACAACATCATGAAAGCGTCATCACAGTATCATCACAGTGTCATCAAATCATTATCACAGCATCATAAGAGCATCATTTCTGGTGCCAACACAGAAATCTTGTTTTTTTTGACCATGGGGCACTTTACTCAGCACCTGGCCTGATGGCCGCAGACGGGTCCCTATCCGTTAGGGGAAAAAGGATCCTGGGCCAGGAGCTGGCAGGGCTCATTGAGAGGGCTTTAAACTAGGTAAGAAGGGGGATGGGGCTGAAGCAAGGATTGTTGGGGCTGTGCCAGGGGGAACAATGGCAAGGCCGGAGGATAGGGCAATGGCCCAGCTGAAGTGCATCTACACCAATGCTCTGATGATGCTCTGATGATGCAGTGATGTTGCAGTAGTGACGCTGTGATGACGCTTTGATGATGCTGTGATGACGCAGTGATGATGATATGATGATGCAGTGATGATACTGTGATGACGCTGTGATGATGCAGTGATTATGCATTAATGATTCTGTGATGATGCTGAGATGATATTTTGATGATGCAGTGATGACGCTGTGATGACCGTATTATGATGCTGTGATGATGCTGTGATTATGCAGCTACGATTCTGTGATGATGCTGTGATGATGCTGTGATGATGCAGTGATCATGTAGTGGTGATGATGTGATGACGCAGGGATTCTGCAGTAATGATACAGTGATGATGCGGTGATGATACTGTGATGTTGCAGTAATGACGCTGCGATGAAATTATGATGATGCAGTGATGATACTGTGATGACGCAGTGATGATGCAGTGATTATGCAGTAATGATACTGAGATGATGCAGTTATGATGCAGTGGTGATGCATTGATGACGCTGTAATTATGATGTGATTATGTAGTGATGATGTAGTGATTACACTGTGATGATGCACTGATGATACTGTGAAGACGCTGTTATGATGCAGTGAGGAAGCACTAATGATGCTGTGATGTTGCTGAGATGATGCTGTGATGATTCATTAATGATGCAGTGATGATGCTGTGATGATGCTATGATTATGTTTTGATGATACCTTGATGATTCTGTGATGACGCTGTGATGACTGTCGTGATGCTCTGATAACGCTGTCGTGATGCTGTGATGATGCTGCGATGATGTTGTGATGATGCAGTGATTACGCTGCAATGATGATATGATGATGCTGCGATGATGCTGTGATGATGCAGTGATAATGATGTGATAATGCTGTGATGATGATGTGATGACGCAGTGATGATGATGTGATGATTCAGTGATTCTGCAGTATTGATACTGTGATGATGCTGAGATGATGCTGTAACGATACAGTGATGATACAGTGATAATGCTGTGATGATGCTGTGATGACGTAGTAATGATGCTGTGATGATGCAGTGTTTACGCAGTTATGACGCTGTGATGATGCTTTGGTGAAGTTCTGATGATGCAGTGATGGTGCTGTGATGACGCATTGATAATGCTTAGATGATGCTTTGATGATGCTCTGATGATGCTGTGATGATGCAGTGATGATGATGTGATGATGCAGTGAAGATAATGGGATGATGCAGTGATGAAGTTTTAATGGCGACGTTATGATGCTGTGATGATGTTGTGATGATGCAGTGAAGATAATGGGATGATGCAGTGATGATGTTTTAATGGCGACGTGATGATGCTGTGATGATGTTGTGATGATGCAGTGAAGATAATGGGATGATGCAGTGATGATATTTTAATGGCGACGTGATGATGCTGTGATGATGCTGTGATGATGCAGTTAAGATAATGGGATGATGCAGTGATGATGATGTCATGATGCAGTGATGATACTGTGATCACGCTGTGATAATGCATTGATTATGCAGGAATGATGCTTTGATGATGCTGAGATGATGCTGTGATGATGCAGTGGTGGTGCAGTGATGATGCAGTGATGACGCAGTGATGATGCTGCGATGATGATTTGAAGATGCTGTGATGATGCAGTGATGGTGCTGTGAAGGCGCAGTGGTGATGCTTTCATTATGCTGTGATGATGCAGTGATTATGCAGCTATGGTGCTGTGATGATGCTGTGATGATACTGTGATGACATTGTGATGACGGAGTGATGATGCTGTGATGATGCAGTGATGATGATGTGATGAAGCAGTGATGATACAGTGATTATGCTGTGATTAAGCTGTGATGACACAATTATAATGCTCTGATGATGCAGTGATGATGCAGTGTCGATGCAGTGATGATGCTGTGACGATGCTGTGATGATACCGTGATGACGCTGTGATGACGGAGTGATGATGCTGTGATGACACTCTGATGATGTTGTGGTGATAATGTGATGATGCTGTGAAGATACTGTGATAACGCTTTCATTATGCAGTATTCATGCAGTAATGATTCTGTGATGATGCTGAGATGACGCTGCGATGAAGATGTGATGATGCTGTGATGAGTGTGATGACGCTCTGATGACACTATTATTGTGCTGAGATGATGCAGTGATGATGCAGTGATGAGACTGTGAAGATGCTGTGATGACGTTTTGATGATGCATTGATGATGATGTGATGATGGAGCTATGATGCTGTGACGATGCAGTGATGAAACCGTGATGACACTCTGATGATGTACTGAGTAAGCAGTAATGATGCTGCGATGATTCTCTGATGACACTGTAATGATGCTGTGATGAGGCAGAGATGATGCAGTGATGATGCTGTGATGATTTTGTGATGAAGCTGTGATGATGCAGTGATGATGATGGGATTATGAAGTGATGATGATATGATGATGCAGTGATGATACTGTGATGACTCTGTGATGATGCAGTGATTATGCATTAATGATTCTGTGATGATGCTGAGATGATATTTTGATGAAGCAGTGATGACGCTGTGATGACCTTATTATGATGCTGTGATGATGCTGTGATGATGCTGTGATTATGCAGCTACGATTCTGTGATGATGCTGTAATGATGCGGTGATGATACTGTGATGTTGCAGTAATGACGCTGCGATGAAGTTATGATGATGCAGTGATGATACTGTGATGACGCAGTGATGATGCAGTGATTATGCAGTAATGATACTGAGATGATGCAGTTACGATGCAGTGGTGATGCATTGATGACGCTGTAATTATGATGTGATTATGTAGTGATGATGTAGTGATTACGCTGTGATGATGCAGTGATGATACTGTGAAGACGCTGTTATGATGCAGTGAGGAAGCAGTAATGATGCTGTGGTGTTGCTGAGATGATGCTGTGATGATTCATTGATGATGCAGTGATGATGCTGTGATGATACTGTGAAGACGCTGTTATGATGCAGTGAGTAAGCACTAATGATGCTGTGATGTTGCTGAGATGATGCTGTGATGATTCATTAATGATGCAGTGATGATGCTGTGATGATGCTATGATTATGTTTTGATGATGCCTTAATGATTCTGTGATTACGCTGTGATGACTCTGTCGTGATGCTCTGATAACGCTGTCGTGATGCTGTGATGATGCTGCGATGATGTTGTGATGATGCAATGATTATGCTGTGATGATGTAGTAATGATGATGTTATGATGCCGAGGTGATGCAATGATGATGCTGTATTGACGCAGTGATGGTGCTGTGATGATGCAGAGTTTATGCAGTTATGACACTGTGATTATGCTTTGATGACGACGCAATGGTGATGTGATGATGCAGTGATGATGCTGTGATGATGCTGTGACGATGCAGTGATTACGCTGCGATGATGATGTGATGATGCTGCGATGATGCTGTGATGATGCAGTGATAATGATGTGATAATGCTGTGATGATGATGTGATGACGCAGTGATGATGATGTGATGATTCAGTGATTCTGCAGTATTGATACTGTGATGATGCTGAGATGATGCTCTAACGATGCAGTGATGATACAGTGATAATGCTGTGATGATGCTATAATAATGTTGTGATGATGCTGTGATGAAGATGTGATGATTCTGTGATGACGCTGTGATGATGCTGTCGTGATGGTCTGATAACGTTGTCGTAACGCTGTGACGATGCTTCGATGATGTTGTGATGATTCTGTGATGATGCAATTATGATGCTGTGATGATGCAGTGATGATGCACTGATAACGCTGTTATGACGCTGTGATGACGTAGTAATGATGCTGTGATGATGCAGTGTTTACGCAGTTATGACGCTGTGATGATGCTTTGGTGAAGTTCTGATGATGCAGTGATGGTGCTGTGATGACGCATTGATGATGCTTAGATGATGCTGTGCTGATGCTCTGATGATGCTGTGATGAAGCAGTGATGATGATGTGATGATGCTGTGATGATGCAGTGATCATGCAGTGATGATGTTGTGATGATGCAGTGATGATGTTGTGATGATGCAGTGATGATGCTGCGATGATGCTATGGTGATGATGTGATGATGCTGTGATGACGCAGTGACGATGCTGTGATGACGCTTGGATGACGCTATAGTGATTCTGTGATGATGCTGTAGTGGTACTATGATGATGCTGTGAGGATGCTGCGATGACGCTCTGATGACGCAGTAATCATGATGTAATGATGCTGTGATGACGCTGCGATGACACTGTCGTGATGCTGTGATGACGCTGTGATGATACTGTGATGATACTGAGATGACGTTGTGATGATGCAGTGATGATGCAGTGATGACGCAGTAATGATGCTGTGATCATGTAGTGATGATGTAGTGATTATGCTGTGATGACGCAGTGATGATGCTCTGATGATGCTGTGATTATGATGTGATAATGCATTGATCATGATGTGATGATGCTCTGATGATGCAGTGATGACTCTGTGATGATGCAGTGATTATGTAGCTATGATGCTGTGATGATGATGTGATGATGTAGTGATAATGATGTGATGATGCAGGGATGATGATGTGATGATGCAGGGATGATGATGTGATGATGTTGTGTTAATGCTGTGATGACGCTCTCATGATTCTGTGACGATGCAGTGATGATGCTGTGATGACCCTGTCATGATGTTGTGATGACGCTGTCGTGATGCTGTGATGATGCTGTGATGACAATATGATGACGTAGTTATGATGCTGTTATGATGCAGTCATTATGCAGTGATGATGCAGATATGAGGCTGTGATGACGCTGTGATGATATTGTGATGATGGTGCGATGATGATGTGATGACGCAGTGATGATGCTGCGATGACTCTGTGATGACCCTATCGTGATTATGTGATAACGCTGTGATGATGCTGTGATGATGCTGTGATGATGCTGCGATGATGTAGTGGTGATGCTGCGATAATGATATGATGATGCAGTGATGATACTGTGATAACATTGTGATGACGCAGTGATGATGCAGTGATGATGCTGTAATGATGCAGTGATTATGCAGTAATGATGCTGTAGTGACGTTGCGATTATGCTGTGATGATGCTATGATGTTGCTGTGGTGACGCTGTGTTGAGGGTGTTGTGATGCTCTGATAACGCTGTTGTGATGCTGTGATGATGCTACGATGATGTTGTGATGATGCTGTGATGACATAGCGATGATGCTGTGATGATTCTGTGATGTCACTCTGATGATGCTGTGATGATGCAATTATGGTACTGTGATGATGCTGTGACGATGAGGTGATGATGCAGTGATTATGCAGTGATGATGCTGTCATGATACTCTAATGATGCTCTGATGATGCAGAGATGATGCAGTGATGTTGCTGTGATGATGATGTGATGATGCAGTGATGATAATGTGATGATGCTGTGATAATGCAGTGATTATGCTGTAATGATGCTCTGATGACACTGAGATAATGCTCTGATGCTGTAGATATGATGCTGTGAAGATGCAGTGAGGACGCAGAGATGATGCTGTGATGACAATGTGAAGATGCTGTGATGATGCAGTGATGGCGCAGTGATGATGCTGTGATGACACTGTGATTATGTGGTGATGATGATATGATGATGCTGTGATGATGTTGTGATGATGCTGTGATGATGCTGTGATTATGCAGATATGGCGCTGTGATGACATAGTGATGATGCTGTGATGATGCTGTGATGATGATATGATGATGCTGTGATGATGATGTCATGATGCAATGATGATGCAGTGGTGATGCTCTGATGATGCTGTAATGATGCTGTGACGATGAAGTGATGGTGCAGTGATGATACTGTGATGACACTGTGATGATGCAGTGATGATTCAGTGATGATTCTGTTATGATGCTATGATGACGCTATTATGATGCTGTGATGACGCTGCGACGATGATATGATGATCCTGTGATTACTCTGCGATGACGTTTTGATGACACTGCTATGATGCTGTGATGATGCTTTGATGACGCAGTGATGACGCTGTGATGACGCTGTGATGATGCTGTGATGATGCTGTGATTATGCTGTGATGATGCAGTGATTATGCTGTGATGATGTTGTGATGATGCTGTTATGATGCAATGATGATGATGAGATGATGCAGTGATGATACTGGTACGACGCTGTTATAATGCAGTGATTATGCAGTAATGATGCTGTGATAATGCTTAGATGATGCTGTGATGATGTAGTGATTGTGCAGTGATGATGCAGTGATGACGCAGTCATGATGCTTTGATGACAATGCCAAGATACTCTGATGATGCTGTGATGATTCCTTGATGACGCTGAGATGATGCTGTGAGAGTGCAGTGATGATGCAGTGTTTATGCTGTGATGATGCTCTGATTGTGTTGTGATGATGCTGTGATGATGCTGTGATGATATTGTGATGATGCAGTGATGATGATGTGATGATGCTCTGATGATGATGTTGTGATGATGCAGTGAAGATAATGGGATGATGCAGTGATGATGTTTTAATGGCGACGTGATGATGCTGTGATGATGTTGTGATGATGCAGTGAAGATAATGGGATGATGCAGTGATGATGTTTTAATGGCGACGTGATGATGCTGTGATGATGCTGTGATGATGCAGTTAAGATAATGGGATGATGCAGTGATGATGATGTCATGATGCAGTGATGATACTGTGATCACGCTGTGATAATGCATTGATTATGCAGGAATGATGCTTTGATGATGCTGAGATGATGCTGTGATGATGCAGTGGTGGTGCAGTGATGATGCAGTGATGACGCAGTGATGATGCTGCGATGATGATTTGAAGATGCTGTGATGATGCAGTGATGGTGCTGTGAAGGCGCAGTGGTGATGCTTTCATTATGCTGTGATGATGCAGTGATTATGCAGCTATGGTGCTGTGATGATGCTGTGATGATACTGTGATGACATTGTGATGACGGAGTGATGATGCTGTGATGACACTCTGATGATGTTGTGATGATAATGTGATGATGCCGTGATGATGCTGTGAAGATACTGTGATGATGCTGAGATGGTGCTGTGATGATGCTGTTATGACGCTGTGATGACGCAGTGATGATGCTGTGATGATGCAGTGATGATGATGTGATGAAGCAGTGATGATACAGTGATTATGCTGTGATTAAGCTGTGATGACACAATTATGATGCTCTGATGATGCAGTGATGATGCAGTGTCGATGAAGTGATGATGCTGTGACGATGCAGTGAAGATGATGTAATGATGCAGTGATGAAGATGTTATGATGCAGTGATGATACTGTGATCACGCTGTGATAATGCATTGATTATGCAGTAATGATGCTGTGATGATGCTGAGATGATGCTGTCATGATGCAGTGATGATGCAGTGATGCAGTGATGACGCAGTGATGATGCTGCGGTGATGATTTGAAGGTGCTGTGATGATGCAGTGATGGTGCTGTGAAGGCGCAGTAGTGATGCTTTGATTATGCTGTGATGATGCAGTGATTATGCAGCTATGGTGCAGTGATGATGCTGTGATGATACCGTGATGACGCTGTGATGACGGAGTGATGATGCTGTGATGACACTCTGATGATGTTGTGGTGATAATGTGATGATGCTGTGAAGATACTGTGATAACGCTTTTATTATGCAGTATTCATGCAGTAATGATTCTGTGATGATGCTGAGATGACGCTGCGATGATGATGTGATGATGCTGTGATGAGTGTGATGACGCTCTGATGACACTATTATTGTGCTGAGATGATGCAGTGATGATACAGTGATGAAACCGTGATAACACTCTGATGATCTACTGAGTAAGCAGTAATGATGCTGCGATGATTCTGTGATGACACTGTAATGATGTTGTGATGAAGCTGTGATGATGCAGTGATGATGATGGGATTATGAAGTGATGATGATGTGATGATGCAGTGACGATACTGTGATGACGCTGTGATAATGCAGTGATTATGCGGAAATGATGCTGTGATGACACTGAGATGATGCTTTGATGATGCAGTGATGATGCTGTGAGGATGCAGTGAGGACACAGTGATGATGTTGTGCTGATGCTGTGATGATGTTTTGATTACGCAGTGATGATGCTGTGGTGATGCAGTGATGATGCAGTGATGATGCAGTGATCAAAGTGTCATCACAGCATCATCACAGCATCATCGCAGCGTCATCGCAGCGTCATCACTGCATCATCGCAGCGTCATTGCATCATCATCACAGCATCACCAAATATTCGCAGAGTCATCATTGCATCATCACAGAATCATCAAAGCACCATCATAGCGTCATCGGAGCATTATCGCTGCCTCATCACTGCCTCATCACAACATCATCACTTCAACATCACAGCAACATCACACTGTCATCAAAGCGTCATCACAGCATCATTACTGCATCATCACAGCATCATAACACATCATCACCACATCACAACAGCATCATCACAGCATTATAACAGCATCGTCCAGGCGTCATCACTGCATCATCACAGCGTCACCACAGCGTCATCACTGCATCATCACAGCATCATCAAAGCATCACAGCGTAATCAAAGCGTCATCACAGCTTCATCACGGTATCAACACAGCATTATCACATCATCATCACAGAATCATCATGCCATCATCACAGCATCATCGCAGCATCATCACAGCATCATTAAAGCATCACAGCGTCATCAAAGACTCATCACAGCGTCATCACAGCATCACCACTGCGTCATCAGAGTGTCATCAAAGCACCATCACAGCTTCATCACAGCATCAACACAGCATCATCACAGTGTCATCAAAGCGTCATCACAACATCATCAGCGCGTCATCACTGAATCATCACAGCGTAATAACTACATCATCAGTGCGTCATCACAGCGTCATCACAGCATCACTACAGCATCAACACAGCAACATCTCATCGTCATCACTACATCATCGCAGCGTCATCACTGCATCATCACAGCATCATAAGAGCATCATCACAGCATCATCACAGCATCATAAAAACATCATCACATCATCATCATTGTATCATCACAGCATCATCATAGCGTCATCAGAGCATTATCGCTGCCTCATCACTGCTTCATCACAGCATCATCACTGCATCATCACAGCATCATCACAATATTATCACAGCCTCACCACAGCGTCATAACTGCATCATCACTGCATCATCACTGTATCATCAGAGCATCATCACATCATTTCAAAGCATGATCACAGCATAATAACAGCATCATCACGGCATCATCACAACATCATCACAGAATCATCACTGAATCATCACAGCGTCATCACAGCATCATCACAGCATCACAACAGCATCATCACTGCATCATCAAATCATGATCACTGCATCATGAAAGTGTCATCCCAGCATCACCACAGCATCATCACAACAGTATCACAGTATCACAGAGTCATCACAGCGTCATCATCACATCATCACTGCACCATCACAGAGTCATCACAGCATCATTACTGCATAATCACAACATCATCACGGTGTCATCGCAGCATAATCACAGCATAATCAGAGCATCACAACAGCATCATCGCATCGTCATCACTGCATCATCATTGCATCATCACAGCATCATCACTGCATCATCACAGCATCACAACAGCATCATCGCAGCATCATCACAGTATCATCAAAGCATCACAGCGTCGCCATCACTGCATCATCACAGAATCATCACTGTATCATCGCAGCGGTATCACTGCATCATCACAGCATGATCACAGCATCATCACTGCATCATCACAGCATCATCACAACATCATCACAGCATCACGGCATCATCAAAGCGCCATAAAAACGTCATCACAGCATCATCACTGCGTCATCACTCCATCGTCACAGCATCATCAAAGCATCACAGCGTCATCACAATATCATCACAGCATCATCACAGCTTCCTCACGGCGTCATTACATCATCAGTACAGTGTCATCAAAGCGTTATCACAGAATCATCACTGCATCATCACAGCATCATCACAGCGTCATCACAGTGTCATCACAGCTTCATCACAGCATCATCACAACGTCATTACAGCATCATGAAAGCACCATCACAGCGTCATCACAGCATCATCGCAGCATCATCACAGCATCATCACTGCATCATCAGAGCATCACCAGAACTTCATCGCAGCATCATCAAAGCAACATCACAGCATCACTACTGCAACATCACTGCATCATCTGAGCATCATCACAGCACCATCACAGCGTTATCACAGCGTCATCAAAGCATCATCACAACATCATGAAAGCGTCATCACAGTATCATCACAGTGTCATCAAATCATTATCACAGCATCATAAGAGCATCATTTCTGGTGCCAACACAGAAATCTTGTTTTTTTTGACCATGGGGCACTTTACTCAGCACCTGGCCTGATGGCCGCAGACGGGTCCCTATCTTTTAGGGGAAAAAGGATCCTGGGCCAGGAGCTGGCAGGGCTCATTGAGAGGGCTTTAAACTAGGTAAGAAGGGGGATGCGGCTGAAGCAAGGATTGTTGGGGCTGTGCCAGGGGGAACAATGGCAAGGCCGGAGGATAGGGCAATGGCCCAGCTGAAGTGCATCTACACCAATGCTCTGATGATGCTCTTGATGCAGTGATGTTGCAGTAGTGACGCTGTGATGATGCTTTGATGATGCTGTGATGACACTGTGATGATGCGGTGATGATGATATGATGATGCAGTGATGATACTGTGATGACGCTGTGATGATGCAGTGATTATGCAGTAATGATACTGAGATGATGCAGTTATGATGCAGTGGTGATGCATTGATGACGCTGTAATTAGGATGTGATTATGTAGTGATGATGTAGTGATTACGCTGTGATGATGCACTGATGATACTGTGAAGACGCTGTTATGATGCAGTGAGGAAGCAGTAATGATGCTGTGGTGTTGCTGAGATGATGCTGTGATGATTCATTGATGATGCAGTGATGATGCTGTGATGATACTGTGAAGACGCTGTTATGATGCAGTGAGTAAGCACTAATGATGCTGTGATGTTGCTGAGATGATGCTGTGATGATTCATTAATGATGCAGTGATGATGCTGTGATGATGCTATGATTATGTTTTGATGATGCCTTGATGATTCTGTGATGACGCTGTGATGACTCTGTCGTGATGCTCTGATAACGCTGTCGTGATGCTGTGATGATGCTGCGATGATGATGTGATGATGCTGCGATGATGCTGTGATGATGCAGTGATAATGATGTGATAATGCTGTGATGATGATGTGATGACGCAGTGATGATGATGTGATGATTCAGTGATTCTGCAGTATTGATACTGTGATGATGCTGAGATGATGCTCTAACGATGCAGTGATGATACAGTGATAATGCTGTGATGATGCTATAATAATGTTGTGATGATGCTGTGATGAAGATGTGATGATTCTGTGATGACGCTGTGATGATGCTGTCGTGATGGTCTGATAACTTTGTCGTAACGCTGTGACGATGCTTCGATGATGTTGTGATGATTCTGTGATGATGCAATTATGATGCTGTGATGATGCAGTGATGATGCACTGATAATGCTGTTGTGACGCTGTGATGACGTAGTAATGATGCTGTGATGATGCAGTGTTTACGCAGTTATGACGCTGTGATGATGCTTTGGTGAAGTTCTGATGATGCAGTGATGGTGCTGTGATGACGCATTGATGATGCTTAGATGATGCTGTGATGATGCTCTAATGATGCATTGATGATGATGTGATGATGATGTGATGATGCTGTGATGATGCAGTGATCATGCAGTGATGATGTTCTGATGACGCAGTGATGATGTTGTGATGACGCAGTGATGATGCTGCGATGATGCTATGGTGATGATGTGATGATGCTGTGATGACGCAGTGACGATGCTGTGATGACGCTTGGATGACGCTATAGTGATTCTGTGATGATGCTGTAGTGGTACTATGATGATGCTGTGAGGATGCTGCGATGACGCTCTGATGACGCAGTAATCATGATGTAATGATGCTGTGATGACGCTGCGATGACACTGTCGTGATGCTGGGATGACGCTGTGATGATGCTGTGATGATACTGAGATGACGTTGTGATGATGCAGTGATGATGCAGTGATGACGCAGTAATGATGCTGTGATCATGTAGTGATGATGTAGTGATTATGCTGTGATGACGCAGTGATGATGCTCTGATGATGCTGTGATTATGATGTGATGATGCATTGATCATGATGTGATGACGCTCTGATGATGCAGTGATGACTCTGTGATGATGCAGTGATTATGTAGCTATGATGCTGTGATGATGATGTGATGATGTAGTGATAATGATGTGATGATGCAGGGATGATGATGTGATGATGCAGGGATGATGATGTGATGATGTTGTGTTAATGCTGTGATGACGCTGTCATGATTCTGTGACGATGCAGTGATGACGCTGCGACGATGATATGATGATCCTGTGATTACTCTGCGATGACGTTTTGATGACACTGCTATGATGCTGTGATGATGCTTTGATGACGCAGTGATGACGCAGTGATGATGCAGTGATTATGCTGTGATGATGTTGTGATGATGCTGTTATGATGCAATGATGATGATGAGATGATGCAGTGATGATGATGTGATGATGCAGTGATGATACTGGTACGACGCTGTTATAATGCAGTGATTGTGCAGTAATGATGCTGTGATAATGCTTAGATGATGCTGTGATGATGTAGTGATTGTGCAGTGATGATGCAGTGATGACGCAGTCATGATGCTTTGATGACAATGCCAAGATACTCTGATGATGCTGTGATGATTCCTTGATGACGCTGAGATGATGCTGTGAGGGTGCAGTGATGATGCAGTGATGATTATGTGATGATGCTCTGATGATGATGTGATGATGCTCTGATGATGCTCTGATGATATTGTGATAATGCAGTGATGATGTTGTGATAACGCAGTGGTGATGCTGTGATGATGTTGTGATGATGCTGTGATGATGCTGTTATGACGCTGTGATGACGCAGTGATGATGCTGTGATGATGCAGTGATGATGATGTGATGAAGCAGTGATGATACAGTGATTATGCTGTGATTATGCAGGAATGATGCTTTGATGATGCTGAGATGATGCTGTGATGATGCAGTTGTGGTGCAGTGATGATGCAGTGATGACGCAGTGATGATGCTGCGATGATGATTTGAAGATGCTGTGATGATGCAGTGATGGTGCTGTGAAGGCGCAGTGGTGATGCTTTCATTATGCTGTGATGATGCAGTGATTATGCAGCTATGGTGCTGTGATGATGCTGTGATGATACTGTGATGACATTGTGATGACGGAGTGATGATGCTGTGATGACACTCTGATGATGTTGTGATGATAATGTGATGATGCCGTGATGATGCTGTGAAGATACTGTGATGATGCTGAGATGGTGCTGTGATGATGCTGTTATGACGCTGTGATGACGCAGTGATGATGCTGTGATGATGCAGTGATGATGATGTGATGAAGCAGTGATGATACAGTGATTATGCTGTGATTAAGCTGTGATGACACAATTATGATGCTCTGATGATGCAGTGATGATGCAATGTCGATGAAGTGATGATGCTGTGACGATGCAGTGAAGATGATGTAATGATGCAGTGATGATAATGTGATGATGCTGTGATAATGCAGTGATTATGCTGTAATGATGCTCTGATGACACTGAGATAATGCTCTGATGCTGTAGATATGATGCTGTGAAGATGCAGTGAGGACGCAGAGATGATGCTGTGATGACAATGTGAAGATGCTGTGATGATGCAGTGATGGCGCAGTGATGATGCTGTGATGACACTGTGATTATGTGGTGATGATGATATGATGATGCTGTGATGATGCTGTGATGATGCTGTGATTATGCAGCTATGACGCTGTGATGACATAGTGATGATGCTGTGATGACGCTGTGATGATGATAGGATGATGCTGTGATGATGCTGTGATGATGATGTCATGATGCAATGATGATGCAGTGGTGATGCTCTGATGATGCTGTAATGATGCTGTAACGATGAAGTGATGGTGCAGTGATGATACTGTGATGACACTGTGATGATGCAGTGATGATTCAGTGATGATTCTGTTATGATGCTATGATGACGCTATTATGATGCTGTGATGACGCTGCGACGATGATATGATGATCCTGTGATTACTCTGCAATGACGTTTTGATGACACTGCTATGATGCTGTGATGATGCTTTGATGACGCAGTGATGACGCTGTGATGACGCTGTGATGATGCTGTGATGATGCTGTGATGACGCTGTGATTATGCTGTGATGATGCAGTGATTATGCTCTGATGATATTGTGATGATGCTGTTATGATGCAATGATGATGATGAGATGATGCAGTGATGATGCTGTGATGATGCAGTGATGATGATGTGATGAAGCAGTGATGATACAGTGATTATGCTGTGATTAAGCTGTGATGACACAATTATGATGCTCTGATGATGCAGTGATGATGCAGTGTCGATGCAGTGATGATGCTGTGACGATGCAGTGAAGATGATGTGATGATGATGTGATGATGATGTTATGATGCAGTGATGATACTGTGATGACGCTGTGATAATGCATTGATTATGCAGTAATGATGCTGTGATGATGCTGAGATGATGCTGTCATGATGCAGTGATGATGCAGTGATGCAGTGATGACGCAGTGATGATGCTGCAGTGATGATTTGAAGGTGCTGTGATGATGCAGTGATGGTGCTGTGAAGGCGCAGTAGTGATGCTTTGATTATGCTGTGATGATGCAGTGATTATGCAGCTATGGTGCAGTGATGATGCTGTGATGATACCGTGATGACGCTGTGATGACGGAGTGATGATGCTGTGATGACACTCTGATGATGTTGTGGTGATAATGTGATGATGCTGTGAAGATACTGTGATAACGCTTTTATTATGCAGTATTCATGCAGTAATGATTCTGTGATGATGCTGAGATGACGCTGCGATGATGATGTGATGATGCTGTGATGAGTGTGATGACGCTCTGATGACACTATTATTGTGCTGAGATGATGCAGTGATGATGCAGTGATGAGACTGTGATGATGCTGTGATGACGTTTTGATGATGCATTGATGATGATGTGATGATGTAGCTATGATGCTGTGACGATGCAGTGATGAAACCGTGATGACACTCTGATGATGTACTGAGTAAGCAGTAATGATGCTGCGATGATTCTGTGATGACACTGTAATGATGCTGTGATGAGGCAGAGATGATGCAGTGATGATGCTGTGATGATGTTGTGATGAAGCTGTGATGATGCAGTGATGATGATGGGATTATGAAGTGATGATGCAGTGATGATACTGTGATGACGCTGTGATAATGCAGTGATTATGCGGAAATGATGCTGTGATGACACTGATATGATGCTTTGATGATGCAGTGATGATGCTGTGAGGATGCAGTGAGGACACAGTGATGATGTTGTGCTGATGCTGTGATGATGTTTTGATTACGCAGTGATGATGCTGTGGTGATGCAGTGATGATGCAGTGATGATGCAGTGATCAAAGCGTCATCACAGCATCATCACAGCATCATCACAGCGTCATCGCAGCGTCATCACTGCATCATCGCAGCGTCATCACTGCATCATCACAGCATCAACACTGCATCATCACTGCATCATCACAACATCATCAAATAATCATGAAAGCATCACAGCTTCATCAAAGCGTCATCAGAGCGTCAACACTGCATCTTCACTGCATCATCACAGCATCATCACAGCATAATCACATCATCATCACTGCATCATCACTGCATCATCACTGCATCATCACAGCATCATGGCATCATCATCACAGCATCACCAAATATTCGCAGAGTCATCATTGCATCATCACAGAATCATCAAAGCATCATCATAGCGTCATCAGAGCATTATCGCTGCCTCATCACTGCCTCATCACTGCATCATCACTGCGTCATCACAACATCATCACTTCAACATCACAGCAACATCACACTGTCATCAAAGCGTCATCACAGCATCATTACTGCATCATCACAGCATCATAACACATCATCACCACATCACAACAGCATCATCACAGCATTATAACAGCATCATCCAGGGGTCATCACTGCATCATCACAGCGTCACCACAGCGTCATCACTGCATCATCACAGCATCATCAAAGCATCACAGCGTAATCAAAGCGTCATCACAGCTTCATCACGGTATCAACACAGCATTATCACATCATCATCACAGAATCATCATGCCATCATCACAGCATCATCGCAGCATCATCACAGCATCATTAAAGCATCACAGCATCATCAAAGACTCATCACAGCGTCATCACAGCATCACCACTGCGTCATCAGAGCGTCATCAAAGCACCATCACAGCTTCATCACAGCATCAACACAGCATCATCACAGTGTCATCAAAGCGTCATCACAACATCATCAGCGCGTCATCACTGAATCATCACAGCGTAATAACTACATCATCAGTGCGTCATCACAGCGTCATCACAGCATCACTACAGCATCAACACAGCAACATCTCAGCGTCATCACTACATCATCGCAGCGTCATCACTGCATCATCACAGCATCATAAGTGCATCATCACAGCATCATCACAGCATCATAATGTGGTGGTTTTACCGTGCTGGGCAGCTAAACCCCACAACCGCTCTCTCACTCCCCCTCTTTTTAGATGAGGAGGGGAAGAAGTAAATCAAAGAACAACTCACGGGTTGAGATAAGGATAATTTAATTAAAGGGAAATAATAATAATAATAATTAAATAAAGATTATTATGAACTAAACAATTTAACTAAAGGGAAATAAAGGGGAAAGGGGAAAAGGGGAAAAGGGAGGGGGAAAGGAAAAAAATAAAAAGAAGGGAGGAAAACAAACAAAATAAATGAAGGCTATGTGGAAGTGCAGAGGAAAGAAATTGCTCTTTACTTCCCACAAATGAGTGATGATTGACCACGTCCTTGAAGCAGGGCCTCAACACACGTAGCCGGTGTTCGGGAGGAGGACCGACGTCTTCACAACGAGAGCCCACCCCTCCCCTCTTCTTCCTGTTTCCACCTTTTATTGCTGTGTGACATCACATGATATGGAATATCCCTTTGGTTGGTTTAGGTCAGCTGCCCTAGTGATGTTTCTCTTCTCACTTTTTGCCCACCCCCTAGGAGGGTTAGAGAGAGGCCCGATGCTGTGCCACTGCTGCTCAGCAGTAGACACAACACTAGTATGATAACACTGCTGTTCCAGCTACAAGTGCAGAGTACAGCACTGTATGGGCTGCTGCAGGGAAAGTTAACATTCCAGCCAGACACAGTACACATAAAAACATCATCACATCATCATCATTGTATCATCACAGCATCATCATAGCGTCATCAGAGCATTATCGCTGCCTCATCACTGCATCATCACAGCATCATCACTGCATCATCACAGCATCATCACAATATTATCACAGCCTCACCACAGCGTCATAACTGCATCATCACTGCATCATCACTGTATCATCAGAGCATCATCACATCATTTCAATGCATCATCACAGCATAATAACAGCATCATCATGGCATCATCACAACATCATCACAGAATCATCACTGAATCATCACAGCGTCATCACAGCATCATCACAGCATCACAACAGCATCATCACTGCATCATCAAATCATGATCACTGCATCATGAAAGTGTCATCACAGCATCACCACAGCATCATCACAACAGTATCACAGTATCACAGAGTCATCACAGCGTCATCATCACATCATCACTGCACCATCACTGTGTCATCACAGCATCATTACTGCATAATCACAACATCATCACGGTGTCAACGCAGCATAATCACAGCATAATCAGAGCATCACAACAGCATCATCGCATCGTCATCACAGTATCATCAAAGCATCACAGCGTCGCCATCACTGCATCATCACAGAATCATCACTGTATCATCGCAGCGGTATAACTGCATCATCACAGCATCATCATTGCATCATCACAGCATCACAAGAGCATCATCGCAGCATCATCACAGTATCATCAAAGCATCACATCGTCGCCATCACTGCATCATCACAGAATCATCACTGTATCATCGCAGCGGTATAACTGCATCATCACAGCATCATCATTGCATCATCACAGCATCATCACAACATCATCACAGCATCACGGCATCATCAAAGCGCCATAAAAGCGTCATCACAGCATCATCACTGTGTCATCACAGTATCATCACAGCATCATCACAGCTTCCTCACGGCGTCATTACATCATCAGTACAGTGTCATCAAAGCGTTATCACAGAATCATCACTGCATCATCACAGCATCATCACTGCATCATTACAGCGTCATCACAGCTTCATCACAGCATCATCACAGCGTCATTACAGCATCATGAAAGCACCATCACAGCATCATCGCAGCATCATCACAGCATCATCACTGCATCATCACAGCATCATCGCAGCATCATCACAGCATCATCACTGCATCATCAGAGCATCATCGCAGCATCATCGCACCATCATCAAAGCAACATCACACCGTCACTACTGCAACATCACTGCATCATCTGAGCATCATCACAGCACCATCACAGCGTTATCACAGCGTCATCAAAGCATCATCACAACATCATGAAAGCGTCATCACAGTATCATCATAGTGTCATCAAATCATTATCACAGCATCATAAGAGCATCATTTCTGGTGCCAACTCAGAAATCTTGTTTTTTTTTGACCATGGGGCACTTTACTCAGCACCTGGCCTGATGGCCACAGACGGGTCCCTATCTTTTAGGGGAAAAAGGATCCTGGGCCAGGAGCTGGCAGGGCTCATTGAGAGGGCTTTAAACTAGGTAAGAAGGGGGATGGGGCTGAAGCAAGGATTGTTGGGGCTGTGCCAGGGGGAACAATGGCAAGGCCGGAGGATAGGGCAATGGCCCAGCTGAAGTGCATCTACACCAATGCTCTGATGATGCTCTGATGATGCAGTGATGTTGCAGTAGTGACGCTGTGATGACGCTTTGATGATGCTGTGATGACGCGGTGATGATGATATGATGATGCAGTGATGATACTGTGATGACGCTGTGATGATGCAGTGATTATGCATTAATGATTCTGTGATGATGCTGAGATGATATTTTGATGATGCAGTGATGACGCTGTGATGACCTTATTATGATGCTGTGATGATGCTGTGATGATGCAGTGATCATGTAGTGGTGATGATGTGATGACGCAGGGATTCTGCAGTAATGACACAGTGATGATGCGGTGATGATACTGTGATGTTGCAGTAATGACGCTGCGATGAAGTTATGATGATGCAGTGATGATACTGTGATGACGCAGTGATGATGCAGTGATTATGCAGTAATGATACTGAGATGATGCAGTTATGATGCAGTGGTGATGCATTGATGACGCTGTAATTATGATGTGATTATGTAGTGATGATGTAGTGATTACGCTGTGATGATGCAGTGATGATACAGTGAAGACGCTGTTATGATGCAGTGAGGAAGCAGTAATGATGCTGTGGTGTTGCTGAGATGATGCTGTGATGATTCATTGATGATGCAGTGATGATGCTGTGATGATGCTATGATTATGTTTTGATGATGCCTTGATGATTCTGTGATGACGCTGTGATGACTCTGTCGTGATGCTCTGATAACGCTGTCGTGATGCTGTGATGATGCTGCGATGATGTTGTGATGATGCAATGATTATGCTGTGATGATGTAGTAATGATGATGTTATGATGCCGAGGTGATGCAATGATGATGCTGTATTGACGCAGTGATGGTGCTGTGATGATGCAGAGTTTATGCAGTTATGACACTGTGATTATGCTTTGATGACGACACAATGGTGATGTGACGATGCAGTGATGAGGTTGTGATGATGCTGTGACGATGCAGTGATTACGCTGCGATGATGATGTGATGATGCTGCGATGATGCTGTGATGATGCAGTGATAATGATGTGATAATGCTGTGATGATGATGTGATGACGCAGTGATGATGATGTGATGACTCTGATTCTGCAGTATTGATACTGTGATGATGCTGAGATGATGCTGTAACGATGCAGTGATGATACAGTGATAATGCTGTGATGATGCTATAATAATGTTGTGATGATGCTGTGATGAAGATGTGATGATTCTGTGATGACGCTGTGATGATGCTGTCGTGATGGTCTGATAATGTTGTCGTAACGCTGTGACGATGCTTCGATGATGTTGTGATGATTCTGTGATGATGCAATTATGATGCTGTGATGATGCAGTGATGATGCACTGATAATGCTGTTATGACGCTGTGATGACGTAGTAATGATGCTGTGATGATGCAGTGTTTACGCAGTTATGATGCTGTGATGATGCTTTGGTGAAGTTCTGATGATGCAGTGATGGTGCTGTGATGACGCATTGATGATGCTTAGATGATGCTGTGATGATGCTCTGATGATGCTGTGATGATGCAGTGATGATGATGTGATGATGCTGTAGTGATGATGTGATGATGCTGTGATGATGCAGTGATCATGCAGTGATGATGTTGTGATGACGCAGTGATGATGTTGTGATGACGCAGGGATGATGCTGCGATGATGCTATGGTGATGATGTGACGATGCTGTGATTACGCAGTGACGATGCTGTGATGACGCTTGGATGACGCTATAGTGATTCTGTGATGATGCTGTAGTGGTACTATGATGATGCTGTGAGGATGCTGCGATGACGCTCTGATGACGCAGTAATCATGATGTAATGATGCTGTGATGACGCTGCGATGACACTGTAGTGATGCTGGGATGACGCTGTGATGATACTGAGATGACGTGATGATGCAGTGATGATGCAGTGACGACGCAGTAATGATGCTGTGATCATGTAGTGATGATGTAGTGATTATGCTGTGATGACGCAGTGATGATGCTCTAATGATGCTGTGATTATGATGTGATGATGCATTGATCATGATGTGATGATGCTCTGATGATGCAGTGATGACTCTGTGATGATGCAGTGATTATGTAGCTATGATGCTGTGATGATGATGTGATGATGTAGTGATAATGATGTGATGATGCAGGGATGATGATGTGATGATGCAGGGATGATGATGTGATGATGTTGTGTTAATGCTGTGATGACGCTGTCATGATTCTGTGACGATGCAGTGATGATGCTGTGATGACCCTGTCATGATGTTGTGATGACGCTGTCGTGATGCTGTGATGATGCTGTGATGACAATATGATGACGTAGTTATGATGCTGTTATGATGCAGTCATTATGCAGTGATGATGCAGATATGAGGCTGTGATGACGCTGTGATGATATTGTGATGATGCTGCGATGATGATGTGATGACGCAGTGATGATGCTGCGATGACTCTGTGATGACCCTATCGTGATTATGTGATAACGCTGTGATGATGCTGTGATGATGCAATGATGATGCTGTGATGATGCTGTGATGATGCTGTGATTC
Source organism: Clangula hyemalis (assembly GCA_963989345.1). The sequence continues at coordinate 1,449,816 of OZ022461.1, read as the reverse complement.
TGAAGTAATGATGCTGTGAGGATGGTGAGGTGATGCTGTGATGACGCAGTGATGATGATGTGATTACGCAGCGATGATGCTGTAATGATTTTGTGATGATGATGTGATGATGCTGTGATAACGCAGTGATAATGCTGTGATGATGCAATGATGATGCTGTGATGACGCAGTGTTTATGCAGTTATGACGCTGTGATGACCCTGTTATGATGCCTGTATGAGGATGCGATGATGCTGTGACTATGCAGTGATGATGCAGTGATGATGCTGCGATGATGTAGTGATGATGCTGCCATGATGATATGATGATGCAGTGATGATACTGTGATAACATTGTGATGACGCAGTGATGATGCAGTGATGATGCTGTAATGATGCAGTGATTATGCAGTAATGATGCTGTAGTGACGTTGCGATTATGCTGTGATGATGCTGTGATGTTGCTGTGGTGACGCTGTGTTGAGGGTGTTGTGATGCTCTGATAATGCTGTTGTGATGCTGTGATGACATAGAGATGATGTTGTGATGATGCTGTGATGACATAGCGATGATGCTGTGATGATTCTGTGATGTCACTCTGATGATGCTGTGATGATGCAATTATGGTACTGTGATGATGCTGTGATGATGCAGTGATGATATAGTGATGACGTTGTGATGATGCAGTAATGATGCTGAGATGATGCTGTGATGACGCAGTGATTATGCAGTGATGACACCGTGATGACGCTGTAATGATGCAGTGAGTAAGCAGTAATGATAATGCGATGATGCTGTGATTATGCTGTGACGATGAGGTGATGATGCAGTGATTATGCAGTGATGATGCTGTCATGATACTCTAATGATGCTCTGATGATGCAGAGATGATGCAGTGATGTTGCTGTGATGATGATGTGATGATGCAGTGATGATAATGTGATGATGCTGTGATAATGCAGTGATTATGCTGTAATGATGCTCTGATGACACTGAGATAATGCTCTGATGCTGTAGATATGATGCTGTGAAGATGCAGTGAGGACGCAGAGATGATGCTGTGATGACAATGTGAAGATGCTGTGATGATGCAGTGATGGCGCAGTGATGATGCTGTGATGACACTGTGATTATGTGGTGATGATGATATGATGATGCTGTGATGATGCTGTGATGATGCTGTGATTATGCAGCTATGACGCTGTGATGACATAGTGATGATGCTGTGATGACGCTGTGATGATGATAGAATGATGCTGTGATGATGCTGTGATGATGATGTCATGATGCAATGATGATGCAGTGGTGATGCTCTGATGATGCTGTAATGATGCTGTAACGATGAAGTGATGGTGCAGTGATGATACTGTGATGACACTGTGATGATGCAGTGATGATTCAGTGATGATTCTGTTATGATGCTATGATGACGCTATTATGATGCTGTGATGACGCTGCGACGATGATATGATGATCCTGTGATTACTCTGCAATGACGTTTTGATGACACTGCTATGATGCTGTGATGATGCTTTGATGACGCAGTGATGACGCTGTGATGACGCTGTGATGATGCTGTGATGATGCTGTGATGACGCTGTGATTATGCTGTGATGATGCAGTGATTATGCTCTGATGATATTGTGATGATGCTGTTATGATGCAATGATGATGATGAGATGATGCAGTGATGATGCTGTGATGATGCAGTGATGATGATGTGATGAAGCAGTGATGATACAGTGATTATGCTGTGATTAAGCTGTGATGACACAATTATGATGCTCTGATGATGCAGTGATGATGCAGTGTCGATGCAGTGATGATGCTGTGACGATGCAGTGAAGATGATGTGATGATGATGTGATGATGATGTTATGATGCAGTGATGATACTGTGATGACGCTGTGATAATGCATTGATTATGCAGTAATGATGCTGTGATGATGCTGAGATGATGCTGTCATGATGCAGTGATGATGCAGTGATGCAGTGATGACGCAGTGATGATGCTGCGGTGATGATTTGAAGGTGCTGTGATGATGCAGTGATGGTGCTGTGAAGGCGCAGTAGTGATGCTTTGATTATGCTGTGATGATGCAGTGATTATGCAGCTATGGTGCAGTGATGATGCTGTGATGATACCGTGATGACGCTGTGATGACGGAGTGATGATGCTGTGATGACACTGATGATGTTGTGGTGATAATGTGATGATGCTGTGAAGATACTGTGATAACGCTTTTATTATGCCGTATTCATGCAGTAATGATTCTGTGATGATGCTGAGATGACGCTGCGATGATGCTGTGATGATGCTGTGATGAGTGTGATGACGCTCTGATGACACTATTATTGTGCTGAGATGATGCAGTGATGATGCAGTGATGAGACTGTGATGATGCTGTGATGACGTTTTGATGATGCATTGATGATGATGTGATGATGGACTTATGATGCTGTGACGATGCAGTGATGAAACCGTGATGACACTCTGATGATGTACTGAGTAAGCAGTAATGATGCTGCGATGATTCTGTGATGACACTGTAATGGTGCTGTGATGAGGCAGAGATGATGCAGTGATGATGCTGTGATGATGTTGTGATGAAGCTGTGATGATGCAGTGATGATGATGGGATTATGAAGTGATGATGATGTGATGATGCAGTGATGATACTGTGATGACGCTGTGATAATGCAGTGATTATGCGGAAATGATGCTGTGATGACACTGATATGATGCTTTGATGATGCAGTGATGATGCTGTGGTGATGCAGTGAGGACACAGTGATGATGCAGTGATCAAAGCGTCATCACAGTATCATCAAAGCATCATCGCAGCGTCATCGCAGCGTCATCACTGCATCATCGCAGCGTCATCACTGCATCATCACAGCATCAACACTGAATCATCACTGCATCATCACAACATCATCAAATAATCATGAAAGCATCACAGCTTCATCAAAGCGTCATCAGAGCGTCAACACTGCATCTTCACTGCATCATCACAGCATCATCACAGCATAATCACATCATCATCACAGCATCATCACTGCATCATCACAGCATCATTGCATCATCATCACAGCATCACCAAATATTCGCAGAGTCATCATTGCATCATCACAGAATCATCAAAGCACCATCATAGCGTCATCAGAGCATTATCGCTGCCTCATCACTGCCTCATCACTGCATCATCACTGCGTCATCACAACATCATCACTTCAACATCACAGCAACATCACACTGTCATCAAAGCGTCATCACAGCATCATTACTGCATCATCACAGCATCATAACACATCATCACCACATCACAACAGCATCATCACAGCATTATAACAACATCATCCAGGCGTCATCACTGCATCATCACAGCGTCACCACAGCGTCATCACTGCATCATCACAGCATCATCAAAGCATCACAGCATAATCAAAGCGTCATCACAGCTTCATCATGGTATCAACACAGCATTATCACATCATCATCACAGAATCATCATGCCATCATCACAGCATCATCGCAGCATCATCACAGCATCATTAAAGCATCACAGCGTCATCAAAGACTCATCACAGCGTCATCACAGCATCACCACTGCGTCATCAGAGCGTCATCAAAGCACCATCACAGCTTCATCACAGCATCAACACAGCATCATCACAGTGTCATCAAAGCGTCATCACAACATCATCAGCGTGTCATCACTGAATCATCACAGTGTAATAACTACATCATCAGTGCGTCATCACAGCGTCATCACAGCATCACTACAGCATCAACACAGAAACATCTCAGCGTCATCACTACATCATCGCAGCGTCATCACTGCATCATCACAGCATCATAAGTGCATCATCACAGCATCATCATAGCGTCATCAGAGCATTATCGCTGCCTCATCACTGCATCATCACAGCATCATCACTGCATCATCACAGCATCATCACAATATTATCACAGCCTCACCACAGCGTCATAACTGCATCATCACAGCATCATCACAATATTATCACAGCCTCACCACAGCGTCATAACTGCATCATCACTGCATCATCACTGTATCATCAGAGCATCATCACATCATTTCAATGCATCATCACAGCATAATAACAGCATCATCACAGCATCATCACAACATCATCACTGCATCAACACAACATCATCACAGAATCATCACTGAATCATCACAGCGTCATCACAGCATCATCACAGCATCACAACAGCATCATCACTGCATCATCAAATCATGATCACTGCATCATGAAAGTGTCATCCCAGCATCACCACAGCATCATCACAACAGTATCACAGTATCACAGAGTCATCACAGCGTCATCATCACATCATCACTGCACCATCACTGTGTCATCACAGCATCATTACTGCATAATCACAACATCATCACGGTGTCATCGCAGCATAATCACAGCATAATCAGAGCATCACAACAGCATCATCGCATCGTCATCACTGCATCATCATTGCATCATCACAGCATCACAACAGCATCATCACAGCATCACAACAGCATCATCGCAGCATCATCACAGTATCATCAAAGCATCAGAGCTTCGCCATCACTGCATCATCACTGCATCATCACAGCATGACCACAGCATCATCACTGCATCATTACAGCATCATCACAACATCATCACAGCATCACGGCATCATCAAAGCGCCATAAAAGCGTCATCACAGCATCATCACTGCGTCATCACTCCATCATCGCAGCATCATCAAAGCATCACAGCGTCATCACAGTATCATCACAGCATCACCACAGCTTCCTCACGGCGTCATTACATCATCAGTACAGTGTCATCAAAGCGTTATCACAGAATCATCACTGCATCATCACAGCATCATCACTGCATCATTACAGCGTCATCACAGTGTCATCACAGCTTCATCACAGCATCATCAGAGCGTCATTACAGCATCATGAAAGCACCATCACAGCGTCATCACAGCATCGTAGCAGCATCATCACAGCATCATCACTGCATCATCACAGCATCACAGTGTCATCAAATTATCATCACTGCATCATCAGAGCATCACCAGAACTTCATCGCAGCATCATCAAAGCAACATCACAGCGTCACTACTGCAACATCACTGCATCATCTGAGCATCATCACAGCACCATCACAGCGTTATCACAGCGTCATCAAAGCACCATCACATCATCATGAAAGCGTCATCACAGTATCATCACAGTGTCATCAAATCATTATCACAGCATCATAAGAGCATCATTTCTGGTGCCAACACAGAAATCTTGTTTTTTTTGACCATGGGGCACTTTACTCAGCACCTGGCCTGATGGCCGCAGACGGGTCCCTATCTTTTAGGGGAAAAAGGATCCTGGGCCAGGAGCTGGCAGGGCTCATTGAGAGGGCTTTAAACTAGGTAAGAAGGGGGATGGGGCTGAAGCAAGGATTGTTGGGGCTGTGCCAGGGGGAACAATGGCAAGGCCGGAGGATAGGGCAATGGCCCAGCTGAAGTGCATCTACACCAATGCTCTGATGATGCTCTGATGATGCAGTGATGTTGCAGTAGTGACGCTGTGATGACGCTTTGATGATGCTGTGATGACGCGGTGATGATGATGTGATGATTCAGTGATTCTGCAGTATTGACACTGTGATGATGCTGAGATGATGCTGTAACGATGCAGTGATGATACAGTGATGATGCTGTGATGATGCAATAATAATGTTGTGATGATGCTGTGATGAAGATGTGATGATTCTGTGATGATGCTGTGATGATGCTGTCATGATGGTCTGATAACGTCGTAACGCTGTGACGATGCTTCGATGATGTTTTGATGATTCTGTGATGATGCAATTATGATGCTGTGATGATGCAGTGATGATGCACTGATAATGCTGTTATGACGCTGTGATGACGTAGTAATGATGCTGTGATGATGCAGTGTTTACGCAGTTATGACGCTGTGATGATGCAGTGATTATGCATTAATGATTCTGTGATGATGCTATGATATTTTGATGATGCAGTGATGACGCTGTGATGACCTTATTATGATGCTGTGATGATGCTGTGATGATGCTGTGATTAAGCAGCTACGATTCTGTGATGATGCTGTGATGATGCGGTGATGATACTGTGATGTTGCAGTAATGACGCTGCGATGAAGTTATGATGATGCAGTGATGATACTGTGATGACGCAGTGATGATGCAGTGATTATGCAGTAATGATACTGAGATGATGCAGTTACGATGCAGTGGTGATGCATTGATGACGCTGTAATTATGATGTGATTATGTAGTGATGATGTAGTGATTACGCTGTGATGATGCACTGATGATACTGTGAAGACGCTGTTATGATGCAGTGAGGAAGCAGTAATGATGCTGTGGTGTTGCTGAGATGATGCTGTGATGATTCATTGATGATGCAGTGATGATGCTGTGATGATACTGTGAAGACGCTGTTATGATGCAGTGAGTAAGCACTAATGATGCTGTGATGTTGCTGAGATGATGCTGTGATGATTCATTAATGATGCAGTGATGATGCTGTGATGATGCTATGATTATGTTTTGATGATGCCTTGATGATTCTGTGATGACGCTGTGATGACTCTGTCGTGATGCTCTGATAACGCTGTCGTGATGTTGTGATGATGCTGCGATGATGTTGTGATGATGCAATGATTATGCTGTGATGATGTAGTAATGATGATGTTATGATGCCGAGGTGATGCAATGATGATGCTGTATTGACGCAGTGATGGTGCTGTGATGATGCAGAGTTTATGCAGTTATGACACTGTGATTATGCTTTGATGACGACGCAATGGTGATGTGACGATGCAGTGATGATGCTGTGATGATGCTGTGACGATGCAGTGATTACGCTGCGATGATGATGTGATGATGCTGCGATGATGCTGTGATGATGCAGTGATAATGATGTGATAACGCTGTGATGATGATGTGATGACGCAGTGATGATGATGTGATGATTCAGTGATTCTGCAGTATTGATACTGTGATGATGCTGAGATGATGCTGTAACGATGCAGTGATGATACAGTGATGATGCTGTGATGATGCTATAATAATGTTGTGATGATGCTGTGATGAAGATGTGATGATTCTGTGATGATGCTGTGATGATGCTGTCATGATGGTCTGATAACGTTGTCGTAACGCTGTGACGATGCTTCGATGATGTTTTGATGATTCTGTGATGATGCAATTATGATGCTGTGATGATGCAGTGATGATGCACTGATAATGCTGTTATGACGCTGTGATGACGTAGTAATGATGCTGTGATGATGCAGTGTTTACGCAGTTATGATGCTGTGATGATGCTTTGGTGAAGTTCTGATGATGCAGTGATGGTGCTGTGATGACGCATTGATGATGCTTAGATGATGCTGTGATGATGCTCTGATGATGCTGTGATGATGCAGTGATGATGATGTGATGATGCTGTGGTGATGATGTGATGATGCTGTGATGATGCAGTGATCATGCAGTGATGATGTTGTGATGACGCAGTGATGATGTTGTGATGACGCAGTGACGATGCTGTGATGACGCTTGGATGACGCTATAGTGATTCTGTGATGATGCTGTAGTGGTACTATGATGATGCTGTGAGGATGCTGCGATGACGCTCTGATGACGCAGTAATCATGATGTAATGATGCTGTGATGACGCTGCGATGACACTGTCGTGATGCTGTGATGACGCTCTGATGATGCTGTGATGATACTGAGATGACGTTGTGATGATGCAGTGATGATGCAGTGATGACGCAGTAATGATGCTGTGATCATGTAGTGATGATGTAGTGATTATGCTGTGATGACGCAGTGATGATGCTCTAATGATGCTGTGATTATGATGTGATGATGCATTGATCATGATGTGATGACGCTCTGATGATGCAGTGATGACTCTGTGATGATGCAGTGATTATGTAGCTATGATGCTGTGATGATGATGTGATGATGTAGTGATAATGATGTGATGATGCAGGGATGATGATGTGATGATGCAGGGATGATGATGTGATGATGTTGTGTTAATGCTGTGATGACGCTGTCATGATTCTGTGACGATGCAGTGATGATGCTGTGATGACCCTGTCATGATGTTGTGATGACGCTGTCGTGATGCTGTGATGATGCTGTGATGACAATATGATGACGTAGTTATAATGCTGTTATGATGCAGTCATTATGCAGTCATGATGCAGATATGAGGCTGTGATGACGCTGTGATGATATTGTGATGATGCTACGATGATGATGTGATGACGCAGTGATGATGCTGCGATGACTCTGTGATGACCCTATCGTGATTATGTGATAACGCTGTGATAATGCAATGATGACGCTGTGATGATGCTGTGATGATGCTGTGATTCTGAAGTAATGATGCTGTGAGGATGGTGTGGTGATGCTGAGATGATGATGTGATGATACTGTGATGACGCAGATATGACGCTGCGATGATGAAGTGATGATGCAGTGATGACTCTGTGATGATGCTGTGATAACGCAGTGATGATGCTGTGATGAAGCAATGATGATGTTGTAATGACGCAGTGTTTATGCAGTTATGACGCTGTGATGACCCTGTTATGATGCCTGTATGAGGATGCGATGATGCTGTGACTGTGCAGTGATGATGCAGTGATGATGCTGCGATGATGTAGTGATGATGCTGCGATGATGATATGATGATGCAGTGATGATACTGTGATAACATTGTGATGACGCAGTGATGATGCTGTGATGACACTCTGATGATGTTGTGATGATAATGTGATGATGCCGTGATGATGCTGTGAAGATACTGTGATGATGCTGAGATGGTGCTGTGATGATGCTGTTATGACGCTGTGATGACGCAGTGATGATGCTGTGATGATGCAGTGATGATGATGTGATGAAGCAGTGATGATACAGTGATTATGCTGTGATTAAGCTGTGATGACACAATTATGATGCTCTGATGATGCAGTGATGATGCAGTGTCGATGAAGTGATGATGCTGTGACGATGCAGTGAAGATGATGTAATGATGCAGTGATGAAGATGTTATGATGCAGTGATGATACTGTGATCACGCTGTGATAATGCATTGATTATGCAGTAATGATGCTGTGATGATGCTGAGATGATGCTGTCATGATGCAGTGATGATGCAGTGATGCAGTGATGACGCAGTGATGATGCTGCGGTGATGATTTGAAGGTGCTGTGATGATGCAGTGATGGTGCTGTGAAGGCGCAGTAGTGATGCTTTGATTATGCTGTGATGATGCAGTGATTATGCAGCTATGGTGCAGTGATGATGCTGTGATGATACCGTGATGACGCTGTGATGACGGAGTGATGATGCTGTGATGACACTCTGATGATGTTGTGGTGATAATGTGATGATGCTGTGAAGATACTGTGATAACGCTTTTATTATGCAGTATTCATGCAGTAATGATTCTGTGATGATGCTGAGATGACGCTGCGATGATGATGTGATGATGCTGTGATGAGTGTGATGACGCTCTGATGACACTATTATTGTGCTGAGATGATGCAGTGATGATACAGTGATGAAACCGTGATAACACTCTGATGATCTACTGAGTAAGCAGTAATGATGCTGCGATGATTCTGTGATGACACTGTAATGATGTTGTGATGAAGCTGTGATGATGCAGTGATGATGATGGGATTATGAAGTGATGATGATGTGATGATGCAGTGACGATACTGTGATGACGCTGTGATAATGCAGTGATTATGCGGAAATGATGCTGTGATGACACTGAGATGATGCTTTGATGATGCAGTGATGATGCTGTGAGGATGCAGTGAGGACACAGTGATGATGTTGTGCTGATGCTGTGATGATGTTTTGATTACGCAGTGATGATGCTGTGGTGATGCAGTGATGATGCAGTGATGATGCAGTGATCAAAGTGTCATCACAGCATCATCACAGCATCATCGCAGCGTCATCGCAGCGTCATCACTGCATCATCGCAGCGTCATTGCATCATCATCACAGCATCACCAAATATTCGCAGAGTCATCATTGCATCATCACAGAATCATCAAAGCACCATCATAGCGTCATCGGAGCATTATCGCTGCCTCATCACTGCCTCATCACAACATCATCACTTCAACATCACAGCAACATCACACTGTCATCAAAGCGTCATCACAGCATCATTACTGCATCATCACAGCATCATAACACATCATCACCACATCACAACAGCATCATCACAGCATTATAACAGCATCGTCCAGGCGTCATCACTGCATCATCACAGCGTCACCACAGCGTCATCACTGCATCATCACAGCATCATCAAAGCATCACAGCGTAATCAAAGCGTCATCACAGCTTCATCACGGTATCAACACAGCATTATCACATCATCATCACAGAATCATCATGCCATCATCACAGCATCATCGCAGCATCATCACAGCATCATTAAAGCATCACAGCGTCATCAAAGACTCATCACAGCGTCATCACAGCATCACCACTGCGTCATCAGAGTGTCATCAAAGCACCATCACAGCTTCATCACAGCATCAACACAGCATCATCACAGTGTCATCAAAGCGTCATCACAACATCATCAGCGCGTCATCACTGAATCATCACAGCGTAATAACTACATCATCAGTGCGTCATCACAGCGTCATCACAGCATCACTAAAGCATCAACACAGCAACATCTCATCGTCATCACTACATCATCGCAGCGTCATCACTGCATCATCACAGCATCATAAGAGCATCATCACAGCATCATAAAAACATCATCACATCATCATCATTGTATCATCACAGCATCATCATAGCGTCATCAGAGCATTATCGCTGCCTCATCACTGCTTCATCACAGCATCATCACTGCATCATCACAGCATCATCACAATATTATCACAGCCTCACCACAGCGTCATAACTGCATCATCACTGCATCATCACTGTATCATCAGAGCATCATCACATCATTTCAAAGCATGATCACAGCATAATAACAGCATCATCACGGCATCATCACAACATCATCACAGAATCATCACTGAATCATCACAGCGTCATCACAGCATCATCACAGCATCACAACAGCATCATCACTGCATCATCAAATCATGATCACTGCATCATGAAAGTGTCATCCCAGCATCACCACAGCATCATCACAACAGTATCACAGTATCACAGAGTCATCACAGCGTCATCATCACATCATCACTGCACCATCACAGAGTCATCACAGCATCATTACTGCATAATCACAACATCATCACGGTGTCATCGCAGCATAATCACAGCATAATCAGAGCATCACAACAGCATCATCGCATCGTCATCACTGCATCATCATTGCATCATCACAGCATCATCACTGCATCATCACAGCATCACAACAGCATCATCGCAGCATCATCACAGTATCATCAAAGCATCACAGCGTCGCCATCACTGCATCATCACAGAATCATCACTGTATCATCGCAGCGGTATCACTGCATCATCACAGCATGATCACAGCATCATCACTGCATCATCACAGCATCATCACAACATCATCACAGCATCACGGCATCATCAAAGCGCCATAAAAACGTCATCACAGCATCATCACTGCGTCATCACTCCATCGTCACAGCATCATCAAAGCATCACAGCGTCATCACAATATCATCACAGCATCATCACAGCTTCCTCACGGCGTCATTACATCATCAGTACAGTGTCATCAAAGCGTTATCACAGAATCATCACTGCATCATCACAGCATCATCACAGCGTCATCACAGTGTCATCACAGCTTCATCACAGCATCATCACAACGTCATTACAGCATCATGAAAGCACCATCACAGCGTCATCACAGCATCATCGCAGCATCATCACAGCATCATCACTGCATCATCAGAGCATCACCAGAACTTCATCGCAGCATCATCAAAGCAACATCACAGCATCACTACTGCAACATCACTGCATCATCTGAGCATCATCACAGCACCATCACAGCGTTATCACAGCGTCATCAAAGCATCATCACAACATCATGAAAGCGTCATCACAGTATCATCACAGTGTCATCAAATCATTATCACAGCATCATAAGAGCATCATTTCTGGTGCCAACACAGAAATCTTGTTTTTTTTGACCATGGGGCACTTTACTCAGCACCTGGCCTGATGGCCGCAGACGGGTCCCTATCTTTTAGGGGAAAAAGGATCCTGGGCCAGGAGCTGGCAGGGCTCATTGAGAGGGCTTTAAACTAGGTAAGAAGGGGGATGCGGCTGAAGCAAGGATTGTTGGGGCTGTGCCAGGGGGAACAATGGCAAGGCCGGAGGATAGGGCAATGGCCCAGCTGAAGTGCATCTACACCAATGCTCTGATGATGCTCTTGATGCAGTGATGTTGCAGTAGTGACGCTGTGATGATGCTTTGATGATGCTGTGATGACACTGTGATGATGCGGTGATGATGATATGATGATGCAGTGATGATACTGTGATGACGCTGTGATGATGCAGTGATTATGCAGTAATGATACTGAGATGATGCAGTTATGATGCAGTGGTGATGCATTGATGACGCTGTAATTAGGATGTGATTATGTAGTGATGATGTAGTGATTACGCTGTGATGATGCACTGATGATACTGTGAAGACGCTGTTATGATGCAGTGAGGAAGCAGTAATGATGCTGTGGTGTTGCTGAGATGATGCTGTGATGATTCATTGATGATGCAGTGATGATGCTGTGATGATACTGTGAAGACGCTGTTATGATGCAGTGAGTAAGCACTAATGATGCTGTGATGTTGCTGAGATGATGCTGTGATGATTCATTAATGATGCAGTGATGATGCTGTGATGATGCTATGATTATGTTTTGATGATGCCTTGATGATTCTGTGATGACGCTGTGATGACTCTGTCGTGATGCTCTGATAACGCTGTCGTGATGCTGTGATGATGCTGCGATGATGATGTGATGATGCTGCGATGATGCTGTGATGATGCAGTGATAATGATGTGATAATGCTGTGATGATGATGTGATGACGCAGTGATGATGATGTGATGATTCAGTGATTCTGCAGTATTGATACTGTGATGATGCTGAGATGATGCTCTAACGATGCAGTGATGATACAGTGATAATGCTGTGATGATGCTATAATAATGTTGTGATGATGCTGTGATGAAGATGTGATGATTCTGTGATGACGCTGTGATGATGCTGTCGTGATGGTCTGATAACTTTGTCGTAACGCTGTGACGATGCTTCGATGATGTTGTGATGATTCTGTGATGATGCAATTATGATGCTGTGATGATGCAGTGATGATGCACTGATAATGCTGTTATGACGCTGTGATGACGTAGTAATGATGCTGTGATGATGCAGTGTTTACGCAGTTATGACGCTGTGATGATGCTTTGGTGAAGTTCTGATGATGCAGTGATGGTGCTGTGATGACGCATTGATGATGCTTAGATGATGCTGTGATGATGCTCTAATGATGCAGTGATGATGATGTGATGATGATGTGATGATGCTGTGATGATGCAGTGATCATGCAGTGATGATGTTCTGATGACGCAGTGATGATGTTGTGATGACGCAGTGATGATGCTGCGATGATGCTATGGTGATGATGTGATGATGCTGTGATGACGCAGTGACGATGCTGTGATGACGCTTGGATGACGCTATAGTGATTCTGTGATGATGCTGTAGTGGTACTATGATGATGCTGTGAGGATGCTGCGATGACGCTCTGATGACGCAGTAATCATGATGTAATGATGCTGTGATGACGCTGCGATGACACTGTCGTGATGCTGGGATGACGCTGTGATGATGCTGTGATGATACTGAGATGACGTTGTGATGATGCAGTGATGATGCAGTGATGACGCAGTAATGATGCTGTGATCATGTAGTGATGATGTAGTGATTATGCTGTGATGACGCAGTGATGATGCTCTGATGATGCTGTGATTATGATGTGATGATGCATTGATCATGATGTGATGACGCTCTGATGATGCAGTGATGACTCTGTGATGATGCAGTGATTATGTAGCTATGATGCTGTGATGATGATGTGATGATGTAGTGATAATGATGTGATGATGCAGGGATGATGATGTGATGATGCAGGGATGATGATGTGATGATGTTGTGTTAATGCTGTGATGACGCTGTCATGATTCTGTGACGATGCAGTGATGATGCTGTGATGACCCTGTCGTGATGTTGTGATGACGCTGTCGTGATGCTGTGATGATACTGTGATGACAATATGATGACGTAGTTATGATGCTGTTATGATGCAGTCATTATGCAGTGATGATGCAGATATGAGGCTGTGATGACGCTGTGATGATATTGTGATGATGCTGCGATGATGATGTGATGACGCAGTGATGATGCTGCGATGACTCTGTGATGACCCTATCGTGATTATGTGATAACGCTGTGATGATGCTGTGATGATGCAATGATGATGCTGTGATGATGCTGTGATGATGCTGTGATTCTGAAGTAATGATGCTGTGAGGATGGTGAGGTGATGCTGTGATGACGCAGTGATGATGATGTGATTACGCAGCGATGATTCTGTAATGATTTTGTGATGATGATGTGATGATGCTGTGATGATGATGTGATGATACTGTGATGACGCAGATATGACGCTGCGATGATGAAGTGATGATGCAGTGATGATGCTGTGATGATGCTGTGACTATGCAGTGATGATGCAGTGATGATGCTGCGATGATGTAGTGATGATGCTGCGATGATGATATGATGATGCAGTGATGATACTATGATAACATTGTGATGACGCAGTGATGATGCAGTGATGATGCTGTAATGATGCAGTGATTATGAAGTAATGATGCTGTAGTGACGCTGCGATTATGCTGTGATGATGCTGTGATGTTGCTGTGGTGACGCTGTGTTGAGGGTGTTGTGATGCTCTGATAACGCTGTTGTGATGCTGTGATGATGCTACGATGATGTTGTGATGATGCTGTGATGACATAGCGGTGATGATATGATGATTCTGTGATGTCACTCTGATGATGCTGTGATGATGCAATTATGGTACTGTGATGATGCTGTGATGATGCAGTGATGATATAGTGATGACGTTGTGATGATGCATTGATGATGCTGTATTGATCCTGTGATGACGCAGTGATTATGCAGTGATGACACCGTGATGACGCTGTAATGATGCAGTGAGTAAGCAGTAATGATAATGCGATGATGCTGTGATTATGCTGTGACGATGAGGTGATGATGCAGTGATTATGCAGTGATGATGCTGTCATGATACTCTAATGATGCTCTGATGATGCAGAGATGATGCAGTGATGTTGCTGTGATGATGATGTGATGATGCAGTGATGATAATGTGATGATGCTGTGATAATGCAGTGATTATGCTGTAATGATGCTCTGACGACACTGAGATAATGCTCTGATGCTGTAGATATGATGCTGTGAAGATGCAGTGAGGACGCAGAGATGATACTGTGATGACAATGTGAAGATGCTGTGATGATGCAGTGATGGCGCAGTGATGATGCTGTGATGACACTGTGATTATGTGGTGATGATGATATGATGATGCTGTGATGATGCTGTGATTATGCAGCTATGACGCTGTGATGACATAGTGATGATGCTGTGATGACGCTGTGATGATAATATGATGATGCTGTGATGATGCTGTGATGATGATGTCATGATGCAATGATGATGCAGTCGTGATGCTCTGATGATGCTGTAATGATGCTGTGACGATGAAGTGATGGTGCAGTGATGATACTGTGATGACACTGTGATGATGCAGTGATGATTCAGTGATGATTCTGTTATGATGCTATGATGACGCTATTATGATGCTGTGATGACGCTGCGACGATGATATGATGATCCTGTGATTACTCTGCGATGACGTTTTGATGACACTGCTATGATGCTGTGATGATGCTTTGATGACGCAGTGATGACGCAGTGATGATGCAGTGATTATGCTGTGATGATGTTGTGATGATGCTGTTATGATGCAATGATGATGATGAGATGATGCAGTGATGATGATGTGATGATGCAGTGATGATACTGGTACGACGCTGTTATAATGCAGTGATTGTGCAGTAATGATGCTGTGATAATGCTTAGATGATGCTGTGATGATGTAGTGATTGTGCAGTGATGATGCAGTGATGACGCAGTCATGATGCTTTGATGACAATGCCAAGATACTCTGATGATGCTGTGATGATTCCTTGATGACGCTGAGATGATGCTGTGAGGGTGCAGTGATGATGCAGTGATGATTATGTGATGATGCTCTGATGATGATGTGATGATGCTCTGATGATGCTCTGATGATATTGTGATAATGCAGTGATGATGTTGTGATAACGCAGTGGTGATGCTGTGATGATGTTGTGATGATGCTGTGATGATGCTGTTATGACGCTGTGATGACGCAGTGATGATGCTGTGATGATGCAGTGATGATGATGTGATGAAGCAGTGATGATACAGTGATTATGCTGTGATTATGCAGGAATGATGCTTTGATGATGCTGAGATGATGCTGTGATGATGCAGTTGTGGTGCAGTGATGATGCAGTGATGACGCAGTGATGATGCTGCGATGATGATTTGAAGATGCTGTGATGATGCAGTGATGGTGCTGTGAAGGCGCAGTGGTGATGCTTTCATTATGCTGTGATGATGCAGTGATTATGCAGCTATGGTGCTGTGATGATGCTGTGATGATACTGTGATGACATTGTGATGACGGAGTGATGATGCTGTGATGACACTCTGATGATGTTGTGATGATAATGTGATGATGCCGTGATGATGCTGTGAAGATACTGTGATGATGCTGAGATGGTGCTGTGATGATGCTGTTATGACGCTGTGATGACGCAGTGATGATGCTGTGATGATGCAGTGATGATGATGTGATGAAGCAGTGATGATACAGTGATTATGCTGTGATTAAGCTGTGATGACACAATTATGATGCTCTGATGATGCAGTGATGATGCAATGTCGATGAAGTGATGATGCTGTGACGATGCAGTGAAGATGATGTAATGATGCAGTGATGATAATGTGATGATGCTGTGATAATGCAGTGATTATGCTGTAATGATGCTCTGATGACACTGAGATAATGCTCTGATGCTGTAGATATGATGCTGTGAAGATGCAGTGAGGACGCAGAGATGATGCTGTGATGACAATGTGAAGATGCTGTGATGATGCAGTGATGGCGCAGTGATGATGCTGTGATGACACTGTGATTATGTGGTGATGATGATATGATGATGCTGTGATGATGCTGTGATGATGCTGTGATTATGCAGCTATGACGCTGTGATGACATAGTGATGATGCTGTGATGACGCTGTGATGATGATAGGATGATGCTGTGATGATGCTGTGATGATGATGTCATGATGCAATGATGATGCAGTGGTGATGCTCTGATGATGCTGTAATGATGCTGTAACGATGAAGTGATGGTGCAGTGATGATACTGTGATGACACTGTGATGATGCAGTGATGATTCAGTGATGATTCTGTTATGATGCTATGATGACGCTATTATGATGCTGTGATGACGCTGCGACGATGATATGATGATCCTGTGATTACTCTGCAATGACGTTTTGATGACACTGCTATGATGCTGTGATGATGCTTTGATGACGCAGTGATGACGCTGTGATGATGCTGTGATGATGCTGTGATGATGCTGTGATGACGCTGTGATTATGCTGTGATGATGCAGTGATTATGCTCTGATGATATTGTGATGATGCTGTTATGATGCAATGATGATGATGAGATGATGCAGTGATGATGCTGTGATGATGCAGTGATGATGATGTGATGAAGCAGTGATGATACAGTGATTATGCTGTGATTAAGCTGTGATGACACAATTATGATGCTCTGATGATGCAGTGATGATGCAGTGTCGATGCAGTGATGATGCTGTGACGATGCAGTGAAGATGATGTGATGATGATGTGATGATGATGTTATGATGCAGTGATGATACTGTGATGACGCTGTGATAATGCATTGATTATGCAGTAATGATGCTGTGATGATGCTGAGATGATGCTGTCATGATGCAGTGATGATGCAGTGATGCAGTGATGACGCAGTGATGATGCTGCAGTGATGATTTGAAGGTGCTGTGATGATGCAGTGATGGTGCTGTGAAGGCGCAGTAGTGATGCTTTGATTATGCTGTGATGATGCAGTGATTATGCAGCTATGGTGCAGTGATGATGCTGTGATGATACCGTGATGACGCTGTGATTACGGAGTGATGATGCTGTGATGACACTCTGATGATGTTGTGGTGATAATGTGATGATGCTGTGAAGATACTGTGATAACGCTTTTATTATGCAGTATTCATGCAGTAATGATTCTGTGATGATGCTGAGATGACGCTGCGATGATGATGTGATGATGCTGTGATGAGTGTGATGACGCTCTGATGACACTATTATTGTGCTGAGATGATGCAGTGATGATGCAGTGATGAGACTGTGATGATGCTGTGATGACGTTTTGATGATGCATTGATGATGATGTGATGATGTAGCTATGATGCTGTGACGATGCAGTGATGAAACCGTGATGACACTCTGATGATGTACTGAGTAAGCAGTAATGATGCTGCGATGATTCTGTGATGACACTGTAATGATGCTGTGATGAGGCAGAGATGATGCAGTGATGATGCTGTGATGATGTTGTGATGAAGCTGTGATGATGCAGTGATGATGATGGGATTATGAAGTGATGATGCAGTGATGATACTGTGATGACGCTGTGATAATGCAGTGATTATGCGGAAATGATGCTGTGATGACACTGATATGATGCTTTGATGATGCAGTGATGATGCTGTGAGGATGCAGTGAGGACACAGTGATGATGTTGTGCTGATGCTGTGATGATGTTTTGATTACGCAGTGATGATGCTGTGGTGATGCAGTGATGATGCAGTGATGATGCAGTGATCAAAGCGTCATCACAGCATCATCACAGCATCATCACAGCGTCATCGCAGCGTCATCACTGCATCATCGCAGCGTCATCACTGCATCATCACAGCATCAACACTGCATCATCACTGCATCATCACAACATCATCAAATAATCATGAAAGCATCACAGCTTCATCAAAGCGTCATCAGAGCGTCAACACTGCATCTTCACTGCATCATCACAGCATCATCACAGCATAATCACATCATCATCACTGCATCATCACTGCATC
This sequence comes from Clangula hyemalis, assembly GCA_963989345.1. The sequence goes on along the minus strand of OZ022461.1, from coordinate 1,430,410 downwards.
ATCACTGCATCATCACAGCATCATGGCATCATCATCACAGCATCACCAAATATTCGCAGAGTCATCATTGCATCATCACAGAATCATCAAAGCATCATCATAGCGTCATCAGAGCATTATCGCTGCCTCATCACTGCCTCATCACTGCATCATCACTGCGTCATCACAACATCATCACTTCAACATCACAGCAACATCACACTGTCATCAAAGCGTCATCACAGCATCATTACTGCATCATCACAGCATCATAACACATCATCACCACATCACAACAGCATCATCACAGCATTATAACAGCATCATCCAGGGGTCATCACTGCATCATCACAGCGTCACCACAGCGTCATCACTGCATCATCACAGCATCATCAAAGCATCACAGCGTAATCAAAGCGTCATCACAGCTTCATCACGGTATCAACACAGCATTATCACATCATCATCACAGAATCATCATGCCATCATCACAGCATCATCGCAGCATCATCACAGCATCATTAAAGCATCACAGCATCATCAAAGACTCATCACAGCGTCATCACAGCATCACCACTGCGTCATCAGAGCGTCATCAAAGCACCATCACAGCTTCATCACAGCATCAACACAGCATCATCACAGTGTCATCAAAGCGTCATCACAACATCATCAGCGCGTCATCACTGAATCATCACAGCGTAATAACTACATCATCAGTGCGTCATCACAGCGTCATCACAGCATCACTACAGCATCAACACAGCAACATCTCAGCGTCATCACTACATCATCGCAGCGTCATCACTGCATCATCACAGCATCATAAGTGCATCATCACAGCATCATCACAGCATCATAATGTGGTGGTTTTACCGTGCTGGGCAGCTAAACCCCACAACCGCTCTCTCACTCCCCCTCTTTTTAGATGAGGAGGGGAAGAAGTAAATCAAAGAACAACTCACGGGTTGAGATAAGGATAATTTAATTAAAGGGAAATAATAATAATAATAATTAAATAAAGATTATTATGAACTAAACAATTTAACTAAAGGGAAATAAAGGGGAAAGGGGAAAAGGGGAAAAGGGAGGGGGAAAGGAAAAAAATAAAAAGAAGGGAGGAAAACAAACAAAATAAATGAAGGCTATGTGGAAGTGCAGAGGAAAGAAATTGCTCTTTACTTCCCACAAATGAGTGATGATTGACCACGTCCTTGAAGCAGGGCCTCAACACACGTAGCCGGTGTTCGGGAGGAGGACTGACGTCTTCACAACGAGAGCCCACCCCTCCCCTCTTCTTCCTGTTTCCACCTTTTATTGCTGTGTGACATCACATGATATGGAATATCCCTTTGGTTGGTTTAGGTCAGCTGCCCTAGTGATGTTTCTCTTCTCACTTTTTGCCCACCCCCTAGGAGGGTTAGAGAGAGGCCCGATGCTGTGCCACTGCTGCTCAGCAGTAGACACAACACTAGTATGATAACACTGCTGTTCCAGCTACAAGTGCAGAGTACAGCACTGTATGGGCTGCTGCAGGGAAAGTTAACATTCCAGCCAGACACAGTACACATAAAAACATCATCACATCATCATCATTGTATCATCACAGCATCATCATAGCGTCATCAGAGCATTATCGCTGCCTCATCACTGCATCATCACAGCATCATCACTGCATCATCACAGCATCATCACAATATTATCACAGCCTCACCACAGCGTCATAACTGCATCATCACTGCATCATCACTGTATCATCAGAGCATCATCACATCATTTCAATGCATCATCACAGCATAATAACAGCATCATCATGGCATCATCACAACATCATCACAGAATCATCACTGAATCATCACAGCGTCATCACAGCATCATCACAGCATCACAACAGCATCATCACTGCATCATCAAATCATGATCACTGCATCATGAAAGTGTCATCACAGCATCACCACAGCATCATCACAACAGTATCACAGTATCACAGAGTCATCACAGCGTCATCATCACATCATCACTGCACCATCACTGTGTCATCACAGCATCATTACTGCATAATCACAACATCATCACGGTGTCAACGCAGCATAATCACAGCATAATCAGAGCATCACAACAGCATCATCGCATCGTCATCACAGTATCATCAAAGCATCACAGCGTCGCCATCACTGCATCATCACAGAATCATCACTGTATCATCGCAGCGGTATAACTGCATCATCACAGCATCATCATTGCATCATCACAGCATCACAAGAGCATCATCGCAGCATCATCACAGTATCATCAAAGCATCACATCGTCGCCATCACTGCATCATCACAGAATCATCACTGTATCATCGCAGCGGTATAACTGCATCATCACAGCATCATCATTGCATCATCACAGCATCATCACAACATCATCACAGCATCACGGCATCATCAAAGCGCCATAAAAGCGTCATCACAGCATCATCACTGTGTCATCACAGTATCATCACAGCATCATCACAGCTTCCTCACGGCGTCATTACATCATCAGTACAGTGTCATCAAAGCGTTATCACAGAATCATCACTGCATCATCACAGCATCATCACTGCATCATTACAGCGTCATCACAGCTTCATCACAGCATCATCACAGCGTCATTACAGCATCATGAAAGCACCATCACAGCATCATCGCAGCATCATCACAGCATCATCACTGCATCATCACAGCATCATCGCAGCATCATCACAGCATCATCACTGCATCATCAGAGCATCATCGCAGCATCATCGCACCATCATCAAAGCAACATCACACCGTCACTACTGCAACATCACTGCATCATCTGAGCATCATCACAGCACCATCACAGCGTTATCACAGCGTCATCAAAGCATCATCACAACATCATGAAAGCGTCATCACAGTATCATCATAGTGTCATCAAATCATTATCACAGCATCATAAGAGCATCATTTCTGGTGCCAACTCAGAAATCTTGTTTTTTTTTGACCATGGGGCACTTTACTCAGCACCTGGCCTGATGGCCACAGACGGGTCCCTATCTTTTAGGGGAAAAAGGATCCTGGGCCAGGAGCTGGCAGGGCTCATTGAGAGGGCTTTAAACTAGGTAAGAAGGGGGATGGGGCTGAAGCAAGGATTGTTGGGGCTGTGCCAGGGGGAACAATGGCAAGGCCGGAGGATAGGGCAATGGCCCAGCTGAAGTGCATCTACACCAATGCTCTGATGATGCTCTGATGATGCAGTGATGTTGCAGTAGTGACGCTGTGATGACGCTTTGATGATGCTGTGATGACGCGGTGATGATGATATGATGATGCAGTGATGATACTGTGATGACGCTGTGATGATGCAGTGATTATGCATTAATGATTCTGTGATGATGCTGAGATGATATTTTGATGATGCAGTGATGACGCTGTGATGACCTTATTATGATGCTGTGATGATGCTGTGATGATGCTGTGATGATGCAGTGATCATGTAGTGGTGATGATGTGATGACGCAGGGATTCTGCAGTAATGACACAGTGATGATGCGGTGATGATACTGTGATGTTGCAGTAATGACGCTGCGATGAAGTTATGATGATGCAGTGATGATACTGTGATGACGCAGTGATGATGCAGTGATTATGCAGTAATGATACTGAGATGATGCAGTTATGATGCAGTGGTGATGCATTGATGACGCTGTAATTATGATGTGATTATGTAGTGATGATGTAGTGATTACGCTGTGATGATGCAGTGATGATACAGTGAAGACGCTGTTATGATGCAGTGAGGAAGCAGTAATGATGCTGTGGTGTTGCTGAGATGATGCTGTGATGATTCATTGATGATGCAGTGATGATGCTGTGATGATGCTATGATTATGTTTTGATGATGCCTTGATGATTCTGTGATGACGCTGTGATGACTCTGTCGTGATGCTCTGATAACGCTGTCGTGATGCTGTGATGATGCTGCGATGATGTTGTGATGATGCAATGATTATGCTGTGATGATGTAGTAATGATGATGTTATGATGCCGAGGTGATGCAATGATGATGCTGTATTGACGCAGTGATGGTGCTGTGATGATGCAGAGTTTATGCAGTTATGACACTGTGATTATGCTTTGATGACGACACAATGGTGATGTGACGATGCAGTGATGAGGTTGTGATGATGCTGTGACGATGCAGTGATTACGCTGCGATGATGATGTGATGATGCTGCGATGATGCTGTGATGATGCAGTGATAATGATGTGATAATGCTGTGATGATGATGTGATGACGCAGTGATGATGATGTGATGACTCTGATTCTGCAGTATTGATACTGTGATGATGCTGAGATGATGCTGTAACGATGCAGTGATGATACAGTGATAATGCTGTGATGATGCTATAATAATGTTGTGATGATGCTGTGATGAAGATGTGATGATTCTGTGATGACGCTGTGATGATGCTGTCGTGATGGTCTGATAATGTTGTCGTAACGCTGTGACGATGCTTCGATGATGTTGTGATGATTCTGTGATGATGCAATTATGATGCTGTGATGATGCAGTGATGATGCACTGATAATGCTGTTATGACGCTGTGATGACGTAGTAATGATGCTGTGATGATGCAGTGTTTACGCAGTTATGATGCTGTGATGATGCTTTGGTGAAGTTCTGATGATGCAGTGATGGTGCTGTGATGACGCATTGATGATGCTTAGATGATGCTGTGATGATGCTCTGATGATGCTGTGATGATGCAGTGATGATGATGTGATGATGCTGTAGTGATGATGTGATGATGCTGTGATGATGCAGTGATCATGCAGTGATGATGTTGTGATGACGCAGTGATGATGTTGTGATGACGCAGGGATGATGCTGCGATGATGCTATGGTGATGATGTGACGATGCTGTGATTACGCAGTGACGATGCTGTGATGACGCTTGGATGACGCTATAGTGATTCTGTGATGATGCTGTAGTGGTACTATGATGATGCTGTGAGGATGCTGCGATGACGCTCTGATGACGCAGTAATCATGATGTAATGATGCTGTGATGACGCTGCGATGACACTGTAGTGATGCTGGGATGACGCTGTGATGATACTGAGATGACGTGATGATGCAGTGATGATGCAGTGACGACGCAGTAATGATGCTGTGATCATGTAGTGATGATGTAGTGATTATGCTGTGATGACGCAGTGATGATGCTCTAATGATGCTGTGATTATGATGTGATGATGCATTGATCATGATGTGATGATGCTCTGATGATGCAGTGATGACTCTGTGATGATGCAGTGATTATGTAGCTATGATGCTGTGATGATGATGTGATGATGTAGTGATAATGATGTGATGATGCAGGGATGATGATGTGATGATGCAGGGATGATGATGTGATGATGTTGTGTTAATGCTGTGATGACGCTGTCATGATTCTGTGACGATGCAGTGATGATGCTGTGATGACCCTGTCATGATGTTGTGATGACGCTGTCGTGATGCTGTGATGATGCTGTGATGACAATATGATGACGTAGTTATGATGCTGTTATGATGCAGTCATTATGCAGTGATGATGCAGATATGAGGCTGTGATGACGCTGTGATGATATTGTGATGATGCTGCGATGATGATGTGATGACGCAGTGATGATGCTGCGATGACTCTGTGATGACCCTATCGTGATTATGTGATAACGCTGTGATGATGCTGTGATGATGCAATGATGATGCTGTGATGATGCTGTGATGATGCTGTGATTCTGAAGTAATGATGCTGTGAGGATGGTGAGGTGATGCTGTGATGACGCAGTGATGATGATGTGATTACGCAGCGATGATGCTGTAATGATTTTGTGATGATGATGTGATGATGCTGTGATAACGCAGTGATAATGCTGTGATGATGCAATGATGATGCTGTGATGACGCAGTGTTTATGCAGTTATGACGCTGTGATGACCCTGTTATGATGCCTGTATGAGGATGCGATGATGCTGTGACTATGCAGTGATGATGCAGTGATGATGCTGCGATGATGTAGTGATGATGCTGCCATGATGATATGATGATGCAGTGATGATACTGTGATAACATTGTGATGACGCAGTGATGATGCAGTGATGATGCTGTAATGATGCAGTGATTATGCAGTAATGATGCTGTAGTGACGTTGCGATTATGCTGTGATGATGCTGTGATGTTGCTGTGGTGACGCTGTGTTGAGGGTGTTGTGATGCTCTGATAATGCTGTTGTGATGCTGTGATGACATAGAGATGATGTTGTGATGATGCTGTGATGACATAGCGATGATGCTGTGATGATTCTGTGATGTCACTCTGATGATGCTGTGATGATGCAATTATGGTACTGTGATGATGCTGTGATGATGCAGTGATGATATAGTGATGACGTTGTGATGATGCAGTAATGATGCTGAGATGATGCTGTGATGACGTAGTGATTATGCAGTGATGACACCGTGATGACGCTGTAATGATGCAGTGAGTAAGCAGTAATGATAATGCGATGATGCTGTGATTATGCTGTGACGATGAGGTGATGATGCAGTGATTATGCAGTGATGATGCTGTCATGATACTCTAATGATGCTCTGATGATGCAGAGATGATGCAGTGATGTTGCTGTGATGATGATGTGATGATGCAGTGATGATAATGTGATGATGCTGTGATAATGCAGTGATTATGCTGTAATGATGCTCTGATGACACTGAGATAATGCTCTGATGCTGTAGATATGATGCTGTGAAGATGCAGTGAGGACGCAGAGATGATGCTGTGATGACAATGTGAAGATGCTGTGATGATGCAGTGATGGCGCAGTGATGATGCTGTGATGACACTGTGATTATGTGGTGATGATGATATGATGATGCTGTGATGATGCTGTGATGATGCTGTGATTATGCAGCTATGACGCTGTGATGACATAGTGATGATGCTGTGATGACGCTGTGATGATGATAGGATGATGCTGTGATGATGCTGTGATGATGATGTCATGATGCAATGATGATGCAGTGGTGATGCTCTGATGATGCTGTAATGATGCTGTAACGATGAAGTGATGGTGCAGTGATGATACTGTGATGACACTGTGATGATGCAGTGATGATTCAGTGATGATTCTGTTATGATGCTATGATGACGCTATTATGATGCTGTGATGACGCTGCGACGATGATATGATGATCCTGTGATTACTCTGCAATGACGTTTTGATGACACTGCTATGATGCTGTGATGATGCTTTGATGACGCAGTGATGACGCTGTGATGACGCTGTGATGATGCTGTGATGATGCTGTGATGACGCTGTGATTATGCTGTGATGATGCAGTGATTATGCTCTGATGATATTGTGATGATGCTGTTATGATGCAATGATGATGATGAGATGATGCAGTGATGATGCTGTGATGATGCAGTGATGATGATGTGATGAAGCAGTGATGATACAGTGATTATGCTGTGATTAAGCTGTGATGACACAATTATGATGCTCTGATGATGCAGTGATGATGCAGTGTCGATGCAGTGATGATGCTGTGACGATGCAGTGAAGATGATGTGATGATGATGTGATGATGATGTTATGATGCAGTGATGATACTGTGATGACGCTGTGATAATGCATTGATTATGCAGTAATGATGCTGTGATGATGCTGAGATGATGCTGTCATGATGCAGTGATGATGCAGTGATGCAGTGATGACGCAGTGATGATGCTGCGGTGATGATTTGAAGGTGCTGTGATGATGCAGTGATGGTGCTGTGAAGGCGCAGTAGTGATGCTTTGATTATGCTGTGATGATGCAGTGATTATGCAGCTATGGTGCAGTGATGATGCTGTGATGATACCGTGATGACGCTGTGATGACGGAGTGATGATGCTGTGATGACACTGATGATGTTGTGGTGATAATGTGATGATGCTGTGAAGATACTGTGATAACGCTTTTATTATGCCGTATTCATGCAGTAATGATTCTGTGATGATGCTGAGATGACGCTGCGATGATGCTGTGATGATGCTGTGATGAGTGTGATGACGCTCTGATGACACTATTATTGTGCTGAGATGATGCAGTGATGATGCAGTGATGAGACTGTGATGATGCTGTGATGACGTTTTGATGATGCATTGATGATGATGTGATGATGGACTTATGATGCTGTGACGATGCAGTGATGAAACCGTGATGACACTCTGATGATGTACTGAGTAAGCAGTAATGATGCTGCGATGATTCTGTGATGACACTGTAATGGTGCTGTGATGAGGCAGAGATGATGCAGTGATGATGCTGTGATGATGTTGTGATGAAGCTGTGATGATGCAGTGATGATGATGGGATTATGAAGTGATGATGATGTGATGATGCAGTGATGATACTGTGATGACGCTGTGATAATGCAGTGATTATGCGGAAATGATGCTGTGATGACACTGATATGATGCTTTGATGATGCAGTGATGATGCTGTGGTGATGCAGTGAGGACACAGTGATGATGCAGTGATCAAAGCGTCATCACAGTATCATCAAAGCATCATCGCAGCGTCATCGCAGCGTCATCACTGCATCATCGCAGCGTCATCACTGCATCATCACAGCATCAACACTGAATCATCACTGCATCATCACAACATCATCAAATAATCATGAAAGCATCACAGCTTCATCAAAGCGTCATCAGAGCGTCAACACTGCATCTTCACTGCATCATCACAGCATCATCACAGCATAATCACATCATCATCACTGCATCATCACTGCATCATCACAGCATCATTGCATCATCATCACAGCATCACCAAATATTCGCAGAGTCATCATTGCATCATCACAGAATCATCAAAGCACCATCATAGCGTCATCAGAGCATTATCGCTGCCTCATCACTGCCTCATCACTGCATCATCACTGCGTCATCACAACATCATCACTTCAACATCACAGCAACATCACACTGTCATCAAAGCGTCATCACAGCATCATTACTGCATCATCACAGCATCATAACACATCATCACCACATCACAACAGCATCATCACAGCATTATAACAACATCATCCAGGCGTCATCACTGCATCATCACAGCGTCACCACAGCGTCATCACTGCATCATCACAGCATCATCAAAGCATCACAGCATAATCAAAGCGTCATCACAGCTTCATCATGGTATCAACACAGCATTATCACATCATCATCACAGAATCATCATGCCATCATCACAGCATCATCGCAGCATCATCACAGCATCATTAAAGCATCACAGCGTCATCAAAGACTCATCACAGCGTCATCACAGCATCACCACTGCGTCATCAGAGCGTCATCAAAGCACCATCACAGCTTCATCACAGCATCAACACAGCATCATCACAGTGTCATCAAAGCGTCATCACAACATCATCAGCGTGTCATCACTGAATCATCACAGTGTAATAACTACATCATCAGTGCGTCATCACAGCGTCATCACAGCATCACTACAGCATCAACACAGAAACATCTCAGCGTCATCACTACATCATCGCAGCGTCATCACTGCATCATCACAGCATCATAAGTGCATCATCACAGCATCATCATAGCGTCATCAGAGCATTATCGCTGCCTCATCACTGCATCATCACAGCATCATCACTGCATCATCACAGCATCATCACAATATTATCACAGCCTCACCACAGCGTCATAACTGCATCATCACAGCATCATCACAATATTATCACAGCCTCACCACAGCGTCATAACTGCATCATCACTGCATCATCACTGTATCATCAGAGCATCATCACATCATTTCAATGCATCATCACAGCATAATAACAGCATCATCACAGCATCATCACAACATCATCACTGCATCAACACAACATCATCACAGAATCATCACTGAATCATCACAGCGTCATCACAGCATCATCACAGCATCACAACAGCATCATCACTGCATCATCAAATCATGATCACTGCATCATGAAAGTGTCATCCCAGCATCACCACAGCATCATCACAACAGTATCACAGTATCACAGAGTCATCACAGCGTCATCATCACATCATCACTGCACCATCACTGTGTCATCACAGCATCATTACTGCATAATCACAACATCATCACGGTGTCATCGCAGCATAATCACAGCATAATCAGAGCATCACAACAGCATCATCGCATCGTCATCACTGCATCATCATTGCATCATCACAGCATCACAACAGCATCATCACAGCATCACAACAGCATCATCGCAGCATCATCACAGTATCATCAAAGCATCAGAGCTTCGCCATCACTGCATCATCACTGCATCATCACAGCATGACCACAGCATCATCACTGCATCATTACAGCATCATCACAACATCATCACAGCATCACGGCATCATCAAAGCGCCATAAAAGCGTCATCACAGCATCATCACTGCGTCATCACTCCATCATCGCAGCATCATCAAAGCATCACAGCGTCATCACAGTATCATCACAGCATCACCACAGCTTCCTCACGGCGTCATTACATCATCAGTACAGTGTCATCAAAGCGTTATCACAGAATCATCACTGCATCATCACAGCATCATCACTGCATCATTACAGCGTCATCACAGTGTCATCACAGCTTCATCACAGCATCATCAGAGCGTCATTACAGCATCATGAAAGCACCATCACAGCGTCATCACAGCATCGTAGCAGCATCATCACAGCATCATCACTGCATCATCACAGCATCACAGTGTCATCAAATTATCATCACTGCATCATCAGAGCATCACCAGAACTTCATCGCAGCATCATCAAAGCAACATCACAGCGTCACTACTGCAACATCACTGCATCATCTGAGCATCATCACAGCACCATCACAGCGTTATCACAGCGTCATCAAAGCACCATCACATCATCATGAAAGCGTCATCACAGTATCATCACAGTGTCATCAAATCATTATCACAGCATCATAAGAGCATCATTTCTGGTGCCAACACAGAAATCTTGTTTTTTTTGACCATGGGGCACTTTACTCAGCACCTGGCCTGATGGCCGCAGACGGGTCCCTATCTTTTAGGGGAAAAAGGATCCTGGGCCAGGAGCTGGCAGGGCTCATTGAGAGGGCTTTAAACTAGGTAAGAAGGGGGATGGGGCTGAAGCAAGGATTGTTGGGGCTGTGCCAGGGGGAACAATGGCAAGGCCGGAGGATAGGGCAATGGCCCAGCTGAAGTGCATCTACACCAATGCTCTGATGATGCTCTGATGATGCAGTGATGTTGCAGTAGTGACGCTGTGATGACGCTTTGATGATGCTGTGATGACGCGGTGATGATGATGTGATGATTCAGTGATTCTGCAGTATTGACACTGTGATGATGCTGAGATGATGCTGTAACGATGCAGTGATGATACAGTGATGATGCTGTGATGATGCAATAATAATGTTGTGATGATGCTGTGATGAAGATGTGATGATTCTGTGATGATGCTGTGATGATGCTGTCATGATGGTCTGATAACGTCGTAACGCTGTGACGATGCTTCGATGATGTTTTGATGATTCTGTGATGATGCAATTATGATGCTGTGATGATGCAGTGATGATGCACTGATAATGCTGTTATGACGCTGTGATGACGTAGTAATGATGCTGTGATGATGCAGTGTTTACGCAGTTATGACGCTGTGATGATGCAGTGATTATGCATTAATGATTCTGTGATGATGCTATGATATTTTGATGATGCAGTGATGACGCTGTGATGACCTTATTATGATGCTGTGATGATGCTGTGATGATGCTGTGATTAAGCAGCTACGATTCTGTGATGATGCTGTGATGATGCGGTGATGATACTGTGATGTTGCAGTAATGACGCTGCGATGAAGTTATGATGATGCAGTGATGATACTGTGATGACGCAGTGATGATGCAGTGATTATGCAGTAATGATACTGAGATGATGCAGTTACGATGCAGTGGTGATGCATTGATGACGCTGTAATTATGATGTGATTATGTAGTGATGATGTAGTGATTACGCTGTGATGATGCACTGATGATACTGTGAAGACGCTGTTATGATGCAGTGAGGAAGCAGTAATGATGCTGTGGTGTTGCTGAGATGATGCTGTGATGATTCATTGATGATGCAGTGATGATGCTGTGATGATACTGTGAAGACGCTGTTATGATGCAGTGAGTAAGCACTAATGATGCTGTGATGTTGCTGAGATGATGCTGTGATGATTCATTAATGATGCAGTGATGATGCTGTGATGATGCTATGATTATGTTTTGATGATGCCTTGATGATTCTGTGATGACGCTGTGATGACTCTGTCGTGATGCTCTGATAACGCTGTCGTGATGCTGTGATGATGCTGCGATGATGTTGTGATGATGCAATGATTATGCTGTGATGATGTAGTAATGATGATGTTATGATGCCGAGGTGATGCAATGATGATGCTGTATTGACGCAGTGATGGTGCTGTGATGATGCAGAGTTTATGCAGTTATGACACTGTGATTATGCTTTGATGACGACGCAATGGTGATGTGACGATGCAGTGATGATGCTGTGATGATGCTGTGACGATGCAGTGATTACGCTGCGATGATGATGTGATGATGCTGCGATGATGCTGTGATGATGCAGTGATAATGATGTGATAACGCTGTGATGATGATGTGATGACGCAGTGATGATGATGTGATGATTCAGTGATTCTGCAGTATTGATACTGTGATGATGCTGAGATGATGCTGTAACGATGCAGTGATGATACAGTGATGATGCTGTGATGATGCTATAATAATGTTGTGATGATGCTGTGATGAAGATGTGATGATTCTGTGATGATGCTGTGATGATGCTGTCATGATGGTCTGATAACGTTGTCGTAACGCTGTGACGATGCTTCGATGATGTTTTGATGATTCTGTGATGATGCAATTATGATGCTGTGATGATGCAGTGATGATGCACTGATAATGCTGTTATGACGCTGTGATGACGTAGTAATGATGCTGTGATGATGCAGTGTTTACGCAGTTATGATGCTGTGATGATGCTTTGGTGAAGTTCTGATGATGCAGTGATGGTGCTGTGATGACGCATTGATGATGCTTAGATGATGCTGTGATGATGCTCTGATGATGCTGTGATGATGCAGTGATGATGATGTGATGATGCTGTGGTGATGATGTGATGATGCTGTGATGATGCAGTGATCATGCAGTGATGATGTTGTGATGACGCAGTGATGATGTTGTGATGACGCAGTGACGATGCTGTGATGACGCTTGGATGACGCTATAGTGATTCTGTGATGATGCTGTAGTGGTACTATGATGATGCTGTGAGGATGCTGCGATGACGCTCTGATGACGCAGTAATCATGATGTAATGATGCTGTGATGACGCTGCGATGACACTGTCGTGATGCTGTGATGACGCTCTGATGATGCTGTGATGATACTGAGATGACGTTGTGATGATGCAGTGATGATGCAGTGATGACGCAGTAATGATGCTGTGATCATGTAGTGATGATGTAGTGATTATGCTGTGATGACGCAGTGATGATGCTCTAATGATGCTGTGATTATGATGTGATGATGCATTGATCATGATGTGATGACGCTCTGATGATGCAGTGATGACTCTGTGATGATGCAGTGATTATGTAGCTATGATGCTGTGATGATGATGTGATGATGTAGTGATAATGATGTGATGATGCAGGGATGATGATGTGATGATGCAGGGATGATGATGTGATGATGTTGTGTTAATGCTGTGATGACGCTGTCATGATTCTGTGACGATGCAGTGATGATGCTGTGATGACCCTGTCATGATGTTGTGATGACGCTGTCGTGATGCTGTGATGATGCTGTGATGACAATATGATGACGTAGTTATAATGCTGTTATGATGCAGTCATTATGCAGTCATGATGCAGATATGAGGCTGTGATGACGCTGTGATGATATTGTGATGATGCTACGATGATGATGTGATGACGCAGTGATGATGCTGCGATGACTCTGTGATGACCCTATCGTGATTATGTGATAACGCTGTGATAATGCAATGATGACGCTGTGATGATGCTGTGATGATGCTGTGATTCTGAAGTAATGATGCTGTGAGGATGGTGTGGTGATGCTGAGATGATGATGTGATGATACTGTGATGACGCAGATATGACGCTGCGATGATGAAGTGATGATGCAGTGATGACTCTGTGATGATGCTGTGATAACGCAGTGATGATGCTGTGATGAAGCAATGATGATGTTGTAATGACGCAGTGTTTATGCAGTTATGACGCTGTGATGACCCTGTTATGATGCCTGTATGAGGATGCGATGATGCTGTGACTGTGCAGTGATGATGCAGTGATGATGCTGCGATGATGTAGTGATGATGCTGCGATGATGATATGATGATGCAGTGATGATACTGTGATAACATTGTGATGACGCAGTGATGATGCAGTGATGATGCTGTAATGATGCAGTGATTATGCAGTAATGATGCTGTAGTGACGTTGCGATTATGCTGTGATGATGCTGTGATGTTGCTGTGGTGACGCTGTGTTGAGGGTGTTGTGATGCTCTGATAACGCTGTTGTGATGCTGTGATGATGCAGTGATGCTGATGTGATGAAGCAGTGATGATACAGTGATTATGCTGTGATTAAGCTGTGATGACACAATTATGATGCTCTGATGATGCAGTGATGATGCAGTGTCGATGCAGTGATGATGCTGTGACGATACAGTGAAGGTGATGTGATGATGTAGTGATGATGATGTTATGATGCAGTGATGATATTGTGATGACGCTGTGATAATGCATTGATTATGCAGTAATGATGCTGAGATGATGCTGTGATGATCCAGTGGTGGTGCAGTGATGGTGCAGTGATGACGAAGTGATGATGCTGCGGTGATGATTTGAAGGTGCTGTGATGATGCAGTGATGGTGCTGTGAAGGCGCAGTAGTGATGCTTTGATTATGCTGTGATGATGCAGTGATTATGCAGCTATGGTGCAGTGATGATGCTGTGATGATACCGTGATGACGCTGTGATGACGGAGTGATGATGCTGTGATGACACTCTGATGATGTTGTGGTGATAATGTGATGATGCTGTGAAGATACTGTGATAACGCTTTTATTATGCAGTATTCATGCAGTAATGATTCTGTGATGATGCTGAGATGACGCTGCGATGATGCTGTGATGATACTGTGATGAGTGTGATGACGCTCTGATGACACTATTATTGTGCTGAGATGATGCAGTGATGATGCAGTGATGAGACTGTGATGATGCTGTGATGACGTTTTGATGATGCATTGATGATGATGTGATGATGTAGCTATGATGCTGTGACGATGCAGTGATGAAACCGTGATGACACTCTGATGATGTACTGAGTAAGCAGTAATGATGCTGCGATGATTCTGTGATGACACTGTAATGATGTTGTGATGAAGCTGTGATGATGCAGTGATGATGCTGTGATGATGTTGTGATGAAGCTGTGATGATGCAGTGATGATGATGGGATTATGAAGTGATGATGATGTGATGATGCAGTGATGATACTGTGATGACGCTGTGATAATGCAGTGATTATGCGGAAATGATGCTGTGATGACACTGAGATGATGCTTTGATGATGCAGTGATGATGCTGTGAGGATGCAGTGAGGACACAGTGATGATGTTGTGCTGATGCTGTGATGATGTTTTGATTAGGCAGTGATGATGCTGTGGTGATGCAGTGATGATGCAGTGATGATGCAGTGATCAAAGCGTCATCACAGCATCATCACTGCATCACAACAGCATCATCACTGCATCATCAAATCATGATCACTGCATCATGAAAGTGTCATCACAGCATCACTACAGCATCATCACAACAGTATCACAGTATCACAGAGTCATCACAGCATCATCATCACATCATCACTGCACCATCACTGTGTCATCACAGCATCATTACTGCATAATCACAACATCATCACGGTGTCATCGCAGCATAATCACAGCATAATCAGAGCATCACAACAGCATCATCGCATCGTCACAGCATCATCACAGCATCATCACTGCATCATTACAGCGTCATCACAGTGTCATCACAGCTTCATCACAGCATCATCACAGCGTCATTACAGCATCATGAAAGCACCATCCCAGCGTCATCACAGCATCATCGCAGCATCATCACAGCATCATCACTGCATCATCACAGCATCCCAATGTCATCAAATTATCATCACTGCATCATCAGAGCATCACCAGTACTTCATCGCAGCATCATCAAAGCAACATCACAGCGTCACTACTGCAACATCACTGCATCATCTGAGCATCATCACAGCATCATCACAGCACCATCACAGCGTTATCACAGCGTCATCAAAGCATCACCACAACATCATCAAAGTGTCATCACAGCATCATCACAGTGTCATCAAATCATTATCACAGCATCATAAGAGCATCATTTCTGGTGCCAACACAGAAATCTTGTTTTTTTTGACCATGGGGCACTTTACTCAGCACCTGGCCTGATGGCCGCAGACGGGTCCCTATCTTTTAGGGGAAAAAGGATCCTGGGCCAGGAGCTGGCAGGGCTCATTGAGAGGGCTTTAAACTAGGTAAGAAGGGGGATGGGGCTGAAGCAAGGATTGTTGGGGCTGTGCCAGGGGGAACAATGGCAAGGCCGGAGGATAGGGCAATGGCCCAGCTGAAGTGCATCTACACCAATGCTCTGATGATGCTCTGATGATGCAGTGATGTTGCAGTAGTGACGCTGTGATGACGCTTTGATGATGCTGTGATGACACTGTGATGACGCGGTGATGATGATATGATGATGCAGTGATGATACTGTGATGACGCAGTGATGATGCAGTGATGATGATGTGATGATGCTGTGACAATGTATAGAATCATAGAATCTCCTGAGTTGGAAGGGACCCTTAAGGATCATCAAGTCCAACTCTTGACACCGCACAGGTCTACCCAAAAGTTCAGATTATGTGACTAAGTGCACAGTCCAATCTCCTCTTAAATTCCGACAGGCTCGGTGCAGTGACCACTTCCCTGGGGAGCCTGTTCCAGTGTGCAACCACCCTCTCTGTGATGTAGTGATGATGCAGTGAAGATGCTGTGAGGATACTGTGATGATGCTGTGATGCTGCAGTGATGAAGCTGCGATCCTGCTGTGATGATGCTGTGATGATGCTGTGATGACGCGGTGATGATGATATGATGATGCAGTGATGATACTGTGATGACGCAGTGATGATGCAGTGATGATGATATGATGATGCAGTGATGGTGATGTGATGATGCTGTGACAATGTATAGAATCATAGAATCTCCTGAGTTGGAAGGGACCCTTAAGGATCATCAAGTCCAACTCTTGACACCGCACAGTCTACCCAAAAGTTCAGATTATGTGACTAAGTGCACAGTCCAATCTCCTCTTAAATTCCGACAGGCTCGGTGCAGTGACCACTTCCCTGGGGAGCCTGTTCCAGTGTGCAACCACCCTCTCTGTGATGTAGTGATGATGCAGTGAAGATGCTGTGAGGATACTGTGATGATGCTGTGATGCTGCAGTGATGAAGCTGCGATCCTGCTGTGATGATGCAGTGATGATGATGTGATGATGCAGGGATGATGATGTGATGATGTTGTGTTAATGCTGTGATGACGCTGTCATGATTCTGTGACGATGCAGTGATGATGCTGTGATGACCCTGTCATGATGTTGTGATGACGCTGTCGTGATGCTGTGATGATGCTGTGATGACAATATGATGACGTAGTTATGATGCTTTTATGACGCAGTCATTATGCAGTTAAGATGCAGATATGAGGCTGTGATGACGCTGTGATGATATTGTGATGATGCTACGATGATGATGTGATGACGCAGTGATGATGCTGCGATGACTCTGTGATGACCCTATCGACAGCGTCATCACAGCATTAACACAACATCATCACATCATCATCACTGCATCATCACAGCATCATCACAGCAGGATCGCAGCTTCATCACTGCAGCATCACAGCATCATCACAGCAGGATCGCAGCTTCATCACTGCAGCATCACAGCATCACAGAGAGGGTGGTTGCACACTGGAACAGGCTCCCCAAGGAAGTGGTCACTGCACCGAGCCTGTCTGAATTTAAGAAGAGATTGGACTGTGCACTTAGTCACATAATCTGAACTTTTGGGTAGACCTGTGCGGTGTCAAGAGTTGGACTAGATGATCCTTAAGGGTCCCTTCCAACTCAGGAGATTCTATGATTCTATGATTCTATGCTGTGATGATGCAGTGTTTATGCAGTTATGACGCTGTGATGACCCTGTTATGATGCCTGTATGAGGATACGATGATGCTGTGACTATGCAGTGATGATGCAGTGATGATGCTGCGATGATGCAGTGATGACGTTGCGATGATGATATGATGATGCAGTGATGATACTGTGATAAAGTTGTGATGACGCAGTGATGATGCTGTAATGATGCAGTGATTATGCAGTAATGATGCTGTAGTGACGCTGCGATTATGCTGTGCTGATGCTGTGATGTTGCTGTGGTGACGCAGTGTTGAGGGTGTTGTGGTGTTCTGATAACGCTGTTGTGATGCTGTGATGATGCTACGATGATATTGTGATGATGCTGTGATGATACCGTGATGATGCAGTGATGATGCTCTGATGCTGCTGCGATGACGCTGTGGTGACGATGTGATGATGCAGTGATGATGCAGTTATGATGCAGTGATGATGCAGTTATGACGCTTTAATGACATTGTGATGATATTGTGATTATGCTGTGATGACATAGCGATGATGTTGTGATGATTCTGTGATGACACTCTGATGATGATGGGATGATGCTGTGATGATGCTGTTATAACACTGTGATGACACTGTGATGATGCTGAGATTATGCTGTGAAGATGCAGTGATGATGCAGTGATGATGCAGTTATGACCCTGTGATGACGCTGTGATGATGCAGTGAGTAAGCAGTAAAGATGCTTTGATGATGCTGTTATGATGCTGCAATGATGCTGTGATGATGCTGTGGGCTGCTTTGATGACAATTTGATGACGTAGTGATGATTCTGTCATGACGCCATGATGCTGCTCTGATGCTGCTCTGACGATTATGCTGTGATGACGCTCCGATGACACAGTGATGATGCTTTGATTACGCTGTGATGACGCATTGAAGATTATGTGATGATGATGTGATGATGCAGTAATGATGCTGTCATGATGCAGTGATGATGCTGTGATGTCGCTCTGATGATTCTGTGATGATGCTGTGATGATGCAGTTATGGTACTGTGATGACGCTGTGATAATGCAGTGATTATGTAGTAATGATTCTGTGATGATGCTGTGATGATGCTGTTATGATGCAGTGGTGATGCAGTGATGACTCTGTAATTATACTGTGATTATGTAGTGATGATGTAGTGATTACGGTGTGATGACGCAGTGATGATGCGGTGATGATGTGGTGATGATGCAGTGATGATGAAGTGATGATGCAGTGATGACACTGTGATGAGGCAGCGATGATGCTGTGATGACACTGATGATGTTGTGATGATGATGTGATGATGCTGTGATGATGCAGTGAAGACGCAGTCATAATGCAGTGATGATGCTGCGATGACGCTATGATGATGCAGTGATGATATAATGAAGCAGTGATGACGCTGTGATGGTGCAGTGATGATGCTGTGATGATGCAGTGATGATGATATGATGAAGCAGTGATGATACAGTGATTATGCTGTGTTTTTATTTTGTGATGACACAATTATGATGCTGTGATGATGCAGTGATTATGCAGTGTTGATGCTGAGATGATGCTGTGATGATGCTATCGTAATGCTGTGATGATGTTGTGATGACACTGTGATGACGCTGTGATGATGATGTGATGATGCAGTGATGATGTTGTGATGATGCAGTGATGATACAGTGATTATGCTGTGATTAAATGTGTTGACACAATTATGATGCTCTGATGATGCAGTGATGATGCAGTGTTGATGCAGTGATGATGCTGTGATGATGCAGTGAAGATGATGGGATGATGCAGTGATGATGATGTCATGATGCAGTGATGATAGTTTGATGATGCAGTGATGGTGCAGTGATGATGCAGTGATGACGCAGTGATGATGCTGTGAAGGCGCAGTGGTGATGCTTTGATTATGCTGTGATGACGGAGTGATTATGTAGCTATGGTGCTGTGATGATACTGTGATGACATTGTGATGACGGAGTGATGATGCTGTGATGACACTCTGATGATGTTGTGATGATGCAGTATTTATGCAGTCATGATTCTGTGATGATGCTGAGATGATGCTGTGATGATGCAGTGATGATGCTGTGATGACGCTGCGATGATGTGATGATGCTTTGATGACTGTGATGACGCTCTGATGACAGAATTATGATGCTGAGATGATGCAGTGATGATGCAATGATGATGCTGTGATGATGCTGTTATGACATTGTGATGACGCAGTGATGATGCTGTGATGATGCAGTGTTTATGTAGTTATGAGGCTGTGATGATGCTGTGATGAGTGTGATGACGCTCTGATGACGCTATTATTGTGCTGAGATGATGCAGTGATGATGCAGTGATGAGACTGTGATGATGCTGTGATGACGTTTTGATGATGCATTGATGATGATGTGGTGATGTAGCTATGATGCTGTGATGATGCAGTGATGAAACCGTGATGACACTCTGATGATGTACTGAGTAAGCAGTAATGATGCTGCGATGATTCTGTAATGATGCTGTAATTATGCGGTTATGATGCAGTGATTATGCAGTGATGATGCTGTCATGACACTGTAATGATGTTGTGATGAAGCTGTGATTATGCAGTGATGATGATGGGATTATGAAGTGATGATGATGTGATGATGCAGTGATGATACTGTGATGACGCTGTGATAATGCAGTGATTATGCGGAAATGATGCTGTGATGACACTGAGATGATGCTTTGATGATGCAGTGATGATGCAGTGATGATTCAGTGATCAAAGCCTCATCACAGCATCATCACAGCATCATCGCAGCGTCATCACAGAATCAGAGCGTCATGAAAGCATTATGAGACCGTCATCACAGCATAAGCATAGCATAATTACACCATCATAACAATATCATCACATCGTCATCACAGCATCATCACAGCATCATCACAGCATTATCACAGCGTCACGAAAGCGTCATCACAGCATCATCACAGCATAATCGCAGCGTCATCAGAGCATCATCTCAGCATCATCACAGCATCATTACTGAATCATCAGAGCATCATATCATCCTCATCAGAGCATCACAGCATCATCACAGCATCAGCACTGCATCATCACAACAACATCACAGTGTCATCAAAGCGTCATCATAGCATTATCAGAGCATCACAACAGCATCATCACTGCATCATCAGAACATCATCATAGTGTCATCAAACCGTCATCACAGCATCATCAGACCATAAGAACAACATCATCGCAGCGTCAAAACTGCATCATCACAGCATGATCACAGCATGATCACAGCGTCATCACAGCATCATAACAGCATTATCGTAGCCTCATCACAGCATAATCACAACATCATCACAGCATCATCGCTGCATCATTACAGCATCATCACTGCGTCATCACTGCATCATTACTACAACATCAGAACATTATCATAGTATCGTCAAAGCGTCATCACAGTATCATAACAGCATCACAACAGCATCATCACATCATCAATACTGCGTCATCACAGCATCATCAGAACATAGTCACACTGTCATCAAAACGTCATCACAGCATCACAACAGCATCATCACAGCATCCCAACAGTATCATCACTGCGTCATCACACCATCATCACAGCATCATCGAAGCATCATCACAGCATCATTAAAGCATCACAGCATCATCAAAGAGTCATCAGAGCGTCATCACAGCATCACCACTGCGTTATCAGAGCGTCATCAAAGAACCATCCCAGCGTCATCAGAGCTTCATCACAGCATCAACACAGCATCATCACAGTGTCATCAAAGAGTCATCACAGGATCATCAACGCATCATCAGAGAATCATCACAGCGTAATAACAACATTATCAGTGCGTCATCACAGTGTCATCACAGCATCATCACAGCATCAATACAACATCATCGCAGCGTCATCACTGCATCATCACTGCATCATCACAGCATCATCGCATCATCGTCACAGCATCACAGCGTTATCACAGCGTCATCACAGCATCATCACTTTATCATCACTCCGTTATCACAGCATCATCACAGCATCATCACAGCGTCACCAAAGATTTGCAGCGTCATCATTGCATCATCACAGAATCATCAAAGCATCATCATAGCGTCATCAGAGCATTATCGCTGCCTCATCACTGCATCATCACTGCGTCATCACAACATCATCACTTCAACATCACAGCAACATCACACTGTCATCAAAGTGTCATCACAGCATCATTACTGCATCATCACAGCATCATAACACATCATCACCACATCACAACAGCATCATCACAGCATCAACACATCATCATCACTGCCTCATCACTGCATCATCACAGCATCATAACTGCGTCATCACAGCATCATCACAATATTATCACAGCCTCACCACAGTGTCATAACTGCATCATCACTGCATCATCACTGTATCATCAGAGCATCATCACATCATTTCACTGCATGATCACAGCATAATAACAGCATCATAACTGCATCATCACAGCATCATCACGGCATCATTACTGCATCATCACAGCATCATCAGAGCTTCAACAAAGCATCACATTGCCATCACAATGTCACCACTGAATCATCACAGCGTAATCACAGCATCATCAAAGCATCATCGCAGCGTCATCACTGCATCATTACTGCATCATCACAACATTATCATAGTGTCATCAAAGCGTCATCACAGCATCACAACAGCATCATCGTAGCACCATCACTGCATCATCACTGCATCATCACAGCATCACAACAGCATCAGCACAGCGTCCTCTCTGCATCATCCAGGCGTCATCACAACATCATCTCAGCGTCACCACAGAGTCATCACTGCATCATCAAAGCATCACAACACCATCATCGCAGCATCATCACAGCATCATAGCGTCGCCATCACTGCATCATCACAGAATCATCACTGTATCATCGCAGCGGTATCACTGCATCATCACAGCATCATCACAGCATCCCAGCATCATGAAAGCATCATCACAGCGTCATCACAGCATCATCACTGTATCATCACTCCGTCATTACAGCGTTATCAGAGCATCAGCACAGCATCACCAAAGCATCATCACTGCATCATCACAGAATCGTCACTGCATCATTACAATATCATCGCAGCGTCATCACTGCATCATCACAGCATCATCACAGCATCATCAAAGCATCATCACAGCGTCATCACAGCAGCATCACTACATCATCACTGTATCGTCACAGCGTCATCACAGCATCACCACAGCATCATCACATCATCATCACTGCAACATCACAGTATCATCACAGCATCATCATAGCGTCATCACAGCATCATCACAGCATCATCACTGCATCATCACAGCGTCATCACAGAATCATAACTGCATCATCACTGCATAAACAATGCATCAGCACAGCATCATCATAGCATCATCACAGCATCAACACAGCGTCATCTGTGCATCATCACAGCATCATCACAACATCATCACAGCGTCATCACAGCATCATCACTGCATCATCATATCATCCTGAGAGCATCATAGCTGCATAATCACAGCATCATCAAATTGTCATAACAGCATCATCACAGCTTCATAATAGCATAATAACATCGTCATCACAGCGTCATCAAAGCATCATCACAGCGTCATCAGAGCATCACCATAGTATCATAACAGCATCATCACAGCAACATCACTCCATCATTACAGCGTCATCACAGTGTCATCACAGCTTCATCACACCATCATCAAAGCATCACAATGTAATCAGTATCATCATAGCGTCATCACAGCATCATCACTGCGTCATTACAGCATCATGAAAGCACCATCACAGCATCATCGCAGCATCATCACAGCATCATCACAGCATCATCACTGCATCACAGAGTCATCAAATTATCATCACTGCATCATCAGAGCATCACCAGAACTTCATCGCAGCATCATCAAAGCAACATCACAGCGTCACTACTGCAACATCACTGCATCATCTGAGCATCATCACAGCACCATCACAGCGTTATCACAGCATCATCAAAGCATCACCACAACATCATCAAAGCGTCATCACAACATCATCACAGTGTCATCAAATCATTATCACAGCATCATCACAATAGCATCACCACAGCATCATAAGAGCATCATTTCTGGTGCCAACGCAGAAATCTTGTTTTTTTTGACCATGGGGCACTTTACTCAGCACCTGGCCTGATGGCCGCAGACGGGTCCCTATCTTTTAGGGGAAAAAGGATCCTGGGCCAGGAGCTGGCAGGGCTCATTGAGAGGGCTTTAAACTAGGTAAGAAGGGGGATGGGGCTGAAGCAAGGATTGTTGGGGCTGTGCCAGGGGGAATAATGGCAAGGCCGGAGGATAGGGCAATGGCCCAGCTGAAGTGCATCTACACCAATGCTCTGATGATGCTCTGATGATGCAGTGATGTTGCAGTAGTGACGCTGTGATGACGCTTTGATGATGCTGTGATGACGCGGTGATGATGATATGATGATGCAGTGATGATACTGTGATGATGCAGGGATTATGCAGTAATGATACTGAGATGATGCAGTTACGATGCAGTGGTGATGCATTGATGACGCTGTCATTATGATGTGATTATGTAGTGATGATGTAGTGATTACGCTGTGATGATGCACTGATGATACTGTGAAGACGCTGTTATGATGCAGTGAGGAAGCAGTAATGATGCTGTGGTGCTGCTGAGATGATGCTGTGATGATTCATTGATGATGCAGTGATGATGCTGTGATGATACTGTGAAGACGCTGTTATGATGCAGTGAGTAAGCACTAATGATGCTGTGATGTTGCTGAGATGATGCTGTGATGATTCATTAATGATGCAGTGATGATGCTGTGACGATGCAGTGATTACGCTGCGATGATGATGTGATGATGCTGCGATGATGCTGTGATGATGCAGTGATAATGATGTGATAATGCTGTGATGATGATGTGATGACGCAGTGATGATGATGTGATGACTCAGTGATTCTGCAGTATTGATACTGTGATGATGCTGAGATGATGCTGTAACGATGCAGTGATGATACAGTGATAATGCTGTGATGATGCTATAATAATGTTGTGATGAAGATGTGATGATTCTGTGATGACGCTGTGATGATGCTGTCGTGATGGTCTGATAACGTTGTCGTAACGCTGTGACGATGCTTCGATGATGTTGTGATGATTCTGTGATGATGCAATTATGATGCTGTGATGATGCAGTGATGATGCACTGATAATGCTGTTATGACGCTGTGATGACGTAGTAATGATGCTGTGATGATGCAGTGTTTACGCAGTTATGACGCTGTGATGATGCTTTGGTGAAGTTCTGATGATGCAGTGATGGTGCTGTGATAACGCATTGATGATGCTTAGATGATGCTGTGATGATGCAGTGATGATGATGTGATGATGCTGTGGTGATGATGTGATGATGCTGTGATGATGCAGTGATCATGCAGTGATGATGTTGTGATGACGCAGTGATGATGTTGTGATGACGCAGTGACGATGCTGTGATGACGCTTGGATGACGCTATAGTGATTCTGTGATGATGCTGTAGTCGTACTATGATGATGCTGTGAGGATGCTGCGATGACGCTCTGATGACGCAGTAATCATGATGTAATGATGCTGTGATGACGCTGCGATGACACTGTCGTGATGCTGTGATGACGCTGTGATGATACTAAGATGACGTTGTGATGATGCAGTGATGATGCAGTGATGACGCAGTAATGATGCTGTGATCATGTAGTGATGATGTATTGATTATGCTGTGATGACGCAGTGATGATGCTCTGATGAAGCTGTGATTCTGATGTGATGATGCATTGATCATGATGTGATGACGCTCTGATGATGCAGTGATGACTCTGTGATGATGCAGTGATTATGTAGCTATGATGCTGTGATGATGATGTGATGATGTAGTGATAATGATGTGATGATGCAGGGATGATGATGTGATGATGCAGGGATGAAGATGTGATGATGTTGTGTTAATGCTGTGATGACGCTGTCGTGATGCTGTGATGATGCTGTGATGACAATATGATGACGTAGTTATGATGCTGTTATGATGCAGTCATTATGCAGTGATGATGCAGATATGAGGCTGTGATGACGTTGTGATGATGCTGTGATGATGCTGCGATGAGGCTGTGATGACCTTATCATGATTATGTGATAACGCTGTGATGATGCTGTGATTCTGAAGTAATGATGCTGTGATGATGCTGTGATGATGCTGTGATTCTGAAGTAATGATGCTGTGAGGATGGTGAGGTGATGCTGTGATGACGCAGTGATGATGATGTGATTACGCAGCGATGATGCTGTAATGATTTTGTGATGATGATGTGATGATGCTGTGATGATGATGTGATGATACTGTGATGACGCAGATATGACGCTGCGATGATGAAGTGATGATGCAGTGATGACTCTGTGATGATGCTGTGATAACGCAGTGATGATGCTGTGATGATGCAATGATGGTGCTGTGATGACGCAGTGTTTATGCAGTTATGACGCTGTGATGACCCTGTTATGATGCCTGTATGAGGATGCGATGATGCTGTGACTATGCAGTGATGATGCAGTGATGATGCTGCGATGATGTAGTGATGATGCTGCCATGATGATATGATGATGCAGTGATGATACTGTGATAACATTGTGATGACGCAGTGATGATGCAGTGATGATGCTGTAATGATGCAGTGATTATGCAGTAATGATGCTGTAGTGACGTTGCGATTATGCTGTGATGATGCTGTGATGTTGCTGTGGTGACGCTGTGTTGAGGGTGTTGTGATGCTCTGATAACGCTGTTGTGATGCTGTGATGATGCTACGATGATGTTGTGATGATGCTGTGATGACATAGCGATGATGCTGTGATGATTCTGTGATGTCACTCTGATGATGCTGTGATGATGCAATTATGGTACTGTGATGATACTGTGATGATGCAGTGATGATATAGTGATGACGTTGTGATGATGCATTGATGATGCTGTATTGATCCTGTGATGACGCAGTGATTATGCAGTGATGACACCGTGATGACGCTGTAATGATGCAGTGAGTAAGCAGTAATGATAATGCAATGATGCTGTGATTATGCTGTGACGATGAGGTGATGATGCAGTGATTATGCAGTGATGATGCTGTCATGATACTCTAATGATGCTCTGATGATGCAGAGATGATGCAGTGATGTTGCTGTGATGATGATGTGATGATGCAGTGATGATAATGTGATGATGCTGTGATAATGCAGTGATTATGCTGTAATGATGCTCTGATGACACTGAGATAATGCTCTGATGCTGTAGATATGATGCTGTGAAGATGCAGTGAGGACGCAGAGATGGTGCTGTGATGACAATGTGAAGATGCTGTGATGATGCAGTGATGGCGCAGTGATGATGCTGTGATGACACTGTGATTATGTGGTGATGATGATATGATGATGCTGTGATGATGCTGTGATGATGCTGTGATTATGCAGCTATGACGCTGTGATGACATAGTGATGATGCTGTGATGACGCTGTGATGATGATATGATGATGCTGTGATGATGATGTCATGATGATGTCATGATGCAATGATGATGCAGTGGTGATGCTCTGATGATTCTGTAATGATGCTGTGACGATGAAGTGATGGTGCAGTGATGATACTGTGATGACACTGTGATGATGCAGTGATGATTCAGTGATGATTCTGTTATGATGCTTGGATGACGCTATTATGATGCTGTGATGACGCTGCGACGATGATATGATGATCCTGTGATTACTCTGCGATGACGTTTTGATGACACTGCTATGATGCTGTGATGATGCTTTGGTGACGCAGTGATGACGCTGTGATGACGCTGTGATGATGCTGTGATGATGCTGTGATTATGCTGTGATTATGCTGTGATGATGCAGTGATTATGCTGTGATGATGTTGTGATGATGCTGTCATGATGCAATGATGATGATGAGATGATGCAGTGATGATGATGTGATGATGCAGTGATGATACTGGTACAACGCTGTTATAATGCAGTGATTATGCAGTGATGATGCTGTGATAATGCTTAGATGATGCTGTGATGATGTAGTGATTGTGCAGTGATGATGCAGTGATGACGCAGTCATGATGCTTTGATGACAATGCCAAGATACTCTGATGATGCTGTGATGATTCCTTGATGACGCTGAGATGATGCTGTGAGAGTGCAGTGATGATGCAGTGTTTATGCTGTGATGATTCACTGATGATGCTGTGATGATGCTCTGATGATGCTGTGATGATGCTGTGATGATATTGTGATGATGCAGTGATGATGATGTGATGATGCTCTGATGATGATGTGATGATGCTGTGATGATGCTGTGATGATATTGTGATAATGCAGTGATGATGTTGTGATAACGCAGTGATGATGCTGTGATGATGTTGTGATGATGCAATGAAGATAATGGGATGATGCAGTGATGATGTTTTAATGGCGACGTGATGATGCTGTGATGATGCTGTGATGATGCAGTTAAGATAATGGGATGATGCAGTGATGATGATGTCATGATGCAGTGATGATACTGTGATGACGCTGTGATAATGCATTGATTATGCAGGAATGATGCTGTGATGATGCTGAGATGATGCTGTCATGATGCAGTAGTGGTGCAGTGATGATGCAGTGATGACGCAGTGATGATGCTTTCATTATGCTGTGATGATGCAGTGATTATGCAGCTATGGTGCTGTGATGATGCTGTGATGATACTGTGATGACATTGTGATGACGGAGTGATGATGCTGTGATGACACTCTGACGATGCCGTGATGATAATGTGACGATGCCGTGATGATGCTGTGAAGACACTGTGATGATGCTGAGATGATGCTGTGATGATGCTGTTATGACACTGTGATGACGCAGTGATGATGCTGTGATGATGCAGTGATGATGATGTGATGAAGCAGTGATGATACAGTGATTATGCTGTGATTAAACTGTGATGATACAATTATGATGCTCTGATGATGCAGTGATGATGCAGTGTCGATGCAGTGATGATGCTGTGACGATGCAGTGAAGATGATGATGCAGTGATGATGATGTTATGATGCAGTGATGACGCAGTGATGATGCTGCGGTGATGATTTGAAGGTGCTGTGATGATGCAGTGATGGTGCTGTGAAGACGCAGTAGTGATGCTTTGATTATGCTGTGATGATGCAGTGATTATGCAGCTATGGTGCAGTGATGATGCTGTGATGATACCGTGATGACGCTGTGATGACGGAGTGATGATGCTGTGATGACACTCTGATGACGTTGTGGTGATAATGTGATGATGCTGTGAAGATACTGTGATAACGCTTTTATTATGCAGTATTCATGCAGTAATGATTCTGTGATGATGCTGAGATGACGCTGCGATGATGATGTGATGATGCTGTGATGAGTGTGATGACGCTCTGATGACACTATTATTGTGCTGAGATGATGCAGTGATGATGCAGTGATGAGACTGTGATGATGCTGTGATGACGTTTTGATGATGCATTGATGATGATGTGATGATGTAGCTATGATGCTGTGACGATGCAGTGATGAAACCGTGATGACACTCTGATGATGTACTGAGTAAGCAGTAATGATGCTGCGATGATTCTGTGATGACACTGTAATGATGCTGTGATGAGGCAGAGATGATGCAGTGATGATGCTGTGATGATGTTGTGATGAAGCTGTGATGATGCAGTGATCATGATGGGATTATGAAGTGATGATGATGTGATGATGCAGTGATGATACTGTGATGACGCTGTGATAATGCAGTGATTATGCGGAAGTGATGCTGTGATGACACTGAGATGATGCTTTGATGATGCAGTGATGATGCTGTGAGGATGCAGTGAGGACACAGTGATGATGTTGTGCTGATGCTGTGACGATGTTTTGATTACGCAGTGATGATGCTGTGGTGATGCAGTGATGACTGCATCTTCACTGCATCATCACAGCATCATCACAGCATAATCACATCATCATCACTGCATCATCACTGCATCATCACAGCATCATTGCATCATCATCACAGCATCACCAAATATTCGCAGAGTCATCATTGCATCATCACAGAATCATCAAAGCACCATCATAGCGTCATCAGAGCATTATCGCTGCCTCATCACTGCCTCATCACTGCCTCATCACTGCGTCATCACAACATCATCACTTCAACATCACAGCAACATCACACTGTCATCAAAGCGTCATCACAGCATCATTACTGCATCATCACAGCATCATAACACATCATCACCACATCACAACAGCATCATCACAGCATTATAACAGCATCGTCCAGGCGTCATCACTGCATCATCACAGCGTCACCACAGCGTCATCACTGCATCATCACAGCATCATCAAAGCATCACAGCGTAATCAAAGCG
The DNA here is from genome assembly GCA_963989345.1 of Clangula hyemalis. The sequence goes on along the minus strand of OZ022461.1, from coordinate 1,399,491 downwards.
TCATCACAGCTTCATCACGGTATCAACACAGCATTATCACATCATCATCACAGAATCATCATGCCATCATCACAGCATCATCGCAGCATCATCACAGCATCATTAAAGCATCACAGCGTCATCAAAGACTCATCACAGCGTCATCACAGCATCACCACTGCGTCATCAGAGCGTCATCAAAGCACCATCACAGCTTCATCACAGCATCAACACAGCATCATCACAGTGTCATCAAAGCGTCATCACGACATCATCAGCGCGTCATCACTGAATCATCACAGCGTAATAACTACATCATCAGTGCGTCATCACAGCGTCATCACAGCATCACTACAGCATCAACACAGCAACATCTCAGCGTCATCACTACATCATCGCAGCGTCATCACTGCATCATCACAGCATCATAAGTGCATCATCACATCATCATCACAGCATCATAAAAACATCATCACAGCATCATTACTGCATCATAAAAACATCATCACATCATCATCATTGTATCATCACAGCATTATCATAGCGTCATCAGAGCATTATCGCTGCCTCATCACTGCATCATCACAGCATCATCACTGCATCATCACAGCATCATCACAATATTATCACAGCCTCACCACAGCGTCATAACTGCATCATCACTGCATCATCACTGTATCATCAGAGCATCATCACATCATTTCACTGCATGTTCACAGCATAATAACAGCATCATCACGGCATCATCACAACATCATCACTGCATCAACACAACATCATCACAGAATCATCACTGATTCATCTCAGCGTCATCACAGCATCATCACAGCATCACAACAGCATCATCACTGCATCATCAAATCATGATCACTGCATCATGAAAGTGTCATCACAGCATCACCACAGCATCATCACAACAGTATCACAGTATCACAGAGTCATCACAGCGTCATCATCACATCATCACTGCACCATCACTGTGTCATCACAGCATCATTACTGCATAATCACAACATCATCACGGTGTCATCGCAGCATAATCACAGCATAATCAGAGCATCACAACAGCATCATCGCATCGTCATCACTGCATCATCATTGCAGCATCACTGCATCATCACAGCATCACAACAGCATCATCGCAGCATCATCACAGTATCATCACAGTATCATCAAAGCATCACAGCGTCGCCATCACTGCATCATCACAGAATCATCACTGTATCATCGCAGCGGTATGACTGCATCATCACAGCATGATCACAGCATCATCACAGCATCATCACAACATCATCACAGCATCACGGCATCGTCAAAGCGCCATAAAAGCGTCATCACAGCATCATCACTGCATCATCACAGCATCATCACAGCATCATCACTGCATCATTACAGCGTCATCACAGTGTCATCACAGCTTCATCACAGCGTCATTACAACATCAGTACAGTGTCATCAAAGCGTTATCACAGAATCATCACTGCATCATCACAGCACCATCACAGCACCATCACAGCGTTATCACAGCGTCATCAAAGCATCATCACAGCATCATAAGAGCATCATTTCTGGTGCCAACACAATAATCTTGTTTTTTTTGACCATGGGGCACTTTACTCAGCACCTATATATCACTCTGATGATGCAGTGATGACTCTGTGATGATGCAGTGATTATGTAGCTATGATGCTGTGATGATGATGTGATGATGTAGTGATAATGATGTGATGATGCAGGGATGATGATGTGATGATGCAGGGATGACGATGTGATGATGTTGTGTTAATGCTGTGATGACGCTGTCATGATTCTGTGACGATGCAGTGATGATGCTGTGATGACCCTGTCATGATGTTGTGATGACGCTGTCGTGATGCTGTGATGATGCTGTGATGACAATATGATGACGTAGTTATGATGCTTTTATGACGCAGTCATTATGCAGTGATGATGCAGATATGAGGCTGTGATGACGCTGTGATGATGCTGTGATGATGCTGCGATGACACTGTGATGACCTTATCGTGATTATGTGATAACGCTCTGATGATGCTGTGATTCTGAAGTAATGATGCTGTGATGATGCTGAGGTGATGCTGTGATGATGCAGTGATGACGCAGTGATGATGCAGTGATGACTCAGTGATGATGCTGTGATGATGCTGTGATGACACTGCTGTGATGATGATGTGATTACGCAGCGATGATGCTGTAATGATTTTGTAATGATGATGTGATGATGTCATGGGTTTGTGAAGGGTAGGTCCTGCCTAACTAACCGGATTTCCTTTTATGATAAGATCACCCGTATGGTGGACCAAGGGAAACCAGCTGATGTGATTTTTTTGGACTTCAGCAAGGCTTTTGACACGGTTTCCCATAGGATCCTACTGGACAAAATGTCCACCATACAGCTAAATAAAAACATCATACGATGGGTGAGCAATTGGCTAACGGGCAGGGCCCAAAGGGTTATGGTAAATGGGGCTGCGTCAGGCTGGCGGGCGGTCACCAGTGGGGTCCCTCAAGGCTCCATTTTAGGGCCGGTACTTTTCAATATTTTTATAAACGATCTGGATGTAGGAATAGAGGGTATTTTGAGCAAGTTTGCTGATGACACCAAACTTGGAGGAGCTGTGGACTCGAATGAGGGTGGAAAGGCCTTGCAGAGGGACCTGGATAGGTTGGAGAGCTGGGCGATCACCAACCGCATGAAGTTCAATAAGAGCAAGTGCCGGGTCCTGCACCTGGGACGGGGAAACCCTGGCTGCACGTACAGACTGGGCGATGAGACGCTGGAGAGCAGCCTAGAAGAGAGGGATCTGGGGGTCGTGGTAGACAGCAAGTTGAATATGAGCCAGCAGTGTGCCCTGGCAGCCAGGAGGGCCAAGCGTGTCCTGGGGTGCATCAAGCACGGCATCGCTAGTAGGTCACGGGAGGTGATTGTCCCGCTCTACTCTGCGCTGGTGCGGCCTCACCTCGAGTACTGTGTGCAGTTCTGGGCACCGCAGTATAAAAAGGACATGAAACTGTTGGAGAGTGTCCAGAGGAGGGCTACGAAGATGGTGAAAGGCCTGGAGGGGAAGACGTACGAGGAACGGCTGAGGTCACTGGGCCTGTTCAGCCTGGAGAAGAGGAGGCTGAGGGGAGACCTCATCACAGTCTACAACTTCCTCGTAAGGGGGTGTCGAGAGGCAGGAGACCTTTTCTCCATTAACACCAGTGACAGGACCCGCGGGAACGGGGTTAAGCTGAGGCAGGGGAAATTTAGGCTAGACATCAGGAGGGGGTTCTTCACAGAGAGGGTGGTTGCACACTGGAACAGGCTCCCCAGGGAAGTGGTCACTGCACCGAGCCTGTCGGAATATAAGAAGAGATTGGACTGTGCACTTAGTCACATGGTCTGAACTCTTGGGTAGACCTGTGCGGTGTCAAGAGTTGGACTAGATGATCCTTAAGGGTCCCTTCCAACTCAGGAGATTCTATGATTCTATGATTCTATGCTGTGATGATGCAGTGTTTATGCAGTTATGACGCTGTGATGACCCTGTTATGATGCCTGTACGAGGATACGATGATGCTGTGACTATGCAGTGATGATGCAGTGATGATGCTGCGATGATGCAGTGATGACGTTGCGATGATGATATGATGATGCAGTGATGATACTGTGATAAAGTTGTGATGACGCAGTGATGATGCTGTAATGATGCAGTGATTATGCAGTAATGATGCTGTAGTGACGCTGCGATTATGCTGTGCTGATGCTGTGATGTTGCTGTGGTGACGCAGTGTTGAGGGTGTTGTGGTGTTCTGATAACGCTGTTGTGATGCTGTGATGATGCTACGATGATATTGTGATGATGCTGTGATGATACCGTGATGATGCAGTGATGATGCTCTGATGCTGCTGCGATGACGCTGTGGTGACGATGTGATGATGCAGTGATGATGCAGTTATGATGCAGTGATGATGCAGTTATGACGCTTTAATGACATTGTGATGATATTGTGATTATGCTGTGATGACATAGCGATGATGCTGTGATGATTCTGTGATGTCACTCTGGTGATGATGTGATGATGCAGTGATGACGCTGTGATGTCGCTCTGATGATTCTGTGATGATGCTGTGATGATGCAGTTATGGTACTCTTATGACGCTGTGATAATGCAGTGATTATGTAGTAATGATTCTGTGATGATGCTGTGATGATGCAGTTATGATGCAGTGGTGATGCAGTGATGACTGTAATTATACTGTGATTATGTAGTGATGATGTAGTGATTACGGTGTGATGACGCAGTGATGATGCGGTGATGATGTGGTGATGATGCAGTGATGACACTGTGATGAGGCAGCGATGATGCTGTGATGACACTGATGATGTTGTGATGATTATGTGATGATGATGTGATGATGCTGTGATGATGCAGTGAAGACGCAGTGATAATGCAGTGATGATGCTGCGATGACGCTATGATGATGCAGTGATGATATAATGAAGCAGTGATGACGCTGTGATGGTGCAGTGATGATGCTGTGATGATGCAGTGAAGATGATGGGATGATGCAGTGATGATGATGTCATGATGCAGTGATGATACTGTGATGACGCTGTGATGATGCAGTGATGGTGCAGTGATGATGCAGTGATGACGCAGTGATGATGCTGTGAAGGCGCAGTGGTGATGCTTTGATTATGCTGTGATGACGGAGTGATTATGTAGCTATGGTGCTGTGATGATACTGTGATGACATTGTGATGACGGAGTGATGATGCTTAGATGACACTCTGATGATGTTGTGATGATAATGTGATGATGCCGTGATGATGCTGTGAAGATACTGTGATGACGCTGTGATGATGATGTGATGATGCTTTGATGACTGTGATGACGCTCTGATGACAGAATTATGATGCTGAGATGATGCAGTGATGATGCAATGATGATGCTGTGATGATGCAGTGTTTATGTAGTTATGAGGCTGTGATGATGCAGTGATGATGCAGTGATGAGACTGTGATGATTCTGTGATGACGTTTTGATGATGCATTGATGATGATGTGGTGATGTAGCTATGATGCTGTGATGATGCAGTGATGAAACCGTGATGACACTCTGATGATGCAGCGAGTAAGCAGTAATGATGCTGCGATGATGCTTTGATGATGCTGTAATTATGCGGTTATGATGCAGTGATTATGCAGTGATGATGCTGTCATGACACTGTAATGATGTTGTGATGATGCAGTGATGATGATGGGATTATGAAGTGATGATGATGTGATGATGCAGTGATGATACTGTGATGACGCTGTGATAATGCAGTGATTATGCGGAAATGATGCTGTGATGACACTGAGATGATGCTTTGATGATGCAGTGATGATGCAGTGATGATTCAGTGATCAAAGCCTCATCACAGCATCATCACAGCATCATCGCAGCGTCATCACAGCATCAGAGCGTCATGAAAGCATTATGAGAGCGTCATCACAGCATAAGCATAGCATAATTACACCATCATAACAACATCATCACAGCATCATCACAGCATTATCACAGCGTCACGAAAGCGTCATCACAGCATCATCACAGCATAATCGCAGCGTCATCAGAGCATCATCTCAGCATCATCACAGCATCAGCACTGCATCATCACAACAACATCACAGTGTCATCAAAGCGTCATCATAGCATTATCAGAGCATCACAACAGCATCATCACTGCATCATCAGAACATCATCACAGTGTCATCAAACCGTCATCACAGCATCATCAGACCATAGGAACAACATCATCGCAGCGTCAAAACTGCATCATCACAGCATGATCACAGCATGATCACAGCGTCATCACAGCATCATAACAGCATTATCGTAGCCTCATCACAGCATAATCACAACATCATCACAGCATCATCGCTGCATCATTACAGCATCATCACAGCATCATCACTGCGTCATCACTGCGTCATCACTGCATCATTACTACATCATCAGAACATTATCATAGTATCGTCAAAGCGTCAACACAGTATCATCACAGCATCACAACAGCATCATCGCAGCATCATCACTGCATCATCACAGCATCACAACAGAATCATAACAAAATCATCGCAGCGTCATCACAGCATAATCACAGCATCATCAAAGCATCATAGCATCATCAAAGTGTCATCAGAACATCATCACGGCATCACTACAGCATCATCATATCATCACATCATTATTACAGCATCATCACAGAGTCATCACTGCGTCATCGCAGCATCATCACAACATCATCACTGCATCATCACATCATCATCGCATCGTCATCACAGCATCATCACAGCATCATTGCAGCATCATCACATCATCAATACTGCGTCATCACAGCATCATCAGAACATAATCACACTGTCATCAAAACGTCATCACAGCATCATCACGGCATCATCACAGCATCATAACACATCATCACAGCATCACAACAGCATCATCACAGCTTCATAACAGCATCATCCAGGCATAATCACAGCATCATCACAGCACCATCACAGCGTCATCACTGCATCATCACAACATTATCATCACAGCATCCCAACAGTATCATCACTGCGTCATCACACCATCATCACAGCATCATCGCAGCATCATCACAGCATCATTAAACATCACAGCGTCATCAAAGACTCATCACAGCGTCATCACAGCATCACCACTGCGTCATCAGAGCGTCATCAAAGCACCATCACAGCTTCATCACAGCATCATCACAGTGTCATCAAAGCGTCATCACAACATCATCAGCGTGTCATCACTGAATCATCACAGCGTAATAACTACATCATCGCAGCGTCATCAAAGCGTCATCACAGCATCATTACTGCATCATCACAGCATCATAACACATCATCACCACATTACAACAGCATCATCACAGCATCAACACATCATCATCACTGCCTCATCACTGCATCATCACAACATCATAACTGCATCATCACAGCATCATCACGGCATCATTACTGCATCATCACAGCATCATCAGAGCTTCAACAAAGCATCACATTGCCATCACAATGTCACCACTGAATCATCACAGCGTAATCACAGCATCATCAAAGCATCATCGCAGCGTCATCACTGCATCATTACTGCATCATCACAACATTATCATAGTGTCATCAAAGCGTCATCACAGCATCACAACAGCATCATCGTAGCACCATCACTGCATCATCACAGCATCACAACAGCATCAGCACAGCGTCATCTCTGCATCATCCAGGCGTCATCACAACATCATCTCAGCGTCACCACAGAGTCATCACTGCATCATCAAAGCATCACAACACCATCATCGCAGCATCATCGCAGCATCATAGCGTCGCCATCACTGCATCATCACAGAATCATCACTGTATCATCGCAGCGGTATCACTGCATCATCACAGCATCATCACAACATCATCACAGCATCCCAGCATCATGAAAGCGTCATCACAGCGTCATCACAGCATCATCACTGTATCATCACTCCGTCATTACAGCGTTATCAGAGCATCAGCACAGCATCACCAAAGCATCATCACATCATCATCACTGCAACATCACAGTATCATCACAGCATCATCATAGCGTCATCACAGCATCATCACAATATCATAACAGCATCATCGCAGTGTCATCACTGCATCATCATCATAGCATCATGACAACATCATCGCAGCATCATCGCAGTGTTATCAATGCATCATTACAGCATCATCACAGCATCATCGCAGCATCATCACAGCATCATCACTGCATCATCACAGCATCACAGCGTCATCAAATTATCATCACTGCATCATCAGAGCATCACCAGAAATTCATCGCAGCATCATCAAAGCAACATCACAGCGTCACTACTGCAACATCACTGCATCATCTGAGCATCATCACAGCCTCATCACAGCACCATCACAGCGTTATCACAGCGTCATCAAAGCATCATCACAACATCATCAAAGCGTCATCACAGCATCATCACAGTGTCATCAAATCATCATCACAGCATCATCACAACAGCGTCACCACAGCATCATAAGAGCATCATTTCTGGTGCCAACACAGAAATCTTGTTTTTTTTGACCATGGGGCACTTTACTCAGCACCTGGCCTGATGGCCGCAGACGGGTCCCTATCTTTTAGGGGAAAAAGGATCCTGGGCCAGGAGCTGGCAGGGCTCATTGAGAGGGCTTTAAACTAGGTAAGAAGGGGGATGGGGCTGAAGCAAGGATTGTTGGGGCTGTGCCAGGGGGAACAATGGCAAGGCCGGAGGATAGGGCAATGGCCCAGCTGAAGTGCATCTACACCAATGCTCTGATGATGCTCTGATGATGCAGTGATGTTGCAGTAGTGACGCTGTGATGACGCTTTGATGATGCTGTGATGACGCGGTGATGATGATATGATGATGCAGTGATGATACTGTGATGACGCAGTGATGATGCAGTGATTATGCAGTAATGATACTGAGATGATGCAGTTATGATGCAGTGGTGATGCATTGATGACGCTGTAATTATGATGTGATTATGTAGTGATGATGTAGTGATTACGCTGTGATGATGCAGTGATGATACAGTGAAGACGCTGTTATGATGCAGTGAGGAAGCAGTAATGATGCTGTGGTGTTGCTGAGATGATGCTGTGATGATTCATTGATGATGCAGTGATGATGCTGTGATGATACTGTGAAGACGCTGTTATGATGCAGTGAGGAAGCAGTAATGATGCTGTGGTGTTGCTGAGATGATGCTGTGATGATTCATTGATGATGCAGTGATGATGCTGTGATGATACTGTGAAGACGCTGTTATGATGCAGTGAGGAAGCAGTAATGATGCTGTGATGTTGCTGAGATGATGCTGTGATGATTCATTAATGATGCAGTGATGATGCTATGATTATGTTTTGATGATGCCTTGATGATTCTGTGATGACGCTGTGATGACTCTGTCGTGATGCTCTGATAACGCTGTCGTGATGCTGTGATGATGCTGCGATGATGTTGTGATGATGCAATTGTGAGGAATGTTTTAACAATTCGTGTCCATAAAGAAAAATCCTGTCTGCTTCTGTCTGCTTCGGGGCTCTGCAATGGTAGCCAGACTCCTGAACCACAGATGCAGTGTGTCCCAGTCTCCCCCTCATTCTAGTCAATTTATCAAGTCTTCAGAAAATACTCCTCAAATTCTTGAGCTTGTTTGCCTTTGTTATTCCGGATTTCTATTTCTAGCAGTTACAGCCTTTTTTCTGTTGTTTTGTCTTCTTCGAAATTAACTTAACACAGCTATAGGTGTGACTATCCTTGTGAATGGCGGGTGAAGAATGTTTTAATTACTTGTGAAGTGTCAATAAGAAAGCTATTTGTGTTTGTATGTCTTCTTTGATGTCCGGGAGCCTCAGAATAGCTGATAACAACTAGTGACTATTATGGAACACTATGCAGGCCTCTGATATCTGGCCAGGTGTCCAAGAGATTAAGAAGAAGCTGAAGGACGGCTAAGAGACAAGACCTGCACGGGATGCTGTATAAACTTGACACAGTGCCAAAGGAGTACAAAGGGGAAGGACAAGAAAAAAACTTGGAGAGGAAGACTACGAGCCTTCAGCATGAAAGACCCTCAGAGGGACCACCGGAGACTGATGCGCATGCTCCAGTAGGAGGGACTGGACCCCGGAAGCTAATTAGAATAACCTATTTTTTTTAGAAGTAGTAATGAATATGTATTAATCTAGGAGTATAAAAATCGGCTACTTGATGTGGCTGGTGTGCGTCCTGGTGGAGCGGAGACTCCCGGTGCACCCAGCGCTGTTTGCTTACCTCTATTCTCTTAATAAATCCTATTTTCTTATTTAAACCTATTTTGAAGACTGAGCCATTTTTAACAATTTGGGGGCTCGTCCGGGATGGCTATGGTTCCTGAACCCTGATTTGATCCAGGAGAGGCGCCCCACCATTTGGTGGCTCCTGTTTGAGTCGGGTCGGGACTAATGCCATCCTGAACCTGAATAAAGGTAAGCAAAGAATTTGATTTTTTGAGCTCCCTTGCCGGCTGTATTGTTGGTCGTTTTTTTCCCGTAATTCTGAGCGCGAAGATCCGGACGAAGACGACGGAGTCGTAAGTGTTTGCGGAGACCGTTCGGTTGGGTAAATGTGCGGTTGCTCGTGTTTGTGTGTGAGAGTGTAACTGAGACTTCTAACGTCAGTGTGGAGGTCTTTTTTGTTGTTGTTGTTGTTGTTTTCTTACCGGTTCTAATCTCCAGGAGGGGGGCTTAGCCGGTGATTCTATAGGAGTGATTCCTATAGAATTCTGGACACGTGGGTGGGTGACAGGTCCTAAACCCCCTGCAAGACACTCTCACTTAGGGCAACCAAGGGCTGTGGGAATTGCCACTATTAAAATTCCCAAATGGGTCAGAAAAAAATCGAAGACCAAGGACCGAGAAGGGAGCGAATTACCAGATATACCACCAGAAAATCCATTAGGAATAATGATTGGAAATTGGAACAATAGGGGCCCCAGAAAAATTAAAAAGAGTAAATTAAAAATGACCCAGTATTATATGATAGAATGACCAAAAGAACTCTTAAGACCCCATGTATTTTGATCCACGGAGGACGGGGTCTGTCAGGCTTTGAACATTAATAGTAGAATACCCGTGGATCCGGAAAAGAGCAAGCTGAAACATTGGAATTAGAAATTAGAGAGCAATTGATTAAGAACGAATTTGTGCCTGTGCTGCACTTACACCTCCAGATAACAGGAGCCTCTCAGACCCCGAGAACCAGATCTAAAACAACCACATGGTTCGGACTTCAATCGAGGGGTCTGAGATAAGGAGGGCTGTTCACAAAGGGACAGGTTATGCAGATGTATAGGAATGTTCATGTATATGTAACTCTTTACTAGATATAACCAAAGCAAGTTGCCACGTTAGGCGTGCACGACTTTGGTGGGACTACCCGCCCTGTGCCGCCCAGAACTAAGTAAACGTACCTACTTTACAATCTTACTGATTGTGGAGTCAGCTTTCTGTGAGTCATTTTGGTGAGCCAGGCAGGAGATACTCTGCTCGGCTGCGGGATCAGCTGCGGAGCGGACGCCCCTAGGTGCACCCCGAGTGTTTTGCTCGGAGGGGACTCCACTCTCAGCTGCTCACCACAGGAGCAAAGATCTCCTGAAACTGCAGACAAACGGTATGTTTTCAGCTCCTGGAGGGATACTAACTGGAGTGTTAATAATTGTATGTGTTATTTTTAAATGTCCAGGTATTTTGTGTTGAAAGTATTTGTGTAAGTGCAAGGGTTTTGAAACAAAGTGTTACAAGTCACTTCACGAAGAACACAGTCAGAGACAATACTTGTTTGATTGGTTAACATTCTAAATTATATTCTTGTGGTGTGAATGAGGTGTGCTAGAGGCCTCTCTGTGTGATTACTGTGTGAGTGAGCGAGTACAGAGTTCTGATCCGTATTCTCCGCAAAGGGAGTGGGCGGAGACGAACGAAGTGAAAAAGTTTTATCCAAGTTTTGAGTGATGGTGCCTAATATATGGGTCTGGCGGTGTATCTTGTGATCCTATTTTTGCTCTTAAATGCTTTGAGTGTGACAGTGAAAACGGGGGAGCCCGGAGCGGCGCCGGGAGATCGCAGTGGCGCCGGGCGACCCGAGAGACACGGAGAGACCGGACAGAAGCCGGAAAACGCGGGAAATTGAAGTAATCGCGGTGAGACGCAGGACATCCGAGATCGAGTTGCTACGGGAGACCATAGGCGTCAGTGGACAACAGCAGCCGACCCTCACCCTCACCGTGTGGCGAGTTGGTACATAGCAGCGGGGCGGAGATCAGGACCCTGCAGCCTGTCTAACGTAACCATGGAGGCAGCAGCGGCTGTGCTGCTTCTCCCTAGCATTCTTTTTATGAGAGGCTTATCTTGCAATGCAAAAAAAGAGTATTCGTCCCCAGATCGGTGTTATAACTATGTTTCTGGATAACATTCCGTGGGGTTACCACATTCTACAGATTACTAATGACGATTTAGCTCTATTGTGGGGCAGGAGTGCAGAGACGCAGATTACACTGCCAAATGACCACCGGCAGGCTCTTTCACAAATAGCTTCTAAGGTTGCAGCTGGCACTGCCTGCAGCCGTATAGTAGACGTTACACTCTCTTTCCTAACTAATAATCATGCGTCTCATCCATTTGTGGTGGATGGTCAGTGGCAAAAAGAAAAGGGAGAAGGGGGCTGACTGATTCATTTTTTTTTTGGTGGTTCAGGCTTGAGCCCTGGGAATTTGGTAAGAAGGGGGAGAGCGAGTTTATTTAGGCATCAATACCATTTAAACCCCCATATTGACGGATACACAGGAGTGATTTCTTGTTTTGTATGGGCTTACTAACAAAGAGCATGAGAAAAATTCGGTCCTGTTGAAATGTAAATTTTTGTGGAAAAGGTGATAATGTTTGTCTAGAAGACTGGAGGCTACGTGCTTCAGCTGTTTTCCTGAAGTTCCGTGGATTTATGATTGAAACGGGGCACAGAAAGCAAGGGGACTTTCACTAAGTATTGCAATCAGTGGTGGCCACTATATAAACTAAATGGCCACTTTATAATCAATCGACTATAACACTATCTTGCAATTAATGTTGTTTTTGAGGAGAGAAGGAAAATAGGATTAAATGTCTCATACTGATACGTTGTTTCAGCATCTTGGAGGAAAAGAGTGGAATTAAGTTGGCCCCTGACTGAGCCTTTGGTGTTGGCATGAGAAAAGTACAGGCTGGAGACAGATAAAGGAAGGGTTAAAAGAGTTGCTGAAGGTGTTAAAGGTGTGGCATGTAGTGTTTAACAGAGCTGTTTGAAGTTGAATGAGCAGGGAAAGAGGATGTAGGAATGTTAATAGTTCTGCCTCAACAGGAGGCTGTGATCCCAAAATCACCGGTGTGAGCCCTTTGGGGCAGAGGGACCATGATGGGTGTGAGAGAGTTGTCATGGACACAGAAAAGCAACGAACTCTTAAAACAACCTGAGTTTATGAGTGAGCTCAGATTGCCAATGGGACCGCTCAGGGAACTGTTGACAATTGCATTCCCCTGACCGGCCCCACGCTGGGACTATAGTCACCCCGGAAATAATGAACGGAAAATACCAAAATGTGGTTAAATTGGGAATTGAGAATCTGTTCCAACAAGATCCAAAAGAAACCCCTATGGAATTTTTGACTGACTCTGGAATGCAATGGAAAACAAAACAAAACAAACAAAGGAAACTGGAGAAAATAGGGGCTAAATTAGAACAAGGAAAATGGACTCTGCCAGACAGATGAAAGATATTGCCAAAGGCTTATGCGAAGCAAATATTGGGACGTTTGCATGCACGAACACATTGGGGTACAAAGGTGTTAAGTGATCATTTACTAAAACAATTTGGGTGCATTGTTTTTTTTTGTTTTTTTTTTTTTTTTTTTTTTTTGAAATAGCAAAGCAAGTCACACAAGGTTGTTTAACTTGTCAGAGAATAAATAAGAAAATATTTCAACAAGAGACTGCAGGAGGAAGAAAAACAGCTTATCGGCCTTTCGAGAGAGTACAAGTTGATTTTACTGAATTGCCCAAAGTAGGGAGAATAAAATATTTATTGGTAATTGTGGATCATTTAACATAATGGGTAGAAGCTTATCCCGTGGCACGAGCTACGGCACAAGTGGTGGCAAAAATTTTATTGGAACACCTAATACCTAGATATGGGATAATCCAGTACATTGATTCTGACCAAGGCACACACTTTACTTCTAAAATAATAAAATTACTATGTCAATCATTGGGTATTCAGTGGGAATATCATACTCCGTGGCACCCACAAAGTTCAGGAAAAGTAGAAAGAATGAATCAAACAATAAAACAGCAATTGGCTAAATTGATGATTGAGACACAAATGCCTTGGATTCAATGCTTACCATTAGCACTTCTAAACATCAGAACGAAACCACATAATAAGACTGGATTATCACCATATGAAATGTTATATGGTATGCCTTATTCACAGGGGATGCCTCTGGGAGACAATGTAGTTGAGGATCGTAGCATCCAGAAATATATAGTTACTATTGGGAAAAGATTGCAAGAACTGAGAGAAATTGGAATACTGGCTCAGACACCACCTTTAGGATTCGCTATTCATCAAATTCAGCCAGGGGATAAGGTCTTAATAAAATCTTGGAAAGAAGAGTCATTACAACCCCGGTGGGAGGGACCGTATCTTGTTTTACTTACCACTGAAACAGCTGTGAGAACAGCAGAAAGGGGTTGGACCCATGTATCCAGAGTAAAAGGACCAGTAAATACCAAAGCTTGGAGGGTTGAGTCTGCTCCTGGGGAACTGAAGTTAAAGCTAAAAAAGGACTAATGTTCTGGCAATAAGGCTCGAAGAAGGGGACAAGCCTACAACGCATAAAGGGGAGAAGGCAAGACCGGGGCAGGACTCTCCACTGCGGTGTGTATAATGTGTATAGTCTACCGAGGGAGGCAACCCCTATGGGTATTGACTGCCGAGTGTGAGGGCCTCGACCGGACTTCTCCCACACTGAAAGACAAGCTGTCCCAGAAAGAAAAGAGAAACAAACGAGCGAATGAAAAAATATATGTATAGTAAGAGTTTTTTTAACCTGTTGTAATTAGTTTTCCAGGAGCTGGACCACCCTCAGAGGCTGAACAGTGACCCAAGCTCAAATAGATCCTGGAGGTGGATCCAACCCCTATACTTGAAGGTATTTTTCACACCCCTACGATATTCTCTGGACGACGCAGAAGGTTGTTATATTTTCTGGTACTATTCATACAAGGGCAATTGAGCTATGGTAATAACTTTTTTATTCTGGGAGAGGAAGTAGCTAAAGCTTTTAATCTTAGCAATTGCTGGGTTTGTGGAGGACCAGGGGGAGCTGAAAGTTGGCCCTGGGTAGCTGGCCCAGTTGAGCCTAAGTGGTGGGTTAGCAATTTAAGTGAAGTTCATAATGGAACCCAATTTTGGAGAGATGAAGGGGGCCCGTGGCCATTGCATTCATCAGAAAAAGGTATATACTGTTTAAACAGAACAGGAACAGTAAAGGTAGGAAAAAGCATTTGTAAATGGACTTTGTCCCCTGGATATGAATGTACTGATCCTGAATGTAGACCTATAAACTGTACAACAAGTAAAGGGAAATGGAATGTTACACATGTCCAGCTAAAAAAATGGGACTTGGCTGAAGTGCTCATCTAAGGAATTTTTTGGACCTGGATGTAAGGCCATGGCGAGAGCCCAATCAAAAGGACAATTCGACGTTCAAATTTTGAGTTGTCAGTGTGATAACACCACTAGGGAGCAACATGTGGTAAGAGTCTACCGCTGGGGGTGGCAAAATGAAAACGGGACACAAGTGTTTTTTTAAACATTTTTGGTCAGCTCGTGATGTGACAAGTCGTGAAGGGGAACTTAGCTGTAATTGTAAGTGGGAATCTTATGTGGGGGCTTGGAAGTGTATATATACAAGTACCAATGAAGCAAATATTGTAACGGGACCACTTGGTAATAATAATACTTTGTATTTTCACGCCCCAAGAAATAAAAAGGAATGGGATGGTCCTTTTCCGAATGGGACATGGGCTTTAAAAGGACATTATTGGGTATGTGACAAACAGGCCTATAAAAAGCTACCAAAGGACTGGTCAGGAATATGCTATGTGGGGTACATAAGACCCTTATTCTTTTTATTATCACAAATACAAGGAAAACACTTAGGAGTAAAATTATATGATGATCTTAATAGGGAAAAACGATATATTGATGCCTCTTTAGCTGGAGGTAGTGCCCAAAAATGGAGAGAAAATGAGTGGCCTCCTGAAAGAATCATACAGTATTATGGACCAGCTACCTGGAACCCGAATGAAGTAATATCTGGGGCCCGAGAACCTATTTATAATCTAAATCGAATAATTAGGTTACAAGCTGTCCTCGAAATAATAACCAATCAAACAGCAACAGCTCTAGACCTCTTGGCTGACCAGTCTACCCAAATGAGGAATGCTATTTTTCAACATAGAATGGTTTTAGACTATCTACTAGCAGAAGAGGGGGGTGTATGTGGTAAATTAAACGATTCTAATTGTTGCTTACAAATTGACGATAACGGGAAAGTAGTTAAGAAGATAACCAAAGAAATTAGAAAATTGGCCCATGTCCCAGCACAAACCTGGAAGGATATGGAATGGGATTTATTTTCATGGCTGCCTGGCCATTTTTAACACAATGATTATGCTGTAATGATGATGTTATGATGCCGAGGTGATGCAATGATGATGCTGTATTGACGCAGTGATGGTGCTGTGATGATGCAGAATTTATGCAGTTATGACACTGTGATTATGCTTTGATGACGACGCAATGGTGATGTGACGATGCAGTGATGATGCTGTGATGATGCTGTGACGATGCAGTGATTACGCTGCGATGATGATGTGATGATGCTGCGATGATGTTGTGATGATGCAGTGATAATGATGTGATAATGCTGTGATGATGATGTGATGACGCAGTGATGATGATGTGATGATTCAGTGATTCTGCAGTATTGATACTGTGATGATGCTGAGATGATGCTGTAACGATGCAGTGATGATACAGTGATAATGCTGTGATGATGCTATAATAATGTTGTGATGATGCTGTGATGAAGATGTGATGATTCTGTGATGACGCTGTGATGATGCTGTCGTGATGGTCTGATAACGTTGTCGTAACGCTGTGACGATGCTTCGATGATGTTGTGATGATTCTGTGATGATGCAATTATGATGCTGTGATGATGCAGTGATGATGCACTGATAATGCTGTTATGACGCTGTGATGACGTAGTAATGATGCTGTGATGATGCAGTGTTTACGCAGTTATGACGCTGTGATGATGCTTTGGTGAAGTTCTGATGATGCAGTGATGGTGCTGTGATGACGCATTGATGATGCTTAGATGATGCTGTGATGATGCTCTGATGATGCTGTGATGATGCAGTGATGATGATGTGATGATGCTGTGGTGATGATGTGATGATGCTGTGATGATGCAGTGATCATGCAGTGATGATGTTGTGATGACGCAGTGTTGATGTTGTGATGACGCAGTGACGATGCTGTGATGACGCTTGGATGACGCTATAGTGATTCTGTGATGATGCTGTAGTGGTACTATGATGATGCTGTGAGGATGCTGCGATGACGCTCTGATGACGCAGTAATCATGATGTAATGATGCTGTGATGACGCTGCGATGACACTGTCGTGATGCTGTGATGACGGTGATGACGCTGTGATGATGCTGTGATGATACTGAGATGACATTGTGATGATGCAGTGATGACGCAGTAATAATGCTGTGATCATGTAGTGATGATGTAGTGATTATGCTGTGATGACGCAGTGATGATGCTCTGATGATACTGTGATCACGCTGTGATAATGCATTGATTATGCAGGAATGATGCTTTGATGATGCTGAGATGATGCTGTGATGATGCAGTAGTGGTGCACTGATGATGATGTGATTACGCAGCGATGATGCTGTAATGATTTTGTGATGATGATGTGATGATGCTGTGATGATGATGTGATGATACTGTGATGACGCAGATATGACGCTGCGATGATGGTGATGATGCAGTGATGACTCTGTGATGATGCTGTGATAACGCAGTGATGATGCTGTGATGATGCAATGATGATGCTGTGATGATGCAATGATGATGCTGTGATGACGCAGTGTTTATGCAGTTATGACGCTGTGATGACCCTGTTATGATGCCTGTATGAGGATGCGATGATGCTGTGACTATGCAGTGATGATGCAGTGATGATGCTGCGATGATGTAGTGGTTATGCAGTAATGATGCTGTAGTGACGTTGCGATTATGCTGTGATGATGCTGTGATGTTGCTGTGGTGACGCTGTGTTGAGGGTGTTGTGATGCTCTGATAACGCTGTTGTGATGCTGTGATGATGCTACGATGATGTTGTGATGATGCTGTGATGACATAGCGATGATGCTGTGATGATTCTGTGATGTCACTCTGATGATGCTGTGATGATGCAATTATGGTACTGTGATGATGCTGTGATGATGCAGTGATGATATAGTGATGACGTTGTGATGATGCATTGATGATGCTGTATTGATCCTGTGATGACGCAGTGATTATGCAGCTATGACACCGTGATGAAGCTGTAATGACGCTGTGATGATGATATGATGATGCTGTGATGATGATGTGATGATGATGTCATGATGCAATGATGATGCAGTGGTGATGCTCTGATGATGCTGTAATGATGCTGTGACGATGAAGTGATGGTGCAGTGATGATACTGTGATGACACTGTGATGATGCAGTGATGATTCAGTGATGATTCTGTTATGATGCTTGGATGATGCTATTATGATGCTGTGATGACGCTGCGACGATGATATGATGATCCTGTGATTACTCTGCGATGACGTTTTGATGACACTGCTATGATGCTGTGGTGATGCTTTGATGACGCAGTGATGACGCTGTGATGACGCTGTGATGATGCTGTGATGATGCTGTGATGACGCTGTGATTATGCTGTGATGATGCAGTGATTATGCTGTGATGATGTTGTGATGATGCTGTTATGATGCAATGATGATGATGAGATGATGCAGTGATGATGATGTGATGATGCAGTGATGATACTGGTACGACGCTGTTATAATGCAGTGATTATGCAGTAATGATGCTGTGATAATGCTTAGATGATGCTGTGATGATGTAGTGATTGTGCAGTGATGATGCAGTGATGACGCAGTCATGATGCTTTGATGACAATGCCAAGATACTCTGATGATGCTGTGATGATTCCTTGATGACGCTGAGATGATGCTGTGAGTGCAGTGATGATGCAGTGTTTATGCTGTGATGATGCTCTGATTATGTTGTGATGATGCTGTGATGATGCTGTGATGATATTGTGATAATGCAGTTATGATGTTGTGATAACGAAGTGATGATGCTGTGATGATGTTGTGATGATGCAGTGAAGATAATGGGATGATGCAGTGATGATGTTTTAATGGCGACGTGATGATGCTGTGATGATGCTGTGATGATGCAGTTAAGATAATGGGATGTTGCAGTGATGATGATGTCATGATGCAGTGATGATGCTGTGATCACGCTGTGATAATGCATTGATTATGCAGGAATGATGCTTTGATGATGCTGAGATGATGCTTTGATGATGCAGTGGTGGTGCAGTGATGATGCAGTGATGACGCAGTGATGATGCTGCGATGATGATTTGAAGATGCTGTGATGATGCAGTGATGGTGCTGTGAAGGCGCAGTGGTGATGCTTTCATTATGCTGTGATGATGCAGTGATTATGCAGCTATGGTGCTGTGATGATGCTGTGATGATACTGTGATGACATTGTGATGACGGAGTGATGATGCTGTGATGACACTCTGATGATGCCGTGATGATAATGTGATGATAACGTGATGATGCTGTGAAGATACTGTGATGATGCTGAGATGATGCTGTGATGATGCTGTTATGACGCTGTAATGACGCAGTGATGATGCTGTGATGATGCAGTGATGATGATGTGATGAAGCAGTGATGATACAGTGATTATGCTGTGATTAAGCTGTGATGACACAATTATGATGCTCTGATGATGCAGTGATGATGCAGTGTCGATGCAGTGATGATGCTGTGACGATGCAGTGAAGATGATGTGATGATGCAGTGATGATGATGTTATGATGCAGTGATGATACTGTGATGACGCTGTGATTAAGCTGTGATGACACAATTATGATGCTCTGATGATGCAGTGATGATGCAGTGATGACGCAGTGATGATGCTGAGATGATGATTTGAAGATGCTGTGATGATGCAGTGATGGTGCTGTGAAGGCGCAGTAGTGATGCTTTGATTATGCTGTGATGATGCAGTGATTATGCAGCTATGGTGCAGTGATGATGCTGTGATGATACCGTGATGATGTTGTGGTGATAATGTGATGATGCTGTGAAGATACTGTGATAACGCTTTTATTATGCAGTATTCATGCAGTAATGATTCTGTGATGATGCTGAGATGACGCTGCGATGATGCTGTGATGATGCTGTGATGAGTGTGATGACGCTCTGATGACACTATTATTGTGCTGAGATGATGCAGTGATGATGCAGTGATGAGACTGTGATGATGCTGTGATGACGTTTTGATGATGCATTAATGATGATGTGATGATGTAGCTATGATGCTGTGACGATGCAGTGATGAAACCGTGATGACACTCTGATGATGTACTGAGTAAGCAGTAATGATGCTGTGATGATTCTGTGATGACACTGTAATGATGCTGTGATAAGGCAGAGATGATGCAGTGATGATGCTGTGATGATGTTGTGATGAAGCTGTGATGATGCAGTGATGATGATGGGATTATGAAGTGATGATGATGTGATGATGCAGTGATGATACTGTGATGACGCTGTGATAATGCAGTGATTATGCGGAAGTGATGCTGTGATGACACTGAGATGATGCTTTGATGATGCAGTGATGATGCTGTGAGGATGCAGTGAGGACACAGTGATGATGTTGTGCTGATGCTGTGATGATGTTTTGATTACGCAGTGATGATGCTGTGGTGATGCAGTGATGATGCAGTGATGATGCAGTGATCAAAGCGTCATCACAGCATCATCACAGCATCATCGCAGCGTCATCGCAGCGTCATCACTGCATCATCGCAGCGTCATCACTGCATCATCACAGCATCAACACTGCATCATCACTGCATCATCACTGCATCATTGCATCATCATCACAGCATCACCAAATATTCGCAGAGTCATCATTGCATCATCACAGAATCATCAAAGCACCATCATAGCGTCATCAGAGCATTATCGCTGCCTCATCACTGCCTCATCACTGCATCATCACTGCGTCATCACAACATCATCACTTCAACATCACAGCAACATCACACTGTCATCAAAGCGTCATCACAGCATCATTACTGCATCATCACAGCATCATAACACATCATCACCACATCACAACAGCATCATCACAGCATTATAACAGCATCATCCAGGCGTCATCACTGCATCATCACAGCGTCACCACAGCGTCATCACTGCATCATCACAGCATCATCAAAGCATCACAGCGTAATCAAAGCGTCATCACAGCTTCATCACGGTATCAACACAGCATTATCACATCATCATCACAGAATCATCATGCCATCATCACAGCATCATCGCAGCATCATCACAGCATCATTAAAGTGTCACAGCGTCATCAAAGACTCATCACAGCGTCATCACAGCATCACCACTGCGTCATCAGAGCGTCATCAAAGCACCATCACAGCTTCATCACAGCATCAACACAGCATCATCACAGTGTCATCAAAGCGTCATCACAACATCATCAGCGCGTCATCACTGAATCATCACAGCGTAATAACTACATCATCAGTGCGTCACCACAGCGTCATCCCAGCATCACGACAGCATCAACACAGCAACATCTCAGCGTCATCACTACATCATCGCAGCGTCATCACTGCATCATCACAGCATCATAAGTGCATCATCACAGCATCATCACAGCATCATAAAAACATCATCACATCATCATCATTGTATCATCACAGCATCATCATAGCGTCATCACAGCATCATCACAATATTATCACAGCCTCACCACAGCGTCATAACTGCATCATCACTGCATCATCATTGTATCATCAGAGCATCATCACATCATTTCACTGCATGATCACAGCATAATAACAGCATCATCACGGCATCATCACAACATCATCACTGCATCAAC
This sequence comes from Clangula hyemalis, assembly GCA_963989345.1. The sequence continues at coordinate 1,377,546 of OZ022461.1, read as the reverse complement.
ACAACATCATCACAGCGTCATCACAGCATCATCACAGCATCACAACAGCATCATCACTGCATCATCAAATCATGATCACTGCATCATGAAAGTGTCATCACAGCATCACCACAGCATCATCACAACAGTATCACAGTATCACAGAGTCATCACAGCGTCATCATCACATCATCACCGCACCATCACTATGTCATCACAGCATCATTACTGCATAATCACAACATCATCACGGTGTCATCGCAGCATAATCACAGCATAATCAGAGCATCACAACAGCATCATCGCATCGTCATCACTGCATCATCATTGCATCATCACAGCATCATCACTGCATCATCACAGCATCACAACAGCATCATCGCAGCATCATCACAGTATCATCAAAGCATCACAGCGTCGCCATCACTGTATCATCACAGAACCATCATTGTATCATCGCAGCGGTATAACTGCATCATCACAGCATGATCACAGCATCATCACTGCATTATCACAGCATCATCACAACATCATCACAGCATCACGGCATCATCAAAGTGCCATAAAAGCGTCATCACAGCATCATCACTGCGTCATCACTCCATCATCACAGCATCATCAAAGCATCACAGCGTCATCACAGCTTCCTCACGGCGTCATTACATCATCAGTACAGTGTCATCAAAGCGTTATCACAGAATCATCACTGCATCATCACAGCATCATCACTGCATCATTACAGCGTCATCACAGTGTCATCACAGCTTCATCACAGCATCATCAGAGCGTCATTACAGCATCATGAAAGCACCATCACAGCGTCATCACAGCATCATCACAGCATCATCACTGCATCATCACTGCATCATCACAGCATCACAGCGTCATCAAATTATCATCACTGCATCATCAGAGCATCACCAGAAATTCATCGCAGCATCATCAAAGCAACATCACAGCGTCACTACTGCAACATCACTGCATCATCTGAGCATCATCACAGCCTCATCACAGCACCATCACAGCGTTATCACAGCGTCATCAAAGCATCATCACAACATCATGAAAGCGTCATCACAGTATCATCACAGTGTCATCAAATCATTATCACAGCATCATAAGAGCATCATTTCTGGTGCCAACGCAGAAATCTTGTTTTTTTTTGACCATGGGGCACTTTACTCAGCACCTGGCCTGATGGCCGCAGACGGGTCCCTATCTTTTAGGGGAAAAAGCATCCTGGGCCAGGAGCTGGCAGGGCTCATTGAGAGGGCTTTAAACTAGGTAAGAAGGGGGATGGGGCTGAAGCAAGGATTGTTGGGGCTGTGCCAGGGGGAATAATGGCAAGGCCGGAGGATAGGGCAATGGCCCAGCTGAAGTGCATCTACACCAATGCTCTGATGATGCTCTGATGATGCAGTGATGTTGCAGTAGTGACGCTGTGATGACGCTTTGATGATGCTGTGATGACGCGGTGATGATGATATGATGATGCAGTGATGATACTGTGATGACGCTGTGATGATGCAGTGATTATGCATTAATGATTCTGTGATGATGCTGAGATGATATTTTGATGATGCAGTGATGACGCTGTGATGACCTTATTATGATGCTGTGATGATGCTGTGATGATGCAGTGTTTATGTAGTTATGAGGCTGTGATGATGCAGTGATGATGCAATGATGAGACTGTGATGATGCTGTGATGACGTTTTGATGATGCATTGATGATGATGTGGTGATGTAGCTATGATGCTGTGATGATGCAGTGATGAGACCGTGATGACACTCTGATGATGCAGCGAGTAAGCAGTAATGATGCTGCGATGATGCTTTGATGATGCTGTAATTATGCGGTTATGATGCAGTGATTATGCAGTGATGATGCTGTCATGACACTGTAATGATGTTGTGATGAAGCTGTGATGATGCAGTGATCATGATGGGATTATGAAGTGATGATGATGTGATGATGCAGTGATGATACTGTGATGACGCTGTGATAATGCAGTGATTATGCGGAAATGATGCTGTGATGACACTGAGATGATGCTTTGATGATGCAGTGATGATGCGGTGATGATTCAGTGATCAAAGCCTCATCACAGCATCATCACAGCATCATCACAGCGTCATCACAGCAGCATCACTACATCATCACTGTGTCGTCACAGCGTCATCACAGCATCACCACAGCATCATCACATCATCATCACTGCAACATCACAGTATCATCACAGCATCATCATAGCGTCATCACAGCATCATCACAATATCATAACAGCATCATCGCAGTGTCATCACTGCATCATCATCATAGCATCATGACAACATCATCGCAGCATCATCGCAGTGTTATCAATGCATCATTACAGCATCATCACAGCATCATCGCAGCGTCATCACTGAATCATCACAGCATCATCATACCATCATGAAAGCATCACAGCGTCATCATTCAGAGTGTCAACATAGTATCATCACGTCATCATCTCAGAGTTATTGCAGCGTCATCACTGCTTCATCACACCATCATCACTGCGTCATCACAGCGTCATCACAGCATCATCACAGCATCATCACTGCATCATCACAGCGTCATCACAGAATCATAACTGCATCATCACTGCATAAACACTGCATCAGCACAGCATCATCATAGCATCATCACAGCATCAACACAGCGTCATCTGTGCATCACCACAGCATCATCACAACATCATCACAGCGTCATCACAGCATCATCACTGCATCATCATATCATCCTGAGAGCATCATAGCTGCATAATCACAGCATCATCAAATTGTCATAACAGCATCATCACAGCTTCATAATAGCATAATAACATCGTCATCACAGCGTCATCAAAGCATCATCACAGCATCATCGCAGTGTCATCACACCATCATCACAGCATCATCACAATATTATCACAGCCTCACTACAGCGTCATAATTGCATCAACACTGCATTATCACTGCATCATCACAGCGTCATCACAGCATAAACACATCATCATAAATGCATCATCACAGCTTCATCAATACATCTTCACAGCATCACAGCATCATCAAAGCATCATCACAGCGTCATCACAGCAGCATCACTACATCATCGCTGTGTCATCACAGCGTCGTCACAGCGTCACCACAGCATCATCACATCATCATCACTGCAACATCACAGTATCATCACAGCATCATCATAGCGTCATCACAGCATCATCACAATATCATAACAGCATCATCGCAGTGTCATCACTGCATCATCATCATAGCATCATGACAACATCATCGCAGCATCATCGCAGTGTTATCAATGCATCATTACATCATCATTACATCACAGCATCATCGCAGCGTCATCACTGAATCATCACAGCATCATCATACCATCATGAAAGCATCACAGCGTCATCATTCAGAGTGTCAACATAGTATCATCACGTCATCATCTCAGAGTTATTGCAGCGTCATCACTGCGTCATCACACCATCATAACTGCGTCATCACAGCGTCATCACAGCATCATCACAGCATCATTACTGCATCATCACAGCATCATAACACAGCATCACCACATCACAACAGCATCATCACAGCATCAACACATCATCATCACTGCCTCATCACTGCATCATCACAGCATCATAACTGCGTCATCACAGCATCATCACAATATTATCACAGCCTCACCACAGTGTCATAACTGCATCATCACAGCATCATCACAACATCATCACAGCATCCCAGCATCATGAAAGCGTCATCACAGCGTCATCACAGCATCATCACTGTATCATCACTCCGTCATTACAGCGTTATCAGAGCATCAGCACAGCATCACCAAAGCATCATCACTGCATCATCACAGCATCGTCACTGCATCATTACAATATCATCGCAGCGTCATCACTGCATCATCACAGCATCATCACAGCATCATCAAAGCATCATCACAGCGTCATCACAGCAGCATCACTACATCATCACTGTGTCGTCACAGCGTCATCACAGCATCACCACAGCATCATCACATCATCATCACTGCAACATCACAGTATCATCACAGCATCATCATAGCGTCATCACAGCATCATCACAATATCATAACAGCATCATCGCAGTGTCATCACTGCATCATCATCATAGCATCATGACAACATCATCGCAGCATCATCGCAGTGTTATCAATGCATCATTACAGCATCATCACAGCATCATCGCAGCGTCATCACTGAATCATCACAGCATCATCATACCATCATGAAAGCATCACAGCGTCATCATTCAGAGTGTCAACATAGTATCATCACGTCATCATCTCAGAGTTATTGCAGCGTCATCACTGCTTCATCACACCATCATCACTGCGTCATCACAGCGTCATCACAGCATCATCACAGCATCATCACTGCATCATCACAGCGTCATCACAGAATCATAACTGCATCATCACTGCATAAACACTGCATCAGCACAGCATCATCATAGCATCATCACAGCATCAACACAGCGTCATCTGTGCATCACCACAGCATCATCACAACATCATCACAGCGTCATCACAGCATCATCACTGCATCATCATATCATCCTGAGAGCATCATAGCTGCATAATCACAGCATCATCAAATTGTCATAACAGCATCATCACAGCTTCATAATAGCATAATAACATCGTCATCACAGCGTCATCAAAGCATCATCACAGCATCATCGCAGTGTCATCACACCATCATCACAGCATCATCACAATATTATCACAGCCTCACTACAGCGTCATAATTGCATCAACACTGCATTATCACTGCATCATCACAGCGTCATCACAGCATAAACACATCATCATAAATGCATCATCACAGCTTCATCAATACATCTTCACAGCATCACAGCATCATCAAAGCATCATCACAGCGTCATCACAGCAGCATCACTACATCATCGCTGTGTCGTCACAGCGTCATCACAGCGTCACCACAGCATCATCACATCATCATCACTGCAACATCACAGTATCATCACAGCATCATCATAGCGTCATCACAGCATCATCACAATATCATAACAGCATCATCGCAGTGTCATCACTGCATCATCATCATAGCATCATGACAACATCATCGCAGCATCATCGCAGTGTTATCAATGCATCATTACAGCATCATCACAGCATCATCGCAGCGTCATCACTGAATCATCACAGCATCATCATACCATCATGAAAGCATCACAGCGTCATCATTCAGAGTGTCAACATAGTATCATCACGTCATCATCTCAGAGTTATTGCAGCGTCATCACTGCGTCATCACACCATCATCACTGCGTCATCACAGCGTCATCACAGCATCATCACAGCATCATTACTGCATCATCACAGCATCATAACACAGCATCACCACATCACAACAGCATCATCACAGCATCAACACATCATCATCACTGCCTCATCACTGCATCATCACAGCATCATAACTGCGTCATCACAGCATCATCACAATATTATCACAGCCTCACCACAGTGTCATAACTGCATCATCACAGCATCATCACAACATCATCACAGCATCCCAGCATCATGAAAGCGTCATCACAGCGTCATCACAGCATCATCACTGTATCATCACTCCGTCATTACAGCGTTATCAGAGCATCAGCACAGCATCACCAAAGCATCATCACTGCATCATCACAGCATCGTCACTGCATCATTACAATATCATCGCAGCGTCATCACTGCATCATCACAGCATCATCACAGCATCATCAAAGCATCATCACAGCGTCATCACAGCAGCATCACTACATCATCACTGTGTCGTCACAGCGTCATCACAGCATCACCACAGCATCATCACATCATCATCACTGCAACATCACAGTATCATCACAGCATCATCATAGCGTCATCACAGCATCATCACAATATCATAACAGCATCATCGCAGTGTCATCACTGCATCATCATCATAGCATCATGACAACATCATCGCAGCATCATCGCAGTGTTATCAATGCATCATTACAGCATCATCACAGCATCATCGCAGCGTCATCACTGAATCATCACAGCATCATCATACCATCATGAAAGCATCACAGCGTCATCATTCAGAGTGTCAACATAGTATCATCACGTCATCATCTCAGAGTTATTGCAGCGTCATCACTGCTTCATCACACCATCATCACTGCGTCATCACAGCGTCATCACAGCATCATCACAGCATCATCACTGCATCATCACAGCGTCATCACAGAATCATAACTGCATCATCACTGCATAAACACTGCATCAGCACAGCATCATCATAGCATCATCACAGCATCAACACAGCGTCATCTGTGCATCACCACAGCATCATCACAACATCATCACAGCGTCATCACAGCATCATCACTGCATCATCATATCATCCTGAGAGCATCATAGCTGCATAATCACAGCATCATCAAATTGTCATAACAGCATCATCACAGCTTCATAATAGCATAATAACATCGTCATCACAGCGTCATCAAAGCATCATCACAGCATCATCGCAGTGTCATCACACCATCATCACAGCATCATCACAATATTATCACAGCCTCACTACAGCGTCATAATTGCATCAACACTGCATTATCACTGCATCATCACAGCGTCATCACAGCATAAACACATCATCATAAATGCATCATCACAGCTTCATCAATACATCTTCACAGCATCACAGCATCATCAAAGCATCATCACAGCGTCATCACAGCAGCATCACTACATCATCGCTGTGTCGTCACAGCGTCATCACAGCGTCACCACAGCATCATCACATCATCATCACTGCAACATCACAGTATCATCACAGCATCATCATAGCGTCATCACAGCATCATCACAATATCATAACAGCATCATCGCAGTGTCATCACTGCATCATCATCATAGCATCATGACAACATCATCGCAGCATCATCGCAGTGTTATCAATGCATCATTACAGCATCATCACAGCATCATCGCAGCGTCATCACTGAATCATCACAGCATCATCATACCATCATGAAAGCATCACAGCGTCATCATTCAGAGTGTCAACATAGTATCATCACGTCATCATCTCAGAGTTATTGCAGCGTCATCACTGCGTCATCACACCATCATCACTGCGTCATCACAGCGTCATCAAAGCATCATCACAGCGTCATCAGAGCATCACCATAGTATCATCACAGCAACATCACTCCATCATTACAGCGTCATCACAGCTTCATCACAGCATCATCAAAGCATCACAATGTAATCAGTGTCATCATAGCGTCATCACAGCATCATCACTGCGTCCTTACAGCATCATGAAAGCACCATCACAGCATCATCGCAGCATCATCACAGCATCATCACTGCATCATCACAGCATCACAGCGTCATCAAATTATCATCACTGCATCATCAGAGCATCACCAGAAATTCATCGCAGCATCATCAAAGCAACATCACAGCGTCACTACTGCAACATCACTGCATCATCTGAGCATCATCACAGCCTCATCACAGCACCATCACAGCGTTATCACAGCGTCATCAAAGCATCATCACAACATCATCAAAGCGTCATCACAGCATCATCACAGTGTCATCAAATCATCATCACAGCATCATCACAACAGCATCAGCACAGCATCATAAGAGCATCATTTCTGGTGCCAACACAGAAATCTTGTTTTTTTTGACCATGGGGCACTTTACTCTGCACCTGGCCTGATGGCCGCAGACGGGTCCCTATCTTTTAGGGGAAAAAGGATCCTGGGCCAGGAGCTGGCAGGGCTCATTGAGAGGGCTTTAAACTAGGTAAGAAGGGGGATGGGGCTGAAGCAAGTATTATTGGGGCTGTGCCAGGGGGAACAATGGCAAGGCCGGAGGATAGGGCAATGGCCCAGCTGAAGTGCATCTACACCAATGCTCTGATGATGCTCTGATGATGCAGTGATGTTGCAGTAGTGACGCTGTGATGACACTTTGATGATGCTGTGATGACGCGGTGATGATGATATGATGATGCAGTGATGATACTGTGATGACGCTGTGATGATGCAGTGATTATGCATTAATGATTCTGTGATGATGCTGAGATGATATTTTGATGATGCAGTGATGACGCTGTGATGACCTTATTATGATGCTGTGATGAGGCTGTGATGATGCAGTGATCATGTAGTGGTGATGATGTGATGACGCAGGGATTCTGCAGTAATGATACGTTGATGATGCGGTGATGATACTGTGATGTTGCAGTAATGACGCTGCGATGAAGTTATGATGATGCAGTGATGATACTGTGATGACGCAGTGATGATGCAGTGATTATGCAGTAATGATACTGAGATGATGCAGTTATGATGCAGTGGTGATGCATTGATGACGCTGTAATTATGATGTGATTATGTAGTGATGATGTAGTGATTACGCTGTGATGATGCACTGATGATACTGTGAAGACGCTGTTATGATGCAGTGAGGAAGCAGTAACGATGCTGTGGTGTTGCTGAGATGATGCTGTGATGATTCATTGATGATGCAGTGATGATGCTGTGATGATGCTATGATTATGTTTTGATGATGCCTTGATGATTCTGTGGTGACGCTGTGATGACTCTGTCGTGATGCTCTGATAACGCTGTCGTGATGCTGTGATGATGCTGCGATGATCATAGAATCATAGAATATCCTGAGTTGGAAGGGACCCTTAAGGATCATCTAGTCCAACTCTTGACACCGCACAGGTCTACCCAAGAGTTCAGACCATGTGACTAAGCGCACAGTCCAATCTCTTCTTAAATTCCGACAGGCTCGGTGCAGTGACCACTTCCCTGGGGAGCCTGTTCCAGTGTGCAACCACCCTCTCTGTGAAGAACCCCCTCCTGATGTCTAGCCTAAATTTCCCCTGCCTCAGCTTAACCCCGTTCCCGCGGGTCCTGTCACTGGTGTTAATGGAGAAAAGGTCTCCTGCCTCTCGACACCCCCTTACGAGGAAGTTGTAGACTGTGATGAGGTCTCCCCTCAGCCTCCTCTTCTCCAGGCTGAACAGGCCCAGTGACCTCAGCCGTTCCTCGTACGTCTTCCCCTCCAGGCCTTTCACCATCTTCGTAGCCCTCCTCTGGACACTCTCCAACAGTTTCATGTCCTTTTTATACTGCGGTGCCCAGAACTGCACACAGTACTCGAGGTGAGGCCGCACCAGCGCAGAGTAGAGCGGGACAATCACCTCCCGTGACCTACTAGCGATGCCGTGCTTGATGCACCCCAGGACACGCTTGGCCCTCCTGGCTGCCAGGGCACACTGCTGGCTCATATTCAACTTGCTGTCTACCACGACCCGCAGATCCCTCTCTTCTAGGCTGCTCTCCAGCGTCTCATCGCCCAGTCTGTACGTGCAGCCAGGGTTTCCCCGTCCCAGGTGCAGGACCCGGCACTTGCTCTTATTGAACTTCATGCGGTTGGTGATCGCCCAGCTCTCCAACCTATCCAGGTCCCTCTGCAAGGCCTTTCCACCCTCATTCGAGTCCACAACTCCTCCAAGTTTGGTGTCATCAGCAAACTTGCTCAAAATACCCTCTATTCCTACATCCAGATCGTTTATAAAAATATTGAAAAGTACCGGCCCTAAAATGGAGCCTTGAGGGACCCCACTGGTGACTGCCCGCCAGCCTGACGCAGCCCCATTTACCATAACCCTTTGGGCCCTGCCCGTTAGCCAATTGCTCACCCATCGTATGATGTTTTTATTTAGCTGTATGGTGGACATTTTGTCCAGTAGGATCCTATGGGAAACCGTGTCAAAAGCCTTGCTGAAGTCCAAAAAAATCACATCAGCTGGTTTCCCTTGGTCCACCATACGGGTGATCTTATCATAAAAGGAAATCCGGTTAGTTAGGCAGGACCTACCCTTCACAAACCCATGCTGGCTGGGACCAATGACTGCTTTGTCCCCCAGGTGCGCCTCAATAAGTTCAAGAACCATCTTCTCCATGATTTTACCCGGCACTGACGTGAGACTGACAGGCCTGTAATTGCTAGGGTCTTCTTTCTGACCCTTCTTGAAAATCGGCACAACATTTGCCAGCTTCCAGTCTACCGGGACCTCTCCAAATTCCCAGGATCGTTGAAAAATAATTGAGAGAGGTTCCGCGATGACGTCCGCCAGCTCTTTCAGCACCCGGGGATGAATCCCATCCGGACCCATGGACTTGTAGGGATCCAGGTGGAGTAGCAAATCCCGCACACGTTCAGGGTCGGTTGGGAGTTTGTCATCCCCACTGTCCCGGTCCTCCAGCTCAGGGCACCCTGGGTCCCAAAGCCCATCATCGGCATTGAAGACAGAGGCAAAGAAGGCGTTAAGCGTCTCTGCTTTGCCTATGTCATTGTCTGTGAGGAGACCTTCCCTATCAAGGAGCGGCCCTATGTATTCTTTAGTTCTCCTTTTTCCATTCACATACCTAAAAAAACCCTTTTTATTTTCTCTCACAGACACAGCCAGCTTCAACTCTAGGTGTGTTTTGGCCACACGAATTTTCTCCCTACAAACACGAACAGCATCCCTGTATTCTTTCCATGACACCTGGCCCTCCTTCCAGTAGCGAAACACTCTCTGTTTCCGCCTAATCTCCATTAGAATGTTCCTGGTCAGCCACGCCGGCCTCCTGCCCCGCCTGCCTGCCTGATATTTAGGAATTGCCTGATCTTGTGCTTCTAGGAGGCATTGCTTAAAGAATGACCAGCACTGGTGGACATCGAGGCCTTCAAGAGCAGTTTCCCAGGGGACCTTGCTGACTAGTTCCCTGAGCAGCCTGAAGTCCGCTTTCCCCATATCTAGGGATGAGGTTTTAGTGGCACTTTTCCTTCTGTCACCGTAAATTTTGAACTCAACCACTTCATGGTCGCTATGACCAAGGCGGCCACCAATCACCACATCTCCCACCAGACCCTCTCTGTTTACTAGCAACAGGTCTAGGAGGGCACCTTTCCTAGTTGGTTCCGTTAGCACCTGCACCAAGAAGTTATCATCTAGGTGCTTCATGAACCTCCTGGACTTGCTCGTGTCAGCCGTGTGGCACTCCCAGTTAACGTCTGGCAAGTTGAAGTCCCCTATAAGGACAAGAGGAGTTAATCTCGAGGCCTCTCTTAGTTCTGTAAAGAATAATTTATCGGCGCTATCGTCCTGGCCAGGCGGTCTGTAATAGACTCCCACAATAACATTCCCTTTATTCGTTCGTCCCTTGATCCTTACCCAGAGGCTCTCAACTTTGCCATCGCCGACCTGAAGTTCCACACAGTCCAGCCCCTGCTTCACATACATCGCCACAGATGTTGTGATGATGCAATGATTATGCTGTGATGATGTAGTAATGATGATGTTATGATGCCGAGGTGATGCAATGATGATGCTGTATTGACGCAGCGATGGTGCTGTGATGATGCACAGTTTATGCAGTTATGACACTGTGATTATGCTTTGATGACGACGCAATGGTGATGTGACGATGCAGTGATGATGCTGTGATGATGCTGTGACGATGCAGTGATAATGATGTGATAATGCTGTGATGATGATGTGATGACGCAGTGATGATGATGTGATGATTCAGTGATTCTGCAGTATTGATACTGTGATGATGCTGAGATGATGCTGTAACGATGCAGTGATGATACAGTGATAATGCTGTGATGATGCTATAATAATGTTGTGATGATGCTGTGATGAAGATGTGATGATTCTGTGATGACGCTGTGATGATGCTGTCGTGATGGTCTGATAACGTTGTCGTAACGCTGTGACGATGCTTCGATGATGTTGTGATGATTCTGTGATGATGCAATTATGATGCTGTGATGATGCAGTGATGATGCACTGATAATGCTGTTATGACGCTGTGATGACGTAGTAATGATGCTGTGATGATGCAGTGTTTACGCAGTTATGACGCTGTGATGATGCTTTGGTGAAGTTCTGATGATGCAGTGATGGTGCTGTGATGACGCATTGATGATGCTTAGATGATGCTGTGATGATGCTCTGATGATGCTGTGATGATGCAGTGATGATGATGTGATGATGCTGTAGTGATGATGTGATGATGCTGTGATGATGCAGTGATCATGCAGTGATGATGTTGTGATGACGCAGTGATGATGTTGTGATGACGCAGTGATGATGCTGCGATGATGCTATGGTGATGATGTGATGATGCTGTGATGACGCAGTGACGATGCTGTGATGACGCTTGGATGACGCTATAGTGATTCTGTGATGATGCTGTAGTGGTACTATGATGATGCTGTGAGGATGCTGCGATGACGCTCTGATGACACAGTAATCATGATGTAATGATGCTGTGATGACGCTGCGATGACACTGTCGTGATGCTGTGATGACGCTGTGATGACGCTGTGATGATACTGAGATGACGTTGTGATGATGCAGTGATGATGCAGTGATGACGCAGTAATGATGCTGTGATCATGTAGTGATGATGTAGTGATTATGCTGTGATGACGCAGTGATGATGCTCTGATGATGCTGTGATTATGATGTGATGATGCATTGAACATGATGTGATGATGCTCTGATGATGCAGTGATGACTCTGTGATGATGCAGTGATTATGTAGCTATGATGCTGTGATGATGATGTGATGATGTAGTGATAATGATGTGATGATGCAGGGATGATGATGTGATGATGCAGGGATGATGATGTGATGATGCAGGGATGATGATGTGATGATGTTGTGTTAATGCTGTGATGACGCTGTCATGATTCTGTGACGATGCAGTGATGATGCTGTGATGACCCTGTCATGATGTTGTGATGACGCTGTCGTGATGCTGTGATGATGCTGTGATGACAATATGATGACGTAGTTATGATGCTGTTATGATGCAGTCATTATGCAGTGATGATGCAGATATGAGGCTGTGATGACGCTGTGATGATGCTGCGATGATGCAGTGATGACGCAGTAATGATGCTGCGATGACTCTGTGATGACCCTATCGTGATTATGTGATAACGCTGTGATGATGCTGTGATGATGCAATGATGATGCAGTGATGATGCTGTGATGATGCTGTAATTCTGAAGTAATGATGCTGTGAGGATGGTGAGGTGATGCTGTGATGACGCAGTGATGATGATGTGATTATGCAGCGATGATGCTGTAATGATTTTGTGATGATGATGTGATGTTGCTGTGATGATGATGTGATGATACTGTGATGACGCAGATATGACGCTGCGATGATGAAGTGGTGATGCAGTGATGACTCTGTGATGATGCTGTGATAACGCAGTGATGATGCTGTGATGATGCAATGATGATGCTGTGATGACGCAGTGTTTATGCAGTTATGACGCTGTGATGACCCTGTTATGATGCCTGTATGAGGATGCGATGATGCTGTGACTATGCAGTGATGATGCAGTGATGATGCTGCGATGATGTAGTGATGATGCTGCGATGATGATATGATGATGCAGTGATGATACTGTGATAACATTGTGATGACGCAGTGATGATGCAGTGCTGATGCTGTAATGATGCAGTGATTATGCAGTAATGATGCTGTAGTGACGTTGCGATTATGCTGTGCTGATGCTGTGATGTTGCTGTGGTGACGCTGTGTTGAGGGTGTTGTGATGCTCTGATAACGCTGTTGTGATGCTGTGATGATGCTACGATGATGTTGTGATGATGCTGTGATGACATAGCGATGATGCTGTGATGATTCTGTGATGTCACTCTGATGATGCTGTGATGATGCAATTATGGTACTGTGATGATGCTGTGATGATGCAGTGATGATATAGTGATGACGTTGTGATGATGCATTGATGATGCTGTATTGATCCTGTGATGACGCAGTGATTATGCAGTGATGACACCGTGATGACGCTGTAATGATGCAGTGAGTAAGCAGTAATGATAATGCGATGATGCTGTGATTATGCTGTGACGATGAGGTGATGATGCAGTGATTATGCAGTGATGATGCTGTCATGATACTCTAATGATGCTCTGATGATGCAGAGATGATGCAGTGATGTTGCTGTGATGATGATGTGATGATGCAGTGATGATAATGTGATGATGCTGTGATAATGCAGTGATTATCACAGAATCACAGAATCACAGAATTTCTAGGTTGGAAGAGACCTCAAGATCATCGAGTCCAACCTTTGACCTAACGCTAACAGTCCCCACTAAACCATATCCCTAAGTTCTACATCTAAACGTCTTTTAAAGACTTCCAGGGATGGTGACTCCACCACCTCCCTGGGCAGCCAGTTCCAGTACCTAACAACCCTTTCAGTAAAGAAGTTTTTCCTAACATCTAACCTAAAACTCCCCTGGCGCAACTTTAGCCCATTCCCCCTCGTTCTGTCACCGGGCACGTGGGAGAAGCTGTAATGATGCTCTGATGACACTGAGATAATGCTCTGATGCTGTAGATATGATGCTGTGAAGATGCAGTGAGGACGCAGAGATGATGCTGTGATGACAATGTGAAGATGCTGTGATGATGCAGTGATGGCGCAGTGATGATGCTGTGATGACACTGTGATTATGTGGTGATGATGATATGATGATGCTGTGATGATGCTGTGATTATGCAGCTATGACGCTGTGATGACATAGTGATGATGCTGTGATGACGCTGTGATGATGATATGATGATGCTGTGATGATGCTGTGATGATGATGTCATGATGCAATGATGATGCAGTGGTGATGCTCTGATGATGCTGTAATGATGCTGTGACGATGAAGTGATGGTGCAGTGATGATACTGTGATGACACTGTGATGATGCAGTGATGATTCAGTGATGATTCTGTTATGATGCTATGATGACGCTATTATGATGCTGTGATGACGCTGCGACGATGATATGATGATCCTGTGATTACTCTGCGATGACGTTTTGATGACACTGCTATGATGCTGTGATGATGCTTTGATGACGCAGTGATGACGCTGTGATGACGCTGTGATGATGCCGTGATGATGCTGTGATGATGCAGTGATGATGATGTGATGATGCAGTGATGATACTGGTACGACGCTGTTATAATGCAGTGATTATGCAGTAATGATGCTGTGATAATGCTTAGATGATGCTGTGATGATGTAGTGATTGTGCAGTGATGATGCAGTGATGATGCAGTCATGATGCTTTGATGACAATGCCAAGATACTCTGATGATGCTGTGATGATTCCTTGATGACGCTGAGATGATGCTGTGAGAGTGCAGTGATGATGCAGTGTTTATGCTGTGATGATGCTCTGATTATGTTGTGATGATGCTGTGATGATGCTGTGATGATATTGTGATGATGCAGTGATGATGATGTGATGATGCTCTGATGATGATGTGATGATGCTGTGATGATGCTGTGATGATATTGTGATAATGCAGTGATGATGTTGTGATAACGCAGTGATGATGCTGTGATGATGTTGTGATGATGCAGTGAAGATAATGGGATGATGCAGTGATGATGTTTTAATGGCGACGTGATGATGCTGTGATGATGCTGTGATGATGCAGTTAAGATAATGGGATGATGCAGTGATGATGATGTCATGATGCAGTGATGATACTGTGATCATGCTGTGATAATGCATTGGTTATGCAGGAATGATGCTTTGATGATGCTGAGATGATGATGTGATGATGCAGTGGTGGTGCAGTGATGATGCAGTGATGACACAGTGATGATGCTGCGATGATGATTTGAAAATGCTGTGATGATGCAGTGATGGTGCTGTGAAGGCGCAGTGGTGATGCTTTCATTATGCTGTGATGATGCAGTGATTATGCAGCTATGATGCCATGATGATGCTGTGAAGATACTGTGATGATGCTGAGATGATGCTGTGATGATGCTGTTATGACGCTGTGATGACGCAGTGATGATGGTGTGATGATGCAGTGATGATGATGTGATGAAGCAGTGATGATACAGTGATTATGCTGTGATTAAGCTGTGATGACACAATTATGATGCTCTGATGATGCAGTGATGATGCAGTGTCGATGCAGTGATGATGCTGTGACGATGCAGTGAAGATGATGTGATGATGCAGTGATGATGATGTTATGATGCAGTGATGATACTGTGATGACGCTGTGATAATGCATTGATTATGCAGTAATGATGCTGTGATGATGCTGAGATGATGCTGTCATGATGCAGTGATGGTGCAGTGATGATGCAGTGATGACGCAGTGATGATGCTGCGGTGGTGATTTGAAGGTGCTGTGATGATGCAGTGATGGTGCTGTGAAGGCGCAGTAGTGATGCTTTGATTATGCTGTGATGATGCAGTGATTATGCAGCTATGATGCAGTGATGATGCTGTGATGATACCGTGATGACGCTGTGATGACGGAGTGATGATGCTGTGATGACACTCTGATGATGTTGTGGTGATAATGTGATGATGCTGTGAAGATACTGTGATAACGCTTTTATTATGCAGTATTCATGCAGTAATGATTCTGTGATGATGCTGAGATGACGCTGCGATGATGCTGTGATGATGCTGTGATGAGTGTGATGACGCTCTGATGACACTATTATTGTGCTGAGATGATGCAGTGATGATGCAGTGATGAGACTGTGATGATGCTGTGATGACGTTTTGATGATGCATTGATGATGATGTAGCTATGATGCTGTGACGATGCAGTGATGAAACCGTGATGACACTCTGATGATGCAGTTAGTAAGCAGTAATGATGCTGCGATGATTCTGTGATGACACTGTAATGATGCTGTGATGAGGCAGAGATGATGCAGTGATGATGCTGTGATGATGTTGTGATGAAGCTGTGATGATGCAGTGATGATGATGGGATTATGAAGTGATGATGATGTGATGATGCAGTGATGATACTGTGATGACGCTGTGATAATGCAGTGATTATGCGGAAATGATGCTGTGATGACACTGAGATGATGCTTTGATGATGCAGTGATGATGCTGTGAGGATGCAGTGAGGACACAGTGATGATGTGCTGATGCTGTGATGATGTTTTGATTACGCAGTGATGATGCTGTGGTGATGCAGTGATGATGCAGTGATGATGCAGTGATCAAAGCGTCATCACAGCATCATCACAGCATCAACACTGCATCATCACTGCATCATCACAGCATCATCACAGCATAATCACATCATCATCACTGCATCATCACTGCATCATCACAGCATCATTGCATCATCATCACAGCATCACCAAATATTCGCAGAGTCATCATTGCATCATCACAGAATAATCAAAGCACCATCATAGCGTCATCAGAGCATTATCGCTGCCTCATCACTGCCTCATCACTGCATCATCACTGCGTCATCACAACATCATCACTTCAACATCACAGCAACATCACACTGTCATCAAAGCGTCATCACAGCATCATTACTGCATCATCAAAGCATTATAACAGCATCGTCCAGGCGTCATCACTGCATCATCACAGCGTCACCACAGCGTCATCACTGCATCATCACAGCATCATCAAAGCATCACAGCGTAATCAAAGCGTCATCACAGCTTCATCACGGTATCAACACAGCATTATCACATCATCATCACAGAATCATCATGCCATCAACACAGCATCATCGCAGCATCATCACAGCATCATTAAAGCATCACAGCGTCATCAAAGACTCATCACAGCGTCATCACAGCATCACCACTGCGTCATCAGAGCGTCATCAAACCACCATCACAGCTTCATCACAGCATCAACACAGCATCATCACAGTGTCATCAAAGCGTCATCACAACATCATCAGCGCGTCGTCACTGAATCATCACAGCGTAATAACTACATCATCAGTGCGTCATCACAGCGTCATCACAGCATCACTACAGCATCAACACAGCAACATCTCAGCGTCATCACTACATCATCGCAGCGTCATCACTGCATCATCACAGCATCATAAGTGCATCATCACAGCATCATCACAGCATCATAAAAACATCATCACATCATCATCATTGTATCATCACAGCATCATCATAGCGTCATCAGAGCATTATCGGTGCCTCATCACTGCATCATCACAGCGTCATAACTGCATCATCACTGCATCATCACAGCATCATCACAGCATCATAAAAACATCATCACATCATCATCATTGTATCATCACAGCATCATCATAGCGTCATCAGAGCATTATCGCTGCCTCATCACTGCATCATCACAGCATCATCACTGCATCATCACAGCATCATCACAATATTATCACAGCCTCACCACAGCGCCATAACTGCATCATCACTGCATCATCACTGTATCATCAGAGCATCATCACATCATTTCAATGCATCATCACAGCATAATAACAGCATCATCACGGCATCATCACAACATCATCACTGCATCAACACAACATCATCACAGAATCATCACTGAATCATCACAGCGTCATCACAGCATCATCACAGCATCACAACAGCATCATCACTGCATCATCAAATCATGATCACTGCATCATGAAAGTGTCATCACAGCATCACCACAGCATCATCACAACAGTATCACAGTATCACAGAGTCGTCACAGCGTCATCATTACATCATCACTGCGCCATCACTGTGTCATCACAGCATCATTACTGCATAATCACAACATCATCACGGTGTCATCGCAGCATAATCACAGCATAATCAGAGCATCACAACAGCATCATCGCAGCATCATCACAGTATCATCAAAGCATCACAGCGTCGCCATCACTGCATCATCACAGAATCATCACTGTATCATCGCAGCGGTATCACTGCATCATCACAGCATGATCACAGCATCATCACTGCATCATCACAGCATCATCACAACATCATCACAGCATCACGGCATCATCAAAGCGCCATAAAAACGTCATCACAGCATCATCACTGCATCATCACTGCATCATCACAGCATCATCACAGCATGATCACAGCATCATCACAGCGTCATCACAGTATCATCACAGCATCATCAAAGCATCACAGCGTCATCACAGTATCATCACAGCATCATCACAGCTTCCTCACGGCGTCATTACATCATCAGTACAGTGTCATCAAAGCGTTATCACAGAATCATCACTGCATCATCACAGCATCATCACTGCATCATCAGAGTGTCATCACAGCATCATCACTGCGTCATCACTGCATCATCATATAATCATGACAGCATCATAGCTGTATAATCACAGCATCATCAAAGCGTCATCACAGCATCATCAAAGCATCATCAAATCATCATCACAGCATCATCACAACAGCATCACCACAGCATCATAAGAGCATCATTTCTGGTGCCAACACGGAAATCTTGTTTTTTTTTGACCATGGGGCACTTTACTCAGCACCTGGCCTGATGGCCGCAGACGGGTCCCTATCTTTTAGGGGAAAAAGCATCCTGGGCCAGGAGCTGGCAGGGCTCATTGAGAGGGCTTTAAACTAGGTAAGAAGGGGGATGGGGCTGAAGCAAGGATTGTTGGGGCTGTGCCAGGGGGAACAATGGCAAGGCCGGAGGATAGGGCAATGGCCCAGCTGAAGTGCATCTACACCAATGCTCTGATGATGCTCTGATGATGCAGTGATGTTGCAGTAGTGACGCTGTGATGACGCTTTGATGATGCTGTGATGACGCGGTGATGATGATATGATGATGCAGTGATGATACTGTGATGACGCTGTGATGATGCAGTGATGATGCAGTGATGATGATATGATGATGCAGTGATGATGATGTGATGATGATGTGATGATGCTGTGACAATGTATAGAATCATAGAATCATAGAATCTCCTGAATTGGAAGGGACCCTTAAGGATCATCAAGTCCAACTCTTGACACCGCATAGGTCTACCCAAAAGTTCAGATTATGTGACTAAGTGCACAGTCCAATCTCTTCTTAAATTCCGACAGGCTCGTTGCAGTGACCACTTCCCTGGGGAGCCTGTTCCAGTGTGCAACCACCCTCTCTGTGATGTAGTGATGATGCAGTGAAGATGCTGTGAGGATACTGTGATGATGCTGTGATGCTGCAGTGATGAAGCTGCGATCCTGCTGTGATGATGCTGTGATGATGCAGTGATGATGATGTGATGATGCAGGGATGATGATGTGATGATGTTGTGTTAATGCTGTGATGACGCTGTCATGATTCTGTGACGATGCAGTGATGATGCTGTGATGACCCTGTCATGATGTTGTGATGACGCTGTCGTGATGCTGTGATGATGCTGTGATGACAATATGATGACGTAGTTATGATGCTTTTATGACGCAGTCATTATGCAGTTAAGATGCAGATATGAGGCTGTGATGACGCTGTGATGATGCTGTGATGATGCTGCGATGACGCTGTGATGACCTTATCGTGATTATGTGATAACGCTGTGATGATGCTGTGATTCTGAAGTAATGATGCTGCGATGATGCTGAGGTGATGCTGTGATGATGCAGTGATGATGCAGTGATGACGCAGTGATGATGCAGTGATGACTCAGTGATGATGCTGTGATGACACTGCTGTGATGATGATGTGATTACGCAGCGATGATGCTGTAATGATTTTGTGATGATGATGTGATGATGTCATGGGTTTGTGAAGGGTAGGTCCTGCCTAACTAACCGGATTTCCTTTTATGATAAGATCACCCGTATGGTGGACCAAGGGAAACCAGCTGATGTGATTTTTTTGGACTTCAGCAAGGCTTTTGACACGGTTTCCCATAGGATCCTACTGGACAAAATGTCCACCATACAGCTAAATAAAAACATCATACGATGGGTGAGCAATTGGCTAACGGGCAGGGCCCAAAGGGTTATGGTAAATGGGGCTGCGTCAGGCTGGCGGGCGGTCACCAGTGGGGTCCCTCAAGGCTCCATTTTAGGGCCGGTACTTTTCAATATTTTTATAAACGATCTGGATGTAGGAATAGAGGGTATTTTGAGCAAGTTTGCTGATGACACCAAACTTGGAGGAGTTGTGGACTCGAATGAGGGTGGAAAGGCCTTGCAGAGGGACCTGGATAGGTTGGAGAGCTGGGCGATCACCAACCGCATGAAGTTCAATAAGAGCAAGTGCCGGGTCCTGCACCTGGGACGGGGAAACCCTGGCTGCACGTACAGACTGGGCGATGAGACGCTGGAGAGCAGCCTAGAAGAGAGGGATCTGGGGGTCGTGGTAGACAGCAAGTTGAATATGAGCCAGCAGTGTGCCCTGGCAGCCAGGAGGGCCAAGCGTGTCCTGGGGTGCATCAAGCACGGCATCGCTAGTAGGTCACGGGAGGTGATTGTCCCGCTCTACTCTGCGCTGGTGCGGCCTCACCTCGAGTACTGTGTGCAGTTCTGGGCACCGCAGTATAAAAAGGACATGAAACTGTTGGAGAGTGTCCAGAGGAGGGCTACGAAGATGGTGAAAGGCCTGGAGGGGAAGACGTACGAGGAACGGCTGAGGTCACTGGGCCTGTTCAGCCTGGAGAAGAGGAGGCTGAGGGGAGACCTCATCACAGTCTACAACTTCCTCGTAAGGGGGTGTCGAGAGGCAGGAGACCTTTTCTCCATTAACACCAGTGACAGGACCCGCGGGAACGGGGTTAAGCTGAGGCAGGGGAAATTTAGGCTAGACATCAGGAGGGGGTTCTTCACAGAGAGGGTGGTTGCACACTGGAACAGGCTCCCCAGGGAAGTGGTCACTGCACCGAGCCTGTCGGAATTTAAGAAGAGATTGGACTGTGCACTTAGTCACATGGTCTGAACTCTTGGGTAGACCTGTGCGGTGTCAAGAGTTGGACTAGATTATCCTTAAGGGTCCCTTCCAACTCAGGAGATTCTATGATTCTATGATACTATGCTGTGATGATGCAGTGTTTATGCAGTTATGACGCTGTGATGACCCTGTTATGATGCCTGTACGAGGATACGATGATGCTGTGACTATGCAGTGATGACACAGTGATGATGCTGTAATGATGCAGTGATTATGCAGTAATGATACTGTAGTGACGCTGCGATTATGCTGTGCTGATGCTGTGATGTTGCTGTGGTGACGCTGTGTTGAGGGTGTTGTGGTGTTCTGATAACGCTGTTGTGATGCTGTGATGATGCTACGATGATATTGTGATGATGCTGTGATGATACCGTGATGATGCAGTGATGATGCTGTGATGCTGCTGCGATGACGCTGTGGTGACGATGTGATGATGCAGTGATGATGCAGTTATGATGCAGTGATGATGCAGTTATGACGCTTTAATGACATTGTGATGATATTGTGATTATGCTGTGATGACATAGCGATGATGCTGTGATGATTCTGTGATGACACTCTGATGATGATGTGATGATGCTGTGATGATGCTGTTATAACACTGTGATGACACTGTGATGATGCTGAGATTATGCTGTGAAGATGCAGTGATGATGCAGTTATGACCCTGTGATGACGCTGTGATGATGCAGTGAGTAAGCAGTAAAGATGCTTTGATGATGCTGTTATGATGCTGCAATGATGCTGTGATGATGCTGTGGGCTGCTGTGATGACAATTTGATGACGTAGTGATGATTCTATCATGACGCCATGATGCTGCTCTGATGCTGCTCTGATGCTGCTGTGATTATGCTGTGATGACGCTCTGATGACACAGTGATGATGCTGTGATGACGCTGTGATGACAATTTGATGATGAAGTGATGACTTTGTGATTACGCTGTGATGACGCATTGAAGATTATGTGATGATGATGTGATGATGCAGTTATGGTACTGTGATGACGCTGTGATAATGCAGTGATTATGTAGTAATGATTCTGTGATGATGCTGTGATGATGCAGTTATGATGCAGTGGTGATGCAGTGATGATGCTGTGAAGGCGCAGTGGTGATGCTTTGATTATGCTGTGATGACGGAGTGATTATGTAGCTATGGTGCTGTGATGATACTGTGATGACATTTTGATGACGGAGTGATGATGCTGTGATGACACTCTGATGATGTTGTGATGATAATGTGATGATGCCGTGATGATGCTGTGAAGATACTGTGATGACGCTGTGATGATGCAGTATTTATGCAGTAATGATTCTGTGATGATGCTGAGATGATGCTGTGATGATGCAATGATGATGCTGTGATGATGCTGTTATGACATTGTGATGACGCAGTGATGATGCTGTGATGATGCAGTGTTTATGTAGTTATGAGGCTGTGATGATGCAGTGATGATGCAGTGATGAGACTGTGATGATGCTGTGATGACGTTTTGATGATGCATTGATGATGATGTGGTGATGTAGCTATGATGCTGTGATGATGCAGTGATGAGACCGTGATGACACTCTGATGATGCAGCGAGTAAGCAGTAATGATGCTGCGATGATGCTTTGATGATGCTGTAATTATGCGGTTATGATGCAGTGATTATGCAGTGATGATGCTGTCATGACACTGTAATGATGTTGTGATGAAGCTGTGATGATGCAGTGATCATGATGGGATTATGAAGTGATGATGATGTGATGATGCAGTGATGATACTGTAATGACGCTGTGATAATGCAGTGATTATGCGGAAATGATGCTGTGATGACACTGAGATGATGCTTTGATGATGCAGTGATGATGCAGTGATGATTCAGTGATCAAAGCCTCATCACAGCATCATCACAGCATCATCGCAGCGTTATCACAGCATCATCACAGCATCATCACAGCATTATCACAGCGTCACGAAAGCGTCATCACAGCATCATCACAGCATAATCGCAGCGTCATCAGAGCATCATCTCAACATCATCACAGCATCATTACTGAATCATCACAGCATCATATCATCCTCATCAGAGCATCACAGCATCATCACAGCATCAGCACTGCATCATCACAACAACATCACAGTGTCATCAAAGCGTCATCATAGCATTATCAGAGCATCACAACAGCATCATCACTGCATCATCAGAACATCATCACAGTGTCATCAAACCGTCATCACAGCATCATCAGACCATAAGAACAACATCATCGCAGCGTCAAAACTGCATCATCACAGCATGATCACAGCGTCATCACAGCATCATAACAGCATCATTGCAGCATCATCACATCATCAATACTGCGTCATCACAGCATCATCAGAACATAATCACACTGTCATCAAAACGTCATCACAGCATCATCACGGCATCATCACAGCATCATAACACATCATCACAGCATCACAACAGCATCATCACAGCTTCATAACAGCATCATCCAGGCGTAATCACAGCATCATCACAGCACCATCACAGCGTCATCACTGCGTCATCACAACATTATCATCACAGCATCCCAACAGTATCATCACTGCGTCATCACACCATCATCACAGCATCATCGCAGCATCATCACAGCATCATTAAAGCATCACAGCATCATCAAAGAGTCATCACAGCGTCATCACAGCATCACCACTGCGTTATCAGAGCGTCATCAAAGAACCATCCCAGCATCATCAGAGCTTCATCACAGCATCAACACAGCATCATCACAGTGTCATCAAAGAGTCATCACAACATCATCAACGCATCATCACAGAATCATAACAGCGTAATAACAACATTATCAGTGCGTCATCACAGTGTCATCACAGCATCATCACAGCATCAATACAACATCATCGCAGCGTCATCACTGCATCATCACTGCATCATCACAGCATCATCGCATCATCGTCACAGCATCACAGCGTTATCACAGCGTCATCACAGCATCATCACTTTATCATCACTCCGTTATCACAGCATCATCACAGCATCATCGCAGCGTCACCAAAGATTCGCAGTGTCATCATTGCATCATCACAGAATCATCAAAGCATCATCATAGTATCATCAGAGCATTATCACTGCCTCATCACTGCATCATCACTGCGTCATCACAACATCATCACTTCAACATCACAGCAACATCACACTGTCATCAAAGCGTCATCACAGCATCATTACTGCATCATCACAGCATCATAACACATCATCACCACATCACAACAGCATCATCACAGCATCAACACATCATCATCACTGCCTCATCACTGCATCATCACAGCATCATAACTGCGTCATCACAGCATCATCACAATATTATCACAGCCTCACCACAGTGTCATAACTGCATCATCACTGCATCATCACTGTATCATCAGAGCATCATCACATCATTTCACTGCATGATCACAGCATAATAACAGCATCATAACTGCATCATCACAGCATCATCACGGCATCATTACTGCATCATCACAGCATCATCAGAGCTTCAACAAAGCATCACATTGCCATCACAATGTCACCACTGAATCATCACAGCGTAATCACAGCATCATCAAAGCATCATCGCAGCGTCATCACTGCATCATTACTGCATCATCACAACATTATCATAGTGTCATCAAAGCGTCATCACAGCATCACAACAGCATCATCATAGCACCATCACTGCATCATCACTGCATCATCACAGCATCACAACAGCATCAGCACAGCGTCATCTCTGCATCATCCAGGCGTCATCACAACATCATCTCAGCGTCACCACAGAGTCACCACTGCATCATCAAAGCATCACAACACCATCATCGCAGCATCATCGCAGCATCATAGCGTTGCCATGACTGCATCATCACAGAATCATCACTGTATCATCGCAGCGTCATCACTGCATCATCACAGCATCATCACAGCATCATCAAAGCATCATCACAGCGTCATCACAGCAGCATCACTACATCATCACTGTGTCGTCACAGCGTCATCACAGCATCACCACAGCATCATCACATCATCATCACTGCAACATCACAGTATCATCACAGCATCATCATAGCGTCATCACAGCATCATCACAATATCATAACAGCATCATCGCAGTGTCATCACTGCATCATCATCATAGCATCATGACAACATCATCGCAGCATCATCGCAGTGTTATCAATGCATCATTACAGCATCATCACAGCATCATCGCAGCGTCATCACTGAATCATCACAGCATCATCATACCATCATGAAAGCATCACAGCGTCATCATTCAGTGTCAACATAGTATCATCACGTCATCATCTCAGAGTTATTGCAGCGTCTTCACTGCTTCATCACACCATCATCACTGCGTCATCACAGCGTCATCACAGCATCATCACTGCATCATCACAGCATCAACACAGCGTCATCTGTGCATCACCACAGCATCATCACAACATCATCACAGCGTCATCACAGCATCATCACTGCATCATCATATCATCCTGAGAGCATCATAGCTGCATAATCACAGCATCATCAAATTGTCATAACAACATCATCACAGCTTCATAATAGCATAATAACATCGTCATCACAGCGTCATCAAAGCATCATCACAGCGTCATCAGAGCATCACCATAGTATCATCACAGCATCATCACAGCAACATCACTCCATCATTACAGCGTCATCACTGCATCATCACTGCGTCATCACAGTGTCATCAAAGCACCATCACAGCGTCAGCACAGCTTCCTCACAGCATCATCACAGCATCATCGCAGTGTCATCACACCATCATCACAGCATCATCACAATATTATCACAGCCTCACTACAGCGTCATAATTGCATCAACACTGCATTATCACTGCATCATCACAGGGTCATCACAGCATAAACACATCATCATAAATGCATCATCACAGCTTCATCAATACATCTTCACAGCATCACAGCATCATCAAAGCATCATCACAGCGACATCACTGCAACATCACAGTATCATCACAGCATCATCATAGCGTCATCACAGCATCATCACAATATCATAACAGCATCATCGCAGTGTCATCACTGCATCATCATCATAGCATCATGACAACATCATCGCAGCATCATCGCAGTGTTATCAATGCATCATTACAGCATCATCACAGCATCATCGCAGCGTCATCACTGAATCATCACAGCATCATCATACCATCATGAAAGCATCACAGCGTCATCATTCAGAGTGTCAACATAGTATCATCACGTCATCATCTCAGAGTTATTGCAGCGTCATCACTGCGTCATCACACCATCATCACTGTGTCATCACAGCGTCATCAAAGCATCATCACAGCGTCATCAGAGCATCACCATAGTATCATCACAGCATCATCACAGCAACATCACTCCATCATTACAGCGTCATCACAGTGTCATCACAGCTTCATCACAGCATCATCAAAGCATCACAATGTAATCAGTGTCATCATAGCGTCATCACAGCATCATCACTGCGTCATTACAGCATCATGAAAGCACCATCACAGCGTTATCACAGCGTCATCAAAGCATCATCACAGCATCATCACAACAGCATCACCACAGCATCATAAGAGCATCATTTCTGGTGCCAACGCAGAAATCTTGGTTTTTTTGACCATGGGGCACTTTACTCTGCACCTGGCCTGATGGCCGCAGACGGGTCCCTATCTTTTAGGGGAAAAAGGATCCTGGGCCAGGAGCTGGCAGGGCTCATTGAGAGGGCTTTAAACTAGGTAAGAAGGGGGATGGGGCTGAAGCAAGGATTGTTGGGGCTGTGCCAGGGGGAACAATGGCAAGGCCGGAGGATAGGGCAATGGCCCAGCTGAAGTGCATCTACACCAATGCTCTGATGATGCTCTGATGATGCAGTGATGTTGCAGTAGTGACGCTGTGATGACGCTTTGATGATGCTGTGATGACGCGGTGATGATGATATGATGATGCAGTGATGATACTGTGATGACGCTGTGATGATGCAGTGATTATGCATTAATGATTCTGTGATGATGCTGAGATGATATTTTGATGATGCAGTGATGACGCTGTGATGACCTTATTATGATGCTGTGATGATGCTGTGATGATGCTGTGATTATGCAGCTACGATTCTGTGATGATGCTGTGATGATGCTGTGATGATGCAGTGATCATGTAGTGGTGATGATGTGATGACGCAGGGATTCTGCAGTAATGATACAGTGATGATGCGGTGATGATACTGTGATGTTGCAGTAATGACGCTGCGATGAAGTTATGATGATGCAGTGATGATACTGTGATGACGCAGTGATGATGCAGTGATTATGCAGTAATGATACTGAGATGATGCAGTTATGATGCAGTGGTGATGCATTGATGACGCTGTAATTATGATGTGATTATGTAGTGATGATGTAGTGATTACGCTGTGATAATGCAGTGATGAAGACGCTGTTATGATGCAGTGAGGAAGCAGTAATGATGCTGTGGTGTTGCTGAGATGATGCTGTGATGATTCATTGATGATGCAGTGATGATGCTGTGATGATACTGTGAAGACGCTGTTATGATGCAGTGAGGAAGCACTAATGATGCTGTGATGTTGCTGAGATGATGCTGTGATGATTCATTAATGATGCAGTGATGATGCTGTGATGATGCTATGATTATGTTTTGATGATGCCTTGATGATTCTGTGATGACGCTGTGATGACTCTGTCGTGATGCTCTGATAACGCTGTCGTGATGCTGTGATGATGCTGCGATGATGTTGTGATGATGCAATGATTATGCTGTGATGATGTAGTAATGATGATGTTATGATGCCGAGGTGATGCAATGATGATGCTGTATTGACGCAGTGATGGTGCTGTGATGATGCAGAGTTTATGCAGTTATGACACTGTGATTATGCTTTGATGACGACGCAATGGTGATGTGACGATGCAGTGATGATGCTGTGACGATGCAGTGATTACGCTGCGATGATGATGTGATGATGCTGCGATGATGCTGTGATGATGCAGTGATAATGATGTGATAATGCTGTGATGATGATGTGATGACGCAGTGATGATGATGTGATGATTCAGTGATTCTGCAGTATTGATACTGTGATGATGCTGAGATGATGCTGTAACGATGCAGTGATGATACAGTGATAATGCTGTGATGATGCTATAATAATGTTGTGATGATGCTGTGATGAAGATGTGATGATTCTGTGATGACGCTGTGATGATGCTGTCGTGATGGTCTGATAACGTTGTCGTAACACTGTGACGATGTTTCGATGATGTTGTGATGATTCTGTGATGATGCAATTATGATGCTGTGATGATGCAGTGATGATGCACTGATAATGCTGTTATGACGCTGTGATGACGTAGTAATGATGCTGTGATGATGCAGTGTTTACGCAGTTATGACGCTGTGATGATGCTTTGGTGAAGTTCTGATGATGCAGTGATGGTGCTCTGATGACGCATTGATGATGCTTAGATGATGCTGTGATGATGCTCTGATGATGCTGTGATGATGCAGTGATGATGATGTGATGATGCTGTGGTGATGATGTGATGATGCTGTGATGATGCAGTGATCATGCAGTGATGATGTGATGACGCAGTGATGATGTTGTGATGACGCAGTGATGATGCTGCGATGATGCTATGGTGATGATGTGATGATGCTGTGATGACGCAGTGACGATGCTGTGATGACGCTTGGATGACGCTATAGTGATTCTGTGATGATGCTGTAGTAGTACTATGATGATGCTGTGAGGATGCTGAGATGACGCTCTGATGACGCAGTAATCATGATGTAATGATGCTGTGATGACGCTGCGATGACACTGTCGTGATGCTGTGATGACGCTGTGATGATGCTGTGATGATACTGAGATGACGTTGTGATGATGCAGTGATGATGCAGTGATGACGCAGTAATGATGCTGTGATCATGTAGTGATGATGTAGTGATTATGCTGTGATGACACAGTGATGATGCTCTGATGATGCAGTGATGACTCTGTGATGATGCAGTGATTATGTAGCTATGATGCTGTGATGATGATGTGATGATGTAGTGATAATGATGTGATGATGCAGGGATGATGATGTGATGATGCAGGGATGATGATGTGATGACCCTGTCATGATGTTGTGATGACGCTGTCGTGATGCTGTGATGATGCTGTGATGACAATATGATGACGTAGTTATGATGCTGTTATGATGCAGTCATTATGCAGTGATGATGCAGATATGAGGCTGTGATGACGCTGTGATGATATTGTGATGATGCTGCGATGATGATGTGATGACGCAGTGATGATGCTGCGATGACTCTGTGATGACCCTATCGTGATTATGTGATAACGCTGTGATGATGTTGTGATGATGCAATGATGATGCTGTGATGATGCTGTGATGATGCTGTGATTCTGAAGTAATGATGCTGTGAGGATGGTGGGGTGATGCTGTGATGACGCAGTGATGATGATGTGATTACGCAGCGATGATGCTGTAATGATTTTGTGATGATGATGTGATGATGCTGCGATGATGAAGTGATGATGCAGTGATGACTCTGTGATGATGCTGTGATAACGCAGTGATGATGCTGTGATGATGCAATGATGATGCTGTGATGACGCAGTGTTTATGCAGTTATGACGCTGTGATGACCCTGTTATGATGCCTGTATGAGGATGCGATGATGCTGTGACTATGCAGTGATGATGCAGTGATGATGCTGCGATGATGTAGTGATGATGCTGCGATGATGATATGATGATGCAGTGATGATACTGTGATAACATTGTGATGACGCAGTGATGATGCAGTGATGATGCTGTAATGATGCAGTGATTATGCAGTAATGATGCTGTAGTGACGTTGCGATTATGCTGTGATGATGCTGTGATGTTGCTGTGGTGACGCTGTGTTGAGGGTGTTGTGATGCTCTGATAACGCTGTTGTGATGCTGTGATGATGCTACGATGATGTTGTGATGATGCTGTGATGACATAGCGATGATGCTGTGATGATTCTGTGATGTCACTCTGATGATGCTGTGATGATGCAATTATGGTACTGTGATGATGCTGTGATGATGCAGTGATGATATAGTGATGACGTTGTGATGATGCATTGATGATGCTGTATTGATCCTGTGATGACGCAGTGATTATGCAGTGATGACACCGTGATGACGCTGTAATGATGCAGTGAGTAAGCAGTAATGATAATGCGATGATGCTGTGATTATGCTGTGATGATGAGGTGATGATGCAGTGATTATGCAGTGATGATGCTGTCATGATACTCTAATGATGCTCTGATGATGCAGAGATGATGCAGTGATGTTGCTGTGATGATGATGTGATGATGCAGTGATGATAATGTGATGATGCTGTGATAATGCAGTGATTATGCTGTAATGATGCTCTGATGACACTGAGATAATGCTCTGATGCTGTAGATATGATGCTGTGAAGATGCAGTGAGGATGCAGAGATGATGCTGTGATGACAATGTGAAGATGCTGTGATGATGCAGTGATGGCGCAGTGATGATGCTGTGATGACACTGTGATTATGTGGTGATGATGATATGATGATGCTGTGATGATGCTGTGATGATGCTGTGATTATGCAGCTATGACGCTGTGATGACATAGTGATGATGCTGTGATGACGCTGTGATGATGATAGGATGATGCTGTGATGATGCTGTGATGATGATGTCATGATGCAATGATGATGCAGTGGTGATGCTCTGATGATGCTGTAATGATGCTGTGACGATGAAGTGATGGTGCAGTGATGATACTGTGATGACACTGTGATGATGCAGTGATGATTCAGTGATGATTCTGTTATGATGCTATGATGACGCTATTATGATGCTGTGATGACGCTGCGACGATGATATGATGATCCTGTGATTACTCTGCGATGACGTTTTGATGACACTGCTATGATGCTGTGATGATGCTTTGATGACGCAGTGATGACGCTGTGATGACGCTGTGATGATGCTGTGATGATGCTGTGATGACGCTGTGATTATGCTGTGATGATGCAGTGATTATGCTGTGATGATGTTGTGATGATGCTGTTATGATGCAATGATGATGATGAGATGATGTAGTGATGATATTGTGATGATGCAGTGATGATGATGTGATGATGCTCTGATGATGATGTGATGATGCTGTGATGATGCTGTGATGATATTGTGATAATGCAGTTATGATGTTGTGATAACGCAGTGATGATGCTGTGATGATGTTGTGATGATGCAGTGAAGGTAATGGGATGATGCAGTGATGATGTTTTAATGGCGACGTGATGATGCTGTGATGATGCTGTGATGATGCAGTTAAGATAATGGGATGATGCAGTGATGATGATGTCATGATGCAGTGATGATACTGTGATCACGCTGTGATAATGCATTGATTATGCAGGAATGATGCTTTGATGATGCTGAGATGATGCTGTGATGATGCAGTGATGACGCAGTGATGATGCTGCGATGATGATTTGAATATGCTGTGATGATGCAGTGATGGTGCAATGATGATGCAGTGATGACGCAGTGATGATGCTGCGATGATGATTTGAAGATGCTGTGATGATGCAGTGATGGTGCTGTGAAGGCGCAGTGGTGATGCTTTCATTATGCTGTGATGATGCAGTGATTATGCAGCTATGGTGCTGTGATGATGCTGTGATGATACTGTGATGATATTGTGATGACGGAGTGATGATGCTGTGATGACACTCTGATGATGTTGTGATGATAATGTGATGATGCCGTGATGATGCTGTGAAGATGCTGTTATGACGCTGTGATGACGCAGTGATGATGCTGTGATGATGCAGTGATGATGATGTGATGAAGCAGTGATGATACAGTGATTATGTTGTGATTAAGCTGTGATGACACAATTATGATGCTCTGATGATGCAGTGTCGATGCAGTGATGATGCTGTGACGATGCACTGAAGATGATGTGATGATGCAGTGATGATGATGTTATGATGCAGTGATGATGCTCTGATGATGCTCTGATGATGCTGTGATGATGTTGTGATGATGCAGTGAAGATAATGGGATGATGCAGTGATGATGTTTTAATGGCGACGTGATGATGCTGTGATGATGCTGTGATGATGCAGTTAAGATAATGGGATGATGCAGTGATGATGATGTCATGATGCAGTGATGATACTGTGATGACACTGTGATAATGCATTGATTATGCAGTAATGATGCTGTGATGATGCTGAGATGATGCTGTCATGATGCAGTGATGGTGCAGTGATGATGCAGTAATGACGCAGTGATGATGCTGCGGTGATGATTTGAAGGTGCTGTGATGATGCAGTGATGGTGCTGTGAAGGCGCAGTAGTGATGCTTTGATTATGCTGTGATGATGCAGTGATTATGCAGCTATGGTGCAGTGATGATGCTGTGATGATACCGTGATGACGCTGCGATGATGATGTGATGATGCTGTGATGAGTGTGATGACGCTCTGATGACACTATTATTGTGCTGAGATGATGCAGTGATGATGCAGTGATGAGACTGTGATGATGCTGTGATGACGTTTTGATGATGCATTGATGATGATGTGATGATGTAGCTATGATGCTGTGACGATGCAGTGATGAAACCGTGATGACACTCTGATGATGTACTGAGTAAGCAGTAATGATGCTGCGATGATTCTGTGATGACACTGTAATGATGCTGTGATGAGGCAGAGATGATGCAGTGATGATGCTGTGATGATGTTGTGATGATGCAGTGATGATGATGGGATTATGAAGTGATGATGATGTGATGATGCAGTGATGATACTGTGATGACGCTGTGATAATGCAGTGTTTATGCGGAAATGATGCTGTGATGACACTGAGATGATGATTTGATGATGCAGTGATGATGCTGTGAGGATGCAGTGAGGACACAGTGATGATGTTTTGCTGATGCTGTGATGATGTTTTGATTACGCAGTGATGATGCTGTGGTGATGCAGTGATGATGCAGTGATGATGCAGTGATCAAAGCGTCATCACAGCATCATCACAGCATCATCGCAGCATCATCGCAGCGTCATCGCAGCGTCATCACTGCATCATCGCAGCGTCATCACTGCATCATCACAGCATCAACACTGCATCATCACTGCATCATCACAACATCATCAAATAATCATGAAAGCATCACAGCTTCATCAAAGCATCATCAGAGCGTCAACACTGCATCTTCACTGCATCATCACAGCATCATCACAGCATAATCACATCATCATCACTGCATCATCACTACATCATCATCAGCATCATTGCATCATCATCACAGCATCACCAAATATTCGCAGAGTCATCATTGCATCATCACAGAATCATCAAAGCACCATCATAGCGTCATCAGAGCATTATCGTTGCCTCATCACTGCATCATCACTGCATCATCACAGCATCATCACTGCATCATCACAGCATCATCACAATATTATCACAGCCTCACCACAGCGTCAAAACTGCATCATCACTGCATCATCACTGCATCATCAGAGCATCATCACATCATTTCAATGCATGATCACAGCATAATAACAGCATCATCACGGCATCATCACAACATCATCAAAGCATCAACACAACATCATCACAGAATCATCACTAAATCATCACAGCGTCATCAGAGCATCATCGCAGCATCATCACAGCATCATCACTGCATCATCACAGCATCACAATGTCATCAAATTATCATCACTGCATCATCAGAGCATCACCAGAACTTCATCGCAGCATCATCAAAGCAACATCACAGCGTCACTACTGCAACATCACTGTATCATCTGAGTATCATCACAGCATCATCACAGCACCATCACAGCGTTATCACAGCGTCATCAAAGCATCATCACAACATCATGAAAGCGTCATCACAGTATCATCACAGTGTCATCAAATCATTATCACAGCATCATAAGAGCATCATTTCTGGTGCCAACACAGAAATCTTGTTTTTTTTTGACCATGGGGCACTTTACTCAGCACCTGGCCTGATGGCCGCAGACGGGTCCCTATCTTTTAGGGGAAAAAGGATCCTGGGCCAGGAGCTGGCAGGGCTCATTGAGAGGGCTTTAAACTAGGTAAGAAGGGGGATGGGGCTGAAGCAAGGATTGTTGGGGCTGTGCCAGGGGGAACAATGGCAAGGCCGGAGGATAGGGCAATGGCCCAGCTGAAGTGCATCTACACCAATGCTCTGATGATGCTCTGATGATGCAGTGATGTTGCAGTAGTGACGCTGTGATGACGCTTTGATTATGCTGTGATGACGCGGTGAGGATGATATGATGATGCAGTGATGATACTGTGATGACGCTGTGATGATGCAGTGATTATGCATTAATGATTCTGTGATGATGCTGAGATGATATTTTGATGATGCAGTGATGACGCTGTGATGACCTTATTATGATGCTGTGATGATGCTGTGATGATGCTGTGATGATGCAGTGATCATGTAGTGGTGATGATGTGATGACGCAGGGATTCTGCAGTAATGATACATTGATGATGCGGTGATGATACTGTGATGTTGCAGTAATGACGCTGCGATGAAGTTATGATGATGCAGTGATGATACTGTGATGACGCAGTGATGATGCAGTGATTATGCAGTAATGATACTGAGATGATGCAGTTATGATGCAGTGGTGATGCATTGATGACGCTGTAATTATGATGTGATTATGTAGTGATGATGTAGTGATTACGCTGTGATGATGCACTGATGATACTGTGAAGACACTGTTATGATGCAGTGAGGAAGCACTAATGATGCTGTGATGTTGCTGAGATGATGCTGTGATGATTCATTGATGATGCAGTGATGATGCTGTGATGATGCTATGATTATGTTTTGATGATGCCTTGATGATTCTGTGATGACGCTGTGATGACTCTGTCGTGATGCTCTGATAACGCTATCGTGATGCTGTGATGATGCTGCGATGATGTTGTGATGATGCAATGATTATGCTGTGATGATGTAGTAATGATGATGTTATGATGCCGAGGTGATGCAATGATGATGCTGTATTGACGCAGTGATGGTGCTGTGATGATGCAGAGTTTATGCAGTTATGACACTGTGATTATGCTTTGATGACGACGCAATGGTGATGTGACGATGCAGTGATGATGCAGAGTTTATGCAGTTATGACACTGTGATTATGCTTTGATGACGACGCAATGGTGATGTGACGATGCAGTGATGATGCTGTGACGATGCAGTGATTACGCTGCGATGATGATGTGATGATGCTGCGATGATGCTGTGATGATGCAGTGATAATGATGTGATAATGCTGTGATGATGATGTGATGACGCAGTGATGATGATGTGATGATTCAGTGATTCTGCAGTATTGATACTGTGATGATGCTGAGATGATGCTGTAACGATGCAGTGATGATACAGTGATAATGCTGTGATGATGCTATAATAATGTTGTGATGATGCTGTGATGAAGATGTGATGATTCTGTGATGACACTGTGATGATGCTGTCGTGATGGTCTGATAACGTTGTCGTAACACTGTGACGATGCTTCGATGATGTTGTGATGATTCTGTGATGATGCAATTATGATGCTGTGATGATGCAGTGATGATGCACTGATAATGCTGTTATGACGCTGTGATGACGTAGTAATGATGCTGTGATGATGCAGTGTTTACGCAGTTATGACGCTGTGATGATGCTTTGGTGAAGTTCTGATGATGCAGTGATGGTGCTCTGATGACGCATTGATGATGCTTAGATGATGCTGTGATGATGCTCTGATGATGCTGTGATGATGCAGTGATGATGATGTGATGATGCTGTGGTGATGATGTGATGATGCTGTGATGATGCAGTGATCATGCAGTGATGATGTGATGACGCAGTGATGATGTTGTGATGACGCAGTGATGATGCTGCGATGATGCTATGGTGATGATGTGATGATGCTGTGATGACGCAGTGACGATGCTGTGATGACGCTTGGATGACGCTATAGTGATTCTGTGATGATGCTGTAGTGGTACTATGATGATGCTGTGAGGATGCTGCGATGACGCTCTGATGACGCAGTAATCATGATGTAATGATGCTGTGATGACGCTGCGATGACACTGTCGTGATGCTGTGATGACGCTGTGATGATGCTGTGATGATACTGAGATGACGTTGTGATGATGCAGTGATGATGCAGTGATGACGCAGTAATGATGCTGTGATCATGTAGTGATGATGTAGTGATTATGCTGTGATGACACAGTGATGATGCTCTGATGATGCAGTGATGACTCTGTGATGATGCAGTGATTATGTAGCTATGATGCTGTGATGATGATGTGATGATGTAGTGATAATGATGTGATGATGCAGGGATGATGATGTGATGATGCAGGGATGATGATGTGATGATGTTGTGTTAATGCTGTGATGACGCTGTCATGATTCTGTGACGATGCAGTGATGATGCTGTGATGACCCTGTCATGATGTTGTGATGACGCTGTCGTGATGCTGTGATGATGCTGTGATGACAATATGATGACGTAGTTATGATGCTGTTATGATGCAGTCATTATGCAGTGATGATGCAGATATGAGGCTGTGATGACGCTGTGATGATATTGTGATGATGCTGCGATGATGATGTGATGACGCAGTGATGATGCTGCGATGACTCTGTGATGACCCTATCGTGATTATGTGATAACGCTGTGATGATGTTGTGATGATGCAATGATGATGCTGTGATGATGCTGTGATGATGCTGTGATTCTGAAGTAATGATGCTGTGAGGATGGTGGGGTGATGCTGTGATGACGCAGTGATGATGATGTGATTACGCAGCGATGATGCTGTAATGATTTTGTGATGATGATGTGATGATGCTGTGATGATGATGTGATGATACTGTGATGACGCAGATATGACGCTGCAATGATGAAGTGATGATGCAGTGATGACTCTGTGATGATGCTGTGATAACGCAGTGATGATGCTGTGATGATGCAATGATGATGCTGTGATGACGCAGTGTTTATGCAGTTATGACGCTGTGATGACCCTGTTATGATGCCTGTATGAGGATGCGATGATGCTGTGACTATGCAGTGATGATGCAGTGATGATGCTGCGATGATGTAGTGATGATGCTGCCATGATGATATGATGATGCAGTGATGATACTGTGATAACATTGTGATGACGCAGTGATGATGCAGTGATGATGCTGTAATGATGCAGTGATTATGCAGTAATGATGCTGTAGTGACGCTGCGATTATGCTGTGATGATGCTGTGATGTTGCTGTGGTGACGCTGTGTTGAGGGTGTTGTGATGCTCTGATAACGCTGTTGTGATGCTGTGATGATGCTACGATGATGTTGTGATGATGCTGTGATGACATAGCGATGATGCTGTGATGATTCTGTGATGTCACTCTGATGATGCTGTGATGATGCAATTATGGTACTGTGATGATGCTGTGATGATGCAGTGATGATATAGTGATGACGTTGTGATGATGCATTGATGATGCTGTATTGATCCTGTGATGATGCAGTGATTATGCAGTGATGACACCGTGATGACGCTGTAATGATCCGCATGGTGGCGGAGCTCAAGGAGGAGGTCGAGAGGCTGAGGGTTATCAGGGAGTGTGAGCGGGAGATAGACTTGTGGAGCAACTCCCTGCAGGGCCTCAAGGAGAGGTACCGGGGTGAGACACCCCAAATGGGGGTGGACCCCCTGCCCTGCTGCTCTCGGGCAGAGGGAGGGGACCTGGGAGCTGAGGAGGAATGGAAACAGGTCCCTGCTCGACATCGCAGGCGATGCCCTCCCCTTCCGGCCCCACCTTCCCAGGTGCCCTTACGCAACAGGTTTGAGGCCCTGGAAACTGAGAGACCAGTAGCTGAGGAAGAGGTACCAAGTGTTCCCAGGAGGATGCCTAGGGTGAGGAAGTCGACTCCACGCCTCAGGACTGCCTCCACCAAGAAAGACAGAAGGGTTATTGTTGTTGGAGACTCTAGTCTTAGGGGAACAGAGGGCCCTATTTGTCGGCCTGACCCTACCCGTAGGGAAGTCTGCTGCCTCCCTGGGGCCAGGGTCAGGGACGTTGCCAGGAAGCTTCCCAACCTGGTACGCCCCTCTGATTATTATCCTCTTTTGATAGTCCAGGCGGGCTGTGACAACATTGAAGAGAGAAGCTTGAAGGCTATCAAAAGAGACTTAGGGAGCTGGGACGGTTAGTGGATGGAGCGGGAGTGCAGGTGGTGTTTTCGTCCATCCCTACGGTGGCAGGGAGGGGTACAGACAGGACACGGAAAGCCCACCTGTTAAACACGTGGCTCCGGGGCTGGTGCCAACGCAGAAATCTTGGGTTTTTCGACCATGGGGCACTTTACTCAGCACCTGGCCTGATGGCCGCAGACGGGTCCCTATCTTTTAGGGGAAAAAGGATCCTGGGCCAGGAGCTGGCAGGGCTCATTGAGAGGGCTTTAAACTAGGTGAGAAGGGGGACAGGGCTGAAGCAAGGATCGTTGGGGCTGTGCCAGGGGGAACAATGGCAAGGCCGGAGGATAGGGCAATGGCCCAGCTGAAGTGCATGTACACCAATGCACACAGCATGGGTAACAAACAGGAGGAGCTGGAAGCCATCGTGCAGCAGGCAGGCTACGACTTGGTTGCCATCACGGAGACGTGGTGGGACCACAGTCATGACTGGAGTGCTGCAATGCCTGGCTATAAGCTCTTCAGAAGGGACAGGCAGCACAGAAGGGGAGGTGGTGTGGCTCTCTATATTAGAGAGTCTTTCGATGTTCTAGAACTCGAGGCTAGGAATGACAAGGTCGAGTCCCTTTGGGTTAGGATCGGCAAGGACAACAAGGCTAGTGTCCTGGTTGGGGTCTGCTATAGACCGCCGAACCAGGATGAGGAGACGGATGAGGAGTTCTACAGGCAGCTGACAGAAGTTGCAAAATCTTCAGCGCTTGTACTCGTGGGGGACTTCAACTTCCCTGATATATCCTGGAAGCACAACATAGCCCAGAGAAAGCAGTCTAGGAGGTTTCTGGAGAGCGTGGAAGATAGCTTCCTGACGCAGCTGGTTAGTGAGCCTACCAGGGGTGGTGCCCCGCTAGACCTTCTCTTCACAAACAGAGAAGGACTGGTGGAGGATGTGGTTGTCGGGAGCTGTCTTGGGCAGAGTGACCACGAAATGGTGGAGTTCACTATTCTTGGCGAGGCCAGGAAGGGGACCAGTAAAACGGCTGTATTGGACTTTCGGAGGGCTGACTTTGGGCTGCTCAGGACACTAGTTAGTAGAGTTCCTTGGGAGGTGGTTCTGAAGGGCAGAGGAGTCCAGGAAGGCTGGGCGCTCTTTAAGAGGGAAATCTTAATGGCGCAGGAGCGGTCTGTCCCCATGTGCCCAAAGATGAGCCAGCGGGGAAGAAGACCAGCCTGGCTGAACAGAGGATTGTGGCTTGAGCTTAGGAGAAAAAAGAGGGTTTATAATCTTTGGAAAAGTGGGCAGGCCACTAGGGAGGACTATAAGGATGTAGCGAGGCTGTGTAGGGACAAAATTAGGAAGGCTAAAGCTCATCTGGAGCTCAATCTGGCTACTGCCGTTAAAGATAACAAAAAACGTTTTTATAAATACATTAACACAAAAAGGAGGACTAAGGAGAATCTCCATCCTTTACTGGATGCGGGGGGAAACTTAGTTACAAGAGATGAGGAAAAGGCGGAGGTGCTCAATGCCTTCTTCGCCTCAGTCTTTAGCGGCAGTACCGGTTGTTCTCTGGATACCCAGTACCCTGAGCTGGTGGAAGGGAATGGGGAGCAGGATGGGGCCCTCACTATCAACGAAGAACTGGTTGGTGACCTGCTACGGCACTTGGAGGTGCACAAATCGATGGGGCCGGATGGGATCCACCCAAGGGTACTGAGAGAACTGGCAGAGGAGCTGGCCAAGCCCCTGTCCATCATTTATCAGAAGTCCTGGCTATCGGGGGAGGTCCCAGCTGACTGGCGACTAGCAAATGTGACGCCCATCTACAAGAAGGGCCGGAGGGCAGACCCGGGAAACTACAGGCCTGTCAGTTTGACCTCAGTACCGGGGAAGCTCATGGAGCAGATCCTCTTGAGAGTCATCATGCAGCACTTGGAGGGCAAGCAGGCGATCAGGCCCAGTCAGCATGGGTTTATGGAAGGCAGATCCTGCTTGACGAACCTGATCTCCTTCTATGACAAAGTGACGCGCTGGGTGGATGAGGGAAAGGCTGTGGATGTGGTCTACCTTGACTTCAGCAAGGCATTTGACACCGTCTCCCACAGCATTCTCCTCAAGAAACTGTCTGCTCTTGACTTGGACTGGCGCACGCTTCGTTGGGTTAGAAACTGGCTGGATAGCCGGGCCCAAAGAGTCGTGGTAAATGGAGTCAAGTCCAGTTGGAGGCCAGTCACTAGTGGTGTCCCCCAGGGCTCGGTGCTGGGGCCGGTCCTCTTTAATATCTTCATCAATGATCTGGACGAGGGCATTGAGTGCACCCTCAGTAAGTTTGCAGATGACACCAAGTTAGGTACGTGTGTCGATCTGCTCGAGGGTAGGAAAGCTCTGCAGGAGGATCTGGATAGGCTGCACCGATGGGCTGAGGTCAACTGTATGAAGTTCAATAAGGCCAAGTGCCGGGTCCTGCACCTGGGGCGCAACAACCCCAAGCAGAGCTACAGGCTGGGAGATGAGTGGTTGGAGAGCTGCCAGGCAGAGAAGGACCTGGGAGTGATGGTGGACAGTCGGCTGGATATGAGCCAGCAGTGTGCTCAGGTGGCCAAGAAGGCCAACGGCATCCTGGCTTGTATCAGAAACAGTGTGGCCAGCAGGGCTAGGGAGGTGATCGTCCCCCTGTACTCGGCTCTGGTGAGGCCGCACCTCGAGTACTGTGTTCAGTTTTGGGCCCCTCGCTACAAGAAGGACATCGAGGTGCTTGAGCGGGTCCAGAGGAGGGCGACGAAGCTGGTGAGGGGCCTGGAGAACAAGTCCTACGAGGAGCGGCTGAGGGAGCTGGGCTTGTTCAGCCTGGAGAAGAGGAGGCTCAGGGGCGACCTTATCGCTCTTTACAGGTACCTTAAAGGTGGCTGTAGTGAGGTGGGGGTTGGCCTGTTCTCCCACATGCCCGGTGACAGAACGAGGGGGAATGGGCTAAAGTTGCGCCAGGGGAGTTTTAGGTTAGATGTTAGGAAAAACTTCTTTACTGAAAGGGTTGTTAGGTACTGGAACAGGCTGCCCAGGGAGGTGGTGGAGTCACCATCCCTGGAAGTCTTTAAAAGACGTTTAGATGTAGAGCTTAGGGATATGGTTTAGTGGGGACTGTTAGCGTTAGGTCAAAGGTTGGACTCGATGATCTTGAGGTCTCTTCCAACCTAGAAATTCTGTGATTCTATGATGCAGATATGAGGCTGTGATGACGCTGTGATGATATTGTGATGATGCTGCGATGATGATGTGATGACGCAGTGATGATGCTGCGATGACTCTGTGATGACCCTATCGTGATTATGTGATAACGCTGTGATGATGCTGTGATGATGCAATGATGATGCTGTGATGATGCTGTGATGATGCTGTGATTCTGAAGTAATGATGCTGTGAGGATGGTGGGGTGATGCTGTGATGACGCAGTGATGATGATGTGATTACGCAGCGATGATGCTGTAATGATTTTGTGATGATGATGTGATGATGCTGTGATGATGATGTGATGATACTGTGATGACGCAGATATGACGCTGCAATGATGAAGTGATGATGCAGTGATGACTCTGTGATGATGCTGTGATAACGCAGTGATGATGCTGTGATGATGCAATGATGATGCTGTGATGACGCAGTGTTTATGCAGTTATGACGCTGTGATGACCCTGTTATGATGCCTGTATGAGGATGCGATGATGCTGTGACTATGCAGTGATGATGCAGTGATGATGCTGCGATGATGTAGTGATGATGCTGCCATGATGATATGATGATGCAGTGATGATACTGTGATAACATTGTGATGACGCAGTGATGATGCAGTGATGATGCTGTAATGATGCAGTGATTATGCAGTAATGATGCTGTAG
Source organism: Clangula hyemalis (assembly GCA_963989345.1). Next base: position 1,334,462 of record OZ022461.1, on the reverse strand, counting down.
TGACGCTGCGATTATGCTGTGCTGATGCTGTGATGTTGCTGTGGTGACGCTGTGTTGAGGGTGTTGTGATGCTCTGATAACGCTGTTGTGATGCTGTGATGATGCTACGATGATGTTGTGATGATGCTGTGATGACATAGCGATGATGCTGTGATGATTCTGTGATGTCACTCTGATGATGCTGTGATGATGCAATTATGGTACTGTGATGATGCTGTGATGATGCAGTGATGATATAGTGATGACGTTGTGATGATGCATTGATGATGCTGTATTGATCCTGTGATGATGCAGTGATTATGCAGTGATGACACCGTGATGACGCTGTAATGATGCAGTGAGTAAGCAGTAATGATAATGCGATGATGCTGTGATTATGCTGTGACGATGAGGTGATGATGCAGTGATTATGCAGTGATGATGCTGTCATGATACTCTAATGATGCTCTGATGATGCAGAGATGATGCAGTGATGTTGCTGTGATGATGATGTGATGATGCAGTGATGATAATGTGATGATGCTGTGATAATGCAGTGATTATGCTGTAATGATGCTCTGATGACACTGAGATAATGCTCTGATGCTGTAGATATGATGCTGTGAAGATGCAGTGAGGACGCAGAGATGATGCTGTGATGACAATGTGAAGATGCTGTGATGATGCAGTGATGGCGCAGTGATGATGCTGTGATGACACTGTGATTATGTGGTGATGATGATATGATGATGCTGTGATGATGCTGTGATGATGCTGTGATTATGCAGCTATGACGCTGTGATGACATAGTGATGATGCTGTGATGACGCTGTGATGATGATAGGATGATGCTGTGATGATGCTGTGATGATGATAGGATGATGCTGTGATGATGCTGTGATGATGATGTCATGATGCAATGATGATGCAGTGGTGATGCTCTGATGATGCTGTAATGATGCTGTGACGATGAAGTGATGGTGCAGTGATGATACTGTGATGACACTGTGATGATGCAGTGATGATTCAGTGATGATTCTGTTATGATGCTATGATGACGCTATTATGATGCTGTGATGACGCTGCGACGATGATATGATGATCCTGTGATTACTCTGCGATGACGTTTTGATGACACTGCTATGATGCTGTGATGATGCTTTGATGACGCAGTGATGACGCTGTGATGACGCTGTGATGATGCTGTGATGATGCTGTGATGACGCTGTGATTATGCTGTGATGATGCAGTGATTATGCTGTGATGATGTTGTGATGATGCTGTTATGATGCAATGATGATGATGAGATGATGCAGTGATGATGATGTGATGATGCAGTGATGATACTGGTACGACGCTGTTATAATGCAGTGATTATGCAGTAATGATGCTGTGATAATGCTTAGATGATGCTGTGATGATGTAGTGATTGTGCAATGATGATGCAGTGATGATGCAGTCATGATGCTTTGATGACAATGCCAAGATACTCTGATGATGCTGTGATGATTCCTTGATGACGCTGAGATGATGCTGTGAGAGTGCAGTGATGATGCAGTGTTTATGCTGTGATGATGCTCTGATTGTGTTGTGATGATGCTGTGATGATGCTGTGATGATATTGTGATGATGCAGTGATGATGATGTGATGATGCTCTGATGATGATGTGATGATGCTGTGATGATGCTGTGATGATATTGTGATAATGCAGTGATGATGTTGTGATAACGCAGTGATGATGCTGTGATGATGTTGTGATGATGCAGTGAAGATAATGGGATGATGCAGTGATGATGTTTTAATGGCGACGTGATGATGCTGTGATGATGCTGTGATGATGCAGTTAAGATAATGGGATGATGCAGTGATGATGATGTCATGATGCAGTGATGATACTGTGATCACGCTGTGATAATGCATTGATTATGCAGGAATGATGCTTTGATGATGCTGAGATGATGCTGTGATGATGCAGTGGTGGTGCAGTGATGATGCAGTGATGACGCAGTGATGATGCTGCGATGATGATTTGAAGATGCTGTGATGATGCAGTGATGGTGCTGTGAAGGCGCAGTGGTGATGCTTTCATTATGCTGTGATGATGCAGTGATTATGCAGCTATGGTGCTGTGATGATGCTGTGATGATACTGTGATGACATTGTGATGACGGAGTGATGATGCTGTGATGACACTCTGATGATGTTGTGATGATACTGTGATGATGCTGACATGATGCTGTGATGATGCTGTTATGACGCTGTGATGACGCAGTGATGATGCTGTGATGATGCAGTGATGATGATGTGATGATGCAGTGATGATACAGTGATTATGCTGTGATTAAGCTGTGATGACACAATTATGATGCTCTGATGATGCAGTGATGATGCAGTGTCGATGCAGTGATGATGCTGTGACGATGCAGTGAAGATGATGTGATGATGCAGTGATGATGATGTTATGATGCAGTGATGATACTGTGATGACGCTGTGATTATGCTGTGATGATGCAGTGATGATACTGGTACGACGCTGTTATAATGCAGTGATTTTGCAGTAATGATGCTGTGATAATGCTTAGATGATGCTGTGATGATGTAGTGATTGTGCAGTGATGATGCAGTGATGACGCAGTCATGATGCTTTGATGACAATGCCAAGATACTCTGATGATGCTGTGATGATTCCTTGATGACGCTGAGATGATGCTGTGAGAGTGCAGTGATGATGCAGTGTTTATGCTGTGATGATGCTCTGATTGTGTTGTGATGATGCTGTGATGATGCTGTGATGATACTGTGAAGACGCTGTTATGATGCAGCGAGTAAGCACTAATGATGCTGTGATGATACTGTGAAGACGCTGTTATGATGCAGTGAGGAAGCACTAATGATGCTGTGATGTTGCTGAGATAATGCTGTGATGATTCATTAATGATGCAGTGATGATGCTGTGATGATGCTATGATTATGTTTTGATGATGCCTTGATGATTCTGTGATGACGCTGTGATGACTCTGTCGTGATGCTCTGATAACGCTGTCGTGATGCTGTGATGATGCTGCGATGATGTTGTGATGATGCAATGATTATGCTGTGATGATGTAGTAATGATGATGTTATGATGCCGAGGTGATGCAATGATGATGCTGTATTGACGCAGTGATGGTGCTGTGATGATGCAGAGTTTATGCAGTTATGACACTGTGATTATGCTTTGATGACGACGCAATGGTGATGTGACGATGCAGTGATGATGCTGTGACGATGCAGTGATTACGCTGCGATGATGATGTGATGATGCTGCGATGATGCTGTGATGATGCAGTGATAATGATGTGATAATGCTGTGATGATGATGTGATGACGCAGTGATGATGATGTGATGATTCAGTGATTCTGCAGTATTGATACTGTGATGATGCTGAGATGATGCTGTAACGATGCAGTGATGATACAGTGATAATGCTGTGATGATGCTATAATAATGTTGTGATGATGCTGTGATGAAGATGTGATGATTCTGTGATGACGCTGTGATGATGCTGTCGTGATGGTCTGATAACGTTGTCGTAACACTGTGACGATGCTTCGATGATGTTGTGATGATTCTGTGATGATGCAATTATGATGCTGTGATGATGCAGTGATGATGCACTGATAATGCTGTTATGACGCTGTGATGACGTAGTAATGATGCTGTGATGATGCAGTGTTTACGCAGTTATGACGCTGTGATGATGCTTTGGTGAAGTTCTGATGATGCAGTGATGGTGCTGTGATGACGCATTGATGATGCTTAGATGATGCTGTGATGATGCTCTGATGATGCTGTGATGATGCAGTGATGATGATGTGATGATGCTGTAGTGATGATGTGATGATGCTGTGATGATGCAGTGATCACCTACTAGCGATGCCGTGCTTGATGCACCCCAGGACACGCTTGGCCCTCCTGGCTGCCAGGGCACACTGCTGGCTCATATTCAACTTGCTGTCTACCACGACCCCCAGATCCCTCTCTTCTAGGCTGCTCTCCAGCGTCTCATCGCCCAGTCTGTACGTGCAGCCAGGGTTTCCCGTGCAGTGATGATGTGATGACGCAGTGATGATGTTGTGATGACGCAGTGATGATGCTGCGATGATGCTATGGTGATGATGTGATGATGCTGTGATGACGCAGTGACGATGCTGTGATGACGCTTGGATGACGCTATAGTGATTCTGTGATGATGCTGTAGTGGTACTATGATGATGCTGTGAGGATGCTGAGATGACGCTCTGATGACGCAGTAATCATGATGTAATGATGCTGTGATGACGCTGCGATGACACTGTCGTGATGCTGTGATGACGCTGTGATGATGCTGTGATGATACTGAGATGACGTTGTGATGATGCAGTGATGATGCAGTAATGTTGCTGTGATCATGTAGTGATGATGTAGTGATTATGCTGTGATGACACAGTGATGATGCTCTGATGATGCAGTGATGACTCTGTGATGATGCAGTGATTATGTAGCTATGATGCTGTGATGATGATGTGATGATGTAGTGATAATGATGTGATGATGCAGGGATGATGATGTGATGATGCAGGGATGATGATGTGATGATGTTGTGTTAATGCTGTGATGACGCTGTCATGATTCTGTGACGATGCAGTGACGATGCTGTGATGACCCTGTCATGATGTTGTGATGACGATGTCGTGATGCTGTGATGATGCTGTGATGACAATATGATGACGTAGTTATGATGCTGTTATGATGCAGTCATTATGCAGTGATGATGCAGATATGAGGCTGTGATGACGCTGTGATGATATTGTGATGATGCTGCGATGATGATGTGATGACGCAGTGATGATGCTGCGATGACTCTGTGATGACCCTATCGTGATTATGTGATAACGCTGTGATGATGTTGTGATGATGCAATGATGATGCTGTGATGACGCAGTGATGATGATGTGATTACGCAGCGATGATGCTGTAATGATTTTGTGATGATGATGTGATGATGCTGTGATGATGATGTGATGATACTGTGATGACGCAGATATGACGCTGCGATGATGAAGTGATGATGCAGTGATGACTCTGTGATGATGCTGTGATAACGCAGTGATGATGCTGTGATGATGCAATGATGATGCTGTGATGACGCAGTGTTTATGCAGTTATGACGCTGTGATGACCCTGTTATGATGCCTGTATGAGGATGCGATGATGCTGTGACTATGCAGTGATGATGCAGTGATGATGCTGCGATGATGTAGTGATGATGCTGCGATGATGATATGATGATGCAGTGATGATACTGTGATAACATTGTGATGACGCAGTGATGATGCAGTGATGATGCTGTAATGATTCAGTGATTATGCAGTAATGATGCTGTAGTGACGTTGCGATTATGCTGTGATGATGCTGTGATGTTGCTGTGGTGACGCTGTGTTGAGGGTGTTGTGATGCTCTGATAACGCTGTTGTGATGCTGTGATGATGCTACGATGATGTTGTGATGATGCTGTGATGACATAGCGATGATGCTGTGATGATTCTGTGATGTCACTCTGATGATGCTGTGATGATGCAATTATGGTACTGTGATGATGCTGTGATGATGCAGTGATGATATAGTGATGACGTTGTGATGATGCATTGATGATGCTGTATTGATCCTGTGATGACGCAGTGATTATGCAGTGATGACACCGTGATGACGCTGTAATGATGCAGTGAGTAAGCAGTAATGATAATGCGATGATGCTGTGATTATGCTGTGATGATGAGGTGATGATGCAGTGATTATGCAGTGATGATGCTGTCATGATACTCTAATGATGCTCTGATGATGCAGAGATGATGCAGTGATGTTGCTGTGATGATGATGTGATGATGCAGTGATGATAATGTGATGATGCTGTGATAATGCAGTGATTATGCTGTAATGATGCTCTGATGACACAGATAATGCTCTGATGCTGTAGATATGATGCTGTGAAGATGCAGTGAGGATGCAGAGATGATGCTGTGATGACAATGTGAAGATGCTGTGATGATGCAGTGATGGCGCAGTGATGATGCTGTGATGACACTGTGATTATGTGGTGATGATGATATGATGATGCTGTGATGATGCTGTGATGATGCTGTGATTATGCAGCTATGACGCTGTGATGACATAGTGATGATGCTGTGATGACGCTGTGATGATGATAGGATGATGCTGTGATGATGCTTTGATGATGATTTCATGATGCAATGATGATGCAGTGGTGATGCTCTGATGATGCTGTAATGATGCTGTGACTATGAAGTGATGGTGCAGTGATGATACTGTGATGACACTGTGATGATGCAGTGATGATTCAGTGATGATTCTGTTATGATGCTATGATGACGCTATTATGATGCTGTGATGACGCTGCGACGATGATATGATGATCCTGTGATTACTCTGCGATGACGTTTTGATGACACTGCTATGATGCTGTGATGATGCTTTGATGACGCAGTGATGACGCTGTGATGACGCTGTGATGATGCTGTGATGATGCTGTGATGACGCTGTGATTATGCTGTGATGATGCAGTGATTATGCTGTGATGATGTTGTGATGATGCTGTTATGATGCAATGATGATGATGAGATGATGTAGTGATGATATTGTGATGATGCAGTGATGATGATGTGATGATGCTCTGATGATGATGTGATGATGCTGTGATGATGCTGTGATGATATTGTGATAATGCAGTTATGATGTTGTGATAACGCAGTGATGATGCTGTGATGATGTTGTGATGATGCAGTGAAGGTAATGGGATGATGCAGTGATGATGTTTTAATGGCGACGTGATGATGCTGTGATGATGCTGTGATGATGCAGTTAAGATAATGGGATGATGCAGTGATGATGATGTCATGATGCAGTGATGATACTGTGATCACGCTGTGATAATGCATTGATTATGCAGGAATGATGCTTTGATGATGCTGAGATGATGCTGTGATGATGCAGTGATGACGCAGTGATGATGCTGCGATGATGATTTGAAGATGCTGTGATGATGCAGTGATGGTGCAGTGATGATGCAGTGATGACGCAGTGATGATGCTGCGATGATGATTTGAAGATGCTGTGATGATGCAGTGATGGTGCTGTGAAGGCGCAGTGGTGATGCTTTCATTATGCTGTGATGATGCAGTGATTATGCAGCTATGGTGCTGTGATGACGCAGTGATGATGCTGTGATGATGCTGTGATGATACTGTGATGATATTGTGATGACGGAGTGATGATGCTGTGATGACACTCTGATGATGTTGTGATGATAATGTGATGATGCCGTGATGATGCTGTGAAGATGCTGTTATGACGCTGTGATGACGCAGTGATGATGCTGTGATGATGCAGTGATGATGATGTGATGAAGCAGTGATGATACAGTGATTATGTTGTGATTAAGCTGTGATGACACAATTATGATGCTCTGATGATGCAGTGTCGATGCAGTGATGATGCTGTGACGATGCACTGAAGATGATGTGATGATGCAGTGATGATGATGTTATGATGCAGTGATGATGCTCTGATGATGCTCTGATGATGCTGTGATGATGTTGTGATGATGCAGTGAAGATAATGGGATGATGCAGTGATGATGTTTTAATGGCGACGTGATGATGCTGTGATGATGCTGTGATGATGCAGTTAAGATAATGGGATGATGCAGTGATGATGATGTCATGATGCAGTGATGATACTGTGATGACACTGTGATAATGCATTGATTATGCAGTAATGATGCTGTGATGATGCTGAGATGATGCTGTCATGATGCAGTGATGGTGCAGTGATGATGCAGTAATGACGCAGTGATGATGCTGCGGTGATGATTTGAAGGTGCTGTGATGATGCAGTGATGGTGCTGTGAAGGCGCAGTAGTGATGCTTTGATTATGCTGTGATGATGCAGTGATTATGCAGCTATGGTGCAGTGATGATGCTGTGATGATACCGTGATGACGCTGCGATGATGATGTGATGATGCTGTGATGAGTGTGATGACGCTCTGATGACACTATTATTGTGCTGAGATGATGCAGTGATGATGCAGTGATGAGACTGTGATGATGCTGTGATGACGTTTTGATGATGCATTGATGATGATGTGATGATGTAGCTATGATGCTGTGACGATGCAGTGATGAAACCGTGATGACACTCTGATGATGTACTGAGTAAGCAGTAATGATGCTGCGATGATTCTGTGATGACACTGTAATGATGCTGTGATGAGGCAGAGATGATGCAGTGATGATGCTGTGATGATGTTGTGATGATGCAGTGATGATGATGGGATTATGAAGTGATGATGATGTGATGATGCAGTGATGATACTGTGATGACGCTGTGATAATGCAGTGTTTATGCGGAAATGATGCTGTGATGACACTGAGATGATGATTTGATGATGCAGTGATGATGCTGTGAGGATGCAGTGAGGACACAGTGATGATGTTTTGCTGATGCTGTGATGATGTTTTGATTACGCAGTGATGATGCTGTGGTGATGCAGTGATGATGCAGTGATGATGCAGTGATCAAAGCGTCATCACAGCATCATCACAGCATCATCGCAGCATCATCGCAGCGTCATCGCAGCGTCATCACTGCATCATCGCAGCGTCATCACTGCATCATCACAGCATCAACACTGCATCATCACTGCATCATCACAACATCATCAAATAATCATGAAAGCATCACAGCTTCATCAAAGCGTCATCAGAGCGTCAACACTGCATCTTCACTGCATCATCACAGCATCATCACAGCATAATCACATCATCATCACTGCATCATCACTACATCATCATCAGCATCATTGCATCATCATCACAGCATCACCAAATATTCGCAGAGTCATCATTGCATCATCACAGAATCATCAAAGCACCATCATAGCGTCATCAGAGCATTATCGTTGCCTCATCACTGCATCATCACTGCATCATCACAGCATCATCACTGCATCATCACAGCATCATCACAATATTATCACAGCCTCACCACAGCGTCATAACTGCATCATCACTGCATCATCACTGCATCATCAGAGCATCATCACATCATTTCAATGCATGATCACAGCATAATAACAGCATCATCACGGCATCATCACAACATCATCAAAGCATCAACACAACATCATCACAGAATCATCACTAAATCATCACAGCGTCATCAGAGCATCATCGCAGCATCATCACAGCATCATCACTGCATCATCACAGCATCACAATGTCATCAAATTATCATCACTGCATCATCAGAGCATCACCAGAACTTCATCGCAGCATCATCAAAGCAACATCACAGCGTCACTACTGCAACATCACTGTATCATCTGAGTATCATCACAGCATCATCACAGCACCATCACAGCGTTATCACAGCGTCATCAAAGCATCATCACAACATCATCAAAGCGTCATCACAGTATCATCACAGTGTCATCAAATCATTATCACAGCATCATAAGAGCATCATTTCTGGTGCCAACACAGAAATCTTGTTTTTTTTTGACCATGGGGCACTTTACTCAGCACCTGGCCTGATGGCCGCAGACGGGTCCCTATCTTTTAGGGGAAAAAGGATCCTGGGCCAGGAGCTGGCAGGGCTCATTGAGAGGGCTTTAAACTAGGTAAGAAGGGGGATGGGGCTGAAGCAAGGATTGTTGGGGCTGTGCCAGGGGGAACAATGGCAAGGCCGGAGGATAGGGCAATGGCCCAGCTGAAGTGCATCTACACCAATGCTCTGATGATGCTCTGATGATGCAGTGATCATGTAGTGGTGATGATGTGATGACGCAGGGATTCTGCAGTAATGATACATTGATGATGCGGTGATGATACTGTGATGTTGCAGTAATGACGCTGCGATGAAGTTATGATGATGCAGTGATGATACTGTGATGACGCAGTGATGATGCAGTGATTATGCAGTAATGATACTGAGATGATGCAGTTATGATGCAGTGGTGATGCATTGATGACGCTGTAATTATGATGTGATTATGTAGTGATGATGTAGTGATTACGCTGTGATGATGCACTGATGATACTGTGAAGACACTGTTATGATGCAGTGAGGAAGCACTAATGATGCTGTGATGTTGCTGAGATGATGCTGTGATGATTCATTGATGATGCAGTGATGATGCTGTGATGATGCTATGATTATGTTTTGATGATGCCTTGATGATTCTGTGATGACGCTGTGATGACTCTGTCGTGATGCTCTGATAACGCTATCGTGATGCTGTGATGATGCTGCGATGATGTTGTGATGATGCAATGATTATGCTGTGATGATGTAGTAATGATGATGTTATGATGCCGAGGTGATGCAATGATGATGCTGTATTGACGCAGTGATGGTGCTGTGATGATGCAGAGTTTATGCAGTTATGACACTGTGATTATGCTTTGATGACGACGCAATGGTGATGTGACGATGCAGTGATGATGCAGAGTTTATGCAGTTATGACACTGTGATTATGCTTTGATGACGACGCAATGGTGATGTGACGATGCAGTGATGATGCTGTGACGATGCAGTGATTACGCTGCGATGATGATGTGATGATGCTGCGATGATGCTGTGATGATGCAGTGATAATGATGTGATAATGCTGTGATGATGATGTGATGACGCAGTGATGATGATGTGATGATTCAGTGATTCTGCAGTATTGATACTGTGATGATGCTGAGATGATGCTGTAACGATGCAGTGATGATACAGTGATAATGCTGTGATGATGCTATAATAATGTTGTGATGATGCTGTGATGAAGATGTGATGATTCTGTGATGACACTGTGATGATGCTGTCGTGATGGTCTGATAACGTTGTCGTAACACTGTGACGATGCTTCGATGATGTTGTGATGATTCTGTGATGATGCAATTATGATGCTGTGATGATGCAGTGATGATGCACTGATAATGCTGTTATGACGCTGTGATGACGTAGTAATGATGCTGTGATGATGCAGTGTTTACGCAGTTATGACGCTGTGATGATGCTTTGGTGAAGTTCTGATGATGCAGTGATGGTGCTCTGATGACGCATTGATGATGCTTAGATGATGCTGTGATGATGCTCTGATGATGCTGTGATGATGCAGTGATGATGATGTGATGATGCTGTGGTGATGATGTGATGATGCTGTGATGATGCAGTGATCATGCAGTGATGATGTGATGACGCAGTGATGATGTTGTGATGACGCAGTGATGATGCTGCGATGATGCTATGGTGATGATGTGATGATGCTGTGATGACGCAGTGACGATGCTGTGATGACGCTTGGATGACGCTATAGTGATTCTGTGATGATGCTGTAGTGGTACTATGATGATGCTGTGAGGATGCTGCGATGACGCTCTGATGACGCAGTAATCATGATGTAATGATGCTGTGATGACGCTGCGATGACACTGTCGTGATGCTGTGATGACGCTGTGATGATGCTGTGATGATACTGAGATGACGTTGTGATGATGCAGTGATGATGCAGTGATGACGCAGTAATGATGCTGTGATCATGTAGTGATGATGTAGTGATTATGCTGTGATGACACAGTGATGATGCTCTGATGATGCAGTGATGACTCTGTGATGATGCAGTGATTATGTAGCTATGATGCTGTGATGATGATGTGATGATGTAGTGATAATGATGTGATGATGCAGGGATGATGATGTGATGATGCAGGGATGATGATGTGATGATGTTGTGTTAATGCTGTGATGACGCTGTCATGATTCTGTGACGATGCAGTGATGATGCTGTGATGACCCTGTCATGATGTTGTGATGACGCTGTCGTGATGCTGTGATGATGCTGTGATGACAATATGATGACGTAGTTATGATGCTGTTATGATGCAGTCATTATGCAGTGATGATGCAGATATGAGGCTGTGATGACGCTGTGATGATATTGTGATGATGCTGCGATGATGATGTGATGACGCAGTGATGATGCTGCGATGACTCTGTGATGACCCTATCGTGATTATGTGATAACGCTGTGATGATGCTGTGATGATGCAATGATGATGCTGTGATGATGCTGTGATGATGCTGTGATTCTGAAGTAATGATGCTGTGAGGATGGTGGGGTGATGCTGTGATGACGCAGTGATGATGATGTGATTACGCAGCGATGATGCTGTAATGATTTTGTGATGATGATGTGATGATGCTGTGATGATGATGTGATGATACTGTGATGACGCAGATATGACGCTGCGATGATGAAGTGATGATGCAGTGATGACTCTGTGATGATGCTGTGATAACGCAGTGATGATGCTGTGATGATGCAATGATGATGCTGTGATGACGCAGTGTTTATGCAGTTATGACGCTGTGATGACCCTGTTATGATGCCTGTATGAGGATGCGATGATGCTGTGACTATGCAGTGATGATGCAGTGATGATGCTGCGATGATGTAGTGATGATGCTGCCATGATGATATGATGATGCAGTGATGATACTGTGATAACATTGTGATGACGCAGTGATGATGCAGTGATGATGCTGTAATGATGCAGTGATTATGCAGTAATGATGCTGTAGTGACGTTGCGATTATGCTGTGCTGATGCTGTGATGTTGCTGTGGTGACGCTGTGTTGAGGGTGTTGTGATGCTCTGATAATGCTGTTGTGATGCTGTGATGATGCTACGATGATGTTGTGATGATGCTGTGATGACATAGCGATGATGCTGTGATGATTCTGTGATGTCACTCTGATGATGCTGTGATGATGCAATTATGGTACTGTGATGATGCTGTGATGATGCAGTGATGATATAGTGATGACGTTGTGATGATGCATTGATGATGCTGTATTGATCCTGTGATGACGCAGTGATTATGCAGTGATGACACCGTGATGACGCTGTAATGATCCGCATGGTGGCGGAGCTCAAGGAGGAGGTCGAGAGGCTGAGGGTTATCAGGGAGTGTGAGCGGGAGATAGACTTGTGGAGCAACTCCCTGCAGGGCCTCAAGGAGAGGTACCGGGGTGAGACACCCCAAATGGGGGTGGACCCCCTGCCCTGCTGCTCTCGGGCAGAGGGAGGGGACCTGGGAGCTGAGGAGGAATGGAAACAGGTCCCTGCTCGACATCGCAGGCGATGCCCTCCCCTTCCGGCCCCACCTTCCCAGGTGCCCTTACGCAACAGGTTTGAGGCCCTGGAAACTGAGAGACCAGTAGCTGAGGAAGAGGTACCAAGTGTTCCCAGGAGGATGCCTAGGGTGAGGAAGTCGACTCCACGCCTCAGGACTGCCTCCACCAAGAAAGACAGAAGGGTTATTGTTGTTGGAGACTCTAGTCTTAGGGGAACAGAGGGCCCTATTTGTCGGCCTGACCCTACCCGTAGGGAAGTCTGCTGCCTCCCTGGGGCCAGGGTCAGGGACGTTGCCAGGAAGCTTCCCAACCTGGTACGCCCCTCTGATTATTATCCTCTTTTGATAGTCCAGGCGGGCTGTGACAACATTGAAGAGAGAAGCTTGAAGGCTATCAAAAGAGACTTAGGGAGCTGGGACGGTTAGTGGATGGAGCGGGAGTGCAGGTGGTGTTTTCGTCCATCCCTACGGTGGCAGGGAGGGGTACAGACAGGACACGGAAAGCCCACCTGTTAAACACGTGGCTCCGGGGCTGGTGCCAACGCAGAAATCTTGGGTTTTTCGACCATGGGGCACTTTACTCAGCACCTGGCCTGATGGCCGCAGACGGGTCCCTATCTTTTAGGGGAAAAAGGATCCTGGGCCAGGAGCTGGCAGGGCTCATTGAGAGGGCTTTAAACTAGGTGAGAAGGGGGACAGGGCTGAAGCAAGGATCGTTGGGGCTGTGCCAGGGGGAACAATGGCAAGGCCGGAGGATAGGGCAATGGCCCAGCTGAAGTGCATGTACACCAATGCACGCAGCATGGGTAACAAACAGGAGGAGCTGGAAGCCATCGTGCAGCAGGCAGGCTACGACTTGGTTGCCATCACGGAGACGTGGTGGGACCACAGTCATGACTGGAGTGCTGCAATGCCTGGCTATAAGCTCTTCAGAAGGGACAGGCAGCACAGAAGGGGAGGTGGTGTGGCTCTCTATATTAGAGAGTCTTTCGATGTTCTAGAACTCGAGGCTAGGAATGACAAGGTCGAGTCCCTTTGGGTTAGGATCGGCAAGGACAACAAGGCTAGTGTCCTGGTTGGGGTCTGCTATAGACCGCCGAACCAGGATGAGGAGACGGATGAGGAGTTCTACAGGCAGCTGACAGAAGTTGCAAAATCTTCAGCGCTTGTACTCGTGGGGGACTTCAACTTCCCTGATATATCCTGGAAGCACAACATAGCCCAGAGAAAGCAGTCTAGGAGGTTTCTGGAGAGCGTGGAAGATAGCTTCCTGACGCAGCTGGTTAGTGAGCCTACCAGGGGTGGTGCCCCGCTAGACCTTCTCTTCACAAACAGAGAAGGACTGGTGGAGGATGTGGTTGTCGGGAGCTGTCTTGGGCAGAGTGACCACGAAATGGTGGAGTTCACTATTCTTGGCGAGGCCAGGAAGGGGACCAGTAAAACGGCTGTATTGGACTTTCGGAGGGCTGACTTTGGGCTGCTCAGGACACTAGTTAGTAGAGTTCCTTGGGAGGTGGTTCTGAAGGGCAGAGGAGTCCAGGAAGGCTGGGCGCTCTTTAAGAGGGAAATCTTAATGGCGCAGGAGCGGTCTGTCCCCATGTGCCCAAAGATGAGCCAGCGGGGAAGAAGACCAGCCTGGCTGAACAGAGGATTGTGGCTTGAGCTTAGGAGAAAAAAGAGGGTTTATAATCTTTGGAAAAGTGGGCAGGCCACTAGGGAGGACTATAAGGATGTAGCGAGGCTGTGTAGGGACAAAATTAGGAAGGCTAAAGCTCATCTGGAGCTCAATCTGGCTACTGCCGTTAAAGATAACAAAAAACGTTTTTATAAATACATTAACACAAAAAGGAGGACTAAGGAGAATCTCCATCCTTTACTGGATGCGGGGGGAAACTTAGTTACAAGAGATGAGGAAAAGGCGGAGGTGCTCAATGCCTTCTTCGCCTCAGTCTTTAGCGGCAGTACCGGTTGTTCTCTGGATACCCAGTACCCTGAGCTGGTGGAAGGGAATGGGGAGCAGGATGGGGCCCTCACTATCAACGAAGAACTGGTTGGTGACCTGCTACGGCACTTGGAGGTGCACAAATCGATGGGGCCGGATGGGATCCACCCAAGGGTACTGAGAGAACTGGCAGAGGAGCTGGCCAAGCCCCTGTCCATCATTTATCAGAAGTCCTGGCTATCGGGGGAGGTCCCAGCTGACTGGCGACTAGCAAATGTGACGCCCATCTACAAGAAGGGCCGGAGGGCAGACCCGGGAAACTACAGGCCTGTCAGTTTGACCTCAGTACCGGGGAAGCTCATGGAGCAGATCCTCTTGAGAGTCATCATGCAGCACTTGCAGGGCAAGCAGGCGATCAGGCCCAGTCAGCATGGGTTTATGGAAGGCAGATCCTGCTTGACGAACCTGATCTCCTTCTATGACAAAGTGACGCGCTGGGTGGATGAGGGAAAGGCTGTGGATGTGGTCTACCTTGACTTCAGCAAGGCATTTGACACCGTCTCCCACAGCATTCTCCTCAAGAAACTGTCTGCTCTTGACTTGGACTGGCGCACGCTTCGTTGGGTTAGAAACTGGCTGGATAGCCGGGCCCAAAGAGTCGTGGTAAATGGAGTCAAGTCCAGTTGGAGGCCAGTCACTAGTGGTGTCCCCCAGGGCTCGGTGCTGGGGCCGGTCCTCTTTAATATCTTCATCAATGATCTGGACGAGGGCATTGAGTGCACCCTCAGTAAGTTTGCAGATGACACCAAGTTAGGTACGTGTGTCGATCTGCTCGAGGGTAGGAAAGCTCTGCAGGAGGATCTGGATAGGCTGCACCGATGGGCTGAGGTCAACTGTATGAAGTTCAATAAGGCCAAGTGCCGGGTCCTGCACCTGGGGCGCAACAACCCCAAGCAGAGCTACAGGCTGGGAGATGAGTGGTTGGAGAGCTGCCAGGCAGAGAAGGACCTGGGAGTGATGGTGGACAGTCGGCTGGATATGAGCCAGCAGTGTGCTCAGGTGGCCAAGAAGGCCAACGGCATCCTGGCTTGTATCAGAAACAGTGTGGCCAGCAGGGCTAGGGAGGTGATCGTCCCCCTGTACTCGGCTCTGGTGAGGCCGCACCTCGAGTACTGTGTTCAGTTTTGGGCCCCTCGCTACAAGAAGGACATCGAGGTGCTTGAGCGGGTCCAGAGGAGGGCGACGAAGCTGGTGAGGGGCCTGGAGAACAAGTCCTACGAGGAGCGGCTGAGGGAGCTGGGCTTGTTCAGCCTGGAGAAGAGGAGGCTCAGGGGCGACCTTATCGCTCTTTACAGGTACCTTAAAGGTGGCTGTAGTGAGGTGGGGGTTGGCCTGTTCTCCCACATGCCCGGTGACAGAACGAGGGGGAATGGGCTAAAGTTGCGCCAGGGGAGTTTTAGGTTAGATGTTAGGAAAAACTTCTTTACTGAAAGGGTTGTTAGGTACTGGAACAGGCTGCCCAGGGAGGTGGTGGAGTCACCATCACTGGAAGTCTTTAAAAGACGTTTAGATGTAGAGCTTAGGGATATGGTTTAGTGGGGACTGTTAGCGTTAGGTCAAAGGTTGGACTCGATGATCTTGAGGTCTCTTCCAACCTAGAAATTCTGTGATTCTATGATGCAGATATGAGGCTGTGATGACGCTGTGATGATATTGTGATGATGCTGCGATGATGATGTGATGACGCAGTGATGATGCTGCGATGACTCTGTGATGACCCTATCGTGATTATGTGATAACGCTGTGATGATGCTGTGATGATGCAATGATGATGCTGTGATGATGCTGTGATGATGCTGTGATTCTGAAGTAATGATGCTGTGAGGATGGTGGGGTGATGCTGTGATGACGCAGTGATGATGATGTGATTACGCAGCGATGATGCTGTAATGATTTTGTGATGATGATGTGATGATGCTGTGATGATGATGTGATGATACTGTGATGACGCAGATATGACGCTGCAATGATGAAGTGATGATGCAGTGATGACTCTGTGATGATGCTGTGATAACGCAGTGATGATGCTGTGATGATGCAATGATGATGCTGTGATGACGCAGTGTTTATGCAGTTATGACGCTGTGATGACCCTGTTATGATGCCTGTATGAGGATGCGATGATGCTGTGACTATGCAGTGATGATGCAGTGATGATGCTGCGATGATGTAGTGATGATGCTGCCATGATGATATGATGATGCAGTGATGATACTGTGATAACATTGTGATGACGCAGTGATGATGCAGTGATGATGCTGTAATGATGCAGTGATTATGCAGTAATGATGCTGTAGTGACGCTGCGATTATGCTGTGCTGATGCTGTGATGTTGCTGTGGTGACGCTGTGTTGAGGGTGTTGTGATGCTCTGATAACGCTGTTGTGATGCTGTGATGATGCTACGATGATGTTGTGATGATGCTGTGATGACATAGCGATGATGCTGTGATGATTCTGTGATGTCACTCTGATGATGCTGTGATGATGCAATTATGGTACTGTGATGATGCTGTGATGATGCAGTGATGATATAGTGATGACGTTGTGATGATGCATTGATGATGCTGTATTGATGCTGTGATGACGCAGTGATTATGCAGTGATGACACCGCGATGACGCTGTAATGATGCAGTGAGTAAGCAGTAATGATAATGCGATGATGCTGTGATGTTGCTGTGATGATGATGTGATGATGCAGTGATGATAATGTGATGATGCTGTGATAATGCAGTGATTATGCTGTAATGATGCTCTGATGACACTGAGATAATGCTCTGATGCTGTAGATATGATGCTGTGAAGATGCAGTGAGGACGCAGAGATGATGCTGTGATGACAATGTGAAGATGCTGTGATGATGCAGTGATGGCGCAGTGATGATGCTGTGATGATGCTGTGATGATGCTGTGATGACGCTGTGATTATGCTGTGATGATGCAGTGATTATGCTGTGATGATGTTGTGATGATGCTGTTATGATGCAATCATGATGATGAGATGATGCAGTGATGATGATGTGATGATGCAGTGATGATACTGGTACGACGCTGTTATAATGCAGTGATTATGCAGTAATGATGCTGTGATAATGCTTAGATGATGCTGTGATGATGTAGTGATTGTGCAGTGATGATGCAGTGATGACGCAGTCATGATGCTTTGATGACAATGCCAAGATACTCTGATGATGCTGTGATGATTCCTTGATGACGCTGAGATGATGCTGTGAGAGTGCAGTGATGATGCAGTGTTTATGCTGTGATGATGCTCTGATTGTGTTGTGATGATGCTGTGATGATACTGTGATGATATTGTGATGATGATGTGATGATGATGTGATGATGCTCTGATGATGATGTGATGATGCTGTGATGATGCTGTGATGATATTGTGATAATGCAGTGATGATGTTGTGATAACGCAGTGATGATGCTGTGATGATGTTGTGATGATGCAGTGAAGATAATGGGATGATGCAGTGATGATGTTTTAATGGCGACGTGATGATGCAGTGATGATGCTGTGATGATGCAGTGATGATGATGTCATGATGCAGTGATGATACTGTGATCACGCTGTGATAATGCATTGATTATGCAGGAATGATGCTTTGATGATGCTGAGATGATGCTGTGATGATGCAGTGGTGGTGCAGTGATGATGCAGTGATGACGCAGTGATGATGCTGCGGTGATGATTTGAAGATGCTGTGATGATGCAGTGATGGTGCTGTGAAGGCGCAGTGGTGATGCTTTCATTATGCTGTGATGATGCAGTGATTATGCAGCTATGGTGCTGTGATGATGCTGTGATGATACTGTGATGACATTGTGATGACGGAGTGATGATGCTGTGATGACACTCTGATGATGCCGTGATGATAATGTGATGATGCCGTGATGATGCTGTGAAGATACTGTGATGATGCTGAGATGATGCTGTGATGATGCTGTTATGACGCTGTGATGACGCAGTGATGATGCTGTGATGATGCAGTGATGATGCAGTGATGATGCAGTGATTATGCTGTGATTAAGCTGTGATGACACAATTATGATGCTCTGATGATGCAGTGATGATGCAGTGTCGATGCAGTGATGATGCAGTGTCGATGCAGTGATGATGATGTTATGATGCAGTGATGATACTGTGATGACGCTGTGATAATGCATTGATTATGCAGTAATGATGCTGTGATGATGCTGAGATGATGCTGTCATGATGCAGTGATGGTGCAGTGATGATGCAGTGATGACGCAGTGATGATGCTGCGGTGATGATTTGAAGATGCTGTGATGATGCAGTGATGGTGCTGTGAAGGCGCAGTGGTGATGCTTTCATTATGCTGTGATGATGCAGTGATTATGCAGCTATGGTGCTGTGATGATGCTGTGATGATACTGTGATGACATTGTGATGACGGAGTGATGATGCTGTGATGACACTCTGATGATGCCGTGATGATAATGTGATGATGCCGTGATGATGCTGTGAAGATACTGTGATGATGCTGAGATGATGCTGTGATGATGCTGTTATGACGCTGTGATGACGCAGTGATGATGCTGTGATGATGCAGTGATGATGCAGTGATGATGCAGTGATTATGCTGTGATTAAGCTGTGATGACACAATTATGATGCTCTGATGATGCAGTGATGATGCAGTGTCGATGCAGTGATGATGCAGTGTCGATGCAGTGATGATGATGTTATGATGCAGTGATGATACTGTGATGACGCTGTGATAATGCATTGATTATGCAGTAATGATGCTGTGATGATGCTGAGATGATGCTGTCATGATGCAGTGATGGTGCAGTGATGATGCAGTGATGACGCAGTGATGATGCTGCGGTGATGATTTGAAGGTGCTGTGATGATGCAGTGATGGTGCTGTGAAGGCGCAGTAGTGATGCTTTGATTATGCTGTGATGATGCAGTGATTATGCAGCTATGGTGCAGTGATGATGCTGTGATGATACCGTGATGACGCTGTGATGACGGAGTGATGATGCTGTGATGACACTCTGATGATGTTGTGGTGATAATGTGATGATGCTGTGAAGATACTGTGATAACGCTTTTATTATGCAGTATTCATGCAGTAATGATTCTGTGATGATGCTGAGATGACGCTGCGATGATGCTGTGATGATGCTGTGATGAGTGTGATGACGCTCTGATGACACTATTATTGTGCTGAGATGATGCAGTGATGATGCAGTGATGAGACTGTGATGATGCTGTGATGACGTTTTGATGATGCATTGATGATGATGTGATGATGTAGCTATGATGCTGTGACGATGCAGTGATGAAACCGTGATGACACTCTGATGATGTACTGAGTAAGCAGTAATGATGCTGCGATGATTCTGTGATGACACTGTAATGATGCTGTGATGAGGCAGAGATGATGCAGTGATGATGCTGTGATGATGTTGTGATGAAGCTGTGATGATGCAGTGATGATGATGGGATTATGAAGTGATGATGATGTGATGATGCAGTGATGATACTGTGATGACGCTGTGATAATGCAGTGATTATGCGGAAATGATGCTGTGATGACACTGAGATGATGATTGATGATGCAGTGATGATGCTGTGAGGATGCAGTGAGGACACAGTGATGATGTTGTGCTGATGCTGTGATGATGTTTTGATTACGCAGTGATGATGCTGTGGTGATGCAGTGATGATGCAGTGATGATGCAGTGATCAAAGCGTCATCACAGCATCATCACAGCATCATCACAGCGTCATCGCAGCGTCATCACTGCATCATCGCAGCGTCATCACTGCATCATCACAGCATCAACACTGCATCATCACTGCATCATCACAACATCATCAAATAATCATGAAAGCATCACAGCTTCATCAAAGCGTCATCAGAGCGTCAACACTGCATCTTCACTGCATCATCACAGCATCATCACAGCATCATCACTGCATCATCACAGCATCATCACTGCATCATCACAGCATCACCAAATATTCGCAGAGTCATCATTGCATCATCACAGAATCATCAAAGCACCATCATAGCGTCATCAGAGCATTATCGCTGCCTCATCACTGCCTCATCACTGCATCATCACTGCGTCATAACAACATCATCACTTCAACATCACAGCAACATCACACTGTCATCAAAGCGTCATCACAGCATCTTTACTGCATCATCACAGCATCATAACACATCATCACCACATCACAACAGCATCATCACAGCATTATAACAGCATCATCCAGGCGTCATCACTGCATCATCACAGCGTCACCACAGCGTCATCACTGCATCATCACAGCATCATCAAAGCATCACAGCGTAATCAAAGCGTCATCACAGCTTCATCACGGTATCAACACAGCATTATCACATCATCATCACAGAATCATCATGCCATCATCACAGCATCATCGCAGCATCATCACAGCATCATTAAAGCATCACAGCGTCATCAAAGACTCATCACAGCGTCATCACAGCATCACCACTGCGTCATCAGAGCGTCATCAAAGCACCATCACAGCTTCATCACAGCATCAACACAGCATCATCACAGTGTCATCAAAGCGTCATCACAACATCATCAGCGCGTCATCACTGAATCATCACAGCGTAATAACTACATCATCAGTGCGTCATCACAGCGTCATCCCAGCATCACGACAGCATCAACACAGCAACATCTCAGCGTCATCACTACATCATCGCAGCGTCATCACTGCATCATCACAGCATCATAAGTGCCTCATCACAGCATCATCAGAGCATCATCAGAGCATTATCGCTGCCTCATCACTGCATCATCACAGCATCATCACTGCTTCATCACAGCATCATCACAATATTATCACAGCCTCACCACAGCGTCATAACTGCATCATCACTGCATCATCACTGTATCATCAGAGCATCATCACATCATTTCAATGCATGATCACAGCATAATAACAGCATCATCACGGCATCATCACAGAATTATCACTGAATCATCACAGCGTCATCACAGCATCATCACAGCATCACAACAGCATCATCACTGCATCATCAAATCATGATCACTGCATCATGAAAGTGTCATCACAGCATCACCACAGCATCATCACAACAGTATCACAGTATCACAGAGTCATCACAGCGTCATCATCACATCATCACTGCACCATCACTGTGTCATCACAGCATCATTACTGCATAATCACAACATCATCACGGTGTCATCGCAGCATAATCACAGCATAATCAGAGCATCACAACAGCATCATCGCATCGTCATCACTGCATCATCACAGCATCATCACTGCATCATCACAGCATCACAACAGCATCATCGCAGCATCATCACAGTATCATCAAAGCATCACAGCGTCGCCATCACTGCATCATCACAGAATCATCACTGTATCATCGCAGCGGTATAACTGCATCATCACAGCATGATCACAGCATCATCACTGCATCATCACAGCATCATCACAACATCATCACAGCATCACGGCATCATCAAAGCGCCATAAAAGCGTCATCACAGCATCATCACTGCGTCATCACTCCATCATCGCAGCATCATCAAAGCATCACAGCGTCATCACAGTATCATCACAGCATCATCACAGCTTCCTCACGGCGTCATTACATCATCAGTACAGTGTCATCAAAGCGTTATCACAGAATCATCACTGCATCATCACAGCATCATCACTGCATCATTACAGCTCATCACAGTGTCATCACAGCTTGATCACAGCATCATCAGAGCGTCATTACAGCATCATGAAAGCACCATCACAGCGTCATCACAGCATCATCACAGCATCATCACTGCATCATCACAGCATCACAGTGTCATCAAATTATCATCACTGCATCATCAGAGCATCACCAGAACTTCATCGCAGCATCATCACAGCACCATCACAGCGTTATCACAGCGTCATCAAAGCATCATTACAACATCATGAAAGCGTCATCACAGTATCATCACAGTGTCATCAAATCATTATCACAGCATCATAAGAGCATCATTTCTGGTGCCAACACAGAAATCTTGTTTTTTTTGACCATGGGGCACTATACTCAGCACCTGGCCTGATGGCCGCAGACGGGTCCCTATCTTTTAGGGGAAAAAGGATCCTGGGCCAGGAGCTGGCAGGGCTCATTGAGAGGGCTTTAAACTAGGTAAGAAGGGGGATGGGGCTGAAGCAAGGATTGTTGGGGCTGTGCCAGGGGGAACAATGGCAAGGCCGGAGGATAGGGCAATGGCCCAGCTGAAGTGCATCTACACCAATGCTCTGATGATGCTCTGATGATGCAGTGATGTTGCAGTAGTGACGCTGTGATGACGCTTTGATGATGCTGTGATGACGCGGTGATGATGATATGATGATGCAGTGATGATACTGTGATGACGCTGTGATGATGCAGTGATTATGCATTAATGATTCTGTGATGATGCTGAGATGATATTTTGATGATGCAGTGATGACGCTGTGATGACCTTATTATGATGCTGTGATGATGCTGTGATTATGCAGCTACGATTCTGTGATGATGCTGTGATGATGCTGTGATGATGCAGTGATCATGTAGTGGTGATGATGTGATGACGCAGGGATTCTGCAGTAATGATACAGTGATGATGCGGTGATGATACTGTGATGTTGCAGTAATGACGCTGCGATGAAGTTATGATGATGCAGTGATGATACTGTGATGACGCAGTGATGATGCAGTGATTATGCAGTAATGATACTGAGATGATGCAGTTATGATGCAGTGGTGATGCATTGATGACGCTGTAATTATGATGTGATTATGTAGTGATGATGTAGTGATTACGCTGTGATGATGCAGTGATGATACTGTGAAGACGCTGTTATGATGCAGTGAGGAAGCAGTAATGATGCTGTGGTGTTGCTGAGATGATGCTGTGATGATTCATTGATGATGCAGTGATGATGCTGTGATGATACTGTGAAGACGCTGTTATGATGCAGTGAGTAAG
This sequence comes from Clangula hyemalis, assembly GCA_963989345.1. Next base: position 1,310,234 of record OZ022461.1, on the reverse strand, counting down.
CACTAATGATGCTGTGATGTTGCTGAGATGATGCTGTGATGATTCATTAATGATGCAGTGATGATGCTGTGATGATGCTATGATTATGTTTTGATGATGCCTTGATGATTCTGTGATGACGCTGTGATGACTCTGTCGTGATGCTCTGATAACGCTGTCGTGATGCTGTGATGATGCTGCGATGATGTTGTGATGATGCAATGATTATGCTGTGATGATGTAGTAATGATGATGTTATGATGCCGAGGTGATGCAATGATGATGCTGTATTGACGCAGCGATGGTGCTGTGATGCTGCAGAGTTTATGCAGTTATGACACTGTGATTATGCTTTGATGACGACGCAATGGTGATGTGACGATGCAGTGATGATGCTGTGATGATGCTGTGACGATGCAGTGATTACGCTGCGATGATGATGTGATGATGCTGCGATGATGCTGTGATGATGCAGTGATAATCATGTGATAATGCTGTGATGATGATGTGATGACGCAGTGATGATGATGTGATGATTCAGTGATTCTGCAGTATTGATACTGTGATGATGCTGAGATGATGCTGTAACGATGCAGTGATGATACAGTGATAATGCTGTGATGATGCTATAATAATGTTGTGATGATGCTGTGATGAAGATGTGATGATTCTGTGATGACGCTGTGATGATGCTGTCGTGATGGTCTGATAACGTTGTCGTAACGCTGTGACGATGCTTCGATGATGTTGTGATGATTCTGTGATGATGCAATTATGATGCTGTGATGATGCAGTGATGATGCACTGATAATGCTGTTATGACGCTGTGATGACGTAGTAATGATGCTGTGATGATGCAGTGTTTACGCAGTTATGACGCTGTGATGATGCTTTGGTGAAGTTCTGATGATGCAGTGATGGTGCTGTGATGACGCATTGATGATGCTTAGATGATGCTGTGATGATGCTCTGATGATGCTGTGATGATGCAGTGATGATGATGTGATGATGCTGTAGTGATGATGTGATGATGCTGTGATGATGCAGTGATCATGCAGTGATGATGTTGTGATGACGCAGTGATGATGTTGTGATGACGCAGTGATGATGCTGCGATGATGCTATGGTGATGATGTGATGATGCTGTGATGACGCAGTGACGATGCTGTGATGACGCTTGGATGACGCTATAGTGATTCTGTGATGATGCTGTAGTCGTACTATGATGATGCTGTGAGGATGCTGCGATGACGCTCTGATGACGCAGTAATCATGATGTAATGATGCTGTGATGACGCTGTGATGACGCTGTGATGATACTGAGATGACGTTGTGATGATGCAGTAAGAACGCAGTAATGATGCTGTGATCATGTAGTGTTGATGTAGTGATTATGCTGTGATGACGCAGTGATGATGCTCTGATGATGCAGTGATGACTCTGTGATGATGCAGTGATAATGTAGCCTTGATGCTGTGATGATGATGTGATGATGTAGTGATAATGATGTGATGATGCAGGGATGATGATGTGATGATGTTGTGTTAATGCTGTGATGACGCTGTCATGATTCTGTGACGATGCAGTGATGATGCTGTGATGACCCTGTCATGATGTTGTGATGACGCTGTCGTGATGCTGTGATGATGCTGTGATGACAATATGATGACGTAGTTATGATGCTGTTATGATGCAGTCATTATGCAGTGATGATGCAGATATGAGGCTGTGATGACGCTGTGATGATATTGTGATGATGCTGCGATGATGATGTGATGACGCAGTGATGATGCTGCGATGACTCTGTGATGACCCTATCGTGATTATGTGATAACGCTGTGATGATGCTGTGATGATGCAATGATGATGCTGTGATGATGCTGTGATGATGCTGTGATTCTGAAGTAATGATGCTGTGAGGATGGTGAGGTGATGCTGTGATGACGCAGTGATGATGATGTGATTACGCAGCGATGATGCTGTAATGATTTTGTGATGATGATGTGATGATGCTGTGATGATGATGTGATGATACTGTGATGACGCAGATATGACGCTGCGATGATGAAGTGATGATGCAGTGATGACTCTGTGATGATGCTGTGATAACGCAGTGATGATGCTGTGATGATGCAATGATGATGCTGTGATGACGCAGTGTTTATGCAGTTATGACGCTGTGATGACCCTGTTATGATGCCTGTATGAGGATGCGATGATGCTGTGACTATGCAGTGATGATGCAGTGATGATGCTGCGATGATGTAGTGATGATGCTGCGATGATGATATGATGATGCAGTGATGATACTGTGATAACATTGTGATGACGCAGTGATGATGCTGTGATGATGCTGTAATGATGCAGTGATTATGCAGTAATGATGCTGTAGTGACGTTGCGATTATGCTGTGATGATGCTGTGATGTTGCTGTGGTGACGCTGTGTTGAGGGTGTTGTGATGCTCTGATAATGCTGTTGTGATGCTGTGATGATGCTACGATGATGTTGTGATGATGCTGTGATGTCACTCTGATGATGCTGTGATGATGCAATTATGGTACTGTGATGATGCTGTGATGATGCAGTGATGATATAGTGATGACGTTGTGATGATGCATTGATGATGCTGTATTGATCCTGTGATGACGCAGTGATTATGCAGTGATGACACCGTGATGACGCTGTAATGATGCAGTGAGTAAGCAGTAATGATAATGCGATGATGCTGTGATTATGCTGTGACGATGAGGTGATGATGCAGTGATTATGCAGTGATGATGCTGTCATGATACTCTAATGATGCTCTGATGATGCAGAGATGATGCAGTGATGTTGCTGTGATGATGATGTGATGATGCAGTGATGATAATGTGATGATGCTGTGATAATGCAGTGATTATGCTGTAATGATGCTCTGATGACACTGAGATAATGCTCTGATGCTGTAGATATGATGCTGTGAAGATGCAGTGAGGACGCAGAGATGATGCTGTGATGACAATGTGAAGATGCTGTGATGATGCAGTGATGGCGCAGTGATGATGCTGTGATGACACTGTGATTATGTGGTGATGATGATATGATGATGCTGTGATGATGCTGTGATGATGCTGTGATTATGCAGCTATGACGCTGTGATGACATAGTGATGATGCTGTGATGACGCTGTGATGATGATAGGATGATGCTGTGATGATGCTGTGATGATGATGTCATGATGCAATGATGATGCAGTGGTGATGCTCTGATGATGCTGTAATGATGCTGTGACGATGAAGTGATGGTGCAGTGATGATACTGTGATGACACTGTGATGATGCAGTGATGATTCAGTGATGATTCTGTTATGATGCTATGATGACGCTATTATGATGCTGTGATGACGCTGCGACGATGATATGATGATCCTGTGATTACTCTGCGATGACGTTTTGATGACACTGCTATGATGCTGTGATGATGCTTTGATGACGCAGTGATGACGCTGTGATGACGCTGTGATGATGCTGTGATGATGCTGTGATGACGCTGTGATTATGCTGTGATGATGCAGTGATTATGCTGTGATGATGTTGTGATGATGCTGTTATGATGCAATGATGATGATGAGATGATGTAGTGATGATATTGTGATGATGCAGTGATGATGATGTGATGATGCTCTGATGATGATGTGATGATGCTCTGATGATGATGTGATGATATTGTGATAATGCAGTGATGATGTAGTGATTGTGCAGTGATGATGCTGTGATGATGTTGTGATGATGCAGTGAAGATAATGGGATGATGCAGTGATGATGTTTTAATGGCGACGTGATGATGCTGTGATGATGCTGTGATGATGCAGTTAAGATAATGGGATGATGCAGTGATGATGATGTCATGATGCAGTGATGATACTGTGATCACGCTGTGATAATGCATTGATTATGCAGGAATGATGCTTTGATGATGCTGAGATGATGCTGTGATGATGCAGTGATGACGCAGTGATGATGCTCTGATGATGCAGTGATGACTCTGTGATGATGCAGTGATTATGTAGCTATGATGCTGTGATGATGATGTGATGATGTAGTGATAATGATGTGATGATGCAGGGATGATGATGTGATGATGCAGGGATGATGATGTGATGATGTTGTGTTAATGCTGTGATGACGCTGTCATGATTCTGTGACGATGCAGTGATGATGCTGTGATGACCCTGTCATGATGTTGTGATGACGCTGTCGTGATGCTGTGATGATGCTGTGATGACAATATGATGACGTAGTTATGATGCTGTTATGATGCAGTCATTATGCAGTGATGATGCAGATATGAGGCTGTGATGACGCTGTGATGATATTGTGATGATGCTGCGATGATGATGTGATGACGCAGTGATGATGCTGCGATGACTCTGTGATGACCCTATCGTGATTATGTGATAACGCTGTGATGATGTTGTGATGATGCAATGATGATGCTGTGATGATGCTGTGATGATGCTGTGATTCTGAAGTAATGATGCTGTGAGGATGGTGGGGTGATGCTGTGATGACGCAGTGATGATGATGTGATTACGCAGCGATGATGCTGTAATGATTTTGTGATGATGATGTGATGATGCTGTGATGATGATGTGATGATACTGTGATGACGCAGATATGACGCTGCGATGATGAAGTGATGATGCAGTAATGACTCTGTGATGATGCTGTGATAACGCAGTGATGATGCTGTGATGATGCAATGATGATGCTGTGATGACGCAGTGTTTATGCAGTTATGACGCTGTGATGACCCTGTTATGATGCCTGTATGAGGATGCGATGATGCTGTGACTATGCAGTGATGATGCAGTGATGATGCTGCGATGATGTAGTGATGATGCTGCGATGATGATATGATGATGCAGTGATGATACTGTGATAACATTGTGATGACGCAGTGATGATGCAGTGATGATGCTGTAATGATGCAGTGATTATGCAGTAATGATGCTGTAGTGACGTTGCGATTATGCTGTGATGATGCTGTGATGTTGCTGTGGTGACGCTGTGTTGAGGGTGTTGTGATGCTCTGATAATGCTGTTGTGATGCTGTGATGATGCTACGATGATGTTGTGATGATGCTGTGATGTCACTCTGATGATGCTGTGATGATGCAATTATGGTACTGTGATGATGCTGTGATGATGCAGTGATGATATAGTGATGACGTTGTGATGATGCATTGATGATGCTGTATTGATCCTGTGATGACGCAGTGATTATGCAGTGATGACACCGTGATGACGCTGTAATGATGCAGTGAGTAAGCAGTAATGATAATGCGATGATGCTGTGATTATGCTGTGACGATGAGGTGATGATGCAGTGATTATGCAGTGATGATGCTGTCATGATACTCTAATGATGCTCTGATGATGCAGAGATGATGCAGTGATGTTGCTGTGATGATGATGTGATGATGCAGTGATGATAATGTGATGATGCTGTGATAATGCAGTGATTATGCTGTAATGATGCTCTGATGACACTGAGATAATGCTCTGATGCTGTAGATATGATGCTGTGAAGATGCAGTGAGGACGCAGAGATGATGCTGTGATGACAATGTGAAGATGCTGTGATGATGCAGTGATGGCGCAGTGATGATGCTGTGATGACACTGTGATTATGTGGTGATGATGATATGATGATGCTGTGATGATGCTGTGATGATGCTGTGATTATGCAGCTATGACGCTGTGATGACATAGTGATGATGCTGTGATGACGCTGTGATGATGATAGGATGATGCTGTGATGATGCTGTGATGATGATGTCATGATGCAATGATGATGCAGTGGTGATGCTCTGATGATGCTGTAATGATGCTGTGACGATGAAGTGATGGTGCAGTGATGATACTGTGATGACACTGTGATGATGCAGTGATGATTCAGTGATGATTCTGTTATGATGCTATGATGACGCTATTATGATGCTGTGATGACGCTGCGACGATGATATGATGATCCTGTGATTACTCTGCGATGACGTTTTGATGACACTGCTATGATGCTGTGATGATGCTTTGATGACGCAGTGATGACGCTGTGATGACGCTGTGATGATGCTGTGATGATGCTGTGATGACGCTGTGATTATGCTGTGATGATGCAGTGATTATGCTGTGATGATGTTGTGATGATGCTGTTATGATGCAATGATGATGATGAGATGATGCAGTGATGATGATGTGATGATGCAGTGATGATGATGTGATGATGCTCTGATGATGATGTGATGATGCTCTGATGATGATGTGATGATATTGTGATAATGCAGTGATGATGTAGTGATTGTGCAGTGATGATGCTGTGATGATGTTGTGATGATGCAGTGAAGATAATGGGATGATGCAGTGATGATGTTTTAATGGCGACGTGATGATGCTGTGATGATGCTGTGATGATGCAGTTAAGATAATGGGATGATGCAGTGATGATGATGTCATGATGCAGTGATGATACTGTGATCACGCTGTGATAATGCATTGATTATGCAGGAATGATGCTTTGATGATGCTGAGATGATGCTGTGATGATGCAGTGATGACGCAGTGATGATGCTCTGATGATGCAGTGATGACTCTGTGATGATGCAGTGATTATGTAGCTATGATGCTGTGATGATGATGTGATCATGTAGTGATAATGATGTGATGATGCAGGGATGATGATGTGATGATGCAGGGATGATGATGTGATGATGTTGTGTTAATGCTGTGATGACGCTGTCATGATTCTGTGACGATGCAGTGATGATGCTGTGATGACCCTGTCATGATGTTGTGATGACGCTGTCGTGATGCTGTGATGATGCTGTGATGACAATATGATGACGTAGTTATGATGCTGTTATGATGCAGTCATTATGCAGTGATGATGCAGATATGAGGCTGTGATGACGCTGTGATGATATTGTGATGATGCTGCGATGATGATGTGATGACGCAGTGATGATGCTGCGATGACTCTGTGATGACCCTATCGTGATTATGTGATAACGCTGTGATGATGTTGTGATGATGCAATGATGATGCTGTGATGATGCTGTGATGATGCTGTGATTCTGAAGTAATGATGCTGTGAGGATGGTGGGGTGATGCTGTGATGACGCAGTGATGATGATGTGATTACGCAGCGATGATGCTGTAATGATTTTGTGATGATGATGTGATGATGCTGTGATGATGATGTGATGATACTGTGATGACGCAGATATGACGCTGCGATGATGAAGTGATGATGCAGTGATGACTCTGTGATGATGCTGTGATAACGCAGTGATGATGCTGTGATGATGCAATGATGATGCTGTGATGACGCAGTGTTTATGCAGTTATGACGCTGTGATGACCCTGTTATGATGCCTGTATGAGGATGCGATGATGCTGTGACTATGCAGTGATGATGCAGTGATGATGCTGCGATGATGTAGTGATGATGCTGCCATGATGATATGATGATGCAGTGATGATACTGTGATAACATTGTGATGACGCAGTGATGATGCAGTGATGATGCTGTAATGATGCAGTGATTATGCAGTAATGATGCTGTAGTGACGTTGCGATTATGCTGTGCTGATGCTGTGATGTTGCTGTGGTGACGCTGTGTTGAGGGTGTTGTGATGCTCTGATAATGCTGTTGTGATGCTGTGATGATGCTACGATGATGTTGTGATGATGCTGTGATGACATAGCGATGATGCTGTGATGATTCTGTGATGTCACTCTGATGATGCTGTGATGATGCAATTATGGTACTGTGATGATGCTGTGATGATGCAGTGATGATATAGTGATGACGTTGTGATGATGCATTGATGATGCTGTATTGATCCTGTGATGACGCAGTGATTATGCAGTGATGACACCGTGATGACGCTGTAATGATGCAGTGAGTAAGCAGTAATGATAATGCGATGATGCTGTGATTATGCTGTGACGATGAGGTGATGATGCAGTGATTATGCAGTGATGATGCTGTCATGATACTCTAATGATGCTCTGATGATGCAGAGATGATGCAGTGATGTTGCTGTGATGATGATGTGATGATGCAGTGATGATAATGTGATGATGCTGTGATAATGCAGTGATTATGCTGTAATGATGCTCTGATGACACTGAGATAATGCTCTGATGCTGTAGATATGATGCTGTGAAGATGCAGTGAGGACGCAGAGATGATGCTGTGATGACAATGTGAAGATGCTGTGATGATGCAGTGATGGCGCAGTGATGATGCTGTGATGACACTGTGATTATGTGGTGATGATGATATGATGATGCTGTGATAATGCTGTGATGATGCTGTGATTATGCAGCTATGACGATGTGATGACATAGTGATGATGCTGTGATGACGCTGTGATGATGATAGGATGATGCTGTGATGATGCTGTGATGATGATGTCATGATGCAATGATGATGCAGTGGTGATGCTCTGATGATGCTGTAATGATGCTGTGACGATGAAGTGATGGTGCAGTGATGATACTGTGATGACACTGTGATGATGCAGTGATGACACTGTGATGATTCTGTTATGATGCTATGATGACGCTATTATGATGCTGTGATGACGCTGCGACGATGATATGATGATCCTGTGATTACTCTGCGATGACGTTTTGATGACACTGCTATGATGCTGTGATGATGCTTTGATGACGCAGTGATGACGCTGTGATGACGCTGTGATGATGCTGTGATGATGCTGTGATGACGCTGTGATTATGCTGTGATGATGCAGTGATTATGCTGTGATGATGTTGTGATGATGCTGTTATGATGCAATGATGATGATGAGATGATGTAGTGATGATATTGTGATGATGCAGTGATGATGATGTGATGATGCTCTGATGATGATGTGATGATGCTCTGATGATGATGTGATGATGCTGTGATGATGCTGTGATGATATTGTGATAATGCAGTGATGATGTTGTGATAACGCAGTGATGATGCTGTGATGATGTTGTGATGATGCAGTGAAGATAATGGGATGATGCAGTGATGATGTTTTAATGGCGACGTGATGATGCTGTGATGATGCTGTGATGATGCAGTTAAGATAATGGGATGATGCAGTGATGATGATGTCATGATGCAGTGATGATACTGTGATCACGCTGTGATAATGCATTGATTATGCAGGAATGATGCTTTGATGATGCTGAGATGATGCTGTGATGATGCAGTGATGACGCAGTGATGATGCTCTGATGATGCAGTGATGACTCTGTGATGATGCAGTGATTATGTAGCTATGATGCTGTGATGATGATGTGATCATGTAGTGATAATGATGTGATGATGCAGGGATGATGATGTGATGATGCAGGGATGACGATGTGATGATGTTGTGTTAATGCTGTGATGACGCTGTCATGATTCTGTGACGATGCAGTGATGATGCTGTGATGACCCTGTCATGATGTTGCGATGACGCTGTCGTGATGCTGTGATGATGCTGTGATGACAATATGATGACGTAGTTATGATGCTGTTATGATGCAGTCATTATGCAGTGATGATGCAGATATGAGGCTGTGATGACGCTGTGATGATATTGTGATGATGCTGCGATGATGATGTGATGACGCAGTGATGATGCTGCGATGACTCTGTGATGACCCTATCGTGATTATGTGATAACGCTGTGATGATGCTGTGATGATGCAATGATGATGCTGTGATGATGCTGTGATGATGCTGTGATTCTGAAGTAATGATGCTGTGAGGATGGTGGGGTGATGCTGTGATGACGCAGTGATGATGATGTGATTACGCAGCGATGATGCTGTAATGATTTTGTGATGATGATGTGATGATGCTGTGATGATGATGTGATGATACTGTGATGACGCAGATATGACGCTGCGATGATGAAGTGATGATGCAGTGATGACTCTGTGATGATGCTGTGATAACGCAGTGATGATGCTGTGATGATGCAATGATGATGCTGTGATGACGCACTTTATGCAGTTATGACGCTGTGATGACCCTGTTATGATGCCCGTATGAGGATGCGATGATGCTGTGACTATGCAGTGATGATGCAGTGATGATGCTGCGATGATGTAGTGATGATGCTGCGATGATGATATGATGATGCAGTGATGATACTGTGATAACATTGTGATGACGCAGTGATGATGCAGTGATGATGCTGTAATGATGCAGTGATTATGCAGTAATGATGCTGTAGTGACGTTGCGATTATGCTGTGCTGATGCTGTGATGTTGCTGTGGTGACGCTGTGTTGAGGGTGTTGTGATGCTCTGATAACGCTGTTGTGATGCTGTGATGATGCTACGATGATGTTGTGATGATGCTGTGATGACATAGCGATGATGCTGTGATGATTCTGTGATGTCACTCTGATGATGCTGTGATGATGCAATTATGGTACTGTGATGATGCTGTGATGATGCAGTGATGATATAGTGATGACGTTGTGATGATGCATTGATGATGCTGTATTGATCCTGTGATGACGCAGTGATTATGCAGTGATGACACCGTGATGACGCTCTAATGATCCGCATGGTGGCGGAGCTCAAGGAGGAGGTCGAGAGGCTGAGGGTTATCAGGGAGTGTGAGCGGGAGATAGACTTGTGGAGCAACTCCCTGCAGGGCCTCAAGGAGAGGTACCGGGGTGAGACACCCCAAATGGGGGTGGACCCCCTGCCCTGCTGCTCTCGGGCAGAGGGAGGGGACCTGGGAGCTGAGGAGGAATGGAAACAGGTCCCTGCTCGACATCGCAGGCGATGCCCTCCCCTTCCGGCCCCACCTTCCCAGGTGCCCTTACGCAACAGGTTTGAGGCCCTGGAAACTGAGAGACCAGTAGCTGAGGAAGAGGTACCAAGTGTTCCCAGGAGGATGCCTAGGGTGAGGAAGTCGACTCCACGCCTCAGGACTGCCTCCACCAAGAAAGACAGAAGGGTTATTGTTGTTGGAGACTCTAGTCTTAGGGGAACAGAGGGCCCTATTTGTCGGCCTGACCCTACCCGTAGGGAAGTCTGCTGCCTCCCTGGGGCCAGGGTCAGGGACGTTGCCAGGAAGCTTCCCAACCTGGTACGCCCCTCTGATTATTATCCTCTTTTGATAGTCCAGGCGGGCTGTGACAACATTGAAGAGAGAAGCTTGAAGGCTATCAAAAGAGACTTTAGGGAGCTGGGACGGTTAGTGGATGGAGCGGGAGTGCAGGTGGTGTTTTCGTCCATCCCTACGGTGGCAGGGAGGGGTACAGACAGGACACGGAAAGCCCACCTGTTAAACACGTGGCTCCGGGGCTGGTGCCAACGCAGAAATCTTGGGTTTTTCGACCATGGGGCACTTTACTCAGCACCTGGCCTGATGGCCGCAGACGGGTCCCTATCTTTTAGGGGAAAAAGGATCCTGGGCCAGGAGCTGGCAGGGCTCATTGAGAGGGCTTTAAACTAGGTGAGAAGGGGGACAGGGCTGAAGCAAGGATCGTTGGGGCTGTGCCAGGGGGAACAATGGCAAGGCCGGAGGATAGGGCAATGGCCCAGCTGAAGTGCATGTACACCAATGCACGCAGCATGGGTAACAAACAGGAGGAGCTGGAAGCCATCGTGCAGCAGGCAGGCTACGACTTGGTTGCCATCACGGAGACGTGGTGGGACCACAGTCATGACTGGAGTGCTGCAATGCCTGGCTATAAGCTCTTCAGAAGGGACAGGCAGCACAGAAGGGGAGGTGGTGTGGCTCTCTATATTAGAGAGTCTTTCGATGTTCTAGAACTCGAGGCTAGGAATGACAAGGTCGAGTCCCTTTGGGTTAGGATCGGCAAGGACAACAAGGCTAGTGTCCTGGTTGGGGTCTGCTATAGACCGCCGAACCAGGATGAGGAGACGGATGAGGAGTTCTACAGGCAGCTGACAGAAGTTGCAAAATCTTCAGCGCTTGTACTCGTGGGGGACTTCAACTTCCCTGATATATCCTGGAAGCACAACATAGCCCAGAGAAAGCAGTCTAGGAGGTTTCTGGAGAGCGTGGAAGATAGCTTCCTGACGCAGCTGGTTAGTGAGCCTACCAGGGGTGGTGCCCCGCTAGACCTTCTCTTCACAAACAGAGAAGGACTGGTGGAGGATGTGGTTGTCGGGAGCTGTCTTGGGCAGAGTGACCACGAAATGGTGGAGTTCACTATTCTTGGCGAGGCCAGGAAGGGGACCAGTAAAACGGCTGTATTGGACTTTCGGAGGGCTGACTTTGGGCTGCTCAGGACACTAGTTAGTAGAGTTCCTTGGGAGGTGGTTCTGAAGGGCAGAGGAGTCCAGGAAGGCTGGGCGCTCTTTAAGAGGGAAATCTTAATGGCGCAGGAGCGGTCTGTCCCCATGTGCCCAAAGATGAGCCAGCGGGGAAGAAGACCAGCCTGGCTGAACAGAGGATTGTGGCTTGAGCTTAGGAGAAAAAAGAGGGTTTATAATCTTTGGAAAAGTGGGCAGGCCACTAGGGAGGACTATAAGGATGTAGCGAGGCTGTGTAGGGACAAAATTAGGAAGGCTAAAGCTCATCTGGAGCTCAATCTGGCTACTGCCGTTAAAGATAACAAAAAACGTTTTTATAAATACATTAACACAAAAAGGAGGACTAAGGAGAATCTCCATCCTTTACTGGATGCGGGGGGAAACTTAGTTACAAGAGATGAGGAAAAGGCGGAGGTGCTCAATGCCTTCTTCGCCTCAGTCTTTAGCGGCAGTACCGGTTGTTCTCTGGATACCCAGTACCCTGAGCTGGTGGAAGGGAATGGGGAGCAGGATGGGGCCCTCACTATCAACGAAGAACTGGTTGGTGACCTGCTACGGCACTTGGAGGTGCACAAATCGATGGGGCCGGATGGGATCCACCCAAGGGTACTGAGAGAACTGGCAGAGGAGCTGGCCAAGCCCCTGTCCATCATTTATCAGAAGTCCTGGCTATCGGGGGAGGTCCCAGCTGACTGGCGACTAGCAAATGTGACGCCCATCTACAAGAAGGGCCGGAGGGCAGACCCGGGAAACTACAGGCCTGTCAGTTTGACCTCAGTACCGGGGAAGCTCATGGAGCAGATCCTCTTGAGAGTCATCATGCAGCACTTGCAGGGCAAGCAGGCGATCAGGCCCAGTCAGCATGGGTTTATGGAAGGCAGATCCTGCTTGACGAACCTGATCTCCTTCTATGACAAAGTGACGCGCTGGGTGGATGAGGGAAAGGCTGTGGATGTGGTCTACCTTGACTTCAGCAAGGCATTTGACACCGTCTCCCACAGCATTCTCCTCAAGAAACTGTCTGCTCTTGACTTGGACTGGCGCACGCTTCGTTGGGTTAGAAACTGGCTGGATAGCCGGGCCCAAAGAGTCGTGGTAAATGGAGTCAAGTCCAGTTGGAGGCCAGTCACTAGTGGTGTCCCCCAGGGCTCGGTGCTGGGGCCGGTCCTCTTTAATATCTTCATCAATGATCTGGACGAGGGCATTGAGTGCACCCTCAGTAAGTTTGCAGATGACACCAAGTTAGGTACGTGTGTCGATCTGCTCGAGGGTAGGAAAGCTCTGCAGGAGGATCTGGATAGGCTGCACCGATGGGCTGAGGTCAACTGTATGAAGTTCAATAAGGCCAAGTGCCGGGTCCTGCACCTGGGGCGCAACAACCCCAAGCAGAGCTACAGGCTGGGAGATGAGTGGTTGGAGAGCTGCCAGGCAGAGAAGGACCTGGGAGTGATGGTGGACAGTCGGCTGGATATGAGCCAGCAGTGTGCTCAGGTGGCCAAGAAGGCCAACGGCATCCTGGCTTGTATCAGAAACAGTGTGGCCAGCAGGGCTAGGGAGGTGATCGTCCCCCTGTACTCGGCTCTGGTGAGGCCGCACCTCGAGTACTGTGTTCAGTTTTGGGCCCCTCGCTACAAGAAGGACATCGAGGTGCTTGAGCGGGTCCAGAGGAGGGCGACGAAGCTGGTGAGGGGCCTGGAGAACAAGTCCTACGAGGAGCGGCTGAGGGAGCTGGGCTTGTTCAGCCTGGAGAAGAGGAGGCTCAGGGGCGACCTTATCGCTCTTTACAGGTACCTTAAAGGTGGCTGTAGTGAGGTGGGGGTTGGCCTGTTCTCCCACATGCCCGGTGACAGAACGAGGGGGAATGGGCTAAAGTTGCGCCAGGGGAGTTTTAGGTTAGATGTTAGGAAAAACTTCTTTACTGAAAGGGTTGTTAGGTACTGGAACAGGCTGCCCAGGGAGGTGGTGGAGTCACCATCCCTGGAAGTCTTTAAAAGACGTTTAGATGTAGAGCTTAGGGATATGGTTTAGTGGGGACTGTTAGCGTTAGGTCAAAGGTTGGACTCGATGATCTTGAGGTCTCTTCCAACCTAGAAATTCTGTGATTCTATGATGCAGATATGAGGCTGTGATGACGCTGTGATGATATTGTGATGATGCTGCGATGATGATGTGATGACGCAGTGATGATGCTGCGATGACTCTGTGATGACCCTATCGTGATTATGTGATAACGCTGTGATGATGCTGTGATGATGCAATGATGATGCTGTGATGATGCTGTGATGATGCTGTGATTCTGAAGTAATGATGCTGTGAGGATGGTGGGGTGATGCTGTGATGACGCAGTGATGATGATGTGATTACGCAGCGATGATGCTGTAATGATTTTGTGATGATGATGTGATGATGCTGTGATGATGATGTGATGATACTGTGATGACGCAGATATGACGCTGCAATGATGAAGTGATGATGCAGTGATGACTCTGTGATGATGCTGTGATAACGCAGTGATGATGCTGTGATGATGCAATGATGATGCTGTGATGACGCAGTGTTTATGCAGTTATGACGCTGTGATGACCCTGTTATGATGCCTGTATGAGGATGCGATGATGCTGTGACTATGCAGTGATGATGCAGTGATGATGCTGCGATGATGTAGTGATGATGCTGCCATGATGATATGATGATGCAGTGATGATACTGTGATAACATTGTGATGACGCAGTGATGATGCAGTGATGATGCTGTAATGATGCAGTGATTATGCAGTAATGATGCTGTAGTGACGCTGCGATTATGCTGTGCTGATGCTGTGATGTTGCTGTGGTGACGCTGTGTTGAGGGTGTTGTGATGCTCTGATAACGCTGTTGTGATGCTGTGATGATGCTACGATGATGTTGTGATGATGCTGTGATGACATAGCGATGATGCTGTGATGATTCTGTGATGTCACTCTGATGATGCTGTGATGATGCAATTATGGTACTGTGATGATGCTGTGATGATGCAGTGATGATATAGTGATGACGTTGTGATGATGCATTGATGATGCTGTATTGATGCTGTGATGACGCAGTGATTATGCAGTGATGACACCGCGATGACGCTGTAATGATGCAGTGAGTAAGCAGTAATGATAATGCGATGATGCTGTGATGTTGCTGTGATGATGATGTGATGATGCAGTGATGATAATGTGATGATGCTGTGATAATGCAGTGATTATGCTGTAATGATGCTCTGATGACACTGAGATAATGCTCTGATGCTGTAGATATGATGCTGTGAAGATGCAGTGAGGACGCAGAGATGATGCTGTGATGACAATGTGAAGATGCTGTGATGATGCAGTGATGGCGCAGTGATGATGCTGTGATGACACTGTGATTATGTGGTGATGATGATATGATGATGCTGTGATGATGCTGTGATGATGCTGTGATTATGCAGCTATGACGCTGTGATGACATAGTGATGATGCTGTGATGACGCTGTGATGATGATAGGATGATGCTGTGATGATGCTGTGATGATGATGTCATGATGCAATGATGATGCAGTGGTGATGCTCTGATGATGCTGTAATGATGCTGTGACGATGAAGTGATGGTGCAGTGATGATACTGTGATGACACTGTGATGATGCAGTGATGATTCAGTGATGATTCTGTTATGATGCTATGATGACGCTATTATGATGCTGTGATGACGCTGCGACGATGATATGATGATCCTGTGATTACTCTGCGATGACGTTTTGATGACACTGCTATGATGCTGTGATGATGCTTTGATGACGCAGTGATGACGCTGTGATGACGCTGTGATGATGCTGTGATGATGCTGTGATGACGCTGTGATTATGCTGTGATGACGCTGTGATTATGCTGTGATGATGCAGTGATTATGCTGTGATGATGTTGTGATGATGCTGTTATGATGCAATGATGATGATGAGATGATGCAGTGATGATGATGTGATGATGCAGTGATGATACTGGTACGACGCTGTTATAATGCAGTGATTATGCATTAATGATGCTGTGATAATGCTTAGATGATGCTGTGATGATGTAGTGATTGTGCAGTGATGATGCAGTGATGACGCAGTCATGATGCTTTGATGACAATGCCAAGATACTCTGATGATGCTGTGATGATTCCTTGATGACGCTGAGATGATGCTGTGAGAGTGCAGTGATGATGCAGTGTTTATGCTGTGATGATGCTCTGATTGTGTTGTGATGATGCTGTGATGATGCTGTGATGATATTGTGATGATGATGTGATGATGATGTGATGATGCTCTGATGATGATGTGATGATGCTGTGATGATGATGTGATGATATTGTGATAATGCAGTGATGATATGTGATAACGCAGTGATGATGCTGTGATGATGTTGTGATGATGCAGTGAAGATAATGGGATGATGCAGTGATGATGTTTTAATGGCGACGTGATGATGCTGTGATGATGCTGTGATGATGCAGTGATGATGATGTCATGATGCAGTGATGATACTGTGATCACGCTGTGATAATGCATTGATTATGCAGGAATGATGCTTTGATGATGCTGAGATGATGCTGTGATAATGCAATGGTGGTGCAGTGATGATGCAGTGATGACGCAGTGATGATGCTGCGATGATGATTTGAAGATGCTGTGATGATGCAGTGATGGTGCTGTGAAGGCGCAGTGGTGATGCTTTCATTATGCTGTGATGATGCAGTGATTATGCAGCTATGGTGCTGTGATGATGCTGTGATGATACTGTGATGACATTGTGATGACGGAGTGATGATGCTGTGATGACACTCTGATGATGTTGTGATGATAATGTGATGATGCCGTGATGATGCTGTGAAGATACTGTGATGATGCTGAGATGATTCTGAGATGATGCTGTTATGACGCTGTGATGACGCAGTGATGATGCTGTGATGATGCAGTGATGATGCACTGATGATGCAGTGATTATGCTGTGATTAAGCTGTGATGACACAATTATGATGCTCTGATGATGCAGTGATGATGCAGTGTCGATGCAGTGATGATGCAGTGTCGATGCAGTGATGATGATGTGATGATGCAGTGATGATGATGTTATGATGCAGTGATGATACTGTGATGACGCTGTGATAATGCATTGATTATGCAGTAATGATGCTGTGATGATGCTGAGATGATGCTGTCATGATGCAGTGATGGTGCAGTGATGATGCAGTGATGACGCAGTGATGATGCTGCGGTGATGATTTGAAGGTGCTGTGATGATGCAGTGATGGTGCTGTGAAGGCGCAGTAGTGATGCTTTGATTATGCTGTGATGATGCAGTGATTATGCAGCTATGGTGCAGTGATGATGCTGTGATGATACCGTGATGACGCTGTGATGACGGAGTGATGATGCTGTGATGACACTCTGATGATGTTGTGGTGATAATGTGATGATGCTGTGAAGATACTGTGATAACGCTTTTATTATGCAGTATTCATGCAGTAATGATTCTGTGATGATGCTGAGATGACGCTGCGATGATGCTGTGATGATGCTGTGATGAGTGTGATGACGCTCTGATGACACTATTATTGTGCTGAGATGATGCAGTGATGATGCAGTGATGAGACTGTGATGATGCTGTGATGACGTTTTGATGATGCATTGATGATGATGTGATGATGTAGCTATGATGCTGTGACGATGCAGTGATGAAACCGTGATGACACTCTGATGATGTACTGAGTAAGCAGTAATGATGCTGCGATGATTCTGTGATGACACTGTAATGATGCTGTGATGAGGCAGAGATGATGCAGTGATGATGCTGTGATGATGTTGTGATGAAGCTGTGATGATGCAGTGATGATGATGGGATTATGAAGTGATGATGATGTGATGATGCAGTGATGATACTGTGATGACGCTGTGATAATGCAGTGATTATGCGGAAATGATGCTGTGATGACACTGAGATGATGATTGATGATGCAGTGATGATGCTGTGAGGATGCAGTGAGGACACAGTGATGATGTTGTGCTGATGCTGTGATGATGTTTTGATTACGCAGTGATGATGCTGTGGTGATGCAGTGATGATGCAGTGATGATGCAGTGATCAAAGCGTCATCACAGCATCATCACAGCATCATCACAGCGTCATCGCAGCGTCATCACTGCATCATCGCAGCGTCATCACTGCATCATCACAGCATCAACACTGCATCATCACTGCATCATCACAACATCATCAAATAATCATGAAAGCATCACAGCTTCATCAAAGCGTCATCAGAGCGTCAACACTGCATCTTCACTGCATCATCACAGCATCATCACAGCATCATCACTGCATCATCACAGCATCATTGCATCATCATCACAGCATCACCAAATATTCGCAGAGTCATCATTGCATCATCACAGAATCATCAAAGCACCATCATAGCGTCATCAGAGCATTATCGCTGCCTCATCACTGCCTCATCACTGCATCATCACTGCGTCATAACAACATCATCACTTCAACATCACAGCAACATCACACTGTCATCAAAGCGTCATCACAGCATCTTTACTGCATCATCACAGCATCATAACACATCATCACCACATCACAACAGCATCATCACAGCATTATAACAGCATCATCCAGGCGTCATCACTGCATCATCACAGCGTCACCACAGCATCATCACTGCGTCATCACTGCATCATCACAGCATCATCAAAGCATCACAGCGTAATCAAAGCGTCATCACAGCTTCATCACGGTATCAACACAGCATTATCACATCATCATCACAGAATCATCATGCCATCATCACAGCATCATCGCAGCATCATCACAGCATCATTAAAGCATCACAGCGTCATCAAAGACTCATCACAGCGTCATCACAGCATCACCACTGCGTCATCAGAGCGTCATCAAAGCACCATCACAGCTTCATCACAGCATCAACACAGCATCATCACAGTGTCATCAAAGCGTCATCACAACATCATCAGCGCGTCATCACTGAATCATCACAGCGTAATAACTACATCATCAGTGCGTCATCACAGCGTCATCCCAGCATCACGACAGCATCAACACAGCAACATCTCAGTGTCATCACTACATCATCGCAGCGTCATCACTGCATCATCACAGCATCATAAGTGCCTCATCACAGCATCATCAGAGCATCATCAGAGCATTATCGCTGCCTCATCACTGCATCATCACAGCATCATCACTGCATCATCACAGCATCATCACAATATTATCACAGCCTCACCACAGCGTCATAACTGCATCATCACTGCATCATCACTGTATCATCAGAGCATCATCACATCATTTCAATGCATGATCACAGCATCATCACGGCATCATCACAACATCATCACAGAATCATCACAGCGTCATCACAGCATCATCACAGCATCACAACAGCATCATCACTGCATCATCAAATCATGATCACTGCATCATGAAAGTGTCATCACAGCATCACCACAGCATCATCACAACAGTATCACAGTATCACAGAGTCATCACAGCGTCATCATCACATCATCACTGCACCATCACTGTGTCATCACTGCATCATTACTGCATAATCACAACATCATCACGGTGTCATCGCAGCATAATCACAGCATAATCAGAGCATCACAACAGCATCATCGCATCGTCATCACTGCATCATCACAGCATCATCACTGCATCATCACAGCATCACAACAGCATCATCGCAGCATCATCACAGTATCATCAAAGCATCACAGCGTCGCCATCACTGCATCATCACAGAATCATCACTGTATCATCGCAGCGGTATAACTGCATGATCACAGCATGATCACAGCATCATCACTGCATCATCACAGCATCATCACAACATCATCACAGCATCACGGCATCATCAAAGCGCCATAAAAGCGTCATCACAGCATCATCACTGCGTCATCACTCCATCATCACAGCATCATCAAAGCATCACAGCATCATCACAGCTTCCTCACGGCGTCATTACATCATCAGTACAGTGTCATCAAAGCGTTATCACAGAATCATCACTGCATCATCACAGCATCATCACTGCATCATTACAGCTCATCACAGTGTCATCACAGCTTGATCACAGCATCATCAGAGCGTCATTACAGCATCATGAAAGCACCATCACAGCGTCATCACAGCATCATCACAGCATCATCACTGCATCATCACAGCATCACAGTGTCATCAAATTATCATCACTGCATCATCAGAGCATCACCAGAACTTCATCGCAGCATCATCACAGCACCATCACAGCGTTATCACAGCGTCATCAAAGCATCATTACAACATCATGAAAGCGTCATCACAGTATCATCACAGTGTCATCAAATCATTATCACAGCATCATAAGAGCATCATTTCTGGTGCCAACACAGAAATCTTGTTTTTTTTGACCATGGGGCACTTTACTCAGCACCTGGCCTGATGGCCGCAGACGGGTCCCTATCTTCTAGGGGAAAAAGGATCCTGGGCCAGGAGCTGGCAGGGCTCATTGAGAGGGCTTTAAACTAGGTAAGAAGGGGGATGGGGCTGAAGCAAGGATTGCTGGGGCTGTGCCAGGGGGAACAATGGCAAGGCCGGAGGATAGGGCAATGGCCCAGCTGAAGTGCATCTACACCAATGCTCTGATGATGCTCTGATGATGCAGTGATGTTGCAGTAGTGACGCTGTGATGACGCTTTGATGATGCTGTGATGACGCGGTGATGATGATATGATGATGCAGTGATGATACTGTGATGACGCTGTGATGATGCAGTGATTATGCATTAATGATTCTGTGATGATGCTGAGATGATATTTTGATGATGCAGTGATGACGCTGTGATGACCTTATTATGATGCTGTGATGATGCTGTGATTATGCAGCTACGATTCTGTGATGATGCTGTGATGATGCAGTGATCATGTAGTGGTGATGATGTGATGACGCAGGGATTCTGCAGTAATGATACAGTGATGATGCGGTGATGATACTGTGATGTTGCAGTAATGACGCTGCGATGAAGTTATGATGATGCAGTGATGATACTGTGATGACGCAGTGATGATGCAGTGATTATGCAGTAATGATACTGAGATGATGCAGTTATGATGCAGTGGTGATGCATTGATGACGCTGTAATTATGATGTGATTATGTAGTGATGATGTAGTGATTACGCTGTGATGATGCACTGATGATACTGTGAAGACGCTGTTATGATGCAGTGAGGAAGCAGTAATGATGCTGTGGTGTTGCTGAGATGATGCTGTGATGATTCATTGATGATGCAGTGATGATGCTGTGATGATACTGTGAAGACGCTGTTATGATGCAGTGAGTAAGCACTAATGATGCTGTGATGTTGCTGAGATGATGCTGTGATGATTCATTAATGATGCAGTGATGATGCTGTGATGATGCTATGATTATGTTTTGATGATGCCTTGATGATTCTGTGATGACGCTGTGATGACTCTGTCTTGATGCTCTGATAACGCTGTCGTGATGCTGTGATGATGCTGCGATGATGTTGTGATGATGCAATGATTATGCTGTGATGATGTAGTAATGATGATGTTATGATGCCGAGGTGATGCAATGATGATGCTGTATTGACGCAGCGATGGTGCTGTGATGCTGCAAAGTTTATGCAGTTATGACACTGTGATTATGCTTTGATGACGACGCAATGGTGATGTGACGATGCAGTGATGATGCTGTGATGATGCTGTGACGATGCAGTGATTACGCTGCGATGATGATGTGATGATGCTGCGATGATGCTGTGATGATGCAGTGATAATGATGTGATAATGCTGTGATGATGATGTGATGACGCAGTGATGATGATGTGATGATTCAGTGATTCTGCAGTATTGATACTGTGATGATGCTGAGATGATGCTGTAACGATGCAGTGATGATACAGTGATAATGCTGTGATGATGCTATAATAATGTTGTGATGATGCTGTGATGAAGATGTGATGATTCTGTGATGACGCTGTGATGATGCTGTCGTGATGGTCTGATAACGTTGTCGTAACGCTGTGACGATGCTTCGATGATGTTGTGATGATTCTGTGATGATGCAATTATGATGCTGTGATGATGCAGTGATGATGCACTGATAATGCTGTTATGACGCTGTGATGACGTAGTAATGATGCTGTGATGATGCAGTGTTTACGCAGTTATGACGCTGTGATGATGCTTTGGTGAAGTTCTGATGATGCAGTGATGGTGCTGTGATGACGCATTGATGATGCTTAGATGATGCTGTGATGATGCTCTGATGATGCTGTGATGATGCAGTGATGATGATGTGATGATGCTGTAGTGATGATGTGATGATGCTGTGATGATGCAGTGATCATGCAGTGATGATGTTGTGATGACGCAGTGATGATGTTGTGATGACGCAGCGATGATGCTGCGATGATGCTATGGTGATGATGTGATGATGCTGTGATGACGCAGTGACGATGCTGTGATGACGCTTGGATGACGCTATAGTGATTCTGTGATGATGCTGTAGTCGTACTATGATGATGCTGTGAGGATGCTGCGATGACGCTCTGATGACGCAGTAATCATGATGTAATGATGCTGTGATGATGCTGTGATGACGCTGTGATGATACTGAGATGACGTTGTGATGATGCAGTGATGATGCAGTGATGACGCAGTAATGATGCTGTGATCATGTAGTGTTGATGTAGTGATTATGCTGTGATGACGCAGTGATGATGCTCTGATGATGCTGTGATTATGATGTGATGATGCATTGATCATGATGTGATGATGCTCTGATGATGCAGTGATGACTCTGTGATGATGCAGTGATAATGTAGCCATGATGCTGTGATGATGATGTGATGATGTAGTGATAATGATGTGATGATGCAGGGATGATGATGTGATGATGTTGTGTTAATGCTGTGATGACGCTGTCATGATTCTGTGACGATGCAGTGATGATGCTGTGATGACCCTGTCATGATGTTGTGATGACGCTGTCGTGATGCTGTGATGATGCTGTGATGACAATATGATGACGTAGTTATGATGCTGTTATGATGCAGTCATTATGCAGTGATGATGCAGATATGAGGCTGTGATGACGCTGTGATGATATTGTGATGATGCTGCGATGATGATGTGATGACGCAGTGATGATGCTGCGATGACTCTGTGATGACCCTATCGTGATTATGTGATAACGCTGTGATGATGCTGTGATGATGCAATGATGATGCTGTGATGATGCTGTGATGATGCTGTGATTCTGAAGTAATGATGCTGTGAGGATGGTGAGGTGATGCTGTGATGACGCAGTGATGATGATGTGATTACGCAGCGATGATGCTGTAATGATTTTGTGATGATGATGTGATGATGCTGTGATGATGATGTGATGATACTGTGATGACGCAGATATGACGCTGCGATGATGAAGTGATGATGCAGTGATGACTCTGTGATGATGCTGTGATAACGCAGTGATGATGCTGTGATGATGCAATGATGATGCTGTGATGACGCAGTGTTTATGCAGTTATGACGCTGTGATGACCCTGTTATGATGCCTGTATGAGGATGCGATGATGCTGTGACTATGCAGTGATGATGCAGTGATGATGCTGCGATGATGTAGTGATGATGCTGCGATGATGATATGATGATGCAGTGATGATTCTGTGATAACATTGTGATGACGCAGTGATGATGCAGTGATGATGCTGTAATGATGCAGTGATTATGCAGTAATGATGCTGTAGTGACGTTGCGATTATGCTGTGATGATGCTGTGATGTTGCTGTGGTGACGCTGTGTTGAGGGTGTTGTGATGCTCTGATAATGCTGTTGTGATGCTGTGATGATGCTACGATGATGTTGTGATGATGCTGTGATGTCACTCTGATGATGCTGTGATGATGCAATTATGGTACTGTGATGATGCTGTGATGATGCAGTGATGATATAGTGATGACGTTGTGATGATGCATTGATGATGCTGTATTGATCCTGTGATGACGCAGTGATTATGCAGTGATGACACCGTGATGACGCTGTAATGATGCAGTGAGTAAGCAGTAATGATAATGCGATGATGCTGTGATTATGCTGTGACGATGAGGTGATGATGCAGTGATTATGCAGTGATGATGCTGTCATGATACTCTAATGATGCTCTGATGATGCAGAGATGATGCAGTGATGTTGCTGTGATGATGATGTGATGATGCAGTGATGATAATGTGATGATGCTGTGATAATGCAGTGATTATGCTGTAATGATGCTCTGATGACACTGAGATAATGCTCTGATGCTGTAGATATGATGCTGTGAAGATGCAGTGAGGACGCAGAGATGATGCTGTGATGACAATGTGAAGATGCTGTGATGATGCAGTGATGGCGCAGTGATGATGCTGTGATGACACTGTGATTATGTGGTGATGATGATATGATGATGCTGTGATGATGCTGTGATGATGCTGTGATTATGCAGCTATGACGCTGTGATGACATAGTGATGATGCTGTGATGACGCTGTGATGATGATAGGATGATGCTGTGATGATGCTGTGATGATGATGTCATGATGCAATGATGATGCAGTGGTGATGCTCTGATGATGCTGTAATGATGCTGTGACGATGAAGTGATGGTGCAGTGATGATACTGTGATGACACTGTGATGATGCAGTGATGATTCAGTGATGATTCTGTTATGATGCTATGATGACGCTATTATGATGCTGTGATGACGCTGCGACGATGATATGATGATCCTGTGATTACTCTGCGATGACGTTTTGATGACACTGCTATGATGCTGTGATGATGCTTTGATGACGCAGTGATGACGCTGTGATGACGCTGTGATGATGCTGTGATGATGCTGTGATGACGCTGTGATTATGCTGTGATGATGCAGTGATTATGCTGTGATGATGTTGTGATGATGCTGTTATGATGCAATGATGATGATGAGATGATGTAGTGATGATATTGTGATGATGCAGTGATGATGATGTGATGATGCTCTGATGATGATGTGATGATGCTCTGATGATGATGTGATGATATTGTGATAATGCAGTGATGATGTAGTGATTGTGCAGTGATGATGCTGTGATGATGTTGTGATGATGCAGTGAAGATAATGGGATGATGCAGTGATGATGTTTTAATGGCGACGTGATGATGCTGTGATGATGCTGTGATGATGCAGTTAAGATAATGGGATGATGCAGTGATGATGATGTCATGATGCAGTGATGATACTGTGATCACGCTGTGATAATGCATTGATTATGCAGGAATGATGCTTTGATGATGCTGAGATGATGCTGTGATGATGCAGTGGTGGTGCAGTGATGATGCAGTGATGACGCAGTGATGATGCTGCGATGATGATTTGAAGATGCTGTGATGATGCAGTGATGGTGCTGTGAAGGCGCAGTGGTGATGCTTTCATTATGCTGTGATGATGCAGTGATTATGCAGCTATGGTGCTGTGATGATGCTGTGATGATACTGTGATGACATTGTGATGACGGAGTGATGATGCTGTGATGACACTCTGATGATGCCGTGATGATAATGTGATGATGCCGTGATGATGCTGTGAAGATACTGTGATGATGCTGAGATGATGCTGTGATGATGCTGTTATGACGCTGTGATGACGCAGTGATGATGCTGTGATGATGCAGTGATGATGCAGTGATGATGCAGTGATTATGCTGTGATTAAGCTGTGATGACACAATTATGATGCTCTGATGATGCAGTGATGATGCAGTGAAGATAATGGGATGATGCAGTGTCGATGCAGTGATGATGATGTGATGATGCAGTGATGATGATGTTATGATGCAGTGATGATACTGTGATGACGCTGTGATAATGCATTGATTATGCAGTAATGATGCTGTGATGATGCTGAGATGATGCTGTCATGATGCAGTGATGGTGCAGTGATGATGCAGTGATGACGCAGTGATGATGCTGCGGTGATGATTTGAAGGTGCTGTGATGATGCAGTGATGGTGCTGTGAAGGCGCAGTAGTGATGCTTTGATTATGCTGTGATGATGCAGTGATTATGCAGCTATGGTGCAGTGATGATGCTGTGATGATACCGTGATGACATTGTGATGACGGAGTGATGATGCTGTGATGACACTCTGATGATGTTGTGGTGATAATGTGATGATGCTGTGAAGATACTGTGATAACGCTTTTATTATGCAGTATTCATGCAGTAATGATTCTGTGATGATGCTGAGATGACGCTGCGATGATGCTGTGATGATGCTGTGATGAGTGTGATGACGCTCTGATGACACTATTATTGTGCTGAGATGATGCAGTGATGATGCAGTGATGAGACTGTGATGATGCTGTGATGACGTTTTGATGATGCATTGATGATGATGTGATGATGTAGCTATGATGCTGTGACGATGCAGTGATGAAACCGTGATGACACTCTGATGATGTACTGAGTAAGCAGTAATGATGCTGCGATGATTCTGTGATGACACTGTAATGATGCTGTGATGAGGCAGAGATGATGCAGTGATGATGCTGTGATGATGTTGTGATGAAGCTGTGATGATGCAGTGATGATGATGGGATTATGAAGTGATGATGATGTGATGATGCAGTGATGATACTGTGATGACGCTGTGATAATGCAGTGATTATGCGGAAATGATGCTGTGATGACACTGAGATGATGATTGATGATGCAGTGATGATGCTGTGAGGATGCAGTGAGGACACAGTGATGATGTTGTGCTGATGCTGTGATGATGTTTTGATTACGCAGTGGTGATGCAGTGATGATGCAGTGATGATGCAGTGATCAAAGCGTCATCACAGCATCATCACAGCATCATCACAGCGTCATCGCAGCGTCATCACTGCATCATCGCAGCGTCATCACTGCATCATCACAGCATCAACACTGCATCATCACTGCATCATCACAACATCATCAAATAATCATGAAAGCATCACAGCTTCATCAAAGCGTCATCAGAGCGTCAACACTGCATCTTCACTGCATCATCACAGCATCATCACAGCATCATCACTGCATCATCACAGCATCATCACTGCATCATCACAGCATCACCAAATATTCGCAGAGTCATCATTGCATCATCACAGAATCATCAAAGCACCATCATAGCATCATCAGAGCATTATCGCTGCCTCATCACTGCCTCATCACTGCATCAGTCATCACAACATCATCACTTCAACATCACAGCAACATCACACTGTCATCAAAGCGTCATCACAGCATCATTACTGCATCATCACAGCATCATAACACATCATCACCACATCACAACAGCATCATCACAGCATTATAACAGCATCATCCAGGCGTCATCACTGCATCATCACAGCGTCACCACAGCATCATCACTGCGTCATCACTGCATCATCACAGCATCATCAAAGCATCACAGCGTAATCAAAGCGTCATCACAGCTTCATCACGGTATCAACACAGCATTATCACATCATCATCACAGAATCATCATGCCATCATCACAGCATCATCGCAGCATCATCACAGCATCATTAAAGCATCACAGCGTCATCAAAGACTCATCACAGCGTCATCACAGCATCACCACTGCGTCATCAGAGCGTCATCAAAACACCATCACAGCTTCATCACAGCACCAACACAGCATCATCACAGTGTCATCAAAGCGTCATCACAACATCATCAGCGCGTCATCACTGAATCATCACAGCGTAATAACTACATCATCAGTGCGTCATCACAGCGTCATCCCAGCATCACGACAGCATCAACACAGCAACATCTCAGCGTCATCACTACATCATCGCAGCGTCATCACTGCATCATCACAGCATCATAAGTGCCTCATCACAGCATCATCAGAGCATCATCAGAGCATTATCGCTGCCTCATCACTGCATCATCACAGCATCATCACTGCATCATCACAGCATCATCACAATATTATCACAGCCTCACCACAGCGTCATAACTGCATCATCACTGCATCATCACTGTATCATCAGAGCATCATCACATCATTTCAATGCATGATCACAGCATCATCACGGCATCATCACAGAATTATCACTGAATCATCACAGCGTCATCACAGCATCATCACAGCATCACAACAGCATCATCACTGCATCATCAAATCATGATCACTGCATCATGAAAGTGTCATCACAGCATCACCACAGCATCATCACAACAGTATCACAGTATCACAGAGTCATCACAGCGTCATCATCACATCATCACTGCACCATCACTGTGTCATCACAGCATCATTACTGCATAATCACAACATCATCACGGTGTCATCGCAGCATAATCACAGCATAATCAGAGCATCACAACAGCATCATCGCATCGTCATCACTGCATCATCACAGCATCATCACTGCATCATCACAGCATCACAACAGCATCATCGCAGCATCATCACAGTATCATCAAAGCATCACAGCGTCGCCATCACTGCATCATCACAGAATCATCACTGTATCATCGCAGCGGTATAACTGCATTATCACAGCATGATCACAGCATCATCACTGCATCATCACAGCATCATCACAACATCATCACAGCATCACGGCATCATCAAAGCGCCATAAAAGCGTCATCACAGCATCATCACTGCGTCATCACTCCATCATCACAGCATCATCAAAGCATCACAGCGTCATCACAGTATCATCACAGCATCATCACAGCTTCCTCACGGCGTCATTACATCATCAGTACAGTGTCATCAAAGCGTTATCACAGAATCATCACTGCATCATCACAGCATCATCACTGCATCATTACAGCTCATCACAGTGTCATCACAGCTTGATCACAGCATCATCAGAGCATCATTACAGCATCATGAAAGCACCATCACAGCGTCATCACAGCATCATCACAGCATCATCACTGCATCATCACAGCATCACAGTGTCATCAAATTATCATCACTGCATCATCAGAGCATCACCAGAACTTCATCGCAGCATCATCACAGCACCATCACAGCGTTATCACAGCGTCATCAAAGCATCATTACAACATCATGAAAGCGTCATCACAGTATCATCACAGTGTCATCAAATCATTATCACAGCATCATAAGAGCATCATTTCTGGTGCCAACACAGAAATCTTGTTTTTTTTTGACCATGGGGCACTTTACTCAGCACCTGGCCTGATGGCCGCAGACGGGTCCCTATCTTTTAGGGGAAAAAGGATCCTGGGCCAGGAGCTGGCAGGGCTCATTGAGAGGGCTTTAAACTAGGTAAGAAGGGGGATGGGGCTGAAGCAAGGATTGTTGGGGCTGTGCCAGGGGGAACAATGGCAAGGCCGGAGGATAGGGCAATGGCCCAGCTGAAGTGCATCTACACCAATGCTCTGATGATGCTCTGATGATGCAGTGATGTTGCAGTAGTGACGCTGTGATGACGCTTTGATGATGCTGTGATGACGCGGTGATGATGATATGATGATGCAGTGATGATACTGTGATGACGCTGTGATGATGCAGTGATTATGCATTAATGATTCTGTGATGATGCTGAGATGATATTTTGATGATGCAGTGATGACGCTGTGATGACCTTATTATGATGCTGTGATGATGCTGTGATTATGCAGCTACGATTCTGTGATGATGCTGTGATGATGCTGTGATGATGCAGTGATCATGTAGTGGTGATGATGTGATGACGCAGGGATTCTGCAGTAATGATACAGTGATGATGCGGTGATGATACTGTGATGTTGCAGTAATGACGCTGCGATGAAGTTATGATGATGCAGTGATGATACTGTGATGACGCAGTGATGATGCAGTGATTATGCAGTAATGATACTGAGATGATGCAGTTATGATGCAGTGGTGATGCATTGATGACGCTGTAATTATGATGTGATTATGTAGTGATGATGTAGTGATTACGCTGTGATGATGCACTGATGATACTGTGAAGACGCTGTTATGATGCAGTGAGGAAGCAGTAATGATGCTGTGGTGTTGCTGAGATGATGCTGTGATGATTCATTGATGATGCAGTGATGATGCTGTGATGATACTGTGAAGACGCTGTTATGATGCAGTGAGTAAGCACTAATGATGCTGTGATGTTGCTGAGATGATGCTGTGATGATTCATTAATGATGCAGTGATGATGCTGTGATGATGCTATGATTATGTTTTGATGATGCCTTGATGATTCTGTGATGACGCTGTGATGACTCTGTCGTGATGCTCTGATAACGCTGTCGTGATGCTGTGATGATGCTGCGATGATGTTGTGATGATGCAATGATGATGCTGTATTGACGCAGCGATGGTGCTGTGGTGCTGCAGAGTTTATGCAGTTATGACACTGTGATTATGCTTTGATGACGACGCAATGGTGATGTGACGATGCAGTGATGATGCTGTGATGATGCTGTGACGATGCAGTGATTACGCTGCGATGATGATGTGATGATGCTGCGATGATGCTGTGATGATGCAGTGATAATCATGTGATAATGCTGTGATGATGATGTGATGACGCAGTGATGATGATGTGATGATTCAGTGATTCTGCAGTATTGATACTGTGATGATGCTGAGATGATGCTGTAACGATGCAGTGATGATACAGTGATAATGCTGTGATGATGCTATAATAATGTTGTGATGATGCTGTGATGAAGATGTGATGATTCTGTGATGACGCTGTGATGATGCTGTCGTGATGGTCTGATAACGTTGTCGTAACGCTGTGACGATGCTTCGATGATGTTGTGATGATTCTGTGATGATGCAATTATGATGCTGTGATGATGCAGTGATGATGCACTGATAATGCTGTTATGACGCTGTGATGACGTAGTAATGATGCTGTGATGATGCAGTGTTTACGCAGTTATGACGCTGTGATGATGCTTTGGTGAAGTTCTGATGATGCAGTGATGGTGCTGTGATGACGCATTGATGATGCTTAGATGATGCTGTGATGATGCTCTGATGATGCTGTGATGATGCAGTGATGATGATGTGATGATGCTGTAGTGATGATGTGATGATGCTGTGATGATGCAGTGATCATGCAGTGATGATGTTGTGATGACGCAGTGATGATGTTGTGATGACGCAGCGATGATGCTGCGATGATGCTATGGTGATGATGTGATGATGCTGTGATGACGCAGTGACGATGCTGTGATGACGCTTGGATGACGCTATAGTGATTCTGTGATGATGCTGTAGTCGTACTATGATGATGCTGTGAGGATGCTGCGATGATGCTCTGATGACGCAGTAATCATGATGTAATGATGCTGTGATGATGCTGTGATGACGCTGTGATGATACTGAGATGACGTTGTGATGATGCAGTGATGATGCAGTGATGACGCAGTAATGATGCTGTGATCATGTAGTGTTGATGTAGTGATTATGCTGTGATGACGCAGTGATGATGCTCTGATGATGCTGTGATTATGATGTGATGATGCATTGATCATGATGTGATGATGCTCTGATGATGCAGTGATGACTCTGTGATGATGCAGTGATAATGTAGCCATGATGCTGTGATGATGATGTGATGATGTAGTGATAATGATGTGATGATGCAGGGATGATGATGTGATGATGTTGTGTTAATGCTGTGATGACGCTGTCATGATTCTGTGACGATGCAGTGATGATGCTGTGATGACCCTGTCATGATGTTGTGATGACGCTGTCGTGATGCTGTGATGATGCTGTGATGACAATATGATGACGTAGTTATGATGCTGTTATGATGCAGTCATTATGCAGTGATGATGCAGATATGAGGCTGTGATGACGCTGTGATGATATTGTGATGATGCTGCGATGATGATGTGATGACGCAGTGATGATGCTGCGATGACTCTGTGATGACCCTATCGTGATTATGTGATAACGCTGTGATGATGCTGTGATGATGCAATGATGATGCTGTGATGATGCTGTGATGATGCTGTGATTCTGAAGTAATGATGCTGTGAGGATGGGGAGGTGATGCTGTGATGACGCAGTGATGATGATGTGATTACGCAGCGATGATGCTGTAATGATTTTGTGATGATGATGTGATGATGCTGTGATGATGATGTGATGATACTGTGATGACGCAGATATGACGCTGCGATGATGAAGTGATGATGCAGTGATGACTCTGTGATGATGCTGTGATAACGCAGTGATGATGCTGTGATGATGCAATGATGATGCTGTGATGACGCAGTGTTTATGCAGTTATGACGCTGTGATGACCCTGTTATGATGCCCGTATGAGGATGCGATGATGCTGTGACTATGCAGTGATGATGCAGTGATGCTGCTGCGATGATGTAGTGATGATGCTGCGATGATGATATGATGATGCAGTGATGATACTGTGATAACATTGTGATGACGCAGTGATGATGCAGTGATGATGCTGTAATGATGCAGTGATTATGCAGTAATGATGCTGTAGTGACGTTGCGATTATGCTGTGATGATGCTGTGATGTTGCTGTGGTGACGCTGTGTTGAGGGTGTTGTGATGCTCTGATAATGCTGTTGTGATGCTGTGATGATGCTACGATGATGTTGTGATGATGCTGTGATGTCACTCTGATGATGCTGTGATGATGCAATTATGGTACTGTGATGATGCTGTGATGATGCAGTGATGATATAGTGATGACGTTGTGATGATGCATTGATGATGCTGTATTGATCCTGTGATGACGCAGTGATTATGCAGTGATGACACCGTGATGACGCTGTAATGATGCAGTGAGTAAGCAGTAATGATAATGCGATGATGCTGTGATTATGCTGTGACGATGAGGTGATGATGCAGTGATTATGCAGTGATGATGCTGTCATGATACTCTAATGATGCTCTGATGATGCAGAGATGATGCAGTGATGTTGCTGTGATGATGATGTGATGATGCAGTGATGATAATGTGATGATGCTGTGATAATGCAGTGATTATGCTGTAATGATGCTCTGATGACACTGAGATAATGCTCTGATGCTGTAGATATGATGCTGTGAAGATGCAGTGAGGACGCAGAGATGATGCTGTGATGACAATGTGAAGATGCTGTGATGATGCAGTGATGGCGCAGTGATGATGCTGTGATGACACTGTGATTATGTGGTGATGATGATATGATGATGCTGTGATGATGCTGTGATGATGCTGTGATTATGCAGCTATGACGCTGTGATGACATAGTGATGATGCTGTGATGACGCTGTGATGATGATAGGATGATGCTGTGATGATGCTGTGATGATGATGTCATGATGCAATGATGATGCAGTGGTGATGCTCTGATGATGCTGTAATGATGCTGTGACGATGAAGTGATGGTGCAGTGATGATACTGTGATGACACTGTGATGATGCAGTGATGATTCAGTGATGATTCTGTTATGATGCTATGATGACGCTATTATGATGCTGTGATGACGCTGCGACGATGATATGATGATCCTGTGATTACTCTGCGATGACGTTTTGATGACACTGCTATGATGCTGTGATGATGCTTTGATGACGCAGTGATGACGCTGTGATGACGCTGTGATGATGCTGTGATGATGCTGTGATGACGCTGTGATTATGCTGTGATGATGCAGTGATTATGCTGTGATGATGTTGTGATGATGCTGTTATGATGCAATGATGATGATGAGATGATGTAGTGATGATATTGTGATGATGCAGTGATGATGATGTGATGATGCTCTGATGATGATGTGATGATGCTCTGATGATGATGTGATGATATTGTGATAATGCAGTGATGATGTAGTGATTGTGCAGTGATGATGCTGTGATGATGTTGTGATG
The DNA here is from genome assembly GCA_963989345.1 of Clangula hyemalis. The sequence continues at coordinate 1,275,947 of OZ022461.1, read as the reverse complement.
ATGCAGTGAAGATAATGGGATGATGCAGTGATGATGTTTTAATGGCGACGTGATGATGCTGTGATGATGCTGTGATGATGCAGTTAAGATAATGGGATGATGCAGTGATGATGATGTCATGATGCAGTGATGATACTGTGATCACGCTGTGATAATGCATTGATTATGCAGGAATGATGCTTTGATGATGCTGAGATGATGCTGTGATGATGCAGTGATGACGCAGTGATGATGCTCTGATGATGCAGTGATGACTCTGTGATGATGCAGTGATTATGTAGCTATGATGCTGTGATGATGATGTGATGATGTAGTGATAATGATGTGATGATGCAGGGATGATGATGTGATGATGCAGGGATGATGATGTGATGATGTTGTGTTAATGCTGTGATGACGCTGTCATGATTCTGTGACGATGCAGTGATGATGCTGTGATGACCCTGTCATGATGTTGTGATGACGCTGTCGTGATGCTGTGATGATGCTGTGATGACAATATGATGACGTAGTTATGATGCTGTTATGATGCAGTCATTATGCAGTGATGATGCAGATATGAGGCTGTGATGACGCTGTGATGATATTGTGATGATGCTGCGATGATGATGTGATGACGCAGTGATGATGCTGCGATGACTCTGTGATGACCCTATCGTGATTATGTGATAACGCTGTGATGATGTTGTGATGATGCAATGATGATGCTGTGATGATGCTGTGATGATGCTGTGATTCTGAAGTAATGATGCTGTGAGGATGGTGGGGTGATGCTGTGATGACGCAGTGATGATGATGTGATTACGCAGCGATGATGCTGTAATGATTTTGTGATGATGATGTGATGATGCTGTGATGATGATGTGATGATACTGTGATGACGCAGATATGACGCTGCGATGATGAAGTGATGATGCAGTGATGACTCTGTGATGATGCTGTGATAACGCAGTGATGATGCTGTGATGATGCAATGATGATGCTGTGATGACGCACTTTATGCAGTTATGACGCTGTGATGACCCTGTTATGATGCCCGTATGAGGATGCGATGATGCTGTGACTATGCAGTGATGATGCAGTGATGATGCTGCGATGATGTAGTGATGATGCTGCGATGATGATATGATGATGCAGTGATGATACTGTGATAACATTGTGATGACGCAGTGATGATGCAGTGATGATGCTGTAATGATGCAGTGATGATGCAGTAATGATGCTGTAGTGACGTTGCGATTATGCTGTGCTGATGCTGTGATGTTGCTGTGGTGACGCTGTGTTGAGGGTGTTGTGATGCTCTGATAACGCTGTTGTGATGCTGTGATGATGCTACGATGATGTTGTGATGATGCTGTGATGACATAGCGATGATGCTGTGATGAGTCTGTGATGTCACTCTGATGATGCTGTGATGATGCAATTATGGTACTGTGATGATGCTGTGATGATGCAGTGATGATATAGTGATGATGCTGTGACGATGAAGTGATGGTGCACTGATGATACTGTGATGACACTGTGATGATGCAGTGATGACACTGTGATGATTCTGTTATGATGCTATGATGACGCTATTATGATGCTGTGATGACGCTGCGACGATGATATGATGATCCTGTGATTACTCTGCGATGACGTTTTGATGACACTGCTATGATGCTGTGATGATGCTTTGATGACGCAGTGATGACGCTGTGATGACGCTGTGATGATGCTGTGATGATGCTGTGATGACGCTGTGATTATGCTGTGATGATGCAGTGATTATGCTGTGATGATGTTGTGATGATGCTGTTATGATGCAATGATGATGATGAGATGATGTAGTGATGATATTGTGATGATGCAGTGATGATGATGTGATGATGCTCTGATGATGATGTGATGATGCTCTGATGATGATGTGATGATGCTGTGATGATGCTGTGATGATATTGTGATAATGCAGTGATGATGTTGTGATAACGCAGTGATGATGCTGTGATGATGTTGTGATGATGCAGTGAAGATAATGGGATGATGCAGTGATGATGTTTTAATGGCGACGTGATGATGCTGTGATGATGCTGTGATGATGCAGTTAAGATAATGGGATGATGCAGTGATGGTGATGTCATGATGCAGTGATGATACTGTGATCACGCTGTGATAATGCATTGATTATGCAGGAATGATGCTTTGATGATGCTGAGATGATGCTGTGATGATGCAGTGATGACGCAGTGATGATGCTCTGATGATGCAGTGATGACTCTGTGATGATGCAGTGATTATGTAGCTATGATGCTGTGATGATGATGTGATCATGTAGTGATAATGATGTGATGATGCAGGGATGATGATGTGATGATGCAGGGATGACGATGTGATGATGTTGTGTTAATGCTGTGATGACGCTGTCATGATTCTGTGACGATGCAGTGATGATGCTGTGATGACCCTGTCATGATGTTGCGATGACGCTGTCGTGATGCTGTGATGATGCTGTGATGACAATATGATGACGTAGTTATGATGCTGTTATGATGCAGTCATTATGCAGTGATGATGCAGATATGAGGCTGTGATGACGCTGTGATGATATTGTGATGATGCTGCGATGATGATGTGATGACGCAGTGATGATGCTGCGATGACTCTGTGATGACCCTATCGTGATTATGTGATAACGCTGTGATGATGCTGTGATGATGCAATGATGATGCTGTGATGATGCTGTGATGATGCTGTGATTCTGAAGTAATGATGCTGTGAGGATGGTGGGGTGATGCTGTGATGACGCAGTGATGATGATGTGATTACGCAGCGATGATGCTGTAATGATTTTGTGATGATGATGTGATGATGCTGTGATGATGATGTGATGATACTGTGATGACGCAGATATGACGCTGCGATGATGAAGTGATGATGCAGTGATGACTCTGTGATGATGCTGTGATAACGCAGTGATGATGCTGTGATGATGCAATGATGATGCTGTGATGACGCACTTTATGCAGTTATGACGCTGTGATGACCCTGTTATGATGCCTGTATGAGGATGCGATGATGCTGTGACTATGCAGTGATGATGCAGTGATGATGCTGCGATGATGTAGTGATGATGCTGCGATGATGATATGATGATGCAGTGATGATACTGTGATAACATTGTGATGACGCAGTGATGATGCAGTGATGATGCTGTAATGATGCAGTGATTATGCAGTAATGATGCTGTAGTGACGTTGCGATTATGCTGTGCTGATGCTGTGATGTTGCTGTGGTGACGCTGTGTTGAGGGTGTTGTGATGCTCTGATAACGCTGTTGTGATGCTGTGATGATGCTACGATGATGTTGTGATGATGCTGTGATGACATAGCGATGATGCTGTGATGATTCTGTGATGTCACTCTGATGATGCTGTGATGATGCAATTATGGTACTGTGATGATGCTGTGATGATGCAGTGATGATATAGTGATGACGTTGTGATGATGCATTGATGATGCTGTATTGATCCTGTGATGACGCAGTGATTATGCAGTGATGACACCGTGATGACGCTCTAATGATCCGCATGGTGGCGGAGCTCAAGGAGGAGGTCGAGAGGCTGAGGGTTATCAGGGAGTGTGAGCGGGAGATAGACTTGTGGAGCAACTCCCTGCAGGGCCTCAAGGAGAGGTACCGGGGTGAGACACCCCAAATGGGGGTGGACCCCCTGCCCTGCTGCTCTCGGGCAGAGGGAGGGGACCTGGGAGCTGAGGAGGAATGGAAACAGGTCCCTGCTCGACATCGCAGGCGATGCCCTCCCCTTCCGGCCCCACCTTCCCAGGTGCCCTTACGCAACAGGTTTGAGGCCCTGGAAACTGAGAGACCAGTAGCTGAGGAAGAGGTACCAAGTGTTCCCAGGAGGATGCCTAGGGTGAGGAAGTCGACTCCACGCCTCAGGACTGCCTCCACCAAGAAAGACAGAAGGGTTATTGTTGTTGGAGACTCTAGTCTTAGGGGAACAGAGGGCCCTATTTGTCGGCCTGACCCTACCCGTAGGGAAGTCTGCTGCCTCCCTGGGGCCAGGGTCAGGGACGTTGCCAGGAAGCTTCCCAACCTGGTACGCCCCTCTGATTATTATCCTCTTTTGATAGTCCAGGCGGGCTGTGACAACATTGAAGAGAGAAGCTTGAAGGCTATCAAAAGAGACTTTAGGGAGCTGGGACGGTTAGTGGATGGAGCGGGAGTGCAGGTGGTGTTTTCGTCCATCCCTACGGTGGCAGGGAGGGGTACAGACAGGACACGGAAAGCCCACCTGTTAAACACGTGGCTCCGGGGCTGGTGCCAACGCAGAAATCTTGGGTTTTTCGACCATGGGGCACTTTACTCAGCACCTGGCCTGATGGCCGCAGACGGGTCCCTATCTTTTAGGGGAAAAAGGATCCTGGGCCAGGAGCTGGCAGGGCTCATTGAGAGGGCTTTAAACTAGGTGAGAAGGGGGACAGGGCTGAAGCAAGGATCGTTGGGGCTGTGCCAGGGGGAACAATGGCAAGGCCGGAGGATAGGGCAATGGCCCAGCTGAAGTGCATGTACACCAATGCACGCAGCATGGGTAACAAACAGGAGGAGCTGGAAGCCATCGTGCAGCAGGCAGGCTACGACTTGGTTGCCATCACGGAGACGTGGTGGGACCACAGTCATGACTGGAGTGCTGCAATGCCTGGCTATAAGCTCTTCAGAAGGGACAGGCAGCACAGAAGGGGAGGTGGTGTGGCTCTCTATATTAGAGAGTCTTTCGATGTTCTAGAACTCGAGGCTAGGAATGACAAGGTCGAGTCCCTTTGGGTTAGGATCAGCAAGGACAACAAGGCTAGTGTCCTGGTTGGGGTCTGCTATAGACCGCCGAACCAGGATGAGGAGACGGATGAGGAGTTCTACAGGCAGCTGACAGAAGTTGCAAAATCTTCAGCGCTTGTACTCGTGGGGGACTTCAACTTCCCTGATATATCCTGGAAGCACAACATAGCCCAGAGAAAGCAGTCTAGGAGGTTTCTGGAGAGCGTGGAAGATAGCTTCCTGACGCAGCTGGTTAGTGAGCCTACCAGGGGTGGTGCCCCGCTAGACCTTCTCTTCACAAACAGAGAAGGACTGGTGGAGGATGTGGTTGTCGGGAGCTGTCTTGGGCAGAGTGACCACGAAATGGTGGAGTTCACTATTCTTGGCGAGGCCAGGAAGGGGACCAGTAAAACGGCTGTATTGGACTTTCGGAGGGCTGACTTTGGGCTGCTCAGGACACTAGTTAGTAGAGTTCCTTGGGAGGTGGTTCTGAAGGGCAGAGGAGTCCAGGAAGGCTGGGCGCTCTTTAAGAGGGAAATCTTAATGGCGCAGGAGCGGTCTGTCCCCATGTGCCCAAAGATGAGCCAGCGGGGAAGAAGACCAGCCTGGCTGAACAGAGGATTGTGGCTTGAGCTTAGGAGAAAAAAGAGGGTTTATAATCTTTGGAAAAGTGGGCAGGCCACTAGGGAGGACTATAAGGATGTAGCGAGGCTGTGTAGGGACAAAATTAGGAAGGCTAAAGCTCATCTGGAGCTCAATCTGGCTACTGCCGTTAAAGATAACAAAAAACGTTTTTATAAATACATTAACACAAAAAGGAGGACTAAGGAGAATCTCCATCCTTTACTGGATGCGGGGGGAAACTTAGTTACAAGAGATGAGGAAAAGGCGGAGGTGCTCAATGCCTTCTTCGCCTCAGTCTTTAGCGGCAGTACCGGTTGTTCTCTGGATACCCAGTACCCTGAGCTGGTGGAAGGGAATGGGGAGCAGGATGGGGCCCTCACTATCAACGAAGAACTGGTTGGTGACCTGCTACGGCACTTGGAGGTGCACAAATCGATGGGGCCGGATGGGATCCACCCAAGGGTACTGAGAGAACTGGCAGAGGAGCTGGCCAAGCCCCTGTCCATCATTTATCAGAAGTCCTGGCTATCGGGGGAGGTCCCAGCTGACTGGCGACTAGCAAATGTGACGCCCATCTACAAGAAGGGCCGGAGGGCAGACCCGGGAAACTACAGGCCTGTCAGTTTGACCTCAGTACCGGGGAAGCTCATGGAGCAGATCCTCTTGAGAGTCATCATGCAGCACTTGCAGGGCAAGCAGGCGATCAGGCCCAGCCAGCATGGGTTTATGGAAGGCAGATCCTGCTTGACGATCCTGATCTCCTTCTATGACAAAGTGACGCGCTGGGTGGATGAGGGAAAGGCTGTGGATGTGGTCTACCTTGACTTCAGCAAGGCATTTGACACCGTCTCCCACAGCATTCTCCTCAAGAAACTGTCTGCTCTTGACTTGGACTGGCGCACGCTTCGTTGGGTTAGAAACTGGCTGGATAGCCGGGCCCAAAGAGTCGTGGTAAATGGAGTCAAGTCCAGTTGGAGGCCAGTCACTAGTGGTGTCCCCCAGGGCTCGGTGCTGGGGCCGGTCCTCTTTAATATCTTCATCAATGATCTGGACGAGGGCATTGAGTGCACCCTCAGTAAGTTTGCAGATGACACCAAGTTAGGTACGTGTGTCGATCTGCTCGAGGGTAGGAAAGCTCTGCAGGAGGATCTGGATAGGCTGCACCGATGGGCTGAGGTCAACTGTATGAAGTTCAACAAGGCCAAGTGCCGGGTCCTGCACCTGGGGCGCAACAACCCCAAGCAGAGCTACAGGCTGGGAGATGAGTGGTTGGAGAGCTGCCAGGCAGAGAAGGACCTGGGAGTGATGGTGGACAGTCGGCTGGATATGAGCCAGCAGTGTGCTCAGGTGGCCAAGAAGGCCAACGGCATCCTGGCTTGTATCAGAAACAGTGTGGCCAGCAGGGCTAGGGAGGTGATCGTCCCCCTGTACTCGGCTCTGGTGAGGCCGCACCTCGAGTACTGTGTTCAGTTTTGGGCCCCTCGCTACAAGAAGGACATCGAGGTGCTTGAGCGGGTCCAGAGGAGGGCGACGAAGCTGGTGAGGGGCCTGGAGAACAAGTCCTACGAGGAGCGGCTGAGGGAGCTGGGCTTGTTCAGCCTGGAGAAGAGGAGGCTCAGGGGCGACCTTATCGCTCTTTACAGGTACCTTAAAGGTGGCTGTAGTGAGGTGGGGGTTGGCCTGTTCTCCCACATGCCCGGTGACAGAACGAGGGGGAATGGGCTAAAGTTGCGCCAGGGGAGTTTTAGGTTAGATGTTAGGAAAAACTTCTTTACTGAAAGGGTTGTTAGGTACTGGAACAGGCTGCCCAGGGAGGTGGTGGAGTCACCATCCCTGGAAGTCTTTAAAAGACGTTTAGATGTAGAGCTTAGGGATATGGTTTAGTGGGGACTGTTAGCGTTAGGTCAAAGGTTGGACTCGATGATCTTGAGGTCTCTTCCAACCTAGAAATTCTGTGATTCTATGATGCAGATATGAGGCTGTGATGACGCTGTGATGATATTGTGATGATGCTGCGATGATGATGTGATGACGCAGTGATGATGCTGCGATGACTCTGTGATGACCCTATCGTGATTATGTGATAACGCTGTGATGATGCTGTGATGATGCAATGATGATGCTGTGATGATGCTGTGATGATGCTGTGATTCTGAAGTAATGATGCTGTGAGGATGGTGGGGTGATGCTGTGATGACGCAGTGATGATGATGTGATTACGCAGCGATGATGCTGTAATGATTTTGTGATGATGATGTGATGATGCTGTGATGATGATGTGATGATACTGTGATGACGCAGATATGACGCTGCGATGATGAAGTGATGATGCAGTGATGACTCTGTGATGATGCTGTGATAACGCAGTGATGATGCTGTGATGATGCAATGATGATGCTGTGATGACGCAGTGTTTATGCAGTTATGACGCTGTGATGACCCTGTTATGATGCCTGTATGAGGATGCGATGATGCTGTGACTATGCAGTGATGATGCAGTGATGCTGCTGCGATGATGTAGTGATGATGCTGCGATGATGATATGATGATGCAGTGATGATACTGTGATAACATTGTGATGACGCAGTGATGATGCAGTGATGATGCTGTAATGATGCAGTGATTATGCAGTAATGATGCTGTAGTGACGCTGCGATTATGCTGTGATGATGCTGTGATGTTGCTGTGGTGACGCTGTGTTGAGGGTGTTGTGATGCTCTGATAACGCTGTTGTGATGCTGTGATGATGCTACGATGATGTTGTGATGATGCTGTGATGACATAGCGATGATGCTGTGATGATTCTGTGATGTCACTCTGATGATGCTGTGATGATGCAATTATGGTACTGTGATGATGCTGTGATGATGCAGTGATGATATAGTGATGACGTTGTGAGGATGCATTGATGATGCTGTATTGATGCTGTGATGACGCAGTGATTATGCAGTGATGACACCGTGATGACGCTGTAATGATGCAGTGAGTAAGCAGTAATGATAATGCGATGATGCTGTGATGTTGCTGTGATGATGATGTGATGATGCAGTGATGATAATGTGATGATGCTGTGATAATGCAGTGATTATGCTGTAATGATGCTCTGATGACACTGAGATAATGCTCTGATGCTGTAGATATGATGCTGTGAAGATGCAGTGAGGACGCAGAGATGATGCTGTGATGACAATGTGAAGATGCTGTGATGATGCAGTGATGGCGCAGTGATGATGCTGTGATGACACTGTGATTATGTGGTGATGATGATATGATGATGCTGTGATGATGCTGTGATGATGCTGTGATTATGCAGCTATGACGCTGTGATGACATAGTGATGATGCTGTGATGACGCTGTGATGATGATAGGATGATGCTGTGATGATGCTGTGATGATGATGTCATGATGCAATGATGATGCAGTGGTGATGCTCTGATGATGCTGTAATGATGCTGTGACGATGAAGTGATGGTGCAGTGATGATACTGTGATGACACTGTGATGATGCAGTGATGATTCAGTGATGATTCTGTTCTGATGCTATGATGACGCTATTATGATGCTGTGATGACGCTGCGACGATGATATGATGATCCTGTGATTACTCTGCGATGACGTTTTGATGACACTGCTATGATGCTGTGATGATGCTTTGATGACGCAGTGATGACGCTGTGATGACGCTGTGATGATGCTGTGATGATGCTGTGATGACGCTGTGATTATGCTGTGATGATGCAGTGATTATGCTGTGATGATGTTGTGATGATGCTGTTATGATGCAATGATGATGATGAGATGATGCAGTGATGATGATGTGATGATGCAGTGATGATACTGGTACGACGCTGTTATAATGCAGTGATTATGCAGTAATGATGCTGTGATAATGCTTAGATGATGCTGTGATGATGTAGTGATTGTGCAGTGATGATGCAGTGATGACGCAGTCATGATGCTTTGATGACAATGCCAAGATACTCTGATGATGCTGTGATGATTCCTTGATGACGCTGAGATGATGCTGTGAGAGTGCAGTGATGATGCAGTGTTTATGCTGTGATGATGCTCTGATTGTGTTGTGATGATGCTGTGATGATGCTGTGATGATATTGTGATGATGATGTGATGATGATGTGATGATGCTCTGATGATGATGTGATGATGCTCTGATGATGATGTGATGATATTGTGATAATGCAGTGATGATGTTGTGATAACGCAGTGATGATGCTGTGATGATGTTGTGATGATGCAGTGAAGATAATGGGATGATGCAGTGATGATGTTTTAATGGCGACGTGATGATGCTGTGATGATGCTGTGATGATGCAGTTAAGATAATGGGATGATGCAGTGATGATGATGTCATGATGCAGTGATGATACTGTGATCACGCTGTGATAATGCATTGATTATGCAGGAATGATGCTTTGATGATGCTGAGATGATGCTGTGATAATGCAGTGGTGGTGCAGTGATGATGCAGTGATGACGCAGTGATGATGCTGCGATGATGATTTGAAGATGCTGTGATGATGCAGTGATGGTGCTGTGAAGGCGCAGTGGTGATGCTTTGATTATGCTGTGATGATGCAGTGATTATGCAGCTATGGTGCTGTGATGATGCTGTGATGATACTGTGATGACATTGTGATGACGGAGTGATGATGCTGTGATGACACTCTGATGATGTTGTGATGATAATGTGATGATGCCGTGATGATGCTGTGAAGATACTGTGATGATGCTGAGATGATGCTGTGATGATGCTGTTATGACGCTGTGATGACGCAGTGATGATGCTGTGATGATGCAGTGATGATGCAGTGATGATGCAGTGATTATGCTGTGATTAAGCTGTGATGACACAATTATGATGCTCTGATGATGCAGTGATGATGCAGTGTCGATGCAGTGATGATGCAGTGTCGATGCAGTGATGATGATGTGATGATGCAGTGATGATGATGTTATGATGCAGTGATGATACTGTGATGACGCTGTGATAATGCATTGATTATGCAGTAATGATGCTGTGATGATGCTGAGATGATGCTGTCATGATGCAGTGATGGTGCAGTGATGATGCAGTGATGACGCAGTGATGATGCTGCGGTGATGATTTGAAGGTGCTGTGATGATGCAGTGATGGTGCTGTGAAGGCGCAGTAGTGATGCTTTGATTATGCTGTGATGATGCAGTGATTATGCAGCTATGGTGCAGTGATGATGCTGTGATGATACCGTGATGACGCTGTGATGACGGAGTGATGATGCTGTGAAGATACTCTGATAACGCTTTTATTATGCAGTATTCATGCAGTAATGATTCTGTGATGATGCTGAGATGACACTGCGATGATGCTGTGATGATGCTGTGATGAGTGTGATGACGCTCTGATGACACTATTATTGTGCTGAGATGATGCAGTGATGATGCAGTGATGAGACTGTGATGATGCTGTGATGACGTTTTGATGATGCATTGATGATGATGTGATGATGTAGCTATGATGCTGTGACGATGCAGTGATGAAACCGTGATGACACTCTGATGATGTACTGAGTAAGCAGTAATGATGCTGCGATGATTCTGTGATGACACTGTAATGATGCTGTGATGAGGCAGAGATGATGCAGTGATGATGCTGTGATGATGTTGTGATGAAGCTGTGATGATGCAGTGATGATGATGGGATTATGAAGTGATGATGATGTGATGATGCAGTGATGATACTGTGATGACGCTGTGATAATGCAGTGATTATGCGGAAATGATGCTGTGATGACACTGAGATGATGACTGATGATGCAGTGATGATGCTGTGAGGATGCAGTGAGGACACAGTGATGATGTTGTGCTGATGCTGTGATGATGTTTTGATTACGCAGTGGTGATGAAGTGATGATGCAGTGATGATGCAGTGATCAAAGCGTCATCACAGCATCATCACAGCATCATCACAGCGTCATCGCAGCGTCATCACTGCATCATCGCAGCGTCATCACTGCATCATCACAGCATCAACACTGCATCATCACTGCATCATCACAACATCATCAAATAATCATGAAAGCATCACAGCTTCATCAAAGCGTCATCAGAGCGTCAACACTGCATCTTCACTGCATCATCACAGCATCATCACAGCATCATCACTGCATCATCACAGCATCATTGCATCATCATCACAGCATCACCAAATATTCGCAGAGTCATCATTGCATCATCACAGAATCATCAAAGCACCATCATAGCGTCATCAGAGCATTATCGCTGCCTCATCACTGCCTCATCACTGCATCATCACTGTGTCATCACAACATCATCACTTCAACATCACAGCAACATCACACTGTCATCAAAGCGTCATCACAGCATCATTACTGCATCATCACAGCATCATAACACATCATCACCACATCACAACAGCATCATCACAGCATTATAACAGCATCATCCAGGCGTCATCACTGCATCATCACAGCGTCACCACAGCATCATCACTGCGTCATCACTGCATCATCACAGCATCATCAAAGCATCACAGCGTAATCAAAGCGTCATCACAGCTTCATCACGGTATCAACACAGCATTATCACATCATCATCACAGAATCATCATGCCATCATCACAGCATCATCGCAGCATCATCACAGCATCATTAAAGCATCACAGCGTCATCAAAGACTCATCATAGCGTCATCACAGCATCACCACTGCGTCATCAGAGCGTCATCAAAGCACCATCACAGCTTCATCACAGCATCAACACAGCATCATCACAGTGTCATCAAAGCGTCATCACAACATCATCAGCGCGTCATCACTGAATCATCACAGCTTAATAACTACATCATCAGTGCGTCATCACAGCGTCATCCCAGCATCACGACAGCATCAACACAGCAACATCTCAGTGTCATCACTACATCATCGCAGCGTCATCACTGCATCATCACAGCATCATAAGTGCCTCATCACAGCATCATCAGAGCATCATCAGAGCATTATCGCTGCCTCATCACTGCATCATCACAGCATCATCACTGCATCATCACAGCATCATCACAATATTATCACAGCCTCACCACAGCGTCATAACTGCATCATCACTGCATCATCACTGTATCATCAGAGCATCATCACATCATTTCAATGCATGATCACAGCATCATCACGGCATCATCACAACATCATCACAGAATCATCACAGTGTCATCACAGCATCATCACAGCATCACAACAGCATCATCACTGCATCATCAAATCATGATCACTGCATCATGAAAGTGTCATCACAGCATCACCACAGCATCATCACAACAGTATCACAGTATCACAGAGTCATCACAGCGTCATCATCACATCATCACTGCACCATCACTGTGTCATCACTGCATCATTACTGCATAATCACAACATCATCACGGTGTCATCGCAGCATAATCACAGCATAATCAGAGCATCACAACAGCATCATCGCATCGTCATCACTGCATCATCACAGCATCATCACTGCATCATCACAGCATCACAACAGCATCATCGCAGCATCATCACAGTATCATCAAAGCATCACAGCGTCGCCATCACTGCATCATCACAGAATCATCACTGTATCATCGCAGCGGTATAACTGCATGATCACAGCATGATCACAGCATCATCACTGCATCATCACAACATCATCACAGCATCACGGCATCATCAAAGCGCCATAAAAGCGTCATCACAGCATCATCACTGCGTCATCACTCCATCATCACAGCATCATCAAAGCATCACAGCGTCATCACAGTATCATCACAGCATCATCACAGCTTCCTCACGGCGTCATTACATCATCAGTACAGTGTCATCAAAGCGTTATCACAGAATCATCACTGCATCATCACAGCATCATCACTGCATCATTACAGCTCATCACAGTGTCATCACAGCTTGATCACAGCATCATCAGAGCGTCATTACAGCATCATGAAAGCACCATCACAGCGTCATCACAGCATCATCACAGCATCATCACTGCATCATCACAGCATCACAGTGTCATCAAATTATCATCACTGCATCATCAGAGCATCACCAGAACTTCATCGCAGCATCATCACAGCACCATCACAACGTTATCACAGCGTCATCAAAGCATCATTACAACATCATGAAAGCGTCATCACAGTATCATCACAGTGTCATCAAATCATTATCACAGCATCATAAGAGCATCATTTCTGGTGCCAACGCAGAAATCTTGTTTTTTTTGACCATGGGGCACTTTACTCAGCACCTGGCCTGATGGCCGCAGACGGGTCCCTATCTTCTAGGGGAAAAAGGATCCTGGGCCAGGAGCTGGCAGGGCTCATTGAGAGGGCTTTAAACTAGGTAAGAAGGGGGATGGGGCTGAAGCAAGGATTGCTGGGGCTGTGCCAGGGGGAACAATGGCAAGGCCGGAGGATAGGGCAATGGCCCAGCTGAAGTGCATCTACACCAATGCTCTGATGATGCTCTGATGATGCAGTGATGTTGCAGTAGTGACGCTGTGATGACGCTTTGATGATGCTGTGATGACGCGGTGATGATGATATGATGATGCAGTGATGATACTGTGATGACGCTGTGATGATGCAGTGATTATGCATTAATGATTCTGTGATGATGCTGAGATGATATTTTGATGATGCAGTGATGACGCTGTGATGACCTTATTATGATGCTGTGATGATGCTGTGATTATGCAGCTACGATTCTGTGATGATGCTGTGATGATGCTGTGATGATGCTGTGATGATGCTGTGATGATGCAGTGATCATGTAGTGGTGATGATGTGATGACGCAGGGATTCTGCAGTGATGATACGTTGATGATGCGGTGATGATACTGTGATGTTGCAGTAATGACGCTGCGATGAAGTTATGATGATGCAGTGATGATACTGTGATGACGCAGTGATGATGCAGTGATTATGCAGTAATGATGCTGAGATGATGCAGTTATGATGCAGTGGTGATGCATTGATGACGCTGTAATTATGATGTGATTATGTAGTGATGATGTAGTGATTACGCTGTGATGATGCACTGATGATACTGTGAAGACGCTGTTATGATGCAGTGAGGAAGCAGTAATGATGCTGTGGTGTTGCTGAGATGATGCTGTGATGATTCATTGATGATGCAGTGACGATGCTGTGATGATACTGTGAAGACGCTGTTATGATGCAGTGAGTAAGCAGTAATGATGCTGTGATGTTGCTGAGATGATGCTGTGATGATTCATTAATGATGCAGTGATGATGCTGTGATGATGCTATGATTATGTTTTGATGATGCCTTGATGATTCTGTGATGACGCTGTGATGACTCTGTCGTGATGCTCTGATAACGCTGTCGTGATGCTGTGATGATGCTGCGATGATGTTGTGATGATTCTGTGATGATGCAATTATGATGCTGTGATGATGCAGTGATGATGCACTGATAATGCTGTTATGACGCTGTGATGACGTAGTAATGATGCTGTGATGATGCAGTGTTTACGCAGTTATGACGCTGTGATGATGCTTTGGTGAAGTTCTGATGATGCAGTGATGGTGCTCTGATGACGCATTGATGATGCTTAGATGATGCTGTGATGATGCTCTGATGATGCTGTGATGATGCAGTGATGATGATGTGATGATGCTGTGGTGATGATGTGATGATGCTGTGATGATGCAGTGATCATGCAGTGATGATGTTGTGATGACGCAGTGATGATGTTGTGATGACGCAGTGATGATGCTGCGATGATGCTATGGTGATGATGTGATGATGCTGTGATGACGCAGTGACGATGCTGTGATGACGCTTGGATGACGCTATAGTGATTCTGTGATGATGCTGTAGTCGTACTATGATGATGCTGTGAGGATGCTGCGATGACGCTCTGATGACGCAGTAATCATGATGTAATGATGCTGTGATGATGCTGTGATGATGATGTCATGATGCAATGATGATGCAGTGGTGATGCTCTGATGATGCTGTAATGATGCTGTGACGATGAAGTGATGGTGCAGTGATGATACTGTGATGACACTGTGATGATGCAGTGATGATTCAGTGATGATTCTGTTATGATGCTATGATGACGCTATTATGATGCTGTGATGACGCTGCGACGATGATATGATGATCCTGTGATTACTCTGCGATGACGTTTTGATGACACTGCTATGATGCTGTGATGATGCTTTGATGACGCAGTGATGACGCTGTGATGACGCTGTGATGATGCTGTGATGATGCTGTGATGACGCTGTGATT
Source organism: Clangula hyemalis (assembly GCA_963989345.1). The sequence goes on along the minus strand of OZ022461.1, from coordinate 1,260,197 downwards.
ATGCTGTGATGATGCAGTGATTATACTGTGATGATGTTGTGATGATGCTGTTATGATGCAATGATGATGATGAGATGATGCAGTGATGATGATGTGATGATGCAGTGATGATACTGGTACGACGCTGTTATAATGCAGTGATTATGCAGTAATGATGCTGTGATAATGCTTAGATGATGCTGTGATGATGTAGTGATTGTGCAGTGATGATGCAGTGATGACGCAGTCATGATGCTTTGATGACAATGCCAAGATACTCTGATGATGCTGTGATGATTCCTTGATGACGCTGAGATGATGCTGTGAGAGTGCAGTGATGATGCAGTGCTTATGCTGTGATGATGCTCTGATTGTGTTGTGATGATGCTGTGATGATGCTGTGATGATATTGTGATGATGATGTGATGATGATGTGATGATGCTCTGATGATGATGTGATGATGCTGTGATGATGCTGTGATGATATTGTGATAATGCAGTGATGATGTTGTGATAACGCAGTGATGATGCTGTGATGATGTTGTGATGATGCAGTGAAGATAATGGGATGATGCAGTGATGATGTTTTAATGGCGACGTGATGATGCTGTGATGATGCTGTGATGATGCAGTTAAGATAATGGGATGATGCAGTGATGATGATGTCATGATGCAGTGATGATACTGTGATCACGCTGTGATAATGCATTGATTATGCAGGAATGATGCTTTGATGATGCTGAGATGATGCTGTGATGATGCAGTGGTGGTGCAGTGATGATGCAGTGATGACGCAGTGATGATGCTGCGATGATGATTTGAAGATGCTGTGATGATGCAGTGATGGTGCTGTGAAGGCGCAGTGGTGATGCTTTCATTATGCTGTGATGATGCAGTGATTATGCAGCTATGGTGCTGTGATGATGCTGTGATGATACTGTGATGACATTGTGATGACGGAGTGATGATGCTGTGATGACACTCTGATGATGCCGTGATGATAATGTGATGATGCCGTGATGATGCTGTGAAGATACTGTGATGATGCTGAGATGATGCTGTGATGATGCTGTTATGACGCTGTGATGACGCAGTGATGATGCTGTGATGATGCAGTGATGATGCAGTGATTATGCTGTGATTAAGCTGTGATGACACAATTATGATGCTCTGATGATGCAGTGATGATGCAGTGAAGATAATGGGATGATGCAGTGTCGATGCAGTGATGATGATGTGATGATGCAGTGATGATGATGTTATGATGCAGTGATGATACTGTGATGACGCTGTGATAATGCATTGATTATGCAGTAATGATGCTGTGATGATGCTGAGATGATGCTGTCATGATGCAGTGATGGTGCAGTGATGATGCAGTGATGACGCAGTGATGATGCTGCGGTGATGATTTGAAGGTGCTGTGATGATGCAGTGATGGTGCTGTGAAGGCGCAGTAGTGATGCTTTGATTATGCTGTGATGATGCAGTGATTATGCAGCTATGGTGCAGTGATGATGCTGTGATGATACCGTGATGACGCTGTGATGACGGAGTGATGATGCTGTGATGACACTCTGATGATGTTGTGGTGATAATGTGATGATGCTGTGAAGATACTGTGATAACGCTTTTATTATGCAGTATTCATGCAGTAATGATTCTGTGATGATGCTGAGATGACGCTGCGATGATGCTGTGATGATGCTGTGATGAGTGTGATGACGCTCTGATGACACTATTATTGTGCTGAGATGATGCAGTGATGATGCAGTGATGAGACTGTGATGATGCTGTGATGACGTTTTGATGATGCATTGATGATGATGTGATGATGTAGCTATGATGCTGTGACGATGCAGTGATGAAACCGTGATGACACTCTGATGATGTACTGAGTAAGCAGTAATGATGCTGCGATGATTCTGTGATGACACTGTAATGATGCTGTGATGAGGCAGAGATGATGAAGTGATGATGCTGTGATGATGTTGTGATGAAGCTGTGATGATGCAGTGATGATGATGGGATTATGAAGTGATGATGATGTGATGATGCAGTGATGATACTGTGATGACGCTGTGATAATGCAGTGATTATGCGGAAATGATGCTGTGATGACACTGAGATGATGACTGATGATGCAGTGATGATGCTGTGAGGATGCAGTGAGGACACAGTGATGATGTTGCGCTGATGCTGTGATGATGTTTTGATTACGCAGTGGTGATGCAGTGATGATGCAGTGATGATGCAGTGATCAAAGCGTCATCACAGCATCATCACAGCATCATCACAGCGTCATCGCAGCGTCATCACTGCATCATCGCAGCGTCATCACTGCATCATCACAGCATCAACACTGCATCATCACTGCATCATCACAACATCATCAAATAATCATGAAAGCATCACAGCTTCATCAAAGCGTCATCAGAGCGTCAACACTGCATCTTCACTGCATCATCACAGCATCATCACAGCATCATCACTGCATCATCACAGCATCATCACTGCATCATCACAGCATCACCAAATATTTGCAGAGTCATCATTGCATCATCACAGAATCATCAAAGCACCATCATAGCGTCATCAGAGCATTATCGCTGCCTCATCACTGCCTCATCACTGCATCATCACTGCGTCATCACAACATCATCACTTCAACATCACAGCAACATCACACTGTCATCAAAGCGTCATCACAGCATCATTACTGCATCATCACAGCATCATAACACATCATCACCACATCACAACAGCATCATCACAGCATTATAACAGCATCATCCAGGCGTCATCACTGCATCATCACAGCGTCACCACAGCATCATCACTGCGTCATCACTGCATCATCACAGCATCATCAAAGCATCACAGCGTAATCAAAGCGTCATCACAGCTTCATCACGGTATCAACACAGCATTATCACATCATCATCACAGAATCATCATGCCATCATCACAGCATCATCGCAGCATCATCACAGCATCATTAAAGCATCACAGCGTCATCAAAGACTCATCACAGCGTCATCACAGCATCACCACTGCGTCATCAGAGCGTCATCAAAACACCATCACAGCTTCATCACAGCACCAACACAGCATCATCACAGTGTCATCAAAGCGTCATCACAACATCATCAGCGCGTCATCACTGAATCATCACAGCGTAATAACTACATCATCAGTGCGTCATCACAGCGTCATCCCAGCATCACGACAGCATCAACACAGCAACATCTCAGCGTCATCACTACATCATCGCAGCGTCATCACTGCATCATCACAGCATCATAAGTGCCTCATCACAGCATCATCAGAGCATCATCAGAGCATTATCGCTGCCTCATCACTGCATCATCACAGCATCATCACTGCATCATCACAGCATCATCACAATATTATCACAGCCTCACCACAGCGTCATAACTGCATCATCACTGCATCATCACTGTATCATCAGAGCATCATCACATCATTTCAATGCATGATCACAGCATCATCACGGCATCATCACAGAATTATCACTGAATCATCACAGCGTCATCACAGCATCATCACAGCATCACAACAGCATCATCACTGCATCATCAAATCATGATCACTGCATCATGAAAGTGTCATCACAGCATCACCACAGCATCATCACAACAGTATCACAGTATCACAGAGTCATCACAGCGTCATCATCACATCATCACTGCACCATCACTGTGTCATCACAGCATCATTACTGCATAATCACAACATCATCACGGTGTCATCGCAGCATAATCACAGCATAATCAGAGCATCACAACAGCATCATCGCATCGTCATCACTGCATCATCACAGCATCATCACTGCATCATCACAGCATCACAACAGCATCATCGCAGCATCATCACAGTATCATCAAAGCATCACAGCGTCGCCATCACTGCATCATCACAGAATCATCACTGTATCATCGCAGCGGTATAACTGCATCATCACAGCATGATCACAGCATCATCACTGCATCATCACAGCATCATCACAACATCATCACAGCATCACGGCATCATCAAAGCGCCATAAAAGCGTCATCACAGCATCATCACTGCGTCATCACTCCATCATCACAGCATCATCAAAGCATCACAGCGTCATCACAGTATCATCACAGCATCATCACAGCTTCCTCACGGCGTCATTACATCATCAGTACAGTGTCATCAAAGCGTTATCACAGAATCATCACTGCATCATCACAGCATCATCACTGCATCATTACAGCTCATCACAGTGTCATCACAGCTTGATCACAGCATCATCAGAGCGTCATTACAGCATCATGAAAGCACCATCACAGCGTCATCACAGCATCATCACAGCATAATCACTGCATCATCACAGCATCACAGTGTCATCAAATTATCATCACTGCATCATCAGAGCATCACCAGAACTTCATCGCAGCATCATCACAGCACCATCACAGCGTTATCACAGCGTCATCAAAGCATCATTACAACATCATGAAAGCGTCATCACAGTATCATCACAGTGTCATCAAATCATTATCACAGCATCATAAGAGCATCATTTCTGGTGCCAACACAGAAATCTTGTTTTTTTTTGACCATGGGGCACTTTACTCAGCACCTGGCCTGATGGCCGCAGACGGGTCCCTATCTTTTAGGGGAAAAAGGATCCTGGGCCAGGAGCTGGCAGGGCTCATTGAGAGGGCTTTAAACTAGGTAAGAAGGGGGATGGGGCTGAAGCAAGGATTGTTGGGGCTGTGCCAGGGGGAACAATGGCAAGGCCGGAGGATAGGGCAATGGCCCAGCTGAAGTGCATCTACACCAATGCTCTGATGATGCTCTGATGATGCAGTGATGTTGCAGTAGTGACGCTGTGATGACGCTTTGATGATGCTGTGATGACGCGGTGATGATGATATGATGATGCAGTGATGATACTGTGATGACGCTGTGATGATGCAGTGATTATGCATTAATGATTCTGTGATGATGCTGAGATGATATTTTGATGATGCAGTGATGACGCTGTGATGACCTTATTATGATGCTGTGATGATGCTGTGATTATGCAGCTACGATTCTGTGATGATGCTGTGATGATGCAGTGATCATGTAGTGGTGATGATGTGATGACGCAGGGATTCTGCAGTGATGATACGTTGATGATGCGGTGATGATACTGTGATGTTGCAGTAATGACGCTGCGATGAAGTTATGATGATGCAGTGATGATACTGTGATGACGCAGTGATGATGCAGTGATTATGCAGTAATGATACTGAGATGATGCAGTTATGATGCAGTGGTGATGCATTGATGACGCTGTAATTATGATGTGATTATGTAGTGATGATGTAGTGATTACGCTGTGATGATGCACTGATGATACTGTGAAGACACTGTTATGATGCAGTGAGGAAGCAGTAATGATGCTGTGGTGTTGCTGAGATGATGCTGTGATGATTCATTGATGATGCAGTGACGATGCTGTGATGATACTGTGAAGACGCTGTTATGATGCAGTGAGTAAGCAGTAATGATGCTGTGATGTTGCTGAGATGATGCTGTGATGATTCATTAATGATGCAGTGATGATGCTGTGATGATGCTATGATTATGTTTTGATGATGCCTTGATGATTCTGTGATGACGCTGTGATGACTCTGTCGTGATGCTCTGATAACGCTGTCGTGATGCTGTGATGATGCTGCGATGATGTTGTGATGATGCAATGATTATGCTGTGATGATGTAGTAATGATGATGTTATGATGCCGAGGTGATGCAATGATGATTCTCTATTGACGCAGCGATGGTGCTGTGATGCTGCAGTGTTTATGCAGTTATGACACTGTGATTATGCTTTGATGACGACGCAATGGTGATGTGACGATGCAGTGATGATGCTGTGATGATGCTGTGACGATGCAGTGATTACGCTGCGATGATGATGTGATGATGCTGCGATGATGCTGTGATGATGCAGTGATAATGATGTGATAATGCTGTGATGATGATGTGATGACGCAGTGATGATGATGTGATGATTCAGTGATTCTGCAGTATTGATACTGTGATGATGCTGAGATGATGCTGTAACGATGCAGTGATGATACAGTGATAATGCTGTGATGATGCTATAATAATGTTGTGATGATGCTGTGATGAAGATGTGATGATTCTGTGATGACGCTGTGATGATGCTGTCGTGATGGTCTGATAACGTTGTCGTAACGCTGTGACGATGCTTCGATGATGTTGTGATGATTCTGTGATGATGTAATTATGATGCTGTGATGATGCAGTGATGATGCACTGATAATGCTGTTATGACGCTGTGATGACGTAGTAATGATGCTGTGATGATGCAGTGTTTACGCAGTTATGACGCTGTGATGATGCTTTGGTGAAGTTCTGATGATGCAGTGATGGTGCTGTGATGACGCATTGATGATGCTTAGATGATGCTGTGATGATGCTCTGATGATGCTGTGATGATGCAGTGATGATGATGTGATGATGCTGTGGTGATGATGTGATGATGCTGTGATGATGCAGTGATCATGCAGTGATGATGTTGTGATGACGCAGTGATGATGTTGTGATGACGCAGCGATGATGCTGCGATGATGCAATGGTGATGATGTGATGATGCTGTGATGACGCAGTGACGATGCTGTGATGACGCTTGGATGACGCTATAGTGATTCTGTGATGATGCTGTAGTCGTACTATGATGATGCTGTGAGGATGCTGCGATGACGCTCTGATGACGCAGTAATCATGATGTAATGATGCTGTGATGACGCTGTGATGATACTGAGATGACGTTGTGATGATGCAGTGATGATGCAGTGATGACGCAGTGATGATGCTGTGATCATGTAGTGATGATGTAGTGATTATGCTGTGATGACGCAGTGATGATGCTCTGATGATGCTGTGATTATGATGTGATGATGCATTGATCATGATGTGATGATGCTCTGATGATGCAGTGATGACTCTGTGATGATGCAGTGATGATTCTGTGATGATGTTGTGTTGATGCTTTGATGATGTTGTGATGATGCCATGATGATGCTGTTATTATGCTGTGATCATGCATTGAAATGATGTGATGATGCTCTGATGATACAGTGATGATGCAGTGATGATGCAGTTATGACGCTGTGGTGAGGCTGTGATAATATTGTGATGATGCTGTGATGATGCAGTGATGATGCTGTGATGATGCAGTGATGAGGCAGTGATGAGGCAGCGATAATGCTCTGATGACGCTATGATGGTGCTTTGATGAATCTGTGATGATGCAATGATGATTCTGCGAAGTGATGCTGTGATGATGATGCAATGATGCTGATGATGATGTAGTGATGATGCAGTGATGATGATGTGATTATGCTGTGATGATGCTGTGATGATGCTGTGATGACGCTTTGATCACTGCATCATCACTGCATCATCACTGCATCACCACAGCATCATCACTGCGTAATCAAAACATCATCACAGCATCAGCGCAACATCATCACTGTGTCCTCACTGCATCCTCACAGCATCATCACTGCATCATCAAAGCATCATATCAGTGTCATCACAGCATCATTTCCGCATAATCACTGCATTATCACAGCGTCATCACAGTATCATCACTGCATCATCACATCATCATCACTTCATAATCCCATCATCATCACTGCATCATCACAGCTTCATCACAACATCATCACAGCATCATCACTGCATCATCTCTGCCTCATCACAGCATCATTACAGTGTCATCACAGAATCATCGCAGCATCATTACTGCTTACTCAGTACATCATCAGAGTGTCATCACGGTTTCATCACTGCATCGTCACAGCATCATAGCTACATCATCACATCATCATCAGTGCATCATCAAAACGTCATCACAGCATCATCACAGTCTCATCACTGCATCATCACTGCATCATCTCAGCACAATAATAGTGTCATCAGAGCGTCATCACACTCATCACAGCATCATCACATCATCATCGCAGCGTCATCTCAGCATCATCACAGAATCATTACTGCATGAATACTGCATAATAAAAGCGTTATCACAGTATCTTCACAGCATCATCACATTATCACCACAACATCATCAGTGTCATCACAGCATCATCACTCCGTCATCACAGCGTCATCACGGTATCATCACAGCATCATCACTGCACCATAGCTGCATAATCACTGCATCATCACAGCATAATCAAAGCATCACTACTGCGCCTTCACAGCACCATCACTGCATCATCACAGCACCTTCAAATCATCACCGCAGCATCATCACTGCGTCATCACTGCATCATCACTGCACCATCACTGCATCATGACAGCATCATCTCAGCATCATCACAGCATCATTACTGCATAATCAATGCATTATCACAGCGTCATCACAGTATCATCACTGCATCATAACATCATCTTCACTGCATCGTCACAGCATCATCACTGCATCGACACTGCATCATCACTGCATCATCAGAGCATCATAATTGTGTCATCACAGCTTAATCACAGCATAATCACTGTATCATCACTGCTTCATCACATCATCATCACTGCATCATCACAGCATCATCACTGCGTCATCACAGCGTCATAACAGCATCATCACAGCGTCACCACAGCAACATCACAGCATCAGCACAGCATAATTACAGCGTCACTACAGCATCATTACTGCATAATCACTGCATCATTACAGCATCATCACTGCGTCATCACAATGTCATCACAGTATCATCACAGCATCATCACAGCACCATAGCTGCATAATCACTGCATCATCACAGCATAATGAAAGCATCACCACTGCGCCTTCACAGCACCATCACTGCATCATCACAGCATCATTCCTGCATAATCAATGCATTATCACAGCGTGATCACAGTATCATCACTGCATCATGACATCATCATCACTGCATCATCCCATTATCTTAACTGCATCATCACAGCATCATCACAGCATCATCACGTCGCCATTAAAACATCATCACTGCATCATCCCATTATCTTCACTGCATCATCACAACATCATCACAGCATCATCACTGCGTTATCACAACATCATCACTGCATTATCACAATATCATCACAGCATCATCACAGCATCATCACATCATCATCAGAGCATCATCACAGCATCATCACAACATAATCAGAGCATCATCACAGCATAAACACTGCATCATCACTGCACTCTCACAGCATCATCTCAGCGTCATCAAGGAATCATCACAGCATCATCAGAGTATCTTGGCATTGTCATCAAAGCATCATGACTGCGTCATCACTGCATTATCACTGCACAATCACTACATCATCACAGCATCATCTAAGCATTATCACAGCATCATTACTGCATAATCACTGCATTATAACAGCGTCGTACCAGTATCATCACTGCATCATCACATCATCATCACTGCATCATCTCATCATCATCATTGCATCATAACAGCATCATCACAACATCATCACAGTATAATCACTGCATCATCACAGCATAATCACAGCGTCATCACAGCATCATCACAGCATCATCACAGCGTCATCACTGCGTCATCACTGCGTCATCAAAGCATCATCACAGCATCATAGCAGTGTCATCAAAACGTCATCGCAGAGTAATCACAGGATCATCATATCATCGTCGCAGCGTCATCACAGCATCATAATAGCGTCATCATAACATCATAACAGAATCATCACTGAATCATCACTGCATCATCACAGTGTCATCACAGTATCATCACTGCACCATCACTTCATCGTCACAGCATCATTACAGCATCATCAGAGCATCACCACTGCATCATGACATCATCATGACATCATCATCACAGCATCATCACAGCATCATCACTATGTCATCACAGCGTCATAGCTGCATAATCACAGCATCATCACAGCATCATCACAGCATCATCATATCATCATCACCACATAATCACAGTGTCATCACAGCATCATCACTGCGCCATCACTGCATCATCACAGCATCTTCACATTGTCATCACAGCATCATCTCTGCGTCCTCACTGCATCTTCACAGCATCATATCTACAGCATCAGAGCATTATCTCAGTGTCATCAGAGCATCATTACAGCATAATCACTGCATTAGCACAGCATCATCACATTATCATCACTGCATCATCACGTCATCATCACAGCAACATCACAGCATCATCTCTGCATCATCAGAGCATCATTAGAGTATCATGACAGCATCATCACTGCATAATCACTGCATCATCACCTCATCGTCACAGCATAATCACAGCATCATCGCATTATCATTACTGCTTACTCACTGCATCATTACAGCGTCATCACGGTGTCATCACTGCAAAATCACTGCGTCATCACAGGATCAATACAGCATCATCAATGCATCATCACAACGTCATCACTATATCATCACTGCATCATCACAGCATCATCACAGTACCATAATTGCATCATCACAGCATCATCAGAGTGACATCACAGAATCATCACAGCATCATCGCTATGTCATCACAGCATCATCACAACATCATCGTAGCATCATCACAGCATCACAACAGCGTTATCAGAGCATCAGAACACCCTCAACACAGCGTCACCACAGCAACATCACAGCATCATCACAGCATAATCGCAGCGTCACTACAGCATCATTACTGCATAATCACTGCATCATTACAGCATCATCACTGCATCATCACTGCGTCATCACAATGTTATCACAGTATCATCACTGCATCATCATATCATCATCGCAGCATCATCACTACATCATCGCAGCATCATCACTGCATCATCACTGCATAGTCACAGCATCATCGCATCCTCATACAGGCATCATAACAGGGTCATCACAGCGTCATAACTGCATAAACACTGCGTCATCACAGCATCATCATTGCATCATCACAGCAGCATACCTGCGTTATCACAGCATCATCACAGAGTCATCACTGCATCATCACTTCATCATCGCAGCGTCATATCTGCGTCATCACAGTATCATCACATCATCATCACAGCATCATCACATCATCATCACAAAATCATTACAGCATCATCGCTGCGTAATCACATCATCATCACTGCGTCATCACAGCATCACCCCACCATCCTCACAGCATCATTACTTCAGAATCACAGCATCATCACAGCATCATCACAGCATCATCATTGCATCATCACAACATCATCACAGCGTTATCACATAATCACGATAGGGTCATCACAGAGTCATCGCAGCATCATCACTGCGTCATCACATCATCATCGCAGCATCATCACAATATCATCACAGCGTCATCACAGCCTCATATCTGCATCATCACTGCATAATGACTGCATCATAACAGCATCATAACTACGTCATCATATTGTCATCACAGCATCATCACAGCATCACGACAGCGTCATCACAACATCATGACAGGGTCATCACAGCATCATCACTGCATCGTCACAGAATCATGACAGCGTCATCACAGCATTAACACAACATCATCACATCATCATCCCTGCATCATCACATCATCATCCCTGCATCATCACATCATTATCACTACATCATCACATCATCATCACAGCATCATAGCTACATAATCACTGCATCATCACAGAGTCATCACTGCATCATCAGAGCATCATCACTGTGTCATCACAGCATAATCACTACATCATCACTACATGATCAGAGCATCATTACTGCGTCATCACTGCATCATCACTGCATCATCACAACGTCATCTCAGTATCATCACAGCATCATCACAGCGTCATCACAGCATCACGACAGTGTCATCGCAGCGTCATCACAGCATCATTACATCATGATTACTGCGTCATCAGAGCGTCATCTCAGCATCCTCACAGCATCATCATAGTACCACTACAGCATCATCACAGAATCACTATAGCGTCATCCAAGCGTCATCACAGCATCGTCACTGCGTCATCACAGCATCATCACATCATCACCATAGCATCATCGCAGCATCATCACTGCGTCATCACAACATCATCACTGCGTCATCACATCATCACTGCATGATCACTGCATCATCACAGCATCATCACATCATTACCACAGCATCATCACATCATCATCACTGCATCATCACAGCATCATCAGAGCATCATCACAGCATCATCTAAGCATCATCAATGCGTCATCACAGCACCATCACTGCATCATCAGAACTTCACCAAAGCATCATCACAGCGTCATAACTGCGTAAACACTGCATCATCACAGCATCATTACTACGTCATCACAGCGTCATAACAGCATTATCAGTGCATCATCACTGCATCATCACAGCATCATAATTGCATCATCACAGAATCATCACAACATCATCGAAGCATCGTCACAGTGTTACGACAACGTTATCAGACCATTACGACAGCATCATCACAGCGTCATCACAGAATCATCACATCTTCATCACAGCATCATCACAACATTATTATAGCATCATCACAGCATTATCACTGTATCATCACTGCATCGTTACAGCATCATCTCAGCATCATCACAGTATCAATACTGCAGAATCACTGAATCATCACATCATCATCACAGCATTATCACATCATTATCACTGCATCATCACAGCATCATCGCAGCATCATCACATCATCATCGCAGCGTAATCACTGCATCGTCACAGCATCATCACTGCATCGTCACATCACCACTGCGTCGTCATCAAAGCATAATCACAGTGTCATAACTGCATAAACTCTGCATCATCACAGCACCATCACTGCGTCAATACAGCATCATCATTGCATCACCTCGGCATCATAACATCATCATTACTACATCATCACAGCATAATCATTGCATCATCACAACATCATCGCAGCATCATCACAGCATCACGATAGCGTTATCAGAGCATCACGACAGAGTCATCACAGCGTCATCACAGAATCATCAAGGCATCATCAAAACATAATCATAGCATCATCACAGCATCATCACTGCATCATCAATGAATCATCACAGCATCATCTCAGCAACATCACAGCATCATTAGTGCTTCCTCACTGCATCATAACAGCGTCTTCACAGTATCATCACAGCATCATCACTGCATCATCAATGAATCATCACAGCATCATCTCAGCAACACCACAGCATCATTACTGCTTCCTCACTGCATCATAACAGCGTCTTCACAGTATCATCAGTGCATCATCACAGCGTAATCACTACATCATCACTACATAATCACATCATAATTACAGCGTCATCAATGCATCACAACTGCATCATAACTGCATCATCTCAGTATCATTACTGCATAATCACTGTGTCATCACTGCGTCATCACAGTATCATCACTGCATCATCATAACTTCATCGCAGCGTCATTACTGCAACATCACAGTATCATCACCGCATCATCACTGTATCATTACTGCAGAATCCCTGCGTCATCACATCATCACCACTACATGATCACTGCATCATAGAATCATAGAATCATAGAATATCCTGAGTTGGAAGGGACCCTTAAGGATCATCTAGTCCAACTCTTGACACCGCACAGGTCTACCCAAGAGTTCAGACCATGTGACTAAGTGCACAGTCCAATCTCTTCTTAAATTCCGACAGGCTCGGTGCAGTGACCACTTCCCTGGGGAGCCTGTTCCAGTGTGCAACCACCCTCTCTGTGAAGAACCCCCTCCTGATGTCTAGCCTAAATTTCCCCTGCCTCAGCTTAACCCCGTTCCCGCGGGTCCTGTCACTGGTGTTAATGGAGAAAAGGTCTCCTGCCTCTCGACACCCCCTTACGAGGAAGTTGTAGACTGTGATGAGGTCTCCCCTCAGCCTCCTCTTCTCCAGGCTGAACAGGCCCAGTGACCTCAGCCGTTCCTCGTACGTCTTCCCCTCCAGGCCTTTCACCATCTTCGTAGCCCTCCTCTGGACACTCTCCAACAGTTTCATGTCCTTTTTATACTGTGGTGCCCAGAACTGCACACAGTACTCGAGGTGAGGCCGCACCAGCGCAGAGTAGAGCGGGACAATCACCTCCCTTGACCTGCTAGCAATGCCGTGCTTGATGCACCCCAGGACACGCTTGGCCCTCCTGGCTGCCAGGGCACACTGCTGGCTCATATTCAACTTGCTGTCTACCACGACCCCCAGATCCCTCTCTTCTAGGCTGCTCTCCAGCGTCTCATCGCCCAGTCTGTACGTGCAGCCAGGGTTTCCCCGTCCCAGGTGCAGGACCCGGCACTTGCTCTTGTTGAACTTCATGCGGTTGGTGATCGCCCAGCTCTCCAACCTATCCAGGTCCCTCTGCAAGGCCTTTCCACCCTCATTCGAGTCCACAACTCCTCCAAGTTTGGTGTCATCAGCAAACTTGCTCAATATACCCTCTATTCCTACATCCAGATCGTTTATAAAAATATTGAAAAGTACCGGCCCTAAAATGGAGCCTTGAGGGACCCCACTGGTGACCGCCCGCCAGCATGACACAGTCCCATTTACCATAACCCTTTGGGCCCTGCCCGTTAGCCAATTGCTCACCCATCTTATGATGTTTTTATTTAGCTGTATGGTGGACATTTTGTCCAGTAGGATCCTATGGGAAACCGTGTCAAAAGCCTTGCTGAAGTCCAAAAAAATCACATCAGCTGGTTTCCCTTGGTCCACCATACGGGTGATCTTATCATAAAAGGAAATCAGGTTAGTTAGGCAGGACCTACCCTTCACAAACCCATGCTGGCTGGGACCAATGACTGCTTTGTCCCCCAGGTGCGCCTCAATAAGTTCAAGAACCATCTTCTCCATGATTTTACCCGGCACTGACGTGAGACTGACAGGCCTGTAATTGCTAGGGTCTTCTTTCTGACCCTTCTTGAAAATCGGCACAACATTTGCCAGCTTCCAGTCTACCGGGACCTCTCCAAATTCCCAGGATCGTTGAAAAATAATTGAGAGAGGTTCCGCGATGACGTCCGCCAGCTCTTTCAGCACCCGGGGATGAATCCCATCCGGACCCATGGACTTGTAGGGATCCAGGTGGAGTAGCAAATCCCGCACACGTTCAGGGTCGGTTGGGAGTTTGTCATCCCCACCGTCCCGGTCCTCCAGCTCAGGGCACCCTGGGTCCCGAAGCCCATCATCGGCATTGAAGACAGAGGCAAAGAAGGCGTTAAGCGTCTCTGCTTTGCCTATGTCATTGTCTGTGAGGAGACCTTCCCTATCAAGGAGCGGCCCTATGTATTCTTTAGTTCTCCTTTTTCCATTCACATATCTAAAAAAACCCTTTTTATTTTCTCTCACAGACACAGCCAGCTTCAACTCTAGGTGTGCTTTGGCCACTCGAATTTTCTCCCTACAAATACGAACAGCATCCCTGTATTCTTTCCATGACACCTGGCCCTCCTTCCAGTAGTGAAACACTCTCTGTTTCCGCCTAATCTCCATTAGAATGTTCCTGGACAGCCACGCTGGCCTCCTGCCCCGCCTGCCTGACTTGCGATATTTAGGAATTGCCTGATCTTGTGCTTCTAGGAGGCATTGCTTAAAGAATGACCAGCACTGGTGGACATCGAGGCCTTCAAGAGCAGTTTCCCAGGGGACCTTGCTGACTAGTTCCCTGAGCAGCCTGAAGTCCGCTTTCCCCATATCTAGGGATGAGGTTTTAGTGGCACTTTTCCTTCTGTCACCGTAAATTTTGAACTCAACCACTTCATGGTCGCTATGACCAAGGCGGCCACCAATCACCACATCTCCCACCAGACCCTCTCTGTTTACTAGCAACAGGTCTAGGAGGGCACCTTTCCTAGTTGGTTCCGTTAGCACCTGCACCAAGAAGTTATCATCTAGGTGCTTCATGAACCTCCTGGACTTGCTCGTGTCAGCCGTGTGGCACTCCCAGTGCCGCATGGTGGCGGAGCTCAAGGAGGAGGTCGAGAGGCTGAGGGTTATCAGGGAGTGTGAGCGGGAGATAGACTTGTGGAGCAACTCCCTGCAGGGCCTCAAGGAGAGGTACCGGGGTGAGACACCCCAAATGGGGGTGGACCCCCTGCCCTGCTGCTCTCGGGCAGAGGGAGGGGACCTGGGAGCTGAGGAGGAGTGGAAACAGGTCCCTGCTCGACATCGCAGGCGATGCCCTCCCCTTCCGGCCCCACCTTCCCAGGTGCCCTTACGCAACAGGTTTGAGGCCCTGGAAACTGAGAGACCAGTAGCTGAGGAAGAGGTACCAAGTGTTCCCAGGAGGATGCCTAGGGTGAGGAAGTCGACTCCACGCCTCAGGACTGCCTCCACCAAGAAAGACAGAAGGGTTATTGTTGTTGGAGACTCTAGTCTTAGGGGAACAGAGGGCCCTATTTGTCAGCCTGACCCTACCCGTAGGGAAGTCTGCTGCCTCCCTGGGGCCAGGGTCAGGGACGTTGCCAGGAAGCTTCCCAACCTGGTACGCCCCTCTGATTATTATCCTCTTTTGATAGTCCAGGCGGGCTGTGACAACATTGAAGAGAGAAGCTTGAAGGCTATCAAAAGAGACTTTAGGGAGCTGGGACGGTTAGTGGATGGAGCGGGAGTGCAGGTGGTGTTTTCGTCCATCCCTACGGTGGCAGGGAGGGGTACAGACAGGACACGGAAAGCCCACCTGTTAAACACGTGGCTCCGGGGCTGGTGCCAACGCAGAAATCTTGGGTTTTTCGACCATGGGGCACTTTACTCAGCACCTGGCCTGATGGCCGCAGACGGGTCCCTATCTTTTAGGGGAAAAAGGATCCTGGGCCAGGAGCTGGCAGGGCTCATTGAGAGGGCTTTAAACTAGGTGAGAAGGGGGACAGGGCTGAAGCAAGGATCGTTGGGGCTGTGCCAGGGGGAACAATGGCAAGGCCGGAGGATAGGGCAATGGCCCAGCTGAAGTGCATGTACACCAATGCACGCAGCATGGGTAACAAACAGGAGGAGCTGGAAGCCATCGTGCAGCAGGCAGGCTACGACTTGGTTGCCATCACGGAGACGTGGTGGGACCACAGTCATGACTGGAGTGCTGCAATGCCTGGCTATAAGCTCTTCAGAAGGGACAGGCAGCACAGAAGGGGAGGTGGTGTGGCTCTCTATATTAGAGAGTCTTTCGATGTTCTAGAACTCGAGGCTAGGAATGACAAGGTCGAGTCCCTTTGGGTTAGGATCGGCAAGGACAACAAGGCTAGTGTCCTGGTTGGGGTCTGCTATAGACCGCCGAACCAGGATGAGGAGACGGATGAGGAGTTCTACAGGCAGCTGACAGAAGTTGCAAAATCTTCAGCGCTTGTACTCGTGGGGGACTTCAACTTCCCTGATATATCCTGGAAGCACAACATAGCCCAGAGAAAGCAGTCTAGGAGGTTTCTGGAGAGCGTGGAAGATAGCTTCCTGACGCAGCTGGTTAGTGAGCCTACCAGGGGTGGTGCCCCGCTAGACCTTCTCTTCACAAACAGAGAAGGACTGGTGGAGGATGTGGTTGTCGGGAGCTGTCTTGGGCAGAGTGACCACGAAATGGTGGAGTTCACTATTCTTGGCGAGGCCAGGAAGGGGACCAGTAAAACGGCTGTATTGGACTTTCGGAGGGCTGACTTTGGGCTGCTCAGGACACTAGTTAGTAGAGTTCCTTGGGAGGTGGTTCTGAAGGGCAGAGGAGTCCAGGAAGGCTGGGCGCTCTTTAAGAGGGAAATCTTAATGGCGCAGGAGCGGTCTGTCCCCATGTGCCGAAAGATGAGCCAGCGGGGAAGAAGACCAGCCTGGCTGAACAGAGGATTGTGGCTTGAGCTTAGGAGAAAAAAGAGGGTTTATAATCTTTGGAAAAGTGGGCAGGCCACTAGGGAGGACTATAAGGATGTAGCGAGGCTGTGTAGGGACAAAATTAGGAAGGCTAAAGCTCATCTGGAGCTCAATCTGGCTACTGCCGTTAAAGATAACAAAAAACGTTTTTATAAATACATTAACACAAAAAGGAGGACTAAGGAGAATCTCCATCCTTTACTGGATGCGGGGGGAAACTTAGTTACAAGAGATGAGGAAAAGGCGGAGGTGCTCAATGCCTTCTTCGCCTCAGTCTTTAGCGGCAGTACCGGTTGTTCTCTGGATACCCAGTACCCTGAGCTGGTGGAAGGGAATGGGGAGCAGGATGGGGCCCTCACTATCAACGAAGAACTGGTTGGTGACCTGCTACGGCACTTGGAGGTGCACAAATCGATGGGGCCGGATGGGATCCACCCAAGGGTACTGAGAGAACTGGCAGAGGAGCTGGCCAAGCCCCTGTCCATCATTTATCAGAAGTCCTGGCTATCGGGGGAGGTCCCAGCTGACTGGCGACTAGCAAATGTAACGCCCATCTACAAGAAGGGCCGGAGGGCAGACCCGGGAAACTACAGGCCTGTCAGTTTGACCTCAGTACCGGGGAAGCTCATGGAGCAGATCCTCTTGAGAGTCATCATGCAGCACTTGCAGGGCAAGCAGGCGATCAGGCCCAGCCAGCATGGGTTTATGGAAGGCAGATCCTGCTTGACGAACCTGATCTCCTTCTATGACAAAGTGACGCGCTGGGTGGATGAGGGAAAGGCTGTGGATGTGGTCTACCTTGACTTCAGCAAGGCATTTGACACCGTCTCCCACAGCATTCTCCTCAAGAAACTGTCTGCTCTTGACTTGGACTGGCGCACGCTTCGTTGGGTTAGAAACTGGCTGGATAGCCGGGCCCAAAGAGTCGTGGTAAATGGAGTCAAGCCCAGTTGGAGGCCAGTCACTAGTGGTGTCCCCCAGGGCTCGGTGCTGGGGCCGGTCCTCTTTAATATCTTCATCAATGATCTGGACGAGGGCATTGAGTGCACCCTCAGTAAGTTTGCAGATGACACCAAGTTAGGTACGTGTGTCGATCTGCTCGAGGGTAGGAAAGCTCTGCAGGAGGATCTGGATAGGCTGCACCGATGGGCTGAGGTCAACTGTATGAAGTTCAACAAGGCCAAGTGCCGGGTCCTGCACCTGGGGCGCAACAACCCCAAGCAGAGCTACAGGCTGGGAGATGAGTGGTTGGAGAGCTGCCAGG
Organism: Clangula hyemalis; assembly: GCA_963989345.1. The sequence goes on along the minus strand of OZ022461.1, from coordinate 1,241,092 downwards.
CAGAGAAGGACCTGGGAGTGATGGTGGACAGTCGGCTGGATATGAGCCAGCAGTGTGCTCAGGTGGCCAAGAAGGCCAACGGCATCCTGGCTTGTATCAGAAACAGTGTGGCCAGCAGGGCTAGGGAGGTGATCGTCCCCCTGTACTCGGCTCTGGTGAGGCCGCACCTCGAGTACTGTGTTCAGTTTTGGGCCCCTCGCTACAAGAAGGACATCGAGGTGCTTGAGCGGGTCCAGAGGAGGGCGACGAAGCTGGTGAGGGGCCTGGAGAACAAGTCCTACGAGGAGCGGCTGAGGGAGCTGGGCTTGTTCAGCCTGGAGAAGAGGAGGCTCAGGGGCGACCTTATCGCTCTTTACAGGTACCTTAAAGGTGGCTGTAGTGAGGTGGGGGTTGGCCTGTTCTCCCACATGCCCGGTGACAGAACGAGGGGGAATGGGCTAAAGTTGCGCCAGGGGAGTTTTAGGTTAGATGTTAGGAAAAACTTCTTTACTGAAAGGGTTGTTAGGTACTGGAACAGGCTGCCCAGGGAGGTGGTGGAGTCACCATCCCTGGAAGTCTTTAAAAGACGTTTAGATGTAGAGCTTAGGGATATGGTTTAGTGGGGACTGTTAGCGTTAGGTCAAAGGTTGGACTCGATGATCTTGAGGTCTCTTCCAACCTAGAAATTCTGTGATTCTATGATGCAGATATGAGGCTGTGATGACGCTGTGATGATATTGTGATGATGCTGCGATGATGATGTGATGACGCAGTGATGATGCTGCGATGACTCTGTGATGACCCTATCGTGATTATGTGATAACGCTGTGATGATGCTGTGATGATGCAATGATGATGCTGTGATGATGCTGTGATGATGCTGTGATTCTGAAGTAATGATGCTGTGAGGATGGTGGGGTGATGCTGTGATGACGCAGTGATGATGATGTGATTACGCAGCGATGATGCTGTAATGATTTTGTGATGATGATGTGATGATGCTGTGATGATGATGTGATGATACTGTGATGACGCAGATATGACGCTGCGATGATGAAGTGATGATGCAGTGATGACTCTGTGATGATGCTGTGATAACGCAGGTATGCTGCTGTGATGATGCAATGATGATGCTGTGATGACGCAGTGTTTATGCAGTTATGACGCTGTGATGACCCTGTTATGATGCCTGTATGAGGATGCGATGATGCTGTGACTATGCAGTGATGATGCAGTGATGATGCTGCGATGATGTAGTGATGATGCTGCGATGATGATATGATGATGCAGTGATGATACTGTGATAACATTGTGATGACGCAGTGATGATGCAGTGATGATGCTGTAATGATGCAGTGATTATGCAGTAATGATGCTGTAGTGACGTTGCGATTATGCTGTGCTGATGCTATGATGTTGCTGTGGTGACGCTGTGTTGAGGGTGTTGTGATGCTCTGATAACGCTGTTGTGATGCTGTGATGATGCTACGATGATGTTGTGATGATGCTGTGATGAAGATGTGATGATGCTGTCATGATGGTCTGATAACGTTGTCGTAACGCTGTGACGATGCTTCGATGATGTTGTGATGATTCTGTGATGATGCAATTATGATGCTGTGATGATGCAGTGATGATGCACTGATAATGCTGTTATGACGCTGTGATGACATAGTAATGATGCTGTGATGATGCAGTGTTTACGCAGTTATGACGCTGTGATGATGCTTTGGTGAAGTTCTGATGATGCAGTGATGGTGCTGTGATGACGCATTGATGATGCTTAGATGATGCTGTGATGATGCTCTGATGATGCTGTGATGATGCAGTGATGATGATGTGATGATGCTGTGGTGATGATGTGATGATGCTGTGATGATGCAGTGATCATGCAGTGATGATGTTGTGATGACGCAGTGATGATGTTGTGATGACGCAGTGATGATGCTGCGATGATGCTATGGTGATGATGTGATGATGCTGTGATGACGCAGTGACGATGCTGTGATGACGCTTGGATGACGCTATAGTGATTCTGTGATGATGCTGTAGTCGTACTATGATGATGCTGTGAGGATGCTGCGATGACGCTCTGATGACGCAGTAATCATGATGTAATGATGCTGTGATGACGCTGCGATGACACTGTCGTGATGCTGTGATGACGCTGTGATGACGCTGTGATGATACTGAGATGACGTTGTGATGATGCAGTGATGATGCAGTGATGACGCAGTAATGATGCTGTGATCATGTAGTGATGATGTAGTGATTATGCTGTGATGACGCAGTGATGATGCTCTGATGATGCTGTGATTATGATGTGATGATGCATTGATCATGATGTGTTGATGCTCTGATGATGCAGTGATGACTCTGTGATGATGCAGTGATAATGTAGCCATGATGCTGTGATGATGATGTGATGATGTAGTGATAATGATGTGATGATGCAGGGATGATGATGTGATGATGTTGTGTTAATGCTGTGATGACGCTGTCATGATTCTGTGACGATGCAGTGATGATGCTGTGATGACCCTGTCATGATGTTGTGATGACGCTGTCGTGATGCTGTGATGATGCTGTGATGACAATATGATGACGTAGTTATGATGCTGTTATGATGCAGTCATTATGCAGTGATGATGCAGATATGAGGCTGTGATGACGCTGTGATGATATTGTGATGATGCTGCGATGATGATGTGATGACGCAGTGATGATGCTGCGATGACTCTGTGATGACCCTATCGTGATTATGTGATAACGCTGTGATGATGCTGTGATGATGCAATGATGATGCTGTGATGATGCTGTGATTCTGAAGTAATGCTGCTGTGAGGATGGTGAGGTGATGCTGTGATGACGCAGTGATGATGATGTGATTACGCAGCGATGATGCTGTAATGATTTTGTGATGATGATGTGATGATGCTGTGATGATGATGTGATGATACTGTGATGACGCAGATATGACGCTGCGATGATGAAGTGATGATGCAGTGATGACTCTGTGATGATGCTGTGATAACGCAGGTATGCTGCTGTGATGATGCAATGATGATGCTGTGATGACGCAGTGTTTATGCAGTGATGACACCGTGATGACGCTGTAATGATGCAGTGAGTAAGCAGTAATGATAATGCGATGATGCTGTGATTATGCTGTGACGATGAGGTGATGATGCAGTGATTATGCAGTGATGATGCTGTCATGATACTCTAATGATGCTCTGATGATGCAGAGATGATGCAGTGATGTTGCTGTGATGATGATGTGATGATGCAGTGATGATAATGTGATGATGCTGTGATAATGCAGTGATTATGCTGTAATGATGCTCTGATGACACTGAGATAATGCTCTGATGCTGTAGATATGATGCTGTGAAGATGCAGTGAGGACGCAGAGATGATGCTGTGATGACAATGTGAAGATGCTGTGATGATGCAGTGATGGCGCAGTGATGATGCTGTGATGACACTGTGATTATGTGGTGATGATGATATGATGATGCTGTGATGATGCTGTGATGATGCTGTGATTATGCAGCTATGACGCTGTGATGACATAGTGATGATGCTGTGATGATGATGTCATGATGATGTCATGATGCAGTGGTGATGCTCTGATGATGCTGTAATGATGCTGTGACGATGAAGTGATGGTGCAGTGATGATACTGTGATGACACTGTGATGATGCAGTGATGATTCAGTGATGATTCTGTTATGATGTTATGATGACGCTATTATGATGCTGTGATGACGCTGCGACGATGATATGATGATCCTGTGATTACTCTGCGATGACGTTTTGATGACACTGCTATGATGCTGTGATGATGCTTTGATGACGCAGTGATGACGCAGTGATGACGCTGTGATGATGCTGTGATGATGCTGTGATGACGCTGTGATTATGCTGTGATGATGCAGTGATTATACTGTGATGATGTTGTGATGATGCTGTTATGATGCAATGATGATGATGAGATGATGCAGTGATGATGATGTGATGATGCAGTGATGATACTGGTACGACGCTGTTATAATGCAGTGATTATGCAGTAATGATGCTGTGATAATGCTTAGATGATGCTGTGATGATGTAGTGATTGTGCAGTGATGATGCAGTGATGACGCAGTCATGATGCTTTGATGACAATGCCAAGATACTCTGATGATGCTGTGATGATTCCTTGATGACGCTGAGATGATGCTGTGAGAGTGCAGTGATGATGCAGTGTTTATGCTGTGATGATGCTCTGATTATGTTGTGATGATGCTGTGATGATGCTCTGATGATGATGTGATGATGCTGTGATGATGCTGTGATGATATTGTGATAATGCAGTGATGATGTTGTGATAACGCAGTGATGATGCTGTGATGATGTTGTGATGATGCAGTGAAGATAATGGGATGATGCAGTGATGATGTTTTAATGGCGACGTGATGATGCTGTGATGATGCTGTGATGATGCAGTTAAGATAATGGGATGATGCAGTGATGATGATGTCATGATGCAGTGATGATACTGTGATCACGCTGTGATAATGCATTGATTATGCAGGAATGATGCTGTGATGATGCAGTGATGGTGCTGTGAAGGCGCAGTGGTGATGCTTTCATTATGCTGTGATGATGCAGTGATTATGCAGCTATGGTGCTGTGATGATGCTGTGATGATACTGTGATGACATTGTGATGACGCAGTGATGATGCTGTAATGATGCAGTGATTATGCAGTAATGATGCTGTAGTGACGCTGTAATTATGCTGTGCTGATGCTGTGATGTTGCTGTGGTGACGCTGTGATGATGCTGTTATGACGCTGTGATGATGCAGTGATGATGCTGTGATGATGCAGTGATGATGATGTGATGATGCAGTGATGATACTGGTACGACGCTGTTATAATGCAGTGATTATGCAGTAATGATGCTGTGATAATGCTTAGATGATGCTGTGATGATGTAGTGATTGTGCAGTGATGATGCAGTGATGATGCAGTCATGATGCTTTGATGACAATGCCAAGATACTCTGATGATGCTGTGATGATTCCTTGATGACGCTGAGATGATGCTGTGAGAGTGCAGTGATGATGCAGTGTTTATGCTGTGATGATGCTCTGATTATGTTGTGATGATGCTGTGATGATGCTGTGATGATATTGTGATGATGCAGTGATGATGATGTGATGATGCTCTGATGATGATGTGATGATGCTGTGATGATGCTGTGATGATATTGTGATAATGCAGTGATGATGTTGTGATAACGCAGTGATGATGCTGTGATGATGTTGTGATGATGCAGTGAAGATAATGGGATGATGCAGTGATGATGTTTTAATGGCGACGTGATGATGCTGTGATGATGCTGTGATGATGCAGTTAAGATAATGGGATGATGCAGTGATGATGATGTCATGATGCAGTGATGATACTGTGATCACGCTGTGATAATGCATTGATTATGCAGGAATGATGCTTTGATGATGCTGAGATGATGCTGTGATGATGCAGTGGTGGTGCAGTGATGATGCAGTGATGACGCAGTGATGATGCTGCGATGATGATTTGAAGATGCTGTGATGATGCAGTGATGGTGCTGTGAAGGCGCAGTGGTGATGCTTTCATTATGCTGTGATGATGCAGTGATTATGCAGCTATGGTGCTGTGATGATGCTGTGATGATACTGTGATGACATTGTGATGACGGAGTGATGATGCTGTGATGACACTCTGATGATGCCGTGATGATAATGTGATGATGCCGTGATGATGCTGTGAAGATACTGTGATGATGCTGAGATGATGCTGTGATGATGCTGTTATGACGCTGTGATGACGCAGTGATGATGCTGTGATGATGCAGTGATGATGATGTGATGAAGCAGTGATGGTACAGTGATTATGCTGTGATTAAGCTGTGATGACACAATTATGATGCTCTGATGATGCAGTGATGATGCAGTGTCGATGCAGTGATGATGCTGTGACGATGCAGTGAAGATGATGTGATGATGCAGTGATGATGATGTTATGATGCAGTGATGATACTGTGATGACGCTGTGATTAAGCTGTGATGACACAATTATGATGCTCTGATGATGCAGTGATGATGCAGTGATGACGCAGTGATGATGCTGCGATGATGATTTGAAGGTGCTGTGATGATGCAGTGATGGTGCTGTGAAGGCGCAGTAGTGATGCTTTGATTATGCTGTGATGATGCAGTGATTATGCAGCTATGGTGCAGTGATGATGCTGTGATGATACCGTGATGACGCTGTGATGACGGAGTGATGATGCTGTGATGACACTCTGATGATGTTGTGGTGATAATGTGATGATGCTGTGAAGATACTGTGATAACGCTTTTATTATGCAGTATTCATGCAGTAATGATTCTGTGATGATGCTGAGATGACGCTGCGATGATGATGTGATGATGCTGTGATGAGTGTGATGACGCTCTGATGACACTATTATTGTGCTGAGATGATGCAGTGATGATGCAGTGATGAGACTGTGAAGATGCTGTGATGACGTTTTGATGATGCATTGATGATGATGTGATGATGTAGCTAAGATGCTGTGATGATGCAGTGATGAAACCGTGATGACACTCTGATGATGTACTGAGTAAGCAGTGATGATGCTGTGATGATGTTGTGATGAAGCTGTGATGATGCAGTGATGATGATGGGATTATGAAGTGATGATGATGTGATGATGCAGTGATGATACTGTGATGACGCTGTGATAATGCAGTGATTATGCGGAAATGATGCTGTGATGACACTGAGATGATGCTTTGATGATGCAGTGATGATGCTGTGAGGATGCAGTGAGGACACAGTGATGATGTTGTGCTGATGCTGTGATGATGTTTTGATTACGCAGTGATGATGCTGTGGTGATGCAGTGATGATGCAGTGATGATGCAGTGATCAAAGCGTCATCACAGCATCATCACAGCATCGTCGCAGCGTCATCGCAGTGTCATCACTGCATCATCGCAGCGTCATCACTGCATCATCACTGCGTCATCACAACATCATCACTTCAACATCACAGCAACATCAAAGCATCACAGCGTAATCAAAGCGTCATCACAGCTTCATCACGGTATCAACACAGCATTATCACATCATCATCACAGAATCATCATGCCATCATCACAGCATCATCGCAGCATCATCACAGCATCATTAAAGCATCACAGCGTCATCAAAGACTCATCACAGTGTCATCACAGCATCACCACTGCGTCATCAGAGCGTCATCAAAGCACCATCACAGCTTCATCACAGCATCAACACAGCATCATCAGTGTCATCAAAGCGTCATCACAACATCATCAGCGCGTCATCACTGAATCATCACAGCGTAATAACTACATCATCAGTGCGTCATCACAGCGTCATCACAGCATCACTACAGCATCAACACAGCAACATCTCAGCGTCATCACTACATCATCGCAGCGTCATCACTGCATCATCACAGCATCATAAGTGCCTCATCACAGCATCATCACAGCATCATAAAAACATCATCACATCATCATCATTGTATCATCACAGCATCATCATAGCGTCATCAGAGCATTATCGCTGCCTCATCACTGCATCATCACAGCATCATCACTGCATCATCACAGCATCATCACAATATTATCATAGCCTCACCACAGCGTCATAACTGCATCATCACTGCATCATCACTATATCATCACAGCAACATCACATCAATTCAATGCATGATCACAGCATAATAACAGCATCATCACGGCATCATCACAACATCATCACTGCATCAACACAACATCATCACAGAATCATCACTGAATCATCACAGCGTCATCACAGCATCATCACAGCATCACAACAGCATCATCACTGCATCATCAAATCATGATCACTGCATCATGAAAGTGTCATCACAGCATCACCACAGCATCATCACAACAGTATCACAGTATCACAGAGTCATCACAGCGTCATCATCACATCATCACTGCACCATCACTGTGTCATCACAGCATCATTACTGCATAATCACAACATCATCACGGTGTCATCGCAGCATAATCACAACATAATCAGAGCATCACAACAGCATCATCGCATCATCATCACTGCATCATCATTGCATCATCACAGCATCATCACTGCATCATCACAGCATCACAACAGCATCATCGCAGCATCATCACAGTATCATCAAAGCATCACAGCGTCGCCATCACTGCATCATCACAGAATCATCACTGTATCATCGCAGCGGTATCACAGCATCATCACAGCATGATCACAGCATTATCACTGCATCATCACAGCAGCATCACAACATCATCACAGCATCACGGAATCATCAAAGCACCATAAAAACGTCATCACAGCATCATCACTCCATCATCACAGCATCATCACAGCATGATCACAGCATCATCACTGCGTCATCACTCCATCATCACAGCATCATCAAAGCATCACAGCGTCATCACAGTATCATCACAGCATCATCACAGCTTCCTCACGGCGTCATTACATCATCAGTACAGTGTCATCAAAGCGTTATCACAGAATCATCACTGCATCATCACAGCATCATCACTGCATCATCAGAGTGTCATCACAGCATCATCACTGCGTCATCACTGCATCATCATATAATCATGACAGCATTATAGCTGTATAATCACAGCATCATCAAAGCGTCATCAAATCATCATCACAGCATCATCACAACAGCATCACCACAGCATCATAAGAGCATCATTTCTTGTGCCAATGCAGAAATCTTGTTTTTTTTGACCATGGGGCACTTTACTCAGCACCTGGCCTGATGGCCGCAGACGGGTCCCTATCTTTTAGGGGAAAAAGGATTCTGGGCCAGGAGCTGGCAGGGCTCATTGAGAGGGCTTTAAACTAGGTAAGAAGGGGGATGGGGCTGAAGCAAGGATTGTTGGGGCTGTGCCAGGGGGAACAATGGCAAGGCCGGAGGATAGGGCAATGGCCCAGCTGAAGTGCATCTACACCAATGCTCTGATGATGCTCTGATGATGCAGTGATGTTGCAGTAGTGACGCTGTGATGACGCTTTGATGATGCTGTGATGACACTGTGATGATGCGGTGATGATGATATGATGATGCAGTGATGATACTGTGATGATGCAGTGATGGTGCAGTGATGATGATATGATGATGCAGTGATGATGATGTGATGATGCTGTGACAATGTATAGAATCATAGAATCATAGAATCTCCTGAGTTGGAAGGGACCCTTAAGGATCATCAAGTCCAACTCTTGACACCGCATAGGTCTACCCAAAAGTTCAGATTATGTGACTAAGTGCACAGTCCAATCTCTTCTTAAATTCCGACAGGCTCGGTGCAGTGACCACTTCCCTGGGGAGCCTGTTCCAGTGTGCAACCACCCTCTCTGTGATGTAGTGATGATGCAGTGAAGATGCTGTGAGGATACTGTGATGATGCTGTGATGCTGCAGTGATGAAGCTGCAATCCTGCTGTGATGATGCTGTGATGATGCAGTGATGATGATGTGATGATGCAGGGATGATGATGTGATGATGTTGTGTTAATGCTGTGATGACGCTGTCATGATTCTGTGACGATGCAGTGATGATGCTGTGATGACCCTGTCATGATGTTGTGATGACGCTGTCTTGATGCTGTGATGATGCTGTGATGACAATATGATGACGTAGTTATGATGCTTTTATGACGCAGTCATTATGCAGTTAAGATGCAGATATGAGGCTGTGATGACGCTGTGATGATGCTGTGATGATGCTGCGATGACGCTGTGATGACCTTATCGTGATTATGTGATAACGCTGTGATGATGCTGTGATTCTGAAGTAATGATGCTGTGATGATGCTGAGGTGATGCTGTGATGATGCAGTGATGACACTGCTGTGATGATGATGTGATTACGCAGCAATGATGCTGTAATGATTTTGTGATGATGATGTGATGATGTCATGGGTTTGTGAAGGGTAGGTCCTGCCTAACTAACCGGATTTCCTTTTATGATAAGATCACCCGTATGGTGGACCAAGGGAAACCAGCTGATGTGATTTTTTTGGACTTCAGCAAGACTTTTGACACGGTTTCCCATAGGATCCTACTGGACAAAATGTCCACCATACAGCTAAATAAAAACATCATACGATGGGTGAGCAATTGGCTAACGGGCAGGGCCCAAAGGGTTATGGTAAATGGGGCTGCGTCAGGCTGGCGGGCGGTCACCAGTGGGGTCCCTCAAGGCTCCATTTTAGGGCCGGTACTTTTCAATATTTTTATAAACGATCTGGATGTAGGAATAGAGGGTATTTTGAGCAAGTTTGCTGATGACACCAAACTTGGAGGAGTTGTGGACTCGAATGAGGGTGGAAAGGCCTTGCAGAGGGACCTGGATAGGTTGGAGAGCTGGGCGATCATCAACCGCATGAAGTTCAATAAGAGCAAGTGCCGGGTCCTGCACCTGGGACGGGGAAACCCTGGCTGCACGTACAGACTGGGCGATGAGACGCTGGAGAGCAGCCTAGAAGAGAGGGATCTGGGGGTCGTGGTAGACAGCAAGTTGAATATGAGCCAGCAGTGTGCCCTGGCAGCCAGGAGGGCCAAGCGTGTCCTGGGGTGCATCAAGCACGGCATTGCTAGTAGGTCACGGGAGGTGATTGTCCCGCTCTACTCTGCGCTGGTGCGGCCTCACCTCGAGTACTGTGTGCAGTTCTGGGCACCACAGTATAAAAAGGACATGAAACTGTTGGAGAGTGTCCAGAGGAGGGCTACGAAGATGGTGAAAGGCCTGGAGGGGAAGACGTACGAGGAACGGCTGAGGTCACTGGGCCTGTTCAGCCTGGAGAAGAGGAGGCTGAGGGGAGACCTCATCACAGTCTACAACTTCCTCGTAAGGGGGTGTCGAGAGGCAGGAGACCTTTTCTCCATTAACACCAGTGACAGGACCCGCGGGAACGGGGTTAAGCTGAGGCAGGGGAAATTTAGGCTAGACATCAGGAGGGGGTTCTTCACAGAGAGGGTGGTTGCACACTGGAACAGGCTCCCCAGGGAAGTGGTCACTGCACCGAGCCTGTCGGAATTTAAGAAGAGATTGGACTGTGCGCTTAGTCACATGGTCTGAACTCTTGGGTAGACCTGTGCGGTGTCAAGAGTTGGACTAGATGATCTAGTAATGATGCTGTGATGATACCGTGATGATGCAGTGATGATGCTGTGATGCTGCTGCGATGACGCTGTGGTGACGATGTGATGATGCAGTGATGATGCAGTTATGATGCAGTGATGATGCAGTTATGATGCTTTAATGACATTGTGATGATATTGTGATTATGCTGTGATGACATAGCGATGATGCTGTGATGATTCTGTGATGACACTCTGATGATGATGTGATGATGCTGTGATGATGCTGTTATAACACTGTGATGACACTGTGATGATGCTGAGATTATGCTGTGAAGATGCAGTGATGATGCAGTGATGATGCAGTTATGACCCTGTGATGACGCTGTGATGATGCAGTGAGTAAGCAGTAAAGATGCTTTGATGATGCTGTTATGATGCTGCAATGATGCTGTGATGATGCTGTGGGCTGCTGTGATGACAATTTGATGACGTAGTGATGATTCTGTCATGACGCCATGATGCTGCTCTGATGCTGCTCTGACGATGCTGTGATTATGCTGTGATGACGCTCTGATGACACAGTGATGATGCTGTGATGACGCTGTGATGACAATTTGATGATGAAGTGATGACTTTGTGATTACGCTGTGATGACGCATTGAAGATTATGTGATGATGATGTGATGATGCAGTTATGGTACTGTGATGACGCTGTGATAATGCAGTGATTATGTAGTAATGATTCTGTGATGATGCTGTGATGATGCAGTTATGATGCAGTGGTGATGCAGTGATGATGCTGTGAAGGCGCAGTGGTGATGCTTTGATTATGCTGTGATGACGGAGTGATTATGTAGCTATGGTGCTGTGATGATATTGTGATGACATTTTGATGTCGGAGTGATGATGCTGTGATGACACTCTGATGATGTTGTGATGATAATGTGATGATGCCGTGATGATGCTGTGAAGATACTGTGATGATGCTGTGATGATGCAGTATTTATGCAGTAATGATTCTGTGATGATGCTGAGATGATGCTGTGATGATGCAGTGATGATGCTGTGATGACGCTGCGATGATGATGTGATGATGCTTTTATGACTGTGATGACGCTCTGATGACAGAATTATGATGCTGAGATGATGCAGTGATGATGCAATGATGATGCTGTGATGATGCTGTTATGACGTTGTGATGACGCAGAGATGATGCTGTGATGATGCAGTGTTTATGTAGTTATGAGGCTGTGATGATGCAGTGATGATGCAGTGATGAGACTGTGATGACGTTTTGATGATGCATTGATGATGATGTGGTGATGTAGCTATGATGCTGTGATGATGCAGTGATGAGACCGTGATGACACTCTGATGATGCAGCGAGTAAGCAGTAATGATGCTGCGATGATGCTTTGATGATGCTGTAATTATGCGGTTATGATGCAGTGATTATGCAGTGATGATGCTGTCATGACACTGTAATGATGTTGTGATGAAGCTGTGATGATGCAGTGATCATGATGGGATTATGAAGTGATGATGATGTGATGATGCAGTGACGATACTGTGATGACGCTGTGATAATGCAGTGATTATGCGGAAATGATGCTGTGATGACACTGAGATGATGCTTTGATGATGCAGTGATGATGCAGTGATGATTCAGTGATCAAAGCCTCATCACAGCATCATCACAGCATCATCGCAGCGTCATCACAGCATCATCACAGCATCATCACAGCATTATCACAGCGTCACGAAAGCGTCATCACAGCATCATCACAGCATAATCGCAGCGTCATCAGAGCATCATCTCAGCATCATCACAGCAGCATTACTGAATCATCACAGCATCATATCATCCTCATCAGAGCATCACAGCATCATCACAGCATCAGCACTGCATCATCACAACAACATCACAGTGTCATCAAAGCGTCATCATAGCATTATCAGAGCATCACAACAGCATCATCACTGCATCATCAGAACATCATCACAGTGTCATCAAACCGTCATCACAGCATCATCAGACCATAAAAACAACTTCATCGCAGCGTCAAAACTGCATCATCACAGCATGATCACAGCATGATCACAGCGTCATCACAGCATCATCACTGCGTCATCACTGCATCATTACTAAATCATCAGAACATTATCATAGTATCGTCAAAGCGTCAACACAGTATCATCACAGCATCACAACAGCATCATCGCAGCATCATCACTGCATCATCACAGCATCACAACAGAATCATAACAAAATCATCGCAGCGTCATCAAAGCGTCATCACAACGTCATCAAAGCATCACAGCATCATCAAAGTGTCACCAGAACATCATCACGGCATCACTACAGCATCATCATATCATCACATCATTATTACAGCATCATCACAGAGTCATCACTGCGTCATCGCAGCATCATCACAGCATCATCACAACATCATAACTGCATCATCACAGCATCATCGCAGCGTCATCACAGCATCATCACAGCATCATTGCAGCATCATCACATCATCAATACTGCGTCATCACAGCATCATCAGAACATAATCACACTGTCATCAAAACATCATCACAGCATCATCACGGCATCATCACAGCATCATAACACATCATCACAGCATCACAACAGCATCATCACAGCTTCATAACTGCATCATCCAGGCGTAATCACAGCATCATCTAAGCACCATCACAGCGTCATCACTGCGTCATCACAACATTATCATCACAGCATCCCAACATTATCATCACTGCGTCATCACACCATCATCACAGCATCATCGCAGCATCATCACAGCATCATTAAAGCATCACAGCATCATCAAAGAGTCATCACAGCGTCATCACAGCATCACCACTGCGTTATCAGAGCGTCATCAAAGAACCATCCCAGCGTCATCAGAGCTTCATCACAGCATCAACACAGCATCATCACAGTGTCATCAAAGAGTCATCACAGCATCATCAACGCATCATCACAGAATCATCACAGCGTAATAACAACATTATCAGTGCGTCATCACAGTGTCATCACAGCGTCATCACAGCATCAATACAACATCATCGCAGCGTCATCACTGCATCATCACTGCATCATCACAGCATCATCGCATCATCGTCGCAGCATCACAGCGTTATCACAGCGTCATCACAGCATCATCACTTTATCATCACTCCGTTATCACAGCATCATCACAGCATCATCACAGCGTCATCACATCATCATCACTGCAACATCACAGTAACATCACAGCATCATCATAGCGTCATCACAGCATCATCACAATATCATAACAGCATCATCGCAGTGTCATCACTGCAACATCATCATAGCATCATGACAACATCATCGCAGCATTATCGCAGTGTTATCAATGCATCATTACAGCATCATCACAGCATCATCGAAGCATCATCACTGAATCATCACAGCATCATCATACCATCATGAAAGCATCACAGCGTCATCATTCAGAGTGTCAACATAGTATCATCACGTCATCATCTCAGAGTTATTGCAGCGTCATCACTGCGTCATCACACCATCATCACTGCGTCATCACAGCGTCATCACAGCGTCATCACAGCATCATCACTGCATCATCACAGCGTCATCACAGAATCATAACTGCATCATCACTGCATAAACACTGCATCAGCACAGCATCATCATAGCATCATCACAGCATCAACACAGCGTCATCTGTGCATCACCACAGCATCATCACAACATCATCACAGCGTCATCACAGCGTCATCACTGCATCATCGCAGCGTCATCACTGCATCATCACAGCATCAAAACTGCATCATCACAGCATCATTGCATCATCATCACAGCATCACCAAATATTCGCAGAGTCATCATTGCATCATCACAGAATCATCAAAGCACCATCATAGCGTCATCAGAGCATTATCGCTGCCTCATCACTGCATCATCACTGCATCATCACTGCGTCATCACAACATCATCACTTCAACATCACAGCAACATCACACTGTCATCAAAGCGTCATCACAGCATCATTACTGCATCATCACAGCATCATAACACATCATCACCACATCACAACAGCATCGTCACAGCATTATAACAGCATCATCCAGGCGTCATCACTGCATCATCACAGCGTCACCACAGCGTCATCACTGCATCATCACAGCATCCTCAAAGCATCACAGCGTAATCAAAGCGTCATCACAGCTTCATCACGGTATCAACACAGCATTATCACATCATCATCACAGAATCATCATGCCATCATCACAGCATCATCGCAGCATCATCAGAGCATCATTAAAGCATCACAGCGTAATCAAAGACTCATCACAGCGTCATCACAGCATCACCACTGCGTCATCAGAGCGTCATCAAAGCACCATCACAGCTTCATCACAGCATCAACACAGCATCATCAGTGTCATCAAAGCGTCATCACAACATCATCAGCGCGTCATCACTGAATCATCACAGCGTAATAACTACATCATCAGTGCGTCATCACAGCATCATCACAGCATCACTACAGCATCAACACAGCAACATCTCAGCGTCATCACTACATCATCGCAGCGTCATCACTGCATCATCACAGCATCATAAGTGCATCATCACAGCATCATCACAGCATCATAAAAACATCATCACATCATCATCATTGTATCATCACAGCATCATCATAGCGTCATCAGAGCATTATCGCTGCCTCATCACTGCATCATCACAGCATCATCACTGCATCATCACAGCATCATCACAATATTATCACAGCCTCACCACAGCGTCATAACTGCATCATCACTGCATCATCACTGTATCGTCAGAGCATCATCACATCATTTCAATGCATAATAACAGCATCATCACGGCATCATCACAACATCATCACTGCATCAACACAACATCATCACAGAATCATCACTGAATCATCACAGCGTCATCACAGCATCATCACTGCATCATCAAATCATGATCACTGCATCATGAAAGTGTCATCACAGCATCACCACAGCATCATCACAACAGTATCACAGTATCACAGCATCATCACAGCGTCATCATCACATCATCACTGCACCATCACTGTGTCATCACAGCATCATTACTGCATAATCACAACATCATCACGGTGTCATCGCAGCATAATCACAGCATAATCAGAGCATCACAACAGCATCATCGCATCATCATTGCATCATCACTGCATCATCACAGCATCACAACAGCATCATCACAGCATCATCACAGTATCATCAAAGCATCAGAGCGTCGCCATCACTGCATCATCACAGAATCATCACAGCATGATCACAGCATCATCACTGCATCATCACAGCATGATCACAGCATCATCACTGCATCATCACAGCATCACGGCATCATCAAAGCGCCATAAAAGCGTCATCACAGCATCATCACTGCGTCATCACTCCATCATCACAGCATCATCAAAGCATAACAACGTCATCACAGTATCATCACAGCATCATCACATTATCACCACAACATCATCAGAGTGTCATCACAGCATCATCACTCCGTCATCACAGCGTCATCACGGTATCATCACAGCATCATCACTGCACCATAGTTGCATAATCACTGCATCATCACAGCATAATCAAAGCATCACTACTGCGCCTTCACAGCACCATCACTGCATCATCACAGCACCTTCAAATCATCACCGCAGCATCATCACTGCGTCATCACTGCATCATCACTGCACCATCACTGCATCATCACAGCATCATTACTGCATAATCAATGCATTATCACAGCGTGATCACAGTATCATCACTGCATCATCCCATTATCTTAACTGCATCATCACAGCATCATCACGTTGCCATTAAAACATCATCACTGCATCATCCCATTATCTTCACTGCATCATCACAACATCATCTCAGCATCATCACATAACGCTTTTATTATGCAGTATTCATGCAGTAATGATTCTGTGATGATGCTGAGATGACGCTGCGATGATGCTGTGATGATGCTGTGATGAGTGTGATGACGCTCTGATGACACTATTATTGTGCTGAGATGATGCAGTGATGATGCAGTGATGATGCAGTGATCAAAGCGTCATCACAGCATCATCGCAGCATCGTCGCAGCGTCATCGCAGCGTCATCACTGCATCATCGCAGCGTCATCACTGCATCATCACAGCATCAACACTGCATCATCACTGCATCATCACAACATCATCAAATAATCATGAAAACATCACAGCTTCATCAAAGCGTCATCAGAGCGTCAACACTGCATCTTCACTGCATCATCACAGCATCATCACAGCATAATCACATCATCATCACTGCATCATCACTGCATCATTGCATCAATATCACAGCATCACCAAATATTCGCAGAGTCATCATTGCATCATCACAGAATCATCAAAGCACCATCATAGCGTCATCAGAGCATTATCGCTGCCTCATCACTGCATCATCACTGCCTCATCACTGCGTCATCACAACATCATCACTTCAATATCACAGCAACATCACACTGTCATCAAAGCGTCATCACAGCATCATTACTGCATCATAACAGCATCATAACGCATCATCACCACATCACAACAGCATCATCACAGCATTATAACAGCATCATCCAGGCGTCATCACTGCATCATCACAGCGTCACCACAGCGTCATCACTGCATCATCACAGCATGATCAAAGCATCACAGCGTAATCAAAGCGTCATCACAGCTTCATCACGGTATCAACACAGCATTATCACATCATCATCACAGAATCATCATGCCATCATCACAGCATCATCACAGCATCATCACAGCATCATTAAAGCATCACAGCGTCATCAAAGACTCATCACAGCATCATCACAGCATCATCACAGCATCATTAAAGCATCACAGCGTCATCAAAGACTCATCACAGCGTCATCACAGCATCACCACTGCGTCATCAGAGCGTCATCAAAGCACCATCACAGCTTCATCACAGCATCAACACAGCATCATCACAGTGTCATCAAAGCGTCATCACAACATCATCAGCGCGTCATCACTGAATCATCACAGCGTAATAACTACATCATCAGTGCGTCATCACAGCGTCATCACAGCATCACTACAGCATCAACACAGCAACATCTCAGCGTCATCACTACATCATCGCAGCATCATCACTGCATCATCACAGCATCATAAGTGCATCATCACAGCATCATCACAGCATCATAAAAACATCATCACAATATTATCACAGCCTCACCACAGCGTCATAACTGCATCATCACTGCATCATCACTGTATCATCAGAGCATCATCACATCATTTCAATGCATGATCACAGCATAATAACAGCATCATCACGGCATCATCACAACATCATCGCAGAATCATCACTGAATCATCACAGCGTCATCACAGCATCATCACAGCATCACAACAGCATCATCACTGCATCATCAAATCATGATCACTGCATCATGAAAGTGTCATCACAGCATCACCACAGCATCATCACAACAGTATCACAGTATCACAGAGTCATCACAGCGTCATCATCACATCATCACTGCACCATCACTGTGTCATCACAGCATCATTACTGCATAATCACAACATCATCACGGTGTCATCGAAGCATAATCACAGCATAATCAGAGCATCACAACAGCATCATCGCATCGTCATCACTGCATCATCATTGCATCATCACAACATCATCACTGCATCATCACAGCATCACAACAGCATCATCACAGTATCATCAAAGAATCACAGCGTCGCCATCACTGCATCATCACAGAATCATCACAGCATGATCACAGCATCATCACTGCATCATCACAGCATGATCACAGCATCATCACTGCATCATTACAGCATCATCACAACATCATCACAGCATCACGGCATCATCAAAGCGCCATAAAAGCGTCATCACAGCATCATCACTGCATAATCACAGCATCATCACAGCATGATCACAGCATCATCACTGCGTCATCACTCCATCATCACAGCATCATCAAAGCATCACAGCGTCATCACAGTATCATCACAGCATCATCACAGCTTCCTCACGGCGTCATTACATCATCAGTACAGTGTCATCAAAGCGTTATCACAGAATCATCACTGCATCATCACAGCATCATCACTGCATCATCAGAGTGTCATCACAGCATCATCACTGCGTCATCACTGCATCATCATATAATCATGACAGCATCATAGCTGTATAATCACAGCATCATCAAAGCGTCATCACAGCATCATCAAAGCATCATCACAGCGTCATCAGAGCATCACCATAGTATCATCACAGCATCATCACAGCAACATCACTCCATCATTACAGCGTCATCACAGTGTCATCACAGCGTCATCACAGCATCATCACAGCGTCATCACAGCATCATCAAAGCATCACAATGTAATCAGTGTCATCATAGCGTCATCACAGCATCATCACTGCGTCATTACATCATCATGAAAGCACCATCACAGCATCATCGCAGCATCATCACAGCATCATCACAGCATCATCACTGCATCATCACAGCATCACAGCGTCATCAAATTATCATCACTGCATCATCAGAGCATCACCAGAACTTCACCTCAGCATCATCAAAGCAACATCACAGCGTCACTACTGCAACATCACTGCATCATCTGAGCATCATCACAGCCTCATCACAGCACCATCACAGCGTTATCACAGCGTCATCAAAGCATCATCACAACATCATCAAAGCGTCATCACAGCATCATCACAGTGTCATCAAATCATCATCACAGCATCATCACAACAGCATCAGCACAGCATCATAAGAGCATCATTTCTGGTGCCAATGCAGAAATCTTGTTTTTTTTGACCATGGGGCACTTTACTCTGCACCTGGCCTGATGGCCGCAGACGGGTCCCTATCTTTTAGGGGAAAAAGGATCCTGGGCCAGGAGCTGGCAGGGCTCATTGAGAGGGCTTTAAACTAGGTAAGAAGGGGGATGGGGCTGAAGCAAGGATTGTTGGGGCTGTGCCAGGGGGAACAATGGCAAGGCCGGAGGATAGGGCAATGGCCCAGCTGAAGTGCATCTACACCAATGCTCTGATGATGCAGTGATGTTGCAGTAGTGACGCTGTGATGACGCTTTGATGATGCTGTGATGATGATGTGATGATGCAGTGATAATGATGTGATGATGCAGTGATGATGATATGATGATGCAGTGATGATGATGTGATGATGCTGTGACAATGTATAGAATCATAGAATCTCCTGAGTTGGAAGGGACCCTTAAGGATCATCAAGTCCAACTCTTGACACCGCACAGGTCTACCCAAAAGTTCAGATTATGTGACTAAGTGCACAGTCCAAGCTCTTCTTAAATTCCGACAGGCTCGGTGCAGTGACCGCTTCCCTGGGGAGCCTGTTCCAGTGTGCAACCACCCTCTCTGTGATGTAGTGATGATGCAGTGAAGATGCTGTGAGGATACTGTGATGATGCTGTGATGCTGCAGTGATGAAGCTGCGATCCTGCTGTGATGATGCTGTGATGATGCAGTGATGATGATGTGATGATGCAGGGATGATGATGTGATGATGTTGTGTTATTGCTGTGATGACGCTGTCATGATTCTGTGACGATGCAGTGATGATGCTGTGATGACCCTGTCATGATGTTGTGATGACGCTGTCGTGATGCTGTGATGATGCTGTGATGACAATATGATGACATAGTTATGATGCTTTTATGATGCAGTCATTATGCAGTTAAGATGCAGATATGAGGCTGTGATGACGCTGTGATGATGCTGTGATGATGCTGCGATAACGCTGTGATGACCTTATCGTGATTATGTGATAACGCTGTGATGATGCTGTGATTCTGAAGTAATGATGCTGTGATGATGCTGAGGTGATGCTGTGATGATGCAGTGATGACACTGCTGTGATGATGATGTGATTACGCAGCGATGATGCTGTAATGATTTTGTGATGATGATGTGATGATGTCATGGGTTTGTGAAGGGTAGGTCCTGCCTAACTAACCGGATTTCCTTTTATGATAAGATCACCCGTATGGTGGACCAAGGGAAACCAGCTGATGTGATTTTTTTGGACTTCAGCAAGGCTTTTGACACGGTTTCCCATAGGATCCTACTGGACAAAATGTCCACCATACAGCTAAATAAAAACATCATACGATGAGTGAGCAATTGGCTAACGGGCAGGGCCCAAAGGGTTATGGTAAATGGGGCTGCGTCAGGCTGGCGGGCGGTCACCAGTGGGGTCCCTCAAGGCTCCATTTTAGGGCCGGTACTTTTCAATATTTTTATAAACGATCTGGATGTAGGAATAGAGGGTATTTTGAGCAAGTTTGCTGATGACACCAAACTTGGAGGAGTTGTGGACTCGAATGAGGGTGGAAAGGCCTTGCAGAGGGACCTGGATAGGTTGGAGAGCTGGGCGATCACCAACCGCATGAAGTTCAATAAGAGCAAGTGCCGGGTCCTGCACCTGGGACGGGGAAACCCTGGCTGCACGTACAGACTGGGCGATGAGACGCTGGAGAGCAGCCTAGAAGAGAGGGATCTGCGGGTCGTGGTAGACAGCAAGTTGAATATGAGCCAGCAGTGTGCCCTGGCAGCCAGGAGGGCCAAGCGTGTCCTGGGGTGCATCAAGCACGGCATCGCTAGTAGGTCACGGGAGGTGATTGTCCCGCTCTACTCTGCGCTGGTGCGGCCTCACCTCGAGTACTGTGTGCAGTTCTGGGCACCGCAGTATAAAAAGGACATGAAACTGTTGGAGAGTGTCCAGAGGAGGGCTACGAAGATGGTGAAAGGCCTGGAGGGGAAGACGTACGAGGAACGGCTGAGGTCACTGGGCCTGTTCAGCCTGGAGAAGAGGAGGCTGAGGGGAGACCTCATCACAGTCTACAACTTCCTCGTAAGGGGGTGTCGAGAGGCAGGAGACCTTTTCTCCATTAACACCAGTGACAGGACCCGCGGGAACGGGGTTAAGCTGAGGCAGGGGAAATTTAGGCTAGACATCAGGAGGGGGTTCTTCACAGAGAGGGTGGTTGCACACTGGAACAGGCTCCCCAGGGAAGTGGTCACTGCACCGAGCCTGTCGGAATTTAAGAAGAGATTGGACTGTGCACTTAGTCACATGGTCTGAACTCTTGGGTAGACCTGTGCGGTGTCAAGAGTTGGACTAGATGATCCTTAAGGGTCCCTTCCAACTCAGGAGATTCTATGATTCTATGATTCTATGCTGTGATGATGCAGTGTTTATGCAGTTATGACGCTGTGATGACCCTGTTATGATGCCTGTATGAGGATACGATGATGCTGTGACTATGCAGTGATGATGCAGTGATGATGCTGCGATGATGCAGTGATGACGTTGCGATGATGATATGATGATGCAGTGATGATACTGTGATAAAGTTGTGATGACGCAGTGATGATGCTGTAATGATGCAGTGATTATGCAGTAATGATGCTGTAGTGACGCTGCGATTATGCTGTGCTGATGCTGTGATGTTGCTGTGGTGACGCTGTGTTGAGGGTGTTGTGGTGTTCTGATAACGCTGTTGTGATGCTGTGATGATGCTACGATGATATTGTGATGATGCTGTGATGATACCGTGATGATGCAGTGATGATGCTGTGATGCTGCTGCGATGACGCTGTGGTGACGATGTGATGATGCAGTGATGATGCAGTTATGATGCAGTGATGATGCAGTTATGACGCTTTAATGACATTGTGATGATATTGTGATTATGCTGTGATGACATAGCGATGATGCTGTGATGATTCTGTGATGACACTCTGATGATGATGTGATGATGCTGTGATGATGCTGTTATAACACTGTGATGACACTGTGATGATGCTGAGATTATGCTGTGAAGATGCAGTGATGATGCAGTGATGATGCAGTTATGACCCTGTGATGACGCTGTGATGATGCAGTGAGTAAGCAGTAAAGATGCTTTGATGATGCTGTTATGATGCTGCAATGATGCTGTGATGATGCTGTGGGCTGCTGTGATGACAATTTGATGACGTAGTGATGATTCTGTCATGACGCCATGATGCTGCTCTGATGCTGCTCTGACGATGCTGTGATTATGCTGTGATGACGCTCTGATGACACAGTGATGATGCTGTGATGACGCTGTGATGACAATTTGATGATGAAGAGATGACTTTGTGATTACGCTGTGATGACGCATTGAAGATTATGTGATGATGATGTGATGATGCAGTAATGATGCTGTCATGATGCAGTGATGATGCTGTGATGTCGCTCTGATGATTCTGTGATGATGCTGTGATGATGCAGTTGTGGTACTGTGATGACGCTGTGATAATGCAGTGATTATGTAGTAATGATTCTGTGATGATGCTGTGATGATGCTGTTATGATGCAGTGGTGATGCAGTGATGACTCTGTAATTATACTGTGATTATGTAGTGATGATGTAGTGATTACGGTGTGATGATGCAGTGATGATGCGGTGATGATGTGGTGATGATGCAGTGATGATGAAGTGATGATGCAGTGATGACACTGTGATGAGGCAGCGATGATGCTGTGATGACACTGATGATGTTGTGATGATGATGTGATGATGCTGTGATGATGCAGTGAAGACGCAGTGATAATGCAGTGATGATGCTGCGATGACGCTATGATGATGCAGTGATGATATAATGAAGCCGTGATGACGCTGTGATGGTGCAGTGATGATGCTGTGATGATGCAGTGATGATGATGTGATGAAGCAGTGATGATACAGTGATTATGCTGTGTTTAATTTGTGATGACACAATTATGATGCTGTGATGATGCAGTGATTATGCAGTGTTGATGCTGAGATGATGCTATGATGATGCTATCGTAATGCTGTGTTGATGTTGTGATGACGCTGTGATGACGCTGTGATGATGATGTGATGATGTTGTGATGATGCAGTGATGATACAGTGATTATGCTGTGATTAAATGTGTTGACACAATTATGATGCTCTGATGATGCAGTGATGATGCAGTGTTGATGCAGTGATGATGCTGTGATGATGCAGTGAAAATGATGGGATGATGCAGTGATGATGATGTCATGATGCAGTGATGATACTGTGATGACGCTGTGATGATGCAGTGATGGTGCAGTGATGATGCAGTGATGACGCAGTGATGATGCTGTGAAGGCGCAGTGGTGATGCTTTGATTATGCTGTGATGACGGAGTGATTATGTAGCTATGGTGCTGTGATGATACTGTGATGACATTGTGATGACGGAGTGATGATGCTGTGATGACACTCTGATGATGTTGTGATGATAATGTGATGATGCCGTGATGATGCTGTGAAGATACTGTGATGACGCTGTGATGATGCAGTATTTATGCAGTCATGATTCTGTGATGATGCTGAGATGATGCTGTGATGATGCAGTGATGATGCTGTGATGACGCTGCGATGATGATGTGATGATGCTTTGATGACTGTGATGACGCTCTGATGACAGAATTATGATGCTGAGATGATGCAGTGATGATGCAATGATGATGCTGTGATGATGCTGTTATGACGTTGTGATGACGCAGTGATGATGCTGTGATGATGCAGTGTTTATGTAGTTATGAGGCTGTGATGATGCAGTGATGATGCAGTGATGAGACTGTGATGACGTTTTGATGATGCAGCGAGTAAGCAGTAATGATGCTGCGATGATGCTTTGATGATGCTGTAATTATGCGGTTATGATGCAGTGATTATGCAGTGATGATGCTGTCATGACACTGTAATGATGTTGTGATGAAGCTGTGATGATGCAGTGATGATGATGGGATTATGAAGTGATGATGATGTGATGATGCAGTGATGATACTGTGATGACGCTGTGATAATGCAGTGATTATGCGGAAATGATGCTGTGATGACACTGAGATGATGCTTTGATGATGCAGTGATGATGCTGTGAGGATGCAGTGAGGACACAGTGATGATGTTGTGCTGATGCTGTGATGATGTTTTGATTACGCAGTGATGATGCTGTGGTGATGCAGTGATGATGCAGTGATGATGCAGTGATCAAAGCGTCATCACAGCATCATCACAGCATCATCGCAGCGTCATCGCAGCGTCATCACTGCATCATCGCAGCGTCATCACTGCATCATCACAGCATCAACACTGCATCATCACAGCATCATTGCATCATCATCACAGCATCACCAAATATTCGCAGAGTCATCATTGCATCATCACAGAATCATCAAAGCACCATCATAGCGTCATCAGAGCATTATCGCTGCCTCATCACTGCATCATCACTGCATCATCACTGCATCATCACTGCGTCATTACAACATCATCACTTCAACATCACAGCAACGTCACACTGTCATCAAAGCGTCATCACAGCATCATTACTGCATCATCACAGCATCATAACACATCATCACCACATCACAACAGCATCATCACAGCATTATAACAGCATCATCAGGCGTCATCACTGCATCATCACAGCGTCACCAACACCGTCATCACTGCATCATCACAGCATCATCAAAGCATCACAGCGTAATCAAAGCGTCATCACAGCTTCATCACGGTATCAACACAGCATTATCACATCATCATCACACAATCATCATGCCATCATCACAGCATCATCGCAGCATCATCACAGCATCATTAAAGCATCACAGCGTCTTCAAAGACTCATCACAGCATCACCACTGCGTCACCAGAGCGTCATCAAAGCACCATCACAGCTTCATCACAGCATCAACACAGCATCATCACAGTGTCATCACAGCGTCATCACAGCATCACTACAGCATCAACACAGCAACATCTCAGTGTCATCACTACATCATCGCAGCGTCATCACTGCATCATCACAGCATCATAAGTGCCTCATCACAGCATCATCACAGCATCATAAAAACATCATCACAGTATTATCACAGCATCACCACAGCGTCATAACTGCATCATCACTGCATCATCACTGTATCATCAGAGCATCATCACATCATTTCAATGCATGATCACAGCATAATAACAGCATCATCATGGCATCATCACAACATCATCACAGAATCATCACTGAATCATCACAGCGTCATCACAGCATCATCACAGCATCACAACAGCATCATCACTGCATCATCAAATCATGATCACTGCATCATGAAAGTGTCATCACAGCATCACCACAGCATCATCACAACAGTATCACAGTATCACAGAGTCATCACAGCGTCATCATCACATCATCACTGCACCATCACTGTGTCATCACAGCATCATTACTGCATAATCACAACATCATCACGGTGTCATCGCAGCATAATCACAGCATAATCAGAGCATCAAAACAGCATCATCGCATCGTCATCACTGCATCATCATTGCATCATCACAGCATCATCACTGCATCATCACAGCATCACAACAGCATCATCGCAGCATCATCACAGTATCATCACTGCGTCATCACTCCATCATCACAGCATCATCAAAGCATCACAGCGTCATCACAGTATCATCACAGCATCATCACAGCATCATCACGGCGTCATTACATCATCAGTACAGTGTCATCAAAGCGTTATCACAGCATCATCACTGCATCATCAGAGTGTCATCACAGCATCATCACTGCGTCATCACTGCATCATCATATAATCATGACAGCATCATAGCTGTATAATCACAGCATCATCAAAGCGTCATCACAGCATCATCAAAGCGTCATCAAATCATCATCACAGCATCATCACAACAGCATCACCACAGCATCATAAGAGCATCATTTCTGGTGCCAACGCAGAAATCTTGTTTTTTTTGACCATGGGGCACTTTACTCAGCACCTGGCCTGATGGCCGCAGATGGGTCCCTATCTTTTAGGGGAAAAAGGATCCTGGGCCAGGAGCTGGCAGGGCTCATTGAGAGGGCTTTAAACTAGGTAAGAAGGGGGATGGGGCTGAAGCAAGGATTGTTGGGGCTGTGCCAGGGGGAACAATGGCAAGGCCGGAGGATAGGGCAATGGCCCAGCTGAAGTGCATCTACACCAATGCTCTGATGATGCTCTGATGATGCAGTGATGTTGCAGTAGTGACGCTGTGATGACGCTTTGATGATGCTGTGATGACACTGTGATGATGCGGTGATGATGATATGATGATGCAGTGATGATACTGTGATGATGCAGTGATGGTGCAGTGATGATGATATGATGATGCAGTGATGATGATGTGATGATGCTGTGACAATGTATAGAATCATAGAATCATAGAATCTCCTGAGTTGGAAGGGACCCTTAAGGATCATCAAGTCCAACTCTTGACACCGCATAGGTCTACCCAAAAGTTCAGATTATGTGACTAAGTGCACAGTCCAAGCTCTTCTTAAATTCCGACAGGCTCGGTGCAGTGACCACTTCCCTGGGGAGCCTGTTCCAGTGTGCAACCACCCTCTCTGTGATGTAGTGATGATGCAGTGAAGATGCTGTGAGGATACTGTGATGATGCTGTGATGCTGCAGTGATGAAGCTGCGATCCTGCTGTGATGATGCTGTGATGATGCAGTGATGATGATGTGATGATGCAGGGATGATGATGTGATGATGTTGTGTTAATGCTGTGATGACGCTGTCATGATTCTGTGACGATGCAGTGATGATGCTGTGATGACCCTGTCATGATGTTGTGATGACGCTGTCGTGATGCTGTGATGACAATATGATGACGTAGTTATGATGCTTTTATGACGCAGTCATTATGCAGTTAAGATGCAGATATGAGGCTGTGATGACGCTGTGATGATGCTGTGATGATGCTGCGATGACGCTGTGATGACCTTATCGTGATTATGTGATAACGCTGTGATGATGCTGTGATTCTGAAGTAATGATGCTGTGAGGATGCTGAGGTGATGCTGTGATGATGCTGAGGTGATGCTGTGATGATGCAGTGATGATGCAGTGATGACGCAGTGATGATGCAGTGATGACTCAGTGATGATGCTGTGATGATGCTGTGATGACACTGCTGTGATGATAATGTGATTACGCAGCGATGATGCTGTAATGATTTTGTGATGATGATGTGATGATGTCATGGGTTTGTGAAGGGTAGGTCCTGCCTAACTAACCGGATTTCCTTTTATGATAAGATCACCCGTATGGTGGACCAAGGGAAACCAGCTGATGTGATTTTTTTGGACTTCAGCAAGGCTTTTGACACGGTTTCCCATAGGATCCTACTGGACAAAATGTCCACCATACAGCTAAATAAAAACATCATACGATGGGTGAGCAATTGGCTAACGGGCAGGGCCCAAAGGGTTATGGTAAATGGGGCTGCGTCAGGCTGGCGGGCGGTCACCAGTGGGGTCCCTCAAGGCTCCATTTTAGGGCCGGTACTTTTCAATATTTTTATAAACGATCTGGATGTAGGAATAGAGGGTATTTTGAGCAAGTTTGCTGATGACACCAAACTTGGAGGAGTTGTGGACTCGAATGAGGGTGGAAAGGCCTTGCAGAGGGACCTGGATAGGTTGGAGAGCTGGGCGATCACCAACCGCATGAAGTTCAATAAGAGCAAGTGCCGGGTCCTGCACCTGGGACGGGGAAACCCTGGCTGCACGTACAGACTGGGCGATGAGACGCTGGAGAGCAGCCTAGAAGAGAGGGATCTGGGGGTCGTGGTAGACAGCAAGTTGAATATGAGCCAGCAGTGTGCCCTGGCAGCCAGGAGGGCCAAGCGTGTCCTGGGGTGCATCAAGCACGGCATTGCTAGTAGGTCACGGGAGGTGATTGTCCCGCTCTACTCTGCGCTGGTGCGGCCTCACCTCGAGTACTGTGTGCAGTTCTGGGCACCGCAGTATAAAAAGGACATGAAACTGTTGGAGAGTGTCCAGAGGAGGGCTACGAAGATGGTGAAAGGCCTGGAGGGGAAGACGTACGAGGAACGGCTGAGGTCACTGGGCCTGTTCAGCCTGGAGAAGAGGAGGCTGAGGGGAGACCTCATCACAGTCTACAACTTCCTCGTAAGGGGGTGTCGAGAGGCAGGAGACCTTTTCTCCATTAACACCAGTGACAGGACCCGCGGGAACGAGGTTAAGCTGAGGCAGGGGAAATTTAGGCTAGACATCAGGAGGGGGTTCTTCACAGAGAGGGTGGTTGCACACTGGAACAGGCTCCCCAGGGAAGTGGTCACTGCACCGAGCCTGTCGGAATTTAAGAAGAGATTGGACTGTGCGCTTAGTCACATGGTCTGAACTCTTGGGTAGACCTGTGCGGTGTCAAGAGTTGGACAAGATGATCTAGTAATGATGCTGTGATGATACCGTGATGATGCAGTGATGATGCTGTGATGCTGCTGCGATGACGCTGTGGTGACGATGTGATGATGCAGTGATGATGCAGTGATGATGCAGTTATGACGCTTTAATGACATTGTGACGATATTGTGATTATGCTGTGATGACATAGCGATGATGCTGTGATGATTCTGTGATGACACTCTGATGATGATGGGATGATGCTGTGATGATGCTGTTATAACACTGTGATGACACTGTGATGATGCTGAGATTATGCTGTGAAGATGCAGTGATGATGCAGTGATGATGCAGTTATGACCCTGTGATGACGCTGTGATGATGCAGTGAGTAAGCAGTAAAGATGCTTTGATGATGCTGTTATGATGCTGCAATGATGCTGTGATGATGCTGTGGGCTGCTGTGATGACAATTTGATGACGTAGTGATGATTCTGTCATGACGCCATGATGCTGCTCTGATGCTGCTCTGACGATGCTGTGATTATGCTGTGATGACGCTCTGATGACACAGTGATGATGCTGTGATGACGCTGTGATGACAATTTGATGATGAAGTGATGACTTTGTGATTACGCTGTGATGACGCATTGAAGATTATGTGATGATGATGTGATGATGCAGTAATGATGCTGTCATGATGCAGTGATGATGCAGTGTTTACGCAGTTATGACGCTATCA
The DNA here is from genome assembly GCA_963989345.1 of Clangula hyemalis. Next base: position 1,210,838 of record OZ022461.1, on the reverse strand, counting down.
TGATGCTTTGGTGAAGTTCTGATGATGCAGTGATGGTGCTGTGATGACGCATTGATGATGCTTAGATGATGCTTTGATGATGCTCTGATGATGCTGTGATGATGCAGTGATCATGCAGTGATGATGTTGTGATGACGCAGTGATGATGTTGTGATGACGCAGTGACGATGTTGTGATGACGCTTGGATGACGCTATAGTGATTCTGTGATGATGCTGTAGTGGTACTATGATGATGCTGTGAGGACGCTGCGATGACGCTCTGATGACGCAGTAGTCATGATGTAATGATGCTGTGATGACGCTGCGATGACACTGTCGTGATGCTGTGATGACGCTGTGATGATGCTGTGATGATACTGAGATGACGTAGTGATGATGCAGTGATGATGCTGTGATTATGATGTGATGATGCATTGATCATGATGTGATGATGCTCTGATGATGCAGTGATGACTCTGTGATGATGCAGTGATTATGTAGCTATGATGCTGTGATGATGATGTGATGATGTAGTGATAATGATGTGATGATGCAGGGATGATGATGTGATGATGTTGTGTTAATGCTGTGATGACGCTGTCATGATTCTGTGACGATGCAGTGATGATGCTGTGATGACCCTGTCATGTTGTTGTGATGACGCTGTCGTGATGCTGTGATGACGCTGTGATGACAATATGATGACGTAGTTATGATGCTGTTATGATGCAGTCATTATGCAGTGATGATGCAGATATGAGGCTGTGATGACGCTGTGATGATATTGTGATGATGCTGCGATGATGATGTGATGACGCAGTGATGATGCTGCGATGACTCTGTGATGACCCTATCGTGATTATGTGATAACGCTGTGATGATGCTGTGATGATGCAATGATGATGCTGTGATGATGCTGTGATGATGCTGTGATTCTGAAGTAATGATGCTGTGAGGATGGTGAGGTGATGCTGTGATGACGCAGTGATGATGATGTGATTACGCAGCGATGATGCTGTAATGATTTTGTGATGATGATGTGATGATGCTGTGATGATGATGTGATGATACTGTGATGACGCAGATATGACGCTGCGATGATGAAGTGATGATGCAGTGATGACTCTGTGATGATGCTGTGATAACGCAGTGATGATGCTGTGATGATGCAATGATGATGCTGTGATGACGCAGTGTTTATGCAGTTATGACGCTGTGATGACCCTGTTATGATGCCTGTATGAGGATGCGATGATGCTGTGACTATGCAGTGATGATGCAGTGATGATGCTGCGATGATGTAGTGATGATGCTGCGATGATGATATGATGATGCAGTGATGATACTGTGATAACATTGTGATGACGCAGTGATGATGCAGTGATGATGCTGTAATGATGCAGTGATTATGCAGTAATGATGCTGTAGTGACGTTGTGATTATGCTGTGATGATGCTGTGATGTTGCTGTGGTGACGCTGTGTTGAGGGTGTTGTGATGCTCTGATAATGCTGTTGTGATGCTGTGATGATGCTACGATGATGTTGTGATGATGCTGTGATGACATAGCGATGATGCTGTGATGATTCTGTGATGTCACTCTGATGATGCTGTGATGATGCAATTATGGTACTGTGATGATGCTGTGATGATGCTGTGATTATGCAGCTATGACGCTGTGATGACATAGTGATGATGCTGTGTTGACGCTGTGATGATGATAGGATGATGCTGTGATGATGCTGTGATGATGATGTCATGATGCAATGATGATGCAGTGGTGATGCTCTGATGATGCTGTAATGATGCTGTGACGATGAAGTGATGGTGCAGTGATGATACTGTGATGACACTGTGATGATGCAGTGATGATTCAGTGATGATTCTGTTATGATGCTATGATGACGCTATTATGATGCTGTGATGACGCTGCGACGATGATATGATGATCCTGTGATTACTCTGCGATGACGTTTTGATGACACTGCTATGATGCTGTGATGATGCTTTGATGACGCAGTGATGACGCTGTGATGACGCTGTGATGACGCTGTGATGATGCTGTGATGACGCTGTGATTATGCTGTGATGATGCAGTGATTATGCTGTGATGATGTTGTGATGATGCTGTTATGATGCAATGATGATGATGAGATGATGCAGTGATGATGATGTGATGATGCAGTGATGATACTGGTACGACGCTGTTATAATGCAGTGATTATGCAGTAATGATGCTTTGATAATGCTTAGATGATGCTGTGATGATGTAGTGATTGTGCAGTGATGATGCAGTGATGACGCAGTCATGATGCTTTGATGACAATGCCAAGATACTCTGATGATGCTGTGATGATTCCTTGATGACGCTGAGATGATGCTGTGAGAGTGCAGTGATGATGCAGTGTTTATGCTGTGATGATGCTCTGATTGTGTTGTGATGATGCTGTGATGATGCTGTGATGATATTGTGATGATGCAGTGATGATGATGTGATGATGCTCTGATGATGATGTGATGATGCTGTGATGATGCTGTGATGATATTGTGATAATGCAGTGATGATGTTGTGATAACGCAGTGATGATGCTGTGATGATGTTGTGATGATGCAGTGAAGATAATGGGATGATGCAGTGATGATGTTTTAATGGCGACGTGATGATGCTGTGATGATGCTGTGATGATGCAGTTAAGATGATGTGATGATGCAGTGATGATGATGTCATGATGCAGTGATGATACTGTGATCACGCTGTGATAATGCATTGATTATGCAGTAATGATGCTCTGATGATGCTGAGATGATGCTGTGATGATGCAGTGGTGGTGCAGTGATGATGCAGTGATGACGCAGTGATGATGCTGCGATGATGATTTGAAGATGCTGTGATGATGCAGTGATGGTGCTGTGAAGGCGCAGTGGTGATGCTTTGATTATGCTGTGATGATGCAGTGATTATGCAGCTATGGTGCAGTGATGATGCTGTGATTATACCGTGATGACGCTGTGATGACAGAGTGATGATGCTGTGATGACACTCTGATGATGTTGTGGTGATAATGTGATGATGCTGTGAAGATACTGTGATAACGCTTTTATTATGCAGTATTCATGCAGTAATGATTCTGTGATGATGCTGAGATGACGCTGCGATGATGATGTGATGATGCTGTGATGAGTGTGATGACGCTCTGATGACACTATTATTGTGCTGAGATGATGCAGTGATGATGCAGTGATGAGACTGTGATGATGCTGTGATGACGTTTTGATGATGCATTGATGATGATGTGATGATGTAGCTAAGATGCTGTGACGATGCAGTGATGAAACCGTGATGACACTCTGATGATGTACTGAGTAAGCAGTAATGATGCTGCGATGATTCTGTGATGACACTGTAATGATGCTGTGATGAGGCAGAGATGATGCAGTGATGATGCTGTGATGATGTTGTGATGAAGCTGTGATGATGCAGTGATGATGATGGGATTATGAAGTGATGATGATGTGATGATGCAGTGATGATACTGTGATGACGCTGTGATAATGCAGTGATTATGCGGAAATGATGCTGTGATGACACTGATATGATGCTTTGATGATGCAGTGATGATGCTGTGAGGATGCAGTGAGGACACAGTGATGATGTTGTGCTGATGCTGTGATGATGTTTTGATTACGCAGTGATGATGCTGTGGTGATGCAGTGATGATGCAGTGATGATGCAGTGATCAAAGCGTCATCACAGCATCATCACAGCATCATCGCAGCGTCATCGCAGCGTCATCACTGCATCATCGCAGCGTCATCACTGCATCATCACAGCATCAACACTGCATCATCACTGCATCATCACAACATCATCAAATAATCATGAAAGCATCACAGCTTCATCAGAGCGTCAACACTGCATCTTCACTGCATCATCACAGCATCATCACAGCATAATCACATCATCATCACTGCATCATCACTGCATCATCACTGCATCATCACAGCATCATTGCATCATCATCACAGCATCACCAAATATTCGCAGAGTCATCATTGCATCATCACAGAATCATCAAAGCACCATCATAGCGTCATCAGAGCATTATCGCTGCCTCATCATTGCCTCATCACTGCGTCATCACAACATCATCACTTCAACATCACAGCAACATCACACTGTCATCAAAGCGTCATCACAGCATCATTACTGCATCATCACAGCATCATAACACATCATCACCACATCACAACAGCATCATCACAGCATTATAACAGCATCATCCAGGCGTCATCACTGCATCATCACAGCGTCACCACAGCGTCATCACTGCATCATCACAGCATCATCAAAGCATCACAGCGTAATCAAAGCATCATCACAGTTTCATCACGGTATCAACACAGCATTATCACATCATCATCACAGAATCATCATGCCATCATCACAGCATCATCGCAGCATCATCACAGCATCATTAAAGCATCACAGCGTCATCAAAGACTCATCACAGCGTCATCACAGCATCACCACTGCGTCATCAGAGCGTCATCAAAGCACCATCACAGCTTCATCACAGCATCAACACAGCATCATCACAGTGTCATCAAAGCGTCATCACAACATCATCAGCGCGTCATCACTGAATCATCACAGCGTAATAACTACATCATCAGTGCGTCATCACAGCGTCATCCCAGCATCACGACAGCATCAACACAGCAACATCTCAGCGTCATCACTACATCATCGCAGCGTCATCACTGCATCATCACAGCATCATAAGTGCCTCATCACAGCATCATCAGAGCATCATCAGAGCATTATCGCTGCCTCATCACTGCATCATTAAAGCATCATCACTGCATCATCACTGCATCATCACAATATTATCACAGCCTCACCACAGCGTCATAACTGCATCATCACTGCATCATCACTTTATCATCAGAGCATCATCACATCATTTCAATGCATCATCACAGCATAATAACAGCATCATCATGGCATCATCACAACATCATCACAGAATCATCACAGCGTCATCACAGCATCATCACAGCATCACAACAGCATCATCACTGCATCATCAAATCATGATCACTGCATCATGAAAGTGTCATCACAGCATCACCACAGCATCATCACAACAGTATCACAGTATCACAGAGTCATCACAGCGTCATCATCACATCATCACTGCACCATCACTGTGTCATCACAGCATCATTACTGCATAATCACAACATCATCACGGTGTCATCGCAGCATAATCACAGCATAATCAGAGCATCACAACAGCATCATCGCATCGTCATCACTGCATCATCACTGCATCATCACAGCATCACAACAGCATCATCGCAGCATCATCACAGTATCATCAAAGCATCACAGCGTCGCCATCACTGCATCATCACAGAATCATCACTGTATCATCGCAGCGGTATAACTGCATTATCACAGCATGATCACAGCATCATCACTGCATCATCACAGCATCATCACAACATCATCACAGCATCACGGCATCATCAAAGCGCCATAAAAGCGTCATCACAGCATCATCACTGCGTCATCACTCTATCATCACAGCATCATCAAAGCATCACAGCGTCATCACAGTATCATCACAGCATCATCACAGCTTCCTCACGGCGTCATTACATCATCAGTACAGTGTCATCAAAGCGTTATCACAGAATCATCACTGCATCATCACAGCATCATCACTGCATCATTACAGCTCATCACAGTGTCATCACAGCTTCATCACAGCATCATCCGAGCGTCATCACAGCATCATGAAAGCACCATCACAGCGTCATCACTCCATCATCACAGCATCATCACTGCATCATCACAGCATCACAGTGTCATCAAATTATCATCACTGCATCATCAGAGCATCACCAGAACTTCATCGCAGCATCATCACAGCACCATCACAGCGTTATCACAGCGTCATCAAAGCATCATCACAACATCATGAAAGCGTCATCACAGTATCATTACAGTGTCATCAAATCATTATCACAGCATCATAAGAGCATCATTTCTGGTGCCAACACAGAAACCTTGTTTTTTTTGACCATGGGGCACTTTACTCAGCACCTGGCCTGATGGCCGCAGACGGGTCCCTATCTTTTAGGGGAAAAAGGATCCTGGGCCAGGAGCTGGCAGGGCTCATTGAGAGGGCTTTAAACTAGGTAAGAAGGGGGATGGGGCTGAAGCAAGGATTGTTGGGGCTGTGCCAGGGGGAACAATGGCAAGGCCGGAGGATAGGGCAATGGCCCAGCTGAAGTGCATCTACACCAATGCTCTGATGATGCTCTGATGATGCAGTGATGTTGCAGTAGTGATGCTGTGATGACGCTTTGATGATGCTGTGATGACGCGGTGATGATGATATGATGATGCAGTGATGATACTGTGATGACGCTGTGATGATGCAGTGATTATGCATTAATGATTCTGTGATGATGCTGAGATGATATTTTGATGATGCAGTGATGACGCTGTGATGACCTTATTATGATGCTGTGATGATGCTGTGATTATGCAGCTACGATTCTGTGATGATGCTGTGATGATGCTGTGATGATGCAGTGATCATGTAGTGGTGATGATGTGATGACGCAGGGATTCTGCAGTAATGATACGTTGATGATGCGGTGATGATACTGTGATGTTGCAGTAATGACGCTGCGATGAAGTTATGATGATGCAGTGATGATACTGTGATGACGCAGTGATGATGCAGTGATTATGCAGTAATGATACTGAGATGATGCAGTTATGATGCAGTGGTGATGCATTGATGACGCTGTAATTATGATGTGATTATGTAGTGATGATGTAGTGATTACGCTGTGATGATGCTGTGATGATACTGTGAAGACGCTGTTATGATGCAGTGAGGAAGCACTAATGATGCTGTGATGTTGCTGAGATGATGCTGTGATGATTCATTGATGATGCTGTGATGATGCTATGATTATGTTTTGATGATGCCTTGATGATTCTGTGATTACGCTGTGATGACTCTGTCGTGATGCTCTGATAACGCTGTCGTGATGCTGTGATGATGCTGCGATGATGTTGTGATGATGCAATGATTATGCTGTGATGATGCAGTGATAATGATGTGATAATGCTGTGATGATGATGTGATGACGCAGTGATGATGATGTGATGATTCAGTGATTCTGCAGTATTGATACTGTGATGATGCTGAGATGATGCTGTAACGATGCAGTGATGATACAGTGATAATGCTGTGATGATGCTATAATAATGTTGTGATGATGCTGTGATGAAGATGTGATGATTCTGTGATGACGCTGTGATGATGCTGTCGTGATGGTCTGATAACGTTGTCGTAACGCTGTGACGATGCTTCGATGATGTTGTGATGATTCTGTGATGATGCAATTATGATGCTGTGATGATGCAGTGATGATGCACTGATAATGCTGTTATGACGCTGTGATGACGTAGTAATGATGCTGTGATGATGCAGTGTTTACGCAGTTATGACGCTGTGATGATGCTTTGGTGAAGTTCTGATGATGCAGTGATGGTGCTGTGATGACGCATTGATGATGCTTAGATGATGCTGTGCTGATGCTCTGATGATGCTGTGATGATGCAGTGATGATGATGTGATGATGCTGTGGTGATGATGTGATGATGCTGTGATGACGCAGTGATAATGTTGTGATGACGCAGTGATGATGCTGCGATGATGCTATGGTGATGATGTGATGATGCTGTGATGACGCAGTGACGATGCTGTGATGACGCTTGGATGACGCTATAGTGATTCTGTGATGATGCTGTAGTGGTACTATGATGATGCTGTGAGGATGCTGCGATGACGCTCTGATGACGCAGTAATCATGATGTAATGATGCTGTGATGACGCTGCGATGACACTGTCGTGATGCTGTGATGATGCTGTGATGATACTGAGATGACGTTGTGATGATGCAGTGATGATGCAGTGATGACGCAGTAATGATGCTATGATCATGTAGTGATGATGTAGTGATTATGCTGTGATGACGCAGTGATGATGCTCTGATGATGCTGTGATTATGATGTGATGATGCATTGATCATGATGTGATGATGCTCTGATGATGCAGTGATGACTCTGTGATGATGCAGTGATTATGTAGCTATGATGCTGTGATGATGATGTGATGATGTAGTGATAATGATGTGATGATGCAGGGATGATGATGTGATGATGCAGGGATGATGATGTGATGATGTTGTGTTAATGCTGTGATGACGCTGTCATGATTCTGTGACGATGCAGTGATGATGCTGTGATGACCCTGTCATGATGTTGTGATGACGCTGTCGTGATGCTGTGATGATGCTGTGATGACAATATGATGACGTAGTTATGATGCTGTTATGATGCAGTCATTATGCAGTGATGATGCAGATATGAGGCTGTGATGACGCTGTGATGATATTGTGATGATGCTGCGATGATGATGTGATGACGCAGTGATGATGCTGCGATGACTCTGTGATGACCCTATCGTGATTATGTGATAACGCTGTGATGATGCTGTGATGATGCAATGATGATGCTGTGATGATGCTGTGATGATGCTGTGATTCTGAAGTAATGATGCTGTGAGGATGGTGAGGTGATGCTGTGATGACGCAGTGATGATGATGTGATTACGCAGCGATGATGCTGTAATGATTTTGTGATGATGATGTGATGATGCTGTGATGATGATGTGATGATACTGTGATGACGCAGATATGACGCTGCGATGATGAAGTGATGATGCAGTGATGACTCTGTGATGATGCTGTGATAACGCAGTGATGATGCAGTGATGATGCTGCGATGATGTAGTGATGATGCTGCGATGATGATATGATGATGCAGTGATGATACTGTGATAACATTGTGATGACGCAGTGATGATGCAGTGATGATGCTGTAATGATGCAGTGATTATGCAGTAATGATGCTGTAGTGACGTTGCGATTATGCTGTGATGATGCTGTGATGTTGCTGTGGTGACGCTGTGTTGAGGGTGTTGTGATGCTCTGATAACGCTGTTGTGATGCTGTGATGATGCTACGATGATGTTGTGATGATGCTGTGATGACATAGCGATGATGCTGTGATGATTCTGTGATGTCACTCTGATGATGCTGTGATGATGCAATTATGGTACTGTGATGATGCTGTGATGATGCAGTGATGATATAGTGATGACGTTGTGATGATGCATTGATGATGCTGTATTGATCCTGTGATGACGCAGTGATTATGCAGTGATGACACCGTGATGACGCTGTAATGATGCAGTGAGTAAGCAGTAATGATAATGCGATGATGCTGTGATTATGCTGTGACGATGAGGTGATGATGCAGTGATTATGCAGTGATGATGCTGTCATGATACTCTAATGATGCTCTGATGATGCAGAGATGATGCTGTGATGTTGCTGTGATGATGACGTGATGATGCAGTGATGATAATGTGATGATGCTGTGCTAATGCAGTGATTATGCTGTAATGATGCTCTGATGACACTGAGATAATGCTCTGATGCTGTAGATATGATGCTGTGAAGATGCAGTGAGGACGCAGAGATGATGCTGTGATGACAATGTGAAGATGCTGTGATGATGCAGTGATGGCGCAGTGATGATGCTGTGATGACACTGTGATTATGTGGTGATGATGATATGATGATGCTGTGATGATGCTGTGATGATGCTGTGATTATGCAGCTATGACGATGTGATGACATAGTGATGATGCTGTGATGACGCTGTGATGATGATAGGATGATGCTGTGATGATGATGTCATGATGCAATGATGATGCAGTGGTGATGCTCTGATGATGCTGTAATGATGCTGTGACGATGAAGTGATGGTGCAGTGATGATACTGTGATGACACTGTGATGATGCAGTGATGATTCAGTGATGATTCTGTTATGATGCTATGATCTTGAGGTCTCTTCCAACCTAGAAATTCTGTGATTCTGTGTGATTCTGTGATGACGCTATTATGATGCTGTGATGACACTGCGACGATGATATGATGATCCTGTGATTACTCTGCGATGACGTTTTGATGACACTGCTATGATGCTGTGATGATGCTTTGATGACGCAGTGATGACGCTGTGATGACGCTGTGATGATGCTGTGATGACGCTGTGATTATGCTGTGATGATGCAGTGATTATGCTGTGATGATGTTGTGATGATGCTGTTATGATGCAATGATGATGATGAGATGATGCAGTGATGATGCAGTGATGATGCAGTGATGATACTGGTACGACGCTGTTATAATGCAGTGATTATGCAGTAATGATGCTGTGATAATGCTTAGATGATGCTGTGATGATGTAGTGATTGTGCAGTGATGATGCAGTGATGACGCAGTCATGATGCTTTGATGACAATGCCAAGATACTCTGATGATGCTGTGATGATTCCTTGATGACGCTGAGATGATGCTGTGAGAGTGCAGTGATGATGCAGTGTTTATGCTGTGATGATGCTCTGATTGTGTTGTGATGATGCTGTGATGATGCTGTGATGATATTGTGATGATGCAGTGATGATGATGTGATGATGCTCTGATGATGATGTGATGATGCTGTGATGATGCTGTGATGATATTGTGATAATGCAGTGATGATGTTGTGATAACGCAGTGATGATGCTGTGATGATGTTGTGATGATGCAGTGAAGATAATGGGATGATGCAGTGATGATGATGTCATGATGCAGTGATGATACTGTGATCACGCTGTGATAATGCATTGATTATGCAGGAATGATGCTTTGATGATGCTGAGATGATGCTGTGATGATGCAGTGGTGGTGCAGTGATGATGCAGTGATGACGCAGTGATGATGCTGCGATGATGATTTGAAGATGCTGTGATGATGCAGTGATGGTGCTGTGAAGGCGCAGTGGTGATGCTTTCATTATGCTGTGATGATGCAGTGATTATGCAGCTATGGTGCTGTGATGATGCTGTGATGATACTGTGATGACATTGTGATGACGGAGTGATGATGCTGTGATGACACTCTGATGATGCCGTGATGATAATGTGATGATGCCGTGATGATGCTGTGAAGATACTGTGATGATGCTGAGATGATGCTGTGATGATGCTGTTATGACGCTGTGATGACGCAGTGATGATGCTGTGATGATGCAGTGATGATGATGTGATGAAGCAGTGATGGTACAGTGATTATGCTGTGATTAAGCTGTGATGACACAATTATGATGCTCTGATGATGCAGTGATGATGCAGTGTCGATGCAGTGATGATGCTGTGAAGGCGCAGTAGTGATGCTTTGATTATGCTGTGATGATGCAGTGATTATGCAGCTATGGTGCAGTGATGACGCTGTGATGACGGAGTGATGATGCTGTGATGACACTCTGATGATGTTGTGGTGATAATGTGATGATGCTGTGAAGATACTCTGATAACGCTTTTATTATGCAGTATTCATGCAGTAATGATTCTGTGATGATGCTGAGATGACGCTGCGATGATGCTGTGATGATGCTGTGATGAGTGTGATGACGCTCTGATGACACTATTATTGTGCTGAGATGATGCAGTGATGATGCAGTGATGAGACTGTGATGATGCTGTGATGACGTTTTGATGATGCATTGATGATGATGTGATGATGTAGCTATGATGCTGTGACGATGCAGTGATGAAACCGTGATGACACTCTGATGATGTACTGAGTAAGCAGTAATGATGCTGTGATGATTCTGTGATGACACTGTAATGATGCTGTGATGAGGCAGAGATGATGCAGTGATGATGCTGTGATGATGTTGTGATGAAGCTGTGATGATGCAGTGATGATGATGGGATTATGAAGTGATGATGATGTGATGATGCAGTGCTGATACTGTGATGACGCTGTGATAATGCAGTGATTATGCGGAAATGATGCTGTGATGACACTGAGATGATGCTTTGATGATGCAGTGATGATGCTGTGAGGATGCAGTGAGGACACAGTGATGATGTTGTGCTGATGCTGTGATGATGTTTTGATTAGGCAGTGATGATGCTGTGGTGATGCAGTGATGATGCAGTGATGATGCAGTGATCAAAGCGTCATCACAGCATCATCACAGCATCATCACAGCGTCATCGCAGCGTCATCACTGCATCATCGCAGCGTCATCACTGCATCATCACAGCATCAACACTGCATCATCACTGCATCATCACAACATCATCAAATAATCATGAAAGCATCACAGCTTCATCAAAACATCATCAGAGCGTCAACACTGCATCTTCATTGCATCATCACAGCATCATCACAGCATCATCACTGCATCATCACTGCATCATCACTGCATCATCACAGCATCAATGCATCATCATCACAGCATCACCAAATATTCGCAGAGTCATCATTGCATCATCACAGAATCATCAAAGCACCATCATATCTTGATCAGAGCATTATCGCTGCCTCATCACTGCCTCATCACTGCATCATCACTGCGTCATCACAACATCATCACTTCAACATCACAGCAACATCACACTGTCATCAAAGCGTCATCACAGCATCATTACTGCATCATCACAGCATCATAACACATCATCACCACATCACAACAGCATCGTCACAGCATTATAACAGCATCATCCAGGCGTCATCACTGCATCATCACAGCGTCACCACAGCGTCATCACTGCATCATCACAGCATCATCAAAGCATCACAGCGTAATCAAAGCGTCATCACAGCTTCATCACGGTATCAACACAGCATTATCACATCATCATCACACAATCATCATGCCATCATCACAGCATCATCGCAGCATCATCACAGCATCATTAAAGCATCACAGCGTCATCAAAGACTCATCACAGCGTCATCACAGCATCACCACTGCGTCATCAGAGCGTCATCAAAGCACCATCACAGCTTCATCACAGCATCAACACAGCATCATCACAGTGTCATCAAAGCGTCATCACAACATCATCAGCGCGTCATCACTGAATCATCACAGCATAATAACTACATCATCAGTGCGTCATCACAGCGTGATCACAGCATCATAAGTGCATCATCACAGCATCATAAAAACATCATCACATCATCATCATTGTATCATCACAGCATCATCATAGCGTCATCAGAGTATTATCGCTGCCTCATCACTGCATCATCACAGCATCATCACTGCATCATCACAGCATCATCACAATATTATCACAGCCTCACCACAGCGTCATAACTGCATCATCACTGCATCATCACTGTATCATCAGAGCATCATCACATCATTTCAATGCATGATCACAGCATAATAACATCATCATCACAGCATCATCACAACATCATCACAGAATCATCACTGAATCATCACAGCGTCATCACAGCATCATCACAGCATCATCACTGCATCATCACAGCATCATCAAATCATGATCACTGCATCATGAAAGTGTCATCACAGCATCACCACAGCATCATCACAACAGTATCACAGTATCACAGAGTCATCACAGCGTCATCATCACATCATCACTGCACCATCACTGTGTCATCACAGCATCATTACTGCATAATCACAACATCATCACGGTGTCATCGAAGCATAATCACAGCATAATCAGAGCATCACAACAGCATCATCGCATCGTCATCACTGCATCATCATTGCATCATCACAACATCATCACTGCATCATCACAGCATCACAACAGCATCATCACAGTATCATCAAAGCATCAGAGCGTCGCCATCACTGCATCATCACAGAATCATCACAGCATGATCACAGCATCATCACTGCATCATCACAGCATGATCACAGCATCATCACTGCATCATTACTGCATAATCACTGCATCATTACAGCATCATCACTGCATCATCACTGCGTCATCACAATGTTATCACAGTATCATCACAGCATCATCATATCATCATCGCAGCATCATCACTACATCATCGCAGCATCATCATTGCATCATCACAGCATCATCACAGCGTTATCACATAATCACGATAGGGTCATCACAGAGTCATCGCAGCATCATCACAATATCATCACAGCGTCATCACAGCCTCATATCTGCATCATCACTGCATAATGACTGCATCATAACAGCATCATAACTACGTCATCATATTGTCATCACAGCATCATCACAGCATCACGACAGCGTCATCACAACATCATGACAGGGTCATCACAGCATCATCACTGCATCGTCACAGAATCATGACAGCGTCATCACAGCATTAACACAACATCATCACATCATCATCCCTGCATCATCACATCATCATCCCTGCATCATCACATCATTATCACTACATCATCACATCATCATCACAGCATCATAGCTACATAATCACTGCATCATCACAGAGTCATCACTGCATCATCAGAGCATCATCACATCATGATCAATGCATCATCACATCATAATCACAGCATCATCAGAGCATCATCACTGCGTCATCACAGCATAATCACTACATCATCACTACATGATCACAGCATCATTACTGCGTCATCACTGCATCATCACTGCATCATCACAACGTCATCTCAGTATCATCACAGCGTCATCACAGCATCACGACAGTGTCATCGCAGCGTCATCACAGCATCATTACATCATGATTACTGCGTCATCAGAGTGTTATCGCAGCATCCTCACAGCATCATCATAGTACCACTACAGCATCATCACAGAATCACTATAGCGTCATCCAAGTGTCATCACAACATCGTCACTGCGTCATCACAGCATCATCACATCATCATCATAACATCATCGCAGCATCATCACTGCGTCATCACAACATCATCACTGCGTCATCACAACATCATCACTGCATGATCACTGCATCATCACAGCATCATTAGAGCATCATCAGAGCATCATCTAAGCATCATCAATGCGTCATCACAGCACCATCACTGCATCATCAGAACTTCACCAAAGCATCATCACAGCGTCATAACTGCGTAAACACTGCATCATCACAGCATCATTACTACGTCATCACAGCGTCATAACAGCATTATCAGTGCATCATCACTGCATCATCACAGCATCATAATTGCATCATCACAGAATCATCACAACATCATCGAAGCATCGTCACAGCGTTACGACAACGTTATCAGACCATCACGACAGCATCATCACAGCGTCATCACAGAATCATCACATCTTCATCACAGCATCATCACAACATTATTATAGCATCATCACAGCATTATCACTGTATCATCACTGCATCATTACAGCATCATCTCAGCATCATCACAGTATCAATACTGCAGAATCACTGAATCATCACATCATCACTGCGTCATCACATCATCATCACAGCATTATCACATCATTATCACTGCATCATCACAGCATCATCGCAGCATCATCACATCATCATCGCAGCGTAATCACTGCATCATCACAACATCATCGCAGCATCATCACAGCATCACGACAGCGTTATCAGAGCATCACGACAGAGTCATCACAGCGTCATCACAGAATCATCAAGGCATCATCAAAACATAATCATAGCATCATCACAGCATCATCACTGCATCATTAATGAATCATCACAGCATCATCTCAGCAACATCACAGCATCATTAGTGCTTACTCACTGCATCATAACAGTGTCTTCACAGTATCATCACAGCATCATCACTGCATCATCAATGAATCATCACAGCATCTTCTCAGCAAAACCACAGCATCATTACTGCTTCCTCACTGCATCATAACAGCGTCTTCACAGTATCATCAGTGCATCATCACAGCGTAATCACTACATCATCACTACATAATCACATCATAATTACAGCGTCATCAATGCATCACCACTGCATCATAACTGCATCATCTCAGTATCATTACTGCATAATCACTGCATCATCACTGCGTCATCACAGTATCATCACTGCATCATCATAACTTCATCGCAGCGTCATTACTGCAACATCACAGTATCATCACCGCATCATCAACGTATCATTACTGCAGAATCCCTGCGTCATCACATCATCACCACTACATGATCACTGCATCATCACAGCATCATCACAGCATCATCACAGAATCGTAGCTGCATAATCACAGCATCATCACAGCATCATAATAAGGTCATCACAGCGTCATCACTGCATCATCAAAATATCATCTCAGCATCATCACAGAATCATTAATGCATAATCACTGCATCATCACAGTATCATCACTGCATCATCATATCATCATCACCGCGTCATCACAGCATCATCACAGCATCATCAAAGCGTCATCACAGCGTCACTACTGCAACATCACTGCATCATCAGAGCATCATCAGAGCATTGGTGTAGATGCACTTCAGCTGGGCCATTGCCCTATCCTCCGGCCTTGCCATTGTTCCCCCTGGCACAGCCCCAACAATCCTTGCTTCAGCCCCATCCCCCTTCTTACCTAGTTTAAAGCCCTCTCAATGAGCCCTGCCAGCTCCTGGCCCAGGATCCTTTTTCCCCTAGAAGACAGGGACCCGTCTGCGGCCATCAGGCCAGGTGCTGAGTAAAGTGCCCCATGGTCAAAAAAAACAAGATTTCTGTGTTGGCACCAGAAATGATGCTCTTATGATGCTGTGATAATGATTTGATGACACTGTGATGATACTGTGATGACGCTTTGATGATGTTGTGATGATGCTTTGATGACGCTGTGATAACGCTGTGATGGTGCTGTGATGAGGCTGTGATGATGCTCAGATGATGCAGTGATGTTGCAGTAGTGACACTGTGATGTTGCTTTGATGATGCTGCGATGAAGTTCTGGTGATGCTCTGATGATGCAGTGATGATAATTTGATGACACTGTGATGCTGTGATGATGCAGTGATGATGCTGCGATGATGCTGTGATGACGCTGTGATGGTGCTTTCATGATGCTGTAATGACGCTGTGATGATGCTGTGATGAAGCTGTGTTAACACTGTGATGACGCTGTAATGATGCAGTGATTATGCTGTGATGATGCAGTGATGATTCTGTGATAACGCTTTGATGACACTGTACTGATGATATAATGACGCCGTGAGGAATCTGTGATGATGCTGTGATGACACTCTGATGATGCCGTGATGATAATGTGATGATGCCGTGATGATGCTGTGAAGATACTGTGATGATGCTGAGATGATGCTGTGATGATGCAGTGATGATGATGTGATGAAGTAGTGATGATACAGTGATTATGCTGTGATTAAGCTGTGATGACACAATTATGATGCTCTGATGATGCAGTGATGATGCAGTGTCGATGCAGTGATGATGCTGTGACGATGCAGTGAAGATGATGTGATGATGCAGTGATGATGATGTTATGATGCAGTGATGATACTGTGATGACGCTGTGATAATGCATTGATTATGCAGGAATGATGCTGTGATGATGCTGAGATGATGCTGTCATGATGCAGTGATGGTGCAGTGATGATGCAGTGATGACGCAGTGATGATGCTGCGGTGATGATTTGAAGGTGCTGTGATGATGCAGTGATGGTGCTGTGAAGGCGCAGTAGTGATGCTTTGATTATGCTGTGATGATGCAGTGATTATGCAGCTATGGTGCAGTGATGATGCTGTGATGATACCGTGATGACGCTGTGATGACGGAGTGATGATGCTGTGATGACACTCTGATGATGTTGTGGTGATAATGTGATGATGCTGTGAAGATACTGTGATAACGCTTTTATTATGCAGTATTCATGCAGTAATGATTCTGTGATGATGCTGAGATGACGCTGCGATGATGATGTGATGATGCTGTGATGAGTGTGATGACGCTCTGATGACACTATTATTGTGCTGAGATGATGCAGTGATGATGCAGTGATGAGACTGTGATGATGCTGTGATGACGTTTTGATGATGCATTGATGATGATGTGATGATGTAGCTATGATGCTGTGACGATGCAGTGATGAAACCGTGATGACACTCTGATGATGTACTGAGTAAGCAGTAATGATGCTGCGATGATTCTGTGATGACACTGTAATGATGCTGTGATGAGGCAGAGATGATGCAGTGATGATGCTGTGATGATGTTGTGATGAAGCTGTGATGATGCAGTGATGATGATTGGATTATGAAGTGATGATGATGTGATGATGCAGTGATGATACTGTGATGACGCTGTGATAATGCAGTGATTATGCGGAAATGATGCTGTGATGACACTGATATGATGCTTTGATGATGCAGTGATGATGCTGTGAGGATGCAGTGAGGACACAGTGATGATGTTGCGCTGATGCTGTGATGATGTTTTGATTACGCAGTGATGATGCTGTGGTGATGCAGTGATGATGCAGTGATGATGCAGTGATCAAAGCGTCATCACAGCATCATCACAGCATCATCGCAGCGTCATCGCAGCGTCATCACTGCATCATCGCAGCGTCATCACTGCATCATCACAGCATCAACACTGCATCAACACTGCATCATCACAACATCATCAAATAATCATGAAAGCATCACAGCTTCATCAAAGCGTCATCAGAGCGTCAACACTGCATCATCACTGCATCATCACAACATCATCAAATAATCATGAAAGCATCACAGCTTCATCAAAGCGTCATCAGAGCGTCAACACTGCATCTTCACTGCATCATCACAGCATCATAACAGCATAATCACAGCATCATCACTGCATCATCACTGCATCATCACAGCATCATTGCATCATCATCACAGCATCACCAAATATTCGAAGAGTCATCATTGCATCATCACAGAATCATCAAAGCACCATCATAGAGTCATCAGAGCATTATCGCTGCCTCATCACTGCCTCATCACTGCATCATCACTGCGTCATCACAACATCATCACTTCAACATCACAGCAACATCACACTGTCATCAAAGCGTCATCACAGCATCATTACTGCATCATCACAGCATCATAACACATCATCACCACATCACAACAGCATCATCACAGCATTATAACAGCATCATCCAGGCGTCATCACTGCATCATCACAGCGTCATCACAGCATCACCACTGCGTCATCAGAGCGTCATCAAAGCACCATCACAGCTTCATCACAGCATCAACACAGCATCATCACAGTGTCATCAAAGCGTCATCACAACATCATCAGCGCGTCATCACTGAATCATCACAGCGTAATAACTACATCATCAGTGCGTCATCACAGCGTCATCACAGCATCACTACAGCATCAACACAGCAATATCTCAGCGTCATCACTACATCATCGCAGCGTCATCACTGCATCATCACAGCATCATAAGTGCATCATCACAGCATCATCACAGCATCATAAAAAGTTCATCACATCATCATCATTGTATCATCACAGCATCATCATAGCGTCATCAGAGCATTATCGCTGCCTCATCACTGCATCATCACAGCATCATCACTGCATCATCACAGCATCATCACAATATTATCACAGCCTCACCACAGCGTCATAACTGCATCATCACTGCATCATCACAGCATCATCACTGCATCATCACAGCATCATCACAATATTATCACAGCCTCACCACAGCGTCATAACTGCATCATCACTGCATCATCACTGTATCATCAGAGCATCATCACATCATTTCAATGCATCATCACAGCATAATAACAGCATCATCACGGCATCATCACAACATCATCACAGAATCAACACAACATCATCACAGAATCATCACTGAATCATCACAGCGTCATCACAGCATCATCACAGCATCACAACAGCATCATCACTGCATCATCAAATCATGATCACTGCATCATGAAAGTGTCATCACAGCATCACCACAGCATCATCACAACAGTATCACAGAGTCATCACAGCGTCATCATCACATCATCACTGCACCATCACTGTGTCATCACAGCATCATTACTGCATAATCACAACATCATCACGGTGTCATCGCAGCATAATCACAGCATAATCAGAGCATCACAACAGCATCATCGCATCGTCATCACTGCATCATCATTGCATCATCACTGCATCATCACTGCATCATCACAGCATCACAACAGCATCATCGCAGCATCATCACAGTATCATCAAAGCATCAGAG
Organism: Clangula hyemalis; assembly: GCA_963989345.1. Next base: position 1,190,662 of record OZ022461.1, on the reverse strand, counting down.
CGTCGCTATCACTGCATCATCACAGAATCATCACAGCATCATCACAGCATCATCACTGCATCATTACAGCATCATCACAACATCATCACAGCATCACGGCATCATCAAAGCGCCATAAAAGCGTCATCACAGCATCATCACTGCATCATCACAGCATCATCACAGCATGATCACAGCATCATCACTGCGTCATCACTCCATCATCACAGCATCATCAAAGCATCACAGCGTCATCACAGTATCATCACAGAACCATCACAGCTTCCTCACGGCGTCATTACAACGTCATCACAGTGCCATCACAGTCTCATCACAGCATCATCACAGCGTCATTACAGCATCATCGCAGCATCATCACAACATCATCAAAGCGTCATCACAGTATCATCACAGTGTCATCAAATCATTATCACAGCATCATAAGAGCATCATTTCTGGTGCCAACACAGAAATCTTTTTTTTTTTAACCATGGGGCACTTTACTCAGCACCTGGCCTGATGGCCGCAGACGGGTCCCTATCTTTTAGGGGAAAAAGGATCCTGGGCCAGGAGCTGGCAGGGCTCATTGAGAGGGCTTTAAACTAGGTAAGAAGGGGGATGGGGCTGAAGCAAGGATTGTTGGGGCTGTGCCAGGGGGAACAATGGCAAGGCCGGAGGATAGGGCAATGGCCCAGCTGAAGTGCATCTACACCAATGCTCTGATGATGCTCTGATGATGCAGTGATGTTGCAGTAGTGACGTTGTGATGACGCTTTGATGATGCTGTGATGACGCGGTGATGATGATATGATGATGCAGTGATGACGCTGTGATGATGCAGTGATTATGCATTAATGATTCTGTGATGATGCTGAGATGATATTTTGATGATGCAGTGATGACGCTGCGATGACCTTATTATGATGCTGTGATGATGCTGTGATTATGCAGCTACGATTCTGTGATGATGCTGTGATGATGCTGTGATGATGCAGTGATCATGTAGTGGTGATGATGTGATGACGCAGGGATTCTGCAGTAATGATACGTTGATGATGCGGTGATGATACTGTGATGTTGCAGTAATGACGCTGCGATGAAGTTATGATGATGCAGTGATGATACTGTGATGACGCAGTGATGATGCAGTGATTATGCAGTAATGATACTGAGATGATGCAGTTATGATGCAGTGGTGATGCATTGATGACGCTGTAATTATGATGTGATTATGTAGTGATGATGTAGTGATTACGCTGTGATGATGCTGTGATGATACTGTGAAGACGCTGTTATGATGCAGTGAGGAAGCACTAATGATGCTGTGATGTTGCTGAGAGGATGCTGTGATGATTCATTGATGATGCTGTGATGATGCTATGATTATGTTTTGATGATGCCTTGATGATTCTGGGATTACGCTGTGATGACTCTGTCGTGATGCTCTGATAACGCTGTCGTGATGCTGTGATGATGCTGCGATGATGTTGTGATGATGCAATGATTATGCTGTGATGATGTAGTAATGATGATGTTATGATGCTGAGGTGATGCAATGATGATGCTGTATTGACGCAGTGATGGTGCTGTGATGATGCAGAGTTTATGCAGTTATGACACTGTGATTATGCTTTGATGACGACGCAATGGTGATGTGACGATGCAGTGATGATGCTGTGATGATGCTGTGATGATGCTGTGATGATGCAGTGATAATGATGTGATAATGCTGTGATGATGATGTGATGACGCAGTGATGATGATGTGATGATTCAGTGATTCTGCAGTATTGATACTGTGATGATGCTGTAACGATGCAGTGATGATACAGTGATAATGCTGTGATGATGCTATAATAATGTTGTGATGATGCTGTGATGAAGATGTGATGATTCTGTGATGACGCTGTGATGATGCTGTCGTGATGGTCTGATAACGTTGTCGTAACGCTGTGACGATGCTTCGATGATGTTGTGATGATTCTGTGATGATGCAATTATGATGCTGTGATGATGCAGTGATGATGCACTGATAATGCTGTTATGACGCTGTGATGACGTAGTAATGATGCTGTGATGATGCAGTGTTTACGCAGTTATGACGCTGTGATGATGCTTTGGTGAAATTCTGATGATGCAGTGATGGTGCTGTGATGACGCATTGATGATGCTTAGATGATGCTGTGCTGATGCTCTGATGATGCTGTGATGATGCAGTGATGATGATGTGATGATGCTGTGGTGATGATGTGATGATGCTGTGATGATGCAGTGATCATGCAGTGATGATGTTGTGATGACGCAGTGATGATGTTGTGATGACGCAGTGATGATGCTGCGATGATGCTATGGTGATGATGTGATGATGCTGTGATGACGCAGTGACGATGCTGTGATGACGCTTGGATGACGCTATAGTGATTCTGTGATGATGCTGTAGTGGTACTATGATGATGCTGTGAGGATGCTGCGATGACGCTCTGATGACGCAGTAATCATGATGTAATGATGCTGTGATGACGCTGCGATGACACTGTCGTGATGCTGTGATGATGCTGTGATGATACTGAGATGACGTTGTGATGATGCAGTGATGATGCAGTGATGACGCAGTAATGATGCTATGATCATGTAGTGATGATGTAGTGATTATGCTGTGATGACGCAGTGATGATGCTCTGATGATGCTGTGATTATGATGTGATGATGCATTGATCATGATGTGATGATGCTCTGATGATGCAGTGATGACTCTGTGATGATGCAGTGATTATGTAGCTATGATGCTGTGATGATGATGTGATGATGTAGTGATAATGATGTGATGATGCAGGGATGATGATGTGATGATGTTGTGTTAATGCTGTGATGACGCTGTCATGATTCTGTGACGATGCAGTGATGATGCTGTGATGACCCTGTCATGATGTTGTGATGACGCTGTCGTGATGCTGTGATGATGCTGTGATGACAATATGATGACGTAGTTATGATGCTGTTATGATGCAGTCATTATGCAGTGATGATGCAGATATGAGGCTGTGATGACGCTGTGATGATATTGTGATGATGCTGCGATGATGATGTGATGACGCAGTGATGATGCTGCGATGACTCTGTGATGACCCTATCGTGATTATGTGATAACGCTGTGATGATGCTGTGATGATGCAATGATGATGCTGTGATGATGCTGTGATGATGCTGTGATTCTGAAGTAATGATGCTGTGAGGATGGTGAGGTGATGCTGTGATGACGCAGTGATGATGATGTGATTACGCAGCGATGATGCTGTAATGATTTTGTGATGATGATGTGATGATGCTGTGATGATGATGTGATGATACTGTGATGACGCAGATATGACGCTGCGATGATGAAGTGATGATGCAGTGATGACTCTGTGATGATGCTGTGATAACGCAGTGATGATGCTGTGATGATGCAATGATGATGCTGTGATGACGCACTTTATGCAGTTATGACGCTGTGATGACCCTGTTATGATGCCCGTATGAGGATGCGATGATGCTGTGACTATGCAGTGATGATGCAGTGATGATGCTGCGATGATGTAGTGATGATGCTGCGATGATGATATGATGATGCAGTGATGATACTGTGATAACATTGTGATGACGCAGTGATGATGCAGTGATGATGCTGTAATGATGCAGTGATTATGCAGTAATGATGCTGTAGTGACGTTGCGATTATGCTGTGATGATGCTGTGATGTTGCTGTGGTGACGCTGTGTTGAGGGTGTTGTGATGCTCTGATAACGCTGTTGTGATGCTGTGATGATGCTACGATGATGTTGTGATGATGCTGTGATGTCACTCTGATGATGCTGTGATGATGCAATTATGGTACTGTGATGATGCTGTGATGATGCAGTGATGATATAGTGATGACGTTGTGATGATGCATTGATGATGCTGTATTGATGCTGTGATGATGCTTTGATGACGCAGTGATGACGCTGTGATGACGCTGTGATGATGCTGTGATGATGCTGTGATGACGCTGTGATTATGCTGTGATGATGCAGTGATTATGCTGTGATGATGTTGTGATGATGCTGTTATGATGCAATGATGATGATGAGATGATGCAGTGATGATGATGTGATGATGCAGTGATGATACTGGTACGACGCTGTTATAATGCAGTGATTATGCAGTAATGATGCTGTGATAATGCTTAGATGATGCTGTGATGATGTAGTGATTGTGCAGTGATGATGCAGTGATGACGCAGTCATGATGCTTTGATGACAATGCCAAGATACTCTGATGATGCTGTGATGATTCCTTGATGACGCTGAGATGATGCTGTGAGAGTGCAGTGATGATGCAGTGTTTATGCTGTGATGATGCTCTGATTGTGTTGTGATGATGCTGTGATGATGCTGTGATGATATTGTGATGATGCAGTGATGATGATGTGATGATGCTCTGATGATGATGTGATGATGCTGTGATGATGCTGTGATGATATTGTGATAATGCAGTGATGATGTTGTGATAACGCAGTGATGATGTTGTGATGATGTTGTGATGATGCAGTGAAGATAATGGGATGATGCAGTGATGATGTTTTAATGGCGACGTGATGATGCTGTGATGATGCTGTGATGATGCAGTTAAGATAATGGGATGATGCAGTGATGATGATGTCATGATGCAGTGATGATACTGTGATCACGCTGTGATAATGCATTGATTATGCAGGAATGATGCTTTGATGATGCTGAGATGATGCTGTGATGATGCAGTGGTGGTGCAGTGATGATGCAGTGATGACGCAGTGATGATGCTGCGATGATGATTTGAAGATGCTGTGATGATGCAGTGATGGTGCTGTGAAGGCGCAGTGGTGATGCTTTCATTATGCTGTGATGATGCAGTGATTATGCAGCTATGGTGCTGTGATGATGCTGTGATGATACTGTGATGACATTGTGATAACGGAGTGATGATGCTGTGATGACACTCTGATGATGCCGTGATGATAATGTGATGATGCCGTGATGATGCTGTGAAGATACTGTGATGATGCTGAGATGATGCTGTGATGATGCTGTTATGACGCTGTGATGACGCTGTGATGATGCAGTGATGATGATGTGATGAAGCAGTGATGATACAGTGATTATGCTGTGATTAAGCTGTGATGACACAATTATGATGCTCTGATGATGCAGTGATGATGCAGTGTCGATGCAGTGATGATGCTGTGAAGGCGCAGTAGTGATGCTTTGATTATGCTGTGATGATGCAGTGATTATGCAGCTATGGTGCAGTGATGACGCTGTGATGACGGAGTGATGATGCTGTGATGACACTCTGATGATGTTGTGGTGATAATGTGATGATGCTGTGAAGATACTGTGATAACGCTTTTATTATGCAGTATTCATGCAGTAATGATTCTGTGATGATGCTGAGATGACGCTGCGATGATGATGTGAGGATGCTGTGATGAGTGTGATGACGCTCTGATGACACTATTATTGTGCTGAGATGATGCAGTGATGATGCAGTGATGAGACTGTGATGATGCTGTGATGACGTTTTGATGATGCATTGATGATGATGTGATGATGTAGCTATGATGCTGTGACGATGCAGTGATGAAACCGTGATGACACTCTGATGATGTACTGAGTAAGCAGTAATGATGCTGCGATGATTCTGTGATGACACTGTAATGATGCTGTGATGAGGCAGAGATGATGCAGTGATGATGCTGTGATGATGTTGTGATGAAGCTGTGATGATGCAGTGATGATGATGGGATTATGAAGTGATGATGATGTGATGATGCAGTGATGATACTGTGATGACGCTGTGATAATGCAGTGATTATGCGGAAATGATGCTGTGATGACACTGATATGATGCTTTGATGATGCAGTGATGATGCTGTGAGGATGCAGTGAGGACACAGTGATGATGTTGCGCTGATGCTGTGATGATGTTTTGATTACGCAGTGATGATGCTGTGGTGATGCAGTGATGATGCAGTGATGATGCAGTGATCAAAGCGTCATCACAGCATCATCACAGCATCATCGCAGTGTCATCGCAGTGTCATCACTGCATCATCGCAGCGTCATCACTGCATCATCACAGCATCAACACTGCATCATCACTGCATCATCACAACATCATCAAATAATCATGAAAGCATCACAGCTTCATCAAAGCGTCATCAGAGCGTCAACACTGCATCTTCACTGCATCATCACAGCATCATCACAGCATAATCACAGCATCATCACTGCATCATCACTGCATCATCACAGCATCATCACAGCATAATCACAGCATCATCACTGCATCATCACTGCATCATCACAGCATCATTGCATCATCATCACAGCATCACCAAATATTTGCAGAGTCATCATTGCATCATCACAGAATCATCAAAGCACCATCATAGCATCATCAGAGCATTATCGCTGCCTCATCACTGCCTCATCACTGCATCATCACTGCGTCATCACAACATCATCACTTCAACATCACAGCAACATCACACTGTCATCAAAGCGTCATCACAGCATCATTACTGCATCATCACAGCATCATAACACATCATCACCACATCACAACAGCATCGTCACAGCATTATAACAGCATCATCCAGGCGTCATCACTGCATCATCACAGCGTCACCACAGCGTCATCACTGCATCATCACAGCATCATCAAAGCATCACAGCGTAATCAAAGCGTCATCACAGCTTCATCACGGTATCAACACAGCATTATCACATCATCATCACACAATCATCATGCCATCATCACAGCATCATCGCAGCATCATCACAGCATCATTAAAGCATCACAGCGTCATCAAAGACTCATCACAGCGTCATCACAGCATCACCACTGCGTCATCAGAGCGTCATCAAAGCACCATCACAGCTTCATCACAGCATCAACACAGCATCATCACAGTGTCATCAAAGCGTCATCACAACATCATCAGCGCGTCATCCATGAATCATCACAGCATAATAACTACATCATCAGTGCGTCATTACAGCGTGATCATAGCATCATAAGTGCATCATCACAGCATCATAAAAACATCATCACATCATCATCATTGTATCATCACAGCATCATCATAGCGTCATCAGAGTATTATCGCTGCCTCATCACTGCATCATCACAGCATCATCACTGCATCATCACAGCATCATCACAATATTATCACAGCCTCACCACAGCGTCATAACTGCATCATCACTGCATCATCACTGTATCATCAGAGCATCATCACATCATTTCAATGCATGATCACAGCATAATAACATCATCATCACAGCATCATCACAACATCATCACAGAATCATCACTGTATCATCACAGCGTCATCACAGCATCATCACTGCATCATAACAGCATCATCAAATCATGATCACTGCATCATGAAAGTGTCATCACAGCATCACCACAGCATCATCACAACAGTATCACAGTATCACAGAGTCATCACAGCGTCATCATCACATCATCACTGCACCATCACTGTGTCATCACAGCATCATTACTGCATAATCACAACATAATCACGGTGTCATCGCAGCATAATCACAGCATAATCAGAGCATCACAACAGCATCATCGCATCGTCATCACTGCATCATCATTGCATCATCACTGCATCATCACAGCATCACAACAGCATCATCGCAGCATCATCAAAGCATCAGAGCGTCGCCATCACTGCATCATCACAGAATCATCACAGCATGATCACAGCATCATCACTGCATCATCACAGCATGATCACAGCATCATCACTGCATCATCACAGCATCACGGCATCAGCAAAGAGCCATAAAAGCGTCATCACAGCATCATCACTGTGTCATCACTCCATCATCACAGCATCATCAAAGCATCACAGCGTCATCACAGTATCATCACAGCATCATCACAGCTTCCTCACGGCGTCATTACATCATCAGTACAGTGTCATCAAAGCGTTATCACAGAATCATCACTGCATCATCACAGCATCATCACTGCATCATTACAGCGTCATCACAGTGTCATCACAGCTTCATCACAGCATCATCACAGCGTCATTACAGCATCATGAAAGCACCATCACAGCGTCATCACAGCATCATCGCAGCATCATCACTGCATCATCACAGCATCACAGTGTCATCAAATTATCATCACTGCATCATCAGAGCATCACCAGAACTTCATCGCAGCATCATCAAAGCAACATCACAGCGTCACTACTGCAACATCACTGCATCATCTGAGCATCATCACAGCCTCATCACAGCACCATCACAGCGTTATCACAGCGTCATCAAAGCATCATCACAACATCATGAAAGCGTCATCACAGTATCATCACAGTGTCATCAAATCATTATCACAGCATCATAAGAGCATCATTTCTGGTGCCAACACAGAAACCTTGTTTTTTTTGACCATGGGGCACTTTACTCAGCACCTGGCCTGATGGCCGCAGACGGGTCCCTATCCTTTAGGGGAAAAAGGATCCTGGGCCAGGAGCTGGCAGGGCTCATTGAGAGGGCTTTAAACTAGGTAAGAAGGGGGATGGGGCTGAAGCAAGGATTGTTGGGGCTGTGCCAGGGGGGACAATGGCAAGGCCGGAGGATAGGGCAATGGCCCAGCTGAAGTGCATCTACACCAATGCTCTGATGATGCTCTGATGATGCAGTGGTGTTGCAGTAGTGACGCTGTGATGACGCTTTGATGATGCTGTGATGACGCGGTGATGATGATATGATGATGCAGTGATGATACTGTGATGACGCTGTGATGATGCAGTGATTATGTATTAATGATTCTGTGATGATGCTGAGATGATATTTTGATGATGCAGTGATGACGCTGTGATTATGCAGCTACGATACTGTGATGATGCTGTGATGATGCTGTGATGATGCAGTGATCATGTAGTGCTGATGATGTGATGACGCAGGGATTCTGCAGTAATGATACAGTGATGATGCGGTGATGATACTGTGATGTTGCAGTAATGACTCTGCGATGAAGTTATGATGATGCAGTGATGATACTGTGATGACGCAGTGATGATGCAGTGATTATGCAGTAATGATACTGAGATGATGCAGTTATGATGCAGTGGTGATGCATTGATGACGCTGTAATTATGATGTGATTATGTAGTGATGATGTAGTGATTACGCTGTGATGATGCACTGATGATACTGTGAAGACGCTGTTATGATGCAGTGAGTAAGCACTAATGATGCTGTGATGTTGCTGAGATGATGCTGTGATGATTCATTAATGATGCAGTGATGATGCTGTGATGATGCTATGATTATGTTTTGATGATGCCTTGATGATTCTGTGATGACGCTGTGATGACTCTGTCGTGATGCTCTGATAACACTGTCGTGATGCTGTGATGATGCTTCAATGATGTGATGATTCTGTGATGATGCAATTATGATGCTGTGATGATGCAGTGATGATGCACTGATAATGCTGTTATGACGCTGTGATGACGTAGTAATGACGCTGTGATGATGCTTTGGTGAAGTTCTGATGATGCAGTGATGGTGCTGTGATGACGCATTGATGATGCTTAGATGATGCTCTGATGATGCTCTGATGATGCTGTGATGATGATGTGATGATGCTGTGGTGATGATGTTATGATGCTGTGATGATGCAGTGATCATGCAGTGATGATGTTGTGATGACGCAGTGATGATGCTGCGATGATGCTATGATGATGATGTGATGATGCTGTGATGACGCAGTGACGATGCTGTGATGACGCTTGGATGACGCTATAGTGATTCTGTGATGATGCTGTAGTGGTACTATGATGATGCTGTGAGGATGCTGCGATAACACTCTGATGACGCAGTAATCATGATGTAATGATGCTGTGATGACGCTGCGATGACACTGTCGTGATGCTGTGATGACGCTGTGATGATACTGAGATGACGTTGTGATGATGCAGTGATGATGCAGTGATGACGCAGTAATGATGCTGTGATCATGTAGTGATGATGTAGTGATTATGCTGTGATGACGCAGTGATGATGCTCTGATGATGCTGTGATTATGATGTGATGATGCATTGATCATGATGTGATGATGCTCTGATGATGCAGTGATGACTCTGTGATGATGCAGTGATTATGTAGCTATGATGCTGTGATGAGGATGTGATGATGTAGTGATAATGATGTGATGATGCAGGGATGATGATGTGATGATGCAGGGATGATGATGTGATGATGTTGTGTTAATGCTGTGATGACGCTGTCATGATTCTGTGACGATGCAGTGATGATGCTGTGATGACCCTGTCATGATGTTGTGATGACGCTGTCGTGATGCTGTGATGATGCTGTGATGACAATATGATGACGTAGTTATGATGCTGTTATGATGCAGTCATTATGCAGTGATGATGCAGATATGAGGCTGTGATGACGCTGTGATGATATTGTGATGATGCTGCGATGATGATGAGATGACGCAGTGATGATGCTGCGATGACTCTGTGATGACCCTATCGTGATTATGTGATAACGCTGTGATGATGCTGTGATGATGCAATGATGATGCTGCGATGATGTAGTGATGACGCTGCGATGATGATATGATGATGCAGTGATGATACTGTGATAACATTGTGATGACGCAGTGATGATGCAGTGATGATGCTGTAATGATGCAGTGATTATGCAGTAATGATGCTGTAGTGACGTTGCGATTATGCTGTGATGATGCTGTGATGTTGCTGTGGTGACGCTGTGTTGAGGGTGTTGTGATGCTCTGATAACGCTGTTGTGATGCTGTGATGATGCTACGATGATGTTGTGATGATGCTGTGATGACATAGCGATGATGCTGTGATGATTCTGTGATGTCACTCTGATGATGCTGTGATGATGCAATTATGGTACTGTGATGATGCTGTGATGATGCAGTGATGATATAGTGATGACGTTGTGATGATGCATTGATGATGCTGTATTGATCCTGTGATGACGCAGTGATTATGCAGTGATGACACCGTGATGACGCTGTAATGATGCAGTGAGTAAGCAGTAATGATAATGCGATGATGCTGTGATTATGCTGTGACGATGAGGTGATGATGCAGTGATTATGCAGTGATGATGCTGTCATGATACTCTAATGATGCTCTGATGATGCAGAGATGATGCAGTGATGTTGCTGTGATGATGATGTGATGATGCAGTGATGATAATGTGATGATGCTGTGATAATGCAGTGATTATGCTGTAATGATGCTCTGATGACACTGAGATAATGCTCTGATGCTGTAGATATGATGCTGTGAAGATGCAGTGAGGACGCAGAGATGATGCTGTGATGACAATGTGAAGATGCTGTGATGATGCAGTGATGGCGCAGTGATGATGCTGTGATGACACTGTGATTATGTGGTGATGATGATATGATGATGCTGTGATGATGCTGTGATGATGCTGTGATTATGCAGCTATGACGCTGTGATGACATAGTGATGATGCTGTGATGACGCTGTGATGATGATAGGATGATGCTGTGATGATGCTGTGATGATGATGTCATGATGCAATGATGATGCAGTGGTGATGCTCTGATGATGCTGTAATGATGCTGTGACGATGAAGTGATGGTGCAGTGATGATACTGTGATGACACTGTGATGATGCAGTGATGATTCAGTGATGATTCTGTTATGATGCTATGATGACGCTATTATGATGCTGTGATGACGCTGCGACGATGATATGATGATCCTGTGATTACTCTGCGATGACGTTTTGATGACACTGCTATGATGCTGTGATGATGCTTTGATGACGCAGTGATGATGCTGTGATGACGCTGTGATTATGCTGTGATGATGCAGTGATTATGCTGTGATGATGCAGTGATTATGCTGTGATGATGTTGTGATGATGCTATTATGATGCAGTGATGATGATGTGATGATGCAGTGATGATACTGGTACGACGCTGTTATAATGCAGTGATTATGCAGTAATGATGCTGTGATAATGCTTAGATGATGCTGTGATGATGTAGTGATTGTGCAGTGATGATGCAGTGATGACGCAGTCATGATGCTTTGATGACAATGCCAAGATACTCTGATGATGCTGTGATGATTCCTTGATGACGCTGAGATGATGCTGTGAGAGTGCAGTGATGATGCAGTGTTTATGCTGTGATGATGCTCTGATTGTGTTGTGATGATGCTGTGATGATGCTGTGATGATGTTGTGATGATGCAGTGAAGATAATGGGATGATGCAGTGATGATGTTTTAATGGCGACGTGATGATGCTGTGATGATGCTTTGATGATGCAGTTAAGATAATGGGATGATGCAGTGATGATGATGTCATGATGCAGTGATGATACTGTGATCACGCTGTGATAATGCATTGATTATGCAGGAATGATGCTTTGATGATGCTGAGATGATGCTGTGATGATGCAGTGGTGGTGCAGTGATGATGCAGTGATGACGCAGTGATGATGCTGCGATGATGATTTGAAGATGCTGTGATGATGCAGTGATGGTGCTGTGAAGGCGCAGTGGTGATGCTTTCATTATGCTGTGATGATGCAGTGATTATGCAGCTATGGTGCTGTGATGATGCTGTGATGATACTGTGATGACATTGTGATGACGGAGTGATGATGCTGCGATGACACTCTGATGATGCTGTGATGATAATGTGATGATGCCGTGATGATGCTGTGAAGATACTGTGATGATGCTGAGATGATGCTGTGATGATGCTGTTATGACGCTGTGATGATGCAGTGATGATGATGTGATGAAGCAGTGATGATACAGTGATTATGCTGTGATTAAGCTGTGATGACACAATTATGATGCTCTGATGATGCAGTGATGATGCAGTGTCGATGCAGTGATGATGCTGTGACGATGCTGTGATGATACCGTGATGACGCTGTGATGACAGAGTGATGATGCTGTGATGACACTCTGATGATGTTGTGGTGATAATGTGATGATGCTGTGAAGATACTGTGATAACGCTTTTATTATGCAGTATTCATGCAGTAATGATTCTGTGATGATGCTGAGATGACGCTGCGATGATGATGGCCTCGCCCCGGGTTGGGAGGGAGCTTAGAGGGGGCCCAGATCCTGCTGCCTCAGCACCCTCAGAGTATAGAATTTGTTGCTAATTGAATACCTAATTGAAATCGACCCTCCGTTAGCTTAGATCTGTTAGGCCTTGTCCTGTCACAGCACTCCTGATAAAGAGTCCCTCCCCAGCTATCCTGTTGGCCAGGCCCACCTCTAGGTACAGGCAGGCCGCTCTGAGGGTCCCCTGGAGCCTCCTCTTCTCCAGGCTGAAGAAGCCCAGCTCTCTCAGCCTGTCCTAGGGGAGGTGCTCCAGGCCTCTGATCAGCATCAGGGCCTCCTCTGGACCTGCTCCAGCAGGTCCGTGTGTCTCTCGTGCGGGGGGCCCTTCCTCTCCTCGCTCCTGCCTTCAGCCCCTCACTGCAGCACTCCTCACTCTTCTCCATTGCTAGATGCCTGGCTATGGGATCTTGGCAAAGAGGAAGCCAAGAACTTCATCGAGATTTTTGTCAGCACAAAGAAGGTAAGGGCAGCCAGTTCTGTCGTGGCTGTGCTGCTGTGTCCTGACAGGGCCCCGGCCCTGCTGCCAGGCAGCAGGAGCGCTGCTGGCTGGGCAGAGCTGCTGCCCTCTGTGTGTCTCAGACAGCACCGCACGTCGCAGCACTCCAGTGCTGCGGGCTCTGGTTCTCCCCCCTCACGCTCCCCGTGGTTCTCTCTGCGGCTGCCAGGATGAGGAAAAGAAAATGAAGTTCCTGGAGAGCATCTGCACCATGTGCAGAGACTGTTCCTTGTTGGAGGACATGGATGCTTTCTGCTGCGAAATGGAGCTGGCAGAGAACATCAAGGTGAGGGGACGCATGGCGGGTTGGGGAAGGGGCAAGGCCCCTTGAGCGCCAGCCCCCTGTGAGGCTGGGGCAGGGGGAGGTGGAGGCAAACCATGCACAGACACCAAGCTGCCCAAGGCAGGACTGGGTGTGCTGCTGGGCCTTCAGCAGCAGGCACGGGGGGCTGGTGTCTGCCACGTCACATCCTGGTTGTGCTTTGCAGGTTTTGCTGGAAGAGGAGCCCACAGACAGTTTGCACACAGCGTTTCGAATGAAAGCCATGCTAACTATTGCCACGCTCAGGTACCTGCCAAGCCCCTACTTTGGCCAGCGCATCCCTGGGCAATGTCCTGGTGGCCCTGAAGCTGGCAGGAAGGTTTCCCATCCCTCCCAGGGATGCCTGTCCATGAGAAGACATGTCCTCCCAGGGACATGCCTGTCCTCCCATGGATGCCTGTCCTCCTTCCCTAAGCCTTGAGGCACCACTCCAGCACCAGCGTCCAACAAGCTCCTATCTCCCTTCTTAGCGCCGCAGTGGATTCAGCACTGGATGGCAAAAAGGAGAGTCTCCTGCATGCCTGCTTCAAGAGCGTCTTCTTTCTGCCTCCCTATTTGGACATGTCAGCGGCAGAAAAAGATCTCTACACCAAGGTATGTGCTGGGTGAGGTAGCGACACCCGCAGTCCTGCTGGGCTGCTGCCGTGCTCCCACATGCTGAGACAACCGGACAACCAATGCAGGGCCGGGGCCCAGATTTGCTTTCCCAGCCTAATCTCTTCTTCCCCTTCCCCTTCTCTGGCCTGATCCAGTGCTCTCAGGAGGTCTCCACACAGAAGTTTCTTAGCCCCAAAGTCACCCCCGGGCTCTGTGAGGCGGTGCATGTGTCCTCCCTTGCTGCTGGAGGTTCAGTCAGCTCCTGGGGGTGAGAAGGAGCTCAGAAATGCTTCTCTGATCCTCTGTCCTCCTTGCAGACCATGAACGCCATGGAAATCATGCTGCAGGCCTTTGTACGCAACTGTCCAATCTCCAGTGTCGGCGAGGAGTTGCAGAATATTTTTCAGGTCTGGCATTTGCAAAGAGTCGGTTTCCCAGGAGTGGTTCCACAGCTGGGGGGGTAACGAATGTCCATGCTGCAGTGGATGGCCCACCCCTAGTGCTAGGACTGAGCATACTGCAGGCAGGCGCCCACCTCCTTTGGGGAAGCCCACCAAGTTCTTCTGGGAGCCTGGCATCCCCTGGCTGTGGTCAAAGACCCTTTCCCCTCTGAAGAATCCTCTCATGTCACAGCAAAACCTTGCCCATGGCACTTCTGGACCAGCCCCTGCGGACCCCAGGAGATCACCTTGTGCCAAAGCAGTGGGAGAATTTTAGCCCACTCCTTGGGCACCCCAGTGGCGGCAGCTGGAGCTGCTCTCCTCCTTTCCCCCAGTCCCTCCAGTCTTCTCTTGCCAAGTGTGAACGGGGCAGAGATCCCCAGGGACATGCCCGTCCTGCACGGGAGCGTGGCCCTGATGGCCTGATCTCCTGGCTGCCCAGTGGCTGTATCCCTGCCCCATTGCGGACCCCTGGTTCAAGCCACAGAAGCCAGCCTTCACGGAGAGGGGACAGAGGGCCGCGTTCTGGGGGAGGGCGCAGGAAGGAGCTGAGGCTGCACTGGCAGGTGGCATCTGCCTGTCTGCCTGACCACAAAGTTGGCTGGTGGATCTGTGGCAAGCCTGCAAGGGAACCCAGGGGCGGGAACCCAGGGGCAGGAGCCCTGCTGAGGGCTTTGCTCCACCTTGGGGGAAGCTTTGATGGATGGCGTGAGCACAGCCAGGGGTTCAGCAGTGCTGCTTCTGCTGGAGAAGGCATCAGCTCCAAGGGCAGACCAGCAGCTTCTCTCCTCACAGGCACTGCTGCACTATGCCACCTCCCATAACACAGCTGTGCGCAAGATTGCCCTGCAGAAGATTGAGAGGATGAGTGATTTCCTGGTCACATATTTGGGGAAGGTAAGATGCCAGGAACCCTTCAGCCAGCCTGTCTCCCCTTCCCTACATTCCAGAGCATCCTGCAGCTTGGGGGTGCCTGTGCAGCAAGACTGGGCACAGGTGGGGGCCTCAGCAGAGCTCTGCCCTGAAGGAAGGGTTTTTGTCCCTCCTTTGCCCTTGCTCTTCCTTCCCCAGGTCCTGCTCTCTGCCTCCACTTAACCCTTCTTCTCTCCTCCCTCCCTCGCCCAGACCTCGTTCACTGCTAGAAAATGCAAGGGCAGCCCGGGCACCCACAAAGACGTCCACATCCCCATCCTGGGACAGCTGCTGGGCCACCTCTTCATTTTCAGCGGTGGCAAAGATACCACCAGAATCAGAGCTTTGGATGCTCTTTATCACTTCTACGCATTCCTCACAGAAGGAAGAGGTAAGAGAAGGTGTGGTGGGCAGCGTCCGTCTGCACACACATCTGCTGGTATGTCTGCTTGTTCTCCCCGAGTATTGTGAAGGATTGTTTTTGTGCTTGGTGGAGGCTGCCCACGGAATTCTGCCAGGTTCCCTGACCTCCTCTGCTCCTCACAGCAGCTTCCCGCAGCATTCTGGCTATCGTTTTCCGCAGAAGCTAGACGCTCACCTGACGTCCAGGAGCAGTTCTCTGCTGCTGTCCTTCTCAACCGTCCCCAGATCACCTACCACGCTGTTTTGTGGTCTCCCCCAGTCTAAGCCATCAACCGATGAGCACTTCCCAAACCACATCTTCCCTGAGGAGTGAACAGCAGAGCCAGCCGTGCATCACCAGGGATGGTGACGCCCTCCAGAATGCTCCCTGACTGTTTGCTCCCTGCCGTCTTAAAGGCAGGTGTCAGGGGGCTTCCTGCACATCCTGACCCCGAGCAGAAGGGGGTCTGTGACACGCTGCTACCCCCACGGCACCCAACGCCATTGCTTCTCCTCCTTCTGCATCATCCCTGAGGTCCCTCTTGTCCCAGCTTTACATCCCTGCCCATCACTCTCCTCGCCATGGGTCTGAGCCTCCCTCCTCAACCATTCCTAGTGAAAGGGCTTTTCACCATTTGGCAAAGATGCTCTTCCCTACTGACTCTTCGGTGTTTCCCCCTGTTTAGCATGGTCACTGACAAAGGACATGGAAAATTATGCAGCGAGACACAAGAATTTGGAGGATACAACACTTCCATTTTCTATAACATCAACTCCCTGTGAAATTGCCAAGGTAATGAGCTCTGGCCTTGCTGGGGATCTTGTCCGCAGCATCAGCAGGCATCTCGTGTGAGCAAAGGGGTCCAGAACCAGTGGGGCTGGCAAGGCCTCACCCTTTCCCCCGAGGGCCCTCTCTCCAGAGCTGCCCTTGCTGCTTAGCTAAGCAGCACCCTTGGGACACTCAGTGAGGCATGTCTTCCCTCCTCCTTCTTCCCACAGGGGTTTGGAGGATACCTCTTCCCTGCTGAGAGGCTGGACATCATCCTCACAGCCCTTCAAGCTTTACAAGACTCCAGCATCCATGACAAGCAGGGGGCCTGCAGCGTGCTGGACGCAGCCTTGGAGGACGCTGACTACTGGCTGACAGATGTAAGTGGCCTGTGGCCATGGCCCTGCCCTTGAGCTCTTCCAGGCGTTGTTCCTCTCTCCTTCCCTGCCTCCCTCCCTACCTCCCTCACACATCGAGGTCTCTTGGGCTCCAGAAGCCACCTGAAGCCAGCAGAGAGCAATGGAAGGGGCCAAAGGTTCAGTGGCAGCTGTGGAAATGGCTGCGGTCTGCTGGCAACACCATTCCCACTTTGTCCCCCAAGGTGCCAAAGATCATGGAGTGCATCAGGAAAAACCTGGACAGCATCCACACGGCATCGGCGCGGCACTGCCTGGACTCCCTGCTTCTCCAGCTGACCAAAAAGATGTCCAGGAAAGAAGTCAAGAACCTGCTGCAGTTCTCTCCACCATGTGACAGGTCCTGGCCTTAACATCCTTGAGGGCTTGTTCCACGTCGGGAGATGCACCTGGAGACTCTCTGCTTGCCAGAGCCATGGCAAAGAGCAGGACATCCCCAAGGAGCACAGCCCTCCATCCCACCAATGTGTTCCAGCCCTACTGGGCCAGCCAGGGCTGCAGCAGCCCAGCTGTCCAAGGCAGCCCAGAGTCCCCCTGCCCCCAGGGAACACCAGCTCAGCCCCCTCCTGCTTGCCCAGGCTGGCCCCTCAGTGCTCCCCAAGTCACAGGGGCTGCAGGACAGCCTGGGTCCTCTGGGGCTGGCCCAGTTTGTGGCCCTGCGGCTGAGGCAGCCTCACTGACAGAGTATTCTGGGTTTGCAGCACTGACCTGGGCATGTGGGAGGTGATCCTGGCCATGCCGCAGACCTTGAAGAGGGTTTTAAACGTCATGGTGAAAGACTTGCCGCTGTGCAACTGGAGCACCGCAGTAAAAGAAGACACCTGCATCCGTCGCTTGGCTGTGAGTTCCCAGATGAAACCTTGCTCCCAGCAGGGCTACGTGTGCCCCTTCAGGCACACAGGCACAGCCCTGTGCCCATCTACCCCCAAACTGCCAGCTCCCGCAGGACGTACGGACACATGGTCCCTGGGGCCGGCAAGCCCCCGTAACTCCCCGCGCCTGGTGCCTCTTTGGTGCCAGCTGGCGCTGCCCCATCCCTGCCCAAAGGTGGGAGAAGAAGAGGCTGCAGGGAGCCCTGCAGGCCCTGCCAGGCTCTCACTGCTCTTTCTTGCAGATGCTGGCCCAGAATCACATTTCTGAGGAGGAGTTTGGCAACCCAGTGCACCTCCAGAGCTACCTGAAGCACCCAAGCCCAGAGATGCGCTTGATGGTCGTGAAAGGGCTCTGCACCGTGTCAGAGAGCCCTGAGAAGGTGAGCAGGCCATCGTCAAGCAAAGCCATGTTGGCAGCCTGGGGCTTTGCTCTTCTGCCCTCCCGTCCCTCCCCGCTGCCAGGAAGCAAGGCAGGAGGCTGGTGCTCAGGAACCAGAGCCCTTTGCCCAGGGTGGTCTCTCACTGCCTCACGGAGGGAAATGGTGTCTTTCCCACAGGCAAGGAAAATTCAGGTCGTGCTGCCAGACATCCTGGAGGCCCTGCAGGACACCAACACAGACGTCGTGCTCAAGGCCCTGCTTGTGCTGGGAAACGTGATGGCTCATGTGGAGAGGAGGAAGGCCAGTCGCCTGGCTCTGCAGCTGGCTGAGAAGCTCCTGCCACTCTTTGACCATGTAAGTGTGCTGCGGGAGCCCGAGCCCTCAGCTGGGCCCCCTGTAACGAGGGCTGCCCTTCAGCCCGGCCCTGTGGGCAGCACTCAGGCAGGGCCTTCCCAGTCTCCTCGTCAGCCCAGGCGCTGGGGAGCTCTGCTTGGGCATGGCTGGTGGCGAAGGTGGGGTGGCTGGTGGGCAGCCTGCGATGGCAACCGATTGCGTTGCCCTTCACGGGCACCAGGCCTTGCAGCTGCCCCTGAGCAGCTCCTCTGGGAAGGATCCAGCGCTGAAGCATCTCACAGTTCTGTGAGCTCCCTTCACATCAGCCACGCTAATGCTGAAATTCCTCCTGTCCTCCTCCCTGCCAGGAGTCCAGCCAGGTGCGGGAGCACTCCATCTGCCTCTTCCAAGCCGTGACGGAGGCTGTGCTGCGGCAAAGGACGAAGGAAATGAAGAGGACAGTGCACAGCATCCTTCTCCCACTCTACTTTCGCATGAGAGACCAGAGTGAGAGCGTAGCAAAGGTACAGATCTCAGAGCTGAGCAGTTACATGGGCAAGGCTGTGCCGACACCACAGGGTTGCTCTGGGGGATCACAGAATCACAGAATTTCTAGAATTTCTAGACCTTAAGATCGTTGAGTCCAACCTCTGATCTCTGGCTGTGATCTCTGGGATCTCTCTCATTGTGAGCTGCCTCCGATGGTGGCTGTCCCGTGGCCTTGCCTTGGCCACTGAACCCAGTGCACGCTGTCCCCCACCACAGCCTCCCATAACGCGCTGGGAAAGGCTCGCAGCCCTGCCAAGAGGAGGGGACAGAGGGTCTCCTTCCCAAGGCTGTGGTGCCATCTCCCAACCTCTGCTGCTCTGCAGGCCTCTGGGGAAGCTCTCGTCGTGGCTGCACAGTTTCTGCGATGCAAAGAGCTCAAGCGCTTGGCACAGACAGAACAGACGTGGAGGATCGGGGAGTGCTTGGTAAGGACGCAACTTGGTTTGCTCCAGCTGGGCAAACGTGCCCGGCCAGAGCCTGCTGCCTGCAGCCGCATCCTCGCTCTCTTCCTTCCAGCTCAGAGCCCCAGGGGGCTCTTCCGCAGGCCCCTCTGCCCTCCCTGCCCCCAGGATGCTGGAGGAGACCCTGGAGAGGGTCTGCAAGCCCCGTGACCTTGTGTTCTCTCTCTCTCCAGCTGCAGCAGGACAGAGGCAGAGTAGAAGGATACCTGCAGCAGAGCCAGCCCTACCTGCAGGACACTCAGACCCTTTTGCGACTTGAGGCCGTCAGATTCATTGGTGAGCACAGCCCCTGGGTCCCTCTTGGGGCAGCCTTTGGCAGCCCCAGGCACTGCCCTGGCAGTGAGGCACAGCCCTGTTGCCCCCAGAGCCCCCCGACTGGGCCCTTGCTGCAGGGTGCAGGAGGGGGCACAGCCTGGCTGGCCAGGCCAGGGGCTGCGCTGCTGGGAGCGTGCTGGGGAGCGGGGCTCTGATGGGATCTCTGTGTCTAGGGCTTGCTGCGCGCTACTGCAAGGACCAGAGCGAGGAGAAGCTGAATGAAATCCTCAGCGGTGAGTGAGGGCAGTGGTGTGTGTGCTAGGGCTGGGGGGACAGCGGCAGAGGCCCCCGTGCCTTGCCCTGCTTCAGGGAAATGCTTCGGGGCGGAGGAGCAATGCAGGCATAGGAACGAGGGAGAGGAGACGGGGTAGCCTGTGGTGTCAGGGAATGCCCTCCCAGCCTGGAGCTGGGCAGTGCCGCTGAAAGGGTTGAGTGTCCCTGAGGAAGAGTCAGGGGAAAGGGCAGTAAGGCTGACAGAAGGTGGGAGCCTGTTGTAGAGCACGCAACCAGGACGAAGAGGGAGATGAAACAGCCTACAAGCAGCTAGGAGCAGGGTCATGATTGCTAGCCCTTGCTCTCCTGGGGAAGCACAATAGCGAGAGGAAAGAGTCCAGGAGATTCCTGGCGTGTGTGAATCCTCCCAAGGGATGGAGGCAGGTGGTGAGGGAACCAGCTTGTGAAGGTGCCCCACTTGACCTGTGGTGCGCAGGTGGGGAAGGACTGGTGGGTGCATTTGGGACATTGCTGAGCAGCAGCTTTCAACTGATTCCTTTGTCCCTCCTGCTCCTCCTGGCCTGGGGAAGAGTCGAGTGGGGCTGGCATGGTCTGCAGGGGATGCCTGGGGATCTCTGCAAGGAGTGGGTTTTCATCTCTGCTCTTCTTTCTTTTGCAGCCCTCCAGCCTTCACAGAACAACCCGGAACCCATGGTCAGTTGCCTGGCAGTTCAAACCGTCATGATCCTGACTTCAAGGCATAACGCAACGTCAGGACGGAGATTTCGACTGCTGTGGTGCTGCTAGCCCCGCAGCAGTCCTCAAAAGAGCAATATATATTTTAATAGAACTAGGTTGTTGTCTCATTATTCCAGCAGCTCCTTCAAAGTGACTCGGTGCCATGACGCTGAGCTCACTTGGAAGCCACCAAGGACCCTGGGCCCGGTGACTGCATGGCGCCTACTCAACCAACGAAAGAGTCACAGAACCCTTGCGCTTGGAAAAGGGCCTTCAGCTCAAGTCCAAGTGTCAGCTAACACTACCAGGCCCACCACAAAACCACGGCCCTTAGCACCAAGTCCACGCATTTCTTTAATAGCGCCAGGCCTGGGGACTCCAGCAGTGCCCTGGGCAGCCGCTTCCACCCTTTCCATGAAGAAATTCTTCCTGACATCCCATCTAAATGTCCCCTGGCACAACTCGAGGCCGTTTCCTCGTGTCCAGGTCTCAGGCTGCAGGGTGTGCCCGTGTGTTCTGTCAGGGTCTGAGGGCAGTGGTGAGTCCACCTGTGGTAGGTGCGCCCAGGTAGAAGAACTGCTCAGCCTCCTGGCAGAGCTTCGGGAGGAGGTGGGCAGGCTGAGGAGCACCAGGGAGTCGGAGAAGGTTGAACTGTACTCTGCCAGCCCTGGGACAGATGCGTCAGGCAGACACAGCAGAGGAAATGGAGGATCCCCTACCCTCTGGCCGTCAGGCAGAAGGAGTGGATCTCAGTGACGAAGGGATGGAAGTTTAGATCTGCTCGGGGCAGCAGGCGAACCCCTCCTTGCCTACCTCAGCTTCCCAGCTGCCCTGAAACAACAGGCTCTGGAACTAACGGACACACAAACGATGATGTGCATGAAGGTCCATCCAGGTTGGAGGGGTTGCCTAGGGCAAGTCAGCCTTCCCCAGTATCACGACCACGTCCATCAAGAAAAAGAGAAGGGTTACTGTCATAGGCGACTCCCTTCTGAGGAGAACAGAGGGCCGCATATGCCAACCTGACCCAACCCATGGGGAAGTCTGCTGCCTCCCAGGAGATCAGGGTAAAAGATGTTTCTAGAAAGCTCACTTGCCCCGTAAGGCCCTCTGAGCATCATCCATTGCTGTTCTGTCCCGACAGCAGCTACAAAGTGGCAAAGGGAAGTCCAAGGGCAATCAAAGGGGACTTCAGGGCGTTGGGACAATGGGTGAAAGGATCAGGGGCACACATAGCCTTTTCCTCTCCTGGTAGCAGGGAATAATACGGAAGGAAAGAGGCAGAGGCAGGTAATAAATAGGTGGCTCCGATGGTGGTGTCATGGACAGAATTATGGCTTTCTCCATCATGGGATGGCCCATACAACTGCAGGCCAGCTGGTGCCTGACTGGAAGCACCTTTATCAGGGGAGGAGAAAGATTCTGCACAGTTAGTTAGCAGGGCTGATCGACAGAGCGTTAGACAAGATCTGAAAGAGGAAAGGGATAAAAACAGACCCACTGGTGATATGCTAGGGGATGGCACACCAAAATGGGAGGGACTGTGCGCTAGCAAGATCCTTCGGCCTGCTCCATGCCACGCTGGGTACACTGGAGCACATTTGGAGTGTTTCTGCACCAATGCACCCAGCATGAGGGACAAGCAGGAGGAGCTGGAAGCTTCAGCTCCATCCCAGAACAAGTGAGACATGGTGTGCTGTGATGGATGGTTATGGGCTCCTCAGGAAGGATAGGCAGGGCAGGCGAGGCAAGGGGCTGGCACAAGGACGTGGCTGAGAGCTTCTGGGTAAGGATTAAGGGAGAAACCAAGCACGTGGATGTTGCAGTGGGTGTTTGCAATACCAATGAATTATTCGCTAAGGAACTAAGAGAGACCTCTCTTAGCTCAACTGCCCTTGTCCTGATGGGGGACTTCAACTTGCCAGACATTAACTGGGAAGTCCACACAGCTGATACAAGCAGGTCCAGGAGATTCCTCACACACCTTGATGACAACTCCTTGGTACAGCTACTGAGGGAGACAACAAAGAAAGGTGCCATCCTAGACCTGTTGCTTGTGTTATAAATGGCTCAGTCTTCAAAATAGGATTATAATCAAAGTTTACAATTTATTAAAGGAATAGAGGTAAGCAAACAGCGCTGGGTGCGCCGGGAGTCTCCGCTCCACCAGGACGCACACCAGTTACATCAAGCAGCTGATTTTTATGCTCCTAGGCTGATACATATTCATTACTACTTCTCAAAAAACACGGGTTATTATAATTAGCTTCCGGGATCCAAACCCTCCTACTGGAGCATGCGCATCAGCCTCCGATGGTCCCCCTGGGTGTCTCTGGGGGTCTTTCATGCTGAAGGCTCGTAGTCTTCCTCTCCGTTTTTTTTTCTTGTCCTTCCCCTTTGTACTCCTTGGCAGCATGTCAAAAGCTTACACAGCGTTCCCTGCAAGTTTTGTCTTCTAGCCGTCCTTCAGCTTCTTTCTTCTCCTTAATCTCCTGGCCACCTGGCCAGATATCAGGGGCTTGCATAGGGTCCCATTCAGAAGTCATAACAGTTACTAGTTGTTAGCAGTTGTTCTGAAACCCCCAGACATCAGAGACTTCAAAGAAAGAACATACAAATACAAATAGCTCTCTATTGACACTTCACGAGTTGTTAAAACATTCCTCACAGGCCATTCACAGGGACACTCCAGTCACATCTATAGCAGTGCTAAATCAACCACAAAGAAGGCAAGAAGGCTGCAACTGTTAGGAATAAGAGTTCAGAATCAGTAACAAAAGCAAATAGGCTCATGGATTTGAGGCATATTTCTGAAGATTTGATAAATTGACTATAATGAGGGGGAGACTGGGACACGGGGAGGAAAGGGAAGAAACCACACCTGTGGAAGAATTAAATTGCCAGTGCAGGACCCAGAGACAGACAGAACTGCTCTCTATTGACACGAATTGTTAAAACATTCCTTTGCAAGGTACAAGAACTATATACGTTAACCATTCTGTTTTTCTTAGACTTGTGGTTATACAAGGGTATGTAAGACAGAAGGTCACATTCATCATACCGTGCGGCCCTAGCACTGTTCCATACTGACACGAATCAGATGAACATATCTCACACTTGTGAACACAGAGGGTGCGGTGGGTGAAGTGGTGATGGGCGGCCATCTTGGCCATAGCAATCACGAAGCAGTTGAGTTTAAAAATCTTTGGCGATAGGAGGAAAACTGCCAGTACACCTGCTTTTGGCAGGGGGGTTGGACCCGATGATCTCTTGAGGTCCCTTCCAACCCCTCCAATTCTGTGAACTTTGGACACGGGGAGGGCAGAGTTCAGGCTGCTCAGGGAGCTAGTTAGGAAGATCCCCTGAGAAGCTGTTTTGGAAGGTATCGGGGTCCATCTTTTTAAGCACGACCTCCTAAGAGCACAGGAGCAGGCGATTCCAAAATGTCGGAAGTCAAGCAGGTGGGGCAGAAGGCCAGCTTGGCTGAGCAGGGATCTTCTTCTAGAGCTTAAGTGGAAAAAGAAAGCGTGTGGCCACTGGAAGCGAGGTCGTGTGACATGGCAGGGCTACAGAGGTGCTGTTTGCCTCTGTTGGGAGAAAACTCCACCACACACCAGCCACAGGACTCATCCCACCAGGTTTTGCTTATGCCGATGATGTCGTAGCTGTGGGACAGGGCCAAGACTTCTAGCTCATCCATTTGATTCCTCATAGTGCCTGCGTTTGTGTAGAAGCACTTCAAATGCGCCTCCCTACACGCAGCGCCTTGTGTAGCCGACCGCAGGACCTCACTAGCACACCGTCCCTCTGATTCTAGCGCACCATCTCTCAGCTCTTCAGCGGTGTGCCTGGTTTTCTCCCCTTCCTCCTTCGACTCTAGCTTAAAGCCCTATCTATCAGCCCTGCCAACTGCTGAGCAAAAATCCTTACCCCTCTCTGAGAGAGTGTGGTGGTTTTACTTGGGTGGGCAGCCGAGCTTCACCACGACCGCTCTCTCACTCCCCCTCCTCAAAGAGGAACGGGAAGAAAATACGATGAAAAGGGCTCAAGGGTTGAGATAAGGACGAGGAGATCGCACAGTAATTATCGTGATGGACAAAACAGACTCAGCATAGGGAGATAGTAAGATTTATTGCTTATTACTAACAAGCTAGAGAAGTGAGAAACAAAGGAGAGAAGCCAAAAGCACCTTCTCCCCCATCTACCCTCTTCCACCTCCTCCCCCCGAGCAGTGCAGGGGAACGAAGGAACGGGGGTTATGGTCAGTCTACAGTGCTTCTTCTCTGCCGCTCCTTCTCGGTCACTCTCGTCCCTTGTGCTGTGGGATCCCTCCCACGGGATGCAGTCCTTGCTGAACGCTGAAGTGATCCGGCGTGGGCTTCCCACAGGCAGCAGCTCTTCCAGAACTGCTCCAGATATGGGTCCGTAGCATGGGGTCCATCCCTCAGGAGCAAACTGCTCCAACCTGGGTCCCCCACGGGCAGCAGCTCCTGCCAGGTCACCTGCTCCTGCGTGGTCTCCTCTCCATGGGCTACAGGTCCGGCCCGGAATCTGCTCCGGCAGCGGTCTTCCACAGGCCGCAGCCTCCATCGGTGCAGGTCCACCTGCTCCACCGTGGTCTCCTCCACGCGCTGCAGCGTGGAACCCTGCTCCACCGTGGTGCTCCATGAGGCTGCAGGGAGACAACCTGCTTCACCAGGGTCCTCACCACAGGCCGCAGGGGACTTCTGCTCCGGCGCCTGGAGCACCTCTCCCCCTCCTTCTTCACTGACCTTGGCGCCTGCAAGGCTGTTCCTCACTCCTCTCACTCTCCCAGATGCTGTGTGGCACAGCGTTTTTTTCCCTGTCTTAAATATGCTTTCACAGAGGTGCAAAACATCATGACTTATTGGCTCAGCTCTGGTCAGCAGAGGGGCCCTTAGCAAACATGGGGCAGCTTCCAGATCCTTCTCACAAAAGCCACTCCTATGGCCCCGTGCTACCAAAACCTTGCCACGTAAACCCACTACAGGGAGGCGCATCTCATCTGGTGGTAGCAGGCCAGTGTCACATAGACCCTCCCATGATCAACAAGCCCAAAGTTCTACCAGTTGCACCAGTCCCGAAGCTACGTGTTAGTGTGATGAGTCTGCTTGTCAGCATCGATCCCCCCTATCGGAAGGACAGAGGCAAACACAACCTGTGCCCCTGATCCTTTAAGTAGTCGCCCCAAAGCCCTAAAGCCCCCTTTTTTAATAAGTGTTAGTAACAAAAACTTGAACAAGGCGGAGATAAATTAACTTGGCTACAACATTAAAGATGAGCTTTGCGCAGTGGCCAGTTGCTGGCTGGCTTGAGGCGCGTGGCTGAGGGTCTCTAATGAATTGTATGACTGATTCGGGCGCGTGGACAGCGCATGTGGTTAAAGTATATGTAGCAGAGAAAAATGGCAATAAACGCCTTCTGCTCAAGAGGCATCAGGAGACCATGTCTTTCATCCCTTCAGGTCTGCCCCCTTCCAAGTCAGGATATTCTATGATTCCAAGTGTGGAACCCAGCATTTGGCCTTGAATGCCATGCAGCTGGATGCGGCCCGTTGATCCAGCCTGTCCAGATCACTCTGCAGAGCCTTCCTGCCTGCCCTCAAGCGGGTCAACGCTCCTGCCCAGCTTGGTGTCGCCCATGAACTTACAGCGCCCGGTGGGGCCCATCCAGCCCAGGCGCATGTCACACTGGGACCCTTGGAGACCTCCCTTGGTGACACCCCGGGGGTCCGCCTTATATGACTGCAGCTGTGGCTCGGACCCTCAGTGTCGGTGCACGGTAGTGACGGACAGGGCAGGAGCACAGGGCCTTCGAGGAGTCCCCAAGCATAGCCCACGTCCCACAATGCCGCAACCGCCCGCCCGGAGGAGCCGCCGGTTTCTCTTTGTGAGCTCTTCCACTCCAGAGGCTCCTTCTGAATGTGATGAGGAGGAAGGCATGCCCCCCAGGCAGCCCAGGCTGGCCTGGCAGGAGACCTGGTCTTCTAGGGGCAGCAACCGGCCAGCAGAGGACAGCTTGAGAACTGGCAGAGGAGCTGGCCAAGCTGCTTTCCATCATTTATCGGCAGACCCGGCTATCAAAGGAGGTCTCAGTTGACTGGCGGCTAGCAAATGTGACGCCCATCTACAAGAAGGGCTGGAGGTTAGACCCGGGAAACTATAGGTCTGTTACTTTGACCTCAGTGCCAGGGAAGCTCATGGTGCAGATTATCTTGAGTGTCATCACACGGCACTTACAGGACAACCAGGTGATCAGGCCCAGTCAGCATGGGGTTATGAAAGGCAGGTCCTGCTTGACGAACCTGATCTCCTTCTATGACAAAGTGATGCACTGGGTAGATGAGGGAAAGACTGTGGATGTGGTCTACCTTGACTTCAGTAAGGCTTTTGACACCATTCTCCACAACATTCTCCTCAAGACACTGGCTGCTCATGGCTTGGACTGGCATACGCTTCATTGGGTTAAAAACTGGCTGGGTAGCCGGGCCCAAAAAGTTGTGATGAATGGAGTCAAATCCAGTTGGCGGCCGGTCACTAGTGGTGTCCCCCAGGGCTCGGTACTGGGGCCAGTCCTCTTTAATATCTTTATCGGGGATCTGGATGAGGGGATTGAGTGCACCCTCAGTAAGTTTGCAGATGACACCAAGTTAGGTGCATGTGTTGATCTGTTCGAGGGTAGGAAGGCTCTGCAGGAGGATCTGGATAGGCTGGACCGATGGGCTGAGGCCAACTCTATGAAGTTCAACAAGGCCAAGTGCCGGGTCCTGCACCTGGGGCGCAATAACCCCAAGCAGAGCTACAGGCTGGGAGATGAGTGCTTGGAAAGCTGCATAGCGGAGAAGGACCTGGGAGTATTGGTTGATAGTCAGCTGAATATGAGCCAGCAGTGTGCTCAGGTGGCCGAGAAGGCCAACAGCATCCTGGCTTGTATAAGAAGCAGTGTGGCCAGCAGCGCTAGGGAAGTGATTGTCACCCTGTACTCGGCTCTGGTGAGGCCGCACCTCACGTACTCTGTTCAATTTGGGCCCATCGCTACAAGAAGGATATCGAGGTGGTCAAGCGAGTCCAGAGAAGGGCGACAAAGCTGGTGAGGGGTCTGGAGAACAAGGCTTACGAGGAGCGGCTGAGGGAGCTGGGCTTGTTCAGCCTGTAGAAAAGGAGGCTCAGGGGCAACCTTATTGCTCTTTATATGTATATTAAAGGAGGTTGTGATGAGGTGGGGTTGGTCTATTCTCCCACTTGCCTGGTGACAGAACAAGGGGGAATGGGCTAAAGTTGCACCAGAGGAGTTTTAGGTTGGATATTAGGAAGAACTTCTTTACCAAAAGGGTTGTTAGGCATTGGAATGGGCTGCCCAGAGAAGTGGTTGAGTTACCATCCCCGGAGGTCTTTAAAAGACGTTTAGATGTAGAGCTTAGGGATATGGTTTAGTGGAGGACTTGTTAGTGTTTGGACTCGATGATCTTGAGGTCTCTTCCAACCCAGATGATTCTGTGATTCTGTGGTCAGGCACTATTTACCCTTTGGTGAAGCCATGCTGCTCATGTCGGCTCACCTCTTTGTTTTGCATGTGCCTTGACATTGATTCCAGGAGTGTGTTTCCCATGATCTTGGCAGGCAGTGAGGGGAGGCTCACCATCGGTAGATCCCTGGGTCCTCTTTTCTAAACTTTTTAAAGATGGGAGTGATGTTTTCCTTTTTTCAGTTACTAGGGACATAACTCAACTGCCAGGACTTTTCAAATATGATGGAGGGATCAGCCAGTTCCCTCAGGACCCTGTGTTGTGGTTTAACCCGGCCGGCAGCTAAACACCACACAGCTGTTCACTCACCCTCCCCCCTCCCTCTCTGGGATGGGGGAGAGAAAAGGGAAAGTGAAGCTTGTGAGTTGAGATACAGACAGTTTATTAAGACAGAACAAAAAAATAATAGTAACAGTAATGATGATAATAGTACTAATACTAATAATGTGTACAAAACAAGTGATGCACAATGCAATTGCTCACCACCCACTGACTGATGCCCAGCCTAACCCTGAGCAGTCCGGCCGGCCCACCCCTATATATTTTTTAGCATGACGTGAGATGGTATGGAAGACCCCTTTGGCTAGTTTGGGTCAGCTGTTCTGGGTCTGTCCCCTCCCAGCTCTTGCTGCACCCCCACCCTGCCCGTTGGCAGGACAGAGTGAGAAGCTGAAACGTCCTTGGCTTGGTGTAAGCACTGCTCTGCAACAATTAAAACATCAGCATGTTATCAGCACTCTTCTCATCCTAAGCCAAAACATAGCATTCTACCAGCTACTAGGAAGAAAATTAACTCTGTCCTAACTGAAACCAGGACACCCTGGGATGCATGTCATCAGGCCCCATAGACTTGTATGTGTTGAGTTTCATCAGGTGGTCCGGAACCTGCTCTTCACTTACAGCAAGTGGGACTTTGCCCCCCAACCTCTATGGGGTTCAGGGAAGTGAAAGACTTGGGAAGCCTGACTGGGAGTGAATACTAAGACAAAGACATTGTTGAGTACCTCAGCCTTCTCCATATCTATTGTTACTAGTTCACCCTTCTCATCCATCAGAGAGGGGGTACACTCTCCTTGGCCTTTATTTTCTGAGCTATAGATATATTCTATCTATAGAATCTCTTCCTATTATTCTTTCTATCTCTTGCTAAGCTCAGTTCCATCCGTGCCTTGGCTTTCCTTATCCCATCCCTGCACATCCAAAACTAAAGCATGCATGAGGATCTTGGAAAAATAACACTGGATCCACAGAAGCCATTTGGGAAACAAATCTTAAAACTAGGAAGCATATTTTTGAGGAGGTGCAGAGCTGATGGGCACATTGTGCAGGATGCTCCTAAAGACCTGAGTGTCCTTTTCTCTCCTGAGTACAATGCCACTTCCTTCTCAGGAACAGAGTTGCCAAAGAGGTGAGAACAATACTCTGCAATCATGAATGTTACCAGAAAGCTGATCCCAACAAGATATGGGGAGTTTAGGAGCAGCCTTGACAAGAGAGATGTGAGATTTTGGGGTGGGAAGTGGAGCATGGCCAGCAGAAATTAATGATTTCCTAGAGGTAAGAGGGGTCATGTAATGTCGATGCTGTGGTGACATTGACTTAAAACAGTCATGTATGTCCCTTACCTTATTTGAACCAGTAATTTTAATTTTAGTTCCTAAACCTAAATGCTATTCCAACACTCTGACAGGAATCCCCTTCTCTAATGCTTGAACTCAAAGTATCCCTTGAAGCAAAACTCAGCCCATAGCCCCTTTCCCTTACATTTATTCTCTTGCTCTCCCTAATCCCTTCCCTTAACACTGGCATTAAAATGATTATTTAGCCCTAGACAAATTCTTGGCAGACCTAAAAAAAATCCTAAACCACAGAGCTTGTCCATACCCTAACCACAGACCTCATACACAGAAGAACACCAAACCTTCCCATTAAACCTATGTTTACTCTCTAATACAGAATGGTGAACCCTAGTTCCTAAAGGAATAGAGAGAGTTCAGCTCTGTCTCAGGATCTCCTGAACCAGCTGGGGGAATGTGACTGTAGAAGTGACTGTGAGGTCACTTCTGTCTCTGCAGTTGAGAGGGCAGCAGCAGGAATGCATCACAGAAAGGGACTGAGATGTCACTTCTGTCTGTAGGTGGTAGGTCACCCTCGACTTAGATCTGGGGTCTGTACTTTTTGGCTGACTTCTGGCAGTGGCCCTTCTAGGCCAGCAGAAGGCCCCTGGTTGGCATGCTGACTGTGGACATACCCACGAGGACCCAGACAGAAAGAAGGCCCACATATGGGTTGTCCTGTCCCTTCTGCTTGAGTCCACGACTGGACAGCAGGAGGCACAAGGCTTGGGTGTGTGTAGCCAAGAAGCTGCAAGGCCAGCAGCAGGCCCATGGCTTGGAAGAGCTGTTGAGGTGACTTCTGTCTGGTTGGCTGACAGGCCGCAATGAGCCTGATGGGTTGGGACGCCTACTTCAGGAGTAAAAAAAAAAAGCTCCATCATCCACCCTGATGGAGCTTTCTTTTGTAGTAGGAAAGAGCAGGAGAGAAAAAATTGCCACAAATTGCACCTTGGACGGTTGGCACTGGCCATGAGGAAGAAATGTCCAGGGGAACAACTGTTCTTGCTGCTACAAACTGAGGCGAAGAAGACATTAAGTACTTCTGCCTTTACCTCATCTCATGTCACCTAGTTTCCCCCCACATCCAATAGACGATGATGATTCTCCTTAATCCTTTGTTTAAAGTATTTATATAAACAGTTTTATTGTCTTTGACAGTAATAGATGGAATGAGCTCCAGCTGGGCTTTAGCCCTTCTAACTTTGACCTGCACAGCCCCATAACATTCAGGACATAGCTCCAGACAAACTGACAGCATTCATGAGAAGGAAGCACAGAAGTGGTGGAACCTGGCAGACTTCCATCCCCTACCCTTCTGTGACTCTGTGCTCCAATTCCATTCAACTGGTTACTCCAGTATTATCCAAACTTTCCTGCAAATTCTGATGCTGCTATCTTGTGAGAGATATTACAATAACATGAAGGTTGAACTGTCTGCTTGCAGACATGAACATCTGACAGAATGGAGCATCAGTGTGGGGGAACCTTGAGAAACTGCGGGATTTTGACTACAAAAACCTCTTGACATTTACAAGGAGAAGAGCCTAGTCCTGCACCAGAGGAAGAGTAATGCCGCACATCAGGGCAAACTGGGACCCTGCTGAGTGAGCAGTGCCCAGGAGGAGGAGGGCCTGGGCAACACAAGGGATGCCATATGAGCAATGGTTCCTGCTCTCCGGGAACCAGGCCAACTTCCTACAGAGCTGCCTTACAAGGAGCATGGCCACCAAGAAGATTTGAGTTATCAGACTCAGCTCAGATCCGGTGTGACACCAAAGGGATAAGGGTATACAGCCATCAGGGAAAGAGGTACAGGTCTGGGAGTTGCTAGGATATCCTGGCATGGAGAGGAGCAATAGCTGTGACAAGACTGAAAGTCCCAGCAGGACCAAGGTCTTTATGTCCATGGTAATGGCTGTTGTCTCTGCCACTGAGGCCTATGAGGAGACAGCTTATGGTTAAAGCACCAGGGTCTCATTGCCTCCTCTCTCTGACCCATGAACCAGCCAATACATTCTCCTGCACTTGGCAATGCACATCCCCATCTCCTACTGCCCCAGAAAGAGCCCTGAGCAAGGTGTGAAGGGAAAGGATCTCCCTTCCCAGGAGCCTGGGGTCAAGGCCTGGCCCTTGTGCTTGGTGAAACACATCCAGTCTGTCTACACCTCAGTGTCACCTTCACATTGCCTTTGTCTACTTGTCCTCACTGCCTCTAGTGTTCTGCTCTAATGAGCTCCAAGGGAGGCTATGTCGGTGCTGGCCCTCAGGGGGACACTGCAGGAAACTTGCATCTGACTTGACCTTCTTGAGAGATTTCTTCAACTTGATCTCAGTGCCTGAGGTTCATGGGCTCATCACCAAAGCCCCCAGAGGGGTGATTACAATGCGTTGGTGCTGGGCCTCTGCTGCTGATCTGGGCCGGGCTCCTGGGACAAGGAGAGCTCCTGGCAAGAGGATCCTGGTGCAGAGAGACAGCTCTGCCCAGGAGCAGCTCCTCTGCACGGTGCAGAAGGGTTGGGGGCTCTGACCACAGGCACCCAGGCAGAAAGGGATTCCAGGCAGCCTGAAGGGTGTGGGCAGAGGAGAGCTCAGTGCAGGAAAAACCTTCACAGCTCTGCACACGGTAAGTCTCTGGCTGCAGGATAGTGCAGGGGAGGTTCCTGGAAGGGGTTCCTGAATTCGGGACGTCTCTGCCTAGCCAGGAGGTGCCAGGATGTCTCTCTTGTCTTGTGCAGTGTGGAGGAGAAGGTGCTGCAGGGCACCTGCAGGGGTGGCCAGGGCTGTGGTGCAGAGCAGGGTCCCTGCTGTGCCCTTGGGGCTGTGTGCTGGGGCAGGAACTCTGCTGCCTGCCAGGCTCAGTGCTCAGCCTGCCCGAGGAGCTGCCCAGGGGCTTGGATAGAGGAAGGGCAGGGCAGGGGCTGCCTGCAAAGAGAAGGCACTTTCTGCAGTCTGCCTGCAGTTTCCTGGTCTGAATCTGGAGCAGGCTCTGTGTTAATGGGGTGGTTGGATTTGCACAGCTGATAAAGATTCCTATTGCACTGAATTGAGACATAAACAGGTTAGTCACAAACCTTAGAAAACACTTCTCTCTGCTTACAGACTGCACCAGGGGTTTTCTGAGCTGTTCGTTAAGGACCTGCTGACAGCGAGATGTCCCCAGAACTGTCCCTGTCCCCAGAAGATGTCTGTAGGGGAGAGCTGGGCACACAGCGGCTGGGATGGGGTCTGTGAGCATGGATGGGAGGAGATGTGGGGCCAGTGAAACAGCTGCTGGCAGGGACAGCTGCAGGCAGCAGGAACATGGGCAAGAAGTGAGAGCTCTTGCAGAGGACTGTTTACAGTCTTTGCTATATACGAGATCCCTTGATCTGCCCTTGTGAATCAGCATGCTTGCCATGTACTTGTCATTGAATTCTGCACAGCTGTGCTGAAAGGGAAGCATTTCCATCTGCCCTTGGAGCTGGTGCCCTCCTATCCCAGCACAGCCCAGGTGATTTTTCAGCACAACCTCTGAGTGCAGCCATCCCCCAGCTGAGTGCTGCAAGCAGCCAGCAGCTGGGCACCAGGGGATGGACAGAGCAGCCCTCCTGGTTGTGACCTCTGGCTGAGGTTTGCT
The DNA here is from genome assembly GCA_963989345.1 of Clangula hyemalis. Next base: position 1,156,487 of record OZ022461.1, on the reverse strand, counting down.
CCCACAACAACTGGGCCACGGGGCTTGTTTAACACTGCCAACATCTTCCAGATGGGATGGGGTGTCTGAAACCTAAAACTCAGTGTAAGTAGACACATTTGCTGCACCCCCACTGCCATATTCCTCCGTGGCGGAAGGCATCCTCTTTAAAAAAAGAGCTCTTTACCCTCTGCTGTCTGTGCAGGGCAGATGGCACAGAGGTGTGAGGGCAGGCTCTACTTCAATGACACCGCAGCCTTGGCACCGGGTAGGGTTTGCCCTGCCTGCCCATGCCTGCTTCTCTCCCTTGCCCAGTGTGGCAGCTGGTGGTGTCTGATTCTGACAGGGAGTGCTCTGCACGGAGGGTGAAGTTCCCTGTTGCGATGCTCCCTGTTCTCTCCTGCCAGACACAGGGGGTCTGCGAGATGATTTCATCTCTCTGGGTGGAGAAGGGAAGGGAAGACTCATATGGAATCACAGGGCCAAACACCCCTCACCCAACAGAGGGATCCCCTTCCCTGGAACTCTCCTCCAAGCACATGGCTCTGTTGGCACCTCTGTGTACCACTGCTCTGGAGCAGCGATGGCTCATCAGGAGCTGATGGGCAGAGGTGGCTGCTGTGTACAGGACACTCAGCAAGCACAAAGCAGGGCTCCAGCCAGGGAGAGACACAAAGGTCCCCTAGAAAGAAAGGCAATGTGAAGGCTTCACTGAAGAATCAAAAGGGTATAGCTCAGAGCAATTTTCCCTGACAATCTATATTTTTTCTTCTTTGGCAGTGTCCCTGATGAAGGGCAGCAAATGCCCAACAGCAGCTCTGTGAGTGAGTTCCTCCTGCTGGCATTCACAGACACACGGGAACTGCAGCTCCTGTACTTCGGGCTCTTCCTGGGCATCTACCTGGCTGCCCTCCTGGGCAATGGCCTCATCCTCACCGCTGTAGTCTGCGACCACCATCTCCACACCCCCATGTACTTCTTCCTCCTCAACCTCGCCCTCCTCGACCTGGGCTGCATCTCCACCACTGTCCCTAAAGCTATGGCCAATGCCCTCTGGGACACCAGAGCCATCTCCTATCAAGGATGTTCTCTACAGGTTTTTTTGTTTGTATTTTTTATGTCAATAGAATATTCCATTCTCACCATCATGTCTTACGACCGCTACGTTGCCATCTGCAAGCCCCTGCACTACAGGAGCCTCCTGGGCAGCAGAGCTTGTGCCCAGATGGCAGCAGCTGCCTGGGGCAGTGGCTTTCTCAATGCTGTCCTGCACACGGCCAATACATTTTCAATGCCCCTCTGCCAAGGCAATGTTGTGGACCAGTTCTTCTGTGAGATCCCCCAGATCCTCAAGCTCTCCTGCTCAGAGTTGGACTACTTGAGGGAAGCTGCATTTATTGCTTTTAGCCTTTGTTTAATTTTTGGTTGTTTTGTTTTCATTGTGTTGTCCTACGTGCAGATCTTTAGAGCTGTGCTGAGGATGCCCTCTGAGCAGGGTCGGCACAAAGCTTTTTCCACGTGCCTCCCCCACCTGGCTGTGGTCTCCCTCTTTGTTAGCACTGCCATGTTTGCCCACCTGAAGCCCCCCTACATCTCCTTCCCATCCCTGGACCTGGTGGTTTCATTTCTGTACTCGGTGGTGCCTCCAGCAGTGAACCCCCTCATCTACAGTATGAGGAACCAGGAGCTCAGGGATTCCTTGAGGAATCTGATGCCTTGACATGTTTCAAAATCAAGAATCACAGAATCACAGAGTCATTTACATTGGAAGAGACATCCAAGATCACCTAGTCCAACCTCTGACCTAACATTGACAAGTCCTCCACTTAACCATATCATTAAGCTCTACATCTAAACGTCTTTTAAAGACCACCAGGGATGGTGTTGTGGTTTAACCTGGACGGCAGCTAAGCACCACACAGCCGTTCACTCATCCTCTCCTCTCCCTCTCTGGGATGAGGGAGAGTAACAGGAAAATGAAGCCTGTGGGTTGATACAATTCCACTCATGGGCTATTCTCACCCAGTGTTAAATCCCCTTGAGGTACACACTGGACCTCCCCATTCTTGTGCAATACCCACCAAGTGCATCCAGGTCCCTGATCAAAAGCAATCCTACGAATGGGTTTGCCTTTTCCTGAGGCAGGAGTAGCCCAGGCTGTTTTACCCAGCATATTTCTTACATGCACTACAGGAGCTTTATCCCCTTCTACAGTGTGTAACAGGTTTGATTGGGCAGGTCCAGCTTGGTTGGCAGATCCCCTAGTATTGACTAACCAGGTGGCCTTTGCCAAATGCGTATCCCAGTTTTTGAATGTCCCAGCGCCCATTGCTTTCAATGTAGTCTTTTACAGTCCATTGTATCATTCAACTTTCCCGGAGGCTGGTGCATGATAGGGGATGTGATACACCCACTCAATACCATGTTTTTTGGCCCAAGTGTTTATAAGGTTGTTTTGGAAATGAGTTCCATTGTCTGACTCTATTCTTTCTGGGGTGCCACGTCACCACAGGACTTGCATTTCAAGGCCCAGGATAGTGTTCCGGGTGGTGGCATGAGGCACAGGATATGTTTCCAGCCACCCGGTGGTTGCTTCCACCATTGTAAGTACATGGCGCTTGCCGTTGCGGGTTTGAGGGAGTGTGATGTAATCAATCTGCCAGGCCTCCCCATATTTATATTTCAGCCATCGTCTTCCATACCAAAGAGGCTTTGACCATTTGGCTTGCTTGATTGCAGCACATGTTTCACAATCATGAATAACCTGTGCTATAGTGTCCATGGTCAGGTCCACCCCTTGATCACTAGCCCATTTATATATTTCATCCCTGCCTTGATGTCCTGAGGTGTCATGGGCCCATTGAGCCAGAAATAATTCACCCTTACGTTGTGTACTGGGTCTGGCTGGGATCGAGTTAACTTTCCCTACAGCAGCCCACACAATGCTGTGCTCTGCGCTTGTGGCTGGAACAGCACTGGTATCACAGCAGTGTTTTGTCTATTGCTGAGCAATGCTGGCACAGTATAAGGACTCACTCTAACCCCCTCCCAAGAGCCAGCAGGGTGGGGTTGTGCAAGAGGTGAGGAGGGGACATCACCAGGGTAGTTAGCTAAACCAACCATATGATGTCACACTCAGCAATAAAATGTGGGAAAGGGCTCTTGTTACAAAAACAGCAATAAAAGGTGGGAAAAGGCTCTCCTTATAATAATGTTCATCCTGTCAAACAACCTCTATGCATATTGAAGTCCTTCTTCCTGGGATGTGGCCTAACATCACTTGTTGATGGGAATTAGAGAGTAATTTCTTTATCTCTTTCATCTGTCCGTGCTGCCACACACCCTTTTCTGTTGTTGTTGTTTTGTTGTTGTTTACTTGCTTGTTTTTCCCTTCTTATATTCCCTGTAATTAAATTATCTCTATCACAATCCATGAGTTTTTTTTTCTTTCCAGAGTACTTTCTTCTCACTCTCTTCTTCTAAGGAAGGGGAGTGAGAGAGCAGTTGTGAAGTTCAGCTGCCTAGCGAGGTAAAATCACCACAGTTACCTCTGCAGGCTGCCCTGAACATAGTGAGTAAGGAGGTTTCATTGGCCTACATGTGGGCCTTTGCTTTCATTTCCCTTGGCCAAAGGGATTTCCCAGCAGGATCCAAGAGGATGTCCTCAGATGTGGCCCCGATTCCCAGAGTTACTGCATTGGAGCTTGCAGATACCCACAGATATTTTTGGATCAGCTCTGGCACCTGAGATGTCACCAGGTGCTTCCATCCGAACCACTCCCTGCTGCTCTCCATCTCTATCCTTTACCATGGGACAAGGGGATTTTGTGCCCAGCAGAACAGAGGCAGGGGGAATGCCCAGATGAGGTGTGGATGGAAGGAGCTGAGCCCCCTTCCAGCTTCAGGACTACAGAACCCAAATGAGATGCCTCAATGGACTCAGCTGAAACCCCTTCCTCAGCAGGGGCACACAGATCCTTGCCTGTCACTGCCCAGCTGTCCTGCCTGTGACGGCACAAGGGGAGGGGTTTCTCATACCCAGCTCTGTCTCTTGCAGGTGGAATGGCATGGATTGGAAGAAGTCTCCCAGCAACCGAGGGAGGGAACATCAGTGATTGCTTTGGTGCATTTCCAGGGACATTTGGGGGGAGCCCAGGGACACCTCGATGTAGCCCAATGGGACAGAGCAAGTGATATCACGGTCGGGTGCTGTGCTGCTGAGCTGGGCCGGGCTTCTGTGCTTCAGGGAACTCCTGGAAAGTGAGCAGCGCTGCAGAGAGACAGCTCTGCCCAGGAGCAGCTCCTCTGCACAGCTGCCTGGGGCAGTGGCTTTCTCAATGCTGTCCTGCACACGGCCAATCCCTGCCCCTCTGCCAAGGCAATGCTGTGGACCAGTTCCGTGATATACCCCAGATCCTCAAGCTCTCATGCTCAGAGTCATGGCTAAGGGAGATCGTGCTTCTGGTAGTTAGTCTCTTTTTAGCATTTACATATTTTGTTTTCATTTCATTTTCTTATGTGCATATATTCCTGGCTGTACTGAGGATCCCCTGTGACCAGAGCTGGCACAAAGCCTTTTCCATGTGCCTCCCTCACCTGGCCGTGTTCTTCCTCTTTCACAGCATTGTCATGGTTGCCTACCTGTAGCCCCTATACATCTCCTTCCCATCCCTGGACCTGGTGGTGACAGTTCTGTAGTCAGTGGTGCTTCCAGCAGTGAACCCCCTCATCTACAGCTTGAGGAACCAGGAAGCCTTGTGGAAACTCTTTGGACATATGCTTCTTTGGCATGAATAATGTGCCTATAAAACTATCAGGACAGATAGGTTATCTGAAAAACCTCTTCATACAATAGCTTGTAATTCTTTTATTACTTTAAAAATTATTTCTTAAACTTGTGATTTTGATTGCATTCTGCTCGTGTCATCCTGCCGATTAATTATTTTATTTTCTGTCACCCAATCATCTAATATACCTACATAACTAGGCTCTCTGTGAGGATAAAGAGAATAGAGGAGCTGTGAACTTCGTTGGTGTCAGCTGCCATCTTTTCCCATCTCCTCTGGAGCTGGGGGAGCAGCCCCAGCACACAGGAGGGGCTCAGGACCATGAGCCCAACTGCCACATGGAGGAGTAGCCCTGGTGGCCCTCGGGACTGCCCCTCACTGCCCACTGGGCTCTGCCTCTCTGCTGCCTTTGGGTCAGGGCTGCTGCTTCCCTGGAGCCATGGCCATGGCCAGCAGCAGGACGTGGCCTTTTCACTGCTGCTCTCTTTTGGCCACCACTTTGTTTCCATGTGCTCTTGTATCTGTGTTAGTCCTGAGGTCTACTATGCCTTGATAACAGTCCTGTTGTCTCTGCAGTGGCATCCCTGTCCTAGCAGGCAGCAGCAGGCACTGTGCAGCCCTGGGTCACAGCTGGCCTGCCTGCTAGTACCACGGAAACAAAAGGGGCTGCTCAGGGCAAACCCAGAAGCCCGGACACCTCTTCCGAAGCAGCTCTCAGGAATACAGCCAAGGAGTTGCTCCCTGCTCTTCTGTTTTCTGGGGTTCTTCATGGAGTGAAGGACACAGGCTGAAAGTCCCAGGGTGGTCTGTGAAGGAACAAAACGATGGACCAAGAGCTCCATTTATGGTGGCACCTCCCTAAACTGATGGTCTAAGCTGCCCCCTGAAGTGGGTTTGATGTCTGATGCCAGCCTGGAGAGGAATCTGGAGCTTCCAGGAGATCTCAGTGGAACCCAGGGACAATGAGCTAGTGCATAGTGAATAGAAAACTTCATAGAATGAGTGACCATCCAAAGAAGGGTCTGGTAAAGGAAAAGTCAAATCTGAGGAGCCCATGTGCTATGCGGGATGCACAAACTTCCTCCAGTGAGATTCCACTACTTCAGGGGAAGAGGGGAGGGTTGAAGAGACACGTGGGACCTGTGGGAAATGGTAGTGACCCCATGAGCTGGCTCTGCCTCCCAGCCTGCCCAGCATGGCCCTGCAGTGTGTCCCCATGCCCCGGGCACCACATCCCCCTATCTCTGCAGAGCAGCACCGCCAGCTGGGGCTGGGGCTAGGGCTGGGAGGGCATTTCTAGGCCAGCTTCAGGCACAGGGCTTCTGGATACGAATGTGATCACCATTTTGCACAAGGAGCTGAGAGACCATCAACAGGCATGGGGCTTGGACGTTGCCTGCAAGGTCCCTCCTGCCCTAGCACCTCACAGGACTGGCATGGAACTGGCTGCTGTGCATCAGAGAGGCTGAGAGCCCAGCAGGTGTGCTATGGGCTTGAAGGATCACAACCAGATCACTTCTACCTGGGCAGATTCTGGCCCAAAAAGGGGGTGTCTGGTAGGTATGATATTATGAGGGCAGTGGTGCCTCAGAAGTTCTAAGTCCAGTAGGAAGCTAATGGCTGTTAAGTGGTGTGTGAGTTGACTTTTTTCTGATGTAGTCAACAGGTAACCCCTTGACTTCTGGCTGGGATCTGTGCCTTTAGGCTCACATCTGCTGGTCTTCATGACAGGACAGCAAATGCATCTGCTTTGCACACAGTTTGTGAGATCCTCTCTTCCTAAGTAGCTGGTAGCCCCCACAGTGGAAGAGGTCTTGGATATGGGTTGTTATGTCAGATGTTTCAGCTTTTCCCTAACTCATCCTTCAGGGCAGCTTTCTGTTTTCTACACAGAGCAGGCCACTGCCTCCCAGATGCCTGGGGGAGCATAAAGCCTGCACGAGGACCTGGAAAAACTTACCCTGTGTGCATAAGTCCATTCTGGAACCAAAACTGAAGGTAGGAAGCACATTTTTGTGGTCACAGAATCACAGTATCACAGAATCACAGAATCCTCTAGGTTGGCAGAGACCTCCAAGATCACCTAGTCCAACCCCTGACCTAACACTAACAAGTCCTCCACTAAACCATATCACTAAGCACTACATCTATATGTCTTTTAAAGACCTCCAGGGATGGCCTATTACAATGCCTAACAAACAAGGGAAGAAGTTCTTCCTAATATCCAACCTAAACCTCCCCTAGTGCAACTTTAGCCCATTCCCCCTTGTCCTGTCACCAGGCACATGGGAGAATAGACCAAACCCCAGCCTTGCTACAGCCTCCTTTAAGGTACCTGCAGAGTGCAATACGGTCACCCCTGAGCCTCCTTTTCTCCAGGCTGAACAACGCCAGCTCCCTCAGCCGCTCCTCATAGGACTTGTTCTCCAGGCCCCTCACCAGCTTCGTCGCCCTTCTCTGGACTCTTTCGAGCACCTCGATGTCCTTCTTGTAGCGAGGGGCCCAAAACTGAACACAGTACTCGAGGTGCGGCTTCACCAGAGCCGAGTACAGGGGGACGATCACCTTCCTAGCCCTGCTGGCCACACTGTTTCTTATACAAGCCAGGATGCTGTTGGCCTTCTCGGCCACCTGAGCACACTGCTGGCTCATATTCAGCTGACTGTCAACCAATATTCCCAGGTCCTTCTCTGCCAGGCAGCTTTCTAACCACTCATCTCCCAGCCTGTAGCTCTGCTTGGGGTTATTGTGCCCCAGGTGCAGGACCTGGCACTTGGCCTTGTTGAACTTCATAGAGTTGGCCTCAGTCCATCCCACCGCCCAGGCTGCTACAGGTCTCTGGGCATGGCCACCACAGCCCCAGCCCCTCATAAGGCACCATGGCTGTTGGGACAAAGGTGGCTCTGGGCCTCCCCAGCAGCCCCTGGGCTGGGGCCAGCAACGGCTCAGGAAATGGAGGTCTGTGAAGCTGCAGACTGTGCCACCTAGTAGTGAGGGACAGCCCTTGAGGGCCACTGGGGCTACTCCTCCATGTGGCAGTTGGGCTCTTGGCCCTGAGCCCCTCCTGCGTGCTGGGGTTGCTCCCAGAGCTGCAGAGCAGATAGGAAGAGATAGAACCTGAGACCAGTGAATATCTCATGGCTTCTTTATCGTCTTTTTCTGCACAGAAAGATTGTTGCAGGAAGAACAGCCGAAAACACGACAGACATTAGCATGGTCAGATCATGCTTTCCTTTATTACCCGAATAGCCTGACTTTTATAGTAAACTTAACAGGGGCGGATAGTGTCTCACACAAGATTATTGGTCAAAAGCACTCAGACAAACAACTGCAAGAAAACAACCCCACCTGCAAGAAAACAACCCCCTTGTGATTAGCAGTCACGTAAATCTCGTCCTTGAAGCCAGCTGTTGGCAACAATGTTTTTCTAAATTCCTCAGTTGGGTGATGTGGGAACACTGTCATGGGAACTTCTCGTAGTCATTCTGGTAACTTGGTTTGCTCAGCTGCAGCAAGCCATGGGATCTTTGCTGTTTCAAAAATCCCTCAACAAAAGATTAGTTCATAAAGTACTGTAGATGACTGGATCAAAATAAGAACAGGTAGGAGGATAAGAAGAAACTTCTTTAAATAAAAATAATTTTATAATATGTTTGAAAAAATAATTAGACAATTTCAAAATATTTCCTAACATTTTTTGAGAAACACTGTTACTACTGTTAATATGATTGGCATATTACTGATGTTTAAGAAACATATATTCAAATAATTTTCTTATTGCATTCTTCAGTTCCTGGTTCCTCATGCTATAGATGAGGGGGTTCACTACTGGGGGTACCACCGAGTACAGAAATGACACCACCAGGTCCAGGGATGGGAAGGAGATGTAGGGCGGCTTCAGGTACGCAAACAATCCAGTGCTCACAAAGAGCGAGATCACGGCCAGGTGAGGGAGGCATGTGGAAAAAGCTTTGTGCCGACCGTGCTCAGAGGGCATCCTCAGCACAGCTCTAAAGATCTGCACATAGGACAACACAATGAAAACAAAACAAAAAAAGACTAAAGAAAGACTAAAGACGAGTGCCCCAACTTCCCTTATGTAGGCATCTGAGCAGGAGAGCTTGAGGATCTGGGGAACTTCACAGAAGAATTGGTCCACTGCATTTCCATGGCAGAGGGGCAGTGAAAATGTGTTGGCTGTGTGCAGGACAGCATCGAGAAAGCCACTGCCCCAAGCAGCTGCTGCCATCTTGGCACAAGCCCTGCTGCCCAGGAGGCTCCTGTAGTGCAGGGGCTTGCAGATGGCAACGTAGCGGTCGTAGGCCATGACGGTGAGGAGGGAATTCTCTGCTCCAAGCAAGAAGAATAAACAGAAGACCTGTGCTGCACATCCTTGATAGGAGATGGCCCTGGTGTCCCAGAGGGAATTGGCCATGGCTTTGGGTACAATGGTGGAGATGCAGCCCAGGTCGAGGAGGGCGAGGTTGAGGAGGAAGAAGTACATGGGGGTGTGGAGGCAGTGGTTGCAGGCTACAGCAGTGAGGATGAGGCCATTGCCCAGGAGGGCAGCCAGGTAGATGCCCAGGAAGAACCCAAAGTGCAGGAGCTGCAGCTCCCGTGTATCTGCAAATGCTAGCAGGAGGAACTTGCTCACAGAACTGCTGTTGGGCATGGGGTCCTGACCAAGGAGGAAACAGCATTCATAAATTCAACATACATGAAAAAAAAAAAAAAAAAAAAAAAAAGCTTTAATAAAAACGAATGCTACCTGAGAAAAACTCATTGCATTTCTCATATAACCTCCCTGAAAACACTTTTTCCCTTTCAGGCAGATATTTAGCAGGTCCCTTTCATGTGCTCCGATTGATGCTGCCTGAGGGTATCCCTGGGAGCAGGGGACTCTGCTGTGGGTAATGAAGAAATAAATCCTGCCCCACAGTCAGAGGTAAAGAGGAACATGGGTTAATCTCAGGTTCCATCACCTGATAATAAAGAACTTCTCCATATTGTTACTCCCAATTCACACAACTGCAAGGCAGGGCTGCCAGGATTTATTTTGTATTTTTCTGTTTATCTGCCCAACACACTCCTGAGGAATTTTTTTTAAGGCATATATCCTGGGCATTTGAAGTGAAACCTTGTAGATCCTCAGACACAAGGGGATGGAGCCTTCAGTGCCAAGTGTCCTTTAGAGAGGACAGCCTTGGCTGCTTTCATTTGACCTGTGCTGGCAACATTTTGAGCTGCAGGACAATTGCAGTTAGAGGTTCACAGAGGCATAGAGTCATAGAATACCCTGACATGGAAAAGACACAGAAGGATCATCAAATCCCACCCCTGAATCTGTACATGAACACCCTAAAGTTGGTCCATATGCCTGAGAGGGTTCCCCAAAAGTTTGTTGAATTCTGGCAGCCTCAGTGCTGCAACTGCTTCCCGGTGGTGCCTGTTCCGGTGCCTACAGAACCTGGACACTGCTGGGAGCAAAGGAATCCAAGCTCAAAGTGCACATCTCCAGACCCCTCACCCTGTCCTCATACTCCCATTCCCCCAAGCACACCAAGGCCTCACTCCATGGGCATGTGAAACCCCCATCCCCAGCCAGCCTGGGAACAAGAACAGCAGCAGCACAGCCAGGTGGAGAAGCCAGGAGGAATGCCAGTGTGCTGCTGCCAGGGGAGGCAAGGCCAGGGAGGGACAGACGGACACTCAGCAGACCCTCCTCTGCTGCAGCTCTGCCTGCAGAGGAGGCAGCTCCTGCTCGGGACACTGGGGGCTTGAGGGCAGAGGCTGTGCTGGTGGGAGAGGAGAGCAGGGGGTGTCCCAGGGAAGGTTCCTGCCCTGCAGGGAATGGCAGGTGGCTGAAGGCACTTTATCAGGTTAGTTCCTGACATATTGACCTTTCTGTACAGTCAGTACTCTAGGAATCTCAATCTCCTGTACAATCCTGAAAATCCATTGCCATGAAACCTGCCTCCTCTCCACTTCAGGAATCTGAAAGCAACAAAAAAACCCTTCCCCTTCAGATAAACCAAGCCTTGGTCTTCCTCTTGAAATGCCCCCTCATAAATGCCATTCTCTAGAACATCTTCTACTCCACATGACAGGTAGAGTGAGACCCATCCTGACAGATGCTATCAGCCTGCTGTAGATGTGCCAGCTGATGAAGACCCCTCTGGCAACCCCACCTGCATTGCCCTGCTGCCGGAGACTCACAGTGTCAAGTCTGCAGATGTGTCCTGCCACACACAGCCCTCTGTTGTTGTGCTCCTCACTGCCTTCTCCTCTCTCCTTCTCTCCTCTCTGCATGCCAGCTGCGGTCAGAGCCCCCAGCCCTGCTGTGCTGTGCAGAGGAGCTGCTCCTGGGCACAGCTGTCTCTCTGCAGCGCTTGCCAGGAGCTCCCCTTGGGCCCAGGAGCCAGGCCCAGCTCAGCAGCACAGCACCCGACCATGGCATCACTTGCTCTGTGCCATTGTGCTCCCTTGAGGTGTCCCCAAGGCCTCAGGGCTGACAGCTCCTGACGCAACAGGGTCTCTCCTGGGGTGTGGTGTTTGAAGCAGGCTGAAGTCATCACCAACTTCTTCTCTCTGTAGATGTCAGAGACGGATTTCATGTGTGATTTGTGCTATTGGACTGTGGTTGTCTAACATGAGTGCAAATGATTCCTTCCCTTAACCCCTATTATGTTCCCCCTGAGTTGCAAGACATCTTGGCCATGACAGGCAGGGATCATTTCACCTCTCTGAACATCCTTCACCATTTCATTTAGGGACTGAGAAGAAACATCTTTCTGATTTGTGTCCCAAAAAGAGAGAGGGGACCAGAATGCTCTAAAAGGGTTTCCATGAACAAAGGCAAATGGGCCATTAAGTGGAAACTGGGCCATCACCAGTTTCCACTACTGTGAATATGGAAAGTCCTCAACCCTTAGACAGATCTCTTCCTCCTCTCTCACATGATCAGCATGGTGACTGGGATGTGGAACACCCTCATCATTGTGCTGGTTGCTGAGAACCAGCACCTGCAGATGCCCATGGCCTTCTTCCTTGGGAATTCATCCTCCTTACAGACTTTGTACAGCTCCACTACTCTTCACCAGTTTCTGTACAGCTTCCTGGCTGGGGACAGCACTCCCTTTTGCCACAGAGATGGTAGCACTGTCAGCTGCACCTTCTGCATGAACTGAGTGCCTCCTCCAGGGGGCCATGTCCTACGGTCAGTCCTGGGCTGTTTGCCATCCCTGTTCTCTGCAAGGCTCGAGAAGTGGGAGGTCTGACTCCAGAAGGCAGCTGTACCTTAACCCAAGGGATTTCTCTCATGCACAGAAACCATTTCATTCTTCTCCCAGCTATAGTGCTGTAGCCCCAGTGTCGTGGACCCCTTCTGTGATTTTGCCTCATTGCTGGAGCTCTCCTGCAGTGATGCTGTGACACTCATGACCTTTACTTTCATGACCTGCTTTCTAGATCCAATCTTCCCCTTCCTGCTCAGTTGGGCATCCCGAGTGTGCTTTAGATGTGCCACCTTGGAGTCTCCTGCAGGCAGAAGGCCTTAACCACCTGCTCCTCTTCCCTCACTAGTGTCACTGCTTTCTATGACACCATCATCACTGTGTGTGTGTGAAGCCCCTAACAGCCCTCCTGAGAGAGTTTAACCAGGCTCTTTTTCAAAGAATCATAGAATGGTTTGGCTTGGAAGGAACCTTAGAGATTACCTAATTCCAACCACCCTGCCATGGGCATGACAGCTTCCACTAGACCAGATTGCTCAAAGCTCCATAAAACCTGGTCTTGAATGCTTCTAGGGATGGGGCGCTTCCACAGCTTCTCTGGCAACCTTCTTCTAGTGCCTTACCACTCTCATACTGAAGATTTTCTTCCTTGTATCAAATCTGAATTTACCCTTTTTTAGTTTAAAACTGTTACATCTTGTCCTATTACTACACTATCTGACAAAGAGTCCCTCCCCGTCTTTCCTGTTGGCCTCCTTTCAGTATTGAATGGTGCTGTAATGACTCCTTGGAGCCTTCTCTTCTCCAGGCTGCACAACCTGAACTCTCTACGCCTGGATTCATAGGAGAGGTGCTCCAGTCCTTTGATCATATTGGTGGCCCTCCTCTGAACCTGCTCTAACAGGTCCATGTCTTCTTATGCAGGGTGATCTAAATGCAGGGCTCCAGATGGAGTCTCTTGAGAGCAGAGTGGAGTGGTAGAATCACCTCCCTCACCCTGCTGGCCATGCTTTTGGTGCATCTCAGGATATGGTTGGCTTTCTGGGCTGCAAGGGGACATTGCAAGCTCATGTTCTCATCAGACATCACCCCCAGGTCCTTCTCCTCAGGGCTGCTCTCAATCCATTTTACACCCAGCCTGTATTTGTGCTTAGGATTGGCTTGAACCAGATACAGCACCTTGCACTTGGCCTTGTTGAACCTCATGAGGTTCATGTGGGCCCACTTCTCTGGGCTGTCCCTCTGCATGGCATTCCTTCCCTCCAGTGTGTGGACCTTACCACACAGCTTGGCGTCATTGGCAGACTTGCTGAGGGTGCACTCGATCCTACAGTCCATGTCACTGGCAAAGATGCTGAACAGCACCTGAGGAGCACCTCTTGTCACTGGGCTCTGCCTTGACATTAGGCTGTTGACCGCAACTCTTGGAGTGTGACCATCCAGCCAATTCCTTATCCACCAAGTGATGCATCCATCAAATCCATGCCTTTTCAAATTAGAGACCAGGACATTACGGGGCACAGTGTCAAATGCTTCACACAAATCCAAGTAGATGACATCAGTTGTTCTTCCCCTATCCACCAACACTGTAACGCCATTGTATAAGGCCACGAGATCTGACAGGCACCATGTGCCATGAGTGAAGCCATGTAGGCCATCACCAACCACTTCCTTATTTTCCATGTGCCTTAGCATAGTTTCCAGGAGGATCTACTCCATGATCTCACTGGGCACAAAGGGAAGACTGACTGGCCTGTAGTTCCCCTGTTTTCCCTTTTCCCTTTTCTTCCTTTTTTCTCTTTTTAAGAATAAGGGTTATGTTTCCCTTCTTCCAGGCAGTGGGAACTTCACTAGACTGCCATGACTTCTCAAATATGATTGATAGTGGCTTAGCAACTACATCCCCCAGTTCCCTCAGGACCCATGGATGTATCTCATCAGGTCCCACTTGTTCACCTTCAGGTTCCTTAGCTGGTCTTGTGCCTGATCTTCTCCTAATGTGGGCAGTCCTTCATTTTGCCTGTCCCTGCCTTTGTCTTCTGGGGCTTGGGCTATGTGGCTAGAATTCTTGTCAGTCAAGACTGAACCACAAAAGTCATTGAGTACAACCAGGTCTCATGTTTCCTTCCAGAGAGGGTCCACAGTTTCCTTAGTCTTCCTTTTATCACAGATGTACCTATAGAAGCCTTTCTTGTTGCACCTGGTGTCCCTGGCCAAATTTAATTCTAACAGGGCTTTGGATTTCCTAAACTAATCCCTGGCTGCTCAGACAATGTCTCTGTGTCCCTCCTAGGCTTGTCCCTCCTCCTTGCTTCCGCTCCCTGTATGCCTTCTTTCTCTGCTTGAGTTTGTCTAGGAGCTCCTTGTTCATCTGTGCAGGCCTCCTGGCATTTTTGCCCAAATTCCTCTTTGTTGGGATGCATTGATCCTGAGTTTGGAGGAGGTGATCCTTGAATATTAAGCAGCTTTCTTGGGCTCCTCTTCTCCCCAGGGCTTTGCCCTGTGGTACTCTACCAAACAGATCCCTGAAGGAGCCAAAGTCTTCTCTCCCAAAGTCTAGGACAGAGAGCTTGCTCTGCACCCTCCTTGCTGTCCTCAGGATCCCAAAATGCACCATCTCATAATCACCACAGCCAAGGCTGCCCTTGAGTTTCATATTCCCCATCAGCCCCTCCTTGTGGGTGAGGACGTCCAGCACAGAACCTTGTAGTGGGCTTATGTAGCAAGGTTTTGGTAGGGTGTGGCCATAGGAGTGGCTTCTGTGACAAGAATCCAGAACTACCCCATGTTAGACAAGGGCTCCGCCACCGGCCAGAGCTGAGCTAGTAAGCGACATTGTTTGCAGCTCTGTGAGAGCATATTTAAGAAAGGAAAAACAAAACAAAACAAAACAAAACAAAACAAAACTTCTGGGAAACAGCAGCTGGGAGAAAGAGGAGTGAGAAAGAGCTTTGCAGATGCCAAGGTCAGTGAAGAAGGAGAGAGAGGAGACACTCCAGGCACTTGAGCAGAAGTCCCCTGTGGCCTGTGGTGAGGTCTTGAGGCCCACAGTGAAACAGGCTCTCCCCTTGCAGCCCATGGAGCACCACGGTGGAGCAGGGTTCCACGCTGCAGCCCATGGAGGAGACCACAGTGGAGCAGGTGTACCCGCACTGACGGAGGCTGTGTCCTGTGGAGGGCCCCTGCTGGAGCAGATTCCAGGCTGGACTTGTAGCCCATGGAGAGGAGCCCATGCTGGAGTAGGTGACCTGGCAGGAGCTGCTGCCTGTGGGGGACCTAGGTTGGAGCAGGTAACTCCTGAGGGATGGACCCCATGGTATGGACCCATATCTGGAGCAATTCTTGAAGAGCTGCTGCCTGGGGGAAGCCCATGCGGAATCAGTTCAGGAAGGATGGCATCCCGTGGGAGCGACCCCACATGGATCAGAGGAAGACAGTGACTAAGAAGGAGTGGCGGAGACAAAGTGCTCTAGACAGACCACAGCCTCCAGTCCCCCAATCCCCTGCGCCATTTGGGGGAAGGAGGTGTTTTTGGTTTCTTTTCTTTGTTTCTCACTTTTCTAGCTTGTTTGTAACAGGCCATAAATCTTACTGTCTCCCTATCCTGAGTCTGTTTTGCCCATTACGATAATTGTTGAGTGATCTTCCAGACCTTATCTCAACCCTTGAGCCCTTTGTGTCGTATTTTCTCCTCATTTGAGAAGAGGGAGTGAGAGAGCGGCTGTGGAGGAACTCGGCTGCCCACCTGAGTAAAACCACCACACCACCGCACTTTCTTGACTCCTTGTCCCTTCTGGGGCCCACCTTCCACACCCAAATGCGTTCCTCGGCTGTTGGCTCCCTCTCTCCTGCCCCACAGGATGAGAGAGCTAGGGTGGGACATTACGTTTAGGTGTTATGGTGCTTGTGTAAAGCACATTTGTGATGTCATAAAAAGATAATTCCTTCACCAGTGATCAACATCCTTCTTCATTTTAGACCACAACATCCTTCACTCAGCGTAGAGTACTTATCTTACGGATGAACTAGATTAGGTCTCCTTGATCAGTCTGAGGTGCAATGCAGTGCTTTTTGCCTTCTGCCACTGCAGCACAATACCTATGACTTTCCATTACTCTGTGTATTGACCTGACAGGTCATTTCATGTTTTTCACTCTCATACCCATAGTTGGAAGGGGATGGTTTCCCAAAGTGGGGCAAGCTAATGGGTTCTGCCTCAGCCATTTGAAATGTCCTGTTCTTGAGTCTTTCAGCTAGAATTTGCCACAGATGACGCCTGCAGTTTAATGGATGTTCAGGAGTCTACTAGGAATAAGGAAGAGTATCATGTGTTCCAAGTGGCCATTTCAACTTTAGGTCAGTCCCAAGAACCCATTGAAGAAAGGGTTTGTCTTTGAACAGGTTTCAATGTGCTGGGCTGGGCTGAAGTTACAGGGACAAAGACCACTACTGACAGTGATTGTGCTCTGGGAACTGCACCTGGCTCCATCTGAATCTCCCAAGGGGCTCAGATCTCCTGAAGGTTTGTTCTGACAGCTGCCAGTCCAGGGAATTACTTCAGATGCATCAGGGCCTCTGGAGGTGGCACTTGTTGCTTACGGTCTGACAGCAAAGCTCTTCCTGAACACCCAGTAATTTCCACAGTACTTAACAAAGAAAGCATTTACTTGTCATCTCAGATGACTCAATCCCTCCATAAAATGTCAGACAGTGTAGTTTCTATCATGAAGAAATGTGAATTTTCAGGATCTATGGTCACTGTAGGAGAAGAAATACTGATGTTCACCTGTACTATCTTTGTGATTGCTTTGTCTATCATGGTGTGCTCCTTCATTTTCCAGGTACAAAACCTGTCTTCATTAATCTACCATGTTGAATATCCCATTTCCAGCTGCCTGTCGGGACCTATGCACTTCCCATGGTTCTCCTGGCTTGCCCTCCCCTTACTCCTGGATCACTCAGACCACCCTCACCAACCCAGTTGCTGCTTTGAGCTTCAGCGAGTTGAAGCTTTCCCGTCAATCTACAGTCTGTCTAATTGTGTCCTTAGAAAGTTCATCACCATTTATCATTGAATTGTTATCATACGGATTAATTCTAATCCTAATACTTATACTTTCCAGTCTATCAGTATAAAAGACTTCTTGTACAGTCATCCTTTTGGGAAGGTAAACCTCACAGGAGGCATACAAGATGAGGAGCTTGCTTTGCTTTTGGAAAATTGCAGCATCCCGTTGTTTGTTTTGAAACAAGAAGAAACCCTTATGCACTTGTGTGCATTGATCTCTAAGGAAAGCAGGTGAGAGCTGGTGACAAGGAGCTATAATGTTCAGATGCAGACTTCTGTGCCAAAGTCTGGTGTAAGGAAAAGTGATGAGAGAAATGGCAAGGCTGGGGTGGTGAGGAGCAAGGTTGTCCATGCAGTGTCAGACCTCAAGAGTCTCTTTTTCCTCCCTATGCAGGTTTCCAAATGAGACACCCTGTATCAATATCAATTAGAGAATAACATTCCAAACCGAAATTCAACTAAACGCATCCTTTAAGATGAGAAAAGATTTTTATTAGGTGCTTTTTGAAATCTTCCTCCATAACTACAACATGAAAGCTCTCCAATTAGCTGTACAACCCTTGAAGACTTGAAGAAAACTGTGGGAGAGATATGACTGCTTAGGACTTTCTACATTTTAATGAGTTCCATGGTGTATTTTGATGCTCAGTCTATGAAGCTCAGGTACTGAAATGACAATGATGTAACCACTTGAGAAGGTGAAGTAAGAAGGAAAAGTTGAAGTGACTTGGAGTATTAATGGGCCCCAGTGAGGGCTGTTACTAACAAATCCTCCCCAGGGACTTGTTAGGGCAAATAATTGGAGGCCATGATTACAGACAGGCAAAGGCACTGTGCTGAGAAATGTCTTGGTTTGTTTTAGTGAAGCAAAAGGGTCAAGGACTGATCCCAGCCACTGGGGGGGGGGGGGGGGAAGGGGGAGATCCTGCACCCCCATGTCTGTCTCAGGACTCTTCTTGGGGTCTGTGAGATGTGGTGGGCAGTGTGATGCCACGAGAACACTGGTATGACATCTCCCCACCCCTGCACAGGATTGCAAGGAATATATGAGGCCCCATTGCAATGAGTATAACATGTCTCCTCAAAAGCACTAGCCAAGGGGACAAAAATGTCAGGGCTGTTCGGGCTTTCCATTCTTTCCAATACCCTCTGCCTTCTCTTGTGCAGGCTTTCCTATGCTGTCCCGCACTTTTCCCTATTTCCTTGAAGTCTGCAGACACCCATCTCTGTTCAACACCTTGCTCTCATCCAGGTATTTCCATGGTTTCACTGATGTCTTGTCAACCCTCACCAACACTTCCTTGAAACACAAAGCCACAGTCTGATCACAGACACTCTTTGGATGACCTCAGGCAACACAGCAGTATACTTTGAGGGACATTTCTTCCTCCTCATAGGCAATGCCAACCTTCCACGTTGCTTTTTGTGACAGTTTTTTCTCTCCTGATTTTTCCTACTACCACAGAAAGCTCCACCAGGGTGGAAACCCCTCCTAAAGTAGGCATCCCAACCCATCAGCCTTCTTGAGGCCTGTCAGCCAACCAGGCAGAAGTCACCGCACCAGCATCTTCCAAGCCATGGGACTGCTGCTGGCCTTGTAGCTTCTTGGCTAGACACACCCAGGTCTTGTGCCTCCTGCTGTCCAGTCATGGACTCAAGCAGAAGGGACAGGACAACCCATATGTGGGCCGCCTTTCTGTCTGGGTCCTCCTGGGTATGGATGCGGAGGGGATCCCACAGTCAGCATGCCAGCCAGGTGCCTTCTGCTGGCCTACCAGGGCTGCTGGCAGAGGTCAGCCAAAACGTACAGATCCCAGGAGTAAGTCAAGGGTGACCTGTCAGGTATTGCAGACAGAAGTGACCTCTCAGTCTCTTTCTGTGGCAGGTTCCTGCTGCTGTCCTATCAACTGCAGAGACAGAAGTGACCTCACAGTCCCTGCCACAGTCACATTCCTCCTGCTGGGGCAGGAGATCCTGAAGTAGAGCTGACCTCTCTCTAGCCCCCTTGGTACCTGTTTTTCACTTTCTGGGTTAGAGATTGAGCAAAGTTTTAGTGGGAGTGTTCAGCATTCTACTTGTGGTATCAGGTCTGTGGTTAAGGTATGGAGAAGCTCTGTGGTTTAGGGTGTTTTAGGTCTACTAAGAAGTCTAGGGTTAAATAGAGCATTCAAATGCTAGTGTTAAGGGAAGGCATTAGGGTTAGCAAGAGAGAAAAATGATTCCTTTCAGAGTTTTGTAGTAGCATTTAGGTTTAAGGATTAAAATTACTGGTTCAAATAATCACAAGTTTCTGCTGGCCAAGCTCTTCTTCCCACCCCAAAATCTCACATCTCTCTTGTCCATCTGCTCCTGACCTCCCCATATCTTACTGGGATCAGCTTTCTGATGACGTTCATGATCCCAGAGTATACGTCTTACCTCTTTTGGCTACTCCATTCCTGAGAAGGAAGTGGCACTGTAGTCAGGATGGAAAAGGACACAAAGGTCTTTAGGAGCATTCTGCACAATGTGCCCATCACCTCTGCACCTCCACAAAATCATACTTCCTGCCTATAAGTTTTGTTTCCCAAATGGCTTCTATTGATCCAGGGTTATTTTTTCTCATGCATGTTTCAGTTTTGGATATACAGAGACAGAATAAGGAAAGCCAAGGTACAGATGGAACTGTGCTTGTCAAGGGATGCAAGGAATAATAGGAAGAGATTCTATAACTACATTGCTCAGAAAATAAAGGCCAAGGTGAGTGTACCCCCTCTGATGGATGAGAAGGGTGAACTAGTAATCACAGAATCACAGAATCGTCTAGGTTGGACAGACATGGGGAAGACTGAGGTACTCAACAACATCTTTGCCTCAGTCTTCACTGCCAGTCAGGCTTCCCAAGTCTTTTCCCTGAACCCACAGATGGAGGTTGGGGGGGACGAAGTCCCACCTGCTGTAAGTGAAGAGCAGGTTCGACACCACCTGTTGAAACTAAACAAGTACAAGTCTATGGGGCCTGATGACATGCATCCCAGTGTCCTGAGGGAACTGGCTGATGTAGCTGCCAAGCCTCTTTCCATCGTATTTGAAGAGTCCTGGCTGTTGGGTGAAGTCCCTACTGACTGGAAAAAGGAAAACATCACTATGTTGATTAAAAAGGGCAGAAAGGAGGACACAGGGAACTACAGAACTGTAAGCCTCACCTTTGTGCCTGGCAAGATCATGGGAAAGATCCTTCTGGAATCAATGTCAAGGCACATGCAAGACAAAGAGGTGATCCGAGACAACTATCATGGCTTCACCAAAGGGTAAATCCTGCCTGTCCAATCTGGTGGCTTTCTACAATGGAGTGACCACTTCAGAAAACAAGGGAAGACTGACCGATGTCATCTACTTGGACTTCTGCAAGGCCTTTGACACAGTCCCACATGACATCCTGGTCTCCAAATCAGAGATCTCCAAATCAGAGATATACGGATTTAATGGGTGGAATATTCAGTGGATAAGGTAAAAACCACAGAGTGGCAATCAATGGATCTATATCCAAGTGGAGGGTCATGACAAGTGCTTTACCTCAAACGTCTGTCCTCAGACCAGTACTGTGTAATATCTTCATCAATGACATAGACAGCGACAATGAGTGCAGATGACACCAAGCTGAGTGGTGCAGTTGATACTACAGAAGGAATGGATGCCATCCAAGGGGACCTGGACAGGCTTGAGAACTGGGCCCATGTGAACCTAATGAGGTTCTGCAAGTCCAATTGCAAGGTGCTGCAGCTGGGCCGGGGAAATCCCAGACAGGTGGATACGCTGGGAGAACTCATTGAGAGCAGCCCTGAAGAGAAGGACTTGGGGGTTTTGCTGGATGAAAAGCTCAACATGAGACAGCAGTGTGCTTGCAGCCCAGAAGGCCAGCTGCATCCTGGGCTGCATCAACAGAGGAGTGGACAGCAGATAAAGACCAGTGATTGTCCCTCTCTGCTCTGCCCTTGTGAGACCCCACTTGGAGTCCTGTGTCCAGATCTGGGGCCCTCAGCACAAGAAGGATGTGTGCTGTTAGAGTGGGTCCAGGGGAAGGCCACAAAGATGATTAAGGGGCTGGAGCACCTCTCCTATGAAGAAAGGCTGAGAATGTTTGGGCTGTTCAGCCTACCAGAAGAGAAGGCTCCGGGGTGACATCATTGCAGACTTTCAATACTTAAAGGGGTCTTATAAAAGAGATGGAGAAGGACTCTTTACTCAGGTAGATAATGATAGGACAAGGGGAAATGGTCTTAAACTAAAAGAAGGGAGATTCAGATTAGAAGTTAGAAGGAAATTTTTCACTCAGAGGATAGTGAGGCACTGGAACAGGTTTTCCACAGAGGTATTGGATGCCCCATCCCTGCAGGTCTTCAAGAGGAGGTTAGATGAAGTCCTGAGCAACCATGATCTACTGGGAGATGTCACTGCCTATGGTAGGGGGGTTGGAACTAGATGATCTTTGCGGTCCTTTCCAACCCAGCCCATTCTATGATTCCATGATTCTATGGCTGGTTAAAAATAATTTTAAAACTTGGTATGTAGAAGGACAAGAATAACATTAATTCTATCGATATAAAATTTTGTTAAAATATTAATAAAAATTTACTTAAAGAAATCATTCTATCAGTTTCTCAAATAACCAGCTAGTCCTGTTAGGATTATTTCTAATATTACATTTTGATAATAAGTATAATGACAAAAATGATATGATAATAATCACAATAATGAAGGCATTATGGATGATGAAGAAGCATGTATAGAAATATTTTCCTCACTGCATATTTGAGCTCCTGGTTCCTCATGCTGTAGATGAGGGGGTTCATTACTGGAGGCACCACGGAGTACAGAAAAGACACCACAAGATCCAGTGTTTGGGAGGTGATGGAGGGAGGCTTCAGGTATGCAAACAAGCCAGTGCTAACAGTCACAGAGACCACAGCAAGGTGAGGGAGGCACGTGGAAAAGGCTTTGTGCTGGCCCCTGCCTCTGCAGCTATGGGCTGCCTTTGTGCAGCCCTGGCTCTGCAGCACCAAGCCCTGCTGGGAGCCCTCCCCTGCCTGCTCCTACCACTCCCTGACGCTGCTGTTGCCCTCTGCCGGGCACTGCCCAGCCCAGCCCGGCCCCTGCCCACATCTCCCCACCTCCCTGCCCTCTCCCCAGCGCAGCCCAGCCCAGCCCAGCCCAGCCCAGGCTGGGCTGGCCCCAGGGCAGGGCCCAGTCGCAGGCTGCTGCAGGGCTCTGGACATGGCCACCACAGCCCCAGCCCCTCGCAAGGCACCACAGCTGCTGGGACAAAGGGGGCTCTGGGCCTCCCCAGCAGCTCCAGATTTCTCTCCTGTGTGGCATTGGCCATTAGCCCCACTGTAGGTGGTGCAATGTCATGCAGACCAGTCCAAGAGCAGTTGTTGTCTACGTATAAAAGTGCTGAAATAAAGGAGGCTCTTGGTTCAGCCCTTGGTCCCTCACAGACCACCCTGGGACTTTCAGTCTGTGTCCTTCAGTCCATGAAGAAGCCCTGAAAATAGAAGAGCAGTGAGCATACCCTTTGCTGTTTTCCTGACAGCAGCACTGGAAGAGGTGTCAAGGCTTCTGGGGTTGCCCTGAGCAGCCCCTTCTGTTTCTGTGCTGCTAGAATGGTGGCAGCTGTGACCCAGGGCTGCACAATGCCTGCTGCTGCCTGCAGCCACAGGGATGCCACTGTAGGGACAACAGCACTGTCACCAAGGTACATGAGAGCTCAGCGCTTATCCAAACACAAGAAGCACAATGTGGAAGCCAGAAGAGAGTAGCATTGTAAAAGCCACATCCTGCTGCTGGCCATGGCCATGGCTCCAGGGAAGCAGCAGCCCCAACCTGAAGGCAGCAGAGAGGCAGAGCCCAGTGGGCAGTGAGAGGCAACCCCAAGGACCACTGGGGCTGCTCCTCCATGTGGCAGCTGGCCTCTTGGCCCTGAGCCCCTCCTGCGTGTTGGGGCTGCTCCCCCAGCTCCAGAGGAGATGGGAAGAGGCAGCATCTGAGACCAATAAGGTTCTCATGGATTCTTTAGTGTCTTTATTGTATTTACACAGGAAACCTTGTTCTATTTGTGGATTATATGACATGGTCAAAATAAATAAAATAATTAACAGCAGGCTGCTAAGAATATATCTAACTCAAAATATAATCACATATTTGCTAAAATAGGAGTAGGAATATTAATAATTAAAGATTATCTTAACTCTTCTAGGATATGCTAGGAGAACTGATAAATTGATGAGACCTTTACTGATGCTTCAAGAAACATGTAAATTGTTTGTTTATAAAATCCTTCACTTCCTGGTTCTTCATGCTGTAGATAAGGAGGTTCACTGCTGGAGGCACCACTGCATATAGAACTGACACCACCAGGTCCAAGGATGGGAATGAGTTTGAAGGGCGTTTCAGGTAGGCAAACATGATAGCGCTGACAAATATAGAGACCACAGCC
This sequence comes from Clangula hyemalis, assembly GCA_963989345.1. The sequence goes on along the minus strand of OZ022461.1, from coordinate 1,132,946 downwards.
AGGTGAGGGAGGCATGTGGAAAAGGCTTTGTTCCGGCCCTGCTCAGAGGGCATCCTCAGCACGGCCGAGAAGATCTTCACATAGGACAACACAATGAAGACAAAACAACCAAAGACTAAAGAAATACTAAACACAAGTGCCCCAACTTCCCTGAGGTAGGCATCTGAGCAGGAGAGCTTGAGGATCTGAGGGATTTCACAGAAGAATTGGTCCACAGCATTGCCTTGGCAGAGGGGCAGGGAAAATGTATTGGCAGTGTGCAGGACAGCATAGAGAAAGCCACTGCCCCAGGCAGCTGCTGCCATCTGGGCACAAGCTCTGCTGCCCAGGAGGCTCCCATAGTGCAGGGGATTGCAGATGGCAACATAGCGGTCGTAGGCCATGACGGTGAGGAGGCAATACTCTGCTCCAAACAAGAAAGCTAAAAAGAGGACTTGTGCAGCACATCCTTCATAGGAAATGGTCCTGGTGTCCCAGAGGAAATTGGCCATGGCTTTGGGCAGAGTGGTGGAGATGCAGCCCAGGTCGAGGAGGGCGAGGTTGAGGAGGAAGAAGTACATGGGGGTGTGGAGGCGGTGGTCGCAGGCTATGGTGGTGAGGATGAGGCCGTTGCCCAGGAGGGCAGCCAGGTAGATGCCCAGGAAGAGCGAGAAGTGGAGGAGCTGCAGCTCCCGTGTGTCTGCAAATGCCAGCAGGAGGAACTCACTCACAGAGCTGCTGTTGGGCATTTGCTGGGTCTGGGCATGGGGTCCTGCCCAAGGATGAAAAAGGCAGAAAGATAGTACAGAATTATGTCATAACTAATTCAATTTTGGCCTCTCAAGAAGACATTGCTCAGGTCCCTTTCATGTGTTATGATAGACGTATCCTGAGAGTGTCTCTGGAAGCAGGGAACTGTAGTGGTTGTGGTCAGTGTAGTAGTCAGTCCTCACCTATGACAATAAGGAAAGGGGAACGTGGTAATCCCTGATTAATTTCACTCCTGATATCAGGTGATTATCCACACTGCTGTTCAAAATTCACCCAACTGCATAGTGGGGCTGTGAGAATTTCTTTTTTGTATATTTTCATTCATGCTGCACTCCAAGTGAAACCTTGTGGATCCTCAGAGACAAAGCGACTGTCCCTTTAACACAGAGTGTCCTTCAGAGGGGACAGCCAGCCTCTTCTGCTGGCATGTCTGTGAGTTGCAGGATAATTGTACTTACTTGTTCACCCGAGAAGAACCAGGACACTGCTGAATCCAGACTAAGTGCACATCCCCAGACCCCTCACCCTGTCCCTGTACTCCCCTTTCTTCCAAGCACACCAAGGCCTCACTCCATGGGCATGTGAAACCCCCATCCCCAGCCAGCCTGGGAACAAGAACAGCAGCAGCATGGCCAGGTGGAGAAGCCAGGAGGAATGCCAGTGTGCTGCTGCCAGGGGAGGCAAGGCCAGGGAGGGACAGACGGACACTCAGCAGACCCTCCTCTGCTGCAGCTCTGCCTGCAGAGGAGGCAGCTCCTGCTGGGGACACCGGGGGCTTGAGGGCAGAGGCTGTGCTGGTGGGAGAGGAGATCGGGGGGTGTCCCAGGGAAGGTGCCTGCCCTGCAGGGGATGGCAGGGAGGTGCCTGAGCACTTCCTCGCACAGCAATTCTGGCAGCAGCTCCCTATCATCGCCTGTCCTGCCCATGTCCATGCTGTCTGCCCATGTCCCTGCTGGGAGCTGGTTCTGTGTCCTCACATCTCCTCCCTGTCCTTGCTCACACACCCCATCCCAAAAGCTGTGTGCTCAGACTCACTCAGATTCCCTTCCACTGCAAGAATCTGAAAGCACAGAATCCAAAAAAGCCTTCCTCTTCAGGTAAACCAAGACCCAGTCTTCCTCTGGAAATTCCCTTTTATAAATGCCACTGTCTACAACTTCTTCTACTCCACATTAAATGTAGAGTAAAAGTCATCCTGACAGATGCTATCAGCCATCGGATGTGCCAGCTGTAGAAGACCCGTTTGGCAACCCCACCTGCATTGCCCTGCTGCCAGAGACTCATGATGTAAAGAGTCTGCAGATATGTCCTGCCACTCGCTGCCCTCTGTGGCTCTCCTCACTGCCTCCAATGTCTCTTTCCTGCTCTCCTCTCCCTGTGTCACCTGTGGTCAGAGCTCCCAGCCCTGCTGCGCTGTGCAGAGGAGCTGCTCCTGGACAGAGCTCTCTCTGCAGCTCTGCCCGCTTGCCACGAGCTCCCCCAGCTCCCAGGAGCCAGGCCCAGCTCAGCAGCACAGCACCCAACCATGGCATCACTTGCTCTGTGCCATTGTGCTCCCTCGAGGTGTCCCCAAGGCCTCAGGGCTGACAGCTCCTGAAGGCAGCAGGGTCTCTGTTGGGGTGTGGTGCTTGAAGCAGACCAAATTCATCACTGACTGCTCCTCTCTGAACACAGGAGAGATGACTTTTACAAGTGTGATTTGTGCTATTAGAGTGTGGTTGTCAAACATATTCTGCTTTAACCTGGCGGGCAGCTCAGCACCACACAGCTGTTGGCTCACACCAACCCCCCCAGATGCTTATGTGTTGAGATAAGGGCAGTTTAAAGGACTGAAAGTTAAAAGAAATAACTATAATAGTAATTATTATTATTATTTTTGTTATGTACAAAGCAAGTTATGCACAGTGCAATTGCTCATGACTGATTGATGTCAAGCCTGGAGACATGCTGGTAGAACATTGTGGTAACCATCTGCATCTGCTCTTCTTTGACCTTCAACAACTCTGGAAGGGTCCTCCCAGAGGCTGGGCAAGGTAGGCAGCTCTTTAATATCCTGTCTCCACGGCAGCTACCCCAAAACCCCACCTGTGCCTTTTGGATCTTTGAAGTAGCCTCTCGTGGGGAAGTCTAAGTCAAGGTTTCATAGATCAACATTCTTCTTCCTCCTTTCATTTCTGGGTAGTAGTTCTTTGCCATTCTAAGGAGCCGGATTTTCACATCCATTGTTTTCTCCTGCATATAGAGGCAACTGATACTGGCACAGGTTGTTGCTCTGGCCTAGCAAGACCAGCCCTGGGGGGTCTGGTCTAGTCCAAGACTAGACCTGTCACAGGAGCTGGAGTGGCTGCAGGATATGCCAGAGGTGTTGGAGTAGCTGCAGGGCCTGTCACAGCGCTTGGAGTGGCACTGACTGAGGCTCAGTAAGCACAGACCAAGTCCCAGCATGTTGAAGTGATTTGCATCCCTTTGGAATTGCCAAGGTGAAAACATCTCCTTTTCAAGCATTTCTACAGTTTTAAGGATTCTGCACTTGTTCAGGAGTGAAGTTCCAAAGCAATGTAGGTGCCCACTGCTCTAGGTGCCTGCCCATATCCTCCCACACTCCCTGCCATTCCTAACTCTCCTGCCTTGGGGCAGGTCTCTGGAGGGCATTCTTAAATAGTTGTTTATCCTTAAACAAAAGCTGAAACACATGCAAGACATATAACAATAGGACCATCTCATGGATATTCAAAGCTTTGTAGAGCTAGTGTATTTAGCCTAGAAGAGAAGGGGGAGGTGAAGGAGAAAGGGAGAGTGAGTAAGTAGAGAAGTGTCCCTCCCTTTGCTCCCCCTAGATTGGCTTCCTAAAGCAAAATGTCAAGGGTGTAACTCTTAATAGCTTCTGAGTGATGGTTCCTGAGGTATGGAGGTGATGGCAATGTTCAGTACAAATAACAGATTGAGTAGTAATTTTATAGAATCATAAGCCAGTGTTACACAACATAACAAAATAACTTTAAAAAAGCCACACAAATGATAAACAGCACAACAGCAACACATGCAGTAAGTAATGCACTATATAGAACACATTTCTGAAAACAAGCACAACAGACCAGAGATCCAAAACATTGACATTGTGATCAGCAACTATTAAACTGGTCTAATGCTTATAACAATTTAATTTTAGCACTCTGTGGTAAGATCTGTCATTATCTCAAGCCTTTGTGCCCCACACTGTGTGCCAACGACTGCTGTGGTTTAATGTGGCAGTTCGAGTACATGGAATTATTGAAACAAGTCCAGAGGAGGGCCACAAAGATGATCAAGGGGCTGGAGCACATCTGCTATGAAGGCACACTGAGTGAGCTGGTACTGTTGAGAGTACTGATGCTGAGCCAACTGGAGCTCAATCTGGCTATTAGTGTCAAAGAACATAAAAACTGTTTATATATATATTTATATATATATACATACTTTTAAATAAAGGAGGATTAAGGAGATTCTTCATCGTTTATTGGATGTGGGGAGAAACCTAGTGACAAGAGATGAGGTAAAGGCAGATGTACTTAATTCCTTCTTTGCTTCAGTCTTTAGGAGCAAGACCTCTTGTTCCCTTGGTACCCAGCTCCTACAGCTGATAGATGGGGACATGGAGCAGGCAATGGGGGGACACTCCCTCCTCTTCTTCACTTTCGCTTTCTGCTTCACTTCCCCCTTCTCCTTCAGGCTAGTTAAAAAGCTCTTCAAAGGTTTGAATATCCTTAGGATGGTCAAACCAGCATGTTCCTTTTGCTATCACCCCTGAACGTTTCAGGTTTTGTTTAAGGTCAAACAGCTACTTAAGAATGCCATCCAGAGATCTGTCTGGAGGCAGGAGATTTTGGAATGGCAGGGAGTGTGTGAGGATATTGGCAGGCACCTAGAGCAGTGGGCATCTCCAATGCTTTGGAACTTTACCACCCAGCAAGTGCAGAATCATTAGAAAAATGATGAAATGCTTGAAAAAGCCATGTGATTACCCTGGCAATTCCAAAGAGACAAAAATCACTGCAATATGCTGGGACTTAACCTGTGCTTATGGAGCCACAACCAACGCCACTCCAACCCCTGTGACAGGCCCTGCAGCCACAGCAACATTTGTGATTGGCCCTGCAGGCATTCCAACACCTATCAGGAGCCTTGCAGCCACTCCAGCTACTGTGATAGACACTGCCACCACTCCAAAGCCTGTGCAAGGGCCTTCAGCCACTCCAACCCCTACAATGAGCACAGAAGCCTCTCCAACTCCTGTGACAGGCTCTGAAGCCACTCCCTGCCACAGGATCTGCAGCCACTTGAACCACTGTGACAGGCCTTGCAGCCACTCCAACCCCTACAATGGGTCCCATGGCGGGGCCAGAGAACCAACCTATGGCACCATGAGTCCCCCCATGTTCAAGACAAAACAGTGGATTTGAAAGTCAGGTTGTTTTGAAAGGAAAGAATCTCCTACCCAGACAAGAAAGGAGGAAGAAGAAGACAAGGCAGGCTACTCTGAAGTTGTGCCATTGTGGGAACAGGAGGGCAAAGAGGAAGGGATCCTAACACCATCAGCAAACACACGATCCCTCTCCCATGGGATGATCCTATGAGATGTGTGAAAAGATTTCAGCCATCATCCAGGTGAGCACATTGTCACCTGGCTGCCCCAGTGCTGGGAGAATGGGGCCAGTAGCCTGGACTTAGAGGGCAGGGAAGCCAAGCAGCTGGGATCCTCCTCTAGGGAAGGGGTGCTTGACAGACGGACTGGAAAAGTAGCACACAGCTTCACCTTCTGGAGGTGACCCTTGTCAGGCATCAAGGAAAGGTATTCCTTCAAGGAAGATCTTGTATGTCAACCAGGCAAGTGGATCACCACAGAGAGGGGTATCTGGTACCTGAGGGAACGTACTGAGTCTGGCTGGGATGGAGTTAACTTTCCCTGCAGCAGCCCATATAGTGTTGTGCTTGGCACTTTTTTCTAGAACAGCCCTGATATCATACTACTCTTTGGTCTATTGCTGAGCAATACTGACACACCAAGTCTCCCTCCAAATTCCCCAGAGCCAGTAGGCTGGGCAAGAAGTGGGGAGGGGACAACACTGCTGCTGACCTAAAACAGCCAAAGGGATATTCCATACCATATGAGGTCACACTCAGCATTAAAAGGTGGGAAAGGGGTGGGAGACAGGGGGCCCTTATTATGAAGACGTCTGTCCTCCCAAAAAACCACTGCATGTATGCAGGCCCTGCTTCCCAGAACATTACTGAACATCACTTGATGATGGGAAGTAGAGAGTAATTACAATTATTTTTTCTTTATCTCTCTGTGCTTCTGCAATGTCTCTGGTTCTTTGGTTTGTTTGTTTTTTTCTTCTCTTCCTTTTACTTTTTATTTAAATGATCGTTATGTCACAGAATCACAGAATCAGAGAATGGCTGAGGTTGGATGGCCTCCAGAGATCATTTAATCCACGCCCCCTGCTCAAGCAGGGCCACCTAGAGCATGTTACACAGGATTGCATCCAGGTGGGTTTTGAATATCTCCGAAGAAGGAGACTCCACAACCTCTCTGGGCAGCCTGTTCCAGTGCTCTGTCACCTGGACTGTGAAGAAGTTCTTCCTCATATGGCAATGAAACCTCCTGTGGTTAAATTTGTACCCATTACTCCTTGTCCTATCACTAGCCACCACTAAGAAGAGTTTGACCCCATCCTCTTTACATTGTCCCCTCAGGTATTTGTAGAGGTTGATAAGATCCCTTCTCAATCTCCTCTTCTCCAGGCTAAACAGGCCCAGCGTGCTTAGCCTTTCCTCAGAGGACAGATGCTCCAAACCCTTAAACATCTTTGTGGCTCTATGCTGGACCCTCTCCAGACATTCTACGCCCCTCCTGTACTGGTGAGCCCAGAACTGCACACAGTATTCCAGGTGTGGTCTCACCAGATCTGAGTAGAGGAGGAGGATCACCTCTCTTGACCTGCTGTCCACACTCCTCTTGATGCAGGCAAGGATGTCATTGGCCTTCTCGGTCACAAGGGCCCATTGCTGACACATGGGCAGCCTGCTGTCCACCAGTACTCCCAGGTCTTTCTCTGTAGAGCTGCCCTCCAGCAGGTCAGCCCCCAGCCAGTAATGGTGCTTGGGGTTATTCCCACCTAGGTGCAGGACCCTGCACTTGGCCTTGTTGAACCTCATAAGGTTCCTCTCCAACAATCTCTCCAGCTTGTCCAGGTCCCTCTGAATGGCCACACAGGTCTCTGGTGTGTCAGCCACTCCAACAAGCTTTGTATTGTCCGTAAACTTGCTGAGGGAGCACTCTTTTCCTTCATCCAGGTCATTGATTAATAAGCTGAGTAGCCCTGGACCCAGTACTGACCCCTGAGCAACACCACTAGCCACAGGCCTCCAACTAGGCTCAGCACCATTGAGCACAACCCTCTGAGCTCTGCCATTCAGCCATTAACCTCTTTCTCAATCCATCCCACTGTCCACTCATGGATCCCAGACTTCCAGAGCTTGTCCAGAGGGATGTTATGGGAGACAGCGTCAAAAGCCTTGCTGAAGTCATGGTAGATAACATCCATTGCTCTCCCTTCATCCATCTAGCCAGTTATCTCATTGTAGAAGGGTATCAGGTTGGTTAATCACCACGGGAATCACCATGACAGAGACCCAGAGTGATCTGTGTAGGACCAAGGGATGGACTTGGAAGAACTGCCTTCTTGCATGCACATGGCTCAGCAAAAAATAACTGGCCTTTGACTTATGTGCCTGCGAGTGTCTACTGGTGCTGGGGCTGATGGCAAATGACATCCTGGAGAGGAATCTGGAGCTGCTCTGTGCCTGGGACAGGCCTCGTGCTGGCCTGGGGAGTGGGGCTGACCCTGTGGGACACAGGCACTCTGTGCTGGGGATCTCCCAGGCAAGAGACCCGGGCTCCTGCAGCTCCATGGACCTCCATTTCCTGTGGCATGGCTGGCCCCAGAGCGGGGCCTGCTCAGGAGGCCTAGAGCCACGTTTGTCCCAGCAGCTGCAGTGCCTTGTGAGGGGCTGGGGTTGTGGTGGCCATGCCCAGAGCTCTGCAGCAGCCTGCGGTTGGGCCCTGCCCTGGGGCAAGCCTAGCCTGGGCTGCTGGGCTGGGCTGGGCTGGGGAGAGGGCAGGGAGGTGGGGAGAGGTGGGCAGAGGCTGGGCTTGACTGGCCAGTGCCCAGCAGAGGGCAACAGCAGCATCAGGGAGTGGTGGGAGCCGGCAGGGGAGGGCTCCCAGCAGGGCTTGGTGCTGCAGAGCCAGGGCTGTGTGAAGGGAGCCCAGAGCTGCAGTGACGCGCAGAAAAGACTCCACAACCATAGGGTTGTAAAGTAGGTATACTTTATTGTGGTGCACTGGGCGCACTGGGAATAGCTTCCCTCAAAAAGTGCGCTCCTGCCCGGTCGTCTCTCACAACTTTATACATGATACTGTTACATATTACATGAGCTTTAATACATATTCATTATTTTCCCCAAAAAAGGAGGACCTCTTCCAAGTACTCATTTCCATACTCCCTGCCCTTAGCTCCTTCTGGTTGAGCCTGCGCAGTGTAGCCTGGTGATCATGGGCAGGGGTCTTTCAGGATGAAGGCAATGAGGAAGAGGAGGTTAAACTTTCTACCTTTCTGGACTTTGACCTGCTGTTGAACAGTATTTAGAAGTTTTTGTTTATCTTTGCCTTGTTTCCTGCCAACAAGTTGTTCATCCTTCCTTAATGAGTTGTTCATCCTTCCCTCATCCATTGGCCAAGTGAGTTTTAGCATCTTCCCCATCTCAGCAGGGGCAGGGGAGAGGAGGCCGCTCTGGGCTCTTGCTGGGCTGGGCAGAGCAGGAAGGGGGCCCAGGGCATTTGTCTCCTCACTGCAGCCTGCCAGGACCTGCAAGGTGGTCACGGAGCATCCAGGGCCAGGCTCTGCACTGTAGTGCACAGGGAGAGGGCAAAGCCGTGGGATGTGGTGCGAAGCACGAGCTGCTGGGCCTGCAGAGCAGGAAAAGCTTTGCCTCCCAGTTCAGGGATCGTCTGTGGTGTGGCAACCAAGAGCCCTGCCTGCTCCTCCTCCTGCCATGCTCCCTGTAGTGGCTGCAGCAGAGGGGACCCCCAGCCAGCCCCTGCATGGGGCTCTGCCACCCGCCTTACCCCGGCCCTCTCCAATGTCCTCCTTGCTGCTCTGTGATGCACGCCAGGACCTCCCAGTGCATGCCTGCCAGCACATCTGCTGAGGGCCAGTGTGGCTGCTGTAGGGGCAGGGAGCTCAGCATGGCCCTTGCAGCCCCCTGCCCTGGGCCTGCCTCTTCCCTTGGCCTCGGCCCCAGCCTTGGCTCTGCTGGCAGGAACGCTCTTGGCATGTGCTTCCTGGCCTCCCCTCGCCTGCGCACAGCTGCTGCCCACTCAGGCTGCTGGCACAAACGTGTCCTCACCAGCAGCACCACCCGTTGGGCTGCTTCTCCTGGCCTCCCCCAGCTACTCCTTGCCTCAGTTGGGCCGCAACTTCCACACGCAAATGTGCCCCTGGCCTGCCAGCTCCCTCTCCCCTGCCCTGTGGAATGACAGAGCCATGGGTGGGACATGTTACCCTTATGTGTTGTAGTTCTTGTGTAATTTCCAATTTTGATGGCACAAAAAGAGAGTTCCTTCACCAGAGATGTATATCCTTCTTCATGTTAGGCCACAAGTGAACATCCTTCACTACTTTTAGTGCTTGCTTTATCTCAGAGGTGAACTGGGTTAGGACTCCTTGGTTAGTCTGAGGTACAATGCAATGCTTTTTGTCTTCTGACACTGCAGCACAATACTTTCCCTTACTCTGTGTACTGACCTGATGGGACATTTCATGTTTTTCACTTTCATATTCCTTGTTGGAAGGGGACGATTTCCCAAAGTGGAACAAGCTGATGGGCTTTGTCTCAGTCATTTGAAGTGTTCTGCTCACGAGTCTTCCAGCCTGAGTTTGCCACAGATGACCCAGGAAGGAAAACAGCTATTCTGTGCTAAGAAGAAAAGAGAGTATCATGGGTCCCCAATGGCTATTTCAACTTTAGGTCAATCCCAGGAACCCACTGAAGAAGGTGCTGGCAGTGAATATGCCCTTGGAATTCCACCTTGCTCCACCTGATTCCCCAATGGCCTCTCGTCTCCCGCAGGTCCTTTCTGATAGCTGCCAGTCCAGGGAAGTGAGAAATGGCAAGGCTGGGGTGGTGAGGAGCAAGGTTGTCCATGCAGTGTCAGACGTCAAGAGTCTGCTTTTCTTCCCTATTCAGGTCTCAAAAGAAGACACCCTGGGTCAGTGTCAATTAGACAATAATGCTCCAAATCAAAATTCAAATAAATGCATCCTTTAAAATGGGAAAATATTTTTATCAGGTGCTTTTTGAAATATTCCTCCTTATCTACAACAGGAAAGCTCTCCAATTAGCTGAAAAAGTTTTGAAGACTTGAAGAAAACTATGTAAGATGTTTTAGGAGTTTCTGCATTTTAATGAGTTCCATGGTGTACATGTATTTTGGTGCTCAGTCTATGAAGCTCAGGTACTGAGAGGAGAATGATGCAATTGCTTGAGAAAGTAAAGTCAGAAGGAAAAGTTGAAGTGACAGAGTATTAATGGGCCCCACTGAGAACTGTTACTAACAAATCCTCCCCAGGGACATGTTAGGCAGCTACTTGGAGGCCATGATTACAGAGAGGCAAAGGCACTGTGAGGAGAAACATTTTCATTAAGCAGAAGGGTCAAAGCCAGATACCAGATACTGGAGGGGAGATCCTGCACCCCCATGTCTGGCTCAGGGCTCTTCCTGGGGTCTGTGGGTTGTGGTGGGCAGTGTGACACCTCCGTGCCTCTACACAGAGTAGCAAGGAACCAATGAGGCTCCATTGCAATGAGTATAATATGTCTCCTCATGATCTCTAGCCAAGGGGACAAAAATGTCAGGGCTGTTGGGGCCTGCCATTCTTGCCAGCACCCTCTGCCTTCTGCTCTGCAGGCTTTCCTATGCTGTCCCACACTTTGACCTATTTCCTTGAAGTCTGCAGACACCCATCTCTGTTTCACCCATCTCATTTCACCAATGTCTCATCAACCCTCACTAGCTGATCCTTGAAATACAAAGCCAGGATCTGATCACAGACACTCTTTGGGTGACCTCTGGTGCCACATCACTAACTTTTGAGGGACATTTCATCTTTCTTGTGGCCACTGCCACCCTTTTAAGGTGCACTTCATGGCAGTTTTTTCTATCCTGCTCTTTCCTACTGTGAAAGAAAGCTCCATCAGGTTGGAATCCACTCATAAAGTAGGCATCGAACCCATCAGGATTCTTGTGTGTTATCAGCCAACCAGACAGAAGTCACCTCACTAGCATCTTCTAAGCCATGGGCCTGCTGCTGTCCAGTCATGTACTTGAGCAGAAGGGACAGGACAACCCATATGTGGGCCTTCTTTCTGCATGGGTCCTCCTGGGTATGTAGGGAGAGGGGATCCCACAGTCAGCATGCCAACCAGGTGCCTTCTGCTGGCCTACCAGGGCCACTGGCAGATGTCAGCTGAAAAGTACCGATCCCAGGTCTAAGTCAAGGGTGACCTGCCACCTACAGACAGAAGTGACCTCTCAGTCCCTTTCTGTGACATGTTCCTGCTGCTTCCCTATCAACTGCAGAGACAGAAGTGACCTCACAGTGACCACCACAGTCACATTCCCCTGCTGGTGCAGGAGATTCTGAGGCAGAGCTGAGCTCATCAGAGCATTCTCCCCCATTTCCTCCTTGTGGCGCACAATCTGATGAGATCCATGGCCCCTCACATTCATCTTTGAATGCCATGTGACTGCCCAGTAACCTCACTATCCCTGCCCTGCCCAAAAAGGCAAAGCACCTAAAGGTAAGGGTTAGGAAAAGGGTTAAAAATGAGAAGGTTAATGCACAGGAACCAGGGCTTTCAGTGTTAGGTGTTCGTGTATGGGATTAGGGTTTCCCTTTCTTGGTTAGAGATTAAGCAAATGTGTAGTGGGAGGGTAGGGTGTTCTTAGGTTGTGTTCTGCTTAGGGTATGTGCAAGGTCTTTGGCTGAGGGTTTTGTTTAGGTCTGCAAGAAGTCTAGGGCTAAATAGAGCGTTTTAATGATAGCATTAAGGGCAGGGATCAGGGTGAGCAAGAGAGTAAAGGTAGGGGAAAGGGGCTATGGGCTGAGTTTTTGCTTAGAGGGATATTGTGGTCAAATATTAGAGCAGAGTATTCCTGTCAGTGTGTGGAGAAGCCTTTAGTTTTATGGAATTCAGGTTACTGGCTAAAATACGGTAATGGCCTCACATGACTGCTTAAAGTCAGCTTTGCGGTGAGATGAACACTACCTGAACATTCTTACCTCTTCAAAACCATTAGCTTCTGCTGTCCAAGCTCCTCTTCCCTCCCCAAAATCTCACATCTCTCCTGTCTAGGCTTATCCTGAATTCACTGTATCAGTCATCTTCTTAGAGGCAGCTTTCTGATGGCTTTCATGAACACAGAGTATCTGTCTTACCTCTGCTGGCCACTCTGTTCCTGAGAAAGAAGCAGCTTCTAAGCCAGCATGGAGAAGGACACAAAGGTCTGTAGGAGCACCTTGCACAATGTGCCCAGCAGCTCTGCACCACCACAAAAGTGCACATCCTGCCTACAAGTTTTGGTTCTAGAATGGCTCCTATGGATCCAGGGTAACTTCCCAGGCCCTTATGTATGCTTCAGTTTCCCCCAGGCATCTTGAAGGCAGTAGCTACCTCTGTGTAGAAAACTGAAAGCAGCCCTGAAGGACGACTTTAGGCAAAAGCTGACACTTCTGACATAACCCCTATCCCAGACCTCTTCCTTTATAGGGCCTACCCAGTACTTAGGAAGAGTGGAACTCACAACCTGTATGCATAGCAGGTGCGTTCTTCTGGCCTATCACTGACACTGGCAGATGTGAGCCTAAAGGCACATATCCCAGTCAAGAGTCAAGGGGTGACCTGTTGGCTACTTCAGAAAGAGCTCAACTCACAATCCACTTTACAGATATTCCCTTAGGAATGAATTAGGAATTTCTGAAGCACCACCGACTTTGTGATACCACACCTACAAAACACATACTTTCTTTCAAAATCATTAGCTTCTGCTGCCCAAACTCCTCTTCCCACCCCCAAATCTCACATCTCTGCTGGCCAGCCTTCTCCTAACCTCCCCATATCGGTCATCTGTTTGGGAGCAGGATTCTCACGACATTCATGATATCAGGGTATCTGTCTCACCTCTGCTGGCTACTCTGTTACTGAGAAAGAAGCAGCTCCTAAGCCAGCATGGAGAAGGACACCCTGCACAACGTGCCCAGCACCACCGCAGAAGTGTGCTGCCTACAAATTTTGGTCCCAAATGGCTGCTTTGGATCCAGGGTAACTTTTTCCCAGGCCCTTATACATGTTTCATTTTCCCCCAGGCATCTTGGCAGTGGCTCCCTCTGTACAGAAAACTGAAAACAGCCCTGAAGGATGACTTCGGGCAAATGCTGACACCTCTGACATGACAACCCCGATCCAAGACCTCTTCCTCTTTGGGGCCTACCAGGTACTTAGGAAGAGTGAGTTGCATGAACTACATGCAAAGCAGGTGACCTGCGCTTGCCTTTCAGGTACATTCAGAGATATGAGCTTAATGGCACTGCTCCCAGCCAGGAGTCAAGGGATGACCTGTCAGCTACTTCAGAAAGAAGTCACCTCACATGCCATTAAACAGCCATTTGCTTCCAACTAGATTAGAAATTTCTGAGGCACGACTGACCCCTTATTAACATACCTACAAAACATTCCTTTTTTGGCCCTGGACCTGCCCAGGCAGTGATCTGGTTGTGACTCTTCCAGCCCAAGGCACTGCTGCTGGGCTCCCAGCCTCTCTGATACACAGGAGCCAGTTCTGTACCAGTCCTGTCAGGTGCTAGGCCAGGAGGGACCTTGCAGGCAATCTTCAAGGCCCGTGCCTGTTGGCAGTCTCTCAGCTCCTTGTGCACAGCGGAGATAATGCTCAAATCCAGAAGCCATGTGCCTGAAGCTGTCCTAGAACACACTCAGGGAAGGGCCCTCCCAGCCCCAGCCCCAGCTGGAAGTGCTGCCCTGCAGAGTGAGGGGGCTGAGGTACCCAGGTCATGGGGGCACTCTGCAGGGCCATGCTGGGCAGGCTGGGAGGCAGACCCAGCTCATGGGGTCACTGCCATTGCCCCAGGGCTGCAAGGAATCAGTCACCAGACTCCTTTGCTGGGGCTGTGTTGTGGTTTAACGTGGCCAGCAGGTAAGCACCACACAGCTTTTTGCTCACCCTCCCCCCTCCCTCTCTGGAATGGGGGAAAGAAAGTGAAGCCTGTGGGTTGAGATAGAGACAGTTTATTAGGAAAGGAAAGGAAAGGAAAGGAAAGGAAAGGAAAGGAAAGGAAAGGAAAGGAAAGGAAAGGAAAGGAAAGGAAAGGAAAGGAAAGGAAAGGAAAGGAAAGGAAAGGAAAGGAAAGGAAAGGAAAGGAAAGGAAAGGAAAGGAAAGGAAAGGAAAGGAAAGGAAAGGAAAGGAAAGGAAAAAAGAAAAAAGAAAAAAGAAAAGAAAAAAGAAAAAAGAAAAAAGAAAAGAAAAAAGAAAAAAGAAAAGAAAAAAGAAAAAAGAAAAGAAAAGAAAAGAAAAGAAAAGAAAAGAAAAGAAAAGAAAAGAAAAGAAAAGAAAAGAAAAGAAAAGAAAAGAAAAGAAAAAAGGAAAAGAAGAGAAGAGAAGAGAAGAGAAGAGAAGAGAAGAGAAGAGAAGAGAAGAGAAGAGAAGAGAAGAGAAAAGAAAAGAAAAGAAAAGAAAAGAAAAGAAAAGAAAAGAAAAGAAAAGAAAAGAAAAGAAAAGAAAAGAAAAGAAAAGAAAAGAAAAGAAAAGAAAAGAAAAGAAAAGAAAAGAAAAGAAAAGAAAAGAAAAGAAAAGAAAAAGAAAAGAAAAGAAGAGAAAAAAGGAAAAGAAGAGAAAAAAGGAAAAGAAGAGAAGAGAAGAGAAGAGAAGAGAAGAGAGAAGAAAAGAAAAGAAAAGAAAAGAAAAGAAAAGAAAAGAAAAGAAAAGAAAAGAAAAGAAAAGAAAAGAAAAGAAAAGAAAAGAAAAGAAAAGAAAAGAAAAGAAAAGAAAAGAAAAGAAAAGAAAAGAAAAGAAAAGAAAAGAAAAAAGGAAAAGAAGAGAAGAGAAGAGAAGAGAAGAGAAGAGAAGAGAAGAGAAGAGAAGAGAAGAGAAGAGAAGAGAAGAGAAGAGAAAAGAAAAGAAAAGAAAAGAAAAGAAAAGAAAAGAAAAGAAAAGAAGAGAAAAAAGGAAAAGAAGAGAAAAAAGGAAAAGAAGAGAAGAGAAGAGAAGAGAAGAGAAAAGAAAAGAAAAGAAAAGAAAAGAAAAGAAAAGAAAAGAAAAGAAAAGAAAAGAAAAGAAAAGAAAAGAAAAGAAAAGAAAAGAAAAGAAAAGAAAAGAAAAGAAAAGAAAAGAAAAGAAAAAAGGAAAAGAAGAGAAGAGAAGAGAAGAGAAGAGAAGAGAAGAGAAGAGAAGAGAAGAGAAGAGAAGAGAAAAGAAAAGAAAAGAAAAGAAAAGAAAAGAAAAGAAAAGAAAAGAAAAGAAAAGAAAAGAAAAGAAAAGAAAAGAAAAGAAAAGAAAAGAAAAGAAAAGAAAAGAAAAGAAAAGAAAAGAAAAAGAAAAGAAAAGAAGAGAAAAAAGGAAAAGAAGAGAAAAAAGGAAAAGAAGAGAAGAGAAGAGAAGAGAAGAGAAAAGAAAAGAAAAGAAAAGAAAAGAAAAGAAAAGAAAAGAAAAGAAAAGAAAAGAAAAGAAAAGAAAAGAAAAGAAAAGAAAAGAAAAGAAAAGAAAAGAAAAGAAAAGAAAAAAGGAAAAGAAGAGAAGAGAAGAGAAGAGAAGAGAAGAGAAGAGAAGAGAAGAGAAGAGAAGAGAAGAGAAAAAAAGAAAAGAAAAGAAAAGAAAAAAGAAAAGAAAAGAAAAGAAAAGAAAAGAAAAGAAAAGAAAAGAAAAGAAAAGAAAAGAAAAGAAAAGAAAAGAAAAGAAAAGAAAAGAAAAGAAAAGAAAAGAAAAGAAAAGAAAAGAAAAGAAAAGAAAGAAGAATGATAATAGTACTACTCTTAATAATGTACCAGTGATAAAGGTTCAGAGTAGCCTGCCTCATCTTCTTCTTCCTCCTTTCTTGTCTGGGTAGGAGATTCTTTCCTTTCAAAACAACCTGACTTTCAAATCCACTGCTTTGTCTTGAACACGGGGGGGACTCATGGTGCCATAGGTTGGTTCTCTGGCCCTGCCATGGGACCCATTGTAGGGGTTGGAGTGGCTGCAGAGCCTGTCACAGGGGTTGGAGTGGCATTGATTTTGGCTCCGTAAGCACAGGTTAAGTCCCAGCATATTGCAGTGATTTTTGTCTCTTTGGAGTTGCCAGGGTGATCACATGGCTTTTTCAAGCATTTCATCATTTTTCTAATGATTCTGCACTTGCTGGGTGGTAAAGTTCCAAAGCATTGGAGATGCCCACTGCTCTAGGTGCCTGCCAATATCCTCACACACTCCCTGCCACTCCAAAATCTCCTGCCTCCAGACAGATCTCTGGATGGCATTCTTAAGTAGCTGTTTGACCTTAAACAAAACCTGAAACGTTCAGGAGTGACAGCAGAAAGGAACATGCTGGTTTGACCATCCTAAGGATACTCAAACCTTCGAAGAGCTTTTTGATTAGACTGGAGGAGAAGGGGGAAGTGAAGGAAAAGGGAGAGTGAAGAAGAGGGGAGAGTGTCCCCCCATTGCCCACTCCATGTCCTTATCTATCAGCTCTGGGACCTGAATACCAAGGGAACAAGCGGTCTTGCTCCTAAAGACTGAGGCAAAGAAGGAATTAAGAACATCTGCCTTTACCTCATCTTTTGTCACTAGGTTTCCCCCCACATCCAGTAAAGAATGAAGAGTCTCCTTAATCCTCCTTTATTTAAAGGAGGATTAATATACATATATATATATGCAAACAGTTTTTATGTTCTTTGACAGTAATAGCCCGATTGAGCTCCAGTTGGGCTTTGGTCTAAAATTGTCCCTGCAGAGCCTCATAACATTTAGGAAAAAGCTCCAGAAAAAAATAAAATAAAATAAAATAAAAAAATTACAGTAGGCATGAGAAGGAAGCACAAAAATTGTGGAAACAGACAGCTTTCCATCCACTAGCCTTCTGTGACTCTGTACTGCAATTCCGTTCAACTGGTTACTCCTTTATTATCCAAACTTTCCTGCAACTCTTGATACTGCTAACTTGTCACAGATAGCACAATCACACAAAGGTTGAAACGTCTGCCTGCAGACATGAAAGGCTGACAGAATGGAGCATCTGTCCAGGGGAACCTTGAGAAACTGCAGGATTTTGCCTACAGAAACCCCTTGACATTTACAAGAAGAAAAGCCTCATCCTGCACCAGAGGAAGAGTAACCCCACACATCAGGGCAGACTGGGACCCTGCTGAGTGAGCAGTGCCCAGGAGGAGGAGGGCCTGGGCACCACAAGGGATGCCATATGAGCTCACCAGGAGCTCACCAGGAACCAGGCCAACTTTCTACAGAGCTGCCTTATGAGGAGCATGGCCACCAAGAAAATGTAAGTTACCATGCTCAGCTCAGATCTGATGAGACACCACACAGACAGGGGTCTACAGCCAGCAGGGAAAGAGGTGCAGGTCTGTGAATCTCTTGGACAGCCTGGTGTGGAGAGGAGCAAGGACATTGGAAAGTCTGAAAGTCCCAACAGGCCTGAGGTCTTTGTGTCAATGGCTAGGGCTGTTGTCTCTGACAGGGAGGCCTATGAAGAGGCAGCTTATGGTTAAAGCACCAGGGTCTCATTGCCTCCTCACCACCCATGAACCAGGCAGGAGTTGTACCATTCTCCTGCACTGGGCCATAAACATCCGCATCTCCTACTGCCCAGGAAGAGCCCTGAGCTCTTGTGTGAAGGGAAAGGATCTCCCTTCCCAGGAGCCTGGGGTCAAAGCCTGTTTTTCAATACATCAGTGTCACCTTCACATTGCCTTTGTCTACCTGTCCTCACTGCCTCCAGTGTTCTGCTCTAATGAGCTCCAAGGGAGGCTGTGTCAGTGCCAGCAGAGTCCCCCCTCAGGGGGACACTGCAGGAAACTTGCATCTGACTTGGATTTCTTGAGAGATTTCTTCAACTTACTCTCAGTGCCTGAGGTTCATGGGCTCATCACCAAAGCCCCCAGAGGGGTGATTACAATGCCTCTGCTGCTGATCTGGGCTGGGCTCCTGGGACAGGGAGAGCTCCTGGCAAGAGGGCCCTGGTGCAGAGAGACAGCTCTGCCCAGGAGCAGCTCCTCTGCACAGCGCAGCAGGGCTGGGGGCTCTGACCACAGGTGGCATGGGGAGAGGAGAGGTGAGGAGAGGAGAGAGGGGTTGAAGGCAGTTGGCAGTGGGAGGGTGCTGAGAGCTGCCTGCAGGAGAAATCTGCACAGCCCTTGACAAGGTATGTCTCTGGCTGCAGGGCCATGCAGCTGCAGGTCCTGGAAGGGTCTCCTGCTGGGTCTTGTTTCTGGGAGGGCAGTGGGCAATGCAGTAGGCTTTGAGAGTCCTGATGGATTGCACTGCGAGGTGAGGAAGTCCGGCAGAAGTCCCTTGGAGTGCCCTAAGCCAGGTGCCCCTGGTCAGTCTAGAACACCCTGCCCTGGCTGGTGATGCAGGGCTCTCTGTCAGCTGCCCCATAGCTCCTGCAGCCATGGAGGTGCCCCTTGGCAGGGCCCTGTTGGTGGCAGGGTGCTGCAGGGCAGCGCTGAGCACAGCCGCATGGGATGGGGTCTGTGAGCACGGGCAGGGGGAAAGAAGAGTTTGGCCAAGATCAGCAGGAACAGAGTGGCCAAGAATCCTCTAGATACAGCATGTTGTGTAACTGGGATACTGGAATAGCCCAGCTTGTGGATATTCACCTGTCTGTGGGGCGTCCTCCTGGGCCGTAGGCTGCTCCCTAGCAGGATGCAGCTCTCTCGTGGCATCCTTGTGTCATCCAGGCGTCCCAAGGAGAAGACACCTCAGAGCTAAGGCCATGTCCGTGCTGCTGGATGTCTGTCTGTGGGCAGCTGGAGTGAGGCCTTGGCAGCCCTGGCTAGGGGGGAAGAGCTGAGATCCTGCTCAGGCCCCCAGGGCCAAGGTGAGGATTCTGTCCAGCCTCACTTGGACTGGGGCTTCTCTGCTCTCAGCTGTCTCCATTTTTTTCTCAGGGTAACATGAGTATGATCGGTGTCCTAAGCATTACAGGGGTAATTATAAGAAAATAAAGCAAATATAATCTCTCTTGCTCTACAGTGTGGTCGGATGAGTTGTTTGCAAAAAGACTGCATGGCTCATTGATCTGACAAGTGGACTGCACTTGAGTTTCCCCCATGTTCCTGCTTCCCTCCTGCTGCACAGAAGGAAGGACTCCTCTGGAGCCCACAGCAGCCCCTGCTCCCAGTGTCACACGCAGCCAGCACCACCCAGAGCTCAAGCAAGAGAGCTGCAGAAAGGTTCTCCTGCAAAGAGAGAGGCTCAGGCTAGGTGGTGCTTTAAGGCTTACAAAAGGTTTTCCTCTGAGAAGTCTGTTCTAACTTAGTTCTGTCTTATTATCAACAGAGAACCTTGTCCAATGTCAGCAAATGCCCAACAGCAGCTCTGTGAGTGAGTTCCTCCTGCTGGCATTCGCAGACACGCAGGACCTGCAGCTCCTGCACTTCACGCTCTTCCTGGGCATCTACCTGGCTGCCCTCCTGGGCAACGGCCTCATCCTCACCGCCATAGCCTGCAACCACCGCCTCCACACCCCCATGTACTTCTTCCTCCTCAACCTCGCCCTCCTTGACCTGGGCTGCATCTCCACCACTCTGCCCAAAGCCATGGCCAATTCCCTCTGGGACACCAGGGCCATCTCTTATCAAGGGTGTGCTGCACAGGTCTTCTTTTTTGTCTTTTTGGTTGGAGCAGAGTATTCCTTTCTCACCGTCATGGCCTACGACCGCTACGTTGCCATCTGCAAGCCCCTGCACTACAGGAGCCTCCTGGGCAGCAAAGCTTGTGCCCAGATGGCAGCAGCTGCCTGGGGCAGTGGCTTTCTCAATGCTGTCCTGCACACTGCCAATACATTTTCCCTACCCCTCTGCCAAGGCAATGTTGTGGACCAGTTCTTCTGTGAGATCCCCCAGATCCTCAAGCTCTCCTGCTCAGATGCCTACCTCAGGGAAGTTGCTGTACTCTTATTTACTCTTTCTTTAATCTTTGCTTGTTTTGTTTTCATTATGTTGTCCTATATACAGATTTTCAGGGCTGTGCTGAGGATTCCCTCTGAGGAGGTCCAGCACAAAACCTTTTCCACGTGCCTCCCTCATCTGGTTGTGGTCTCTCTGACTGTCAGCACTGGCATGTTTGCCTACCTGTAGCCCCCCTCCATCTCCTCTCCATCCCTGGACCTGTTGGTGGCCGTTCTATTCTCGGTGGTGCCTCCAGCAGTGAACCCCTTCATCTACAGCATGAGGAACAAGGACCTCAAGAATGCCTTGTGGAAACTGATGACTTGATTTGTTTCGGAAGCAATAATTTCACAGTCTGTTTCTGCAGATTACTCAGAATATCACTTACACAGAACAGCCTATATTCCCTTTTTCATTGTTGTTTGTGTGTGTGAGTGTGTAGTTTTAGTACTGGTATTACTTAGGGTTTTTTTTTTTTTTTTTTTTTTTTCAGGTTAGGTTGCCCAATAAAATGTCATTTTTGTCCCACTTCCAATTCTGTATGTGTTTTTACTGTATGTACTGAGTCTCTGTCCATGTGGAATTGTGGTCTCTGTGAACTTTAACAAAATAAAACAGCCCACACTGCCTTCTTTGTCTGATGTCCTTCCTCTGAGACCTGGTCTGGCTCTGCTGGGGCAGTGCCCATTTGCAGAGGAAAAGAGTCCCATCCCAGCAGCACAGCCAGGGAGCACCAGCGCTTGGGGCATGCCAAGCTGCTCTCTTGCCACTGCTGCCCTCTCCTGCTAAGCCCTGCTGGTGGGGCCAGGCCCGGCTGCTCCTGGAGCTTGGTGCCAGTGCTGTTGTGGGGCTGTGCTGGGACTGCAGGCAGGGACGGGCAGTGGGCACGGCAGTGGCACAGCCGGCCTCCACTACAGCACTTCACTCCTAAGGGGGACTCTCCTCCGGGAACTGCCTGAAGGCTGAGGCCTTCCTGCAAAGCTGCTGTCAAGAAGAAGCCCACGGAAGAGACTCCAAAGAGGATCTGTGCTTTGCTTCTTTCCATGGGGTCTCGGTGTGGTGAGAGCAGAGTCCCAGCATGTACTTTTAGTGATCTGTGGCTGGTTCGGAAGTTCTCTGCTGCTGGCCAGAGCCCACGGAGACAGAGAATGGTCCCCAATTCCCTGAGCCCCAGTTAGTGGCATTCTACACCACAAGGTGGAGCTGCTGGCAGGTTAATGTTTCTTGCAGAGGGAATTAGCATCTGCCAGCAGAGTCCAGGGTATTGGCCGCAGCAGCACGAGCCCATAAAACAGATGGAGCCCGCAGAGCATGAGCTTACCAAGGTGAATTTACCAGAGCTCAAGTGCTCAATCTGCTGCCAACAGGCAGAGGAGAGCTCTGCAGCCCCAGGACACGCAGTAGCCCCAGCAAAGGAGTCTGGTGACTGATTCCTTGCAGCCTTGGGCAATGACAGTGACCCCATGAGCTGGCTCTGCCTCCCAGCCTGCCCAGCATGGCCCTGCAGAGTGTCCCCGTGCCCTGGGCACCACAGCCCCCTTGCTCTGCAGAGCAGCACCGCCAGCTCAGGCTGGGGCTGGGGCTGGGAGGGCGCTTCCCCGAGTGTCTTCTAGGCCAGCTTCAGGCACACAACATCTGTATGTCAGAGTGATCTTTGCTGTGTGCAAGGAGCTGAGAGACCACCAACAGGCACGGGGCTGAAACATTGCCTGCAAGGTCCCACCTGCCCTAGCACCTCCCAGAACTGGCACGGAACTGGCTTACATGCATCAGAGGGTCTGGGAGCCCAGCAGCTGTGCCACGGGCTTGAAGGATCACAGTCAGATCACTTCTACCTGGGCAGGTCCTAGGCCAAAAAGGGGGTGTTTTGTAGGTATGCTATTATGAGGCAGTGGTGCCTCAGAAATTCTAAGTCCAGCAGGAAGTGAATGGCTGTTAAATGGCCTTTGAGGTGGCTTCTTTGAGAAATAGCTGGCAGCTCATCCCTTGACTCCTGGCTGGGTTCTATGTCATTAGGCTCATATCTGCAAAAGTACCTGAAAGGCAAGCAGAAGGCATTTGCTGTGCCTGTAGTTTGTGAGATCTGCTCTTTCTGAGTACCTGGTAGGCCCCATAAAGGAAGAGGTCTTGGATAGGGGTTGTCATGTCAGAGGTGCCAGCTTTTGCCTGAAGTCATCCTTCAGGACTGCTTTCAGTTTTCAACACAGAGGGGGCCACTGCCTCCAAGATGCCCGGGGTAAACTGAACCATGCATGAGGGCCTGGAAAAAGTTACCCTGGCTGCATAGGAGCCATATCCAAAAGTTGGAGGCAGGAAACAAATTTTTAGGGTGGTACAGAGCTGCAGGGCACATTGTGCAGGGTGTTCCTGCAGCCTTTGTGTTCTTTTCCATCCTGGCTTAGGTGCTGCATCTGTCTCAAGAAAGGAGTAGCCAACAGAGGTAAGACAGATACTCTGAAATCATGAAAGCCATCAGAAAACTACCCCTAAGAAGATGACTGATATGGGGAGGTCAGAAGAAGCCTGGCCAGGAGAAATGTGAGATTTGGGAGAGAGAAGAGGCCAGCAGAAATCAATGATTTCTGGGAGGTTAGAAGGTTCAGGCAATGTTGATTCTGCTGTAGCACTGACTTAAAAGAGTCATGTAAAGACCTTGCCCTATTTTAACCAGCAACATTAATCCTTAAACCTAAATGCTACTCTACACACTGTCAGGAATCCACTACTCTAATGCCTGACCTCAACGCATCCCTTGAAGCCAAAATTCATCCCATAGCCCCTTCCCCTTGTTTTTACTCTCTTAATCACTCTGATCCCTGCCCTTAACACTAGCATTAAAATGCTCTTTTTAACCCTAGGAAACTGCTTGAGACACCTAAACAAAACCCTAAACCACAAAGCTTGTCCATACCCTAAACACAGACCTGATACCCACATAAGAATACCAAAACATTCCCATTCAAACTTTGCTTAATCTTTAACCCAGTAAGGTGGGCCCTAGTCCCTAATCATATACATGAACACCTAACACCCAAAACCCCTGTTCCTGTGCATTAACCTCCTCACCTTCAGCCCCTCTACTAAGCCTTAACTTTAGGCCCTTCATCCCTTGGGGAAGGGCAGGAACCATGAGGTTGCTCTGCAGTCATGGCATTCAAAGATGAATGTGAGGGGCCATGGATCTCATCAGATTGTGCGCCACAAGGAGGAGGTGGGTGGGAATGCTCTGAGGAGCTCAGCTCTGCCTCAAGAACTCCTGCACCAGCAGGAGGAATGTGACTGTGGCAGTGACTGTGAGGTCACTTCTGTCTCTGCAGTTGATAGGGAAGCAGCAGGAACATGTCACAGAAAGGGACTGAGAGGTCAATTCTGTCTGTAGCTGACAGGTCACCCTTGACTTAGACCTGGGATCGGTACTTTTCAGCTGACATCTGCCAGTGGCCCTGGTAGGCCAGCAGAAGGCACCTGGCTGGCATGCTGACTGTGGGATCCCCTCTCCCTACATACCCAGGAGGACCCATGCAGAAAGAAGGCCCCCATATGGGTTGTCCTGTCCCTTCTGCTCAAGTCCATGACTGGACAGCAGCAGGCACAAGGCTTGGCTGTGCCTAGCCAAGAAGCTGCAAGGCCAGCAGCAGTCCCATGGCTTGGAAGATGCTGGTGAGGCGACTTCTGTCTGGTTGGCTGACAGGCCGCAAGGAGCCTGATGGATTGGGATGCCTACTTTAGGAGGGGGTTCCACCCTGATGGAGCTTTCTTTTGTAGTAGAAAAGAGTAGGAGAGAAAAAACTGCCACAAAGTGCACTTTGGAATGTTGGTGCTGGCCATGAGGAGGAAGAACTGTCCCTCAGAGTGTTGTGCTGTGTTGCCAGAGGTCACCCAAAGAGTGTCTGTGATCAGACCACAGCTTTGTGTGAGAAGGAACAGCTGGTGAGGGTTGATGAGACATTGGTGAAATGATGGAAATGCTGGGATGAGAGCAAGGTGGTGAACAGAGACGGCTGTCTACAGTCCTCAAAGAAATAGGTGAAAGTCATCAAAGTCAACAAAGTGCTCTGCTGGGCACTGCCCAGCCCAGCCCCTGCCCACCTCTCCCCACCTCCCTGCCCTCTCCCCAGCCCAGCCCAGCCCAGCCCAGCCCAGTCCAGCAGCCCAGGCTGGGCTGGCCCCATAGCAGGGCCCAACCACAGGCTGCTGCAGGGCTCTGGGCATGGCCACCACAGCCCCAGCCCCTCGCAAGGCACCGCAGCTGCTGGGACAAAGTGTGGTGGTTTTACTCAGGTGGGCAGCTGAGCTCCACCACAACCGCTCTCTCACTCCCCCTCTCCTCAGTGAGGAAGGGGTAGAAAATACAACACAGAGAACTCGAGGTTTGAGATGAGAAAGGTTTAATTAAAGGGAAAGGGAATGGGGAGGAAAAAAAAGAAACAGAAGAAACAATCAGTCCGCGCGGAAGCACAGAGAGAGGGAAAAAAAAAAATATTCTCTACTTTCCATCAATGAGCGGTGTTCGGCCACGTCCTGGGAAGCAGGGCCTCAAAACGCATAGTGGTTGTTCAGGAGGAACAGCCCCCTCCCCCACGAGAGCCCCCCCTTTTATTGCTGAGTGTGACATCAGGTGTTATGGAATATCCCTTTGGTTGGTTTAGGTCAGCTGCCCTGGCAATGTCCCCTCCCCATCACTTGCCCACCCCCAGCCTGCTGGCTCTTGGGGGCTTGGAAGGAGTCCTGATGCTGTGCCAGCACTACGCAGCAATAGACACAACACTGGAGTGATATCACAGAATCACAGAATTTCTAGGTTGGAAGAGACCTCAAGATCATCGAGTCCAACCTTTGACCTAACGCTAACAGTCCCCACTAAACCATATCCCTAAGCTCTACATCTAAACGTCTTTTAAAGACTTCCAGGGATGGTGACTCCACCACCTCCCTGGGCAGCCTGTTCCAGTGCCTAACAACCCTTTCAGTAAAGAAGTTCTTCCTGACATCTAACCTAAAACTCCCCTGGCGCAACTTAAGCCCATTCCCCCTCGTTCTGTCACCAGGCACGTGGGAGAACAGGCCAACCCCCACCTCACTACAGCCTCCTTTAAGGTATCTGTAAAGAGCAATAAGATCGCCCCTGAGCCTCCTCTTCTCCAGGCTGAACAAGCCCAGCTCCTTCAGCCGCTCCTCGTAGGACTTGTTCTCCAGGCCCCTCACCAGCTTCGTCGCCCTTCTCTGGACCTGCTCAAGAACCTCGATGTCCTTCTTGTAGCGAGGGGCCCAAAACTGAACACAGTACTCGAGGTGCAGCCTCACCAGAGCCGAGTACAGGGGGACGATCACCTCCCTAGCCCTGCTGGTCACACCGTTTCTGATACAAGCCAGGATGCCGTTGGCCTTCTTGGCCACCTGAGCACACTGCTGGCTCATATCCAGCCGACTGTCCACCATCACTCCCAGGTCCTTCTCTGCCTGGCAGCTCTCCAACCACTCATCTCCCAGCCTGTAGCTCTGCTTGGGGTTGTTGCGCCCCAGGTGCAGGACCCGGCACTTGGCCTTGTTGAACTTCATACAGTTGACCTCAGCCCATCGGTGCAGCCTATCCAGATCCTCCTGCAGAGCTTTCCTACCCTCGAGCAGATCGACACACGCACCTAACTTGGTGTCATCTGCAAACTTACTGAGGGTGCACTCAATCCCCTCATCCAGATCCCCGATAAAGATATTAAAGAGGACTGGCCCCAGTACCGAGCCCTGGGGGACACCACTAGTGACCGGCCGCCAACTGGATTTGACTCCATTCATCACAACTTTTTGGGCCCGGCTACCCAGCCAGTTTTTAACCCAATGAAGCGTATGCCAGTCCAAGCCATGAGCAGCCAGTGTCTTGAGGAGAATGTTGTGGAGAATGGTGTCAAAAGCCTTACTGAAGTCAAGGTAGACCACATCCACAGCCTTTCCCTCGTCCACCCAGCGCGTCACTTTGTCATAGAAGGAGATCAGGTTCGTCAAGCAGGATCTGCCTTCCATAAACCCATGCTGACTGGGCCTGATCGCCTGTTTGCCCTGCAAGTGCTGCATGATGACTCTCAAGAGGATCTGCTCCATGAGCTTCCCTGGCACTGAGGTCAAACTGACAGGCCTGTAGTTTCCCGGGTCTGCCCTCCGGCCCTTCTTGTAGATGGGCGTCACATTTGCTAGTCGCCAGTCAGCTGGGACCTCCCCCGATAGCCAGGACTGCCGATAAATGATGGACAGGGGCTTGGCCAGCTCCTCTGCCAGTTCTCTCAGTACCCTTGGGTGGATCCCATCCGGCCCCATCGATTTGTGCACCTCCAAGTGCCGTAGCAGGTCACCAACCAGTTCTTCATGGATAGTGAGGGCCACATCCTGCTCCCCATCCCCTTCCACCAGCTCAGGGTACTGGGTATCCAGAGAACAACTGGTATTGCCGCTAAAGACTGAGGCAAAGAAGGCATTGAGCACCTCCGCCTTTTCCTCATCTCTTGTAACTAAGTTTCCCCCCGCATCCAGTAAAGGATGGAGATTCTCCTTAGTCCTCCTTTTTCTGTTGATGTATTTATAAAAACGTTTTTTGTTATCTTTAACGGCAGTATCAGTGCTGTTCCAGCTACGAGTGCAGAGTACAGCACTGTGTGGGTTGCTGCAGGGAAAAGGTGACCCCAGCTCAGACAGACCCAACACACAAAGGCAGCTCTGGGCCTCCCCAGCAGCCCCCGCGCTGGAACCAGCCTCGGCTCAGGAGATGGAGGTCCATGGAGCTGCAGGAGCCCAGGTCTCTTGCCTGGGAGATCCCCAGCACAGAGTGCCTGTGCCCCGCAGGGCCAGCCCCACTCCCCAGGCCAGCACAAAAGGCCTGGCCCAGGCACAGAGCAGCTCCAGATTCCTCTCCAGGATGCCATTTGCCACCAGCCCCAGCACCAGTGGGACAGTCCCAGGCCAGTTAGAGTACAGTTACTTTTTGCTGGGCCATGTGTCATCAAGGCAGCAGCTCCCAGGCCAGTCTTTGGTCCTTCACTTATCATCTGGAGCTCTGATTGAATGTCAGCACAGAAAAGAAAGAAGGGCTATTGTTATGGGGGGCTCCCTTCTGAAAGGGACAGAGGGACCGATATGCCGACCGGACCCAACCCGCAGAGAAGTCTGTTGCCTCCCTGGGGCTCGGGTGAGAGACTTTGCCCAGAAAGTCAAGCGCCTGGTACGGCCCACTGACTACTACCCGCTACTGGTCTTTCAGGCTGGTAGCGATGAAGTAGCAACGAGAAGTCCAAAGGCGATCAAAAGAGACTTTAGGGATTTGGGGCGACTACTTAGAGGATCAGGGGCACAGGTTGTGTTTGCCTCTGTCCTTCCGATAGGGGGGATCGAAGCTGAAAGGCGTGCTGGTCACATAAACTCGTGGCTTCGAGACTGGTGTGACCAGCAGAACTTTGGGTTCTTTGATCACGGGAAGGTCTATGCTACACCGGGCCTGATGGCACCGGATGGGATGCGCCTCTCTCGGAGAGGGGTAAGGATCTTTGGTCAGGAGTTGGCAGGGCTGATAGATAGGGCTTTAAACTAGAGTCGAAGGGGGAAGGGGCTAAAACCAGGCACGCCGTTGAAGACCTAAGGGATGGTACGCTAGAATCAGAGGGGCTGTGTGCCAGTGAGGTCCTTCGGTCAGATCCACAAGGTGCTGAGTGTAAGGAGACGCACCTGAAGTGCTTCTACACGAACGCACGCAGTATGAGGAATAAAATGGATGAGCTAGAAGTCCTGGCCCAGTCCCGCAACTACAACATCATCGGCATAAGCGAAACCTGGTGGGATGAGTCCTGTGACTGGGGTGTTGCCATAGATGGTTACAGGCTCTTCAGGAGGTACAGGCAGGGTAGGCGAGGTGGTGGGGTGGCGATGTATGTGAAGCAGGGGCTGGACTGTGTGGAACTTCAGGTCGGCGATGGCAAAGTTGAGAGCCTCTGGGTAAGGATCAAGGGACGAACGAATAAAGGAGATGTCGTTGTGGGAGTCTATTACAGACCGCCTGGCCAGGACGATAGCGCCGATAAATTATTCTTTACAGAACTAAGAGAGGCCTCGAGATTAACTCCCCTTGTCCTTATGGGGGACTTCAACTTGCCAGACGTTAACTGGGAGTGCCACACGGCTGACACGAGCAAGTCCAGGAGGTTCATGAAGCACCTAGATGATAACTTCTTGGTGCAGGTGCTAACGGAGCCAACTAGGAAAGGTGCCCTCCTAGGCCTGTTGCTAGAAAACAGAGAGGGTCTGGTGGGAGATGTGGTGATTGGTGGCCGCCTTGGTCATAGCGACCATTAAGTGGTTCAGTTCAAAATTTACGGTGACAGAAGGAAAAGTGCCACCAAAACCTCATCCCTAGATATGGGGAAAGCGGACTTCAGGCTGCTCAGGGAACTAGTCAGCAAGGTCCCCTGGGAAACTGCTCTTGAAGGCCTCGATGTCCACCAGTGCTGGTCATTCTTTAAGCAATGCCTCCTAGAAGCACAAGATCAGGCAATTCCTAAATATCGCAAGTCAGGCAGGCGGGGCAGGAGGTCGGCGTGGCTGACCAGGAACATTCTAATGGAGATTAGGCGGAAACAGAGAGTGTTTCGCTACTGGAAGGAGGGCCAGGTGTCATGGAAAGAATACAGGGATGCTGTTCGTGTTTGTAGGGAGAAAATTCGTGTGGCCAAAGCACACCTAGAGTTGAAGCTGGCTGTGTCTGTGAGAGAAAATAAAAAGGTTTTTTTTAGATATGTGAATGGAAAAAGGAGAACTAAAGAATACATAGGGCCGCTCCTTGATAGGGAAGGTCTCCTCACAGACAATGACATAGGCAAAGCAGAGACGCTTAACGCCTTCTTTGCCTCTGTCTTCAATGCCGATGATGGGCTTCGGGACCCAGGGTGCCCTGAGCTGGAGGACCGGGACGGTGGGGATGACAAACTCCCAACCGACCCTGAACGTGTGCGGGATTTGCTACTCCACCTGGATCCCTACAAGTCCATGGGTCCGGATGGGATTCATCCCCAGGTGCTGAAAGAGCTGGCGGACGTCATCGCGGAACCTCTCTCAATTATTTTTCAACGATCCTGGGAATTTGGAGAGGTCCTGGTAGACTGGAAGCTGGCAAATGTTGTGCCGATTTTCAAGAAGGGTCAGAAAGAAGACCCTGGCAATTACAGGCCTGTCAGTCCCACGTCAGTGCCTGGTAAAATCATGGAGAAGATGGTTCTCGAACTTATTGAGGTGCACCTGGGGGACAAAGCAGTCATTGGTCCCAGCCAGCATGGGTTTGTGAAGGGTAGGTCCTGCCTAACTAACCTGATTTCCTTTTATGATAAGATCACCCGTATGGTGGACCAAGGGAAACCAGCTGATGTGATTTTTTTGGACTTCAGCAAGGCTTTTGACACGGTTTCCCATAGGATCCTACTGGACAAAATGTCCACCATACAGCTAAATAAAAACATCATACGATGGGTGAGCAATTGGCTAACGGGCAGGGCCCAAAGGGTTATGGTAAATGGGGCTGCGTCAGGCTGGCGGGCAGTCACCAGTGGGGTCCCTCAAGGCTCTATTTTAGGGCCAGTACTTTTCAATATTTTTATAAACGATCTGGATGTAGGAATAGAAGGTATTTTGAGCAAGTTTGCTGATGATACCAAACTTGGAGGAGTTGTGGACTCGAATGAGGGTGGAAAGGCCTTGCAGAGGGACCTGGATAGGTTGGAGAGCTGGGCGATCACCAACCGCATGAAGTTCAATAAGAGCAAGTGCCGGGTCCTGCACCTGGGACGGGGAAAG
Source organism: Clangula hyemalis (assembly GCA_963989345.1). The sequence goes on along the minus strand of OZ022461.1, from coordinate 1,103,092 downwards.
CCTGGCTGCCTTGAGCTCCTGGTTCCTCATGGCAGTGCTGATAAACAGGGAGACCACAGCCAGGTGAGGGAGGCACGTGGAAAAGGCTTTGTGCCAGCCCTGCTCAGAGGGCATCCTCAGCACAGCCCTGAAGATCTGCACATACGAGAAAACAATGAAAACAAAACAACCAAATACTAAAGAAAAACTGAACACAAGTAGCTCAACTTCCCTGAGGTAGGCATCTGAGCAGGAGAGCTTGAGGATCTGGGGGATTTCTCACAGAAGAACTGGTCCACTGCATTACCATGGCAGAGGGGCAGTGAAAATGTACTGGTCGTGTGCAGGACAGAATAGAGAAAGCCACTGCCCCAGGCAGCTGCTGCCATCTGGGCACAAGCTCTGCTGCCCAGGAGGCTCCTGTAGTGCAGGGGCTTGCAGATGGTAATGTAGCGGTCGTAGGCCATGATAGTGAGAAGGGAATACTCTGAACCAAAGAAGAAGATGAAAAAGAGGACCTGTGCAGCACACCCTTGATAAGAGATGGCCCTGGTGTCCCAGAAGGAATTGGCTATGGCTTTAGGGACAGTGGTGGAGATGCAGCCCAGGTCAAGGAGGGCAAGGTTGAGGTGTGGAGGCGGTGGTCGCAGGCTACGGCAGTGAGGATGAGGCCGTTGCCCAGGAGGGCAGCCAGGTAGATGCCCAGGAAGAGCGCGAAGTGCAGGAGCGGCAGCTCCCGTGTGTCTGCGAATGCCAGCAAGAGGAACTCACTCACAGAGCTGCTGTTGGGCATTTGCTGACTTTGGACACAGGTATCTTTGAAGAGGAGAAAAAAAAATCGTTAGAACAGACTTCAATGAGGAAAACCTATTTCATCTCTTGGAAACCCCGCAGATAAGCCTCTCTCTTTGCATGAGGATCTTTCTGCAGCTCTCTTGCTTGAGCTCTGGGTGGTGCTGGCTGAAAGTGGAACTGGGAGTAGGGGCTGCTGTGGGCTCCAGAGGAGTCCTTCCTTCTGTGCAGCAGGAGGGAAGCAGGAACATGGGGGAAACTCAAGCCTAGTTCACTTGTCATATCCATGAGCTTTGCAGTGTTGTTGCAAACAACTCATCTGAATGCAGAGCACAGATGTAAGGATTTTGTTTGCTTTATTTTATTCCAGTTGCCCTTGTAATTCCTAGGAGAGGTACTGGATGGTTGAATGCCCAGACATTTCCTGTGCACTCCTGGTGAAGTCTTGTGTGTGCCAGGAGGCAGAGGGACTGTTCCTTGGTGAAGAATGAGCAGAGCAGCTCTGCCCACCAGTCCTGTTCTCAGCTGACCTGTGCTACCCCTCTGTGAGCTGCAGGACCATCCCAATCAGACATTTCCCTGAGAAGAAACCGCAGACAGCTGAGAGCAGAGAAGCCCCAGTCCAAGGGCAGCTGGACAGCATCGTTAAGTTGTCTCCAGCTGAAGCTCACAACCAGAATGAGCTGGAAAGATTGGCCTTGTCTGGGCTCTGTCTGCTGTGCTGGCCATGCCTGCCCAAGAGCCCATGGGCTGCAGGGGGAGAGGAGGCCAGGGAGGGGCTGCTCCAGGGGAAGGCGTCTGCACTGCAGGACATGGATGCGAGGTGCCCGAATCCCCCCTGCCACGGCGTATCTGGCAACAGCTCCTTCTGGCCACCTGCCCCTCTCTCTGCTGCCTGCAGCTGTCCCTGCCGGGAGCTGCTACTCTGCGCCCACCTCTTCTTTCCCCCTGCCTGTGCTCACAGACCCCATCCCACATGGCTGTGCACAGTGCTGCCCTGCAGCACCCTGCCACCAACAGGGCCCTGCCAAGGGGCACCTCCATGGCTGCAGGAGCTATGGGGCAGCTGACAGAGAGCCCTGCATCACCAGCAGGGTGTTCTAGGCTGACCAGGGGCACTTGGCTTAGGGCACTCCAAGGGGCTTCTGCCGGACTTCCTCACCTCGCAGTGCAATCCAGCAGGACTCTCAAAGCCTACTGCATTGCCCACTGCCCTCCCAGAAACAAGACCCAGCAGGAGACCCTTCCAGGACCTGCAGCTGCATGGCCCTGCAGCCAGAGACATACCTTGTCAAGGGCTGTGCAGATTTCTCCTGCAGGCAGCTCTCAGCACCCTCCCACTCCCAGATGCCTTCAGCCCCTCTCTCCTCTCCTCTCCCCATGCCACCTGTAGTCAGAGCCCCCAGCCCTGCTGCGCTGTGCAGAGGAGCTGCTCCTGGGCAGAGCTGTCTCTCTGCACCAGGGCCCTCTTGCCAGGAGCTCTCCCTGTCCCAGGAGCCCAGCCCAGATCAGCAGCAGAGGCATTGTAATCACCCCTCTGGGGGCTTTGGTGATGAGCCCATGAACCTCAGGCACTGAGAGTAAGTTGAAGAAATCTCTCAAGAAATCCAAGTCAGATGCAAGTTTCCTGCAGTGTCCCCCTGAGGGGGGACTCTGCTGGCACTGACACAGCCTCCCTTGGAGCTCATTAGAGCAGAACACTGGAGGCAGTGAGGACAGGTAGACAAAGGCAATGTGAAGGTGACACTGATGTATTGAAAAACAGGCTTTGACCCCAGGCTCCTGGGAAGGGAGATCCTTTCCCTTCACACAAGAGCTCAGGGCTCTTCCTGGGCAGTAGGAAATGGGGATGTCCATGGCCCCGTGCAGGAGAATGGTACAGCTCCTGCCTGGTTCATGGGTGGTGAGGAGGCAATGAGACCCTGGTGCTTTAACCATAAGCTGCCTCTTCATAGGCCTCACTGTCAGAGACAACAGCCCTAGCCATTGACACAAAGACCTCAGGCCTGTTGGGACTTTCAGACTTTCCAATGTCCTTGCTCCTCTCCACACCAGGCTGTCCAAGAGATTCACAGACCTGCACCTCTTTCCCTGCTGGCTGTAGACCCCTGTCTGTGTGGTGTCTCATCAGATCTGAACTGAGCATGGTAGCTTACATTTTCTTGGTGGCCATGCTCCTCATAAGGCAGCTCTGTAGAAAGTTGGCCTGGTTCCTGGTGAGCTCCTGGTGAGCTCATATGGCATCCCTCGTGGTGCCCAGGCCCTCCTCCTCCTGGGCACTGCTCACTCAGCAGGGTCCCAGTCTGCCCTGATGTGTGGGGTTGCTCTTCCTCTGGTGCAGGATGAGGCTTTTCTTCTTGTAAATGTCAAGGGGTTTCTGTAGGCAAAATCCTGCAGTTTCTCAAAGTTCCCCTGGACAGATGCTCCATTCTTTCATCTGTTAATTTCTGCAGGAAGATGGCTCACCCTGATTGTGCTGTCTCTCACAAGATAGCATCAATAAGGTGTTAATAGATATTGTGGACAGTAGAGGAGTAACTAGTTAAACAGAATTGCAGTACAGACTCACAGAAGGCTAGTGGATGGAAGGCTGCCAGATTCCACCTTTTCTGTGCTTCTCATGTATGCTGTCATTTTGTCTGAAGCTGTGTCCTAAATGTTGTTAGGGTGGGCAAGGACAAAATTGGAAGGGCAAGACCCTAGTGGAGCTCAATCTATCTATTACTGTCAGAGACAATAAAAAAGGTTTTTATAATGAAAGGAGAGCAGAGGGGAAGGGAGGGGAGGGGAGGGAAAAGAGAATCTTCATCCTTTATTGGATGTGGGAAAACAGAATTAGAAGAGATGTGGAAAAGGCTGAGGTACTTAATGCATTCTTTACCTCAGTGTTTAGCAGCAAGACCAGTTGTTCCCCTAGTACTCAGCCCCCTGAGCTGGTAGATAAGGACCTTCAACAGAATGAAGCTCTCATGAGGAAATGGTTTGAAAACTGCTACTGCACTCAGATGTACACAAGTCTAGGGGGCTAGATGGCATCCACCCATTGTTACTGAGGGAGCTGGCTGAGGTGCTCTCCAAGCTGCTTTCCATCACTGACCAGCAGTCCTGGCTATCAGGGGAGGTCCCAGTCAACTGGTGACTAGCAAATGTGACGTCTGTCTACAAGAAGGGCCGGAAGGAGGATCCGGGGAACTACAGGCCTGTCAGTCTGATCTTGGTGCTGGGGAAGCTCCTGGAGCAGATTATCTTGAGTACCATCACGCAACGCTTCCAGGACAACCAGGTGATCAGGCCCAGTCATCATGAGTTTATCAAAGCCAAGTCCTGCTTGGCAAATCTGATCTCCTTTGAAGACAAGGTTATGCTTTCAGTGGACAAGGGAAAGGCTGTGGACGTGGTCTACCCAGTAAGGGTCTACTCAGTAAGGCTTTTGAAACCATTTCCCACAGCATTCTCCCAGAGGAACTGGCTGCTCAAGGCCTGGATGGATGTATGCATCAATGGGTTGAAAACTGTCTGGGTGGCCAGGTCCAAATTGCTGTGGTGAATGGGGCTAAATGCAGCTGGAGGCCAGTCACTAGTGGTGTCCCACAGGGCCCAGTACTGGGGCCAGTTCTTTTCAATATCTCCATCAGTGATCTGGACGAGGGGATCAGGTGCACCCTCAGTAAGTTTGCAGATGACACCTAGTTCAGAGAGAGTGTTGATCTACTCGAGGGTAGGAAGGCTCTGCAGAGGGAAATGGATAGGTTGTACCCATGGGCTGAGGCCAACTGTATGAAGCTCAACAAGGCAAAGTGCCGGGTCCTGCACTTGGGCACAACAACCCCATGTAATGCCACAAGCTGGGGGAAGAGTGCGTGGAAAGCCGCCCAGCAGAAAGGGTCCTGGGGATATTGGTAGATAGTCAGATGAATATGAGCCAGCAGTAACTAGGGATAATGGTTTTAAACTGCAAGAGGGTAGATTCAGATTAGATATTAGAAAGAAGTTCTTTACTCAGAGAATGATTAGGCACGGGAACAGGCTGCCCAGAGAAGCTGTGGCTGCCTCATCTCTGGAAGCATTCAAGGCCAGGTTGGATGGGGCTTTCAGCAACCTGGTCTAGCGGAAGATGTCTCTGCCCATGGCAGGAGAGTTGGAATTATGTGATCTTTAAGGTCCTTTCCTACCCAAACTGTTCTGTGATTCTGTAAATATGAAAGACAGCACCATACCAGCTACTAGGAAGAAAAATGAACTCTATCGCAGCCAAAACTAGGACAATATCCACCCCTCATTCCATACCATATACGTCATGCTTAGGTCCAACACTTTTCAATTAATCACCACCACCTTTCCTGTCTTTTGATTGTTGTCTCTCTCCATGCTACCCCAGCCCAAGAGACAACATCAGTTGGCTGCCTGGACGTCTGCTCCCCAAGCAGGGACACCAGAGACAGACACACCGTGTCGACCTCAAGTGCCAATTTATTGCTGCGTAGCATAGCTTCTTATACACATACACGCGACCGCCCTGGATCCCCGTGACCCTTTGCCCCACCCACGGTCCCTCCCAATCCTACCCCCACATCTCCCCCCACATTGATGTGCACACAAAAATATCATGCCCTTACTCTGTTGGTGTCTGTAACAATAACAACTTACTCCTTTTGTGTCTTTTTTTTTCTTTTTTCTTTTTTTTTTTATTCTCCCAGTTCTCTCCTTCATTGCATTGGATGAATAGATCTGTAGTGCTGAGCTGCCTCCTGGGTCAAACCACAGCAAGTCTTTTTGGTGCCTAGCATGGAGCACAAAGTTTGAGATGACAAATCGGACCAGAGCATTTTAAAAGTAAATTGTTATAAGCAATAGATCAGTTTAACAGCTGCTGATCACAATGTTGATCTTTTTGATCTTGGGGCTGTTGTGCTTGTTTTCAGAATTGTGTTGTATAGCACATTACTAACTGTCTGTCTTCCATGTCATGCTGTTCATCAATTCTGGGGGCTGGTTTAAGGTTACTGTTTTGATGTATGGGATAACACTGACTTATGACAGGATAAAATTATTGCCACCTCTGTACCTCGGGAACCGTCTCTTCATCTCTTAGAAACTATTAATAGTTACATTATTTTACACTTTTTGCCTTTTCTCCTCAGGGAGTAAATCTGTGCAGGGTGGGGCAGGAGGTGGGGGGATGGAACTGGTGTGGACAGTGGGGGATGTTTTTCCCCACTTCTTCACTCTCCCTTTCTTCTTCTCCTCCGGGTTAATTACAATAGCTCTTGAAAGCTTTGAATATCTGTGGGATGGCCGAACCAGCATGTTTCTATTGTCCCATCTCCTAAATGTGATTCAGGTTTTGTATAATTTTAAACAACTACTTAAGCATGCCATCCAGAGATCTTTCCAGAGGCAGGAGAGTTAGGAGGGGCAGGGACTGTGTGAGGATATGGGCAGGAACCTAGAGCAGTGGGCACCTCCAGTGCTTTGGAACTTCACCTCTGAGAATGTGCAGAATCCTAGAAAAAACTGTGAAATGCTTGAAAACTGTGTGTGATCACCCTGGCATTTCTAAAGAGACACAAATTACTGGAATGTGCTGGGGCTTGACCTATGCTTAACAAGCCACAGTCAACACGTCTCCAACCCCTGTGACTTTTCCTGCAGGCACACGCCAGCCCCTGTGGCAGGCCCATCAGCCACTCCAACTTCTCCTGGACAGATGCTCCATACTGTCAGTTGTTAATTTCTGTAGGCAGATGACTCACCCTGATTGTGCTGTCTCTCACAAGATAACAGCAACAGGAGTTGCAGGACGCTTTAGACAATACGACAGTAAGCAGTTGAACGGAATTACAGCATAGACTCAGAGAAGGGCAGGGGATGTAAGGCTGCCACGTTCCACCTTTTCTGTGCTTTTTTTCCATCCATTTTTTCATTTTGTGTGGAGCTCAGTCCTCCATGTCTTGAAGTTGTGCAGGGACAAAATCAGAATGGCCAAATCCTAACAGGAGCTCTATCTGACTATTACTATCAAAAACAGTAAATATGTATATATATAACATATATATGTATACATAACAAGAGCATTAAGGAGCATCTCCATTCTGAATTGGATGTGAGGGGAATGATAGTGACATAGAACCATAGAAGACATGAGGAAAAGGCTGAGGTACCTAATTCCTTCTTTGCCTCAGTTTTTAGCAGCAAGACCAGTTGTTCCCCTGGTACTCAGCCTCCAGAGCTGGTAGATAGGTACAGGGAGCAGAATGAAACCCTCATAATCCAGGAGGAAATAGTTAGAGAACTACTACTCCACTTAGATATACACACATCTATGGGGCCAGATTGGATCCACCTGTCACTACTGAGGGAGCTGGCAGAATCACTTGCCAAGCTGCTTTCCATCATTGATCAGCAGTCGTGGCTATCAGGGGAGGCTGCGGTCAACTGGCGACTAGCAAATATGACGTCTGTCTACAGGAAGGGCTGGAAGGAGGAGTCGGGGACCTACAGATCTGTTATTCTGTCCACGATGCTGGGAAAGCTCATGGATCAGATTATCCTGAGTACCATCACCCAACACTTAAAGAACAGTCAGGTGATCAGGCCATTTCAGTAGGTGGTTATCAAAGAGAGGTCCTGCTTGACAAATCTGATCTCCTTCTAAGACAAGGCAATGTGCTCAGTGGACGAAGGAATGGCTGTGGATGTGGTCTACCTAAACCTCAGTAAGGCTTTCGACACCTTTTCTTACAGAATTCTCCCAGAGAAACTGGCTGCTCAAGGCTTGGGTGCATGTATGCTTACCGTCGCGTACCACATGTTCGTGGGAAACCCGGTGCTAAATCATTTGTAGACGACCTGATTCTGGGTCAGGGTTCCGTATGTAGCAGAGCAGCTTCCTCGCTGCGATCTATTGAGAGTCAGCCCTTGACACAAGTTTTTGTCACTTTTCGCCCTTGCCACCATCGGGCGGAGGAGGGAAAGGCGAGGGGATGCGGTTGTCATGCGCGGACATGCGCCGGCCTGCCGTTCACTCGCTCCCCCCTCGGGGGAGAACACACTCGCTTTTCTCCCTCTTTTCCCTCTTACCCTCTTCCCGTCACACGGCCCCACTTCCCCGCTCGGCGCGGCACGGATTGGGTCGCTCTCCCGTCTCCTTCCTCGTTTTTTTTTTTTTTTTCCTCCCCCCCCTTCCCGGGTCCGGGTTGACCTGGCGGCTCCGGCTCTCTGTTGGAGAGTGTCCAGAGGGCGACGAAGATGGTGAAGGGCCTAGAGGGGAAGACATATGAGGAGCGGCTGAGGGCACTGGGCCTGTTCAGCCTGGAGAAGAGGAACTTCCTTGCGAGGGGGAGTGGAGAGGCAGGAGACCTGTTCTCCGTAATCACCAGTGATAGGACCCGTGGGAAAGGTGTTAAGCTGAGGCAGGGGAAGTTTTGGCTGGACATCAGGAAGAGGTTCTTCACCGAGAGGGTGATCGCACACTGGAACAGGCTTCCCAGTGAAGTAGTCACTGCACCAAGGCTGTCTGAATTGAAGAAGCGATTGGACTGTGCCCTTAGTCACATGGTCTAAACTTTTGGGTAGACCTGTGCGGTGCCAGCAGTTGGACTTGATGATCCTTATGGGTCACTTCCAGCTCATGATATTCTGTGACTCTGTGATTAACCGGAACAGTGAGTCGAACCCTAATTAGGACCCTAAATAACATGTACAGCTCCACTTTCTCGCATCAAAAAGTGCTCCCAATGCAAGCTTTTGCCTACACCTGAATTACTGTGGGCAGTTTTTAACCACCACCACACAACAGGACTCTGCACTTTCTCTCTCTTTCCAAACACTAACAACTCTAACCCTAACCCAACCCCACCCTTACAATACAACTAACCCTAAACGTCCAGAGCTAGCCCTGTGCAGCTCACCCTAAACCTAAAGTTAAATCTGACACTAACCCTAACCCAAGCCCGAACAATAACCCTAACCTTAACCCTAACCCTAATCCTAAACCCAGACCAAAGCCTAAGACTTATCCTAACCCTGACACTAAGCCTAACTGAACTCTAGATCCTCCACAGATCTACCAGAGCCAACCAGCACCACCTAGCTCCAACGGAAAGCCTCCCAGTGAAACCCTCTGTCGTCTAGGGTGCCCTAGAAGCCTCCCAGGGCACTCGACGGTGTCCTACGAGCATGTTGTTGAAACACAGAGGCAAAATAAGGACTGTTCCTGGAATCCAGTGACATCTGGAGGCCTCACAGCGCTCTCTAGTGCACTCTCGGGCACGCTGCAGGCTTCTTGTGCTCCTCTTCACTCTAGATTTTCTGCAGGTCTACCAGGGCCACCCAGTGCACTCCAGCTGCCCCAGAAAGCCTCCCAGTGACCCCCCAGTTTCCTCTAGGATGCCCTAGAGGCCTCCGAGGGCACTCTAGGATGCCCTACGAGCCTAGTCCTACGAGCACCAAACAGAAGACTTTGCATACATCTGAACTCCCTTGGGGAGCCTTTACGCAACCCCACATACAACAGGGTTGTCCCCCCATATCCCCCTGTCCCCATATCCCTATATCCCTGTCCCTGTTATCCCCCTCTCCCCAATATCTCCTGGCCCCTATATCCTTCATCCCAATATCCTCTGTCCCCATATCCCCCTGTCCCTATATCTCCATCCCCATATCCCTCTGTCTCTATATCCCTGTTCCTATATACCTGTCCCTATAGCCCCCGTCCCAATATACCTATATCCCTATATCCCTCTCCCTATATCCGTGTCCTGAAATCCCCACCATTCCCATATCCCCCTGTCCCTATATACCCATCCCTATAGCCCCCATTTCCATATCCCCCAGTCCCTATATTCCTGTCCCTATATCCCCATCCCTATATCACCCTGTCCACATATACCCCCTTCCCTGGATCCTCATCCCCATATCCTACTGTCCCTATATCCCCATATCCCCATGTCTGTGTCCCAATATCCCCCTGTCCCTATATCCCCTCGTCTCCATATCCCCTTTACCCATATTCTTATCCCTATATCCCTCTGTCCCCATATCCCCCTGTCCGAATATACCCCTGTCCCTATATCCCTATACCTATATCCCCTGTCCCTATATCCCCCAGTCCCCATATCCCTATATCCCTATATCTCTGTCTCTATATCTCCATCCCTCTATACCCCCATCCCCATATCCTCCTGGTCCTATATCCCTGTCCCCATTTCCATCTGTTCCCATAACCTTGTCCCTATATTCCCCTGTACCCATATCCCTATATACCCATGTCTATATACCCCCATCCCCCCATGCCCATACCCCCTGTCACCATATCCCCCATCCCATATTCCGTGTCCCTATATCCCTGTCCCTATATACCCCATCCACATATCCCTGTATCCCTACATCCCTGTCCCCACATCCCCCTGACCCTATATCCCTGTTGCCATATCCTTGTCTCTATATCCCCCCATGCCCATATCACCCTGTGGGATTATTCTGGGTTGTGCCTGCGTGCACGAAGGGAGGGGCTTGGGGTGCCTGCGAGCACAGCGGGTGGGGTCCTGGGTTCCGGGGCAGGACGCTTTGACATTATATAAGACGATGTTGCGCAGTAATAAAGCGGCTTACGGCACAGAACGCTGGTCGTCTTGTCCGTTTGTCCCGGGGTTTCAGTCGGGATATCCAACATATGGTGACCCCGACGTGATACGATCCCCGACGTGAAACCGGTTGGCGCGAGTTCGGCGCAGCGCGTACGTGCTAGGTACGTGGGTGGCCATGGGGCCTGGTGTCGATGAGGTGCGACTCCTGCTTGTCCTTGCCTTGTGCCCTGCAGTGTACGGGGGCCACTGGCAGGAGTATGCCATTCAACAAAATGCGGACATTTGTATTCGAATGACGGGCCTCCAAGATCCAGTTTCTACCTGCGCGGTGGGCTATCGGACCGCTCCGCTATTTCCAATGCCATACGCTTACAACCTACGATCTGCTGAGCCAGCACCCAACGGAACACTTCGTGGGCTGTTCCCGCTTGTTGCTTGCCGGGGAAGGAAGTGGACTACCGTTCGTATCAATGCCACCGTGCAGGCAGGTACCAATCTGACACATGAAACACACTTGTCATCGGACGGCACCACGCATGCGACGGTGGACGGAAAAGAAGCCGTTCTGCCGGTGGCGCAATTGTGCGGCTCCATTGACGTTTGGGACAATGGAACAATAGCGGATGTGACCATTCCGCCGTGGACAGTTAAGGCCACGGTGTGCAGTCAACCGGTGGCCTCGTTGTGGGTGGGGCCGCCGGGCCAAGCTCCTGCACCGGTGGACTTTTTCCCTGGGGATGCTTGGACTGTTACTGTTGTAAACAGCCGTGGGGTGGCCCCTTATCAATCGGTCCGCATCACGCATGTTTTGAACTCTGCTCATTGGCACTTACCTAACCCCTATTGGTTGCTCTGTTCTCAGGAACGTGCTTGGAAGGTGATCCCAGCTAACAGGACACTTGGTTTGTGCTCTATGGGTCTGCTATTGTGGCCGCATCGCACTGCTCGCAGCCCACGAGCAACCCATGAATCTATTGAGACTGCAGCAGGATTCTGTAAAATTAAGGTTTACGAAATGAGAAAGAAAAGGTCAGTCCAGTACACACAACAAGCGATACCTACAACACCGGAAACACAACAAGCAGGGAGCAATCAAGAGGAAAATTTAATGATAGGGTTAATTAGAGATTTCGCAAAAATGCAGAATGTGAGTCGAGTGACCGCTTGTTTACCTATACCTAAATCCGCAGGTGATCCTATACGCTGGGGCATAATTACATCACCGATACCCCAGATTGAGAAAAACAAAACAGTCCAATGTGAAACGGAAAAGGTCATAGAGACAGTAATGCTGGGAGGGTTTTATAGAGCGTGTCAGTTTCGCTATCGTTCTGGATGTGAAAAGGAAAGAAATTACAAATTTACGGTTATAAACACCTTTAGTGGACGGTTAGGGATGTGTGAGTACGATGCACCGCGCACACGACAAAAGGAAAAGATTATATGGAAGTGCAAAGAAGGCAACGAGCCAGGAGGATTAGAGGGTTGGGATTCAGCATGGGCATTAAGTATACTGCAGGAATACCAATATGGGGGAAATACTCCTTGGTGTTTGCAATGGGTAGGAAAGACGAATAATGACCAAAGTTTACTATATGAGACGGCTCAGAGGGAAACTAGTAGTCGGGAGCGGGTAAAGGCAGTCCCGTGGTGGAATTGTACACAAATATTCAGTTGTGACACTGATTTAGAAACGATATCTCTGCTCCTGGTAAAGATAGCCTTAGCCACCGGATGTGCATGCAGAGGTCTACAAGTTAACATGAGTATAACCAACCGGAATATAGCCAACCGGACTAGTAGGGAAAAGATCTTAGTGAATTGTAAATCTTCAACTATACGAAGCATGGGACATTTTGTGTGGGCCGCCAGTGATGGAACTTGGACAACTCATTTAAGTTTGGATGGCCCAGTAAAAGAAATAACCTTAGGATTGCCCACCCTGTGCCCGCTTTGGAAAAAATCTCCTCTCATAGGGAGAAGGACGAAAAGAGAAGTAAGTGAAGAAGATGATGAATGGCAGGAACCGTCCACTGGGATTAAAATAGGATGGGTGGTAGAATCGTTGTTTGCCCCGATAGCTTCCTACCACAACAGAGAGCTGATATACAATTTGATGGGGCAGGTGCATAGACTAGCTAGCATAACCAGAAAGGGGTTTAAGGACTCGAATATACAGTTACAAGCCACAACCAGAATGACCCTGCAGAATAGATTGGCCTTGGATATGCTTCTGTTAAAAGAACACGGCGTCTGTGGATACCTGAAAGAGAAGGCTGACCATTGTTGTATACACATTCCGAATGTAACTGCCGATGTAGAACGGGACATATCCCAGCTAGCCCAGGTAGAATCCAAAATTAAGGAAGAGCAGCGTGACGCAGAACAGAATTGGCTGGGGGCAACTCTCGAGGGGCTAGGCTTTCATCTAGAAGGATGGCTTAAATCGCTTTTACAAACAATATTGCTACTGGTAATAGTGTTCATTGTGATAGGGCTAGTATATGCATGTATTAAAGCAAAAATAGCTAGAAGCAGCATAATGAATCGCAGCACGCTGACCATTCTCACCAAAAATCATGAGGGGTTCTCATTGTCACCGCCTGCTCCTGGGACGAATACTTGTTCCTAAGTAGTTATGATTAAATTACGCTTAGCGTAACGGTTTAAAGGGGGTGCGTTACTGCATAAAGAGGGGGGAGGTGTGGGATTATTCTGGGTTGTGCCTGCGTGCACGAAGGGAGGGGTTTGGGGTGCCTGCGAGCACAGCGGGTGGGGTCCTGGGTTCCGGGGCGGGACGCTTTGACATTATATGAGACGAAGTTGCGCAGTAATAAAGCGGCTTACGGCACAGAACGCTGGTCGTCTTGTCCGTTTGTCCCGGGGTTTCGGTCGGGATATCCAACATCACCCCATCCCCATGTCCCCCTGTGCCTATATACCCATTCCCTTATCCCCCATCCCTTTATCGCTATCCCTACATCCCTGTCCCTATATCCCACATCCCCATAATGCCATCCCTATATCCCCCCATCCCCATATACCTCTGTCCCTATATCCCCGTTCCTATATCCCTCTCCCTATATCCCCACCGCTATATCCCCACATACCCATATCCCACTACCCCTATATCCACTGAATTCCGTATTCCCCTGTCCCTATACCCCTGTCACTATATCCCCATCCCTATAGCCCCCTGTCACCACAACCTTATATCCCTATATACCTGTCCCTATATGCCCATCCCTATATCCTCCCCAACCTAATATCCCCCTGTCCCTATATCCCCATATCCCTATATCCATGTCCCTATATCCCAGCGTCCCCATACACCCCTGTCCCTATATACCTGTCCCCATATGTCCCCATCCATACATCCCTGTCCCTATATCCCATCCCTATATCCCCCGTCCCCATATCCCCCATCTCCACTTCCCTATATCCCTGTCCCTATACCCCTATCCCTATATCCCCCCTTCGCCATATCCCCCCGTCCCTATATACCTGTCCCTATATCCCCATCGCAATATCCCCCGTCCCTATATCCCCACCCCTATATCCCCCATCCCCATATCCCCCTGTCCCTATATCCCCCTTCTCCATCTCCTTATACACCTGTCCCTATATCCCTGTCCCCATACACCCCTGTCCCTATATCCCACATCTCCATATCCCTATCCCCCTGTCCCTATACTCCCCCACCCCTATATCCCCCATCCCTATATCCCCCCATCCCCATACCTCCGTCCCCATACCCTCCTTTCCTTACAGCCAGCGTCCTCATATCCCCTGTCCATATATCCCTGTCCCTCTATCCCTCTGACCGTATATACCCCATCCCTATATCCCCCACCCCTATATCCTCCCGTCCCCATATCCCTGTCTTCATATCCCCCCATCCCCATACCCCACTGTCCTCATACACCTGTCCCTATATCCCTGTCCTTATATCCCCATCCATATATCCCGTCCCCATATCCTCCTGTCCTTCTATACCTGTCCCTATATCCCCTCTCCCTATATTCCCCTGTCCCCAAATCCCTGTCCCTATATCCATGTCCTGATATCCTGCATCCCTATATCCCCCGTCCTATATCCCCCCGTCCCTATACCCCCTGTCCCCATATCCACCAATCACCATGTACTCCTGTCCCTATATCCCCATGCATACATCCCCCATCCGCATATCCCCGTCTCTATATCCCCATCCCTATATCCTCCTATCCCCATATCCCCCCGTTCCCATATCCCCCTGTCCCCATACACCCCTGTCCCTATAGCCAGCGTCCCTATATCCTCCTGTCCATATACCCCTGTCCTTATATCTCTCTGACCCTATATCCCCCGTCCCTATATCCTCCCATCTCCATATACCCCTGTCTATAGATCCCCCCATCCCCATACCCCCCTGTTGCTATACACCTGTCCCTATATCCCTTTCCCTATATCCCTGTCCCCATATCCCCCTGTCCCTATATCCGTGTCCCCACATCGTAGTCTGTATAACCCCCCCCTCCCCATATCCCCCGTTCCCTATATTCCCCTGTCCCCCCATATCCCTATATCTCTATATCCTTGTTCCCATTTCCCCATCCCCATATCCCCCTGTCCCCATACCCCTGTCCCTATATACCTGTCCCAATAACCCGCATCCCTATATCCCCTGTCTCTATATCCCCCGTCCCCATATCCTTGTCTGTATAACCCCCCATCCCCATATCCCACTGTCCCTATACCCTCCTGTCCCTATATCCCTGTCCCTATATCCCGCATCCCCATATCACCCTGTTCCTATATGCCCCTTTTCCATCTCCCTATATCCCCATCCCTATATCCCACTGTCTCCATATCCCCCCTTCCTATACCCCTGTCCCTATATCCCCATCCATATATCCCCCATCCCCATATCCTCCTGTCCCTATATCCCTGTCCTCATATCCCCCCATCCCTATATCCCTGTCCTTATATCCCCATCCCTATATCTCCCTGTCCCTATAGCCCATCTCCATCTCCCTAGACACCTCTCCCCATATCCCCCTGTCCTTATATCCCCGTCCCTATGTCCGTGTCCCTATATCCCCGTCCCTATATTCCCCCATCCCTATATCACCCATTCCTATGACCCCTGTCCCTATATCCCCCCGTCCCCATATCCCCCTGTTACCATATCCCCTCATCACCATACCCCCTGTCCATATATCTCTGTCCCCATATCCCTCTGACCCTATATCCCCCACCCCTGTACCCCCCATCCCTATATCCTCTAGTGCCCATATCCCCCTGTACCCATATCCCTCCATCCCCATACCCCCCGTCCCTATCTCCCTGTCCCTGTCTCCCCATCCCTATGTCCCCCCGTCCCCATATCCCTCCGTACCTATATCCCTGTCCCTATATCCCCATCCCTATAACCCCTGTCCCCCTATCCTCCCATGCCCATATACCCGCGTCCCCATATTCCCCGTCCCTATATCTCTGTCCCTATATCCCCATCTCTATACCCCCCATCCCCAATTCCACCTGTCTCTATACCCCTATCCCTATATACCCGCATCTCCATATCCCTAGGTACCTATATCCCCATCCCCATATCCCCCTGTCCCTATAATCCCATATCCCTAGATCCCTGTCTGTATATCCCCCCCCACCATATCCCTCTGCCCCTATATCCCTGTCCCTATATCCCCATCCCCATATCCCCCTGTCCCTATATCCCCATCCCTATATCCCTGACCCTATATCCCCATCCCCATATCCCCCTGTCCCTATATCCCCATCCCTATATCCCTGACCCTATATCCCCATCCCCATATCCCCCTGTCCCTATATCCCCATCCCTATATCCCTGACCCTATATCCCCATCCCTATGTCCCCCTGTCCCTATATCCCCATCCCCATATCCCCCTGTCCCTATATCCCCATCCCTATATCCCTGACCCTATATCCCCATCCCTATGTCCCCCTGTCCCTATATCCCCATCCCCATATCCCCCTGTCTCTATATCCCCATCCCTATGTCCCCCTGTCCCTATATCCCCATCCCCATATCCCCCCGTCCCCCTTCCGCTCCCTCCCCCCTCCCCCCGCCCCTCCCCTCCCCATCTCCGGCCCCCCCCCGGCCCCTCCCCGCCCTCGCCCCCTCCCCACGTGGGCGTGGCTTCCTCCTGGCCCCGCCCCCCTGCTGTCTCCATGGCAGCTGCGGCTCTGGCCGCGGCGCTGCGCGGTGATTGGCTGGGGCGGGAGCGGGGGGGGGGGGCTGTAGCCGAGCTTATAGCCAGGGATGGGCCTATAGGGTACCTATAGGGGTACCTATAGGGGTACCTATAGCCAGGGGTGAGCCTATAGGGGTACTTATAGGGGTACCTATAGCCAGAGGTGAGCCTATAGGGGTACCTGTAGGGGTACCTATAGCCAGGGATGGGCCTATAGGGGTACCTGTAGGGGTTACCTATAGGGGTACCTATAGCCAGAGGTGAGCCTATAGGGGTACCTGTAGGGGTTACCTATAGTGGTTACCTATAGCCGTACCTATAGCCAGGGATGTGCCTATAGGGGTACCTATAGCTGTACCTATAGCCGTACCTATAGCCAGAGGTGAGCCTAGAGGGGTACCTATAGGGGTTACCCATAGGCAGGGATGGGCCTTTAGAGGTACCTATAGCTAGGGATGTTCCTATAGGTGTACCTGTAGGTGTACCTATAGCCAGGGATGCGCCTATAGAGATACCTATAGGTGTACCTATAGAGGTACCTAATAGCCATACCTATAGCCAGGGACATGCCTAGGGATGTGCCTATAGCTGTGCCTATGGATGTGGCTTTAGTTGTACCTATGGATGTACCTATAGGAGTACATCCTATAGGGACGTGCCTATGGACATGCCCGTAGGTGTACCTATAGGTCAGGATGTACCTATAGCCACGCTTATAGCCGGGAACCTGCTTGTAGATGTACCTATAGTTGTACCCATAGCTGGACCTATAGGTGTGCTTGTAGCCAGGGTTGTGCCTATAGCCAGGGATGTGCCTGTAGCTGTACCTATAGCCGTACCATAGCAGCACCTATAAATGTGCCTCCCCTATAGCTGTACCTATAGCGGCACCCAGGGACCTAGCCACAGGGGCACCCCCCGCCACATCTGCAGCCACGTGTAGGGAGGTGCCTATAGCCATCCCCAGAGCGGTACCCGCAGGTGCACCTATGGATGCCATACCTTTAGCCATACCCGCAACTGCACCTCTGGATACACCCACAGCAGTACCTACAGCTGCACCTATAGCTGCATGTATAGGTGCACTTGTATAGGTGCTGTTCCCACAGCAGTGCCCAGAGCTCCAATTAGAGCCTTCTTTATAGTCCCTATAGCCATACCTATACGTGTATGTATAGGCATCCCTGTGGATGCAGTACCTATAGCAGTGGTCATCCACGTACCTACAAACATGCCTATAACCATAACTGCACCCATAGCTGTACCTATAGCGGTACCTATAGCAGTACCTATAGCGCTATACGTAGCCGTATCTACAGAGTACCTATGGATGTACTTATAGCAACACCCGCAGCCACATGTGTAGCTACACCTTGGGGTGTTCCCATGCTGGTACCTACAGCGGTGAGCACAGCCCCGCCTATAGGTGCACCTATAGCTGTAACAGCTGTACCCACCACGGGAACTGCGCGTATAGCTGCGGTTCCTATAGCTTTGCCTATAGCAGTGCGTATAGCCAGACCCATAAACGAGTGTGCAGCCATATGAACAGATGAGGCCGTAACAGTACCTATAGGGGCACCTATAGACATACTTAGAGCTGCACCGAGGGTTGTACCCACAGCAATACCGGTGCACGGCAGTACCTATAGCAGTACCTATAGGGGCACCAATGGGGGTACCTATGGGGCACATACAGCAGTACCCAGAGCGGTACCTATAGGGGCACCTATAGCCCTACTTATGGCTATAGTCCTTAGGGCTGTACCCACAGTGGTACCGATGTACGGAGGTGCCTATAGCAGTACCTATAGGGGCACCAATAGGGTACCTATAGGGTACACTTAGGGGCACCTATATGGCACGTATAGGGGTAGCTATAGGGTATCTGTAGCGCACATACGGGGTGTGTATAGGGCACACATGCGATACCCATAGGGCACATATAGGGGTCTCTATAGGGGTCTCTATAGGGATTCCTATAGGACCCCCATAAGCCCCCACAGCTGCACCCACGTGGGCGCGGCGCGGGCCCGCGCGCCCGGCTGGATACAGCGCGGCGCGCGGCTTCCGATTGGCTGCTGCGGCCCGCGGCACCGTCCAATGGGAGCGCGGCGGCGCGGGGCAGCCGGGGGAGGGGCGGGGCCGGGGTGAGCGGCGGGGCAGGCGCGCGGGGGGGGCGGGGTCAGGGGGTCAGGGCCGGGCCGGGGCGGGAGGGGAGGGGGGGAAGGGGGGGGGGGGGGAGCGGCGCCCTTTGGGGTCCCCCCCTGAAACCGAGCCCCGGGCGCGGGGGGTTCCGGGGGGTGCCGGGGTCCGGGCCCGGTAAGGCCGGGGGCGGCTGGCGCCGATTCGCCGGGGCTCGGAGGCGCCTGGTTGGCCCCGGCCGCTGTTACCGGGGCTCGGAGCCCAAAAAAAAAAAAAGGAAAAAAAAAAAAAATAAAAACCTTCCCCTGGAAACGGCGGGAGGGGGGAGGGGGGGGCTCCGCCCGCCCGAGCCGCTGAGTGGCTGCGGCCGGGGGGGACGGGGGGGGGGGGGGCGCAGACATAAACACAGAGAGGGGGGGCACAGAGACCCCCCCCCTCCCCCAAGGAGCCCCCGGCCCTAAAACGGCCCCGCGTGCCCCAAAACTCCCCGCACCCCCCCCAAATCCCCCCTTGCAGCCCCCCCACCCCAGAACTCCCCCCCCTTAACCCCCACCCCGGCACCCCAAAACTCCCTGACCCCCCCATAACCCCCTTTACCTCCTGCCCCCCCGCACCCCAAAAACTCCCTGACCCCCCTGCACCCCCCTGCACCCCAAAGCCCCCCATAACCTCCCTTACCCCCCCACACCCCAAAACCCTGTCCCCCCTAGCCCCCCTACACCCCAACCCCCCCCCTCTCCCCTTACACCCCCCCCACAACCCCCCCTTCCCCCCCCACCCCATAACCCCCCCTTACACCCCAGGACCCCCCTACACCCCCAAAATCCCCCTCCCCCCTTACCCCCCCACCCCATACCCCCCCATTAACCCCCAAAACTCCCTGACCCCCCCCTTTCCCCTCGACCCCATAACCCCCCCATAACCCCCCTCACTCCAAAACCCTCCCCCCAGCCCCCCCTTACACCCACCCCACAACCCCCAAAAATCCCTGTCCCCCCCTTACCCCCCCATAACCCCCCCATAACCCCCTATAACCCCCCCTACCCCCCTATAACCCCCTCTTACCCCCCTATAACCCCCCCATAACCCCCCCTTACCCCCCCTATAACCCCTCCTTACCCCCATATAACCCCCCATAACCCCCCCTACCCCCCTATAACCCCCCATAACCCCCCCCTACCCCCCTATAACCCCCTATAACCCCCCCTTTACCCCCCTCCCCCCTCCCCCCCCCCGGGGGATCCCCGCCGCCGCCGCCGCCCCGCACAAGCCCGAACTTGCCCGGGGGCGGGGCGCTGACGTCACCGCGGCGGGCGAGAAGGGGGCGGGGCCGCGCGCGGCGCGCGCTGCCCAGAGCGCGCCCCGCAGCCGGTGCCGTGCGCAGCGCCCGGCCCTGCCCTGCCCGGCCCGCGGCTACATGCGGCTGCGGTGAGTGGGGGGGGGGGGGGGAGGGGGGGGCGCGGGACCCCCCCCCTTTACCCCCCGGGACCCCCCCCCTTTACCCCGCGGGCCCCCCCCCCGTCCGGAAAGGCGGGAGCCTGCCGGAGCCCCGGGACCCCCCCTTGGAACTGAGGGAGCCTCTTTAGGGACGTGGGAGGCCCCCCCATAGTGGGACCCCCTCCCCCCAAACCTGGGACGCCCCCCTAAACCTGGGACCCCCCCGAATAGCAGGACATCCCCTCCCCGAAAGCAGGGACCCCCCCCCCCCCCCCCCCAAGAAATCTCGGACCCCCTCCCCCGAAACCAGGAACCCCCTCCCCAGAAGCCTGGGACCCCCCCCCCCTCGGAACCGTGGGAGCCCCTTTAGGAACGTGGGACCCCCCCCCCCCGAAATTTGGGACCCCCCCTCGGAACCTGAGACGCCCCCGGCAACCTAGAGCCCCCCCTCGGAACCGAGGGAGCCCCTGTAGGAAAGTGGGACCCCCCGCAATAGTGGGACCCCCCCCCCGGAACCAAGGGAGCCCCTTTAGGAATGTGGGACCCCCCCCCCCAAAAAAAAAAAAAAACTGAAAACCCTCCCCTAAACCTGGGACCCCCCCCCCGAAACCAGGGACCCCCCCTCTTGGAACCGCGGGAGCCCCTTTAGTACCCTGGGACCCCCCCCTGAAATAGCGGGACCCCCCCACAACCTTGCCCCCCCCCCCCGGACCTGCAGACCCCCGTTTAATACCTTGGGACCCCCTCCAGCCCCATCGAACCCCTCCCTTTGCACCCTCGCCCCCCCCCCCCCCCCCTAGCGTGGGACCCCCCCCTTTGCACCAACCCCCCCCCCCAGCACCGTGCCCCCCCCCCCCCATTTACAGCGCGTGCCCCCCCCTCATTTACACCACGACCCCCCCGGTTAAACCGTGGGACCCCCCCCATTTACACCCCGTGCCCCCCCCCCATTTATATCGTGCCCCCTCCCCCTTTAAACTGTGGGACCCCCCCCCCCCATTTACACCAGGCCCCCCCCAGGGGCTGGGAGGCACCGGGGGGGGGGGGAATTCAAAGTGGGGGGGGGCGTGGGGGTGCACGCGGTCACGCGTGGGGGGGGGCGGGGGGCACCCGCCGGTTTGTTTACAAACAGCGCCCGCCACCACAGCGGCCCCTGCTGGGGGCAGGGGGAAAAGCGAGGAGGGGGGGGGGATTTTTTTTTGGGGGGGGGGGTCACCGCGGTGTGTTCCCCCCCCCAGGCTTTTCTAAATCCCCCAATTTTGTCTCCCGCAGCCCACGCAGCCCCCCCCGGGCGCCATGGCCAGAGCGCTGCGGGACGGGAGCAGCAGCAGCGAACCTGCAGCCGCCCTGCGGGACCCCCGGGCTTGCCGGGGGGGGGCCGCCCCCCCCCGGGTATCGCCGCCCCCCCCCGGGCCCCCCCTGAGCTGCGCCCCCCCTCCCATCGCCTTCAGCCCCCACCGCTGGGCCGCGGCCGGCACCCCCGGTGAGTGCAAGGGGTTCTTTAACCCCCTCCCCCAATTAAAAATTAATTAGGAGGGGGTTAATTTGTGCCCCCCCCCTCGTTAACAGGAGCGGACGGTGCCCCCCCCGCGGCGGTGGGGGCTGGGGGGGCCCCCCCCGGCTTGGAGCAGGAGCTGGGCGCCCGCCTGCGGCGCTTGGGCGATGCCTTCCAGAGGGCCTACGAGCTGCAGGTGAGATGGGGGGGGATTAACGAGGGGTGGGGGGGGGCACAAAATAAAGCCCCGGGGACCCCCCCGCGGGGTTGGGGTGTTGGAGGGGGGGGGGGGCGCGGCCCCCCCCCCAACATTAGTTGGAAGCAGGGCGCTGACTCCGAGCCTGTAAATGGGAGGGAAGAGGGGATTTGGGGGAGGATGGGGAGGGGGGGGTTGTGGGATGCCCTCCCCCCCCCCCCCCAAAAAAAAAAAAAAATCCCAAAGTGCTTAAAAAGCCCTAAACCGCCTCAAATTTTCACCCCGCAGCCCCCCCAGCGCCGTGGAGGCACCTTTTGGGGCCACGTCTACCGCCTGGTGTCGCAGCTGCTGGGCGCCGTCTACAACCTGCAGGCGGCCGCGCTGCCCCCCCGGCACCACGACTGAGCCTAAAATCCGCCCCCCCCCCAAAAAATGGGGGGGGGGCCCGCTGCGACCCCCCCCCCTCTCCCCAGCGAGGCAGGGGGGGCCACGACTCTATTTATTTATTTATTGGGGCCCGGGGGGGTGAAATTGTGCTCCCCCCCCGGGGCAATTTGTACATAGTGTATGGTGGAGCTGTACAGGGGGGGGTGTATATTTGGGGGGGGGTGTATATATTTTGGGGGGGGCTGTACAGATTCTGGGGGGTGTACATAGTATGGGGGGGCTGTATATTTTATAGGGGGGGCTGTAAATTGAGGGGGGGGGCTGCTGTACATGCCGGGTTCCCTTTTTTTGTACGTTTCTTTTCAATAAAAGGAAATTTAAGGAGTGTTTTGGCTTTTTTTTTTTTCCTGGGGGGGTGGGGGGGCACAAACGAATAGAGGCAGAAAGTGGAAAAAAAAAAACAAAAAAACAACATTTATTGACCCAAAATAGAGGCGGGGGGGGGGCCCAGGCACTCGACCACACCGCTGCCCTTGATGCCATCGAAGAAGAAGAAGTTGTTGTGGGGGGGGTCACGCTGGGACAGGGCCTGCGGGGACGAGGGGGGGGGAGACACACAAAATAACAGCCCCCCCTCGAGCGAGGGGGGGCCGGGGGAGGGTATTTTTTATTTAGGGGGGGGGACACGACGCAGTTTTGCTCCCCCCCCCAGCTGCCTGCTTACCTTGACCACCTCCTGGCCCAGGACGCCCCCCACCACGGCGCAGACAGCGGCCATCTCGGAGAAGCAGAAGCTGGGGGGGGGGCAAAAAGGGGGGGGGAAATTAGGACGGGGGGGCGTTATAGGGCATGGGGGGGCTGCTATAGGGTGTGGGGGGGCATGGGGGTCCTTATGGGGTGGCACCGCCATTATTGGGGCTAGGGAGGGGGGGGCATAAGGGCTTTGGGGGCAGTAGGGGCCCCATAAAGACTGGGGGGGGGCTATTAGGATTGGGGGACCCCATTAGGGCTTTGGGGGGCGATAGGGGCACCATAAGGACTGGGAGGGGGGCATTAAGACCGGGGGGGGGGCAGTAGGATTTGGGGGGGGACCCCCTCAGCCCCAAACTCCCCCACCCTCCTCACCCCTCCCCGCAGGGCCCGTTTCCCCCCAGCCCCACCCCTAATTCCTCCACCCATCAACTCCCTAATCCCATTAACCCCCCCCCCAATTAATTAATTAATTAAGCAGCCGACCTAATGAAGGTGTCGGGCAGCGCCTCAGCCCCGGCGCCCAGCTCCTCCAGCACAGCCCCGCGGTGCCGCAGCAGCCGCTCGGCGTCCTCGGCGTAACGCTGCGGCAGCGGGTCCCGGCCCTCGGCCGCGCGGAACCGCAGCAGCACTGCGAGGAAAACGGGGCCAAAAAGCTCGGAATCGGGGGTTTTTCCCCAAAATGTAAGGCTCTGGGTTTTAAGGTCGGAAGGCGCGGGCTCACCTTGGAGGAGGAAATAATCGGGTGCCGCGCGCTTCAGCGCCGCCCCAGCACCGCTCAGCGCCTCCTTCAGCGGGCAGAAGAGGACGCGCTGCAAGGGGAGAGGAGCAGCAAGGGGGATTTGAGGAGAAAAAGGGTCGTTTTGGGAAAAGGCGGGGAGGGGAGAGACGAGCGGAAGGGAGATTGGGAGAAAAAGAGTCTTTTTGGGGACGGGGAGCGGCCCCGAGGAGCTGGGAGGTCCCTGCGCAGGGTTAACGCTGCCAGCGTCCCAAAAAGCCCAATTTGGGGCAGCTTTGGGGTGAAAAACAAACCCTAAGCCCTCCTTTTGGGGTTGGCAGCCCCAAACTTGGCTGTTTTCCCCTCAAAACGCAGCCGGGCTCGCTCACCTTCTTCACCATGGTGGTCTCCGAGGGGTCCAGCTTGGCTTTTTTGGTGTCGGGGCCGTCCTCCACGCTCGGGCTGGCTTTGGCCACTTTGGTTTTCTCCCTGGGTTCAAAAACAGCGATTTGGAGACTCCAGAGCTTCCAAGAAGCGAGATTTGAGGTGAAAAAAATGCCGAAATCGGGGCCGCCCAGGGCCCGGCTCACTCGACAAACTCGTGCTCGCCCAGGTCGGCGAACATGTAGCCGTGGTAGCCGAAGACGTCGCCAGTGAAGAACTTGACGCCGTGCTTGTGGCAGATCTGGTCCACGCGCACCATCACGTCGCGGGAGCAGCACGTCAGGCACACCTGGGGGGGGCAAAATACCTTCACGGGGGGGCAAAAACCTTCCCAAAGGGGGCAAAATCATTCTCGGGGGGCAAAGATCCTTTCTAGACAGGGGAAAATCCTTCACAGGAGGGTAAGAACCCAGTCCGAGAAGGCAAAATCCTTCCGAAAGGGGGCAAAAAATCTTTCTGGGGGAGGCAAAACCCTTCCCGGGGGGCAAAAATCCTTCCTGCAGGGGACAAAAATACTTCAGGGGTCGGGAAAAACTCCTTCCTGGGGGAGGAAATCTTTCCTAGAGGGGTGAAAATCCTTCCAGGGGAGGCAAAAATCCTTCCTAAAGGGGGAAAAAAATCTTTCCTGAGGGGTGAAAATCCTTCCCGGAGCAAGAAAAAACCTTCCCGGGGGGGGGGAAATCTGTCTTAAAGGGGGTAAAAATCATTCCCAAGGGGGCAAAAATCCCATTAAGAGGGGGAAAAATCCTTCATGGGGAACAAAAATTCTTTGGAGGGAGTAAATGCTCCCCAGGGGGGCAAAAATCCTTCCCAGAGAGGGGAAAAAACCTGCCGGGGGGAAAATCCTTCCTATATGGGAGCAAAAATGCTTCGGAGGGGGGAAAAAATCCTTCTTAAAAGGGGACAAAAATCCTTCTCGCGGGGGAATCCTTCCTAGGAGGGGGGAAAAATCCTTCATGGGGGGCAAAACCTCTTCTTAGAGGGGACAAAAATCCTTCCCAGAGGGGGCAAAACCGAGCGGGATGCGTCCCTGGGATGGCGCCACCCTCAGGCTCCGCTCCTCCAGCAGCAGCGCTGTGCCCTGATCCCTCGGGCTCCGTCCCGACCCCAATTTCCCCCTTTTTCGCCCCATTTTCGTGCTCTTACGGCGTCGAAGTGGGTGAAGAACTCCTCAGGTTTGCTCTCCACACTCTCGGGGTCGGCCTTGACGGCCACCATGGGGTTGAGGTTCTGCGCCCGCTCCAGCGAGGCCTCGGCGCGGTTGCGCCCCAAGGAGCCGGCGGGGATGAGGAACTGGGCGCCGGTGTCCTCCGGGGAGACCTGAAACAGGGAGAAAACGGGCAAAAACGGGCAAAAAGCACCTGAGATGGCCCCGAGACCTTAATCGGGGCGAGGAGGCCCCAAAATGCAACCCGCAGTGGGCGAATCATGGGAAGCACCGGGTTTGAGTGCTGAAATGGAAGGGTTTTGCCCCAAACAGGACGCCTCGCCCCCACCCCCCAAAAGAGAGATCCTTCCCCCCCCCCCAAAAAAAAAAAAGAGATCATTTTTCCCCAAAAAAAATTATTCAACCCCCAAAAAGGACCACTCAACCCCCTAAAAAGATAATTTTCCCCAAAAAAGACGATTCAGCCCCCAAAAAAGCAATGATTCACCCCCCAAAAAAAGACTACTTAACCCCCAAAAGACAATTCAATCCCCCCCCCCCAAAAAAAAATATTTAAGCACAGAACAGGACATTTCCCCCCCAAAAAGAGATCATTTCCCCCCCCAGGCCATTTAACACCAAAAAAAGGTCGCTTCTCCCAAAAAAGCTAATTTAACCCCCAAAATGAGATTATTTTCCCAAAAAAAGACCATTCAACCCCCAAAAAGAGATGATTCAATCCCCAAAAGATTATTAAACCCCCCAAAAAGTATGATGTAACCCAAAAAAGATGACTTTCCCCAAAAAGAGCTTATTTAACCCCCAAAAAAGACAATGCAACCCCGAAATGGGACGCTTTCACCCCCAAAATTAGATTATTTTCCCCAAAAAGGACCATTCAACCCCCCCCAAAGGTCCTCTTAACCCCCAAAAAGAGATTATTCAACCCCCAAGAAGACAATTTTCCCCAATAAAGAAATTATTTAGCCCCCAAAAAAGGATGATTCAGCCTCAAAACGGGACTTGTGCCCCAAAACAGGACGCTTTCGACCCCCAAAAAAGAGAGTATTTTCCTCAAAAAGGGCCATTGAGCCCCCAAAAAGAATGATCCAACCCCAAAAAGATGATTCAACCCCTAATAAAGATAATTTAACCCCCAAAAGATGATTTTTCCCCAAGAAAGAACTTGTTTAACCCCCCAAGATGACAATTTAACCCCAAAAAAGGATGAGTCAACCCCAAAAAAGGCCACTTTCGCCCCAAAACAGGACACTCTCGCCCCCAAAAAACAGATTATTTTCCTCAAAAAGGTTCATTCAACCCCAAAAAGACAATTCAACCCCTGAAAAAGATGGTTTAACCCCCAAAAAGATGGTTTTCCTGGTAAAAGAGCTTATTTAACACCCCCCCCACACAAAAAAATAACGATTTAACCCAAAAAAAGGCCGCTTTCACCCCAAAACGGGCCGGGAGAAGGGGCCCGTGCTCACCTGGTGGTGGTCCAGCAGGGTCAGCGCCTTGACCCCGGCGAGGATGAGGTTTTTGGCCACCTCTGCCCCGAGCCCCTTCAGCCCCACCAGCAGCACGCGGGACGCCCGCAGCCTGTGGGATCCAAAAAAAAAAAAAAAAAACCCTAAAGTCACTCAAATCCCGGCCCGCTGCCTGAAAATTGTGGGAAAATCCCCTCACAAAATCCTATATGGCCTCAGCATGGGGGGCAGGACCCTTAAAGCCCCTACAGCGACCCCTTTATATCACAGACCCCTATAGGACCCCCCCAAGCTCCTACAGGGCTCCTGCTATGGTCCCTCATAGGTCATAGCGACCCCATCAGCCCCCCAAATCCGCTACAGGACCCCCCCCCAACCTCCTCTAGGACCCCTCACAGGCCATAGTGCCCTCATAACACCCCCAAAACCCCCTACAGGACCCACCCACAGGACACAATGCCCTCATAAACCTCCCTAAATCTCTTATAGGACCCCCCCCCACAGTCTCCTCTAGGACCCCTCACAGGACACAGTGCCCTCATAACCCCCCCCACACACCCCAAATTCCCTATAAGAATCCCCTCACAAACACCCCAAATCCCCAATAGGACCCCCCGGAGTTCCTATAGAGCCCCTCAGAGGCCATAGTGCCTCATAAATCCCCTATAAGACCCCCAACAGGCCACAATCCCCTCATAAACCACCGCAAATCTCCTATAAGACCCCCCCAACCTCCTCCACAGCCCCTCACAGGCCACAACCCCCTCATAAATCCCCCCACATCCCCTCTAGGACCCCTCCCAACCTCCTCTAGGACCCCTCACAGGCCACAATCCCCTCATAAACCACCCCATAATCCCCTATAGGACCCCTCACAGGCCATAGTGCCTCATAAAACCCCCCAAATCCCCTATAAGACCCCCCCCAACCTCCTCCAGAGTACCTCACAAGCCACAATCCCCTCACAAACCCCCTATAGGACCCCCTCAGCCTCCTATAGGACCCCCTGCGGGCCACAATCCCCTCATAAACCCCCCCAAATCCCCCATGGGAACCCCCAAAGTTCCTACAGAGCCCCTCACAGGCCACAATCCCATCATAAACCCTCCCATAATCCCCTATAGGACCCCCTCAGTCTCCTATAGGGCCCCTCAGAAGCCACCATCCCCTCATAAACCCCCCCAAATCCCCTATAGGACCCCCCACAACCTCCTCCAGAGCCCCTCACAGGCCACAATCCCCTCACAACCCCCCCCAGATCGCCAATAGGACCCCCCCCAAAGTTCCTATCGAGCCCCTCAGAGACCACAGTCCCCTCATAAACGTCCCCATAACCCCCCTACAGGACCCCTCACAGGCCATAGCGCCTCATAAACCGCCCCCCCAAATCCTCTATGAGACCCCCAACCTCCTCTAGGTCCCCTCAGAAGCCACAATCCCCTCATAAACCCCCCCCCAAATCCCCTATAGGACCCTCTCAGTCTCCTATAGGACCCCCTGCAGGCCACAATCCCCTCATAAACTCCCCAAATCCCCAATAGGACCCCCCAAAGTTCCTTCAGAGCCCCTCACAGGCCACAATCCCCTCACCCCCAGCCCCCCCCCGGCCGCAGCTCCCTCCCCCCACACCCTCCCCCAACATCCTCCCCGTCCCCCCCCCGGCTCCCTCCCGTTCCCCCCTGACCTCTTCTGCGCCTCCAGCCCCCAGAGCCGGATCTGGCGGTCATACTGCGCCGCCTCCTCCTCGCTGATGCCGCCGGGGCCGCCCTCCTCCTTCTCCACCATCCCGCCACCGCCTCACGCCCGCCGCCGTCTCCTCACGGCCGCCGCGGGCCGCCCCCACAGCGCACGGCGGGGGGGGGACAAAGGGAAAATTTCTCTTCCCTTAAGGCTCGAGGCACCGCGAGGGCGGTACCGCGGATTTCGCCGTGTGTGAGAGCGGTCTAATGCGGACTGGAAGCGATTCGGCTCGGCAGCGGGGCTGTTTAATGCGCTTTAAACTCCGCGAACCCACCCCCCCCTCCCCCGGAAAGCAATGGACTCGCCCGCGCCCCTCAACGCTTCGGCGCTTTCCACCGCTCCTCAGCGCTTCGGCTCTTTCCGGCAACGCTCGGCTCCTCCCGCCTCCCCCCGCCCTTCGGCTCTTTCCGTCTTCGTCACTTTCCGCCTCCCCCCAACTTCGGCGCTTTCCGTCAACCCCCCCCCCCCCACACCACCACTTCGTCACTTTCCGCCGCCCCTCGGCTCTTCGGCTCTTTCCGCCTCCCCCCCGCCCTTCATCACCTTCCACCTCCCCCGACTTCGGCACTTTCCGTCAACCCCCTCCCCCTTTTCTCGGCACATTCCGCCCCCCACCCGCCCCCCTTTCTCGGCACTTCGGCTCTTTCCGCCGCCGCTCGGCTCTTTCCGGCGGCCGGCGGGGCGCTGCCTCGGCGCGGCTGCGTGCCGCCCGCCGCCATTTTGTGCGCCGTCCCCGCGGCCAGCGGGGCGGGCGGCGAACCCCGGGCCGCGGCGTCCCCGGCCCTGTACAGTGACTGTTGCCCCCTCCCTTTTCCTCCTTCTCCCTTCATCGCCAGCCCCCTCAGCCACAAAACAACCCCGCAGCCCCCCTCCCATGGCCGTGGAGAGCCCGAGTGTCCCCCCCGCCGCCGCCGCCTCCCCCCCCGGCCCGCACGCCACCCCCCCAGCTCCGTCCTGCCACCACCACCACCAGGACGGCGGCAGCTGCAGCCTCCCCCGGCCGCCGCTCCAACTCCACCACGGCCCGGACGAAAGGTCCAGTAACCGCCTCTACCCGAGAGCCTTCTCTGTCTGTCTGTGTCTGTCTGTCCGGCTCGCCGGACCAGGTTTGGGGGGGGGGGGGGGTGAAAAAACGAAAAAAAATGGTGGGGGGGGGGAGGTGGGGGGAGGTGGGGAGGGGAAGGGGAGGCCGGGGTGGGGAGGGGAAGGGGGTGAGGTGAGGGGGGGGAGGGCTGAGGTGAGGGGGGGGAGCTGCGGGGGGGGTTGGAATTAGGGTGAGGTGAGGGGGGGGTGAGGTTGGAGGTGAAGGAAGGCCCGGGGGGGGGGGTCCCTAAAAAAATAAAAAGGGTGAGGTGAGGGGGAGATAAGGGGGGGGGCAAGGTTTGAGGTGGGGGGAGGGCAAGAGCTGAGGTGAAGGGAGCCCGGGGGGATCCCCCCCCCAAAAAAAGGGGGAGGGGACGGGTGACAGGGGGGTGAGGGCTGAGGGGACGGGGGGGTAAGGTTTGAGGTGAGGAAAGCCCCGGGGGGGGGGCCCAAAAAAGGGTGAGGTGAGGGGGAGACAGGGGGGTGGGGGGGGAAAGGCCTGAGATGGGGGGGGGGGGCGAAGGTTTGAGGTGAAAGGGGGCCCGGGGGGGTCCCAAAAAACAGGGGGAGGGGAGGGGAGACAGGGGGGTGAGGGCTCAGGTGAGGGGGGGGGCAAAGGCTGAGGTGAAGGGAGTCCGGGGGGGGGGGGGGGGCACAAAGATTGACGTGAGGGGAAATGGGGGGGGGGGGGGAGATTAAAGTAAGGGGAAATGGGGGGGGTTAGAGATTAAGGCAAGGGGGGGCCGGGGGGGTAGAGATTAAGGTAAAGAGAAGCCGGGGGGGGGGCGAGATTAAGGTAAAGGGGGGTTCGGGGGGGGGCAGAGATTAAGGTAAGGGGGGGCCCAAAGCTTGAGGTCCCGGGGGGGGCCACACACACAAGGCCTGAGGTAAGGGGGGGCCAGGCCCAGGGAGCCCCAAAAGCTGGGGGGGGGGCACCAGGAAGAGCAGGGCCCAGCCACAGGGGGACGGGGTACGGGGGGGGGGGGGATTTGTGTGTGTGGTGCCGGGGGGGGGGGGGGGCACTTAATGAGGCTCTTAATAGCTTCATTAACACCCCCCCGGGGGCGGGGGGGTTAGGAGGCAGGAGGGCAGCAGGGACAGGGCACGGGGTGGGGGGGGGGGGCAACCTTGGCAGCCCCCCCCCCCCCCCGTGTGCAGCCTCAGGTGGGGGCCAGGTGCCGACCGAGTGTAAAACCCCTTGGAAATGCTCTTTTTTTTCTCCTTTTTTTTTCCTTTTTCTTCCTCCCGACTGTCTCCGAGCCCCCCCCGCACCCCCCCCCCCCCACCAGCTCTTTTTCGGCTTTCTTCCCTCTTTTTTTTTTTTTCCTTAAAACCCTCCCGAATTGGGGCCGAGCTGCTTTTGGGCATCAGCTCTCCTTTTCTCGCCGCAAATTTATCTTTTCTGTGCAATGCAGGGTTTGGGGGTGGGAAACCTTTTTTTTTTTATTATTATTTTTTTTATTTTAACCAAATAACAAATTTTTCCTCCCCAATCCCCCAAATCAGCCCCCAGCGGACGTCGGTGCTGAGCAGAAATCCTTCCCCCCCCCCCCCCCCCGCAGGGCCGTAACGCCCAGAGCCGACGCAAAATGTTTGCCCAAGCAAGTGACCCAAAGCACGCCGTTTTCACCCCAAAAATCTCGCCCCCCCCCCCCCCAAAAAAAAACAAAAAAACCTGCTCGGTGCCACCTAGGTGTAGGATCGTGTCGGCTCCGGCCTCGTCCTGTCACATTGACCTGGGTGTGGGTCCCAAACCCGGCAAAAAAAAAAAAAAAAAAAAAAGAAAAAAAGTTAAAAAGTTTAAAAAGTTTTACCGAAACACCTCAGAAGTGTGTAAAAAAGCAAAAACCAAAAAGAAAAAAAGAAAAAAAGGAAAAAAAATGCAAAAAAAAAGTAAGCACTGTTTCCCAAACGTCATCACACATCCCCCCCGTGTACGGTTAGGGAAGTGGAAACGCACAGTGCAAGCACCCGGGTTGTGACAAGCTCTAGCAGCCCCGATTTGGTGTTTTTTTCCCCCATTTCTGCCTTTGAGCAACAAGGAAAAGCACCGCCGAGTTTGCTCCTTACGCCCCTTGTCACTGCCAAAGCACGACCACCACGCTGCCGCCCCGGCTGCGGGGCCGTTCCTTCACGTTGACCAAAACGACACACTTTGCCCCCCTTTCCCCCCCCCCCCCCCCCCGTTTACATTTCCCAGGTAAAAAAAAAAAGCAACAACACCACCAAAAAAAAAAAAACAGTGTTTCCCCCAAGCACACCCATCCCCTCGCAGTTCGGTGCCCTCCTCGCTTTATTCCTCCTCCACTGCCGCAAAAAAATAAGCCTACGTCTGCTCTGACTGTGAAGTAAGCACTTTGTAGGGCAAATTCGGGGAGATTTGGGGCGAGCTGTGTTGTAGGAAGGGGTTCTCACGCCGCAGCAGCTGCAAAACTACCCGCCCGCGGTTTGTTTTTCCCGTTTCTTGCTGCTTTTAGGTGCTTATAAGCAGGCCGCCAACCCCTAAAACCAGCACTTCTCCCCCATTTGCCCAAAACTCCATCGTCTGAGCTTAAAAATCATCCCTGCTTGCCCCAAACGCCTGCAGTTTGGGGCCACGGTAGCATGAATTTCCCCGTCCCCCTCCTCAATTCTTTCCCCAGTCTCACCAATTCTTCCCCCAGTTTCACAAATTACCCCAATTTCTCCAATTCTTCCCCCAGTTTCACCCATTCCTACCTGGATTTAATCAATTCTTCCCCTGATTTCACCAATTACCCCAAATTCTCCAATTCGTACCCTAATCTCGCCAACTCTTAGACCGATTTCGCCAACTCTTTCCTCAATTTCACCAATTCTTACCCCAATTTCACCAATTCTTACCCCAATTTCACCGATTCTCACCCCAATCTCAGTTCTTACCCCAATTTCACCAACTCTTAACCCAATTTCACCAATTCTCACCCTGATTTCACCATTTCTTACCCGAATTTCACCCATTCTTTCCCCAGTCTCACCAATTCCTCCCCCAATTTCTCCAGTTACCCCAGTTTCTCCAGTTCTTACCCCAATTTCACCAACTCTTACCCAGTCTCAATTCCTATCCCAATGTACCCAACTTTTACCATGATTTCACCAATTCTTATCCCAAATTCACCAACTCTTACCCCAGTTTCACCAGGTTTTACCCCAATCTCAATTCTTACCGCAATTTCACCAATTCCTACCTGAATTTCACCAATTCTTACCCCAATTTCACAAATTACCCCAGTTTCTCCAATTCTTACCCCAGTTTCACCAACTCTTACCCCAATTTCACGAACTTCTACCCCAATCTCACCAACTCTAACCCCAATCTCACTGATTCTACCCCAATTTCCCCAACTCTTACCCCAGTTTCACCATCTTTTTTCCCAGTTTCCCCAACTCTTACTCCAGTCTCACCAACTCTTACCCCAATCTCAATTCTTAACCCACTTTCACCAACTCTTACCCAATTTCCCCCATTCTTACCCCGGTTTCTCTCCGAGTGACCTCGCTGCGCTCAGCATGAACCCTCCCACCCCGCTCACCCCTTTTTGGCCATTTTCTTGCAGAACCACCCATTTTTAGCCTTTTGAACCCAGATTCACCACCGGAACAGTGGAAACGGGGGCTAAAAACGGGCTTTTAGGGCTTTTTGGTGTTTTTCCAAAGCACCGTTTCTGCCCCGTTTAACCCAAACCCAGGTAGAGGAGTAATTAACATCCCTTCGTTATTAGCCCTGGCCTCGCGCTCGCTAACGAGGCCGAGCTCCAAGGAGCCAGGGGCTGAGCGAGGACGGCGCTGGATGCTCCGTCCTCACCCGAACCCCACCGCTTCCCCCAAATTTGTTCGTTTTTACTCCATTTTGGCCAATTTAAGGTTTGAATTTGAGCCCGCAGAGCTCTGTCCCGACGCGGTAGCGCCCCAACAGCTCCTCCTCCTGCCGCATCCCGTGGTTTTATTTTCCAGCGTGCTCGACGCCTTCGGGACCCCAAACCCTCATTATTTTCACCCAGCCACGTCCGGGAATCCTCCACCGGCCTCACTTTTTCCCCCATTTCATCCAATTTTCGGTCATTTCTCCTCTTGGCCGGCAGCGAGGCCAAACCCGCTGCCGGCGGCCGCGCTGGGGAGGTCTGGTTTTGCTCCGGGGGGATTCAAAGAGCGCGTCTGTCTGCCCCGCAGGGAGGATGGCGAGCTGGAGGAGGGCGAGCTGGAGGACGACGGCGGCGAGGAGGCGCCGGCCGCACGCGCCCCCCACGAGCGGGGCCGCCGGGAGAAGGGCGAGAGGCACCACAGCGACTCGGACGAGGAGAAGGCGCACCGGCGGATGAAGCGCAAGCGGCGGAAGGAGAGGGAGAAGGAGAAGAGGAGGGCCAAGAAGAAGAGGAAATCCAAGCACAAGGTGAGCTCCGCTTTGTGCTCTCCTGGCCGTGAAGCCGGGAGCGAAAGGGGCAAGTTTCTTAAAAATGATGTGGATGGAGATTTTTTTGCCCTGAGGCTTTTCCGCCTCCGAGGAGCGAGCACACAGAAGCCGAGGGGTGTCTCCGTAAACAGCGGGTGTCTGCTCCTTAACGAAGGCTAATTTGCCTATTTTGGGGAAGATAACAAAGGTTTGGGTTTAGAAAACCTAAAAGAAAAGAGAAAAGGGGTTGGGAAAATAAAAAAGGGGGGCAGCGGGCCCTCCCCGAACCCCGCGGTGCCTCCTTGCCTTGCAGCGCCACGCCTCGTCCAGCGAGGACTTCTCTGATTACAGCGACGACTCGGACTTCAGCCCCGGCGAGAAGGGGCACCGAAAATACCGGGACTACAGCCCCCCCTACTCCTCCGTAAGTCCTCTCACCCCTTTTTCCATTCTGTTTTAGGAGCAAAAAGGATGAAAAATGGGGGATTTGGGAGGGTTTCTGGGCTGGTACTGCCACGGCTGGGGCCTCGTCACTAACTGTCTGCCTCTCCCAAAGTCCCACCAGCAGTATCCGTCCTCTCACAGCGCTCCCTCGCAGAAAAAGGGCTACTCCAAGCTGGAGAGCAAGGGCTACGGCGGCTACGAGGACTACGAGAACGAGGACTACGGCCACTACGAGGGGGAGGACGATGAGGACGGGGGCAAGGACGACTACGACGACTTCGCCAAGGAGCTCAACCAGTACCGCAGGGCCAAGGAGGGCTCGCACCGGGGCCGAGGTACACCAAAAGCCTCTCGTTTCTCCCCAAAGAGCTGTGTCTGTTAGCAGAGATGGCTCTGAGAGCAGCAAAAGGGTTGAAAACGGAATGGAAAAAAAGCCGATTTGTCGCTTTTTCTGTTTTCCTAGGTGGACGCGGCCGCGGGCGAGGGTACCGTGGCCGCGGCGGCAGGGGCGGCATGCGAGGAGGCCGTGGCATGGGCCGGGGCAACCGTGGGCGCGGCCGGGGCGAGCACCCGGAGGAAGAGGACGATCTGTACGAGGAAGACCTGGACGTAAGCAGCGCTGCTGGGCTTCCAGCGGGCTCGGCGGGCGGCTGGTGACCTCCATCCTCCCCTTGCAGTACTGCGACGCCGAGGAGCCCATGGGCGACGACGACTACGACGACTACTCCAAAGAGCTCAGCCAGTACCGCAGGAGCAAGGAGAACCGCGGGCGAGGTGAGCGGGGTCCTGCCCTCCCCGTGTCGTGACGTTGTCACGACGGAAGGACGGTCCCAACCGTCTTCGGTCCCATCCTCCAGGTTTGAACCGAGGTCGCGGTCGCGGCCCCAGGGGAAGGGGGAATAAAGGGATGGGCCGGGGCCGCGGCCGAGGCCCCAACCGCAGCGGGATGGGGAAAGGCGGCGGGATGAACGACGACGACGACTACTACGAGGACGACATGGGGGTGAGTCGGGAAAAGAAACGTTTTAGGGGGCCCTGGGGTCCCCTAGAACCACCCCGAACTACTACCGGGGGATGTTTCAGGCTCGTTGAGCTCTGCCCTCGGTGCTGACACAGCGCGCTGCTTCCCCTAGGATGGAGGCGGCGGGAATTACCGGCGCGGAGACCACGACAAACCCCACCAGCAGGCGGACAAGAAGGGGAAAGTCATCTGCAAATACTTCGTGGAGGGCAGGTGCACCTGGGTAAGGGAAACCCTGACACTTCCCATCGCGTCTTCGCCTGGATTGCCCCAAACCCAGCAGATCTGTCCCCAAAATGCGAGGTTTGAGGAGCCTGGGGGGAGATTTGTGCCAAAAAGAGCATTTTAGGGGCACGCTCGACACCTTTTCGAGCAGATCTGTCCCCAAAATGCAAGGTTTGAAGGACCTGGGGAGAGATTTGTGTCAAAAAGAACATTTTCGGGGTGCACTCACCCCCCTTTTCGAGCAGATCCATCCCCAAAATGCAAGGTTTGAGGGACCTGGGGGGAGATTTGTGCCAAAAAGAGCATTTTAGGGGCGCAATCAACCCCTTTTTGAGCAGATCTGTCCCCAAAATGCACGGTTTGAGGGACCTGGGGAGAAATTTGTGTCAAAAAGAGTACTTTGAGCAGATCCGTCCCCAAAATGCAAGGTTTGAGGAACCTGGGGGGAGATTTGTGCCAAAAAGAGCATTTTAGGGGCGCGATCAACCCCTTTTTGAGCAGATTCATCCCCAAAAAGTGAAGTTTGAGGGACCTTGGGGCAGATTTGTGCCAAAAAGAGCATTTCAGGGGCATGCTCACCCCCCTTTTCCAGCAGATCTGTCCCCAAAATGCAAGGTTTGAAGGACCTGGGGAGACATTTGTGTCAAAAAGAACATTTTCGGGGTGCACTCACCCCCCTTTTTGAGCAGATCTGTCCCCAAAATGCAAGGTTTGAGGGACCTTGGGGCAGATTAGTGCCAAAAAGAGCAATTTAGGGGCACGCTCACCCCCCTTTTCGAGCAGATCTGTCCCCAAAAAGCGAGGTTTGAAGGACCTTGGGGCAGACTTGTGCCAAAAAGAGCATTTTAGGGGCACGCTCGACACCTTTTTGAGCAGATCTGTCCCCAAAATGCAAGGTTTGAGGAACCTGGGGGGAGATTAGTGCCAAAAAGAGCATTTCAGGGGAAACGTTTGACCCCTTTTTGAGCAGATCTATCTCCAAAATGCAAGGTTTGAGGGACCTTGGGGCAGATTTGTGCCAAAAAGAGCATTTTAGGGGCACGATCAACCCCTTCTTGAGCAGGTCCGTCCCCCACGTGCGAGGTTTGAGGAGCCTGGGGGGAGACTTGTGGCAGAAAGATAATTTTAGTGGCGCGATTGACCCCTTTTCGAGCAGATCCATCCCCAAAATGCAAGGTTTGAGGGACCTGGGGGGAGATTTGTATCTAAAAAGAGCATTTTAGGGGCACGCTCACCCCCCTTTTTGAGCAGATCCGTCCCCAAAATGCAAAGTTTGAGGAACCTGGGGGCAGATTTGTTCCCAAAAGAGCATTTTAGGGGCACGCTCACCTCCTTTTCGCTCATGGCACCCTGGTTGCTCCCCGGCAGGGCGACCACTGCAATTTCAGCCACGACATCGAGCTGCCGAAGAAGCGGGAGCTCTGCAAGTTCTACATCACCGGCTACTGCGCCCGGGCGGAGAACTGCCCCTACATGCACGATATCCTTTGGGGTTTTGCTTAAAAAAAAAGCAGCTTTGGCCTCGATTTGAGGACCTGGGGAGCGCTGCGGCGGCCGATGACGGGCTGGGCGCCCTCTCGCTTCCTTTTTAACCCCCCTGCTTAAAAAAAACTTGAGGTTTGTGGCTGCAGCACCTAAAGGCGCTGAGGGAAAGAGGCTCCGAGGGAAGTTTGGGGTGAATTTCATCCAATTCAGGCCTCGTGGGCCCCCAAATCCCCCAGCCCGTGGGGTTTTTTTTTTTGTTCTCCTTGACGCCCGCCACGCGATTTCCCCTGCAAGCTCTTCCACACCACGGGCAACTGCATCAACGGCGACGACTGCATGTTCTCCCACGAGCCACTGACAGATGAGACGCGGGAGCTGCTGGACAAGGTGCGGGGCGACCGAATTCTTCCCCCCCCAGTTGTTTTTTAGGGCTGTGAGCCCCCCCCAAAAAAAAACCAACCCCGTTTAACCCCCGCAGATGCTGGCGGACGACGCCGAAGCGGGCGCGGAGGATGAGAAAGAAGTGGAAGAGCTGAAAAAACAAGGCATCAACCCCCTCCCCAAACCTCCCCCCGGTGTCGGGCTGCTCCCCACGCCCCCCCGACCCCCCGGGCCGCCCGCCCCCACCTCCCCCAGCGGCAGACCCCTGCCGGGGGGGGGCCCCCTGCCTCCTCCCCCCCCTCTCCCCCCACCGGGGCCGCAGATGCCGCCGCCGGCGGTGCTGCACGAGCCGCTGTCGCCGCAGCAGCAGGACATGTACAAGAAGATCCCCTCCCTCTTCGAGATCGTCGTGCGGCCCACGGGGCAGCTGGCCGAGAAGCTGGGGGTCAGGTGAGCACCCCCCCTAACCCCCCCCCCCCCCGCCAAAAAAAAAAAATGCTCCAAAATAGGCCGAAAAACGGGCATTTTAGCTACGCTGCGGGGGTTGAAATGCGTTTTTTTTTTCTCTTTCAGGCACCCAGGGCCGCCGCCACCCAGGTTCCCTGGCCCCGGTGGCCCCCCAGGACCGATGCCTGGCCCCATGCACCCCGACATGCACCCCGACATGCACCCCGACATGCACCCTGACATGCATCCTGACATGCACCCCGACATGCACCCCGATATGCATCCTGATATGCACCCCGATATGCACCCCGACATGCACCCCGACATGCCCATGGGCCCAGGGATGAACCCTGGCCCCCCCATGGGGCCGGGCCCCCCCATGCTGCCCTACGGCCCCGATGACTCCCCCCACGGTGCCATGATGCCCCCCCCCGGCCCCCCACCACCACCGGGCTTCTACGACGGCTTCTACCCGCCGCAGGAGGGCCTGGAGATGGAGCACGGCCTGATGGGCGAGCCTGGTATGTGCCTCCCCCCACACTTCTACCCCAAATTCCCTCCCCCCCCAAAAACCTCTGAAACCCTGTAATCCCCCCCAAAAAATCTGTAACCCCTGCAAAAAACCTCTAACCCCCCCAAAAAACCTCTCATGTCCCCTAAAAACCTCTAAAACCCTGTAATCCCCCCCAAAAAAACAGTAAGTGCCCCCCAAAAAAACCTCTAACCCCCCCAAAAAACCTCTCATGTCCTCTAAAAACCTCTAAAACCCCGTAATCCCCCCCCAAAAAACAGTAAGTGCCCCCCCAAAAAACCTCTAACCCCCCCCAAAAACCTCTAATGTCCCCTAAAAACCTCTAAAACCCCGTAATCCCCCCCAAAAAACAGTAAGTGCCCCCCCAAAAAAACCCTAACCCCCCCAAAAAACCTCTAATGTCCCCTAAAAACCTCTAAAACCCTGTAATCCCCCCCCAAAAACACTAAGTGCCCCCCAAAAAAACCTCTAACCCCCCCAAAAAACCTCTAATGTCCCCTAAAAACCTCTAAAACCCCGTAATCCCCCCCAAAAAACAGTAAGTGCCCCCAAAAAAAACCTCTAACCCCCCCCAAAAACCTCTAATGTCCCCTAAAAACCTCTAAAACCCCGTAATCCCCCCCAAAAAACAGTAAGTGCCCCCAAAAAAACCTCTAACCACCCCAAAAAAAATCTAAAACCCTGTAATCCCCCCAAAAAAAACCTGTAACCGCTGCAAAAAAACCTCTAACCCCCCGAAAAAAACTCTAAAACCCTGTAATCCCCCCCCAAAAAAACCTCTAATCCCCCACCACAAACCTCTTAACCACCTGTAATCCCCCAAAAAACCTCTACCCCCAAAAAAACCTCTAACCTCCCGTAACCCACCCCAAAAAACTGTAACCCCCATAATCTCCCCCCAAAAAACTGTAACCCTCCCCCAAAAATCCTCTATCTCCCCCCTAAAAAACCTACCCCGTAACCCCCCTTATCCCCCCCCAAAAAAACTTGTAACAACCCCAAAAAAACCTCTAACCCCCTCAAAAAACCCGGTAACCCCCTTACCCCCCCCAAAAAAAACCTGTAACCCTCTCAAAAGAAACCTCTAAACCCCCGTAACTCCCCCCAAAAAGACTTTAACCCCCCCAAAAAAAACTGTAATCCCCCCCAAAACCTGTAAATCCCTCCAAAAAACCTCTCACCCCACAAAAAAAACTCTAACCCCCCAAAAAAAAACTGTAACTGTCCAGAAGAATAGCTCTAACCCCCCATAACCCCTCAGAAAAAGCCTCTACTCCCCCCCCAAAAAATAGTAACCCCCCAAAAAACCTCTAACCCCCCTGTAGCCCCCCCAAAAAATCTAACCCCCCATAACTCCCCCCAAAAAACCCATAACCCCCTGTCACCCCCCCAGAACACTCTAAGCCCCTTTAACGGCCCTAAAAAAGCCTCAAACCTTCTGTAACCCCCCCAAAAAAACCTATAAACCCCCCCAAACCCACTAACCCCCCCAAAAAATCCTGTAAGCCCCCCCCAAAAACCTTTTCACCCCCTGTAACTCCCCTAAAAAAGCCTCAAACCCCCTGTAACCCCCCCAAAACCCCTGTAACCCCCCCCCAAAACCCCTGTAACCCCCCCAAACCCCTGTAACCTCTCCCAAAACCCCTGTAACCCCCCCAAAACCCCTGTAACCCCCCCCAAAACCCCTGTAACCCCCCAAAAACCCCTGTAACCCCTCCCAAAACCCCTGTAACCCCCCCAAAACCCCTGTAACCTCTCCCAAAACCCCTGTAACCCCCCCAAACCCCCTGTAACCCCCCCCAAAACCCCTGTAACCCGCCCCAAACCCCCTGTAACCCCCCCAAAACCCCTCTAACCCCCCCCAAAACCCCTCTAACCCCCCCAAAACCCCTGTAACCCCCCCCCCAAAAAAAAAACTACCCCTCCCAAACCCCTCAAACCCCCGCCTAACCCCCCCGTGTCCTCCCCCCGCAGACGATTACGGCTCCTACGAGGCCGTGGAGGGGCCCCCGGGCGCCCCCCTCTTCCCCGAGCCCTCCCTGGACCCCGAGGGGCTTGGGGAGCCCCCGGGGGGGCCCAAAGGCGCCGGGGGGGGGGTCCCCGACTTCCTGCCCTCGGCGCAGCGGGCGCTGTACCTGCGGCTCCAGCACAAGCAGCGTGAGGAAGAGGAGCGGGCGCGAAGGCTGGCCGACGGCGGCAGGCAGGAGCGGGGCGACGAGGAAGGCGAGTTTTGGGGTGAAAAAGGCCAAAATTGGGGGCAAATCCCACCCCGGGGGGGGGGCACGGGGTGAGTTTCGGGTTGGCGCCACAGGCAGCAGATGTTTTGGGGTGAAAATGGCAAGAATTGGGGTAAATGGCACCCGGGAGGAAGGTTCAGGGTGCCAGTGACCCCTTGGTGGCTCTTCTGGTGCCTGTTTTGGGGTTAAAAAGGCCAGAATTGGGGACAAATCCCACCCCGGGGGGGTGCAGAGCGAGTTTCGGGTTGGTGCCACAGGCAGCAGGTGTTTTGGGGTTAAAATGGCAAGAATTGGGGTAAATGGCACCCAGGAGGAAGGTTCAGGGTGCCAGTGACCCCTTGGTGGCTCTTCTGGTGCCTGTTTTGGGGTTAAAAAGGCCAGAATTGGGGACAAATCCCACCCCGGGGTGGGGCACGGGGTGAGTTTCAGGTTGGCGCCCCAGCCGGCAGATGTTTTGGGGTTAAAATGGCAAGAATTGGGGTAAATCCCACCTGGGAGGGGGGTTCGGGGTGCTGCATTTCTGGCCAGCACCCCCCCCGGCAGCTGTTCTGGTGTCCGTTTTGGGGTTAAAAAGGCAAGAATTGGGGCAAATCCTACCACGGAAGGGGTATGGGGGGTGCGTTTCTGGCTGGCATCCCCTCCCCCCTCCCCGGCAGCCATTCTCTTGCCCGTTTTGGGGTTAAAGAGGCAACAATTGGGGACAAATCCCATCCAGGAGGGGGTCTTGGGGCACGTTTCTGGCCGGCCCCCCAGCCAGCAGCTGTTTTGGGGTTAAAAAGGCAAGAATTGGGGTAAATGGCACCTGGGAGGAAGGCTTGGGGTGCCAGTGCCTTCCTGGCAGCTGTTCTGGTGCCCTTTTTGGGGTTAAAAAGGCAAGAATTGGGGCAAATCCCACCCAGGAGGGAGCACAGGGGGCTGCATTTCTGGCTGGCGCCCCCCCAGCAACCGTTCTGGTGCCAGTTTTTGGGTTAAAAACACAAGAATTGGGAGCAAATCCCACCCAGGAGTGAGGCTCAGGGGAGGGCTGCATTTCTGGCCAGTGCCCCCTCAGCAGCTCTTCTGGTGTCCATTTTGGGGTTAAAAAGGCAAGAACTGGAGCAAATCCCACCCTGGAGGAAGGCTCAGGGTGCCAGTGCCCCCCTTGGCAGCTGTTCTGGTGCCTGTTTTGGGGTTAAAAACACAAGAATTGGGGACAAATCCCACCGGGGAGGGGTCTTGGTGCATGTTTCTGGCCAGCACCCCTTCGGCAGCCATTCTGGTGCCCATTTTGGGGTTAAAAACACCAGAATCGGGGCCAAACCCCAGCCAGGACAGGGCCTCCGGGGGAGTGGGTCCATTTCTTTCTGCCCCCCACCTCATTAGGGCTTCGCTAACGAGCTCTCTGCCCCCCCCCCCCGCACAGGTGACCCTGGCAACTGGTACTCGAGCGACGAGGACGAGGGCGGCAGCAGCGTCACCTCCATCCTCAAAACCCTGCGGCAGCAGAGCTCGGCCCGGCCCCACGGCGACATGGGGCGGCCCCACGGCGAGATGGGGCAGCCCCACGGCGCCTCCGACCCCCGGCTGCAGAAAGCGGCGGCGGGAAGCGGCCGCCCCGCCGACCCCCGGCTGCGGGACCCCCGCTTGGCTCGCGGCGCCGAGCCCCCCGAGACCGTCCCGGCGGACCCCCGGCTGGCTCGACACGGCCCCAAAACGGAGCAGCTCCCCCCGGGAGGCCCCAAACCCGGCGGGGGAGGCCCGGAGGAGGAGGATGGAGGCGAGCGGGCGCTGCGGGAGAAACCTTTGGGCATCCCCCTGGAGGCTCTGCCGGGCCAGGCGCTGCGGGACCCCCGGGGGCAGCTGCAGCAGTTCAGCCACATCAAGAAGGCCGTGGTGCTGAGCAAGCCGCCGTTCGCCCGCACGGTGCTCTGGAGCCCCGAGGACCTCGTCCCGCTGCCCGTCCCCAAGCAGGACCCGGCCCTCTCCGACCCGCGCCTCCACCCCCGGCCTCACCGCGCCGCCGACCCCGCCGCCCCGCCGCCCCCCAACCCCGGCGGCCTCCCCGACTTCGAGCTCCTCTCGCGGATCCTAAAGACGGTGGCGGGGGGCGAGAAACCCAGCGACCCCCGTGTGCGCAAAGCCCCGGCCGACCCCCGCCTGCACAAAACCACCGAGAGCGGGGGCTGCAGGGCCGCCCCGAGCCCGGAGGCTCCCGGCGGTACCGGCACCGAGGGCGCCCCGGCCATCGCGCCCTACGACCCGCGGCTGCTCACCAAGGGCAGCGGGCAGAGCAGCGTGCTGAGCGCCATCAGCCTCTACGACCCCAGGACTCCTCCAGCGGCCCCCAAAGCCTCCGAGCCTCCCGGCGAGGCCTCCAAAAGCGGCGGCGAGCCCCCCAAAGGCGCCGACGGCGCCGCCAAAGCCGCCGCCAAGCCCAAGGAGCCGCTCTTCGTCCGCCGCTCGGCCCTCGAGCAGCCCGAGGCCGCCACCGACGCCGCCTCCGACCGCTACAACAGCTACAACCGGCCTCGGCCCAAAGCCCCCCCGGCCTCCTCCGCCGCCCCCCCCGGAGGCCGCCCCCCAGCCGGGCCCCCCCAGCGCCCCGGGGCCCTTCGGGGGCAGCCCCTTCGCCGGCGGCAGCCCCGGCACCGAGCAGCAGCAGCAGCCCGAGGACGCCGCCTCGCTCAAGGACGTCTTCAAGGGCTTCGACCCCACGGCCTCGCCCTTCTGCCAGTGACGGCCCCGCGCCGATTTTTCACTTGGGTTTCGGTCGTTTTCCTGGTCTGGGGGGGGGGGCGTTTTCCCTTTTTTTTTTGGTCCATTTTCCCTTTTTTTTGGTCTGTTTTCCTTTTTTGGGGGTTCTTTTTCCCTTTTTTTCTGGTTCATTTTCTCTTTTCTTGGTTCATTTTCTTGTTTTTTTTTGATTTATTTTTCCTTTTTTTTCCTCAATTTTTCCTTTTTTTTGCTCCATTTTTCCTCTTTTTTCCTCCATTTTTCCTTTTTTTGCTCCATTTTTCCTTTTTTTCTCCATTTTTCCCTTTTTTCCCTCCATTTTTCCTTTTTTTCCTCCATTTTTCCCTCCATTTTTCCTTTTTTTTCCTCCATTTTTCCTCTTTTTTCCTCCAT
The DNA here is from genome assembly GCA_963989345.1 of Clangula hyemalis. The sequence continues at coordinate 1,059,204 of OZ022461.1, read as the reverse complement.
TTTTCCTGTTTTTCCTCCATTTTTCCTGTTTTTTGCTCCACTTTTCCTTTTTTTTGCTCCATTTTCCTCCATTCATTTTCCCTTTTTTCATCACCCTTCCCTTTTTCCTCCTGCATTTTTAGTCATCTTCCTTCTTTCCTTTTTTCCTGGTTCATTTTCCTTTTATTTTGCTTCATTTTCCCATTTTTTGTCATTTTCCTTTTATTTTGGTTCATTTTCCTCTTTTTTTTTTTTTTGCTATTTTCCCTTTTTTGGTTCATTTTCCCTTTGGCCACTTTACTTTTTTGGGGGGGTTTATTTTTCTTTTTTTCCTTTTTTGGGTCATTTTCCTTTTTTCATTTTTCTTTCATTTCCTTTTTTTTTTTTCCTTTTTTTTGTGTTCACCTTCCCTTTTTTTTTGGTTCACTTTCCCCTTTTTTTTTTTTTGTTCATTTTCCTTTATTTTAACCATTTACCGCCGGCTTTCTCCGCACTGCCCTGTACATAACCCTGCGCGGCCCCCCCCCCCCCCCCGGCTTTTTTTGGGGGGAAATCCTGAAAAAACGGAAAAAAAGAGCAAAAACCACCCCAAAACTTCAACGAGAACCTGGGAATTACAGGAAATAAACTCGGGGAGCGGCCGCCAGTGCCGGATTTTTTGCACAGAGCTTTTGTACCATAGCCTTTTGTAAGCGTCCGCGGGGAAAAAAAATGGGGGAAAAGTAACAAAAACACACAAAAAAAAAGGCAAAAAAAAAAAATTGAGGTTGCTTTTGTAATCATGGGGAGGGGGCCATCACCGTGTGGTTTGGGGTGGTTTTTTTTAAGAAAAAGCCCTTTTTAGGCCGTTTTGGGGAGGCAGCGTGCGGCTGCCTCCCGGCCACTTCCGCGTCTGGCCCCCTCCCTGAAAAAAAAGGAAGAAAAGCCCCAAAACCACCCCAAAATTTGCATTCTTGGCATTAAATTATTCATCTCGCTCGCGTTTCCCGCACGTCTCTTCCACCTGCAGGAGCATTTTTGGGGCAAAAACGGCCCCGACCCACGAAAAATCCCCCCTCAAAAAGCATCAAAAAAGGTAAATTTCCAGCCAAAAAGCCTCAAAAAGGTCAATCTGGAGCCAAAAAGTGTAAAAAAAAGGTAAATTCTGAGCTGTAAAGTGGCGTTTTCAGCGCTCGCGCCGCCCCGTGCCCTCCGCCTGTACAAAACCCGCGCTTTTTTGTAAAACCCCGTCTTTTTACAACAAAAAAAAGCCCCCAAAGCAGCATCTTTTTGCAGAGCTTTAACCGAATCCGCGGTTTTTCGAGGTGTAATAAAGTGTAAATAGTGCTGGGGCCGCCCCGTCCGCGTCGGTTTTGGGTCGTTTTCTCGCTTTTTTGGGGCATCGTGCTCTTCCGAAAGCGGCGTCTCCCGCCTGGCACCCGTTGGCCTTTTCCTCAGGTTTTCAGCCCAAAAATGCCTCGGGGCTTGGGTGCCTCCCCCAGGGGGGTTGGGGGAGGGGGTTGGGGGGGTTTGGGGGAGGAGATGGGGTTTGGGGGAAATCTGTAGGGTTTGGGGGGTTTGTTGGGAATGGGTTGGGGGGGGAATTGGGGGGGTTGGGGGAAATTGGGATTTTGGGGGGAATCTGGGGGAATTTGGGGGTGGTGGGTTTGGGGAGAATCTGTGGGGTTTGGGGGGAAAGCAAGCATTTTGGGGGGAATTTGTAGGGTTTTGGGGGGGATCTGTAGGGTTTTGGGGGGGAATTTGTAGGGTTTTGGGGGGGATCTGTAGGGTTTTGGGGGGGATCTGTAGGGTTTTGGGGGGGAATCTAGGGTTTTGGGGGGAATCTGTAGGGTTTTGGGGGGGATTTGTAGGGTTTTGGGGGGGATCTGTAGGGTTTTGGGGGGGATCTGTAGGGTTTTGGGGTGTTTGGGGGAATCTGTGGGGATTTGGGGTCAGGTTTGGGGAGAATCGGGGGTTTGGGGGAGAATCGGGGATTTTAGGGGGAATCAGGGTTTGGGGGGAATCTGTGGGGTTTGGGGCAAATCCGTGGGGATTTGGGAGTGCCAGGTTTGGGGAGAATCTGTGCGGTTTTGGGGGGTCAGAATCTTATTTCCAAGCCTCCTCGGAGAGCGCTACTGGGAGCTACTGGGAGCTACTGGGAGCTACTGGGAGCTACTGGGAGCTGTCCCGGCCCCTCCCCCACGCGGTCCCAGGGGCACGTGGGGCCGTGGGAAGTCTCCGAGGGGGGGGTGGCGGAGGGGGGGGGGGGGGGGCCACATCCTGTCCAGATGTGGCCACAGCTGGATCCGGGGGGGGGCGGGGGGGGGGGGGCACAAAGGCGGCAGCACGGGCTGGCACCGGGGGGGGGGGGGGGGGGGGAAGGGAGGGACAAAGACGGGGGGGGGGGGGGGGGCAAAAAAATCCATGTGGATGTCCGTCCCCCCCCATTATTTTTTTTTTTTTTTTTTTGGGGGGGGGACTTCATTTTGGGGGTGCCCCCACTTAGGGGGTGACCCCCCCCAAAAAGATTTTAGGGTGCCCCCACTCTGGGGGGGGGGTTCCCAATCGTTTTGGGGGGGGGACAATCCTTTTCGGGGGGGGGGTCCCAATCATTTTGGGGGGGGGTCCCAATCATTTTGGGGGGGTCCCAATCATTTTGGGGGGGGGTCCCAATCATTTGGGGGGGGTCCCAATCGTTTTGGGGGGTCCCAATCATTTGGGGGGGGGTCCCAATCATTTTGGGGGGGGGTCCCAATCATTTGGGGGGGGTCCCAATCATTTTTGGGGGGGGTCCCAATCATTTGGGGGGGGGTCCCAATCATTTGGGGGGGGTCCCAATCATTTTTGGGGGGGTCTCAATCATTTTGGGGGGGGGTCCCAATCATTTGGGGGGGTCCCAATCATTTTGGGGGGGTCCCAATCCTTTTCGGGGGGGGGGGTCCCAATCATTTTTGGGGGGGGTCCCAATTATTTGGGGGGGGTCCCAATCATTTGGGGGGGTCCCAATCGTTTTGGGTGGGTCCCAATCTTTTTTGGGGGGGGGTCCCCCAACCTGTGCTTTATTAAATAGCCGTGGGGGGGGGTGTTATAAAAAGGGGGGTGGGGGGCGCTTAAATATTTGGGGGGGGGGTCTCGGGGTGCAGGCGGTGTCGGAGGGGGGTCAGGGGGGGCCGGGGTCCCCTTGCAGCACCCGCTGCTTCGGCAGCCCCCGGAGCTGGGCCAGCAGCTCCCGCACAAAGTCCTGGGGGGGGACAAAAATTAAGGGGGGGGCACCAAATTCCGCCCCCCCCCCCCTCACTTCGCAAGCTGCTGCCAGAGATAAGCAGGGCTGGGAGGGGGGGGGCGGAAGGGGGCCCCCCCGGGACGCGCAGCCCGAATTTTTTTGCCTTTTAAAGCCCGGTTGCAGCAGCCGGGGCTCGGGGTGGGGGTGGGGGGGGTGATGCTGGGGAGGCTGCCGGCCCCATAGCCGGCCCCATAAGTGCGGGGCGCCCCCCATCTGCCCCCCCCTCCCCTTTTTTTAACCCCCCCCCCCAAAAAAAAAAAAAAAATAAAACCCTTCAGGGTGCTCACCTGGGTGTCGGCGGTGCACGTCTTCAGGATGCCCTGGGGGGGGGGAGGAAAAAAAAAGGGGGTGGGGGGCTGAGCACCACACTTGGGGGGTGCCCCATAAGTGCCCCCCCCCCCCCCCCCAAAAAAAAAAAAAAAAAACCTGCAGCCGCTGCGCTCGCTCCTCGTCCGTGGGCAGCTCCAGGAGGTCGTCGATGTTCACCTCGTCCGGCATCTCCGCCTCCTGGGGGGGGGCCCGGTGTCCCCAAAGCCCCCCCGTGGTGTCCCCAAAGCCCTCCCCGTGTCCCCAAAGCCCCCCCCGTGTCCCCAAAGCCCCCCCCGGTGTCCCCGGGGTCCCCAAGAGTTCCTACGAGCCCCCAACCCCCCCACCGTGTCCCCAACCCCCCCAATGTCCCCAACCCCCCCATAATGTCCCCAACCCCCCCCCCATGTCCCCAGTCACCCCGCGGGGGGGGTCCCCAACCCCTCTGACACCCCCAATCCCCCCCCCCCCCCAACCCCTCTGGGACCCTCCCCCCACCCACTCCCATTGGAGGTACCCAAAGGGGGGGGGGTCTTGGGGGGGGGGGGGCCCGCTTGTAGGGGATGCCCCAGTGGGGGGGGGTCCAAGTCCCGGGGGGGGGGGGGCAGGGGGCAAAGGGGGTCCCGGGGAGGGGGGGGGGGGGTCCCGGGGGAGGGATGCTCTGGTGAAGGATCTTGGGGGGGGGGGGGTCTAGGTTCTGGGGGGGGGTCCTGGAGAAGGGGGGGTCCGGGGAGGGGTCCCAGGAGATGGGGGGGGGGCCGGGGATGGGATGGGGCTATTCTGGGGGGGGGGGGGAGCCGGGCCGTTGAAGATGGGGGGGTCCTGGGGGGGTTATTCCGGGAGGGGGGGTCCCAGGGTGGGGGGGGGGAGTCCCGGAGAGGGGGTCCCGGGGATGGGAGGGGGGGGGGTTATCGGGGGGGTGTCCCGGGGGGGTGGGGTGATGATGGGGGGGTCCGGGGGGCGTTATTCCGAGGGGGGGGGTCCCAGGGAGGTGGGGGGGGGGGGGTCCCAGAGAGGGGGTCCCTCTGGAGAGGGGGTCCCGAAGAGGGGGTCCCGGGGTTGGGAGGGGGGGGCTATGGGGGGGGGGGGGTGTCCCAGGGCTGGGGGTGTTATCCCGGGGGGGGTCCCCTCGGGGAGGGGGGGTGGGGGGGGCTCCGTACCCGCCCCCGGTAGAGCTCCCCGAGCCTGCCGTCGATCCAGCGCTCGGTGTCGAGGCGCCGCTGGAGCTGGCGCCGATCGTAGCGCACCGTGACCCGCGCCTGGCGCCGGGGGGGGGGGCCCGGGGCTGAGCCGGGGGGGCCGAGGCCGGGACTGAGCCCCCCGGGGCCCCGGGGAGCGGCCGCGCCCCCCCCGCCCCGCGCCGCTCGCGGCCATCGCTGGGGGGGCCCCGCGGAGCCGCCGCCGCCTATAGAAAGGGGGGGGGGGGGGGAAGGGGGGAGGGGGCGGGGCTTGGGGGGGTGGGGCCGAGGGGGGAGGAGCTTGAGGGGGGTGGGGGGGGCTGTAGGGTCCTGTAGGTCCCTATAGAGCCCTACAGGTCCTATACGTCCTATAGTGCCCTATAGATCCCCTAGGTCCCTATAGATCTCATAGAGCCCTATAGACCCCCATGGGTCCCTATAGCGCCCCATCGCAGCCTATAGGTCCCCATAGGTCCTATAGCGCCCCATAGCGCACTATAGATCCCATAGAACCCTATAGCACCCCATTGGTCCCTATAGATCCTATAGAGCCCTATAGATCCCCATAGATCCTATAGCACCCCATTTGTCCCTATAGATCCCCATTGGTCCCTATAGATCCCATAGGTCCTATAGCGCCCCATTGGTCCCTATAGATCCCCATAGAACCCTATAGATCCCATAGGTCCCTATAGCGCCCCATTGGTCCCTATAGATCCCCATAGAACCCTATAGATCCCATAGGTCCCTATAGTGCCCCATTGGTCCCTATAGATCCCCATAGGTCCCTATAGCGCCCCATAGCGCTCTATACATCCCATAGGTCCTATAGAGCTCTATAGTGCCCTATAGATCCCATAGGTCCTATAGTGCCCCATTGGTCTCTATAGATCCCCATTGGTCCCTATAGATCCCCATAGAGCCCTATAGCACCCCATAGGTTCCTATAGATCCCCATAGGCCTCCATAGGATCCTATAGCCCCCCCATATGTCTCCCCAGCGCCCTATAGCTCCCCCTAGCATCCTGTAGCTCCCCATAGCGCCCCCTATAGCTCCCTACAGCAACCCTATAGCTCCTCATGGCGCCCTACAGCTCCCCATAGTATCCTATAGCTCCACATGGTGCCCTATAGCTCCTGACAGCGCCCTCTAACTCCCCCTATAGTTCCCCACAGCCCCCTATAGCTCCTCACAGTGCTCTGCGTAGTTCCTCACAGCACCCTATAGTTCCCAGTAGCTCCTCACTGCACCCTATAGCTCCCCATACTGCCCTACAGCTCCCTATAGCAAACCTACAGCTCCTCATAGTGCCCTATAGCTCTCCCCCAGCCCCCTATAGCTCCGCGTAGTACCCTATAGCTCCCCATTACCCCCCTGCAGCTCCTCACAGCAACCCTATGGCTCCTTACAGCCCCCTATAGCGCCCTACCCCAACCCTAGAGCTCCCTAGAGACCCCCATGTCCCCCTATAACCCCCTATAGCCCCCCATACACCCCTATAGCCCCCATACCTCCCCCCGCACCCTATAGGCCCCCTATATCCCGACACCCCCTATAGCCCCCCCATACCCTCCCAGAGACCCCTATACCCCCCATAGCCCCCCATCGCCCCCTAAAGACCCCCCCACACCTCCCTACACCCCCCATAGCCCCCACAGCCCCCTTTACCTCCCCCATACTCCCCCGCAGCCCCCTATAGCCCCCTACAGCCCCCACGCGCCGCTTTCCCGCGCCGCATGCAAACGAGGGGGCGGGGCCAGGCCGGGGGGCGCGCCTCCAGCGGACGGGGGCGGGGCCTGGGTCCGGGGTGGGCGTGGTTAAACCACCAGTGGGCGTGGTCAAGCCCAAGTGGGCGTGGTTAAACCTCCAGATGTCGGGGGCGGGGCCAGAGCACGGGGTGGGCGTGGCTTCGCGGGCAGTGGGCGTGGCTTCGCGGGCAGTGGGCGGGGCCTCGCGCCGCTCACCTGGGCGGCGGGGGCGGGGGGGCGTGGCATGTCGCGCACCTGCGTGACGTCACCGGCGGTGGGCGGGGCGCGGCGTGACGTCAGCGGCATGGCTGCGCTCCTGGCGCTCCTCCTGCTGCTGCCCCCGACCGGTAACGGCCGCGGGGGGGGGGGGGGGAGGGGGGGGCACCGGGAACTCCCCCAAAACCCCCCCCAAAAAACACCCGGGGGAGGCTGGGGGGGGGCTGAGGGGGTTTGGGGGGGTCTTGGGGGGGGGTCCCGGGGGTCGGAGGGGGGGTCCCGGGGGGGTCTTGGGAGGTTTGGGGGGGGTCCTGAGGGGGGTCGGGGGGGGGCTGGGGGGGGTTGGGGTGGGCTGAGGGGTTGGGGGGGGGTTGGGGGGGTCCTGGGGGTCCGGGGGAAGGAGCTGGGGGGTCCGGGGGGGGTCGTGGGGAGTCTGGGGGAGCTTGGGGGGGGGGCTGAAGGGGACTGGGGGGATCCTGGGGGAGCTTGGGGGGGGTAGGTCTAAAGGGGGCTTGGGGGAGGTTGGGGGAGCTGGGGGGGTCCTGGAGGGGGTCTGGGGGGGTCCCTAAGGTCGGGGGGGGGTGACATCAGGGCCACCCCTGGTGCCACCGGCGGTGACAGCCCCGTGCCCCCCAGGACCTGCAGCCGCGTCCCCTGGCGGGGATCCCCCGGGGACCCCCCGAGGTCCCCCCCGGCCCCCCGGAGCCCCCCCAGGACCTGCTGGATGCTGCCTACCAAGGTGTCCCCACGGTGTCCCCACGGTGTCCCCGCGGTGTCCCCAAGGTCCCTGGGGTGCCCCTGTGTGTCCCCGAGGTGTCCCCAAGACCCCCCCCGTGTCCCCACGGCTGTCCCCGCATGTCCCCACGGTGTCCCTCCAGTCCCCAAGATGTCCCTGTGGTGTCCCCACACATCCTGGGGTGCCCCAAGGTCCCCCCAAAGTGTCCCCAAGGTGTCCCGAAGGTCCCTGGGGTGTCCCTGTGGTGCCCCCGCATGTCCCCAAGCCCCCCCCCCATGTCCCCACGAGTGTCCCCACATGTCCCTGAGGTGTCCCCAAGGTATTCCCGTGTATCCCTGGGGTCCCCACGATGTCCCCACTTGTCCCCATGGTGCCCCCCCATGTCCCCAAAGTGTCCCCACAGTGTCCCCACATATCCCCGAGATGTCCCCGCGGTGTCCCTGCATGTCCTGGGGTGTCCCCAAGGTGTCCCCAAGGTCCCTGAGGTGTCCCCATGGTGCCCCCACATGTCCCCAAGATGTCCCCAAGACCCCCCGTGTGTCCCCACAAGTCTCCCCGCATGTCCCTGAGGTGTCCCCAAGGTCCCTGAGGTGTCCCCGGGGTGCCCCCACATGTTCCCAAGCCCTCCCCATGTCCCACGAGTGTCCCCCTATGTCCCTGAGGTGAAGGTCCCTGGGGTGTCCCCGGGGTGCCCCCGCCTGTCCCCAAGGTGTCCCCAAGGTGTCCCCAAGCCCCCCCCCCGGTGTCCCCGCGTGTCCCTGAGGTGTCCCCGTGTCCCCAGCCCGCTGTGCGGCCCCCCCGGCCCCCGGCCCGTGCCGCGCCTCCTTCCAGCGCTGGTTCCACAGCCCGGGGGGGGGCGGCTGCCGCCCCTTCACCTACGGGGGGTGCGGGGGCAACGCCAACAACTACGCCCGGCGCCAGGACTGCATGAGGAGCTGCCAGCGCCCCGGTACCGGGGGGGGCCGGGGGGGGGCTTTGGGGAGGCTTTGGGGGGGGGGTTGGGGGCACAGGGGGGGTGGGTTGGGGGGGGCTTTGAGGGGTTTGGGGGGGCTGGGAGGGGCTTGGGGGGAGCTGCGGGGGGGGTTGAGGGTGTCTTTGGGGTGATTGGGGCTTGGGGGGGGTGTTGGGGGGGTTGGGGGCACAGGGGGGTGGGTTGGGGGGCTTTGAGGGGTTTGGGGGGGAGCTGGGGGGTGTTTGGGGGTGCTGGGGGGGGCTTGGGGGTGTCTTTGGGGTGATTGGGGCCTGGGGGGGGGGTTGGGGAGGGGTTGGGGGTATGGGGGGGTGGGTTGGGGGGGTTAGGGGGGAGCTGGGGGGAGTTTGGGGGGGATTGGGGGGTTGGGGGGAGTCTTTGGGGGAGGGTTGGGGGCACAGGGGGGTGGGTTGGGGGGGCTTTGAGGGGTTTGGGGGGGTTGGGGGAGCTGGGGGGGTTGGGGGGGTCTTTGGGGGAGGGTTGGGGGCATGGGGGGTGGGTTTGGGGGGGATTTGGGGGGGGCTGGGGAGGGCCTTGGGTGTTTGGGGGGGGTTGGGAGAGCTGGGGGGATCCAGGGGGGTCTTTGGGGGGGGCCTGGGGCCTGGGGGGGGGTCTTGAGGGCGTCTTCAGGGGGGTTGGAGGGGAGCTGGGGGGATTTGGGGGGGCTGGGGGAGGGGTTGGGGACATTGGGGGGGGGGGGCTCGGGGACAGTGGGGGGGCCCACGATGGGGCCAAGATTGACGCCCCCCCCCCCCCCCCAAACCCAGCCCCCGGCACTGAGCCCGCCGTGCAGCCCACCATAGGTGAGTGCCCCCCCCCCCAAAAAAAAAAAAAAAAACAAAACCACGTCCCCACGGGTGTGTCCCCCCCCCACACACCCCTTGGGGACACCCCGTGGGGACACCTCTGTCCCCCCCCCCCTCCAGCCCTGGCCCTGCTGCTGCTGCCGCTGCTGCTGCTCCTCGGGGGGGTCGCCGCCGCCCTCGCCCGCCGCCGCTTTTCGGGATGTGCCCCCCCGGGCTGGGACACGGCCCCCCCCACCCCCGACAAGGAGGCGCTGGTGGGGGCCGTGGGGCCCATGTGATCGCCCCCGAAAAAGAAGGTTGTTTCCCCCCCCCCCCCAAAATGAGGCTTTTTCCCAAAAAGCGAGGATTTTCCCCCAAAACCAGGCGGCTTTCCCCCCAAAAAGAGGCCTTCGC